>OZ010799.1:354972447-356337011 GCA_963932465.1 Maratus speciosus | reverse complement strand
GTGGAAAATGTTTGTTTTCACCCACACCTATCCCAAAATATATGAAGAAACAATGCCCCTTTTTTTTTTTTCGGGGGGGGGGGGGGAATTTAGTGCCGAAATTTAAAGTTACATATAGGAAAGTTTTTACACTGGGGTTTTAAAGATTTTGAAAGTGTATGCTGAAGGTGTATAAATAAGTAAAGATATTCTGAAAAACAAAATATATTATTACAGCAGTAAGAATAGATAAACTTCAAAAAGAAAAAATATATATATATTGCCCCTCCTCCCCTCATACTCAGGATCCTCGTTTTTTCTAGAAGTGAAGATGAGAATAAAGTAAAAAGAGAAAATATGATGGAAATTAACACTTTTATTGCAGAACAATCAGAGGTATAATCTTCACGTGAGTCGACTCGAAGTTGGGATAGGTGGCGAAGACATACACATTTTTAACATACACCATGTGCAGGGGTGGGGAATTTCTAGAAAATTTTACCAGCCAGCAATGTGCAACGTACAGTTGAAAATTGTTATGACAAAATTTACGCAACTGCAAAAATAGTTGATTACAATTAAAACAATACATTTTCATAATTTGTTTTCTATAAAATTAAGAAATATATACAAGAGAGGAAAGTTTAATATAGAATATAGTACCATGCTTACACACCGTAGTAATTTGGAAAATATAGCTAACTAATAAAAAAATAAAAGTTTTCGGTATATCACTTTAGTTTCAGTTTCCGAAGACAAACTAAAAATTCACTCGCCCTGTCGGAAAATCAGCTCGCCAGTGGCGAATAAAATGATGTATTTCCCCACTCCTGACCATGTGGGATCAGACAGAACCACAATTTATATTCAGTAATATTCAATTATATCAGAAGTGAATGTTTATGAGAAATAAAATAAGACTTGTATATTAATAGCTCATAAAATTAGTTAAGTAATAAAACATGTAATTGAGTAACCATTGTCCTCTTTAATTTTATAAAGCAGTAAAAATTAATAAAATTGGGGGTGGGGGGTGGGGGGGTAAATGGCCCTTTTAAAATTTGGCTGATATATTTCACTAGCAGCTCCATCTCAGTTTTATTCCAGTATTAATGTCTTCATTATTGAGAAATTGAATTACTTATTAAAAAAATTAAAAATCAAACTGCATATGCGAACATAAAACATTCATGTTAAACGGCAAACAGAAAAATTTGTTAGAAGGTACTAGATAGAAACAAGTCTGGTAGTAAAAAAATATTTATCATCCCCCCTCCCCCATTTTCTCAGTTTTTCACTTGATTTTTAAAAACTTAAACATAGATTTTCAAACAGCATACATTTTTTTTTTGGGGGGGGGGAGGGGGGGAGATTCCAGGTCTTGCAGAGTTGGATAAAACCAGGGTTGCAAAAAAAGCCAACTAAAATTAAAAAAGTCTTTAACCGGCTTTTTCTTTTTTGGCTATAATTGGCTTTTATACAGTGAAGCATTGTAATTATAAACTACACATTTTAAAGTGTTCTTAATTAGTTTTAAGGACATTTAATTGATTTAGAATTTAATAAGTAATTCAATTTCTCAATAATGAAGACTAATACTGGAATAAAACTTAGATGGAGCTGCTTGTGAAACATACGAGCTAAATTTTAAAAGGGCCATACCAACTGCTTTACACGGTTTACACTGGACATTTACTCTCCCCCCACCCCCCAATTTTATTCATTTTTTACTGCTTTATAAAATTAAAGAGGACAATGGTTACTCAATTACATGTTTTATTACTTAACTAATTTTAAGAGCTATTAATATACAACTCTTATTTTATTTCTCATAAACATTTAAAATCATACAGTCATTGGAGTCTAACTTATATTCTTTTCAATATTTTTTTTATTTTTTTTCTGACTTATTGCCTTAGCAGTTGCCTTTTAGCAGTTATAAAGACTTATTTATTTAACAAAATTTAACAGAAATTTATAATATTTTTAGTAGAAAATATTTATAAGTGTATTAAAAATGAATTGATCCAAATTTAATATGAATTAGCTGTAAACCAACTTTTAAAAACAAAACCCAGCTTTTTTTAAGTGGTTAAAACCAAAAAAAGCTGGCCGGCTTTTTTTGGCCTGGCTAACAGCCGGAAACCCTGGATGAAACAGCAAAAATTTTAACAATAAGGCATTATTTCAGGTTTCACAGACCATAAAAATCAGTGGAAAAATAAGGGAAATTTTACTATGTTAATCCTGACATGCAGCGTTTTCAGTAAAAAACAGATTTTCTCAGATTCAAGCAGAGCATTCGAAAAATGGAGTTATTAAGAGAATTTTTGAATATTTTGCGAATTCTGATAGTAAATATAAGATTTTTTTTGTTTTACTTTCATTCTTGAACAGTTTTAAAAGATTCATTTCTTTGCAGCTATGCAGAATTTTCTGTTGTCAATCTGCAGCAAACCAACCTCAAAGCAGAATATGCTTAAAAGTGCGATATACGTCGCAGAACAACAGACTTCCCTGCAGAACATTTCAAATTCTCAGTTTCAAGAAAATTCACCATTCAATTTGTCACTCAATAGCCGGGGAAAAAAAAATATATATATATTATTACAACATTCTTTAATTGTTCATTTAAAAAGATTGCAAAATTCATCAATTGGTTGCGAGAAAAACTTGCACAATTCGTCCAACAATCATGGAGAACAAATCGTGAAATCCTTCAGCCTGTTGTGGAAAAACATACAAAATTCGATGAACAGTCGCGGGAAAAAATCAACGATTTTCACCAATTAGTCGCAGGTAAAAAACCCCGTGAAATTCGTTAGTGCATCGGCAAAAGAAACTGAAAAAAAAAACCCCTAAAAATTTGCCTATGGTACTAGGAAAAAATTGAGAAATTTGCCAGTGGATCGACGGAAGAAACTGTGAAATTCGTCGATCAATAACAGAAAAAAAAACCCCTCACGACTTTCCCCTATCGGTCCCAAGAAAAAGCCGCAAAAATTCAGTGGATCGCCGGAAAAAATCAGAAATTCATCAATCAGTCGTGGAAAAAACCCCTGAGATTTGGCCAATTGGTTGCAAAAAAGCAACAAAGTTTTTCAATCAACAGAAAGAAAATATTGCAAAATTTACCGATCTGTTGCAGGTAAAACGTGAAATTAGTCGATCAAGAAGCTGCTGCAAAACTTGCTTATTGGTACAAGGAAAATTTCACAAAATTCGTCAATCGGTCATGGAAAAAAAAAAAAAAATGCAAAATTTGTCAGCAAAACGTCAGAAGGAAGGAAGAAAAAAAATCAGAAATTCATCGATCAGTCGCGAAAAAAATCCACAATTTTTGCCAATCAGTTGCAAAGAAAAAACAACAAAGTTTGCCAATGAGTAGAAATTAAATATCGTGAAGTTCGCCCATTGGTCGAGGCTAAAAAATTGCGACATTCTTTAGTGGATCATTGGAAAAAATCAGAAATTCTTCGATCCAATCAGTCACAAGAAAAAGATAAAAAAAAATAGCCAATCAGTAAAAAGAAAATATAATGAAATTCGCCTATCAGTCGCATGTAAAAAAAAAAAAAAAATTAAAATCGTCAGAAAAATCACGAAATCAGTTGATTTTTCCCATCTGTCGCAAGAAAAAACTAACATTTGCCAATCAGTTGTCGGTAAAAAACACAAAATTCATAGTCCAGTAGTGTGAAAAAAACTATGATTTTCGCCAATCGGTCGAAGAAAATTATCGCAAAGATTGCCTACTGGTCGCAGTTCAACGTGAAATTAGTCGGGTTGGGTTGGGTTGATTGTTGACGGCCAATTATCTACACGAGGGATATAGGCCCTAGGGGGAGTGCCTTC
The DNA here is from genome assembly GCA_963932465.1 of Maratus speciosus. Classification (NCBI taxonomy): domain Eukaryota; kingdom Metazoa; phylum Arthropoda; class Arachnida; order Araneae; family Salticidae; genus Maratus; species Maratus speciosus. The sequence goes on along the minus strand of OZ010799.1, from coordinate 356,333,177 downwards.
CGTGGAGGTCTTTCTAAGCGTGAAATTAGTCGGTGAATTGTGGAAAATATATCTAAATTATTAAATCAGTCACGGGAAAAAAAATTGTGAAATTCGACGATTGGTTCTGAGAAAAAAAATATACAAAATTAGTCAGGTAACAGAGGGAAAAAAAAAACACAAAATTCATCAATCAGTCGGGGTAAAATCGCAAAATTTGCCAATAGTTTCTTTCGTGTGTGTATGTCAATGTTTTACAAAATGTCTTATGCATTTCTATAAAAAGATGCCGCCACACTTCCTTATATATAAGAAAATCTCCCTGTGTCTTTCTTTTTTATCGCCGCAGAACATTCTTGATCAGCTGAAGTTTGTTACAGAACATTGTAAAGTTACTGTTCTGTACTGTTTTGGGGCTATCCAAAAATTTTCCTACATCCCAAAAATGCAGTATTATATGAAATAATAGTAATCCATAAAATAAGCAAAATTACATTTACAACAAAAATATGAGTGAAAATACACATATAAGAAGACACATATCAGAAATATGAGTAAATCTAGAAATTAATATATATTTTTAGCAGGGTTCAGTGATATATATTATGACATATATCCATATTTATTTTTAAAATATCATGAAGCTTGATATTTTCAAAATATTGTGCACAATATTTTTGAAATTTTAAGTCAAAACAGGTGTAAATGTTTTTTTTTTTCCGTTATTAAGTGTCATTCTGCAAATAAGAACTTTTGCTTTGGCTGTGGCTTTTTTGTCTCCCCCCCCCCCCCGTCCCTAAAAAATCTTTTTCAAGCTTTGCAATTGAAATTGAATTTTTAAAATGTAGAGCGAACAATTATTTGTGGAACAATATTTGCTTAAAAGAGCTGTTGAAAGATAAGTTGTCTAGTTTAGAAAAGTTATTTACAGTTTCATTAGAATTTTTTCCGATTTTGGTTTTCTTCAGTTTAAATGTAGTCAATTAGTTGATTTTCCATTTTGTTTTATTAGAATATTGGGTACTTTTCTATTAGCTGGGTGCCAGTGTTATATATACATACATATGTATATATAATTCACACACATACACATGTACAAGACACACACATACAAATACATATACAGTGAAACTCGTTTAAGATACGAATCAAGGGACCGAGAGCATTTCGTATCTTAAGCGGGATCGTATCTTATCCAGATTTCATAGATTCTTGAGTAATAATGCATATAAAGGCAATGCACATTGCTATTAACGTATTTTAGTCATTTATAACTCTCATTTTACCCATTTCTAACGATTTTTAGATATTCTAGGAAATTTGAGTTTAAGATTTGCAATAAAGAATAACTTTATTTTACTCCAAAAATTCAGCGTTTGTACAATAACAAAGTTAAAATGCCTTTATGCAATACTCTCAGCCAAATTTAAAAAAAAAAGACGATAAAACGAAATTTTTGTTAATCTTTAGAAAACAGAAACTAACAAAATTAAAGTACGTGCGGTAGTTTTAGTTTGTTGAAGAAAAGTCATTTTTTAGTTTGGTGAAAGTCAAGATGGATTGTGGTGGTCGAGATTTTATGACGAAGTTTTCTGCCTTGTTGATGTGGTAGAAAAAAAATCTTCGACGGAGGGACCAGCATCCATCGAAGAGGCGTACATTCGAAGTAAGCTGAACGAGCTCATTACAGATGCGAATGATGGTATGGCTGGTACACCCGTTTCTTCATCCGCATCGTCTTCTGATGGTCTAGGTTCATCGGAACTTTTGACGTCCGCGATTATATCCGCGATAGAACAAACTTCATTTGTTACAACCTGATCGTCAATTTTGTCAAACGAGTCCCAATCTTTGCATTCTTCTTGATCCTGCTCCTCTTCTGCAATGTCAACGTTTTACAAAATGCCATCGACGTTAAAGGCTTTACAAGAGCAGTTCTCAATGGTAGTTGATGTTACGTCTTCCCAGGACGCACTCAGGAAATGCATGGCATATAAGAGGTTTACAAGTTGGGCAGAACAGGACCTTTTCGCGATGATCTATTTGATGTAGATGACGTACAACGAAACAACTTTTGTATTTAATTTTGAGAACATGAATTATGCCTTGATCCATGGATTGAACCACGCTAGTCACATTGAGTGGAAAAGACTAGCTCAATGTTTCGTAAACTGGGGATATCCTTGGGATGGACGAGACAGTTGTCGGCGAGACACAATACTTTCCTAGACTCCTTTTTCATTCGTTCATCGAACTTGCGGATCCACTTAACGAATATATCGTTTGTCATTCATGCTTTGGCCTGAATTTCATAATCGCAGGGCAGATTTTTAACATTTTTTTTTTATCATTTTAAAACAACGAAGATTCCGAGACTTGCCGATGACGAGGGGTTTTAATGTATCCGTTCCGCTTATATCTGATCCAACGGGAACAGTGATACGTCCTTTGCTCAGTTTTTCACCATAACATTTCTCACCCTTAAACGCCATTGTTTTATCAGGCATTAATTTAAAAAAAAAAAAGTCCATCTCGTCGACATTGTAAATATCGCATATTGAGTACTATTTCAATAGCGGCGTGAGCACATTATTTTTCCAACAATTGACATCATCTACATTCAAGCTGTCGACTCTCTGCATACCTTCCTATTAAACTATTCCGTATCTTTGTCTGAAGCGGTCTAGCCAATTGTTGACAGGAGTGAAATCCACTCCAAGACGTATAGCAATTTCGCAGGCCAATGGACAATCTGTTAGTTGGGATGTTCGTCAATCGGTTTTGCGTGAACCACTCAAATAAAATCTTCTCCAATTCTTAATCTGCCACATTAATATTCATTTTGCCAGAGCCTCCAGCTGACGCACTATTTTCCAGTTTTTGTCTATTTTTTAACAGAGCTCGAAGTGTTGACTCGTGTATTCCCACAGATTTGGCAAAGACAGTCTTGGATTTTACAGTAATAGCATTTAATTCCTAGTTCTTAAAATATAATAAAATGTACTTACATTAATTAAATGTAGTTCAACATCATCTTAAAAAGCAGACTGAGAAGATGGCTAGGTGTCAAACTTTATGGTGGTAAATTCTATGGAAATTTTAAAAAAATTAAAAATGTATGTATGTATGTATGTATATATATATATATATATAACAATTATACTAAATTTGAATATTTAAATACATATTGTTCTGAATTTCTTTCGCGCAATAAACTTTTGAAGCATTTTATAAACTAATGAAAGATGTATTTCTTGAAAATGTCATCATTATCATTAAAAAAATTCTTTTTTTCTTATTAGCTATAGAAAATCAGCAATTCAACACAAAGTTTAACTTTTAGATTATTGCACAACTACAAATCATCTCCGTAAGAACTTTTGAGTAAGCAAATTTATTTAAAAAAATAAAATAAGTCAGTTTTATGCTGACATACAATTTTACCAAAAATTACGATGTCCAGAAAGAATTAAATGGCAAAATTAATGCAGGTCACAGGACTAGGGGTTGACCGAATACCGAAGAGTCGATTCGGTATGTAAACTGAATATTCGGCTCCGGCCGAATACTTTTAAGTATTCGGCCGAATAATTGGGGATAGTTATTTTCTTGGAAGTAGAAGAATTCTCTTTTACTTAGAAGTAGAATAGGCTAAACGATGAGTTTTAGTATTATATGTATGAGTTCAGAGTTTAGCTGCACTACAAAAAACAAGTCAAAGACCATTTTTAATTAAAAAAAAACTTTTTCCTTCCTAAAATAGTCTACATAGGGGTGAGATCAAAACAACTATCTGCGATAGAGATAAAAGAAAGTAAGGAAGATGGGCATCTTTTCCTTATCATTTAAATTTATTTAATGTGCATTTTTTAAAATATACTCTTCAAATAAGTATATCAGAGTTTATCTCTGTATATCTAATGTTATTAAAGAAAATACACACATCAAATAAGCCTATCATACAGCTTTTATAACCATTAAATTAAAATTGCTCAAATTTGTTATCTTCATCACCACAATGTTAAAATATTAATCACAATATAAATATGCATCAATAATTAGACAGAAAATAGTTAAATGTATGAGTTGATGCGATACCTTTTGTATTTGAGAACATCCCTATTCAATGTGTTTATAATTAGACTTAGACAATCAGTAAATCAGCTTAATGGCAGCATTGTTTCTTTTTATTTGAATGAACTTTTGTTTTTCTGACAAGCCTTATTTTTAATAGTAGCCTGTATAGTTTAATATTTTCATGGGTTATTTTGGGTATTAACTAGTGATAAAATAATAATAAATAAGTGATGGGTTAATGAATTTGTGAGGGGAAAGAAGTCATTAAATTTTTTTGTGTAATTAGATTTAACAATAAAAATGTAATTGAATTAAATTATTAAGAGTTTAATTTTAATTCAAGTTTATTAAAATAGCTGATATATGCAAAAATGTGTATTAAAATTTTTAAGTATTCGGTCGCCGAATACCGAATATTCGGTGTACACTTTGATCGAAGCTTCGGTATTCGGCAGAATTGCTGCTTCGGTCAATCCCTACACAGGACCACTTAAAAAAAAAGCTATTATAAATTGCCTGACAGCAGTCACTTCCTCTTACAAGGAGAAAGAAAAAAAAAATTCTTATATTCCATTGAAATGATTACACTTTTCAGGTTATGTTAATACGGTAAGTAGACTTCCTCAAAATCTGCACAGCCCCGGAACAGAGGTTGTGCAGATTTCTAATCATTGCTTTGTTTACATTTTTTAAACAGTAATTTGAATGTAATAATGCAATCAAATTATAATGAATTCTTACAGTATAGTAAAATAAATTAAGTAAAACTAAAATGATAAAAAGTAAAGGTCAAGCAAATAATTAATGTATAATTAAGTACTATGCATAGTAAAAGATGAGATACATTTCCCTTGAATTATTCAATGAAACTATTAATTCACATCAAAATCAAAGTAAGGAAATTTTATTTCAGGTTTGCCTTGCAATCTTAATAACCAAAAAGCTTGATCAATATGCAAGTATATTTGGTAAAAAGATTGTGATTACAGTGATACAGCAATATCTTAATTTTTTTGAAAAATAAATTACACGTTCTTCATGAAAAACCATAAGCAAAGTTATATTATCAAGAATTACATATTAAATTATACATATGGAACGATATGAAACAAAAAAATTTTGTAATTTTGCCCCTAAATCTGAACTGATAGTTTCATTGTTTACATATGTGTTAATGTGCAGGTTTGAAGGAGTCTACTGTATTAGCATATATAGAATTTAATTTTATATAAGTGCTAACAGACATTTTTAACAAAAATAGATGCTTCTATATTAACACAGTCAACCACTTACTATTAAAAAAAAAAAAAAAATACGTAAGCCAAACTGTAATTCCAATAAATAAATATTGTGCCATTAGAATCTTAAAAAAACACAAGAAATTCAGAAGAACAGCACTCATTAAAGTATCAAATATCAGAAACTTTAAGCAATAAAACTTACAATGTATTAAATGGCAACAGAAAAAAAACTTGGATATTTAGGTATGTACTACTTGATTATCCCATCAACCAATTTCACCAAATTATACAAATTGACAATTTTTATTTTAAATAGCGAAAGAACAAATAAATTAGTAAAACATTAATAAAAATACAAATAAAAAGTCGAATTAAAAATCACTTAATGACATGTATCGTGTTTTAATGTCAAGTGAATGTGACATTTACGATCATCTATTATTGGCATTTAATCTTATATAGTGTTGAAGGAACAGATGTGTTATTATCCCGGGGTCTGCCATCTTGGATTTTTTTTTCTTGGCTTGAATTAAAAATTATTTTTTTATTAATAGTTATAATTATTATATACCAGTTTTTTCAATATTATATTAACCTATCAACAATATTTAACCATTGGCGACATTACTATTTGGCAAAAAAGGAGTTTTCATGCATGTAAAAAATCCAAGATGGCCGACCCTGGGATAATAACACATCTAAGCCCATTTGTTTTTTACAAAAGAGCACACTTGTACCTTGTTCCCAAAACATATTTTGAACTGGTTTGTCTAGAACCCCTAGAATTTGCAATATTTTACCAATATCTAGTGAATTGCCGCGGGGTGCATTAGGAAGTGTTAAAAAGGGTAGCTGGGTGCATCAGAAGGGTTTAAAAGAGCCGCCGGATGCAAAAAAGAAATAAAAAGGGCCTCCAGGCGCTGCGCCCTACTAAAGCAGCTTAGAGTCAACACTACTTATAGTTTGGCGATAGTTTTTGGGTCGACGGGATAATCAAGTAGTACCTACCAATATTTATTTACATTATTTTTCTTAATTATCCATCCATCTTGGCTGGTGGATAAATGTATGTGAATTGAAACTTGAAGTGACTTGTAACATGAATTGAAACTGATCTATTGTAAATTGTAAGTAATTATGCATCACAACATTTATTCAAGATTTTTTATATTTTAATATTGTGATGTCACAGTTTAATGACTAGGGTAGATGTGCCAGTAATGGACACCCTTAAGGAATTTCTTTAAAAAATATTTTTTTATTAATAGTTAAAATTATTATATTCCAGTTTTTTCAATATGATATTAATCTATCGACAATATTTAACCATTCTTATAGCCTCATTTCCCAATATGAATAGAAATTTAATTTTAAATAACAGAAATATATCAAAACACCCAAAAGCCCAGTAATGGACACCCCCTGGCCCAGTAGTGGACACCCTCTGTTCCAGTAATGGACACCCCATAAAAAGTAATAAATATAATTGTTTTTATGACTATTTAGAACTAGAATTTAATGAATACATACTAATGAAACAAAATAGTTATTGAAACAAAATAGTTATTTTCAAATAAATTTAACATTTAGGATATCAGTAATTAATAAAGTATTTGTGATAATCATTTATTGTTTGTATCAATTATTGAAATTATCAGAAGATCATGTTTTAATTATTTTAGATGGATAGATTAAAATACTAAATATCAAGCAATTACAGCTATCAAATTATTGTAACAGTGGTGGATTTAAAGGGTAATTAAAAAAAAGTTTTGGAATATCAATGTTTAGTTTTGTGCCACTATTTTTAAATGTTTAGTTTTGTGTCACTATTTTTAACAATCTTCCAGGCTCTACTTGATATATCATTTATAATAATTAATATTACAAATATGAAAGAAATGATATTGTGAGTTGAATATTTTAAATACTAAATAAAATAATTTCAAAATAAAACTGTAGTACTGATGTTTGAGGCCAATGATCTGCAGATTTACTATAGTTTCATGAATATTATCTGTAACTTTCATTAATAGTATTACATTTTTTTTTTTTAAATAAGGAAACATTTGAGACAGAAAATAGATTTTTAATAGCTTCTGTAACTTAATTGTTTTTATTTAAACGGAGAGGGATTAAGCCCTATGAGCCCCTCTTTGACTGTGCTCTTAAACAATATTTTTTGCTTCCTGGCTGGTTTGATTGCCGGATTATAAAATATGCAAGGTATATGTACTACATAAAAAAATAATAATAAATAACATAAAATATTGAAATTTCATAAAATCTCATAAAATAACTTAAAAGCAGCTATTTATAAAAGTTTTGGTGTTATTACATTTTGGTAAGTATAATTTAAAAATAAAATTTGATTATTTAGGTTTGCAGTTAAACCTAAGTATTTTATGCACTATAAACATTACTAAAATTGTATTTTTAGCAATGTCTACATGGGGTGTCCATTACTGGAAAATGACTAATTAACCATCCCAGTAATGGACACCCCTCTTAAAATCTTAAAAATAAATGAAATTTTGTAAATGGCCATTGGTATATAAAATTCAAAGTTTTCTATTGCTACTCAAACAAAAACATTCAAATTTTGCAAGAAAATAAATAATATATAAATTGATTAAGCGAAGCCAACTCTTAGCCTCTTCATTGAGATTTTCACAGAAAAACAGCGAAACTTTGAAACATTATTTTCTGCTTCCTGATTGGTTTGATTAAAAGTGTCAACAATAACCCAGTTTTATAAAACATACAAGGGGGAATTATAAAAAAAATAATTAAAGCTAAATATTTATTAGTTATTTTTTTATGAACCAAAAACATCAAGGGGTGTCCATTACTGGAAGGGTGTCCATTACTGGCACATCTACCCTACCTATTTTTTTATTATTATTATTAACAAAATAACTAATAAATCAGTAAACATCATTAAAAATACAGATAAATGTTGAATTAAAAAGCACTTGATCAGATAAACACAAGCAATGCACCTGACATCAATGAATTTGACGGCACGGTCATGCATTTTTGGTTTTAAATCCTACAGTTTGGCAATTTTCTTCTTTTTTTTTTTTTTTAATGAATGAAAAGTGGTCAACAGGATAACTGATTAGTACATAAAAATATAATACTGTGTAGTCCCTTTTAGATAAAGTGGCCACTTATAAAATTTTACTACTGGCCGCTAATGAAATTTCCCAGTTTTACCGCTTACCTGGAAAATTTTCAAACATGCTGAAACAACTGAAAATAAGTTGAGAACATAGCAAAGATTTCATTAATAATATAATAATAATCTAAATCAAAATTTCAGTGCTATTAAATACATTTTATATTACTTTTAAATTTAATTTAAGTAATAACTATTCCAAACAAATAATTTTTCTATCAAATGATTTTCTCTTTCTGAAACATTTGAAATTCAGTTTGGTTTTCAAATGCATAAAATTGGCTGGTGCTCATACTTAAATGCCAAGCAATCAAAAAGTTTTCCCCATTTTTAAGTAAAGGCAGAAAATATTTTACAAAATGCTGTCTAAGTTGACACTTTGAAGAAAATTTCTATAAAGCAACAGTGGGGAGAGAAAAAAACTGCTGTCATGACCATGAAACAATTATTTAGGTATAACTAAAGATTTAATTAATTTAACAAAAAAAAATTATATTACAAACAATTTTAATAATCATAATCATGCCAGCAAATTTTATGCTTTAAAATTTAAAAATTCACCGAAATGTTTTATACTGAGTGGGAACGTTTTTAGAGAACCGATTTAACAAGACATTTAAATATCATATGAAAGATATGCATGTAATACATCATTTAAACCAAAAGTGTTGATCATGAAAAGGTTTACTCTATATAATAATTATAAAAGACGCTCTGGAATATTTTAAACTAATCATAACGACAAATTGTGAAAAAAGTTCTGGGATTTCTCAGAAGATTCAACATCCTATATAAGAATTGCACTTCGTAAAACTTTTTCAAAATTGTAGTTTAATGATTCGGTTTCTTCGCTTAATCTTTTAAAAACATCAAACTTAGGTGTCAAACAAAAACTTAATGTTCCATTACGATATTTTACAAAAGAACTTAAAATGTCAACAAAAACAGTACTACCTACTATAAATTTGTTTTTATAGAATCCTAGAAGAATGCATATCAAGTTGTTTAAAACAATATGGCATTTAAGTTATTAAATATAAATTCTTAGTAATTAACATCTTTAAAAAGGTTACTTTTAGGATTTATTCTAACATAATTCTAGAATCCGAACTCTAACAATTTTAGGCTTACTTACAGGCAAGAGCTGATTATCGATTCAGCTGCAATTTCGACATATAAATTTGGTACATAAACAGAAAAATCATTACAGAATAAACAAGTATATATTATACAGCTTACCTTGCTTTTCGGAAATGTTGCTTGAAGAACTGATCTTGCCGGTCGCCACAGTAAACATTGTGATTCTGAAGTACACAACAGAAATAAACTGCCGCCTTTACTCTGTGTTGCCACTCGGATCTCTAAACTGTTGTTCGCAGCCAGATTCAGGCAGACGTTCTACAAAGATCTATATAGGTGGCCCATATCGATCCACACAAATCTGTGTTACTGAATGCTAATTCAATTAATTTAATAGACGTTACGATTAATTTAATAGATTAATAAAGTAATATACATCTGTTATTAAAATAAACACATAATAAGTGGGCTTCGAAATGCATACTAAAAAATCAATTTATATAGATATCTTTATTATTGTTCTATAATAATAACAATAATAGCTAATTATAGTATAAATAATTACATATTTTTATATTATGATTAAATCTTATTTAAATTAACTTAATAAAACGCTATAGTAACACTAAAAAGTTGTCCCCAGATTCTAATAGAAAATCTATCAAGATCTATATAGATAGCCCATATCGATCTGTATAAATCTACACAGATTTACTGAATGCTGTACAGATATTGAAATTTCAACATTTTCTTACTTTTTACGGTTAATTTAGTCAAACAGTAAGCTAATATACTTCTAATATTAATATAAATACATTATAAATGTGCTCCGAACTATATGCTACAAAATCAACTTATATAGATGTACCTGGGTTTCTCATGGACAAATGGGCCCAGATAAAGCCCATCTGCCCATATGGGACCCATATGGAACCCACATGGGCCCATAGTTCTGTGCTGCCTGGGTTATTAAATCTTAGCGTTTGTTATCGCAGAAAATGTTTTAAATTGTTGGTTAAGACTGCACCGCCACCCTCCCGACCATGTATCTACGGAGAGATTGCGCAAAGGAGTTTCGTTCAGATATGCTTTTGTTAAGAATAGAGTGCGCTCCCTGGTGGTGGAATGCGGAACTAACGTAACGCGATTTTGTTAAAATTAGGAAATATAACAAGGCGATCCGTTTGAAACTTTAAGATACTTCATGACACATAATAAAAAGCTTATAAAATAATGGTGCATGCAATTTCCTGTGAAGGGAGGGCGGGGGAGGGGCGCTGGATTTCTTTTTTAAAAAATAGCGTTTACGACCTTTTTAGGTGTCGTTTTTTGAGCACTATGATATACTCAGACACGTGCTGCTTATGAAATATAAAAATGTCAAAATTTTAGTTACCACTATTTCCGAATAGTACTTTCAGCAAATTTCTTAATTTCTCGCTTAAGGCCGCCACCAACTCCAGTAACACATCCACTGATAGGTTGTTTAACAGAGTTTCGATCTGATACACTTTTGTTATGAATAGTGTGCGCTCCCTGGTGGTGGAATTTGCAACTAACATAACGCAATTTTGTTAAAATTATGAAATCTAACAAGTCGATCTGCTGGAAACTTTGACATAGTTCATAGCACATAATAAAAAGCTTATAAAAGAATGTTCCGTGCAATTTCCTGGGGCGCCTACCTATCTCGGGTGCTATAGACCCGATCCCCTCGACTAATATACCTACGCATAGGTTGTAAAACGTAGTTTCCTTTGGATAGAGGTTTGTGTAGAATAGAATGCGCCCCTGGTTGCGAAATGTGGAACTAACAGATTTCACAAACGGATAAAGTGTTTTAAAGGAATATTAAACGAAACCCTCTGTGAGATCTGTGATCACACTTACCCACTTGTTTTAAGTACATTTTTCTAATGATGGCAACTAAAATTTTAATCAGAACAGATATTTTTTTTCTTATTTCAGAAAAGGTTATTTTAAATTAATTTGGCGACCAGTTTGGCCTCCCTTAAATATATGCCAAAAAATGTATCGTGCTACTTTTATTTATAATTCAATTTACTTGAACAATCTTTCGCCAAATCGAAAGATTCTGATTGGCGCCAAAATGGCATTATTTTGATTGACATGGTAACTCGGCTATTGTTGTTTATTTAATAATAAATGTTTATTTACTTTTATTTCTTTTTTAAAATTATATAAATTATTTTGTTCTATAGTTATTAATTATTTTTTTTGTTATTTCCTTTTGAAAATAATAGAAAATAATTTAAAAATACGGCACTACTTACGTAAATAAGTGCGAGTAGTAAATCAAAATTACGTCCATTACGAATCATATCATAATATTAAAATATTTATTTGCTTAAAATACGTTATAAAAACACATTAAAATTAAATTAAAAATCTATATTTTGTAAATATAGATAAAATATATTTATAATATGGATTTTTAATTTACTTTTAATGTGTTTTTATAACGTCTTTTAAGCAAATAAATAGTTTAATATTATGATACGGTACTACTTAGTTATTCCGTCGACCAAATTCGCCAAATTATGTAAATCGCCAAATTATACAAATTGACATAATTTCATTTTAAATAACGAAAGAACAAATAAATTAGTATAACATTAATAAATATACAAATACAACGTCGAAATAAAAATCACTTGATGACGTAAACATGTGTAACTTACATAAAGTCAAGTGAATGTGACATTTACGATCAACCATTATTGACATTTAATATTATAGTTTGGCGATAGATTTTTGGTCGACGGGATAACTAAGTAATACACAAAATGCATATGTAACTGCTATTCGAAAACAAGGTTTTCGCCAAATTTTTGTAAAAAAGAAAAAAAACACGCCAAATCTGCGGTGCGTATGTGACATCTGGCCAAATGTTAAATAATGCGGGAAGAGTTCCATATTGTGTGCTGGTTTTTTTGGCGAGATTTTTTTTTTGGCGTTAAATGAATCGATGTCGTTGCGATCTTCAGCCTTTGGGGTTGTTTTTTTTCTGGAATAAACTTTATTCACATGTTTTTTGCGTATTTTTTTTTTTTTTTTTTTTTTTTTTTTTTTTTTTTTGCATTTAGCCTATATTTTTCGGAAAAATATATAACTTTGTTTTAATTTGACATGTATAATAAATATAATAAATACATAAAATATAAGTACATAATATTTATTTATAGGTGTATATATACTATATTTGTATAAGGTATATCTCTATACGTGATATATATAAAACTATCTGTGTAAACATCGTACTTTTTTTAACATGTGACATACATAAGATTTATTAAATATATATATATTTACAAATATTTAAAGACCATGTTTTTCCGACATCCTGAAAAAATTTATAAGACGCTAAAAATGGCTTTTTGACGCCATTTTGGATTCATTCGCCAATCGCGCCAACCAGCACACAATATGGAACTCTTCCCAATAATGCAACAAACCATGACATTTAATTTCAACTTCAAATCAATGTTTTAATTTACCGCTCGAAAAAAAAATGCTATCTGGCAATTTGAAAAAAAGCTATTGGCGAGATTTGCACCCGGCTAGTGTAACAGTACCAAGAATTTTTTGTGACCATGACAACTTTTATATAGTTTTATTTGAAAAAAAAATTTGATTTTTTAACCAAAATGGAAATCTTTTGTACAGATGTTATATACGGACCCATATTGGCGCGATTTTTTTTTCTGACGCCAATGGCATATACGCAACGGGTACTGGCGCCAAAGTATTGTTATTTTGCTTGATATGGCAAGCCGGATGTTGTTTATGCTGTTGATGCGTTTCCCAAATTGGCGTCGGAAAAAAATCGCGCCAATATCCTATATGACATCTGTGCCAAAGTTTCATATGAAAGGCGAAGGGATCAGACAGTATATGTTTATGACAGTTGTTGACTTGAACTATTATAATATAGATGAAACGATGGCGATAAAATAATATTTGGCGACTTATCACCTATGCATGGCTAACATTAAAGTACCAAAATGGCACCTAGAGTATAAAAAGCGAAATGGCCCGCCCGAAACTGTTGATGATAGTCACATGACTTAGGCTATTGTTATAGAGATTGTTTTAAAATACCGGTAGACAAAGACTCTGTATACTTAATTCATTTTATTTCAGCTATTTTTCAAATGTTTAACTGATCCTCTTTAATCAAAAACGAAAATAACCATTGGATGTCTTAACAGCAACTGATTTGGCCTTACATTTTTGCAATCAAATGGAATTGAATGGAAACCCATTTACAGTGAGATCTGCACAGCTTTTTTCAGTATAATTCAATCTTCTCTTATATTTTTTAAACCCATCAGATTAGCGTGTTTTTAGATTCTGCGGTGTCTGAACGGGGGTTGGCGAGTGTAACTTGCAGGGGGCAGAGCCCCCTAGTAATAATGTAAAACTAAAAATAATGAGACTGTAAGGTAAAATATAGCATTTTATAAAAGTCTGTCAGCTGACAAATTTATTTTGCAATACGTAACTGTAACGCAATCCTGGTTTAAATTGAATATTTTCATGGTTCCCCTAAAAATATTTTACAATTGTATCTGCTAAGACGGATACAACCTACCTAAAACGGTATTTCGCACTCATTGTTTTTTTCCCGTCCTACCAGGTTTTATAGCGTCACGTTTTTAGCATGAGGGGTCGAATTTTAATTACTATCAGATCGCGCGTATTCTTTTATATTATGGCCTATATGGGAAAAATCATTTGCGGTGTACTTTAATGATGTAAAACAATTTTAACATAAAAATTATGCACCTTATTTAAGTGCACAGCTCCTATGCGGAAAGGTTGGCTGTCCACGAGTGGGTGATTTCGGTACGTGTACAGGGGAATTAAAAGTATATTTCTTTATATTATGGCCTATTAAGAAAAAACGTTTGCGGCGTATTTTAATAACGTTTCTCTGTTACAACATAATAAAATTGATATGAATTTATGATGCGCAGTAAAACATGCTTTCTGAAGGGGTTGAAAAGCATTTATCATTCATTCACAGGGTCACAGAAATGAGTTCAGTTTTATTACAGAAAATACTGCTTGCAAAATGTGTTTTAGTTATGTTTCACGATTTCAAACAAGATGGAATTCATATACATTACTGAGGTTTACTACAAGATGCATACATTAGAATATGATGTGAATCACATTTTATTTCATTTACAGGGGCATATAAAAGTTGCTGGACACAATACTGTATACGAAGTATTCTCTATTAGAGTTGATAGCTAAAAATGAGTTTTCACCTATGATATCCGTTTTAATACTTGATTATATATATGATTTCTATAGACCGTGTATAGGGCTACGCAAAAGAACTAGGAAGAATTGCTGAGAATGAGAGTGAATTGCTAATTTTTTTTAATTAAATTCTACATTTTCAAGTTCAACTATAATTAGAAACTGTTTGTAAAATATAAATATAATAATATACAAGGCTATTCAAAGAATTGGATGCATGCGCGCGCCTATGAATGATAATTTCTGGAAGTACGATTTCAGTTGTTTTAAGCATGTTTATACTGCAATAATTTTGATCTTCACATGTTGCGTGTATATAAACTTGTTCGAATGCAAGGGCTGTACAAAATAATGCAAATATACTGTCGGTTATTTGTAGAAATTGCTGAAAGTTTACTTTCATCTGCATTAATCGTTTTCTTATTATATTAAATTTTATCATTTTTTTCATGCCGTTAAAACAAACCCAAGAATATCCATTGATGACTTTATCATTTTAATTTTTCAATAATTTGAACAATTTAAATTTACTAAGATTTAACAAAAACTTAAAGCTAGTAAGTATTAAAGAATGTTTACTTTGAAAGTTTTGATCAACTTTAAAGGAATATTGTTAATATTTATTACTTTTAATATTTGTTATTTTTAACGAAAAAGTACAACTTTAACAGCCGCAGAAAATGCGAAATTTGTCCTGTATTACACATCTTTCTTTAAGGGTCCACTTCAGACACGGGAAGAAATAAAAAAGCTAATTTTAAGTCTATGGGGGCGTTAATTTCAAATTTCTCGCTTTATTTTAATAGATTTTTGCATTGGATAGCTGAGGACGATCGACAACCAGGCTAGTTTTTACTTTTTCGATTTTAGTTTTAGTTTTTTTTTTATATTAGGATAGTTTCGACTTCAGAATGGATTCCAACCGGTTCCGAAAGAAAAAGCTAAATATAATAATATACAAGGCTATCCAGAGAATTGTATGCATGCACGCCTATGGATCATAATTTCTGGAAGTGCGATTTAAGTAGTTTAAGCATGTTTATACTGGAATAAATTTTATCTTAACATGTGACGTGTATAAAATCTTGTTGCTAATGTAAGGGCTGTACAAAAGAATGCAAATACACTTCCGTTAATTGGCAGAAATTCCTGAAAGTTGATTTTTATCTGTATTATTCATTTTCTTATTATATTAATTTTTAGCATATTTTTCATGCCTTTAAAACATGCCTAAGAACATTATTGATGACTTTATTATTTTAATTTTTCCTAATTTTGAACAATTTAAATTTACTGAGATTTAACAAGAACTTAAAATTTGTAAGTTTTAAAGATTGTTAATTTTAAAAGAGTTGATCAATTTGTTCGAAACTTTAAAAAAATATATTAATATTTATTATTTTTAATATTTGTCATTTTTATGGGTACAGTATACCTTTAAAAGTCTATGAAAATGCGAAATTTGTCCTGCGTAACATATTTTTTCCAAGAGCCCACTTCAGACACGGGAAGAAATGAAAATGCTAATTTTAAGTCTATGGGGGCGTAATTTTCAATTTTCTGGCTTTGATTTTAATATTTTTGAATGATTTTTTTTTGCATAGGATAGCTGGGGGCGATCAACAACCAGGATAGGTTTTACGTTTTCGATTTTAGTTTCAGTTTTCTTTTATTATGATAGTTTCAATTTCAGAACCGATTCCACCAGTTCCGAAAGTATAAGTAATTTTTTTTTTAAATATCTCTAACCAAAACCGAAAAAGTAAAAAACAGCCCGGTTGTAGATCGTTCTCAGCTATCCTATGCAAAAAAAAAAAATCATTTTAAAATATTAAAAAGGACGCGAGATATTTGAAAATAACGCTCCCATACACTTAACATTAGCGCTTACATTTTTTTTCCCGTCACTACACTGTAAAAAAAGGATTAAATTACGGAAATACTACTGGCAATCTAGACGATAGTACTATTTCCGTATTTTAACGAAACTTTTTCCCTTTAAATTACAGAAAAAATCCGTTAAATTCCGGTCTAAGTGCTGGCGTCTAGATTGCCAGTAGTATTTCCGTATTTTGGTCCTTTTTTTTTCTACAGTGTTTTATGTGTTCTCAAAGGTAACCTAAAGATATTTTTTGTAACGCAAAGGGAACGCGAAAATTTATCATTAACTATAATAATGTTAAACTGAAAATAAGGAGACTGTATGGTAAAATATTACATTTTATAAATGTCTGCTAGGTAACAAATTTATTTTCTGATACCTAGCTGTAACGAAACCCTGGTTTAAACGGAATTCTCATTATTCCCCTAAAAATACCCTACAATTGTATCTGCAAAGACGCAAAAAACCCATCTAAAAAGGTATTTAGCACCTATTGTTTGTTTCCGTCTTACCAAGTTTTATAGTGTCATGTTCTCAGCATGAGGGGGTCGAATTTTAATTACAACTAGGACCCGCATTTTTCTTGAACTCCGCCTTTTTTTTTTTTTTTTTTTTTTTTTTGGAGGGAAAATAAAATTTGATATCGATACGAGTGTGTTTCGAAAGGTTATTAGCCCGACAAAGAAAATGAAAAAAATTAGACAATATTTAATTTTTTTAACGTAGTTCCTTACAACATAAAAAAATTAAACCAACGAGTTTCCGACTTTTTATTATCTTTAGCATAATATGCCTTATCTAACTTTGGAAATGAAGTGGTGGTCTCTGCTTTAACCCCATATTTTGAAGTGAATTTCCGACTACCGAGCCATTTCTTTAGGCTTGGGAAAAGGAAATAATCGCTGGGAGCAAAATCCGGTGCATGTGGAAGCACTACAGAGCGTAGGTCATTGACTTTCGTAGCGAAAACTACAAGCATGTGTGCAAGAGCACTGCTGTGGTGAAAGAACACGTATTTGTTGCTCAGGTATAGACGTTTTGTCGGAATAAGCACTCTTTAATTGGTCCCGTAGAAATGCATAACACTGTCCGGTGACGATTCTAGCTTTTTGCCGGTGCTCTATGATCACCACACTTTGTGAATTCCCGAAAACCGTATCCATGGCTTTTCCAGCAGATGGAACCGTTTTCACTTTCTTTGGCGCAATTTCAGCTGCTCTTTCACATTGTTTAGATTGCTGTTTCATCTCTGGTGAATAATGGCGAATTCATGTTTAATCCACCGTTATAAGACGTTGATGAAAATCAGAAGATTGGTTAAGTTTTCTAACTTAACTTGAAATCACCATAGTCACATTACTAAAGGCAGTGGGCCATCCGCACTACCTTCTTTTGAAAAAAAAATCGAACAGCGAAGATGGAGAAACTCATAAAATGATAAATAAAGAAAGGAGGGGGGGGGGGGGGGGCGTGAAGAAGGAGACCAATTTCACGAGGTTTAATTTGATTATGTTAATAAATGAAGTGTTTTCATGAAGGAATTTTCAGCAGAAAGTCCACCCAAATTAGCATTTCATTGCAAAGTATATATATGTGATAAAATCATAATAAAATCTCCACTTTTGAATTTGCCAAATTCGATCTATAAGCGATGTTCTAATGGAGGCAAATCAGACAAATTTCTACCACTTATTTTAAAATGTTATTATTGTCTTAATTAACTGAAGTTATTAAATAGGATAAAGAAAAATTAAAAAATATGTAATAGAAGTATGCCTACTTCATCCTCGTGAAATCGGAAGCTACGGTTCGATCCAGCACATTTCGGCCTGAAACTTTTTCTATAAGCAAGCCTCTATGATTGAATACGAGTCATAATTGATTGTATCAGTTTATAAGTCTTTGTTGGCTAAATATTTGAAAGTAGAGGTCTCCTCGGAGGGAAATTTCTTGTTCCTGGAACTTGACAGTACAATTAGCAGTAAAAAAAAAAAAAAAATACGTTTTATGAAGCTAAAACTTTAGCCTGACTCAGTTTCTACAGAACATGTCGATATTTTTAAAACAACGTTATTCTACATTATTCAAAAACCAGATTTACGCATAGTTTTTATTTTCAGATTATTTTCGAAATTCATGGAATATAAGGAATAGTAGCAATGTTAATAATTATTTAGACTACATTGATGACTACATCGAAGAGGCCTTTTAATCAAAGCAAAAGTCAGTTCCTACCTACAGAAGATTTTTCTTCGCATTCAGTGAGACAAGAAAATTGTTTATTAATAGATGTTACGTTGAAAATACAGCATTAATTTGCAGAAATACTGTTTATAATTAAGTGAATTAAATCAAGCAATCCGCTAGAAGCAGCTTCAAACAATCAACAATTAGGCATTGTTTTCCAACAAGACTGCTAGACCACATGTATCTAGCCCACTTCAGACACAAACTGTTATAATTGAGATGAAATGCTTCAATCCAAGAACCATTCTCCAAAACTTGCATCGTCGTATGACCGTTTATTTAGATCACTTCAAAACATTTTGAGGATAAGATATTTTATTTTTTGGAAGATTTGAGAAAATACATCGATTCTTTAGCCAGATGAGCGCTAATTATGTAACTGCTAGGAATTGAAATTTACACGAAATACATTTTCTTTAATTTCCATCAACAATATGCAACAAACTTTTGCATCCGTCCCAAAAATTGGAATTTGGTAATAGATTTTTCTCT
Source organism: Maratus speciosus (assembly GCA_963932465.1). Classification (NCBI taxonomy): domain Eukaryota; kingdom Metazoa; phylum Arthropoda; class Arachnida; order Araneae; family Salticidae; genus Maratus; species Maratus speciosus. Next base: position 356,313,706 of record OZ010799.1, on the reverse strand, counting down.
GGTCTTTTACTATGAATTTTAATAACACTCGATCTTTACTTTCAATTTACATTGGTATCCTGTTAAAGATTGCGTTAGTTAACATTTTTATTTCATGTTGTATTGTAATGGCACATTCTTTCGTTTACTACAATTCATTATTCAATCACACAATTTTATAAAATGATTAGAGAGGAAATTAAGGCTCACAAGGCAACAGTTAGTAAATTTGTTATTAGCTTTTCAAGAATTATAGGAGAAGGATAATACCGTCATCAACAAGTCTATCACTGTGAAAGTCTGCGTTATATACGTAGAAAATGTCAGTAGGACATTTTTAACAAACTGATAAAAACATTTTCTGGGCACCAATGAATGGCAGCTTACCATTGTCTTGATCGGCAAGTTCAAGTAGAGGCTGCAAAGTAAAACCAGTGATAATTTACCAAGCTAATTTATAAACTAGTAAAAACAGTTTCTTAGCAACAACGAATGATAGCTTAACACTGTCATGATCGGTAAGGTCAAGTAAAGACTATAAACTAAAAGCACTGCTAATTTACCAAATTCCGATGTAGGACACCGATTGGTAAAGGATATTACGGCAACTCCTCCTGATTATTAACTGGGAAGTAGAGGAAGAAGATGGAGAATCTCTGGAGATATTTGACTGTGAGCTTTCAACTGACAAGGTAAAAAAAAAATCTCTATCAGCAATGCGGGGAAAATAAAATTGTAACTTAGTCTAAAGATAAAGATGCAGAAAAATAAATTTATTTTCACTGATTTCTGATAAAGAAAAAGAATGCTTTGGTAAAATTGGAAGAAATTCGAAATATTGCTTTGAAATGGAATTCTATGAAATTCATTATCAGAATTGCATATCAATGTAATGAAAATTCCAAGCAGTTTTCAGAGAAAATAAAAACAAAGTCTTTCTCAAACAATTGTAAGAAAAAAAAAATACAGCTGTATTTGTTACAAAAATCTCCAAATTCAGAGTAATGAATTAAAAAAGGTTTTTATACACAATCTAGGTATAAAAACACAGATAGGATGTTTTTGTGCCTGTCCACAGATTCCTAAAGAGTGATACAAGATCACCCAGAAGGGATTTGTTCGACGGGTGGCAATTGCACAGACCATCAGCTCATCAAGTTGAAGGCTGAAATTTTAGGATTAGATAGAACTCAATTAGCATATTAAAATGCAAATGGTCTGCTAAGTCATATCTTGATAGAAAACACCTGCACAACGGAGTTTAGTTTTTGATCGATTGGTTTATCATTGTATTTTGCAGCACCCAAATGTATGAAAATATTGAAGTTTGGGTGCATGAAACCACGATGGTAAACCTGCGGATCAACCACTAAATTGATGTTCTGCAGATGGTTTCCACCAAGATACGACTTGGCAGACCAATGCATATAGCTTGTATATAAAATAAACGGTCAAGTACGAGTATTACTCGCGCTCAGAGAGTTCCGTACAATAAATATATGAATTATTAACTGTATTATTTAAAAGAATAATGAAACTTTGTAAAAACCTATACAACGTAGAGTTGGGTATAGCTGTATATATTAGAAAAGTATGACTGAGTATACCACAAAGGTTCAAAGAGATATGAAGCCGAAATAAAATTAAATATTGCTATTTTGTATAATTCTTTTTTTAAACGTATCTTAATCTGCATATGGTGAACTTAATTTGGTACTAACAATAAAAGTACTGCATATTTAAATTTCATTTGGCATTTCATAAAACTAAATTCAACATAGAAATATTTTTCTTTTTACAGTGTAGATGAAATAAAATCCTTGTTCAAAGTTTAAACTTGGCGTTGTACTACGCGCGCTTCGAAAGGAGGTCGCAAAGATGCAACTCGACTTTGTCCGTGCCGCGTTTTTTCAAATAGGTCTTTAATTATCATTTAAAGACACGAGAGGCGTATTGAGAGATCCACTCAACGCAAACTAGTCGCGCATCCCATAGTATTTATGCGATTAATTATAATTAAATTGGTCTGTTTTTAACAATTTGACGTTTACTGCTTTTATGCTGCTACTGGGTATTGCATTACACATATATATCATTAAAAGTTGTTATCTAGTATTTAAAAACCGATGGTATATAGAGTACGCCACCTCTGCCATTATGTATGTCCAAACCAACCGTGTCTTTAAGGGTTAAGGCTCCTGCCCCTGCCAGCGAAGACAATCACGAGCTAATGCTAATCGTATAGGGAAGGATTTTTCTAACATCTATTTTGTATTTCGATATTAAAAAAAAATTTTTTTGGCATTATATAGCCAAGATCCGTCTCTACATCGCACCTTTCTTTACTTTTTCCTCCCCATCGGATTAGCATTAGCTCGTTAGTGTCTTCGCCGGCAGGGACAGGAGTCTTAATATCTCGGCGAATTACCGACGATTTTTTTTCGAAAATCATTATAAACAATGCTTTTATACTTTTGATACGATAGGTACCTTTAGCGCTCTTCGATACCTTTGCTGAATGCCCGCAAATAGAAATCTGTATATAACAGAAAAATGCGATTTTATGAAAAACTATGCCACCTAGGGCAATCGCTATAATTTTCCTGCGAGTATTAAATTAACCTCTACTACCTCTAATTTTTTTCATAATTTTAGTTTCAGTAGATTTGAAAATAGATGGGGGGGGGGCACATTTTTGCACTACATTTTCGACGATATCTCTGAAAATATAATATCTAAAATTAAAAGAAATGTATTTTTGAGTTATGCGTTACGGAATCTTTTAACCGATACCCCAAACGATACACAAATAAAATATTTTTCTTCTTTAAATAACCTAATTATCCCCTCTACGTTTTTCCCACATATATTTGTGAATGTTTAATAATCTGTAAATATGTGGGTCAATAGTCTTTATTACATCTCCCAATTTGAACTTCCCACGTTCCGTAGTTTACGAGTAAAATGGCTGTGACAGACAGACACAGGAGTGATCTTATAATGATTCCGTTTTTACTTTTTAAGTACGGAACCCTAAAAATCATGATTATTGCAACTGAGAAATACAAAAACATAAGAAGATGAATTATTGAAAATAAATAAAACAAGAAAGGAAAACCATGTGTCAAGTATGGATTATGAACCCTTTCCTACATTTTTAGTTCAGTTAGAAAAACACATAACACATTTGAATATACACATTTATTAATTCCTAACAATAGACGGAAACGTACTTTAATTGTTTTGGGAAGCTCTGTATGTTCCTTATAAATTTTTATACACGCCACATACTGAGCTGAAATTTAATTCAGAAATAAATACGCTGAAAATTACTGATATCACACTTCTAAGGCTAACATTAGCATAAGAATTGCTATCCATGGACGGCCATGTATCCAGTTTTTTGTCATATCCCTATTTATTTATATGCTACAATGTCACTTAGCCGACGGGACATTTAGCAGACAGCAATTAGACGACAGGATGTTTAGCCGACAGCGACTGTTAGCCGACAAGACAGTTAGCCAACAGAGGACAATTATTCGACATGGACATTCATCCGACAGGATATTCATCCGACTTAACTGTAACGTAACTGTAACCTGATCTTAACCTAATTATAACCTAATTATAAACTAACTGTAGCGTAACTGTAACCTAACCAATACCAAACTGTAACGTAACTATAATCTATCTGTAACCTAAACGTAACCTAAGTGTAAGATAACCGTAACCTAACTGAAACCTAACAGTAACCTAATTGTAGCCTAAATGTAACCTAACTGAAACCTAACAGTAACCTAATTGTAGCCTAAATGTAACCTAACTGGGACGTAACCGTAATCTAACTGTAACTAACGTTTACCTAGTTATAACCTAATCGTATGCTAACTGTAATGTAACTGTAACATAACTTTACCATGACCAAGCTCTAACCTAAGCGTATTCTAATTATCACCTAAACGTAACTTAATTATAACCTAACCGTAATCTAAGAGTAACTAATCGCAATTGTAACCAAACTGCAAATTAACTGTAACCCAGCGGGAGGTGCATAATATGAAAGAGTGATCAAAGGGCTGCCCAGTCCAATGATATATCACTTGAGGGATGTCGGAAATGTCAGAAAAATGCTCCCGGTGATACAAATTGGGGGAGGGGGAACGGGAGGTACATAATATGAAAGAGTGATCAAAGGGCTCCAATGCGATGTATCTCATGAGGGGTGTCGAAAAATGTTAGAAAAGTACCGGCTAATTATACTATCAGCTAAATGTCCTGTCGGTTAATCGCCTTTTCGGCTAAATGTCCTCCCGGCTAATTGCCACGTTCGGCCAGTTGCCTGTCGGTCAATTGTCTGTATTGCTAAAATTATTACTATATGTCCGTTTCGATCAATTGTCCTGTATGCTGTATGTAAATTTCAGCTAATTGTGTTGTCGGCTATATGTACGTATCGGCTAAATGCACGTCTCAGCTAACTGCAATCTGCTAAATGTCTTGAAGGCTATTTGGTTGTCGGCTAAATGTCTGCGACCGGCTACGGGTCAAACATCTATACTAAATGTAGTTGGGCTTGAAAATGCATAATCAAATTAAAAAACATCTTTAAGTAATTCATAGTCATTCTCGGTACTACTGATGAAATCTTTTGTGTAGTGTCTATGCAACTGAATAGCAATAATTTCAGCAATACAGACAATTGGCCGACAGACAACTGGCCGAACGTGGCAATTAGCCGGGAGGACATTTAGCCGAAAAGACGATTAGCCGACAGGACATTTAGCTGATAGTATAATATGCCGGTACTTTTCTAACATTTTTCGACAACTTTCATGAGATACATCGCATTGGAGCCCTTTGATCATTCTTTATATTCTATGCAATTCATATACACCACCTATGTGCCTGTGCAAAAATATTAGTTTAACTTAACTTATACCATAACTTATCATAAATCAAACATATCATAATTTAAAACTCACTATCAGCAATCATCCCTAATGTTTCCCTGTAAATGAACAATAAATTCGATGCACACCATATTCTTATCCAAACATCTTGCACTCTTTGTCTCCCCTTCTTCCGAAATTTCGTTTCCCGTTTTGCTCCCCTTACAGTATCAAGGTTTAAAATTTTTTAAATTCCTTAATATTTTCTTTAATTTTCTGTTTCATTTGTTACTTTAAACTAACAATAAATAGTCAGTCATAAATTTCGTTATCAATTTATTTCACCATATTCATTTCATTAAAAGTTCTTGTAAATTGCCTCCATCGAAAATGTCATTTCTCCTTTTTGCTCCCTCATCCACGGTACCCATATTTTAAAATAAAAACCCTTTAAAACTCTTTATTTTTTTTAAATCTTTTCTGCTCAATTTGCCACTTTATTTTAACAATAAACAAACGATCATAAAAATTTCTCCTCCCCCCCCCCCCAACCCCAACTGAAATTGGTATTTCCTCCTCGCCTCTCCCTCTTACCAAGCATCTGAAATTTAAAGTCCTTAATTTTTTTCGTTTATTATTTTTTTTAACTTATTTGTAAATATTTTCTAAGGTAAGTAAATAATAAGTCGCCGATAAACTTCCGCCCCCCCACCCCCCCGCAAAAAAAGAACTAATTCTGCTTATTCCTCTTTTTTTCCCTCAGATCACAAAATTTTAACCTTAAAAGTCATTGCTTTTTTTAAAACACTAGGGGGCTCGGCCCCCTACGAGCTACGCTCGCCAACCCCCCGTTCAGACACTGCAGTCTCTAAAAGCACGCTAATTTGATCGGCTTTAATTGAATTTTTTGGGAAGATTGAATTATAATTAAAAAAACAGAGGCGATCTCCCTATAAACGGGTTTCTATTCATTTCTCTTTGATTGGGGAATTTTACGGAAAAATCAGCTGCTGCTAAAAGATACAGTGGCATTTCAAAATCATCTAATATAAAATGAATTAAGTAAACAGAGTCTTTGTCTCCCGGTATTTTTTAACAAAGCGAAAAGAAAGTCCTTTTAAATAAAACATTTTAAATATATCGTTTTTAATCTGACGTAATTTTCACCAAACTTTTCTTTCCCTTTTTAATATTCACGTGAAAATGCTTTTATTAGAAATGAAATATTATTTGCGCTGTCCAAAAAAATAGTTGAAAAGTTCATCTCAAAATATCAAGTAAATGTCTCGCGCTATTTTAAAATTTAAACAACTATTTTGCAATATTATTTTTTGCTCATTTTACGTAATAAGTGTAATGTGACGTAAATGTGATGTAATTTCTCCTATTTAAGACTTCTAACGCATGTTAATGAATTTATTACTTTACAATATCCTTTCTCTGTTAAAATTCACGTGTAATTATAGATGAAGTAATTTTCAATAGGTTCCTGCTTTTTATACGTAATCATTTAATTCTAATTTGAAAGTTTTTCTTTTCTGTTTATAATAGTCACGTGTAAATAAATTTTTAATTTGAAGCAAACATTATTGTTTCCGTTGTTTATACAGTTTGGCAACAGGTTAAATTAGTACAATTTTCTGAAATAAGTAAAAAATATCTCTCGAAATGCTGAAAATTTGCATTTAAAATAGAAATGAAACCTCGAAAAATGAGTCAAATTAAAAAAAAAATTAATTCTGCACACCGGGAAATTATAACGTATAAAATGATCTAAAAATTATTAAATTCCGATGTATAGTTTTTGCTCCTATAAAACTTTTTTAATGGAATGATTTTGTCCAACTTTAGCATTAAATATCTCGTAAAATAATTCTTCGATTTGAAAACTGTCTGCATCAGCGTGTTTATCAAACATTTCTGTATAATACTACCAATTTTCATATTTTTGTATGCATTATTTTTCTTAATATTAACGAAGAAAGACCTCCGGTCACAAAAAATTCAAAACCGGCGGCGGCGGCGGCGGTGACAGCGGTAGTTACTTTTTTTTAGAATAGAGAGATTTTGTACTCTATCTGTTAATTTATTGTAATCATAAATAATCATATAACTATACTCCTCCCCCACCAAAATTGACGCTTCCTCTGACTCTACCCTTACCAAGAACACAAAATGTAGTCTTTTTTTGTCCTATTTCTTATTCTTTAGTAAGGTAAATAAATAAGTCATCAAATAAAATCCCCCCCTTTTTTTTCTTTCCCTTATTTAAGTTTAAAATCTTTGAAAGTCTTTTTTTAATACATTTTCAGCTTTATCTGTTTCATATTGAACAATAAATAATCGATTATATAATTTCTTCCACCCCCATATAAAATTGACGTTTTCTTTTCTCCCCCCATTATTTCCATGCTCATAAAATTTAAAGTCTCTAAAACTCCTAATTTCAATGTTTTTGCCCTATTTGTAAATCTTTAATAAGTTACATAATAGGTCGTCTATTAAATTCCCCCCCCCCCCCCCGCAAAAAAAAAATAAATCTGTTTCTTGATTTGTCTTACCCTCAACTCATGAAGCTAAAAAATCTAATTTACAGTCTTTAAAACTTTTTAATTTTTACTTTTTTTTCGTCCTAATTATAAACCTTTATTATCTATAATATTAACTAAATCATTTCAACTATGTACGAAAGTGTTAACAATAAAGCGATAGGTGTACATTTAATTGTGCATAAAAAACTTTTTAACTGTATTTTACAAAGGAAAATTTCTTTAGAGAGATATTTGTAAGGAAAATATTGTGGTTTCTCGTCAACGTGCAAGTAAATTCTCAAAACCTTTCGAAATCATTTTATTCCGACTAGCTCAGAAAGAACCATCAAACGTAGATACCAAAGGTGCCTGAGTAATCGACTGAACCGAGTATGTCCATAAAGAAAAAAGAAAAATCATGCGTCTACGTCGATACATTCCAACACTTACAGAACACTGTAACAAAACTTCGCCGTTTAATAAAGTAAAGAAGATATCTAACTAAACATTTGTAATACCTATGACACGTTTGAAAAGCAGATTTCAACAATTGCACCCATAACCTGGATGGTACTCCAATTCTTTTGTGCAGCTCATATGATATATGCAGCTCATATGAGGCAGTGTATATGATATATTTGTACTGCATATATTTGTACAGATTCTACATACTATGTTAAAATTTAGTTTTGTAAGAAAATACATAAAACAGTTGAAAATTCACCCTCGGCAATTTCTACTAATAGACGGAAACATACTTGAATTCTTTTGTGCATTTCTGTATATAGAATACAGATTTTTATACACGTCAAACAGTATTAAGCTGAAATTTATTCAGCCAAAATCATGCTCAAAATTACTGAAATCACACTTGCAGGAATTATTTTCTATCGGCGGCCCATGTATCCAGTTTTTCGAATATCCCTGTATAGGATTTTATTTGTATGATACAAACATCTCTAAGCATATTAAATGTAGTTGAGCTTGACCATTTATAACTAAAAAAAACCTAACATCTTTAAGAAATTCATACTCATTCTCAGCAATGGTTACGAATTCTTTTGTGTGGTCCTGTATAGGGTTTGTAAAATATGTGCACACCGCGTAGTGCGCAAAAATTTAGTTAAACTTAAAAACGCATTCTGTAATTGAAAATGTACTTTCAGCATTAATTTTTAATAGCTATATCGGATACAGTATTGTATCAAAATATTTTATGTTTCCCTGTAAATGAACGCTAAATGAAATGCAGACCATATTCGAATGTAAGCATCTTGTAGTAAATCAAAGTAATGTGTATCTATTTCGTCATGTTTGAAATAGTGTAACGTGATCAAAATACGCTACAAACAGTTTTTCTCGTAGACCATATTGAACCAAGCTCTTTTGTCTGACCCCGTAAATAATTGTTAAATGCTCATGTTGTACAGAAAGTAGGCTAAGGACAACTCAGAAATTCATATCAATTTCATTATCTTTGTGACAGAGTAATATCAATCAAATACGCCGCAAACGATATTTCTTCACATAACGGAATACTTTTGAGTCCCCTATACTCGTACTTTAAGCATTACACATAACATAGTCTATAGTAACAATTTTAAAGTGTGTCTCAATGTACATAAATTTAACTGTGTTTAACATTGTGTAACACTATTAAAATACATGCTAAATAATCCCCCCCCCACATAGACCATAATGTAGCGAATACGTTTGAGTGCATCTGTAAATGAACCATGAATGGTGCACCGAACAGACCATGATGATTTTCAATATCGTATATCAATTACATGGCAATCCGGCTATATTTACGCTAGTTAGAGCACGGATAGACAGACAGACGGACGGACAAACCCAATTCATAAACACTTTTCAACTTTCTTGGAAAGTGTTTAAAATGAAAAAATGTAAATGAAAATAAAAGTATTTTATTGTTATTTAGATTACGAACCGCTACAAAAAACATTCTTAACTGTCTGCATCATTTAAAAAATATTTAGTGTACAGAAATCTCTCCCCCCCCCCCCACCCACACACACACACACACACCTGAATTTACTCCTATGCACTTAAAATTTCAAATTGTGAAAACTCCTTTATGTTTTATAACTTACTTGTAAAAATAAAATATAATCTAAATTTTCTTCCGCCTGAAACCTTTCTGCTAACATCACACAAGTTTTGAATATTTGGAAAACTTTATTTTTTCTGTCATATATTTTAGTGCTAACAACAATAAATTATGTACTATACCTATAAATGACTACGCTGGGATTTAGATGTATACCCCCCCCCCCCTTCTCCTCAAAATTAATATTTCCCGTTCTCCCCTCCACCCCTCTACAGTACAAAATATACAGTTTATTTGGTTAACCTTTTCTCTCCTAATTTTATGAACATCTTATTTTTAACCTTCAATGTTGTTTAGCTTTTATATATCTCTTGATAAATTTCATGTTCTAAAAAGAATCCCCACAAAAGATAGTTATTTTAGAATATTTGTATCTGGTATTTCCCCCCTCATTCAATATCTCCCCCCTTGATTTTAAATGTAATTTCGTTATGTGAAATAAAATAGTTTTTATACTGCGCTAATTTCAATTTTATGTTTGTAAAAGCTGTAAAATGAACTTGATGATTAAAAAAAAGAAATATATCTGAATAAAATAATCATTTATTTTCTGAAAGTCAAATCGCTTTAATTTTTGCACCCTTATTATAAACAGATTAAAATTCTTTTTACGGCTTTCAGCGTTATCCAGATTCTCCACAAAACAGACGGCTTTGATCTACGCTGGACAGTTGAAAAAAGAAATCTCTTAGACCGCCTGAAACTTATTGGAAATGATCCAAGAATATTCTATTTGCTGATTCGAAGAGCTCGCTTGTCAATCATTTGAATTTAGACCATCCTTTCAATTCAGCTAAAATGCCAGCGGCCATCTTGATTTCTTGTTGCCCGTGACTGCAGTGGGGTCTTAAAGAAAGCCCAATGAATGGTTGCCGTGCGCGCATCCATACCTCGAGCGACATGTTACGGATGGTTTGTTTGGATACAGATGCATATTTAAATAGTAGCGGGTATTGCGAATGTCACGCTATATAGAGAATCTGCGGATCAGGGCGCTCTCTTGTAGCCCGCTGATAAACTCGACAGAGGGTGGGAGTTCAATGTACAATATGCAAATAAATTTAACAATAATAACATTTGTAAAATGAAAATAAACAGAAAAAAAAATAATAAAGATAATATTATACAAAGTTGCGACCCGACATCGAGCACTGAATAACGGGGAAAATGAGCCCCTGGCTCACAAAGGAACCACTTTTGGTGCTACTCGTACCTATCATTGAGACGTGATGTATTTTAAAGCCCTACTAGATGGAACCCGTCAAAACTTGACGGCAAACAATTTGATAGCACTAAAGAAAAAAGTTTACTTACCGCAAAGGCTGGGCGATGTCTAGAATTAAATATCATGATAAATCGGCATCTGTATATCATGATATTCCGATATATCGATTTAGGAAAGTGCCCCCTCACAGGCCTTTGCAACGATACGTCACATGAGGTGTGACGGCAAAATTTAGAAAAAGGCCCTCCTGCGGGGGGAAAGCTAGTGGGGAGTGGGACACTGAAGGTGCATAACATGAATAATTCCGCAACATTTTGAGGAAATTTGCATTTATTCTGCGATCCTTTGACAAAATCAGTGTTTTTCTGCGACCATTTGACAAAAATCGCACTTTTTCTGCAGTCCTTTGAATGAAATTCACGTTTACTCTGCGATCCTTTGATGAAATCACGTTTTTTTTTTCAATCCTATGACGAAATTTGTGTTTTATTCCATAATCTTTCGACGAAATTTGCATATTTTCCACGATATTTGACAAAATTCATATTTTACACGATGAAATCAGAAAATAAAAATGACTGTCACTGTTGCACTCAGTTCCATGTACACCCAAGAGGTCGAGTGCCCGTACTCGCTATACCCTTTTAATTTTTCAGCAGGCATGCTCGTGTAAAGTTGACGGTTTTTCAAAAAATTTCCTGCTACGAACGGTTTTAAAATTTATTTTTTACTATTGATGTTTGTGCATAGATTTAAATGACAACATTATCACAAATTATTTGAAAACAGGTTTAAAATTTTGGGTAAAAAAAACTTTTTTCCTGGAAAAATTGGAAAACAGGAATATGCTACCAAAAAATAAAAAAAAATATTATAAAAATTGTAGTGTGAGTGTCATAGTTTTTACGAAAGTTTTTCTTGCTTGATTACTTTTTGTAATTATGATGTATTCCACAAAGAATATAGGAAATATAAGAACGTTTAAAGTAATACCGAGTTGCATAAAGTTAACTTAACCATCGTCACAAATTGATATTACTAAAATTTGGGGTATTTTTTCGTTAGCACACCAGTCAAAAATGACTTTCCCATTAGTGCACCACCGACCCCCCTCCCCCCCCAAAAAAAAACAAACAAACAAACAATAAGCTGTATGTATGAAAATTCATGCATCAATCTATAAACTACACTAAATATGTAAATGTTACAGTTGCTAATGCATGTATGAGCACTGCACGCCCATGAAAACAACAAAAAAACATTACTGTATGCAGAAGACTCTAAAATGTAGGAAATTATGTAAAATTATGTGCTGTGCTAACTTAAAAGTACCGAACTTAAGGGGGTTTCTCAAACATTTCCATCCCTACTTTTTATTTTCTAAAAGATTAGATTTTATAAAAAAAACACTAATATTCAAGCATGCCTACTGAAAAGAAAAACAACAAAAAAAGGAAAAATGCTGAAAAAGGCGGTTTCCCCCATGAGATGCCAAGAAATCCAAAATTTGAATACCATTATATTTCAGAAAATTAATATTTGCCTTAATTTTACATTTAAATGTTTGAATATATAAAGAAAATGTTATTGAACTGAAATGGTGGTATTCAAAACACATAAATCCTTGGTATCTATGTACCATGAGGCATATTTCCTAAATCAGCAAAAAAATTGGAAAAAAAAAATTAAAAAGAAAAAAAACACTAAAAAAAAAAAACACATACACAATACATATATACTCAGATATTTGTGTCCATTTCGATGTTATTAAAAAAGATTTGTTGGGAACATTAAAATTTTTGTCACACATATTTACAAACAGACCATGCAAAAAAGCAAGACATGCATGAATGAAAATGGATTACTAAAATTACCTTATTGTAGACAACATTGAATCTCTTAAAACCCTTCGACCTATTTGAACCTTTGAATTGAGTATACACAAACATGCATCAAGCCAGTGCACTAATGCATGTACTAAAATAATTTTCTTATATACTACGCAATTTTATTTTTAACCCTTCTTTAAATGAAAGTAAGTGAAATGGATCAGGCAAACTGCACTACATGCATAGAACAAACAAAAATTTATTATTGCACAACATAGGCCCCCAAATTTGTTGCACATTTCTATAATTAAAGCATAGGCAGACACACATAAGGCTAAACGCACTGGACGCATGAATGCAAATACTAAGATTATCCCCTTATAAATAACATTAAAAACTTGGTACCTAGTCACCTTATTTGTACATTTAGAACATTTTTCCATTTTATTGACATGAACCAATGAATCATATAGGTTTTTCATTATCCAGCATATTTATTATTGTACAATATAAGCCCCAAATTTGTTGAACATTTCTATAATTAAAGCATAGGCAGACATGCGCAAGGCTAAACGCACTGGACGCATGAATGCAAATACTAAGATTATCCCCTTATAAATAACATTAAAAACTTGGTACCTTGTCACCTTATTTGTACATTTAGAGCATTTTTCCATTTTATCGACATGAACCGATGAATCATATAGGTTTTTCATTATCCAGCATATTTATTATTGTACAATATAAGCCCAGACAAACTGCACTGATGCATACTAAAATTTATTATTGCATTACTCAGTAACCCTAAAATTTGTTTACTTATTTCTACAAACTGAAATTCCGACAGACATACATCAAGCAAAACATTCTACATGCATGAATGCCAGGTTCCCTTTAGTTGTTTATTATAGGACCTCTTTATATACTACATTCAGTGTTCTATTGCCTTTTGGTAGTATTTGAACCTTTAAGTTCTCAAATGAACGCACCCGAGACATAGCTACATATAACTGACCATGGCTAAAAACAGGCTGGGGTAAATAAATACCAACACAATCTAAAGTTTGCCCCTGTGCTTTGTTGATAGTCATACAAAAAGCCAGACGTATGGGAAATTGGCGTCTTTTAAAAGAGAAAGGGAGTGATGTGTCTGATGGTGATAGGTCGATTCTATTAATCAAAGCTCTTTGCCCTTTTCTTTCGCCAGTGATAATTTCTAAATCTAAACAATTGTCATACATATTCCTCACAATTAGTCTTGTCCCATTTAAAAGACCCTGGGTAGCATTTAGGTTTCTTAACAGCATTACAATTGCACCGACTTTTAATGTGAGATTATGTGGAGGCAAACCACTTAACTCTAAACTGTTTAGAAATTCTGCAGGAAATTGAAGAATTTGGCTTTCATCATCAGTTATGAGATTATTTACGCTAGCGTATGTTCTCTGTGTGCCAGGTATAAGATGTAGAACTTTAGAATTTATTTCATTACAATGCTCATTATTGGGGGCAAGAATAGCAAATTTAGAAAAATTAACAACATGATCTGGTGAAGCAAAATGTTTGCCAAAAATTTCAGATACGATATCTTCTTTTGCAATAATTTCTAAAGGTAAATCAATAACAGAAGAACCATATGATGGTTCATCATTGACTGATGGATAACTTCCATCACCAATTTTAAGCAAAAACTTTGAAAACTCCAATTCGTCTGACCTAGCTCGCATGTTTTTAAATAACCGAAAAACCTTGAAATATGGCCAAAGAGGTGAACATTTGATGCAATTTTGAGTTATTGTTTGTCGTGAGGCATGTGGAACTACTGGCAATACCTGTCTAAAATCCCCTCCAAGAACGATTATCTTCCCACCAAAAATAATATTATTGGTCATTATATCTTGCAGAAGTCTATTAACAGTCATTAATGCATAAACATTTGCCATAGGTGCTTCATCCCAAACTATCAGTCTTGCTGACTTAATATCAGAAGCAGCTTTGCTATTAATTTTTAAAGACGATACTGAAGTTTCATGCAGAATCAAAGGTAACTTAAACTTACTATGTACTGTGCGACCATTTGGTAAGAGCATAGCAGCAATGCCAGTCCATGCAACAGAGATAATTTCTATACCTAAATCGAAGCATTTTTGTATAAGACACTGGTATACAAATGTCTTCCCAGTACCACCTGGACCATCTATGAAATATGCATTGCTTTTATTTGTATTATTCGCTTGGATTACTTTACTGATTTCGTTAATGATTAAAAGTTGTTCAACATTAGCTTGCTGAATCATTAAATTATAGTCAAGATTTGGATTTTTAGAGAAATTGATGTTGTGATCAGTTATTAAGAAATCATTAATAACTGGCAAGTTGAAAGTTGAAAGAGAAAAACCATGTAATTTAAGTGTTTCATTAATATCCCTGAGACTAAAATGATAAGCTTTATTCGGCTCATGAAGCTGCAAATAATCTTCACTAAGATAATCTTTTAAAGTTTCCCATAATTGAGTAGCGTTTGATGGTTGTTGAAAAATGGCAATGAAAGAAAATAACTGCTTTAATTGAAATGGCATTTGAAGAACTGATGCTTCATGCAAACAACACAGCCACTCAGTATCATCCTGAAGTAATCCACTTTGCATAGCTGCTTCTTTGAAAGAAGAAAAAACAACATCATGAACTGTTCTTATATCTTCATGACTTGTAGCCCCAACTACATGAAGCAACAGTAACCTAAGATGATAACGCTCGGATTCCGAGGGAGAAACATTATACATTCTGCCAATTACTCTACGAAAGTTAGAGCGTTTTTTCCAAATACACTTAGTTTTATCCCAAGTATAATGAAGAGGTGTTTCTGGATAAATAAAAGGGCTTTTTGTTTCTGGATCCTTATTTAAATTAAACCATGCAATAAGTTGTGTGCTTCTTAATTCTGATCTAAGTAAAGCTTCCGCGGCTTTATCATCCTGAAAATATATTTGTTGCTCTTCTGGCAAATGCACAGGCAAGCGAATGATTGTGTGAGATTGTTCATGCATTGGATAAGAAAAAATTCTGTATGCACCTTCACATGGACTGACATATTGAGTGTTTAGGAAAGCAGTAACTTCATCATGATGAAGCACACCACCTTCAGCAGTTACCTGCACATTGGCGCAGTCATGACCTTTGTAAACATATTTATGTATATATTTTATACTGTGAACACTCGCGCAAATTTCGACATTAATATGGGCTTGAAAATAAAGTAAGAGAAAGGGATTGTAAGGAACTATGTAACGGTTGTCAACCTCAATATTTTTACCTTTAATATGTTTAGAAATAGTCCTGTTATTATTTCTCCTTTTATAAAGGAGATAACCATTAACATTTTCCTTAGTTTCCTGAACAAATTCTTTTGGAAATTCTTTCTTACATTTACCATCAGTCATGCAAATTGAGTTTGGATTAAGACTACCGCAAGGACCGTGTACCATGTGGCATTTAACTAAGTTATGTAAGACTGTATCATTAGGGTCGGGAATTTCTGCAGAAATAACTTTATCTATGTCTGCTATTTCTCTAAATTTACAATTATCTTGAAGAGATAATAATAAATGCACATGGGGCAAACCTCTCTTTTGAAATTCAACCGTATATAAGTATGTTTGTACTTCGCCAAATATTTTTCTTTCTTTTATCAAATGTAAAAGTTCTTTAATTTTTGAATGAAAAACACGAACTGTAACATCTGGTCTGTTATTAGCAGTTTCAAAAGGATGTATGCTGTTAGTTATTTCTGGCCATAAAGGGTTACATGTAAACGTTAAGAAAAGGTCTGGCTTGCCAAATTTTCTTACCATTGCCATGGCATCCTGATAGTTTTGAATCATGTTTCGAGGACTACCAGTAAAAGAAGAAGGTAAAATAACAATCCGCCCCGCCCGTAAGTTTTCTTTATCAGCACGTGCAAACAGAGCATCTGCAAGGCCAGCGTATGTGTCTACTCTCAATTTTGCCTGTTGACTACGGATAAATTTTAATCTGTCACCTTCGATGCGACAGTAATAATCAACTATCAATTGCTGAGTTAATTTCCCAGCATTAATTAACGGATTGAAATTTCCCTTAGGAGGACATCCTCGAACCATAAGTCTATAAGAAACATATTCTCTCATGGAAATATTTTCACGAACATTAGTTTTCCTCTCTCCCCCCGCTGACATTGAAATATGCCAACCTGGTTCACCGCAAGGCCAAATCAGTACATATGACATCGGATCACAATGCATACTATCAAAATCTAGAGTTTTCAGTCCACCATCTTTAGAATAAACATTTATGTACCTATGAGATGGTGGAGCACCATCATTAGATTCAAAAACCGCTGCAACCTCTGAGCATGTTGGTTCGTTGTAACGGCGAGGATCTGATAGCGGTTCATGATAAAAGCGCATAACAAAATCAACTGGCACTCTGTTTTGTTTTAAAGCTAGCTCGTGTTCCTCAGATATTTTTTGATGCATCGTTTTATAGCACTTAACGTATGGATTACATTTAATTAAATTAAGATTTATTATATTAAGAATGTCCTCTCTAATAGAGCTATTCTCAGCCTTTTCTAACCTAATTTCGTTTGCTTCAGAAAAGTCTAAAATGTACAATTGACCATAAGAAGCATGGGTCGAATTATCTGAATACAAAGGGGAAATTTTGTGGTGTACTGAACCTAGAATTTTGAAACAATAAGGACCGTAACCAGGAGGTAACTTTATATTGGCACCGAATGACACGAAGGATAAAGCATTATTATATTGCCTAATATTTTGCCTAAAGTTTTTCGACATGTCATTATTTCCAGTGAATAGATCTCTTATGTCATCAATAATTTGAAATTCGGGCAGTTTGAACTTTTTGTTAGAACAACACAAATTATATAAGGCATTTGAATTCTTTTCTGATGAAAAATACAACGCATTACAATAAGCACATGTGTTGTCTAAATTACCTAAGTTGGACGGAGATAAATTTGAAATGTTGTCGGAAACGGCACACCTATACTGAATTTTATATGGCTTTAAAACTGACTCTACCTTTTTTCTATTAGCATAATACTTTTTATTTTGCTCCTTCTGTTTCTGTTTTTTGGAAGGAGATGATTCAACCTTTTTTTGCTCTGCATAATACTTTTTATTTCTCTCTTGCAGTTTTCGTTTTTTGGAGGGAGATGAATTTTTTTCCTGCCGAATTTGTTCTTTGCCCTTTTTGAGCAATACCGTATAGTGACCATCATGTCCATTTCCATCATACAATAAATTAACTTCTATTTTGCCTCGAGCATTTACACCCAAATTTGTGACGTTATTGTTTTGTGCATTGATAATTGTGACAAAAATATTAAAAATTGCGGTTGCGGCATTTAATTCTAAGTGTCCACCATGCGTACTGTTTCTTGACATAATATTCATATAATCGTTTACCTGAGTAATAGGAACACCGTAAGAAAGATCACCAACAATAAACGGATGATAAACATCCCAATTACCGACTACATGTTTTACAATGGCGTGGCGTACGCGCGGGTGATGATCTTCTGTATCATACAGGAACACAGACAGCGCCCTAAATAAGCAATTTCCGTCCGGCTCAATTTCGCGAAGATTGTAGGATGCTAGATCCATAACTAAACTAAATAAGCCTAGGACTCGCTATGAAAATTAAACAGCAGAGCAAAATAATAGAGATCGAAATGGACACAGCAAAATAAAATAAATAATAACAAATAAACTTACTATTTCAAAGCAGCACCTTACAGTAAATAATATTAGAGATAGCAACGTGCGTGCTACTATATTAACGACTACAGCATGGGAGAATAAATTATTCATTGCCTAAGATCCTAAGAATAAATCTGTATCTAGGCAGGAAGTCTTGTGCACACACTGAACTCCCATTGGACCACAGTGTCCGCACATGCGCTGTTTACCCTGATGACGATGATACACGGAGTAAAAGTTGCGATGATGTGATCATGTTTCTCTGTCTACGGTGAATCGTTCACTTCAGTGAAAGAGATCGGACAGCCCGGAAGAGATTTTGGACGCATGCGCAGATATTCATTTTTGATGCACTGAACTGACAAAAATAGCCTTTTCTTTTAATATATATGATATTAGGAAGTTTGACAATCAATTTTATTTTATTTTTTATTTTTATTTATTTATTTTTTTATTTTTTTTTAGCAGCAGCAGCAGCATAACTGTAAAACCACACATCGGACTATTAACATATTTTTTTTTTTAAAGAAAAGCATTTAAAAATACAAATTAGTCAATATTTAGTGTAAAATATTGAAAAAAGTTTAAAAAAAATTCCTTCAAGAACCTTCAAATTTCATTTTGAAAAATTACAACATTATATTCACATTTTTGGCGGGAGAAAGTTTGATGGGTTATTCTTTTAAGTAGAGCTTTCCGGCAAACCTATCCAAATGTCATAGCTGCTTGTCGTGTGTGAGTGAGCACTGGTTTGGACTTCGCTAGAAGTTGTAATGTTCGACCTAATTAGGCACAATAAATTTTCTAAATTGTACAAAAATATTAATTTACTTTATGATTACTTTTACCAAAAGACACAACGTTTAATACAGCAAAATTTCATTTTAAACATTCGAAACTTTATTCTATCTGACTTAAAAAAAAAAAAAATCTCCTTACTTTGCATTTTTTTTAAGTAGTTTTCAATGATCTTGAAGCCTTTTAATAGATAAATATTTACTATTTATACATTTATCGTCTGCATAGAAACAAACTAATTCATGGTTCTTATGCTATTATCAAACAAATAGCAATCTGATTTAATTCTAATACGCACCGTACATATACTATATACTAGAGGGATAAAGCAGGCGAAAAATGTTTAGAGCCATATTTGGCGACTTAACTCACTTTCGACGTAAATAAACAAATAAAAAACCAATAATAAAAAATTCAAAGTATAAAAAATTTATAAAATATGATTTTAAGAGAGAAGTTTTATACATTCTCTAACTTTTATGTATAGGGCTACAAAATGCACCAGTTCTCGATGCTAGGTGTGAGCAGCACCAGTAGTATCCCTTGTTAGAAATGCAGTAAAAGTAATGTTCGCAGACGGCCCTGCGTCAATCGGGGATTACATATCTCCAGGGTACTCTCGTCGCATCCAGTACTCGTCGCTATTGTGCACACCGATGTCGCTGATTTTCAGAATTCGGTTTCACTTTCTATCTATAATTACAGGTATTCACATCATTCACTTCTCTGATGTTTCCCAGACATACAGAATGCTTCTTCAGTTCTGTCGCTGTTCGCATATACAGGATCAGTCAGCAACTGTCTTTTATAGCCATAAACGGGGTAACATATGACTAAATATGCTCGTAAGACTAATCATTTGAAATTTGTCTCACCAATTTCGGATACCAATTTGTCTCACCACTACCATTTCGCTGTTGACGGTCGGGATGTGAGGTGTGCCTCCTGGCTCTGTCTCTCCCCTCTTTTATCCCATAGTTTGATTTTTATCTTTAGTTTATAAGCACTGATGATGGGGCCTAAGAGGCTTCGAAATAGCTGTATGCTTTTTAAAATTACTTACATTTGTGTTTTTATAATCGTTGTTTCTCTCTTTTTAATATACAATTGTGTCATAGTGGCGCAATTTTCATGGATTTTTTATTACGTCATAACAAAGATGAAAGTCTCAATTAATAATTTCATAATTTCTTATCTGAATTGCTCGTAACTGATTACATACAGGAATAAAGCTTAACTTTTGAATAATTTGAAAAGTTAAAATTGAAATTTTGTTAAAAATAATATTTGTTTTAAGAGTTGGACCAGCAAATGTAAGATTGATTATCTATTGTAATTATTTTTCTGATTCTTTTATAAATACAGCCAATCAGTTCTTTTAAACATTTTCATTCGTCGAATTTGGCGGTTTTCGACTCGTATAATTTGATTTATTGCTTATCATTCATAAATTATAGCTACCGGATGTCCCAAAACGGAAAGACCATTTTTAAATTTAATAATTTTAAAAAAAAGTTAGCGATGGAAATGCTCGGTTTGTTGTATCTTTATTTGAAAAGCCATTTTTAATCGTACGATTTCAAAATTAGTTTAATAGTTTGCAAACAAATAAAAATTTAGCTTTGTGTCCGACTTTCTCAAAACGGAAAGACCATCTTTAAATTTAAATAATTTGAAAAAAAAAGTTAGCCATAGTAATGCTCCCTTTGTCGCATCTTTATTTGAAAAGCCATTTAATCGTACGATTTCAAAATCAGTTTACTATTTCGCAAACAAGTAAAAATTTAGTTTTGCGTCCGGATGTCCCAAAACGGAAAGACCATTTTTAAATTTAAATAATTTTAAAAAAAAGTTAACGATAAAACTGCTCCGTTTGTTGCATCTTTATTTGAAAAGCCATTTTTAACCGTACGATTTAAAAATTAGTGTAATATTTCGCAAATAAGTGGCGCTGTAAGCAAAAAAATCTATATGTAATTTTTTTTTCCAAATATCCGACATCTGCAGCAATAACATGTAATTTTATTACAAAACTAGCCTATATCCATGAATATGTCTCTTCAGGAATATTATCGCATTAGTTCCAGATGTAATGTTCCAGTTCTCCTAATCCTTGTCGGTTTTGGAGGTAAATTATCATTTAAGTGTCCCCACTAAAAAAAAAATCGCAACACTGTAAAAAAAAATCTGTAGTTCTACAGATGTAAAGTTACATGCTTACTGAACTTTCACCTGTAACGGTACGAAAAAAGTTGCAAATCTACAAAACTAGTTTTTGTAAAGCTACAAAAATCTGTAACTTTACAAATGAATCTGCTAAAATTTCAGTAATCTTACTAAACTTTTATTTGTAACCCTGGCTGCAGTTACATGAAAAGTTCTCGGAATCCCAGTTTCCAAAAAAATTCTTAGTAACCTTACAGATTTTTTGATTTTTGGCGCAAAAGTGTGTCTGTTACATGAAATTTTGTTGTTGCCGTTATATGAAAAGTTCTAGGAATCCCAGTTTCCTAGAAAAACTTTAGTAACTTCACAGATTTTTTTTTTTACAGTGAAGGGATGCAAATCCGGCGAATGTCGTCATTTGGTTTTTCTAGCTTATAGCGCACCTTTTGGCAAAATTTTAAATTATTATTAAAGTGGAATGGTTAAGAATTTGTTGCTTTTCTAATAAAAATGCAGCAAACGGGACATTTCCCTCGTGAAACCCAATTATTTAATTATAAAAGTGTCTCTTCCTTTTTAGGACATCTGGTATGTATGATATCCGGTCAGATGCATTATAATAGTTTGTTTAAAATTTTATGTATGACATGTGCTTATAAAGTAATTTTCGTCACTTTAATTTAAAAAAAAATCTTCTTTTTACATATGATGCTTCAATTACAATACAAAACTTTTAAGTAATCATGATGACAAATTTTATCCAGTATGATAGTTTTACTTACGATCATGTACTATTGTGTGTTTTGTTACTACTTGTTTCACAGAGTCACATTAACTCTTAAATGTGCGATTTTTTATTTTGTTTCGAAAAAAATTATATATGATTCTCTGAAAGGTTCATTACACAGGCAAAATAATGAAAAAAAAATCACAGATACATTATTCATATAATACATCAATCTTTTCTTCTGTTGCAAACCTGCAATACATGTAATAACTACTATCATGTGGCTACTTTAAGCTAAAATATTGCAAATTAGTAAATATTTTAATAAGTACGTCTCCAAATACCTTATTTTATATAATTATTTATTTTATAAAACGCAACCTTTAACACTTTAATTACCATGATAGAATACGTTCTAGAAATTACGTAGTTCAGAGAATCTGACTTTACACTGTTAAAACTTTTGCAGCATTCTAGTAGGTCATTCGACCGTTTTTTGAAAAAATGGTTTCATAACCATAATTTAACTTTATTCTGACCATAAAATGGCCAACAATATGGTCAGAATAGTGTTAAAATTACGGTTGTGTAACCGTTTTCGAAACGGTCAAATGACCTGCCAGAATGCTGCAAATTTTTAACAGTGTAGACAAGAAAGTTTCAATGGTTAATTTCGCTTTATTTAAAAACGGAATGTACGTTATTAATTAAAGCAAATATTGCAATTTTAATTTTCTGGTGTGAATTAGGTATACACGAATAAAAAATCTTTCAAATTCAAAACACTGTTGTTTGCATGTATGCAAAGATGCGCACTAAAGGGTTGATTGTGTTTTATTAACGTATGATCGATGTGTTACTTTATACTTTTATGTTTTGATATTTTTCAGTTCCTCCAAGAGACGTCTATATTCTCGACGAAAGAGGCCAAAGAATCGAAGGAACAATAGGACCAGTCGATGAAGGAATGAACGTTAGCCTTATCTGTGAAGCTGAAGGTGGTAAGTTTTTGTAGATCTTAAATGTTGATAAATTTAATGTTATACTGTTCTATACACTGTTATTTTTAAAACAGGATCATTAAATTAACTTTCTAATAATAATCATTCAAAAATAGTGAGTTGATCAGAATTTATATAATAAGAATAATACAGTGTGTCTATAAATTGATGCAGGGATTCCCTTACCTCATAACTTTTATTTATGAACATGACAAAAAAAAATTGTAATACATTTCCATAATGTGCAACTGAATTTTTTTAATTACAGAAAAATATGCCATATGAGTAACGCAGCATCTCAAAGCATTATTCATCAAATAACGTTAATTAATATTAAAATTTTATCAAAATTATCAAGAAGGGATGGCGGAACTACCATGTGGAAACAATCTAACTTTGCGCGCATAATACAAAAAAAATATTTTTGATAATTTTTTAATGTTAATTATTATTTGATTACAACCATTTATTGATTAATAATTTTTGGGTTAAAAAATTATACACATGAAACTTTGTTTATGATATTTAAAAAAAAAATTAGTTGAACTTTACAAATAAGTATTAACATTTTTAGTCATGTACTTAAATCAAAAGTTGTGAGGTACAGAAACCCAACAATGATTTAAGGACACCGTTTAGGTTAAAAGGGGCAAATATAGTGGCAAATTGGACAATTTATTTAGCATCTGAGAACAAAAAAATTTCTCGTTGTTTAAGATACAATAAAAAAAAACTTAACAGTACTCAGCGTCAAAATGCCCCTAGATACTAGCCAAATGCCGAAACCACAATTTTTGCCAACACACAACCTTCAATACAAATGTCATTAAAATATGTTAACTAGCATTTATTGTGTAAAGTATGTAAATGCATTATTAATTACTTTAGCTCATACTATCATGAAGTTCAATATTTACAATGTTAATGATCTTTTGTGCAAAACAGTACACTGAAAATTAATTCATTCTAGTGATAAATGACATTTTATGATGGATTGTGTTTCAGAAAAGATGCATCATTAGATTTGGGTTGTAAGAACTTACGAATTTTCGAAAATGACCATTTCTGAATAAGTAATTTTATAAATTTTTGAATACAGTTGATTAAAAAAAGTTCAAAATCACTCGATGGTTATGACAAAATTCAGGACCATTTGCTATCCTGTATGACAATCCACTTTCGTTGCTTATACGCCTAAATACGGCCAACAGGCTTAAATTTATTCCTGCCTCAAGCAAAGGTGTATTTAATTTATTGCAAGAACTCCTAGGTAGACGTACAGCTATTCATTATGTTGTAGTTGTTTCGACACGTTGTTGTTTTCGGTCAGACTGATCGTTCCCTTGCAATAAATATCTCATCTAAAACTAAATTTAAACAATGTTGTGTACTATGCCATAGTGAAACATGGAGTAGACGGGAGAGAACAAAGTGCGCCCACCGGGAGTGGAAAGTGCAAATGCAAGATTTTCCTGCGCGTGCGGTGGCCGTAGACATCGGGGACCCGAGCTGATGGATCATTGGGTTCGAGGTTCGTTTTTGGAAAAAATTCCTATAAATTCATGACCCCGGTGTAATTGCATACAAATGTAAGGTTCATTTGATATTATTATCGTGCGATCGGGATACACCGGGCGAGCCAGCTAGTAGCAGAAAAAAGAGCTAAAAATAAGCTATTGCAAAATGGTTTTCCTCTAAATAATAATAATAAAAAAAGATTGGAATGTTTAAAAATAAGATTATGCTATGTATTATTTTTTTATTTTATTTAAAGCACTTTTTTTTCAAAACTGACGAACGTCACGTATATGTGACACATGGATTGCTTGCAATCCTTGATTGCACCTATAAATAATTTTTCATTAAAGTTGTTGCATTATTTAAGTAAAATATTCTTTCGTTTCAATTAGGAAAATTAAAAAAACGCTGAAAAGGATTAAAAACTCAGAAAAGGATTCTCCTTGCTAACGGGTTAAGTTCAAAATATTTTTTTGTTTCTTTAGGACACATATTGTGGTTATAGTTTTAAAAAAAGTGTTTCAGATTTATGAATGAAAGTGCATCTTTTCATTGGAGCATATGAGGTCTTTAATGCCAGTTGAAACATTTCTTCTTAGTAAAATTGGGATCTAAATTTTTACTTATTTTTATATTGAAACATGTTTAAACTTACAGTTTTTTGTAAACTGTTCGGAGATTCAAGTGGAGTTACTCTAGATTTTCAGCATTATGCAATATATGTAAACCTTTAAAGCTCAAAATGCCAATATATTGGGATTTTTCTCAAATTTAAAACGTATTACTATTCATAATTGTATATATTTTTTTCGTGTATGGTTACAATATTCTTTGAAAAGAACGCCCTCAAAAAATTACAATTCTGACTTGTTTTTCGCTGCACTTCAAAGCAAACTGCAAAATACAGAGTGACGCCAGTAAGAAAAAAATAATTGGGAGTAGAATTTTAAATGCGCTTCACAATTTTTAAATTTTGAGTAAAATTTCGAAGTTTAATTTCAGTAATAATTTTATTAGTAGTATATTTTTAAAAATAACAAGAAAGGCTTTATGGAAAAAACGGAGCCCCCCCATACTTTTTTGTTGGAGAGATTATCTGTGAATAAAACAGGCCGGTTCGTATGTACTTTGTACACGACGTTCTTCGCAAATCTGTTATTGAGTTGAAATTCAGAACATGTAGGAGAAATGAGTAGAAACGCTTACATTTTAAGATGTTTTATTTTTTCACGATCCATAAGAAGCTTCAGCAGGGGTGGCCCATTAAAAGAGCGAATATTTGTTTATATGATCAGAGTTGCGAATAGAATCGCAAGAGAGCGAAAATAATCAAACAATACAGTTTTATTAAGTTGCCATGCATAAACATCCAAAATTCGCCAACGTGGTAGAAAGAGGCGCAATCATTGGTGAGATCTAGTGTCAAACAAATTAAGAATTAATATAATGTCAAATTGAGAATTTATTGCCTCACCCCAAAGAGAATATTAGTGTAATGTTATTTTCAATAACCATAAGTAAACAAAACAATATTACTGGGAAATTACAGCTATAAATTTATTCCTAGAGGGAAAAGAATTAACACGTTAGCTATCTAGTGTTATACCTTTAAATTTATGGCCAACTGGTATAGCAGAGTAACGGATAAATAAAATTTATGATAGCTGTAATCAATATCATAGTGTCTGAACTGAATATTAAAAACAAAAGATTTAAAACGTAACGATGGTGTAATCAACATTTTTAATATTTAATATGTAACGGCTAAAATTTATTACTGATTGATGTACATAAATATTTGCGTTACAAGAGGAAATGTTATATTCACGAAGATGAAATGAATTATAGCGCGATCTATAATTATTATAGTAGTAAATTTACGAATAAAATGAAAACAACAATAAACTGAAAAGGTGAAATATGATAAGGGAAGAATGCTTCTTAGAGAATTAAGAGTTTAATTAAAAAGCGAAATAATTTAGTAACTACACTGTAAAAACAAATCTGTGAAGTTACTAAAGTTTTTCTAGGAAACTGGGATTCCTTGAACTTTTCATGTAACGGCAACAACAAAATTTCATGTAACAGACACACTTTTGCGCCGAAAATCAAAAAATCTGTAAGGTTACTAAGAATTTTTTTGGAAACTGGGATTCCGAGAACTTTTCATGTAACTGCAGCCAGGGTTACAATTAAAAGTTTAGTAAGATTACTGAAATTTTAGCAGATTCATTTGTAAAGTTACAGATTTTTGTAGCTTTACAAAAACTAGTTTTGTAGATTTGCAGCTTTTTTCGTACAGTTACAGTTGAAAGTTTAGTAAGCATGTAACTTTACATCTGTAGACCTACAGATTTTTTTTACAGTGTAATGTATTTTTTAAGTTCTACAAAATCCAATTATATGTGATCTACATCACAGGCTTTAAAACAATTAAATGTGTATTAATTACTGAGATATTTACAGCAATGTAAGTGATTTTTGTCAATTATAGTTACAAGCTTTAATTTTCATGCATGCATTATACATATTAGTATTTCGTAGAGAAGTCAATTTGTAGCACTTTTTTAAATTTTTTAAAAAAAAAATTTCAGAAAATATTACGATATCGTCCTCGATTAATTCACAAAATGTTTAACTTTTATGTCTTACATATTTTCGAAACCAATTATAAACTTGTATTCTTTCTAAGAAAGTTTACTTTTGAAACCTTCACTTAAAAGCATACAAATAAATATATATACTATTTAACTAAGGTCTGTTTAGGAATTATTTAAATTTACAAAATCTTTCATTGCTTCAGAAGCTCAGGAAACCTATACTATAGGCAGTAAACAGTTGCTCTTATCAAACATATATCCAATAATTTCAAAAGTTTCTCTCATGAATAAGAGCTTCAGAGACCAGGTATCTTTTAACTACGTAATTGCAGGTAGTTTCAATTCAAGCTTTATTAATTGGAGGAATATTTCGGAATGTAATAACTTAGAAATGGGATTCGAGGAAGTATTTGATTCTTTAAAACATATTTATTTTGAAACGGAGAGAGAAGTAAATTTTGTTATACTTATTTAAACAATTAAATCAAGCAAATGACTGGTACTTAGAACTGAGTGGATAACTTACATATCAAATACAATTATGTAAGAAAATAAGTTGTTTTAAAGAAGGATCGTTTAAGTGTGTTTATTTGATATGTAATTTACCTTTACAATCTACAGTATATAAAATTACTCCGCTTAATAGTTCATCTAAGAATAACTTTATATTTATTTATTGTGATAAAATATTTAAGAAAGTATATGTACAAAGGTTGTTTTAGTAAAAGTTCGCAATGTGTTAAAGAAAATAATGAGTTTGTTCTTTTTCTTTATAAAAATTATAAAACATTCTTTGAATAAAATCGTAAAACGAAACGCAATTTTTCACCTTGATTCAACATAAAATATATAATGTGAACTTTAAAAAGTCCACAGTTTTACTTACAAGGCGACTAAAGTAATGAAAAAGATGTTGCAAGTTTAAAATATAAATTTTATTTAAAATTAATAGATTTTGATCATGCAAAATTCATATTCCCAGCATCCAATTATTACACATCCACTATAAGAGAATCCATAGAAATCCTGTGTAAAAACAATCAAGTATTTAACGACACCCTATCGTACAATATCCCCAGTTTATGGTTCAATATCCTGAAAATAAATCCTGAAAACTTGAGCAAAGTGACGTATAAAAATTTAACCTTTAACTGGTGTGACTAAAATTTGTCACACAGCTGATGTGATCCGGTCTCTCAGACCCCTCGAATAAAATGAATAAAAAAAATAACTCAAATGGTTGAATTTACTTAAATTTTGTCCTAACAGTATCGCTGTACTTCTCTTAGGAGCATGTGAATTAAATTGCATGAAAAAAGTATTTTATTCATATTATTTAACTTCAGTACAGAAAAGTAAAAAGCTGTAACAGTGTTTACAGCTGGGAGTCGCGGGGTCTGGGAGACCGCGTGACATCAGTTAAAGGTTAAAATACGGCAGTTAAATATTTTCTTCTACCCACGAAAAGTGGCATATGAGAACAGAGTGATGTCATAAAAATAAATGGAACTGCAATTAATAATAATACGTAATTCCTCTAATTAAATTCAATCCAAGAAACTGCTACTGCTACTTCTACTTTCAACTCTAGTAATTATTGGCTCTCTCATTTTCAAAACAAAGTGACGTATTTGTATATATAAACAACAATTTATTATTAAAATATTCTCTGATGGTGAGCTTGGAAACCTTGAAAGTACTAGGAAGGTTTAAATAAAATGTATATGAAGGTATGAAAAAGATGTTACAAGTTTAAAAACTTGTAACATCTTTTTCATTACTTTAGTCGCATTTTAAGTAAAGCTGTGGACTTTTTAAAGTTCACATTATATACATTTTTTTAAATTATGTCTATTTATGAGATCAAAATATTATCTTAGATGCATTTTTTTTAAAGTTTACGGTTTGGTATGCTTGCATTGAAAACTTTAAAACCCCAGCTGCCAATACATTAAAATTTTTTTCATAATTAAAATATGTAGCTCTTCATCATTTTATACATTTTTTCGTGTATGGTTGCACTCTTCTCCGAAACAAATGCCCTCAAAAAATACCTGTTCTGATTTTTAATACCGTAATACTCTTGCCATAATGTAAAATATAGGATGAAATATATTAAGTAATATAAACAAGAGTAGCATTTTCAAGTGCACAGAAAATATTTCATAGTATTAAGTTAGTTTTATAATTTTGAACAATATTTCGAAATTTAATATTTGTTGTAAGTATATTAATAGTACATTTTTAATAACAACTAAAAAGTGTTTAAACAATTATATGTATTACTGATATATATAATGTTATGAGTCCGATTTTTCTCATTTATACTATTTAACCCATTATAATTGGAGAATATGCATGTGTAAATATATTAATATTCTGAAGAAAAGTAAATTTTTAGTAATTATGTAAAAAAAAATGAAGGTAAATTTTCATAAAATATTACTTATCTTTATGCGCTTAATACGCAAGATATTTAGCTTTTATATACGATATATTTTCATAAACTGTTATTAATGTGTACCCTAATTCAGTAATCTTTTGAAATCTTCTCTTAAAAGCATACAAATAAATTTTTAATCAAATGTACATGCTATTTACTTAACTAATATATGTTTAAGAATTATTAAGATTTGGGAAATCTTTAGCTGATTCAGAAGCTCTGGAAAACTATAATCTGGAAAGCAAACAGTTGTAGTTATGAAACATCTATCCAACCGTTTCCAACGTTTCCTGTCATGAATTATTTCTTGAGAGACCAGGCATCTTTGTACGTTTATGTAACTTCAATTCAAGTTTATTAATTAGAGGAATATTTTGGTATGGAAATAAGTTAGAAACGTGATTCGAGAAAATATTTGATCCTTCAAAACGGCATCATTTTGAAATGGAGAGAGCTTTAAATTCCCTTTGCAATTAATTAAACAATTAAATCAAGCAAATAATTGATATTTAGAACTGATTATGTAACTATATCTCATATGCTATTACATAAGAAAATCAGTTATTGTAAAGATGCACCCTTTATGTGTATTTATTTGATATGTAATTTATCTTAAGATTCTACGCTTTAGGGAATTATTACGTTTAAAAGTTCGTCGAGTAACATTGTATTTATTTGTTGCGATTGAATATTTAAGAAAGTATATGTACAAAGTATGTTTTAGTAGAGCTTTGCTATAAATTGTAAATAATGGGTTTGATATTTTGTTTACAAAAACTGTAAAACTTTCTTCGAAATTATGATTCTTTACGGGATCAAGATATCAAAATTGATGCTTTTTAGGTTTTCGCTCACCTGACGAAACCCTATTCGTCTCACTCCTGTGTCTGTCCGTCTGTCACAGACCCCATTATCAGAAACTATATATGTTGGAGGCTTGAAATTTTGCCTACTTATAGCTGAACACCTCAGATCAAACGACAAATCATAAAATTTTGAAAAAGTCTTACATTTAACTCTCTGCGCTCTAACTTGTGCATTTTAAGCTTTTTGTTTTCTAACTGAGCCCCTAATTAAGTTGAAGACTTGAAATTTTGCATACTTATAGCTGAACACCTCACATCAAACGACAAATCATAAAATTTTGAAAAAGTCTTATATTTACCCCTCTATGTTCTAACTTGTGCGTTTTAAGCTTTTTTTTCTAACTGAGCCCCTAATTAAGTTGGAGACTTGAAATTTTACATACTTATAGCAGAACATTTACTATCACACGAAAAACCATAAAATTTTCAAAAAGTCTTATATTATTTACCCCTCAGGGCTCTAACTTGTGTATTTTAAGCAAATTTTCTAACTTCCCCCCATTGCACTCGGTGAATACTTTTCTAACTTTTGCCGACGCACCTTTGACCACTCTTTTATATTATGCACATAGCCTTACATATTTTAGTTCCACTTTTTACCGCTAGTAGGCGTCTACCTATCTCGGGTGCTATGGGCCCGACCCCCTCGACTAGTATAGCTATGGATAGGTTGTAAAACGTGGTTTCGTTCGGATAGAGGTTTGTGTAGAATAGAGTGCGTCCCCTGGTTGCGAAATGTGGAACTTACAGATTTTGCAAAAAGTTAAAGTGTTTTGAAAGGAATGTTAAATGAATCTCTCTGTGCGATCTTTTTGATCGACCCGTTGTGCGATCTGTGCTTACCCACTTGTTTTTAAATCCATCGCTGATTAGCATGCTTCATTTGAAATTTTTTCATAGAAATATAAAAATGTGCTTTTGAAAAGGGCGTTAAATACAAGGTGGCCATAAATAAACTGACAGTACTCAGGCTGTTCTGTAGCGCGATCTAATTGAGAAAATGACGCCAAATTTTGTAAGAATAATAAATAAAACGGGGGATGAAGGATTCCACGAAAAAAAATAGTTCTAAAATTCACCGGTAGGGAATATGTGGCGCTGTGTAACAGAAAAGGAAGTTTAACAAAAAATCAGAATCAATACTGAAATAAAATTAACGTTTACTTAGTTCATTTAACGATTTTAGAATTGATTCTGCATTTTTAAAAGTCCCTTTTCTGCTACACAGCGCCACATATTCCTCTACCGACGACTTTTGGAACTTTTTTTTCGCGGAATCCTTCGTCCCCCGTCTTGCTTAATCTTCTTACAAAATTTGGCGTCATTCACTCAATTACATCGCGCTACAGAACAACACTCTGGGTACTATCAGTTTAATTATGGCCATTTTGTACTTTATAATTAGTGATGAACGTTATTTATGTTATTATTATTTACCATTTCTGATTCGTATGCTGATTTTTAAAAGCTCTGTAAATATACAGTATAGTTGTACTTATATAGCAACAGTTGTACTTATGAAGCATCTATCCGTCGTTTTCCAAAGTCTCCTCTCATAAAAGAATGCTTGAGAGACCAGGTATCTTTTTCATTGTGGATAGTTTCAATTCCAAGCTTTATTAATTACAGGAATATTTTGATATGAAATAACTTAGAAAACCTATTCGAGAAATTAATTGGAGGAATATTTTGATATAAAATAACTACACTATAAAAAAATTATGTAACGTTACCCATAAATCATATTAGAAGTAAATTTCCAACCGGGTGAAAAATGTCCGAATCAGGATTCGAACCATGTTTCTCCGGAGTGTAGCCGCCAGTGCTCTGCCATGTGGCGGTTTCAGCCAGGAGAGTCCTGGTTCGAATCCTGGTCCGGACAATTTTCGCCCAGTTGGAAATTTACATCTAATATGATTTATTTACCAATTAGAATAACTGTGTTAAAATTAATCTAGTGTTACCCATACAACTCGTTGCAACATGCTGCCTCCAGTTTTATGGAGTTGATTTAACTTATATAACTAGGGGGCTCGGCCCCCTACGAGCTACGCTCGCCAACCCCCGTCCAGACACCGTAGACTCTAAATGTACGCTAATTTGATCGGCTTTAAAAAGATTTCGAAAGATTGAATTATAATTTAAAAAACAGTGGCGATCTCTCTATAAACGGATTTCTATTCATTTCTCTTTGATTGGGGAATTTTAACGCCAAATCCGTTGCGGTACTACTTGATTATCCCGTCGACCAATTTCGCCAAATTATATAAATCGCCAAACCACTCGCCAAATTATACAAATTGGCATAATTTTTATTTTAAATAACGAAAAAACAAATAAATTAGTACAACATTAATTAAAATACAAATAAAACATCGAAATAAAAATAACTTGATGACGTAGACACGTGTAACAACATTTCAAAATAAGCTAATATAAAAGGAATTAAGTAAACAGAGTCTTTGTCTCCTGGTATTTTTTAACAAAGTGAAAAGACAGTTCTTTTAAATGAGACATTTTAAATTAATCGTTTTTAATCCGACGTAATTTTGACCAAACTATTCTTTCTCTTTTTAATATTCACATGAAAATACCTGTGTTAGAAATGAAATATTATTTGCGCTTTCCTAACAAAAATAGTTGAAAAGTATCCTCTTAAAATATCAAATAAATGTCTAGCGCAATTTCTAAATTTAAACCGTTTTGCAATATTATTTTGTGTTTATTTTAGATAATAACTGTAATGTGACGTAAATATGACGTAATTTCTCCTATTTAAGACTTCTAACGCATATTAATAAATTTATTATTTTACAAATTCCTTTCTCTCTTAAAATTCACGTGTAATTATAGTTTTTATGACATAATTTTTAATAAGTTCCTGCTTTTTGTACATAATTATTTAATTGTAATTCCAAATGTTTTTTTTCTGTTTATAATAGTCACGTGTATATAAATTTTTAATTTATTTACGCGTATAAATATTTTTTTTTTTTTTAAGCAAACATTATTGTTTCCGCTGTTTATACAGTTGGCAACCGTTTAAATTAATATCACTTTCTAAAATCTTTTAAAAATATCTCTAGAAATGCTGAAAATCTGAATTTAAAATAGAAATAAAACCTCAAAAAATGAGTCAAAATAAAACAATTAATGCGATCTGCACTCCGGCAAATTCTAACGCATAAAATGATCTAAAATGATTAAATTCCTATGAACAGTTTTTGCTCCTATAAAACTTTTTTAGTGCAACGATTTTGTCCAACTTTAGCATTAAATATCTCTTAAAATAATTCTTCGATCTGAAAACTGTCTGCATCAGCGTGTTTATCAAACATTTTTGTATAATACTACCGATTTTCATATTTTTGTATGCATTATTTTTCTTAATATTAACGAAGAAAGACCTCCGGTCACAAAAAATTCAAAACCGGCGGCGGCGGCGGCGGTGACAGCGGTAGTTACTTTTTTTTAGAATAGAGAGATGCCGTGATTTAAATTGATATAACTGGTGTAATATTACACATTAGTGTAAAGTAACACCAGTTATATCGGTTAAATTGGTGAATAAAATGGAGTCAGAAAGGCAGCCACCAATTTTATGTAGTAACTTTACATAATTTTTTTTTTACAGTGTATGGAAAGGGTTCGAGGGAATACAGTGGAACCTCGATTATCCGAAGTAATTGGTGTTAGTATTTGAATCCCAATAAAAAAGGCGTGAGTAAGTTAGATAAAATTGGGACTTACCCGTTCTTCAGGATACTTATCTATTTCGGTGTAAATCCACACTTTGTGTAATCCAATATGTGTTAGTTGTCATATTTTTAATCAACCACTCTTAATAACCTCCTTTGATAAAAGAAATTGTAGACTATTATATCAAATAAATAAGCAGTGGTAACACTTTTAGCTATTTAATTCACATTGTTTAAATTGTAAAAAAGAGAGAGCATTTTCATGCCTCTTCTCTGGAATGACTACATTTTCAGAATGAGAAAATATTTACATTATAAGATAATAAATCAGTAATAATAATTGTAATAGCAATATCATAATAATAATAATAAATCACTTTAATGTCTATGAGTCACTCAACAAGTCATTATCTTTATCAAGGTTTTCAAGGTTAATTTCTTTTGAATAGATTTATGGCTGAGTTGAAACGACGCATTATTTATGTAACTGAGGCAATTATCTTTATCACGGCTAATTAGCTTGATTTATATCCATCAATTGGAACCAACCGTCTTTAGGAAAATCGAAATTTTCGAATAATCGATAATTCTTCAATTTTGAGATTAAGGAAAAATATATGCAATATTTCTTATTATGATAACAAGTGCTTAATAAAAAAAGAGCAATGGCAAAATAGAAACAAGAATAAATTACCTGAATTTTAACTTTGAAATTAACTACCTTTTACATATATCAGAAGGGTTTGAAAAAATGTTTTGCTTGTCGCAGTTTCGATTGCTTTTACTTTGAAGCTCTATCACGGAGTTTTTAAATATTATTAGTTCACCAGTATCACAGTCTTTCTGCTGCTCCAGGCATGCCAACCCTTTTGCAAAACATTCAAAAGCTTCAGAATTGCTAATTTTCTTTTCTTTTTTTTTTTTTTTTTTTTTTGTTCCACCCCACAAGTTACGGGATCTCAAGCTAAATTCAAAGGAACTTTAAGAAAGAGGATAGAAAATGTTTATATGTACTCGTAGTTCGTAAAGAACTGCTTGCACACAAGAAATATGATAGTTAAAAAAATGAAGAAAAAAGAAAAGAAAAGCTTTCAAAATGGATTTTGCATATAAGAAATGTGATAGTAAAAAATAAAATAAAATAAAATAAAATAAAAGCTTTAAAAATGGATTTTAGTTAACGGAGAGTTTCGTTTGAAAGAGTTTCGGATAAAAGACATTTTAAATGATATTTTAAAACACATTATTTTTGAGAGAGCAGTACATTCCCGTTATATTTATTTAAACCCATAAATGAAGTAAATAGTTGATACTTAGAACTGGGTGGATCACATCACCTTATATCTCACATTTAATTAGATAAGAAAATAAGTTATTTTAAATAATCATACATTGTCTGTATTTAATTGACATATAATTTAATCCTTAAATTCTACATTTTAAAAAATTATTATGATTAATAGTTCATCTAAGAGTAACAATGTATTTATTTGTTAAGATTGAATATTTAAGAAAGTAGAAATACAAAGGATATTTTTGTAAAACTTTGCGATATATACAGTGAACCAAAATAAAAGTTGGACGGCAACAAGATTCGATTTTGCTGCTTAACATTGTTTTAACCAATTGTGATATCGTAATCTTAATATTAAATAAAAAGATAATCTATTCAAAGATTGAAATAGTTTTATTTAATCTTAATAAAATGTTATATTACATTTTAAAATAATTTTAAAATAAATTGTGCGTTTTTCACTGCCAAAATAAAACTTGGACACTTATTTCACTTTTACTTTGGATTGACATTATGCAAATTTTTAAGAGCGTGTTGATTTCTGGCACGAGTCCAAGTCAAAGTTATGAGATTGAAACGTGCTGAAATTTCCTTTTGCTGGATTAAAAATTCTCAAAAATGGAAAAAAAAGCAAACTTCTGTTGATATGAAAATCTTAATAGTAAACTATGGAAAGAGCAGAAAAGTATACGATATATTGCAGAAACTGTGAAAAAGCCACGTTCAACAGTGCATTACATAATAAATGCATACAAAAAGTACAGACTTTTGCAAAGACCTAGTGGAAGTGGTAGGCTCAAAAAGATTTCCTCGTCTCAAACAGAAAGACGGATTGTGAGATTTGTGAAAGAGAATCCTAAAATTTCTGCGGTAAAGATAGCCAGAGGTGTGAAAGAGGCATCTATAGTGAATGTGCATCCACAGAGTATAAGAGATTTTTTACGTTCCAAAGACTATAGAGCATACACACCACGAAAAAAGCCATATTTGTCTCTTCGAAATGTAAGAAAACGTCTTGAATATGCTAAACAATATGTTGGAAAGCCACGAGAATTCTGGAAGTCTTATTTTTACAGATGAGTCGAAATTTAATTTGTTTGGATCTGATGGTCGGCGTTTTGTATGGCGAAAGGGAGGAACAGCGCTAAAAATCAGCAAATATAAAAGCGACTGTAAAACATGGTAGCGGATGCGTTATTGTATGGAGTTCAATGGGAGCTAGTGGTGTTGGAAATCTAATGTTCATTGAAGGTACAATAAACAAAATGATGTATTTGAACATTCTAAAAGAAAATTTACCAGAAACAGCTTCAAAATTAAATTTAAATGGAAATTATTCTTTTGTCCAAGATAATGATCCTAAGCATAGCGCTCGGATTGTACAGGAATGGTTATTACAAAGTGAAAAATGTGCTACCCCATCCTCCCCAAAGTCCGGATCTAAATCCTATAAAACATTTCTGGTCTTATATGGAGAAACAATTGCTAGAAAAGCAGATTAAGAATAAAAATGAACTAAAAACTGCTATTTTCAATATATGGCAAAATGTACCATCAGATTTAACCGAAAAACTGGCCCTTTCGATGAATAAGTGGCTACAAGCTGTAATAGCAGCAAAAGGGCATCACACAAAGTATTAGATGGTTTTGTTTTAAATTAAAAAAAATTTTTTTGGAACATTGTGTTTCAATTTTTTATTTGGTGCTGAATGTTATATCATCACCAAGTTTTATTAATTTATAATTTAGTATAAGTTTTATTAAAATAAAATGTTTAATTGGTAGTTCCTATATATAAACACTGTTTTGGAGAGGCCTATAGATTTCTATGAAGGTTAGAGTTGCAGAAAAGCTAGAGATCCTACGTACACAACTTCCAGGTTGTATAATATTTAAACGGAGCTTCTGACTGTAAAATAGTCAATGAAATATCGTCTTCATTTTGAAAGACCTATCCAATGATATGCCACTCAATAGGGTGCGTAGATTATTTTTTCGTCTCTACCGCCATTTTGTATTCAACGGCCACCATTTTGAATTTATAAAAACAAAACCTAGCCTATAACCATCGGGCCATTAAGACGAATCGATAGAGACCTCATTCATTAAAATCCATCCAGCCGTTGGTATGTTTCGAGGGTATAAATAAATCCACTTACACAGATACGCGTGAAACACATAACCCTTCTTTTCAGTCGGGTAAAAAACAAAGACAAACATTAAAACAATTAAATTATTACATGCGAAATGTATTTCTTTAAATATTGCATCATATATTAAATGATATACTTAAAACGATTTCCTTATAAACAATATTCATGTGACGTCACAGTGGGAATCACAAGACATAAAAGTGACGTGACTAGAATGTTTGTTTATATATTTTATCACTTGATGCAGCATAAATACAGGTAGACGCATGCATAAACTGAAAATACTTTAGATTTATTTTCTTTTTCGAATTATTATTCGATCAAACCATATTAAAAATTAGTATATACAGAGAAACCTCCCTATGCGACCACCTCCCTGAACGGTCGCATTTCGTTCATGGAACGAAATTTATTATAATAGGCTCAATACTAATGTTACCTCCATTCAGAGACCATCCCAATTGAATCCCTCCAATAACGACCAATTTCTTTGAAGAAAATGAAACAAATTCTGTTTTTTCCTGGTCTCTTGAAGAAGGTTTTATTAGAAAAATAATCCGGGAGAGCGCATTACTCGTCAAACTTCTAAACTATGTTTAGATTTTTTTTCTTGTAACTTTTACGTGTTTAATCTCCTTTGTACCTTTTTAGGGAATGAATTTAACTCTGATGACAGATTAAGAATGACGGTCAATAAACTCTCCTACCCTATTCTGCCAGGAAACTCTCAAAGAAGTAGATAAATTAATGAAACTTTTGTTATGATACTTAATTTTTTATATTTTTTCCTAAACTGAAAAATAAATTTTAGTAACATTAATTGTTAACTTTTTTTTTCAACAATTAAAATCTAGATTTAAACAGGACCTGCATTAAGAGACCACCTCCCAGAACGACCAATTTTTATTGGAACTGAGCGTGATCGCTTTAGGGAAGTTTTACTGTACTTATTAATTTGAATAAACAATTTATAAGTATATATACATGAAATACATTAAAATAGAGAAAAGAATTGTTGCATAAGCCATATCTGTATAAGCTATACCCGAAGTACGAGTATAAGGGTAAATTTTCACAATATGGTGCACGGTCGTAGGCTAGTCCTCTGAAATGATTTGATTTTCGGATAACCAACGGAAGTGAAAACCCATAAAATATAACATTTTAATTTAATTCTGGATATAAAAGTTAAAGGATAAAAAAGATATTTTTTCAACTTAAATATTACCTTCATAGAAATCTTTCTCGCCACCACATTGAATGCAAACATAATATATGGTGTCCCCAGTTGTACATGATTCGTACCCCTCCCCCCCCCCAAAAAAAAAAAAAAAAAAACGTTTGCATCCGGTACATTGAATCCTCCTGTTTTAGTATTTTTGAATGACTTAAAATAGGGAAGACATACGGAATCCTCTTGTTTTTCTTCACTAGAGTTATCTAGACTACACCATGTCTACATACCTACTCGTTCTACATTGTCATTTTAGTTTTTTCATTCTTGAGGGGTTTTTCAGATATAAGCGGAAATTCTTCAGAACGTTTTACAAATACAGTGAAACGTCCATGTGCGACCACCTCCATTAAGCGACCACCTTCCTGACCGACCATTTTTCCATGGAACGAAATTTATTCCCATAGGCTCAGTACTAATTTTACCTCTATTCAGAGACCATCCCAGTTGAACTTCCTCCATGAGCGACCCATTTCTTTGAAGAAAATGAAACAAATTACGTTTTTTCCCGGTCGCCTGAAAAAGATTTTATTAGAAAAATAAACCCGGAGAGCGCATTATTCATCAAACTTCTAAACTAAGTTTAGATTTATTTTTATTCTGGTAACTTTTAAGTGTTTAAACCCCTTTGTGCCTTTTTAGGCAATGAATTTAACTCTGACGACAAATTAAGAATGACAGTCAATAAACTCCCCTGCCCTATTCTGCCAGGAAACTCTCAAAGAAATAGATAAATTAACGAAATCGTCATTATTTGTTTCCGTCCAAAAAAATTTTCATTTATTTATTGAATTTCGAAAGGACTTGGAAATAAAAGTTATAAAAGATAAAACCGTAAAATCAAAGCAAACGTCAATGTATTCATTTTTTATACTCTGCAGTAATTATCTTATGTAATTAATTTTTGTTTTGATACTTACATTTTTATATTTTTTCCTAATGTGAAAAAATAAATTCTGGTAACGTTAATTGTTACCTTTTTTCAACCATTAAATTCTAGATTTAAACATGACCTCCATTAAGCGACCACCTCTCGGAGAGACCAATTTTTATTGGAACGGACCGTGGTCGCTTTATTGAGGTTTTACTCTATATAATGAAGAGTGAGGTATTATTACAGAGAGGCAGGAGTTCTATATAAAATTCTAAAAAAGCGGTTATACATGTCATTTGTCTAGTTAAAATTGTGTGTCTAGGTCAGTGGCTTCCAACGTGGGGAATACGCCCCATCGTGGGGTAATTTGAAATTTAAGAAGGAGGGGAATTCCAAATTTTTACTCAAACATTCTCTATCTGTTTCTTTTCTTTTTTTCGAAAAGTAATGTTGTAGATTGAAAAATAAACAAAATACATACAGGCAAAATTTAAAAAATAAGATTTTTTGTGGCATTAAAAAAAATACCCAATCAAAAGTTTAAAAGAAAACCAAAGAAAAAGAATATGTTACAGATTCAGAGTGTGTGTGTGTGTGGGGGGGGGGGGCATCGTAATTGCACGGATTTTTTGGTGGAGCGTGGAGAGTAAAAGGTTCGGAAGCACTGGAACTAGTTGAAACTCAAATTTCAATACACAGAATAAACAAATAAACACTTTAAAAGTATGATTATTCATAATTTGTTACCTTTTTTTTGTATATGTTTGTAATTGCCTCGAGAAAAGAAACTTATAAAACATCAAGTCTGACTATTTGAAACATGCAAAATACAGACAGGAAAATACTGTAAAGGTATTAAGAATAGCATGCGAAGACATTTCACATAAAAAAATCAAGATAAATTCAAAATCTAAGTTTTTTCAACTTTTCTTTTAAAAATAAGTTTTAATAAATTAAGTTATATTGTGGCGTTTTAGAGAAATCGGATGACTTAATTAACGAGTGCTTATTTATTTGACACTCATGGCGAAATTAATGCATTACACGGTTTACAATCGCAAACTAATAATTAGAAAGAACAGTTGATGCAAAACAAATAGGTGTTGCTATCCAACGTACAATTTATTCACAAGTTTTTAACATAAAACTCTACATTTCGGTTTAATCTTTAAAACCTTCATCAGGAGAAAAATTTTCTAAAATATAAATCGACAACAAACTCTTTACATGCTACATTTTGAAATCAATTCAAAATACCGTATTACATATTATATAACGTATTTTGAATTGATTTCAAAATGTAGCATGTAAAGAGTTTGTTGTCGATTTATATTTTAGAAAATTTTTCTCCTGATGAAGGTTTTAAAGATTAAACCGAAATGTAGAGTTTTATGTTAAAAACTTGTGA
This sequence comes from Maratus speciosus, assembly GCA_963932465.1. NCBI lineage: Eukaryota > Metazoa > Arthropoda > Arachnida > Araneae > Salticidae > Maratus > Maratus speciosus. The sequence goes on along the minus strand of OZ010799.1, from coordinate 356,272,574 downwards.
ATAAATTGTACGTTGGATAGCAACACCTATTTGTTTTGTATCAATATTACAACGTAAAGTCCTTTATTATTATTATGAACAGTTGATGTTTGTTGGTCGTCGACCAATTTCGTAAATGAATTACATCTGCGGAGTGTGTTCCGACACTAGGAAAAGGGGGGGGGGGAGTAGAGTACAGCCTAGCACTCAAGTCTAATTTCAAAATATCCGTAAAAATAATCTTTTATGCATCCAATGTAAGTTTTGCCTGGTACAACCAACCTCTGCTTCTTGCAGTGTCATTCACAGATGCTCTTCTAACAGCAGGGGCGTAGCTACAAATTTTTTTTCGGGGGGAGAGTTCAAAATTGTCCCAACTTATAATTCAAAAATTTCCTAACGTGAAAAAAAAATGATCTATTTTCCAACTAAAATGATAGGTTCAATGTGTGTTTAATAATAATAATAATAATAAAAAAAAAAAAAAAAAAAAAAAAAAATCCAAAGAAAAATGCTGAAACTAAAAACATAAAAATTATAATTGTTGGTTCATTTAATGTAAGTTTTTGTCTTCAATTGTGTAGTAGTCATAATCGTACTTCATAGACAATAGCCTCCTATTTTTAGATTTTTGAGTAAGGAACAAAGTTTTGGAGGAAATGTATTAGAGATACTGTTGATGGACAACAATATAGAAATCCAGGTCTGGTAGATGTATGATATTTTCGTAGCACAGAGAAACATAATGAATAATTGAGCCTGGCTGCTTTTTGTATTTCTTTTGAAAATTTAACTATTTTAATATTTCAGAACTCAGAAAGGTAATCAGCAAAACAATAAAAAATTCTCTCTTTTTTTTTTTTTTTTTTTTTTTTTAACTTAAAATAAAAAAAAAAGAAAAAGAAAAGGTGTTTTAAAAATCTATACTTTCCCAACTCTAAGCTCAAATTCCCCAAGTTCACATATATTGGGGGAGGGGCAGGCTCTCCCCCCCCCCATAACCCCCCATCGCGACGCCCCTGTCTGACAGAAAAAGAAAATGAACAGGTCTCCTTGTGGCCCCATCATCTTACCGCTCGGCGTTTCAAGTGGTTTGAAGGGCATGAGATCCCTTAGAGTACTACTAAATTTTCTGGAACATAAATGTCAGTGTAGTGTCAAAGATAAGAGTTTTATTAAACTTTATAATTTTGTAACGTCGGCTCAAGGGTTTGTGAAGTAGAATTAATCGATACACAAGGTAATCTTTGTTACAAATTAAGTCTTTTGAGTGGTAAGACTTCTTTAAGAAGGAAGGAAAATTAGGTTTCTTTTACAGTTCTTTTACGTTAGTTAATCAGTTGTCAAATGAAGAAATTGCCACAATATAACGACTAGTGAAAAATGTAATCGATGTGGCAGAAACTATAAAAAATTGGTTATACAGGTCATATATTTTATCCATTTATTAGTTTTTAAGTGGTTTTCGAGAAATTATTTTTCGCTACTGAACAACCCGAAACTTCTTTACTTTTTTTGACTCATATTTAAACGTAGAACTTTGATATTTGCAGGCATGATTATTGGCCATTTGGTATAGAAAAGTTTTTTTTCAATCTTTCCATTCCATAAAAGTATCACTTCTTATGTTATAAGCAAATGTTGTCTCACAACATCAATTTTTCTCCTTTCTCGCGCAGTTACGCCCAGAAATGTGGTTCAAAACACCATATTTTGATAATATTTTCTGAAAGGATATTTGCTTTTATCAAAATATAAAAAAAAAACCCTGTTTGATTGCAAAGTTTCTGAATAAGAGCTCTTAGCAATTTCATACGTTTGCGAACAATAATGAAATTAAAAATGTATCAAAAAGTATCCAGTTTACATTTTAGAGCAGTTTTAATTTTCGTAAATGTATGTCAGTATTTTGTACAGAAGTAAACCTTATCTTGCGTTAAAAAAAGCTTCATTAAAAAATCATTCATTAAGGAATTGTGACTTTTTAAAGGATTTCATAACGTTATTTAATTTTATAGCTGATGTCTTTTAAAAATCTAGTATCAATTTGTATTCTTTTTCAATAAGCCTTCTTTTGAAATCGAGAAAAACCATTCAAAAAGGTTCAAAAATTTGTAAACACAAACAGTATTCAATTACTTAAAGATGTTTTTTATTTACAATACGATACATTTAAAAACCTAGTACTTACGAGCATATCATGCTCATCATCAGATTTAAAAATGGTATAAGTCAGAGGCTGAGTCCTCTGAGTACTAGGTTTTAAATGTATCGTATTGTAAATAAAAAACACCTTTACGTAATTAAATAAATACTGTTTGCGTTTACAAATTTTTAAATTTGTTATTGTAAGGTGAATTTAAGGATTTCAAAAAATTGATATGTTATATCATTTTTAACTTAACATTCAAAAAGATTTTCGAATAAGTCTACTTGGTATCGGTTTAACTAGCGCATGTTTTGGAATTCTTTCCATTTGGAAATTCTTTCTCTGTTCCAAAAGTTCGGGAAACCAATAATCTGGGAAAGAAGCAGCTGCATATGTTAAACATCTATCCAACAGTTTCCAAAGTATTCTATCACTATTTAATGCTTCGAAGATCGTATACCTTTTCACTTCATAAGATGCATGTAGTTTCCGACATATGTTGCATTGTAAAAACATATTTTTTTTTTTTCTTTTTGCAAAAGTCTTTATTACGTACAAGGTAATTTGTCGGAAATATTTATAGCAAAAACTTAAATAATTAAACTTTATCTACTGACGGTACTTATAAGTACGATTAAAATAACTTGTTATAAAATTCATTTAATGCATCGATTAGTTGTAATACCGTTTATAACGAGTTATAGATACATTACTTTATCTTGTTCCAAAAGCATTATAGGTTACACAAAACAAAAACGTTTTTAGATAGTTTTACGCTCATTTCATCTTTCTAAATTTCTAATTTAATCCGTTCTAAGGAGTATTTACGTCTTAAAAGTAAACACCATACGAAATTTAAAGTCGTTAATTCAGCAGTATTATAGTAATCGCAATTTTTGAAAAACAAATTTTGTTCCTAAACCTTTTAAAATTCCAATTTTGTTAAACATTGTTTGGTTGCAAATATTTACATATTAAAAGAAACAGTCATGTTAAGTTCCAAGTCATAAGTTTCAGTGAGTTTCTAGTCATAACAGTTCCAAATTAATCGCAATAAAGAAGTTCTTAGAACTTTTTCCTATTATTTCACCTTTTTAAAAATCGATTATTTTGGAAACAATAGAGAGCATTTACATCTTAAATGCAATCACCATTTGTTGGAGCAGAGATGGCCACAAAAGTTTTGAAACCATTACTTTTTTAAATCGGCACATTAGTTCTAGAAATTATCCTCTACACGCAAACACGTAAACAAAAGTTTTTTTTCTTTATAATATGAATTAGAAATAATTTATATCTTGCCTGATATTTTTAACAAACAAAATTAATTTATAAAAATTTTGATTTTAAAAAACGTTCAGGATGAATTTCGGAGAGGAAAATTTTATAATTTTAAAATACTCGTTTTAATCAATAATGGAAAAGATTTTTTTGAAAACAGGCACTTTAAAAAATATATATTTTACGCAAGTCACTTATTTTTTTTTATTCGATATACTCTCAGACACTATTATTAATTTGTATTATTATATTTTTTTTCATTAAGGTGTCTCGGGACTCTTAAATCGTCAAAATTTTCGAAATTTTAATTGTTTTTGATGTTAAACTTCTATATTTTCTGAACATTTTGATATAATTGTTTTTTGAAATACCCATTTGAACAGAAACTATGGCTTTTAGAATTATACCCACCCAATAGCTGAGGCAGCGTTTTCGAAACTTTGAATTCATTTTTCTCCAAATGACGTTTTTTGGGCATAACACGCAAGATATCTCAAAAATGTCTGAATTTTTTTCCATAAAATTTTCAAAACGTATGTTTCATGTTAATTTACATAAACTGAACCCAGAATTTCCATTTATTCTTCAAAAAAAAAATATTTTTTCGGTGATTATACTGTTGAAATTTTAAAAATTTTGTATTAGCTAAATACGACTTTGTATTAAAAATATAAAAATTCTTTAATTACAAATTTATTTAGGTTTAGGGTAATTATTACAATCTGACGTATAACTAAGCACCAAAATTTTCATTCTAGTTGCAAAATTTATTTTCTAATCCTGCGCGTAAGCTGTAATAATAATTTTCTGCTCGTCAAATGCCTCACAGTTTGGAGCCCCCTATAAATGCTAATTCTGCACCTTGCAATTTTTTAAATACACGAAATGAAAGAACATACTTATATCTTTCATCTTAAGAAAAAATGTGTTTTAAAATCATATACATTTTAAGATATTAAATGTTGAAAATGGTCTTTTTTTCCCTTTTTTCCAATCATAATAGTCCTTAGACTCCATAAGCTTTCTTTCGAAATCTTCCTGCAAAAGAATATAAATGTATTTCAGAATGCATCATTATTTATTTAACTAATTCATGTTAAGGAATTTACATTTACAAATAAAAAAGAATCATTAAAAATTCTGATTATGTCAAGTCGATCACATATATTTTAGGAGACATTTTAATTATTATTATTATTATTAAAATCTGTCTGTTTTTTATTGTATAAAAGCTTCACTTAAGGTATTTTTAGCAAGTAAAATTAATTCCAAAAAATTTTTCAGTTGAAAAAACGTTCAAGTTGTTGAAATGTCTGGTTTTTAGAGTATTAAACTTAAAATACCATTTTTAATACATAATGTAATAAACAATTAAATTTAAAAAATCGAAAAACCCGACTGCGTAAAAAGCGAACTAATTAATTATTTATCATCAAGGTGAAACTATTTTTTTTTTTCAATTCCTACTATTAGCTCACACTCTCGCTATATATATCTTGCTCAAATTTTCAATCGCTAATAAAATACTTATTATTCATCCAATCATCAAGCTCAAATAAATTTTTTTAAACTTTTAGTGGATGACACTTGATGTTAATCCAGTTTTTTTTTCAAATATTAATTCATTAATTAAATTAAATTAATTGATTTTCAATAATCGAGAGAGCCCTCTTCTTGATCAAGGCATTTTAAGCCCTACTCAAGTGGAAAGAAGAATGTGAGAAAAAAATATTCTCTTATTGACTTAAGTACAGGGGTCGTACTCTTAAAGGATTTTTTCAGGACAGATATCACTAATTGTTTATAGAAAAATTAATCCAGGATAAACGCGCGAAATTTCGCCTTATTTAAAAAGAGATTTTTCCGGAAGGAAATACTGATACCGAAGAATTTCCTGGTCGTGAAATTTCAGGACAAGTACGACCCCTGCCTAAGTAGGAATTGGCTTAAAATATATTTTTTATATTACTTGTTTATATTACTTACCTATTTTTTTATTTACTTGTATTGATGACTTTTAAGCTGTGTTTAATTGTCAGTTCCTATCTATAAACACTGTTTTGGTGAGGTCTATAGATGTCTATGATGGTTAGAGTTGAAGTAAAGCTAGAGATCCACAATACATACACAACTTCCAGGTTGTACAATATTTTAACGGAGCTTCTGACTGTAAAATAGTCAATGAAACATCGTCTTCAGTTTGAAAAACCTATCCAATGATATTCCACTCAATAGGGTGCGTAATTTTTTTTTTCGTCAATACCGCCATTTTGTATTTTACGGCAGCCATTTTGAATTTATAAAAACAAAATCTAGCATATAACTATCGGGCCGTTAAGACGAATTGATAGAGACTTAATTCATTAAATCCATCCAGCCGTTCGGATGCTTCGAGGGTATAAAGAAATCCACATACACAGATACGCGTGAAACACATAACCCTTCTTTTCAGTCGGGTAAAAACATCATTTGATAACGTGTAATTATATATTTTTCTAAGACTATCCTACAAGAAATTTAATTTTTACATGTAATATAATTTAAAAACTATTATTAATTTGTATCTTTTTTCAAATTGTTTTTTCTTTTTTCAAAAAACTTTCCCACTAAAGCATACAGATATATTTCTCAATAAATATATTAATATTTAACTAATACATGTCAAGTAGTCGTTTACATTTGCAAATTAAAATATTTCATTAAAACATTTTACAAACTGTAAAATTATGTCAAGTTTCTCATGTGCATTTTTATGAGTAATTATTTATACATTACTTGATATGTTTGTAGAACAGAACAAATTTAAGAAAAAAATCATTTTAAAAAACTTACAGGTTGATTTCCTGAAAGGCAGGGTGATATTTTTACAATATTATAATATTGGTTTTAATCAATCCTACACTGCAAATAGAAGCGTCTTAAATTTAGACACATATATGTGACTGAAAAAGAATTTTAGACACTTAAGTGTCTTAATCTGAAAATTCAGACATTATAGATGTCTTAATTTAAGATACATAAGTGTCTTACTATGACCATGGTGTAAACGAACTGAGAATAATATCTAAAATATCCGCAAACGTCTTATTTTAAGACACTTCATTGCTTTAAACGTGTCTTAATTTAAGACGTTTTGATTCTTCCGACGCAATAACCACCAGGGGGCACTAGCACTCCCAGTTGCGCATGCGTTTTAGATGTCTTCGTTCGAAGTGGTATACGTTGTAATTCAAACAAAGTTTGTTTTTATGTACGCGTGTATTTTAATTCGTTTTTTGCGAAATGTGAAGTACTGTGATTTTAATTCGTATTAACTTGGATTATTTATTTACTGAATACATACATCTGACGTGTGTGCTCGACATCAAATGTCTCTTAGAAGCTCTCGTCGATACAAGGGCGGGATAGGCACAGAACAGAAGTAGACGAAGGTTGAAGATTACACCCGGAAATTCTACAAAGCGTGTGCAATGGGCTTAGTGTTAACTCGTATCAATTTATATCAATAATATTGTGTTATTAATCTTCGTCCTGTCGAAGCTGGCAAAAAAAAAGAAACTTTTGTCTGGCGGGTCCTGTTTTTAGGATGAAACATCTCATTCTTTAAATATGGCTAGTCGGATGTATTATGGGATTATCTTTTAAACTGATGAAAGTCTTTCTCCCTCACTGTGGTTGTGGTAGTTTTTAAAATTTCAAATCGAGGAATATTTCTTACCTTTTGCAAACAGCGATTGAAGTAAGTGTTATAATTTCTTTATAGTACTAAAATTATTGTCTTTTATGATTTTATTTATTGTACTAAACAAAATCTTACATGAAATTTAATTAGTTTTGAATCTTTTTGCAAAAAAAAACAAAAAAAAACACTAATTCTAGAAGTATATATTTTTAAATTTATGACGTTGTCTTTTATTACAAATTATGTATTATTTATTCTCATCTTTTTTCTCAAATTTAAAGTAATAACATCACTAAAAAACAGACATATTTAAAAGTTAAGTTCATTCTCTTGTTTTGTTTTGTTTTCAATATGGCAGTTCTTAGTTTCAATTTCAATGGCTAATGCTTATCTCATACTCGACCACAAGGAAATAGAAAAAAAAAACTTTGAAAGATCTCCAAAAGTTTTCTTACTTCCTAGCTAGGGGTTACAATCCCGGATTGAGATCCCGGGATCCCGTTTTAATTTTAACCCCGAAAATCCCGGAATTTTTACTGGAAAATTCCGGAGTTTTCGGGATTGCCTTTTTTTTCCATTGAACAATATTCAGCTGAAATTTAAAAATATATTTATAAACTTTCGCTTTTGGAAAAAAAAATCAATTGATTTTCATGAAATTTATATATAATTGAAAATGAATGTTTATCTCAAGTATTTCTTAGATATATTTCTAAAGCTATTAAATCTTTTAATGTGTGAAAACTTTTGATTTGGAAACATAGAAGTAAGCCAGTCAGGAAAAAGGAAATCATTTGTTTATTTAGATTTCGCTGCATGCGTGGATTCGAAGGTCATTTTCCAATTAGACTTTACTGATAAGCATCGCAAGTTTGTATCATAGTGATATCATGTGCTAACTTTTTTTTTTTTTTGGCTTTATTTTGCTTTAAAGATGTCTTGTTTAGTACCTCATAGCAATGATAACAATAATCCCATGTGGCAATATAAATTTTTAAAAAATCTAATTTTTAAATGATAAGGATTTTTATTTTTTTTCGGGGAGGGGGGGGGGGGGGATTTTGTATGAAATTTTCGTAAAGTTGATACCTTAAATCTTGCACTGATTATAATGAAAGTTTTGAACTTTTAGAGTAGGACAAGATTAAAAAACACAAAATATAAATAAACAAAATACCGAAGTAATTTTTTCCTCAATATAACCCTTTGCACTCGAGGACTCCGGAGCGGAGCCATTTAAAATTTGTCTTCAAACTCGAGGTCTCCGCTACGGAGACAATGCAAATAATTTTGTGATACCATGTAATCTTGGCTTTTCTAGACAGGTATCACAAAATTATTTGCATTGTCTCCGTAGCGGAGCCCTCGAGTTTGAAGACAAATTTTAAATGGCTCCGCTCCGGAGCCCTCGAGTGCAAAGGGTAAAGTAGAATATTTACTTATTTATTCATAGTTAAATAGCTGTTGTGATTATCATCTGATATATATGTAAAATTGCCCATGTGGCAATATAAATTTTTAAAAAATCTATTTTTAAATTATATGAAGTAGAGTAGGACAAGATTATAAGAAATATATATATTTATCCACGTACTTTAAAAGCCCTCAATAGCCCTTGCCGCTGAATTTGTCCGATAATCGGAGAAGTCTGCTTTTGTGAGGTAAAAATATACAAATATGTATGCCATGCGGATTAAAAAAGTATTCGCTAAATAGATGTTTCAGAATAGCTATTAGGGAATGTCCATTAACCTCCACAACGGATACTCCCGAATACCGGACATCTCAATTAAGATAACAATAATGCAGGGTTGCATTTTTTGCAAAAGAACTTCTTGATTAAAGAATGGGCATACTGGGCCGTGCCCGCCCCCCTACGATTTTAGTGCCCACAAATTTGATGTGCAATATTTGTAAAGTTTATATTTTAAATCTGTTTCGAAATTCCACTGATTATAATCAATATTTGGAACTTTTAAAGTAAAATAAGATTAAAAATAAAACAAATTAAAAAAATCTAATATTTAGATAAATATTTTTTGTTTTAATCTTGTTCTACTCCTGAAGTTCAAAATATTGATTATAATCAGTAAAATGTCGTAAAAGATTTAAATTATCAGCTTAACAAAAATTGCGTACCAAAATTGGGAGCACCAGAAAAATCAGGTTGTAGGGGGGAGGGGGGGGGCAGGACCCCAGCCAAATATTTTTCCAGGATTCAACGTGGTCAAACATGGCTACGTATGATGCTTACAAAAAAAATGGATGCTATTAAGACGTTTGAAGTGTCTGAAATTCAGACACGAAAAGTGTCTGAAAAAATTCAGACATTTTAAAATGTCTGAAAACTGAACACTCCGTTTCAGACACTTAAGTGTTTGAATTTCAGACATTTTAATTTACAGTGTAGAAATTTGTTTAAGTAACGGATAATTATATTCTTTTAATGATTATCGCACAAGTGATTTAACTATCTAATATATTTTGGAAAACTGGTATTACTCCATTGTCTAAGTTATTGTATGTGATTCGACATTGCTTGTCGCCAGTGTTGCCACATTGGGGGCTTTCTTAATTCAGATTATTTGACTGTCACCATTTTTTAAAAATAGTATAATTCGCCTTATTTTTCAGAACTTTTAATCTATTTTTAAATAGGCTAAATATTTCTACTTCAAAAAGGCGGTGACAATCAAACAATCTGAATTAAAAAATTCCCCAATCTGGCAACACTGCCTGTCGCTACCGCTGCTTCTGAACTGAACTTTGGCTACCACTAATTAAAAAAAAAAAAAAAAAAAAAAAAAAAAACTTCATTGTGTATTTCTGCAACATTTGTCTGCAAAGTTTGCTAGATTTAAATTTAAACTCTTATATATTTAAAGGTATAACAATGAAAGTTATCTCTTTTTTTAGAAGGAGAAAAACAATTTTACTTAACATCTTGCTCTTTGCTTTTCCGCCTATGACAAATTTTTCAGCAGCGTAAACCTTTAATTTTATCTTAGCCTTTCTCATTTTATTATTTCTAGTCTTTATTTTATCGCTTTACTTTAATTTTTAGGTATATAATTATAGGTAATTTTATACACTAAATACCCACGTCTTTATCTGTGTGATAATTATAATGTGAGATAAAGACATTTATTTTTATTTTTATCTCTATACTTTTAAAATTTTATTGTAATTGTGAAGGAGAAACCCCACACATTTGAAATTTGAGATATGGCCAGATCTACGAGTGAAGTACATTGGGATGTTTCGCAGAACCCATTTTGTTTTGAGCTCTCTTTCTTTCTTTCTTTCTAACCGATGACCAGGCCCCTACCTGCCGGGATGCCCAAGCTTAACGGGTTTAGTACCTGGCATCGGGGCGAAAGACCGCCTAACCGCCGCGAAGCGGCAATAAACCTGACATCATTGCCTCGATCGTCATCCTATTTGCAGTGCCTACTGCTCGTTTGTGTATACTATGTTTTGCCGGTTACTTAACGTTATAACCTGTTGTTCGGCACCTGCACATTGCTACTCATGTTGGTCTCGTAATTTAGAACCTTGATCAGATGACGAGACCTTCACCTGGCAAGGCACCTCCAGAGGTATAATTCACAGGTAACTTGGAGGACTTTGCATCCACGACGGATTTTACATGCACCAGGCGCCATTAGCGTACATGGCGGATTATAGCCAGCAGTATGCCTCGGTCCCGCGGCCTTAGCTGCGGATTCGATGCTCTGCCAACTGGGCCACCGTTGCCCGAACTACTTCTGAATGACCTGGGATTTAGAAGCCGAATTGTTGGTGCAGACTTGTCAAAAGAAAAAGGATTGGAGGGGGTGAGGAAGCAAAAAAAATAAAAAATAAATTAAAAATTAAAAAATAAAATAAATAAAAAAGAATTTTAAAAAAAGAAATTTAAAAAAAAATGGAGCGCCGCAGATAGACAAGTTGCACCAAAAGGGAATTTTGGGCCGAAATGCTAGACAAGCATAACGAAGGAGGGGGGGGGGTGAGACTCCGCCTATCTACCGTACCCCACCGCGTAGAAACTGACTCCGTAGACTTCCCACTGGAGAGGGTCCGGTAGCTTGTGCAGGCTATAGCCTATGTGCAACTAAGAATAATAAAGAGGCGGTAGTCAAAAAAAAAAAAAAAACCTGAAAGGGAAAGGGGTTAGCTTGTACATGTTATTACACTTAAAACTTACTTATAGCTATTTACTTAACTATCATTTTTTACATATATTGTTTTAATATTATCCTATAGCACTAGGTGATACGAAACGAACTAGACTAATTTACTTCAGATTACTTAAATATTGCCTGGCTATTTAAAATGAATTTATATTTTAATCATTTCCAATATTAGAATCAGGATTTTATTTATTAATTATTATTATTATTTTTATATTATCTTATGACAAGTTAACTATGAATTGGCATACTATTACTTAGCTAGGAGGGAATTGATAAGAGACTAACGAGCTGACCTAGTGAGATTAATATACTAATTTCTAATTGAACTAGCTGCTTGAGGTTGTAACTTAGACATAAGCTATTGGGGTTGGGTTTGACCTAAATTAACATTTAATTTAATAATTCATTATATTTGTCTAGTATAATATACTTATCTCACCCAGTGGACTTGTTCTTCTGAGGAGGTTTCCTTGTCTTGGTATTTGGTCACTGTCGTGGTGGTTGTCTTTTTAATATTTTGACATATTCTTGTGGGTCTTTTCTTTTTCCTTGATTAGATATATGCTTCTCACATACCGTGAGATGCTTGTCTCTATCGTAGGTTGTTTTTCTTTATGACTATTAATGGTGGATGTCTAAATTTGAGGTTTTGTCAATTTGCGAACTTGCCGGTGATGGGTTGACGACTTGTGGTCTTTAATTTGTGACCCTTTGAGTTGGCTTTGATCACTTAACAGGTTCATTTTCCTTTGTTTGTATGTTACATTGATACGTGAATGCGCACATAGCGATCAGTCCATTGGAACCTAATGGCTGTTATCACGATTTATGCAACATTGTTGCGAGCTATTTGAAAAGGCTTGTGCACTACTGGAGTGGGGCTTGTTCCATGGCCGTTAGTCCGTCAATTTTTTTTATGATGACTGTTTTCACAAGATGTATCGTTATAATTTCTCCTTTGTTGTAGTTGGCTTGGTTTAGCATGTAGTTGGCTTCTCTGTTTCATTTAAAACACATCTTTTCCTTATCCACTTAACTATCTTCCGATGATTCGTTGGGTTTGTGTGAGTGAGCCGTAGCTATCAGTTCATCATAAATGACTTCCACCTCTCAAAAGTGCGATAAATCGAGTTTTTTTTTTTTTTTTTTTTTTGCAAGTAAAAGGTTCTTTCACCTGCGGCCGCGGTCAACTTAATAGTTAAACTCTGACCTTTTTTTTTTTTTTTTTTTTTTTTTTTTAATATATATATATATATATTAAACCTGAAAATAAGGCAGTTAGTTAGTTTGGGGTGGCGATGTCCGCTGGGATGGTATGTGTTTAGCTTTGTTCTTTTATGTTTTATTGAGAGATGGAGTCTATGTTTTCTATTAACCATCTGATAACTGCTTTGCCCTTGTTTTGTACATGTTTATTGTTTGCTAGCTGATTATGCCAAAGTTGCTCGTTGTTTGCTGTGATTTGAATCAGATGGTGTGGTTGTGTAAGTGGGCAGGCTGTTAGAAAGTGTTTTGGGGTTCCCAATTGCCCGCATGCACAGTTTGGCTCATCTTTGCGCTTGAATCTGTGTAAGTATTCTGGGAATGCTCCATGTCCCGTGTATATCTGGCTGAGTAATTTACAACTCCTTAGTCTGTTTGTACTTACTTTTGGGAAGTATTGATATGTTGTCCTGCCTTGTCCCCGTAATCCCACTCGAACTGCCACTGTTTAATAATTAGTTCTTTAATTGTTTTTTTAAGGTTTGTTATTGGCCTTTCTAAGTTATATGGAATTTCTTTTATTTTATTTTCTGCTGCTTGTTTGGCTAATTCGTCGGCATCCTCGTTTCCTTGGATGCCCACATGTGCTTTAACCCAGCTAATTTTGAACCTATTATTTGAGAGTTTAATTGCTTCTTGTATATCATTTACTAGTTGTGTGGTGTTAAATGGTTTGCTTAATGTTTGGATGGCTGACATGCAGTCCGAGCGGATGCTGTATTCCATCCCTGTGTTGTTGCCCCAATATGCTGCTTGTAGTATGGCCAGTAGTTCGGCTTGAAAGACACTATTAAACTTCCTTAAAGGTGCTGACCACGATTTAATTTTTTGTTCATTTTTGAAGGCTACGAATGCCGAACCCGTAGCTCCTGATTCCAATTTTGAGCCATCTGTGTAGATATTTATGTCTTTGACGTTGTGCCCTATTCTTGGTTCGATTGTTTCTGCGGGGTGTGTGTTCCATACGTTTATTTTTTTTTGTATAGTCTGTGTGATTTATTGTTGTTCCATGGAGGTTTACATTTTCTCTCAGTCTTGATACTGTACCGTATGTTGCTTCGTATTTTACTTGTAGGTGTATTGGAATCAGGCCTGCAAGTACCTGAAGGGCCGCGGTAGGGGCAGTTTTATATGCCTTAACAATGGACAGCAGGAAGTGTCACTGGCAAGAGGATAATACCTCCTTGCTCCTTGTATTCAGGTTGTGGCCCCAAATAGGGGCGGCATAAGTTAGTGTCGTTTCAACTACTGTCCTATACCAAGTTTTAATAATTTCTGGTTTTAAGCCCAAGTTCCTGGATGCCATTGCTCCCAACATGTTGAATGTGTTTCTTATTTTTACTGCTTGTGTTTGGCAATGCGCTAGCCAGTTGAGGTTTTTGTGTATTATGACTCCTAAGTATTTTATTTGCTCTTTTCCTTCAAGTTCTTTGTCATTGAATTTTATGCCTTCTATTTTATATGTGTCCTCTGTTGGAAGATTCCTTGTGTGTGTTCTGTTTAGATACAGCAGTTCTGTTTTATCCCAGTTTAGCGTTAGTTTATTTCCTGTAATCCATTCATTGAATTCTTTGATTATTTTGTTAGCTAGTTTAACTAATTTGATTTTTGTTTTTGCTCTAAGTATTATTATAAAATCATCCGCGAATGCTTGTATTCTTACGTTAATTCCCCAGTTTTTCTTGAGAGCCGTATCTGCTATGAGCAGCCACAGCAAAGGCCCGAGACAGCTGCCTTGTGGGCAGCCCCCGAATGTCTGCTTTGTTAAAATAATGCCGTTTTCTTCGATTGTGACGTACCTGTCTTTTAGGAAGCTCAATATCCAGTTTGTTAAATAAGTTGGATTGGGGGACTGCTTAAGGTTTTCAGATATAATAGGCCATCTGATATTATCGAATGCTCCCTTTATATCCATTGCTATGAGTAGTGTTTGGTAACCCTCTATTTTATCCTGTTTAATTGTTTTTATAAGATTATTAAGTGCATGTTCGCACGAGATCCCTTTTTTTAAATCCGTATTGTTTATCGCTCCAATATTTGTTTACTGTTAGGTAGTGGGATATTCTGCCGTGTATTATTCTTTCTAAAATTTTACTGAATGCCGGTAATAGGCTGATTGGTCTATAATTTTTGGGGTCTTTTGGGTCTTTACCTTTCTTGTGGAACAGAACCACTGTACCTATTTTGAAAGATTTTGGAAAATAGTTAAAGTGGAGGCAAGTATTGTATAATGTTAAAAGAAGTTGTGGCGCTGCATTGTGAATTCGTTTTATTAGGTTATAATCAATATAGTCGAAACCAGGGGCTTTGTTTTGTTTAATGTTTTTAATTATCCTGTTCAGCTCTTGTCGCGTGATTGCAGGGGGGTTTTCTTCTTCTTCTCTTGGCTTTTCCGATGTTAATTTATGTTCTATTTTTGGGTCTGTTAAGTAAAGGCTATTTATGAAGTGGTTTAGTGTATTTTTAATTGTGACTTCTTTGTTGTCTGGCAGGATATTGACTAACCTTGATGGGCATGTTTTCTTACCCGACGCTATCTTGTATTGTGGTCCGTATGTATTTTTAACTTCTTCACAGTATTTCTTTCATGAATCGCGTTTAGCTTTTTGTACTATTTTTTTAAGTTTTGCCCTTTCTTTTTTGTATTCTACGTGTAATTTCTGTTTTTTTTCCCCGTCTTCTTGTTTTTGAAATTTTCTCCTAAACGCTCTGACCCTGTTTCTTGCTGTCTTAACCTCTTGCGTGCACCATTGCGGCGCTGTTATGACAGGTGCTTTCCTTTGTTTATAACATTTAAACGCTATTGTTTTAATTTCGTTTTGGAGTCTTAAGGTTATTTTATCTAATTGGTCTGTGTTTGTTATTCTTTTAAGATCTTTAATATATCTATTTCTTATTTGTTTTATTGTTTTCTCAAATTTAGCGTGTTTTCCGTATTTCGTTTCTAACCTGTGTCTTTGATAGTTAGTGTTATTGTACTGTAGTTTAAATTTAATATACTTGTGGTCGCTGCCCGATTCATCATCGCTCACTTCCCAATCTGTAATTTCAGTCCCTAGTTTTGTTGTAGCTATTGTTAAATCTGGCCATCCCTTTAGTTTCTTTTCTCCCCTTATTGTACTAAAAGACGCTGGTGCTCCTGGAGGGTTTTGGACAAAGAGCGAGTTTAGGAGTAGAAAATCTGTAAGTTTTTCACCCCTGTCATTTATATCTGCGTACCCCCATTGTTGCGAGTGTGCGTTGAAGTCCCCCGCCAGTAGAATCTCGCCCTTTGCTAATTTCAGTGTGTCTTCCACTTCCTGAAGTACTATTGCGAAATCTGCCGAGGGGGGAGCATATACGTTTATTATTGTTATAGTTTCTTTTTTATTTTCTACTTTTATTGCTGTTGTATATTCTTTTTCTGCGATTGTTATTGGTTTTGTGCCTATGTTCGTTACTATGGCTGATCGATTATGTTTTGTTTCGGTTACTTTCCAGATGCTGTTTTTATCACTAAAGGCTGTTATTTTTTCTGTTCTTTTATTTTGATAGTAGTCTTGAAGCAGTCCTATGTTAATCTTGTTTTCACTCATGTAACCATTTAATGAGTTAGTGGCATGAAAGCTATTGTGTAGATTAATTTGTAGGAATTTAATATTGTCTTTATCTTGCGAGTTTTCTTTTGTGGTGGAGCTTGCTTTATGTATTTTTTTATTTTTCTGTTTGTGCATATTTAACGCTTGGGTGCCTTTTTGGCACGCGCTATCTTTAATGTCGGCGTGGTGCATAATTGACTCTATTTAGTTCACATACTCTTTGTTCACGTTCTCTGATTTCTGCTTGTGTACGCCTATACAATCGTGGAATACCCCCGTATGTATTTACTGTTACTAAGTCTTTTAAAACTTCCTCACCCGTGGTTAGTTTTGTTTTCCCTTTTTCTAGTTCCAACTGCCTTATTGTCAGTAGTTTACGGTAGACCCTGCACCTCCCGTCATGAGCCGTGTGGTCAACTGGTAGATGTGCTATGAGGTGATCTTTATTCCATTCATTGAAGGTTGTGCACATGACACACCGCTTCGTATTTTTGGGGCAGTCTTCGTATCTATGGTGGCCGGCGCAAATTGGACAGTATTCTTCTTTTTGGGTACACTGGTTTGCAAGATGATCAAACCCTTGGCATCGATGGCATCTTAGGATTGTGACATAGTTCTTTACTGGGCATTCCCTCAGTCCCAGGCAAACCGTTCTCTCTCTGAGCATGTGATTTGCCAAGGGCTCGGGGAGCGATACCGGTATGTGCACTTTTCCCGCTGATGCCCGCAGATACCGTAGGGTTCGTATCTTTTCCAGATTATCTTTGGGGCTGATGCCTATCTTCCTGCATATCTTCGTTTTCACTGTTGTTTCATCTGTTTCCTCTGGTGCGTGGAAGATTATGATTCATGGTCCCTGCTAATTACTAATTACTTAGTAGCTAATTAACTGTGCATGATATCGTTGATTGAAAGGCAGCTTCGTGTTCCTCTGGTTAATTACCATCCGTGGGTACAAAAACAGTTGAAGTGGGCCTGGTATTTCCGTAGCTAAAAGCAAAATGGCGGAGCCAAAAAAAACGCGTTTACACAAGATGGCGACTATTGTTTTGAGCTCTCATCCCATTGACTGCAAACAGATTAAAAAAAAACCCGTAAAGATGAAATTTATTGAAAACGGTTTGACATAATATAATGATGGGGTGGGCCGCTTAGAAAAGCATGTCTTTACACAGTCAGAGTATCAGGCCGAATGATACACTTGCATAATAATCGTATGCCAACATCCATTGGAATACCAAGCCAATATGAGAGTTACGCAAACGCCAAATTATCCGTTGCATAGAAAAGCAATGGGAGAGAATTTAAATTATTGGCGAATAAACTGAAAAAGACAAAATCGTGAAAATAACTCAAGCAACCCTATTGAAACAGTAACACACCGTTAGAACATATTTATTTTACAGATGACAGATATTATTAATGATTAAATTTATTGCCTGAGTTATTCCCCTTATTAATAAAAATGATAGCTTTCTTTTAATACACAGAAGTAAGGAAATTACCCACATAAATCACGAAAAATAAAATAGATTAGTATTAAATTAATATCGAAATGACAGAAATGTAAATTATCGTAAATTTTTTAAGTATAATATAAGCTGTTGAATTGGAGATATAAAATAGCGAAAATCAAAATGATAATGAATCATTTCGTTAAAAAAAAAGACATGTTTATTATTTAATGTTTTACTTCCGCATGAAAGAGACGAGAAATAGCCTGAAATTGCTTTTTAACAAATCCATTTATAACTGACTGAATACATGGAAAGAAAGAGTAAGATTAATTTTAAAAAGAATAAAAGGACAATATATGATGATTGCATCATCATAGTAATACATATAGTACTATGGCTATTCTATTTCTTATAGCTCCATTAAGATGTATTACACAATTACACATCAATAAGTTGCCTGCAACTAGGAATCCCATCAAAGCATCCCCTGTTCACTTGTTTACCAATTGGAATATATCACGAAAATTTTTCTTCAGCCTCAGGAGTTTCCACTAAACAGTGGGTTTCCTCCCCCCTCTTTAAAACAGTTCTGAGAGACAGTTCCTTTTCATCTCTCTGTCTACAATAATCTCTTCATTTAAATTATAGAACTTCATTATCTCTTGAATAGAACTCCCCCAAGTCATCCTGGATCTGCCTCTCCTACGTTTGCCTTCCGGACTCCATTCAAAGAGGATTTTAGAAAGACGTCCGTCGTACATTTTTGCGGACATGTCCATAACATCTAAGCTTGTTATACTCGACTGTATTAATGACATTTTGTTTCATTTGCATGACTTCACGTACTCTTGAATTTTTAATTTTTCCAGCCTAGACTTTCTCGCTGTCTTCACCAGAAGTCCATTTCGGTAGATAGGAATTTCTCTTTTAGATTTAGATTTAATGTCCATGTATCTGCGCCATAAAGTAAAATACTTGCACAATAGCATTATAAATTAATCGTTTAGTTTTAGGGAGAATAATACTGCTAAACAGAACAGAATTCATCATTGCTGTTCTGCCTTCACCGATCCTCCTTTCAACATCTCTTTGGCTTGATCCATTTTTAAGGAAAATTTTAATATAGAAACAATGGCAGCAAAATGGCGATTGTTATTCCGAAACAATAGTTTTCAGTGGAAAGAATTAACTAATTGGAGAACAGAAAGGAATGATTTGTATCTTACTTTACGGGAAATTTTCTTTTGAAAACTTCTTGCAAACAAATACACTTCCAAGTAAATGTTATAATATTTATGTAATTAATGCATGTCACAGAATTATTGACATTCGGAAAGTCTTTTGTTGCTTCAGAATCTTACAGTCTTGGAAATAAACAGTTGCATTTATGAAACATCCATGCAACAAATTTCAAAATATCCTCTTATGATTTAATGCTGCAGAGATCAGGTATATTTTTGCCTCGTAAGTTATATGTTGCTTCCGATTCAAGTTTTACTAAGTTTAGGAATATTTTCGTATGAAATAACTCAGATACGAGATTCCAAGAAGTATTTATTTGATACTTCAAAAACGAATTAATTTTGAAGTGGAGAGGCCCGTTGACGGCGGTGATGACAATTTTATGACGTAAGTAAATAGTATTTTGAATCGAATTGAAGTCTTATTTTTCAAATGCAGTTAGATAAGTAAATAAGCTGCTGTACAGAAACATCTTTATATATACTATGATTTATAAATACTGTTGTACATACTTATCTTTACATATAATATTATACATGCTTATTTGAAAAATAATCTATCCAAAAACTGTACATTTTAGAAAATTATACTTTTTAATAGTTCATCTGTCAGTATGCCTACTAGGAGGTATAACCGTAGCTTCGAAGGTTTCAGAATATAGGGGGGGAAATTGAAAACTTTAATAGATTTTATAAATTTAATATATTTTTCGACTGCTCACTTCAACACCAAAAAGCATTTTCATATGAAAAAGTCAATACTACTTTCAAATAAAATTTTAAAAGAGATATTTTTGTATTAACAGCGTGTAAGGAGTTAATAGTCTAAGAAATCGCGAAAGTTCACTGCTTACTAAAGCCTTTTTGATTCTGATAATTTCAGCGGTGCAGTTCGATTACACTGTAAAAAAAATCTGTAGTTCTACAAATGTAAAGTTACATGCTTACTAAACTTTCATCTGTAACTGTACAAAAAAAGCTACAGAAATCTGTAACTTTACAAATGAATATGCTAAAATTACAGTAATCTTACTAAAATTTTAACTGTAACCCGGGTTGCAGTTACATGTAAAGCTCTGGGCATCCCAGTTTCCTAAAAAACTCTTAGTCTTCCTTACAGATTTTATGATTTTCGGCGCAAAAGTGTGTCTCTTACAGGAATTTTTGTTGTTTCGGTTACATAAATAGTTGTAGGAATCCCAGTTTCCAAGAAAAACTTTAGTAACTTTACAGATTTTTTTTTTTTTTTTTTTTTTTTTTTTTTTTTACAATGCATTTGTGTTTTGTTTATGTTATTTTATTATTTTATTTATATGTTGAAGAAGTTTGAATTTCTTTATGGAATATTAGCCGGAAACAAACATTGAACTATTTATATTGTTTTTAAGACAAACGGGTAATAAAAAAAAACAGCAAATTTAGATGAGTATTTACAATTTTCAGAGAAACTGTATTTGAATACAGTGTAAAAAAAAGAGATAAACACTCTTTTAGACGCATTCGACGTTCTCCTTCAAAATCTCGTCTAATTTTTTCACAGCAATTCATGTTTTTGTTCTTAAAATTACAGTTACAACACATGGGGTTGTCACCGAACTCGATTATAAAAAATTCGCTGTTTTGTTTGTTTTTCTTACCTTTGGTAAAAATCGCAAGCAAGTGGATAAAAAAAATATACTTATATAATTTTTTACCTGTTTCTTTTTTAAGATAGAGAAAGAGGAGAATCCTTTTACGATAGAGGAAAGTAAAACTTTATTGAGACTATCATTTTAGGACTTCTAAATTTATTTTCAACGTATAAAGTGAAATTAATTAATACACTAAACATCCAGTTGATAAAGTATATATTCTCCTCTTCATTTAATATTTATAATTTATTTTCTACATTTTAGCCTTTAAAATCCTTCATTGTTGCAATTTCACAGCCATTTGGCCTGTTTTGTCGAGCGTTTATTGGCGCATCAGTTAGTCCACTGCTATTTCAACTCCTATACAACTGAACGAAGAATAGTTGGCGATTTATCACCTGTAGCGAACTAACGTAAAATAATTTAATATTAATGTGCTAATAGAGGAAGTTCGAGTATTATGGAATACCATTTACATTTTGGTTTGTTACCTAACATAAAAAAATTTGTGATTTGAGATACATTAAAGGTTAGTAAAATGCAAACTTTGTTTATTTCTTAAAACATTTTTAATGAGTTTAAACGGGGAAGAAAAAAATACATATCAATATTTAGATTTTAAGCGAATTACAATTTTCGTGTTACATGAACTAGTCGGGTAATGTGGAATAGGGTTATAAGGAATAGGGGAGAGTAGCCGAATTTGGACCATTTAACTTATTTTCAGATGTAACTCACTTCATTTTTGGAATATCTGCAAAATATCACTACACATGGTCAGTTTATTCATCTACTAAATATGTAAATAAATCTGTAGAACACTTTCCTTTTGAAAATCTTAAGTTTTATTTCAATTTGAAAATTTTTTTCAGAACTGGTTCAAATTCAGCGGCTGGTCGCCTAAGTTGGACCCCCAGTCTCCTAGATTGGACCAAATAATATTAGGCTATTTTAATGAGTAGGGTACATCACTAATTTTATTAAAAGCAAAGTTTGCGATTAATAAAACAATCAAATACAACAACAGCAATGAAATATAATGAAATCAAATGTCTGAAAGTAAGGATAATTGTTTTAAATAAAAATGAATTCAAATATAAATCAAAGTTGTAAGTAATTGAGGATAGAAATTATGGAGCTAATTGCCCGTTACTTGAATATCACGTAACAAAGGGATGCAAGACTCGCACATCAATTTCTTTTTTTCCTTTTTTTATTCCAGCAAATACAACATGGAACCATATTTGGCAATCTAAACAATGAATTCATTTATTGAATTTTATCATTCAAACAATATGACACTTAAACACCCTAAAAACTTAGATTCCGTTCAAACGAAATCGAAATAAATCTTAGATTGTTTTGGAAGGTTTGTATTTTAGATGTGCCTAATAATTTGTTTTCACCTAACCGTAAACATAATACAAAATCAGCAATACAATATACAAATATTTGCAACTTAAATTTTGAAAAAAGTCTAAGATTTATTTCAATTTCGTTTGAACAGAATCTAAGTTTTTAGGCTGTTTAAGTATCATATTGTTTGAATTTCATTTTTACTTTTTAATATTCACTTATTTTAACTAATTTGTTACAAAATTTAACGTTAATTGTAGAACTAAATAAATGAAATATCTTAATTTATGTCCCTTCTTGCGCTTAAATGATGTAGGAAATAAATATGTTTTTTTAATTTGTTCGGCAAACTATGTTGTTGTTTAATTAATATTTTGCTGTCTTGATTTTAACTGCGTTGTTAATATTATATAATTGCCATATTAAAGGCAATGGCAGAAATATTTATATATGTATTGCTATAGAATGCGAGGTAGCGTAATAGATATGGGAACATCCATTCGTTACTCTTGTGATAATTAAAGCAAATTTTCATATATAATTCCAATTATTTTGTTACAAAATATAAGTAAGATAAAAATTGATATAAACAGCTAAATAACACTGTGTTCCACACACAAACATATATCTAATTTATAACAAAAAAAATTACTTATGTATATATTAAATGGCTCTTGTGACATTCTGGTCACAAGAGTAACAAAATTTTGATTGATTATATAGACAAGGGAAATGCTTTTTGTTACAAATTAGATATATATTAAATGAGTGGAGCACAATAGTATTTTACTGGTTATATCACTTTTTATCTTAATTATATTTTACTAGAAAGATAGCCCGTCAAAAATGACGGAAAATGTGATATATAGATCTGTTATATACAATACATCTGCAAGAATATGAGTTTTTCTCGCTTGTTCCGCAGTGAAAGATGAAAATAACACATTTTAAAAACGAAACACATTTGTAAAAAACTATGTATAATGAATACATAAAAAATGCAACTTAAGTGTAAATTAACATTTGGTCGGAAAACTTCAGGATATACGACCTTTTTTGTAATTTTTTTTATTATTTAAAAGCAGACCTTGCTTTTCAGTATCTTCGACATATATTTTAAATGTCCTTCCTCTTTGCATCTTGAAATAATTACATATATTTGTCCATGAGAAAAAACCAGTTCTTTTAAATACAGTCCGACTGTAGAAAATGTTTATCCTTCTAACTTATTTATCATATTTGTAAATAACAGTATAAATGAAAATTTTATTCATAACAATTCATTTCATTCGTTACTCATTCAGTTCAAATGAAAAATACTATAAATTATTAAAAAAGGTATTTCTTTGTTAAAAAACATATTCTATATTACATCTCTACTTCATTATTAATTTTCCAATCAAAGTACAGAACAAACCTATCAAAAAAAAACCTTCGCCACTTTGAGTTGCCCTTTTCGTCTGCATGAGAAAAAAATATAAACACTATAAAAACCATAGAGGTAATTCAGTGTTGGATGAATGCCAACATCGGTTCCCTTTTCTCATGTGGACTTTTTCATGGTGCTGAGACCGGCGGTGACGTCATTAACATTGTATTAAAAGAGAGGCGAAATAGTAACTCAATGAGCGAAATTTTTTATGTGAACGATTCTAAAATGTGAATGACTAACCATAACAGCTCTGGGCTTGTTTACATTAGGAAAATTAAACACGGTGTCTGAAATGGTTTAACGATAGCCAACACATTAAACTTTTCTAATAGAAAAATATGCTGAACATATGCTGTTTTTATAGAAAAATGTGCGGAACAGACGTGATTCAAGATAGAAGAAATAAATTAAAAAAATTTTTGAAAGACATAATTTCATTAATATTCACAAAAATGTATTTTTTTAATGGTCTAAAAAGTGGGAAATTTTTGGGATTGAAATGAAATTGTTTTATTTTCTCATGTCCAAGAAAAAATATGAAACCTTGGTCGCCAATTCAATTTAACTTTTGTTTAAATTTTTTTATGATATTATATTAATTACGCTACCTATGTATATATATGTATATAAAGTTGGCGCCCGCGCTTTCATTTTTCCCCTTCGGCATGGGAAAATAAAACAATTTATTTTCAAGCCCAAAATATTATTTGCTACTTTTTAGTGTATTTAATATATATATATATATTATACATTTTGAAGAATTTTAATAAAAGCATGTCTTTCAAAAAAAATAATAAAAAATAAAAATAAATAAATAAATAAAAATTTAGAAAAATACATATATTTTGTTTTTAATATTTTAGTCAAACAACTCTTTTTTAGTCTTATTTTACATTTATTTTAGGCACAGATGTCATATACGCCCCACATTGGCGCGATTTTTTTCCGACGCCAGTTTGGCGAAAACCTCGTTACTATATTATCTATATCCGGGTAACCATATCAAGCAAAATAACGACACTTTGGCGCCAGTTAAGTACCCGGTGCGTATATCGTATTGGCGCCAGAAAAAATCGCGCCAGTATATGACATCTGTGCTTTATTTTATTCTTAATTTTTTTGTACAAACTATAGCGCAGATAGTGCAAAATAATAGACATTTTGGTACTTTTCCACTATAGGGGTCTTGGCGTTTTTTTAAAAAAGCTTGTTGTAATTCGGGCATCAGAAAGTGAGATTTGTGATCTAATCATACAAACAGCTATGAAAATCAAATAAACAAACTTTTAAGTTTATTTATATAATCTATAAATATTTTACTTATATCTGTATTATTGTTGTTTTTTTATATACAATTTACTTCTGTTTGTATACAAAAATAGTTAATATAGTTGCTTCTGTGTATTAAATAAATTATGTAAATATTGAAAAATTACTTGTGTAGTATATAAAACAGTGAATAAGTTGCTAGAAAATATGTTGCCAAATTTCATTTCCTGGTACTTTTCCGTTATACGGACACCATTGCCGCCAAGCGTAATAGTTGGCGCAAAATGAAAATCATGTGAATTGAAACATTTGAAAAATAAAAGAAAAAACATGAAGATAAAGTAAGTATTTAAAAAATAGCTACTTCTTAGTTATCCCGTCGACCAAATTACTTTCGCCAAATTGTAAGATTAATTGCCAGTAATGGTTGCCATTAATTAATTGTAAGATTAAATGCCAATAATGGCCAGTAAAACCATTAATTCGACGTTTTATTTGTATTTTTATTAATGTTTTACTAATTTATTTGTTCTTTCGTTATTTAAAATAAAAAATTATGTCAATGTCTATAATTTGGAGAGAGGTTTGGCGATTTATATAATTTGGCGAAATTGGTTGACGGGATAACTAAGAAGTACCAAAAAATATAACATTTGGAAATAACAGACTTTTACGAACTATTTTCTTAAATCACAAATATATACTTAAAATAAGTGAACAAATAACTGTTATACAATAGAGTAATAAATTAAAACTCATACTAAACGGAACAGATGTCATATTTTCCCGCGGCCGACATCTTGGATTTTTTCTTGGCGTGAAAACCCCTTTTCCGCCAAGTAGTAAATGTCGTCACGCAGCGATTTATGCGTTTGTTAGGATTAATGAAAATAAAATGTAAAACATCGCCAAGAAATCTCAAAATATCGAAGATGGCGGCTGCGGGAATATACAGCGTCTGGCACAGATGTCATATCATATTGGGGCGATTTTTTTCTGACGCCAATGTCATATACGCACTGGGTACTTAACTTGCGCCAAAGTGTCGTTATTTTGCTTGATATGGTAACCCGGATATAGATGATATGGTCAAGAGGATATCGCCAAAATAGCGTCGTTAAAAAGTCGCGACAATAAGGGGAGTATATGACATCTGTGCCCAGCATCTAAGCCTTGTTTTCCATTGCCGCCATTAAAGTTTCAGCTGTACGATTGGGAATAGGAGTAAGAAAACATCCCCGTGTTTCACGACATAAACCACCTAACACCCACTGAGGAGGAAGAAAACGTCTTACGTTGCTTTTTTTCTGGTAAAGGACTTTCATCTACTTCTATAATTTTATTAGGTCTACCGATTTTTCTGTTTGGTCGTGAACACAAAGCATTTGCGCAAACTTCTTTCAAATAACTATTCCAGTCAGCTGTTGTGTTGTGGTTCATATCAAGTTGCAGCCTACAAAACTCAATCGATGTTAACTCCTGGCACCATAAATATATAAACCTTAAAGCATTTAAAAAAGACAACCGCGATCCTTCAAACCATGTTTTCTGTCGTATTCCTACGCTTTCTCGGCATGATCGTAAGCTACATCTCAATTTCGGATTTCCAGAACTCATCCATGATTCCATTTCATGGTTTTTTGAACACATCATGCAGAATTATTAATTATGCAGAATTTCAAATTCCTGAAACTGTTTTATCGCAATTTTCTCATCATCTGGTAATTGCTAAATGGTAAAATCATCTCAGTGTTAGCGGTAAAAGTAAATTACAACTTCATAAAAAAAAATATTTTCAATTCGAATAATAAATTAAATAGCTTTTAAGGTTAAATAATAACAATTCACGCGATTCACGTTTCATAAATAGCATATCACAATGTTCCGCATGGTTTACAATAAAAATCCTCTTCATGATCAGGGTTGAAATAATTGGCGCATTAGCATACATTTTGGCATGGTGTCCGTATAACGGAAAAGTACTCATTTTCTCTATCTCGCCAAGGTCCTATACTGGAAAAGTACCTAAAGCACATTAAAATCGGGCAGTTAGGAGCTCGGACAGTACAGCGCCATCTATTGGCGGTTATGTTATTAGTAGCATCGGGATGAAAATGTATAGACGTACATTTTCGTATATCACACTTTTAAATTCTCATCTATAGATTCTGAAAAAAAAACCCCTTAAAAGTACGGAGTTAAAATTATATTGCGGTGACCTCGATTATGAAAGATTAATGGTTTTAAATGGGAATTTCGCCAAAAAAGCCAGATATCGCCAAGTTGACTTCATATATGACAATTTATTTTTGTCGCCAAATTTGGCGGCATTTTTTTCAAATTTGGCGATATTTCACCAAGTTGATCAACCTTTGGCGCTACTGTGGTAACCCCGCATTAGTATTTTTCAACAATTACTCATTACGTCATTACAATGAGACGGTTCTACCGGAATCGTGAGGGACACACAGAGACTTGGATTTTATATAAATAGATAGTAAAATAATTGCAAGTATTTGTAAAAAATCGCACGAATGGTCACAAGAGTAACAGTGGACGTTCCCATATAATATACTATATTTATTCATACCGTATATTTATATTACGTAATAGTTATATTTTATTTATTTTGCTGCGTGTAACAAACATCTGGAAATAAAACCACCGCTGTTAATATCGTTTATTGCTAAAAGCCAACAATTTGATAAATATAATAATTTGATTTTAATAAATTATACTAAATTGCTGTTTTGCTATATTTTACTTAGTTTTATATTTATAATTTTTAACAACGTTTTCTATTTATAAAATGTACATTAAATTGCGAATTCTCAACGCGATCGACAATTGACAACGATAAACAAAAATTGGCGATTGACAACCATTTTTGGCGATTTATATACTTGGCCCGGATAATGCGTAAATACCCATTTACGAATGAAAAATCCAGTTTTGCCAGCATTTTTTTTTTTTTTTTTTTTTTTTTTTGAATAAGCAAATTGCGCCCCTGTTTTCTTAAGTCAAAATTGTGCATCTGGAGAAATACTATAACTTATCTTTTTCTGTAAAAATATTCTACCAACAGTATGAATAACAGTAAAAACCATTATTGATTTGTATGCGTATTCTTCTGCGTATACTATCATTTGAAATCTTTGTAGGGAAACATACATTTTCGTATCAATAAATTTGACATTAATTTAACTAATAAATGCTAAAGAATTATTTGCATTTGTACATTTTCTCGCTACTTTAAAAACTCGGGAAACTCATAATCTGGGAACTATTCAGCTGCTTTTAACCCTTTACTGAATTATGAATTCATGAAAAATTTATCTTCTAAAGCATTTTTTATGAATTGTTTAAACTACATTAGAAGATTTGCATCATCATTTAATAAATTTTAGAAGGATTGAAAGATTTAGAAGGATTAATTAAATTTGAATTTATAGGGATTTTGTGCAATATTTATAACCCCACTCAAAACTTTTATTTTAAATCTTTTTCTTGGTATTTTGTAGAATTAGGAAATGAACAAATATAATGTTCTTACACTGTTAAAAATTTCCGCTTAACGTTGAAGCAATATATGAAATAAAATAATAAGAATTACCAAAATATGGTACTTCTTAATTTTCAAAAACTCCATTTCATGGCGTAACCTTGGACGTTACACTGGATTGAACCACATATTGGTTGAACCAAGCTTTCGAACTACTTATCAGCCAATCAGAACAGTACGTCTTTGTCTATGACGCCATTATAAGATAAGTGAAACGATTACATTTCGTCCGCCATTTAAAGTTTAAACGAAAGGGATATTGAAAGGAATATTTATGGAACAGGAAAGTAAGTCTTATTTAATTTTAATGTTTCATTCCTGTACTTAAATATTGTATCTTATGAATAAGTGTTAAATATTATTCATGTTTTATAGAAAAAGATTGATTTAGTTTCCCGAATATCCCAAGCGATTGTGTGTTATATTCGTTCTTTATGTAACGGTTTCACATATAATTGTTTTAACAATTAAATGACTAACAGCACTTAGTAAAAATTAATCACGTCTTTATTCGTTTTGTCTTTTTAAATAAAGAAAATTTGTGTAAACATTTCATTCTTCCTATTCAATAGTGAGATGTAAAGTATTTTAATTTGTCGCAGCTCGAAAGCAAAAACAAAACGTGATCTTAGTTTTAAAATGCTGACACCGAGATATGTTGATTCACGGATGCATTCATAATAGTAGATGTAAACCTTAATTTGCAGTGATATGAAATTCTGTTTATTTAAACTGGAATTTTTGTGTTCTTTACCGTTTCCCGATTATAAAGAATAACAGACAATGAATTAGTATTTATAATTATTAATATTTTGGAGTAAAACATGATATTCAATGATTAAGATAATAAGAAAAGGTTTCAGATTGAAAAATAGATTTACATTGGGAATATTTCCTTATACATATTACAGTTTTTAATTTAAGAAGTGAAAAGGAAACATGATATTTAAGCATTTAAATAATATGTTGTTTATACCGATATAAAGTTTATGTATAAAACTGCTTTAGCATATTTTAAGTTTATATATACATTTTATCTATATAATGTAGGATTGAATATTTATAAAAAAAAAAATTAATAATTACTTTTTACATTCAAAATGTTTTTTAGACAATGAAGAACAGTAAATACGCAATCATTTCTTTTCTTTTTAAATTTCCTTTTTTTTTATCTATTTCCTAAATCAATCTTTTTTTTATAAAATATATAAAATGTATTTAGCTTATATTTATAAAATACAATGTGTACGGGAATAAAATATTAAAGTTAAATATGGCTTATGTCGTTCCATAAGTATTAATAAGAATTTTTAAGGAATATGTTTAAAGGAAAATTATGTACATATCCCGTAGAATTTGAAAACTTAGACTCCATGTTGATGTTCACATTTAATAAAACAATTACCAGTCTCCATACATATAAAAAAATTAATCTTAATATTTAGATCATGCTTAGAACTTATTTTAAAAAAGATGCGAGTTGATAAGCCTTTTTGCCCCCACCCCCGTTTGACATAGTTTTTTTTTTTTTTTTTTTTTTTTTTTTCAAGATGCTGTCTTTGTTTCAATGCAATTTAGGATTTATATTTACTCTTTCTCTGATTGATTTTTGTTTAAAGATTGCGTGCATGCGACTTACAAAATCAATTTAATACGTTTATTTAGCAAATTGTAATGCATTTTAATTATCTCAATTTGATAAGTTTATCTATACTCCTATTATAAAGAGGAAAAAATTGTTTATTTGTCGGAGGTAAGCTCTGGAACTACCGAACCGATTCCAAAAGTAATGGTATCAAAATGATGGTGTTAGTCCAACTTAGAACATAGGCTATATCTTATGTCGGTGCCACTACCCCTAAGGGGGTGTAGGAGCAAAAAACTTTCTAAAAATGCGATTTTAGCGTTACTGAAGGGCCTAGAAATATGAAATTTTGAATATTAGTTACTTATAAGATATAAATGATGTCTAAGAACAGTTCTTAAACAATTTGAAATTTAAAAGGGATGAAAATGCACAAAAAGCGTTCTAAAAAACGTTCTAAATGGTAGTTTCTACACAATCTCAGGAAATACCAAACCGATTTAAAAAATATTGATATCAAAATGATGGTGACAACGCTTGCTCCAAGATAGGCTATGTTTTATGTCGGTGTCACTACCCCAAAGGGGTGCAGGAGCAAAAAACGTTCTAAAAATGCGATTTTAGCGTTACTGAAGGGCCTAGAAATATGAAATTTTGAATATTACTTACTCATAAGATATAATTATGTCTAAGAACAGTTCTTAAACAATTCGAAATTTAAAAGGTGTGAAAATGCACAAAAAGCGTTCTAAAAAACGTTCTAAATGGTAGTTTCTACACAATCTCAGGAAATACCAAACCGATTTAAAAAATATTGGTGTCAAAATGATGGTGACAACGCTTGCTCCAAGATAGGTTATGTTTTATGTCGGTGCCACTACCTCAAAGGGGGTGCAGTAGCAAAAAACGTTCTAAAAATGCGATTTACGTGTTACTGAAGGGCCTAGAAATATGAAATTTGAAATATTAGCTACTTATTAGATATAAAGGATTTCTAAGAAAAGTTCTTAAACAATTCGAAATTTGAAAGGGGTGAAAATGCGCGAAAATCGTTCTAAAAAACGTTCTAAATGGTGGTTTCTACACAATCTCAGGAAATACCAAACCGATTTAAAAAAAAATGGTGTCAAAATAAGGGTGTCAAAATGACGGTGACAACGCTTGCTCCAAGATAGGCTATGTTTTATGTCGGTGCCACTACTCGAAAGGTGTGCAGGAGCAAAAAACGTTATAAAAAAGCGATTTTTGCGTTACCGAAGGGCCTAGAAATATGAAATTTGAAATATTAGCTACTTACTAGATATAAAGGATTCCTAAGAACAGTTCTTAAACAATTCGAAATTTAAAAGGGGTGAAAATGCACAAAAAGGGATCTAAAAAACGTTCTAAATGGTAGTTTCTACATAATCTCAGGAAATACCAAACCGATTCAAAAAATATTGGTATCAAAATGAAGGTGACAACGCTTGCTCCAAGATAGGCTATATTTTATGCCGGTGCCTCTACTCCAAAGGAGGTGCAGGAGCAAAAAACGTTCTAAATTGAGGCTTTTGCGTTACGGAAGGGCCTAGAATCGTGAAATTTGGAATGATAGTTAGTTATAAGATCAATGATCTCTAAGGACATTTCCTAAAAAAATCGAAATTTAACAGGTGGTCAAAATGCGCAAAAAGTGTTGTAAAAAACTTTCTAAATTGCGGTTTCTATGCAATCTCAGGAAGTACTGAACCGATTTCAAATATAATGGTGTAAAAATGATGATGACAGATCTTGCTCCAATATAGGCTATATTTTATATCTGTTCCCACTACCCCAGAGGAAATGCAGGAGCAAAATGCGCGAAAAGCGTTCTAAAGCGCTCTAAATGCCGATTTGTCGGCAATATCTCAGGAAGAATGAATCTGATTTCAAACGTAATGGTAGGAAATTGATGCTGACAGCCCCTGCTCTAACATAGAGGCTATTTTATGTCGGTATCACTATCACCAAGACGTTGCACGAGCAAAAAAGCGTTTTAAATTTCGATTTTTGTGATCGGTAGGGGCTAGCAACTTAAAATTAGGCAAGGTACATCTTTAAGAACAGTTTCGAAAAAATTGGAAATTTAAAAAGGGGTGAAAATCCGCGAAAAGCTTTCTAAAAACGTTCTAAATTGCGATTTCTACTCAATCTAAGGAAATACCAAAGCTATTTCAAAAGTAATGGTTGCAAATCAATGGTGACAGTCCCTGCTATAACATAGGTTATATTTTATGTTGCTGTCACTACCATCTGAGGGTTGCAAAAGCAAAACATGTTCTAATTTGCGTTTTTTGTACAACTGAGGGGGTCTGACACTTTGAAGTATGGCATGGTATTTACTTACAAGATGCAACTGCTTTCTAAGAACAGTCGAAAGAAAATTCCAAATTAAAAAAAAAATGAAGTGAGTGAAAAGCGTTATAAATTACAATTTTTAAGCAAACTTATAAATTACCAAACCGATTAAAAAAATAATGATGACAAATTTTGGTGATAGAACCTGGTCGAACATAAGCTATATTTTATGTCTGTTCCACTACCACCAGAGGGTTGAAGGAGCTAAAAACTTTCTACATTGCGATTTCTGTGATACTGAAAAGCCTAGAAACTATAAATATGACATGGTAGTTACTTATAAAATATAAATGCCCTCGAAGGAACGTCGAAAATAAATTCGAATTAAAAAGGGGTGAAGCGAAGTGGAGGTGCAAAAAGCATTCTAAAAAAGTTCTAAATTACGATTCTATGCAATTTCAGGGAATATAAACCGGTTATAAAAGTAATCAATGCGAATCAATTGTAACAGTCTCTGATCCTACACGGTCTATATTTTATGCCGGTGATTCTACCACCTGGGGCTCACAGGAACATAAAGCGTTCTAAAAGAGAACTTTAAAGGCTTTATAAATTACGTTTCTGTGGAATATTAGGAAATAACAAACCGATTTCAAAATTAATGTTGGCAAATTAATGGTGACAGTTCCTGTTTCAACATAGCCCTTTATGTTGAGAGAGGTGGTAGGACTTGGAATTCGACATGATGGTTAATTTTAAGATGTAAGAAGATGGTTTCTAAAAAATTCAAAACTTCAAATGAATACTGAAATGAGCGTATTAATTGAGCATAAAAGTTTCAAAATATTTTCTAAATTATCATTTACTTATTTTTATTTCGTTTTATTAATTTAAGTCTCATTTCTGCCTAATGCAGTGTAATAAGGATGTTTAATCAAACTGTGTTTTAAAAAGTAATTTTTGAACTATTCCTAAAAGTAATAAGTACCTTTTAATATAATAAAATATTACCTTTTAATAAAATAAAAATTTAGTTAGTACCTTTTAATAAAAATTAGACATATAAATATCACTTGGCATATTTTAAATATTACGCGAGCAAAGCCGCGGGGTTTGCTAGTATATATATAAAGGCCCCATAACATAATCGCATCCTTTCCTATGTATTTTAATATGTAAATTATAGTGTAAGATATTTAAAATAACGAGGGCGTTATCGTATAATTAAACTATTTTTAAATTTGCTAAATAAACCTAGGTTTCTGATCTTGAAAATTATTTTCCAACAAAAATTAAATGGAGGAACTGTAAATAATTCACTTTAAATTATATTAAAACAGAATATTTTTCTAAAAAAGCAAAATATTTTCCCTATGAAAGGGGTGGGGTGGGGGGACAAAAATCATTGTTTCATCAACATTTCACCGATTTATGGTCCATCATTTCGCAAATTTGCGGTTAAACGTTTCACCAACGTATGGTTCAAGGTTTCACCAACTTATGGTTCATCCTTAGAACCAAATCTTGGAATAACCATCTTATGGTGGCAGCTACTGCAGCACCAAAAATTGGTTCAACGTTGTACCAAATTTTTAACAGTGTACAATAGAAATATAGGAATATTTCTGAATTGAAAATCCCCTCCCCCTCAAGCCCAAGAAAGCTGAAAAGATGCAAAGGCAAAAAAAAAATGATCCGTTTATAAATATTTGTGTTTTGTGTAACCCATAATACTTTTGGAACAAGATAAAGTAATATATCTATAACTCATTATAACCTGTATTATAACTAATCGATGAATTAAATGAATTTTATAACAAGTTATTTTAATGGTATTTATAAGATCTGTCAGTAGATAAAGGTTTAAAAGCTAGAGAAACGCATAATCTGGTAACTATTCAGCTGCTATTAATAAACAGCTATCTAACAATCTCCAAAGTATCCTCCCTCTCGTGAATTCATGCTTCAGAGATCAGGTACCTTTTTGCTTTGAAGTGCTAAATAGTTTCCGATTTAAGCTTTATTAATTGCAGGGATATTTTCGTGTGAAATAACTTAGGAACGAGATTAGATGACGTATTTGATCTTTCAAAAACGGGATCCTTACATGTAAATTCCCGTTGCAGCTATTTAAACAATTAAACGAAGTGAGTAAATGTTATTTTGGAACGTGCTTATTTTGTAAATTCAGTTTTATAAGCACATAAGCTTGTTGTAAAAAAGCATCTTTATTTATCTCTGTTTCTTTGATATGTATTCTATTCAAAGGTTCTGAATTTTTTTTATATATATATATTCTGTTTAAACCTTTATGTAATGAATTATGAATCCATGAAAATTTTATGTTCTAAAGCATTTTTCGTGAAATTTTTAAACTAAATTAGAAGATTTACATGATCATTTAATAAATTTTAGAAGGGATTTAGAAGGATTGAACGATGTATAAGGATTAATTAAATTTGAATTTGTAGGGATTTTGTGCAATATTTATAGCCCCACTCAAATCTTTTATTTTAAATATTTTTCTTGGTATTTTGTAGAATTAGGAAATGTACAAATATAATTTTCTCACAATAGAAATATCGAAATATTTCCGAATTGAAAAATTCCTCCCCTCCCCTCCCCCCCCCCCCCCCAACGCCAAGAAAGCTGAAAAGATGCAAAGGAAAAAGAAATCATACTTTCAAAAATATTTTTGTTTTGCGTTACGAATAATGCTTTTGGAACAAGATAAAGTAAAGTATATATAACTTATTCTAAACTGTATTACAACTAATCGATGTATTAAATGAATTTTATAACAAGTTATTTTAATGGTACTTATAAGTACGGTCAGTAGATAAAGGGTTAATAGATCTTCTAAGAGAAACATTTTATGTATTTGTTACCTTTTACCAGTAGTTAAAAATGTATATATACAAAGATGTTTCGGTAAAACTTTGGTCTAAATTGAAAATAAGATATTTAATCATCTATTAGGAAGGGAAATTACTTATCGCTTGTTAACATATTTGTTATTCCTTTAGACTTTCCTATGTAGAAATTTATAGCTATCTTTCTGTAATATATAGCTATCTTTCAGTTTAGTGATGTAGTGCGATTATCTCCATTATTGTTACAGTGTTATGTACTAAAATACTGATTTGCTTGTAGGGAGACACACTGTAATTTTCGCAGAATTAGCTGTTTGCGTCTACTAGTTTCTTATAGTAAAATTATCCATATGAAAAATTCTGTCACTTATCATTTTTCGTAAAAATATTCTACCAACAACCCGCATATTATCAAAAACAATTATTGATTTGTATATGTTTCTACTTCTTCTGAAACTTTTCGGAGAAGCATACATTTGCGAATAAATGAATTTGATATTTATTTAACTAATACATGTTAAAGAAAAATTTACATTTGAAAATTTTCTCGCTAGTTTAGAAGCTAGGGAAACACATAATCCGGGAAATATTTAGCTGCTTTTATTAAACATCTATCCAGCAATTTCCAAAATATCCTCCCTCTCGTGAATTCATGCTTCAGAGTTCAGATACCATTTTGCTTCGAAGTACTCTATAGTTTTCTATTTAAACATTATTAATTGCAGGGGTATTTTTGTATGAAATAACTTAGAAAGGAGATTAGATTCCCGATGCAGTTATTTAAACAATTAAATAACGAGAGTAAATGTTATTTTGGATCAAGTGTATTTTTTAAATTCTATTTTAATAGCAAATAACATATTTGTAAAAAAAAAAAACATCCTTATTCCTCTGTGTTTATTTGAAATGTATTCTATTCAAAAGTTCCGTATTTTTAAAAAATATTCTGTCTAATAGATCTTATAAGAGAAATATTGTATGAATTTGCTACCTTTTACTCACTGTAAAAAAAAAAAAAAAAAAAAAAAGAAAACGGACTGAAAAACGGAAATACTACTGATAATCTAGACGCCAGTACTATTTCCGTTTTTTTTTTTTTTTTTTTTTTTTTTACGGAAATTTTTTCCCATAAATTACAGAAAAATTTCCGTTTTTAATCAAAAAAACGAACTGTAATTTATGGGGGAAAATTTCCGTAAAAATACGGAAATAGTACTGGCGTCTAGATTGCCAGTAGTATTTCCGTTTTTTAGTCCGTTTTTTTTTTTACAGTATAGCAATTAAAAATGCATGGATACCAAGATGATTTGGTAAAATTTTGGTCGAAACTGAAAATAAGGTATTTAATCATTTATTAGGAAGGTAATTTGCTTATCGCTTGTTAACATACTTGATATCCCTTCAGATTTCCCTTTGTAGAAATTTATAGATTTCTCTTGGCAATAATGTTACATTTTAATATTACGAAATGACATTAGTTTCGTTAAAAAGTATTAAATAATATAAACATTATTGATTTCTATGTTTCTTCTTCATTTGAAACTTTTCGGAGAAATACACATTTCGAATAAAGGAGTTTAATATTTATTTAACTAATACATGTTAACGCTTTATGTACTGAATTATGAATTCATGAAAATTTTATCTTCTAAAGCATTTTTCGCGAATTTTGGAAACTACGTTAAAAGATTTAAGTAATCATTTAAGAAATTTTAGAAGGATTTTATAAGGATTGAATAATTTATTAGGATTAATTAAATTTGAATTTATACATATTTTGTACAATAATTACAACCCTACTCAATTTTTTTTATTTTAAACATTTTCCTTAGTGTTTCGTAGAATTAGGAAATGTTATATACAGTATAATTTCAAAAATCCGACGTCATCGGGACCAAAACTATGCCGGATTTTTGAAGGAATATCAAAACTAGGAATATCAAAAGTAGTACTATATTCTTTGTGGGGCTTTTAGTCACAAATTAATTCCTTATTAAGTGATAATTATGTATGAAAAAGAGAAAATTAAATGTAAAAAAAACCTTACTTTAATTGATATTTTCTATGTTACAGGGAAAAAAAAAATCTAATAAAGATTGAAATTATTTCTTCTCTTGTAATTTTGGAAGCATCGATGTCAACTTTGTTTCCTTTAATTGTTTTGTCCGTTCTGTAAGAAGTTTTTTTTTTTTTTTTTTGTATTTTTTACACACGAAGAATGTCTATTTCGGAAATACAGTCATATTTCTCTAAAGCATATATTAATTCTCCAGTCAGATTTATGCATTTTTCTAGTGACACCTTTTTTTTCAGTCAGTTGTTCGTCCTCATCTCCTGTGGTCCTACTAGCACTATGTACTAGCATTACCGGCGGCTCTATTTAGCACAACATCAGTGATCTCGCTGTCCGTTAAATTGTTTGGTGTTGCTACATTTTCTTCAATTCTTAGCCAATCATTTGTATCCCTTTTTTCGACACTTATGCGTTTTCAGATTTTACGTGTTCAGTCAGCTCGTAAATTGCGGCCTTTTCACATGAAATTGTGAAACCCTGAAAAGGTTTTCTCATCAGTGATGTCGCCATTATCGAAAACTCGTTCTGGCCATATATTGCGCCATGCATTTGCCAAAGTTGTCACCGTTGCTAAGCAACGGTGCAGCTCACAGAAAATTTTTTCAGAAAATATTCGCCTAAAAACAAACGAAAAGTAAAAAGGCAAATATTCTTTTTTTCGATTTTTACTTTCGAAGTTTTTAATTTATAAAGAATTGCTATTTTTATTCTCCCATAACTTGAAAACGTAAAAGAAAAAGGAAGGGAAAATGTTATTTCGATGCCGGATTTTTAAAGTTGTCGGATTTTTGAATGCCGGATTTTTGACGTCACACTGTATAATGTTCTTACAATAGAAATATAGAAATATTTCCGAATTGAACCCCTCCCCCCCTCACTCCCGAACCCCAAGAAATCTGAAAAGATGCAAAGGCAAAAGAAATCATACTTTCAAAAATATTTTTGTTTTGCGTAACGAATAATGCTTTTGGAACAAGATAAAGTAAAGTATCTATAACTTATTCTAAACTGTATTACAACTAATCGATGTGTTAAATGAATTTTATAACAAGTTATTTTAATGATACTTATAAGTACCGTCAGTAGATAAAGGGTTAATAGATCTTCTAAGAGAAACATTTTATGTATTTGTTACCTTTTACTAGTAGTTAAAAATGTATATATACAAAGATGTTTCGGTAAAACTTTAGTCTAAATTGAAAATAAGATATTTGATCATCTATTAGGAAGGGAAATTACTTATCGTTTGTTAACATACTTGTTATTCCTTTAGACTTTCCTATGTAGAAATTTATAGCTATCTTTCTGTAATATATAGCTATCTTTCAGTTTGGTGATGTAGTGCGATTATCTCAATTATTGTTACAGTGTTATGTACTAAAATACTGATTTGCTTGTAGGGAGACACACTGTAATTTTCGCAGAATTAGCTGTTTGCGTCTACTAGTTTCTTATAGTAAAATTATCCATATGAAAAATTCTGTCACTTATCATTTTTCGTAAAAATATTCTACCAACAACCCGCACATTATCAAAAACAATTATTGATTTGTATATGGTTCTACTTCTTCTGATACTTTTCGGAGAAGCATACATTTGCGAATAAATGAATTTGATATTTATTTAACTAATACATGTTAAAGAAAAATTTACATTTGAAAATTTTCTCGCTAGTTTAGAAGCTAGGGAAACACATAATCCGGGAAATATTTAGCTGCTTTTATTAAACATCTATCCAGCAATTTCCAAAATATCCTCCCTCTCGTGAATTCATGCTTCAGAGATCAGATTTGCTTCGAAGTACTCTATAGTTTTCTATTTAAGCATTATTAATTGCAGGGATATTTTTGTATGAAATAAATTAGAAACGAGATTAGATGAAGTATTTGATCTTTCATAAACGTTATCATTACATATAAATTCCCGATGCAGTTATTTAAACAATTAAATAACGCGAGTAAATGTTATTTTGGATCAAGTTTATTTTTTAAATTCAATTTTAATAGCAAATAACTTATTTGTAAAAAAAAAAAAAATCCTTATTCCTCTGTGTTTATTTGAAATGTATTCTATTCAAAAGTTCCGTATTTTTAAAAAATATTCTGTTTAATAGATCTTATAAGAGAAATATTGTATGAATTTGCTACCTTTTACTCACTGTAAAAAAAAAAAAAAAAAAAAAAAAAAAAAAAAAAAAAAAAAACCGGACTAAAAAACGGAATTACTACTGACAATCTAGACGCCAGTACTATTTCCGTTTTTTTTTTTTTTTTTTAAGGGAATTTTTCCCCATAAATTACAGAAAAATTTCCGTTTTTAATAAAAAAAAAAACGCAAATTTTTCAGTAATTTATGGGGGAAAATTTCCGTAAGAATACGGAAATAATACTGGCGTCTAGATTCCCAGTAGTATTTCCATTTTTTAGTCCGTTTTTTTTTACAGTGTAGCAGTTAAAAATGCATGGATACCAAGATGATTTGGTAAAATTTTGGTCGAAACTGAAAATAAGGTATTTAATCATTTATTAGGAAGGTAATTTGCTTATCGCTTGTTAACATACTTGATATCCCTTCAGACTTCCCTTTGTAGAAATTTATAGATTTCTTTTGGTAATAATGTTACATTTTAATATTACGAAATGACATTAGTTTCGTTAAAAAGTATTAAATAATATAAACATTATTG
Source organism: Maratus speciosus (assembly GCA_963932465.1). Classification (NCBI taxonomy): domain Eukaryota; kingdom Metazoa; phylum Arthropoda; class Arachnida; order Araneae; family Salticidae; genus Maratus; species Maratus speciosus. The sequence continues at coordinate 356,232,964 of OZ010799.1, read as the reverse complement.
ATTTCTATGTTTCTTCTTCATTTGAAACTTTTCGGAGAAATACACATTTCGAATAAAAGAGTTTAATATTTAACCAATACATGTTAACGCTTTATCTACTGAATTATGAATTCATGAAAATTTTATCTTCTTAAGCATTTTTCGCGAATTTTTGTAACTACGTTAGAAGATTTACATAATCATTTAAGAAATTTTAGAAGGATTTTATAAGGATTGAATAATTTATTAGGATTAATTAAATTTGAATTTATAGATATTTTGTACAATAATTAAAACCCTACTCAATTTTTTTATTTTAAAGATTTTGCTTAGTGTATTGTAGAATTAGGAAATGTTATATACAGTATAATTTCAAAAATCCGACATCATCGGGACCAAAACTATGCCGGATTTTTGAAAATTCCGGATTTTTGAAGGAATATCAAAACTAGGAATATCAAAAGTAGTACTATATTCTTTATGGGGCTTTTAGTCACAAATTAATTCATTATTAAGTGATAATTATGTATGAAAAAGAGAAAATTAAATGTAAAAAAAAACCTTACTTTAATTGATATTATCTATGTTACAGGAAGAAAAAAATCTAATAAAGATTGAAATTATTTCTTCTCTTGTAATTTTGGAAGCATCGATGTCAACTTTGTTTCCTTTAATTGTTTTGTCCGTTCTGTAAGAAGTTTTTTTTTTTTTTTGTATTTTTTACACACGAAGAATGTCTATTTCGGAAATACAGTCATATTTCTCTAAAGCATATATTAATTCTCCAGTCAGATTTATGCATTTTTCTAGTGACACCCTTTTTTTCAGTCAGTTGTTCGTCCTCATATCCTGTGGTCCTACTAGCACTATGTACTAGCATTACCGGCGGCTCTATTTAGCACAACATCAGTGATCTCGCTGTCCGTTAAATTGTTTGGTGTTGCTACATTTTCGTCAATTCTTAGCCAATCATTTGTATCCCTTTTTTCGACACTTATGCGTTTTCAGATTTTACGTGTTCAGTCAGCTCGTAAATTGCGGCCTTTTCACATGAAATTGTGAAACCCTGAAAAGGTTTTCTCATCAGTGATGTCGCCATTATCGAAAACTCGCTCCGGCCATATATTGCGCCATGCATTTGCCAAAGTTGTCACCGTTGCTAAGCAACGGTGCAGCTCACAGAAAATTTGTTCAGAAAATATTCGCCTAAAAACAAACGAAAAAAAAAAAAGTCAAACATTCTTTTTTTCTATTTTTACTGTCGAAGTTTTTAATTTATAAAGAATTGCTATTTTTATTCTCCCATAACTTGAAAACGTAAAAGAAAAAGGAAGGGAAAATGGTTTTTCGATGCCGGATTTTTAAAGTTGTCGGATTTTTGAATGCCGGATTTTTGAAGTCACACTGTATAATGTTCTTACAATAGAAATATAGAAATATTTCCGAATTGAATCCCCCCCCCCCCCCCTCACTCCCGAACGCCAAGAAAGCTGAAAAGATGCAAAGGCAAAATAAATTATTCTTGTACAAATATTTTTGCTTTGTGTAGCCCATAATCCTTTTGTAAAAAGATTAAGTAATGCATCTATAACTCATTCTAAACTGTATGACTACTAATCGATGTATTAAATGAATTTTATAACAAGTTATTTTAATGGTACTTATAAGTACCGTCAGTAGATGAAGGGTTATTGAACTATTTACATTTGTAAATTTTCTCGTTACTTTAAAAGCTCAGGAACCATATAATCTGGCACAGTTTCAACTGCTTTTATTAAACATCTATCAGGCAATTTCCAAAGTAGGCTCCCTCTCATGAATTCATGCTTCACAAATCAGATTACCTTTTTATTTCTAAGTTTGCCATTTAGGCTTTTTAGCCCCTTGTACTGTATGCTACTTATTTCTACCTGCTTATTTTGTGTCGTCTCCAATAAATAACGTTACCTTACAGAAGCTAGCCGCAAAATAAGGCAGTACGATTAAATACCCTATAGCAATTTTCTAAACTTCTAAGCATCGCACATTTTCAATTTTTATACCGTCGTATTGGAAGGAAAAAGTACTTTTAATTGCAATTTGTTTCAAAACCGCATCTCCATTTATTTTTGAAGTAGGAGTGATGGGGGATGAATGGGACATTTTCCCCAAAATATTTATTTTTAATATTTTTTAAAGTTATTATCAATATTACATATCACATTTCATACATTAGCTATTTGACTATATCTATGCACAATATTTAGTCTAGATTAATATTATGCAGTAAAATATTATAAAATTTAAAAGAAGTTCCTCTCTGTCCCAAGCATCCCTATAACAGGGATGAATGGGACACTAATAGGGAAAGGATGGTACACACATATTTTCCTCCCTGTATTCAATGTTATCTAATTAAAATTTAAAATTGTAAACTTATATGTAATTATATTTTTAATATATGATCTTTTAATATGGCTCTTATGTCTCAGCGTTGCTAATCACTTCTTTTACTGCAGTTTTAACTTAATCAAAACTTCGACTATCTATCTGTTCCTTTTTCCCACTTACGAGACATTTTAGATATGAAATGAAAGTAAAAAATTTCTTTGAAATACAGCATAACTAATATTCTTCATTCACAACTTATATTACACAACTTAATATTAATCAAATGTATCTTAGATATCATACACAAATGAAATTATGTTAGGGAAAGTGTGAGTGGGGATTTATTTAAGCACAAGTTCAAAATTCAGTATAATTTACCCCATTTGATTAATAAACATATACTATTTTTAATTTTTTTATCTATTTTGATAAAATTTCAATAGCAATTTTTTGATAAACTATTTAACCTTTATTACAATACAACAATTAAGACTAAATATATTTTTAATAATAAACAATCTATATAATACGAGTACTGTTTAATACTAATAATTAACATAAATCATTAATTTATAAACCTAAATAATATTTTTAAGTTAATAAATAAACGTCTCAACATCTCTAGGGATGAATGAGACTGTCCTATTCATCCAGATTTAAATTGTCCTAATCATCCATCCCTATGATACATAGATTCAATTGTCCGCTATTTTTCCTCAGAAGTTATTTTGTCACATTGGTTAATATTCATTCATTTTAATTACCAATATTGAACCTTCAAATAAATAACTACAACATATTTTATTTGTTTATATTGTGTAAAATATCTGACAACTTCAAATGTAAAATAAGCTACTTTTTAAACAGAATTTCATGCAACTTTGCAAAAAAAATGAAAACAGCCATGTGGTTTTGCTTTTGGTTCTAAAGCATACTATGGTAGTGCCATATATGAGAATAGAAAGCAACTAAAAAAAACGTTCATTGCCTGGAATATTCAGAATGTCCCATCCATCCCTTGTCTCATTGATCTCCAGCTCACCTATTAATGTTTTTGTAGTTTTTGGAGCCATTTGCTTAATATTAGCAACGGAAGTACTCCATTTCTGTAGAAAGTAAAAGAAAAATAGTTGTAAAATATTAAATATATATTTTTTGTTGTCATTTTTTCATAACAACCGAAAGAAAATGTAATTAAAATACGTGCTATTTTGAAAAAATATAAACGAATGATTTCTGTTAAAACAGGAAGCTATTATAAACTATATTTAATTTTAAGTATCTATATTAATGTTACAAACAAATGAGCGCCTATGGATCATCGACAGCCTTTTTTTGTGTGGAGTTTCTTTAATGACGGCATCTTTTTGCAGCATTTGAGAATTATTTCGCGATAGTGACGTCCTATGCCTACTTTACTGTAGATGTTTAAGGGCGGATCGTAAATGTGGAATTCTTAAGCTGAGGCGAATGACGTCACTTTACATAAAATAAAAGCTTGTGCTGTAAGTCTTAAAATTGAAATATGTTTTGTACTATTTATATATACATATTTGTTTTCATCAGGGGCGACAATCAATTTAGAAAAAGCAGAATTCCTGTGTTCTAGTTAATTGGGAAGATATTTTCGTATAAATAACTTAGAAACGGGGTAAGAGAAAGTATTTGATCTTTCAAACACGAGTTTGTTTTGAAACAGATGGAGAAGTAAATTCACGTTGCAGTTATTTAAACAATTAAACCAAGCGAATAAATGTTACTTTAAACCTTCGAGAAATTCAATTTCATAAAAAATAAGCTATTTGTAAAGAGGCATCTTTATTTATGACTATTTATTTGATATGTAATTTATCCAAAAATGCTATATTGTGGAGAAATGTAAAAGAAATTTAATAGTTCTTCTAATAGTAACATGGCATTTATTTGTTGCATTTTTTGTGTCTAGTTAAAATTGCATATCTACAAAAGATGTTTTAGTACAACTTTGCTATAAATTGAAAAAAAAAAAAAGGTATTTGATCATTTATTAGTCGGTGAACTTGTTCATGGTTTGTTATAACATACTTGTTATAATAGATCACTTTCCTATGTAGAAATTTATAGCTATCTTTCTGTAATTATTAAATTCCCGCATATCTATAATATCACGAAATGTAAAAATGTACATTAAAATTCGGCCAGTGACACCGTATATGTATTGTCAGTTAAAGTCTTAATAACAGATAATATAGTTTAGTGATGTAGTGCGACTATCTTTATTTTTGTTACAGCGTTATGTATAGCCGTGGAAAAAAGTAAACTTCCCCTACTACCTCTGGAATAAATTACTGTAAAAGAAAGTTACTGGTATGAAAAGATTTGAAAAATAGCCTTCATTAAAATGATGTATATAAAATTTGCTTAGGGGGCGATATAGATATCAAAACAAACGCAAACTTTGCTTTTGTTCAATAGCAATACCCACGTTTGACACCGTACATAAATTCTACACCGTTCAATTAGCCTAAAGACAAATATTTATGATATTCGTCCGGTTGGTTTAAGAGAAATTGGTTATTTTAAAATGGGCCTATTTTAGGGGCTGTATCCAAATTGAAGGTTGGTACTCGATTATTGAAATGCTGCAGTATGACTATATCACTTCTGTTAATGTATTATTCCTTGCCAGTATAACCATTTCACTCGCTTAGTATGCTTCGACTATTGCCAGCTCAAATGTTTCATTAAAATGAGTAAAGTATATTTTTTTCAAAATACTAGGGGGCGCTGCCCCCTACGAGCTACGCTCGTCAACCCCCGTTCAGACACCGCAGACTCTAAAAGCATGCTAATTTGATCGGCTTAAAAAATATTTCGGAAGATTGAATTATAAGTTTAAAAACAGTGGCAATCTCCCTGTAAACGGGTTTCTATTCATTTCTCTTTGATTGGGGAATTTTAAAGCCAACTCAGCGGCTGTTAAATGATACAATGGCTGTTTCCGTCTTTGATTAAATAAAATCTGTTGACATTTCAAAATACGCTAATATAAAATGCATTAAATAAACAGTCTTTGCCTCCCGGTATTTTTTAGCAAAGCGAAAAGAAAGTTTTTTTTTAATAACACTTTAAATGTATCGTTTTTAATCTGACGTAATTTTCACTAAACTTTCCTTTCTCCTTTTACTATTCACGTGAAAATAATTATGTTAGAAATGAAATATTATTTGAGCTATCCTAATAAAAATAGTTGAAAATATCATCTTAAAATATTACACAAATGTCTCGCGCATTTTTTAAATTTAAACTGTTTTGCAATATTATTTTTTGTTTATTTTACGTAATGTGTAATATGACGTAAATGTGACGTAATTTCTCCTATTTAAAACTTTATGAATTTATTATTTTACAACATTCTTTCACTTTTAAAATTCACGTGTAATATGGTTTTTATGATAATTTTCAATGAGTTCCTGCTTTTTATATTTTATTGTTTATAATTGTCACGTGTGAAATAAACTTTTAATTTGAAGCAAATATTATTGCTAACGCTGTTTATACAGTTGGCAACAGTTTAAATTAATACAATTTTCTAAAATGTGTAAAAAAATATCTCTCGAAATGCTAGAAATTTAAATTTAAATTAGAAATAAAATCTCAAAAAATGAGTCAAATTAATAAACTGAGTGCAGTCTGCACACCGGGAAATTCTGACGCATAAAATAATCTAAAAATGATTAAATTCCGATGTATAGTTTTTGCTCCTATAAAACTTTTTTAATGGAAAGATTTTGTCCAACTTTAGCATTAAATATCTCTTTAAATATTTCTTCGATTTGAAAACTGTCTGCATCAGCGTGCTTATCAAACATTTCTCTATAATTCCACCGATTTTCATATTTTTGTATGCAATATTTTGCTTAATATTAACGAAGAAATACCTCCGGTCACAAAAAATTCAAAACCGGCGGCGGCGGCGACAGCGGTAGTTACTTTTTTTAGAATAGAGAGATTCTTTTCTGTAGATCATAGATGGCCCCTAAAACCAGAATCTTGACGTTTTTTAATGATAATTCGAAAAGTACTTGGAAGAAAATTTTGAAATTGAGAATTCGCATAAAGCAGGACATAATAAATATAAATTTATGAAAAAAAAAATTGTAGGTTGCAATTCGTATTTTTTCTAACCCATTATCGGCCAAAGGTGCGTAAACGCACCATTTCAATAAATATTTTTTTATTAACACTGTGACGAATATTTTTCACTAATTTTATTTTTCTGCTATTTTTAAGGGTTCTGGAGACATCTCTAAAATATCAGAAATTCAATTGGAGTAAACACTTTCTGTTGAGAAATTTTTCAAAATACGCTAGTCTTTTCAAATTGAAGCGGTTACTGATAAATTCGACTTTTTGAAAATGTATAATTATTCCACTTGATATTAATCATACGTTTTTATACTGGATTAAAGTTGCAAGTTGTATAAATAAAATAATAATAAAACAAACGTAATAAAAAATTAAATTTTTTTATTAATTTTAAATCTAATGGTGCGTGAGCGCACCATTGACCGAATGCATGAAAATGCCGAATGCATTTTATTTTTCAAATAAAATATTATTTTTCATGCACGAAACTTTTTTTTTGTCTTAATGAATGTAATTTAAGCATATATCAATGAAAATAATGCCACATGTTATAAAATTTCTATTGGCTTAAAATGGGCTAATATTAATTTCATAATTCATAATTTATATAATACAATTTTTAAAATTAGAAATTCAATGCATTTATGTTTGGGGTTTTTTAGTATTATAATCGTACAAAAAATTGTCAGAGTAGGATTATGATTTCAGGAGACCTTGATAAAAATATGAAAATGTAATTTAACATGATAAGCTCTACATTTTGAATGTTTATAATTCAAAAACGTATCTCCAAATGACTTAAAATTTCGTTTCTAGGCATAGTATGAAACTAAGATTTGAAATACACTATGCCCATTAAAGACCCTTGCCAGCCTCTTGACTTCGGAACGGCTGCTGCTATATTCATAAAAGTGGTGACCAGGTAGAGTAAAGTACCTACGCGCAACTGAATCAAACCACCTACCGCGGCGCCGTATGGTAGAAAACAGCGGAGTTAGCATTCCTATCTCGAAAACGGAAAGAGATAAAGAAAAAAAAGGGATTTACAAAGTTGTAGAGCATCATCGATTTAATACGAAAAGACGCATTGGGGACGTTAATGCGAAGAATAGAGTGGTTAAAACGCGCATTTGTTTTTTCGTAATTTCTAACACTGTGACGTCACGAAACATGAACGGAAAGAGAAATGATTATATTTCGGACAAACGTGAATCCAAATGGACATTGCAGCTGACGGTGAGAAGTTTGAACATGTAAAATAAAGATATATGGTTAAAATTAGTTGTTTTTTCCTTTCTAAGATCGTTTTCTTACATCACAGTGTAGGAAATCACAAAAAAAAACCAATGCGCGTTTTAACTGTTCTTCGCATTAATGTCCACAAGATGTATTTTCGTACTAAATCGATGATCCTCTGTAACTTTGTAAATCACATTTTTTCCCTATATCTTTCCGTTTTCGAAATAGTAAAGCTAACACAGCAGTTTTCCACCAGGTGGCGCCGTATGCGGTTTCAATCAGTAGCGCATGGCTACTTTACTATGTACACTTTTATGTATACTTTTTTACTTTATGTATACTTACTATGTACACTTTTATATATATAGCAGTAGCCGTTCCGAAGTTAAGAGCGTGGCAAGTGACTTTATTGGGCATACAGCATATTGCCAAAATTGTGTGTTGCAATTGAAAAAGACAAAGTTTGGTCAGGTTTTGATTTGTAGATGTCCCCCTTAAGCAAATCTTATACAGGGTTCGTACGGTCCTTGAAAGTCCTTAAAAGTGCTTACATTTTTCAAAGGAAATTTTTGGTGCTTAAAAGTACTTATTTTCATGCAAAATCTGAAAAAAGTCCTTAAAAATGCTTAATTTTACTCTCATATTAATTCTTAATCAAAGGTGAAACTCTTCTGCATTTCTTTTAATTTCTGATTTAAAAAATTCGTAATACCGCCTTGCCTCCCCTTTTTCTGAAATTGCACTTCCCCCTTCGTAATATCAAAGTTAAAAACTTCATTTTTTTTAAACATTTTTCTACTCTCAGGGATATAAGACCGGCGCCAATTGCGCCAGACGAACCCAAAATCGCTTTACTGCGCCAAGCTTCTACGAAACCACTATTTTTTTCCATTTTGCGCCAAAACGTACTTAGTGCCAAGATGAAATTTAGCACGATTTCGTCGATTCGAGAAACAAAAAAAAATCCATTTTTAACCTTTTTCTAGGCTGCTAATTGCGTCAAAAAAAGCAAAAAACCGCGGTCAAAAGATCTTGAAAAACACGCGATGTTTATCAAATGAACACGAAAAAACGTGAATTTTGTCAAAGGATCGCTAATTTCGTCAAAAACGAACAAAAGGCGGTCAAAAGATCGTAAAAACGATAATTTTGTTAAAAGATGGCGAACAAAACCCGTAAATTTCATCAAAAGGTCGCAAAAAACACGATTTCGTCAAAATATCGCGAAAAACGCACGATTTCGTCAAAAGATCGCGAAAACTTCGTCAAAAGATCGCGAAAAACGCGCAAATTTTGTCCAAAGATCGCGAATTTTACCAAAGGATCGATAATTTTGTCAAAAAATGAACAAAACACGATCAAAAGATCGTAAAAATACTATTTTTATTAAAAGATGGCGAAAATACCCCGCAAATTTCATCAAAAAGTCGCAAAAAACACACGAATTTCGTCAAAATATCGCGAAAAATGCGCGAATTTTGTCAAAAGATTGCGAAAAATACGCAAATTTCGGCAAAAGATTGCCAAAATACGCAAATTTCGTCAAAAGATCGCGAAAAACATGTGAATTTTGTCATAGAGAAAAAACACCCCGTTAATTTTGTTGATTACCAATTACTTCTAAAAACGAAAAAAATGGGGTCAAAAGATTGTGAAAAAACGCAAATTTCGTTAAAAGATCTCGAAAAAAGCCACAAATTTCATCAAAAGGTCACAAAAAAACGCAAATTTTGTCAAATGATTAAAAAAAAAGTCCTTCCGGCCAGTGCCGGGAGGAAGAGGTAGCTTTCATAATCCTTATTTAAAAAAAGCCAACTTATATCATGCAAACACACGAAGCTCAATTTAGTGGAAACCGAATATAGGAGATTCAATACTAATTTTTATCAATATAATGAATGAGAATTTCGCGAAATTAGTCAGCTTTATTCAAGCTGCTTTTCTTTAAAGTAACTTATATTTGGCTGCCAAATTCGGCAATTTCTAAAAGTGCCTGTCATTTTAAGACAACATGCTGGATGAGGCTAAGCAGTGAACTTGGTCGAGACCTTAGTAATTGCTGTGCACATGCTCACTCACATCGGAATCGGTTAATATATAGGAGTGCTGTCGCATGCAAACAATCAGATTTTTCAAAATGTCACCCACAATAGAAATTGAAACTGCTATATCTGAGCCATTTTTTAAGGTAAAGACAAACAAAAAATGCTCCTGAATCCTTATATCAAGATAAAATACTTAAGAAAGAAACCTTTTTCAATTTCTAATTTTTTTGCACCTCACTTTAAATATATATATTTTTTTTTATTTAATGGCCGCCATTTTGAAACAAGATGGCTGATGAATCTGGCCAGCGAACTTGGTCGAGGTGTTGATGTATACTATCCACATGAATTCTTACATCGAAATAGGCGAATAAGTGTGTTATCGCGTGACAAATACAAGATCGTTTCAAAATGTTAGCCATGCTAGAAATTCAAAGTGCTATAAATCAACCATTTTTTAAGATATCAACAAAAGAACAAATTTTCAGAAACAAAAACTGCTCCGGAATCTTTGTATCAAGGCCAAACACATAAAAAAAATCTTTTTCATTTTACAATTTTTTAATACCTCATTTTGAATTTTAAATTTAATTTTTTTTAAATGGTAACCCTTTTGAAACAAGATGGCGAATGAAGCTGGCCAGCGAACTCGGTCGAGACATTGGTATGTACTATGTACAGACCAAGTTACATCCAAATAGGTTCATAAATACGCCTGTTATCGCGTGACAAATATCAGGTCGTTTTAATATGTCAGCCACAAGAGAAATTCAAAATGCTATTACTCAGCCATTTTTTTTTTTTTTAGATATAGACGAAAGAAAAACTGTTCCGGAATCTTTGTTTTAAGGTCAAACACATACAAAAAAAAATCTTTTTCATTTTCCAATTTTTTGGTATCTCATTTAAATTTTTTTATTTTTTAATTTTTTTAAATGGCCGCCATTTTGAAACAAGATGGCGGATGAAGCTGGCCAACGAACTCGGTCGAGATATTTGTATGTACTATGTACACACCAAGGTACATCCAAGTCGGTTCATAAATACGCCTGTTATTACGTGAGAAAAATCAGGACGTTTCAAAATGTCAGCCACGCTAGAAATTCAAAATGCTATAACTCAGCCATTTCTTAAGATATAGACGAAACAAAAACTGCTCCCGAATCTTTTTATCAAGGTCAAACACATAAGAAGAAAATATTTTTTCAATTTTCAATTTTTGGTACCACATTTCAAATTAAAATTTTTCTTAAAAATTTAAATGGCCGCCATTTTTAAACAAGATGGCGGGTGAAGCTGGCCAACGAACCCGGTCGAGACTTTGGTATGTACTATGAATAAACGAAGTTACATCCAAAATCGGTTCATAAATGCGTCTTTTATCGTGTGACAAAATTTCGGACGTTTCAAAATGTCAGCCACGCTAGAAATTCAAAATGCTATAACTCAGCCATTTTTTAAGATATAGACGAAACAAAAACTGCTCCGAAATCTTTGTATAAAGATCAAATACATAAGAAAAAAATATTTTTCCATTTTCAATTTTTTGGTACCACATTTCAAATTTTAAATTTAAAAAAAAATTTTAAATGGCCGCCATTTTGAAACAAAATGGCGGATGAAGCTGGCCAACGAACTCGGTCGAGAGATTGGTATGTACTATGTACACACCGAATTACATCCAAATCGGTTCATAAATACGCCTTTTATCGCGTGACAAAATTCAGGACGTTTCAAAATGTCAGCCACGCTAGAAATTCAAAATGCTATAACTCAGCCATTTTTTAAGATATAGACGAAACAAAAACTGTTCCGGAATCTTTGTATAAAGGTCAAATACATAAGAAAAAAATATTTTTCCATTTTTAATTTTTTGGTACCACATTTCGAGTTTAAAATTTTTTTAAACATTTTAAATGGCCGCCATTTTGAAACAAAACGGCGGATGAAGCTGGCCAACGAACTCGGTCGAGACATTGGTATGTACTATATACACACCGAATTATATCGAAATCGGTTCATAATTACGGGAGTTACAGTGTGACATAGGTCAGATATATATATATATATATATATATATATATATATCAATTTTGAACGGAGGGTGGTTTCGGGGTCTGGGGGTCATGATCGGTGAAAATATACCAAAATTTTTTGAAATCGCTTTCCTCCGAACGGCTGCAATAGGTAGCTTTTTTGTAAAGAAAGCTACCTAAAACGCTAGTTTCGTCAAAAATAGCGAACAGCACACTGATTTCAACAAATGATAGCAAAAAATACGCGATATTTGTCAAAAGATCGCGAAAAATACTTGAATTTCGCCAAAAGATCGCGAGAAATACGCAAATGTCGCCAAAAGATCGCAAGAAATACTCAAATTTCATCAAAAGTTCGCGAAAATACGCAAATTTCTTTTTTATTAGCATTAGAATTTCAATTTGCTCCAAAAACAGTTTTTATGGCTACAAAATTAACTTTTGCTGCTACAAAAATGGATTTTACTGCTACAAAATCAGATTTTTGCTGCTACAAAAATAGATTTTACTGCTTCAAAATTCGATTTTTGCTGCTACAAAAAAGCTTTAGTGCATTTTCATCCCTGTACTCTATTTCTTACTTTATACAGAATAAATAATCTGTCCTAAATTTCTGTAGCAATTCATTCCATCACATTTCATTAAAATTTCATCTGAATTTCACCCTCAAAATTTTTCTCCCTCCGTTTTTCTTTCCTCCCCCACAGTGCTCAAAGTTTAAAAACTCTTCGAAACTGTTTAATTAATTTTTTTTTTGCTTTGTCATTTTATTCCCACAATAAATAATCAATCAAGATTTCTCTTCCCACCGAAATTGGAATTTTCCTTTTGCACCCCCCCCCCACACACACACACACTTAAAGAACACATGGAATTTAAAGTCTTTAAAACTCCTCTTAGTTTTTTTTCTTGTAAATTTTTAGTAAGGTAAATAAATAAGTCATCTAATAAACTCCCTCCCTCTTTAAAAAATTAAAAAAAATATGCTTGTCCCTTTGCCCTCTCAACTTATAAATTTTAAAATCTTAAAAATCATTGTTTTTTTTTAAACTTTTCCTGCTCTATTAGTTAATTTATTGTAACAATAAATAGTCGATCAAACAGTTTTACTCCCCCCCCCCCCTTTCACCGAAATTGACGTTTCCCCGTTTCCCCGCCCTCCCCCTTCCTTACCAAGCAAACAAAATTTAAAGTCTTTTAAACTGTAAGTTAATTATAAGTCTGTTAAACTATCCCCCCCCCCCCCTCAATAATAAGAAAAAAATATGTTTCTCTTATTTGTTTATCTTTACAATAAGAAAGTATTGGATTCGGGAAATTTTTCGACCGATTTACACGTTTTAGGGGTCAGATATTCTGAAAAACACGTTTTTACAAAATGAGTCTTTGACTGTTTGTATGTGACACAAATTTTGTGGGTGGTGTATCTCAAGAACTAATGCACAGAATTTAATAAAAATTTATATTCAGTTAATTCTCGATATAAATTAGTGTTGATTAGTTTTTGATGTAAATCGCCCAACAGGTGGTGCTGCTATGCTACATTTTTCATGATTTACGCCATAGCTATATCTCAAGAACTAAAGCACGAATTTTCATCAAACTTCAGATTCAGGTATACCTTGATAATTATAGGTGCTAGTTGTGGTTTGGTGTTAATCTCCCAACAGATGGCGCTGCTATGCTGCATTTTTCACGATTTTTGCAATATCTATATCGCAAGAACTAATGCACGGATTTTCATCAAACTTCAGATTCAGTTAGATGTTTATATATGTTGTTGCTGATTAGGTTTTGGTGTAAATCACCCTACAGGTGGTGCTGCTATGCTATATTTTGCAGGATTTTCACGGTTTTAACAGTAGCATATCTCAAGAACTAATGCACGGAATTTCATATCTTTAGAATCCTCATGAAGGGCATAGACCATTTAATTTTGGCACTCTGATAATGAATTTTGTAGTATTAATAAGAAAGATTGAGATAGAAGAAAGTTTTGGGATTGGCACATCTGACTAGTTTTTTCATCTGCTGTATGTTATTTTAAAATTTTCCAAATTTCTACTGCCACATGGTGAAATCCCCCCCCCCCTTCCCGTGCATTTGAATATTTAAAGCTTTTACAAAAATGAAAGAAACCCTTTACTAAAAAATGCATGTTATAATTTATTAGTTTATTTAATTTGAGGGTCCTTAAATTTTTAGGTAGCTTTCATTACAAAAAGCTACCTATTGCAGCCGTTCGGAGGAAAGCGATTTCAAAAAATTTTGGTATATTTTCATCGATCATGACCCCCAGACCCCGAAACCACCCTCCGTTCAAAATTGGCATATATATATATCTGACGTTTGTCACACTGTAACTCTCGTATTTATGAACCGATTTGGATGTAACTCGGTGTGTACATAGTACATACCAATGTCTCGACTGAGTTCGTTGGACAGCTTCATCCGCCATTTTGTTTCAAAATGGCGGCCATTTATATTTTTTTTTAATTTAAAATTTGAAATGTAATACCAAAAAATTGAAAATGGGAAAATATTTTTTTCTTATGTATTTGACCTTTATACAAAGATTCCGGAGCAGTTTTTGTTTCGTCTATATCTTAAGAAATGGCTGAGTTATAGCATTTTGAATTTCTAGCGTGGCTGACATTTTGAAACGTCCTGAATTTTGTCACGCGATAAAAGGCGTATTTATGAACCGATTTGGATGTAACTTCGTTTATACATAGTACATACCAATGTCCCGACCGAGTTCGTTGGCCAGCTTCATCCGCCATCGTGTTTCAAAATGGCGGCCATTTAAATTTTTAAGAAAAATTTAAATTTGAAATGTGGTACCAAAAAATTGAAAATTGAAAAAATATTTTTTTCTTAAGTGTTTGGCCTTGATAAAAAGATTCGGGAGCAGTTTTTGTTTCGTCTATATCTTAAAAAATGGCTGAGTTATAGCATTTTGAATTTCTAGCGTGACTGACATTTTAAAACGACCTCATTTTTGTCACGCGATAAATTTGAACCGATTTCGATGTAATTTGGTCTGTACATAGTACATACTAATGTCTTGACCGAGTTCGTTGGCCAGCTTGATTCGCCATCTTGTTTCAAAAGAGTTGCCATTTAAAAAAAAAAAATTATTTAAAATGAGGTATTAAAAAATTGGAAAATGAAAAAGATTTTTTTTATGTGTTTGGCCTTGATACAAAGATTTCGGAGCAGTTTTTATTTCTGAAAATTTATTCTTTTGTTTATATCTTAAAAAATGGTTGAATTATAGCACTTTGAATTTCTAGCATGGCTAACATTTTGAAACGATCTTGTATTTGTCACGCAATAACACACGTATTCGCCTATTTCAATGTAAGAAGGCATGTGGATAGTATACATCAATACCTCGACCAAGTTCGCTGGCCAGCTTCATCAGCCCTCTTCTTTCAAAATGGCGGCCATTAAATAAAAAAAATGATATTTAAAGTGAGTTGCAAAAAAATTAGGAATTGAAAAAGGTTTCTTTTTTAAGTATTTGTCCTTGATATAAGGACTCAGGAGCCTTTTTTGTTTGTCTTTATCTTAAAAAATGGCTCAGATATAGCAATTTCAATATCTGATGTGGGTGACATTTTGAAAAATCTGATTTTCTGCCTGCGCCAGCACTCGTATATATCAATCGATTCCGATGTGAGTGAGCATGTGCACAGCAATTACTGAGGTCTCGACCAAGTTCACTGGTTAGCCTCATCCACCATGTTGTCTTAAAATGGCAGGCACTTTAAGAAATCGCCGAATTTGGCAGCCAAATAAAAGTTACCTTAAATAAAAGCAGCTTGGATGAAGCTGACTAATTTCGCGAAATTCTCATTCATAATGATTTAGTATTGATAAAAATTAGTATTGAATCTCCTATATTCGGTTTCCACTAAATTGAGCTTCGTGTGTTTGAATAATATAAGTTGGCTTTTTTAAAATAAGGAATATGAAAGGTTCCTCTTCCTCCCGGCACTGGTCGAAAGGACTTTTTTGGTTTTGGTCCTTGAAAGTCCTTTAAAGTACTCTATTTGTATTTAAAGAAATGTGTACGAACCCCGTTATAAACAATTTTTAAAAGTAGACTTTATTTAGAATCGTTTGGTATCAGTAACTTTCTTCTATTTTATTTAGTTGTAAGGTTAGTAGGAACTGTTTATTTTTTTTTTTTACACGACTGTACGAAATTACTGGTTTACTTTTAGGAAGACACCCTATATTTTTTAAATGAATAAGCTGATTGCGTCTCTAGTTTCTTATAGAAAAATTATTCATCTGAAGAAATGTTATCACTTAAAATTTTTGGTAACAATATTCTACCAACAACCTCTATATATTATCCAAATACATTATTGATTTGTATTGTTTCTACCACTTCTAAAACTTTTTTGAGAAACATATATTTCGGAATAAATAAATTTTATATTTAACTAATACATGCTAAACAAATATTTACATAGATAATTTTTCTCGCTATTTTATAAGCTCGGAAAACACATAATCTGGGAAATTTTCAGCTGCTTTTATTAAACATCTATCCGACAATTTCCAAAGTATCCTCCCTCTCGTGAATTCATGCTTCAGGGATCAGGTACCTTTTTACTTCGAAGTATATAATTTCCCGTTTTAGCTTTATTAATTATAGATATATTTTCGTATGATATAACTTAGAAACGGGATTAGAGGAAGTATTTGAACTTTCAAAAGCGAGTTTATTTTAAAACAGAAAGTGAAGTAAATTCCCGTTGCAGTTATTTAAACAATTAAACCAAGCGAGTAAATGTTACTTTGAACCAAGATTATTTCGGTAAATTCAACTTTATAGAGAAATACACGGTTTGTAAAGACGTACCTTCATTTATCTCTATTTATTTCATATGTAACTTATCCAAAATTACTATATTTCACATAAATACTGTTTAATAGCTCTTCTAAAAATAACATTGTATTTATTTGTTGCATTTTGTGTGTCTAGTTAAAATTGAATATCTACAAAAGATGTTTTAATAAAACTTTGCTATAAATTGAAAATAAGGTATTTGATCATTTATTAGTTGGTGATCTTGCTCATGGTTTGTTTACATACTTGTTATTATAGCTTGACTTCCCTATGTAGAAATTTATAGCTATCTTTCTGTAATTATTAAATTTCCCACACAGCTATAATATCACGAAATGTAAAAATGTACATTGAAATTCGACCAGTGACACCCTACGTACTGTATGTTAAAATCTTAATACTATATATAGTTTAGTGATGTAGTGCGACTATCTGCATTTTTGTTGTAGGGTTTTGTACAAAAATACAGGTTTACTTGTAAGGAGACACCCTGTAATTTTCACTGAACAAGCTGATTTTGTGTCTAACTTCTTATAGCAAAATTAAGCATCTGAAAAAATATTACCACTTATTTTATTTTGTAAAAATATTATACCGACAACTTGTATATTATCAAAAAATATTATTGATTTGTACGTAAAGTTTTTGAAGAAACACATATTTTCCTATAAATGAATTTGATATTTATTTAACTAATACTTGTTAAAGGATTGTTTACATTTGTAAATTTTCTCGCTACTTTAGAAGCTCTGAAAACCAATAATCTAGGAAATACTCAGCTGCTTTTATTAAACATCTTTACGGCAATTTCCAAAATATCCTACATCTCGTGAATTCATGCTTCAGAGATCAAGTACCTTTTTACATCGAAATATATAATTTCCCGTATAATCATTATTAATTGGAGATCAATTTTCGTATGAAATAACTTAGAAACTGGATTATAGGAAGTATTTGAATTTTCAAAAACGAGTTTATTTAAAACAGAAAGTGAAATAAATTCACGTTGCAGTTATTTAAACAATTATACCAAGCGAGTAAAGGTTAGTTTGAACCAAGCTTATTTCGGTAAATTCAACTTTATAAATAAATACACTGTTTGTAAAGAGGTACCTTCATTTATCTCTATTTATTTGATATGTAATTTATCAAAAATTCCATATTTTAGATAAATACTGTTTAACACTCTCGATGCGCAATCCGAGAATTTCTCGGGCAACGTAAATGCAGCAAAATTTGCGCAACCCGAGATTTCATCGGGTATGCATTTTTTCCGTCTAATTAACCCTTTTTATTGTAAATTTTGCCGTATCTAATCGGAGCATTTTTCCGAGTAAATCAGACGGAAATTCTTGTTTTGAAAAACCGGTGACAAAAGAATAAAAATTCTTAAAAGACGCTCGTCGCGAAGGTATTAAATGCGCAATTTTTGAAGCTATTTTGATAAAACAACTACGCAGCGTAAGGGTTAATAGCTCTTCTAAAAATAACATTGTATTTATTTGTTGCAATTTGTGTGTCTAGTTAAAATTGAATATTTACAAAAGTTGTTTTAATTAAACTTTGCTATAAATTGAAAATAAGGTATTTGATCCTTTATTAGTTGGTGATCTTGTTCATGGTTTGTTTACATACTTGTTATTATAGCTTGATTTCGCTATGTAGAAATTTATAGCTATATATCTGTAATTATTAAATTTCCCCCACAGCTATAATATCATGAAATGTAAAAGTGTACATTGAAAATCGGCCAGTGACAACATATGTATTGTCTGTTAAAATCTTAATAACATATAGTTTAGTGATGCAGTGCGACTATCTGCATTTTTGTTGTAGTGTTTTGTACGAAAATACAGGTTTGCTAGTAAGGAGACACTCTGTAATTTTCACTGAACAAGCTGATTTTGTGTCTAATTTCTTATAGCAAAATTAAGCATCTGAAAAAATATTACCACTTATTTTATTTGGTAAAAACATTCTACCGACAACTTGTATTTGTCAAAAACCGTTATTGATTTCTACTTCTGAATATTTTCGGATAAATAAATTTGATATTTATTTAACTAATATATGCTAAAAAATTATTTATTTTTGTAAATTTTCTCGCTACTTTAAAAGCTCGGGAAAACCATATTCTGGGGAAGTTTCAGCTACTTTTATTAAATATCTATCCAGCAATTTCCAAAGTATCCTCCCTCTCGTGAATTCCCTTCAGAGACGAAGTACCTTTTTACATCGAAATATATAATTCCCCGTATAAGCATTATTAATTAGAGAGATATTTTCGTATGAAATAACTTAGAAACGGTATTAGAGGAAGTATTTGATCTTTCAAAAACGGTTTTTTTTAAAACAGAGAGAAAACTAAATTCATGTTGCAGTTATTTAAATAATTAAACCAAGCGAGTAAATGTTACTTTGAACCGAGATTATTTCGACAAATTCAATTTTAAAAACAAATAAGCTATTTGTAAAGAGGTATCTTTATTTATGCCTATTTATTTCATATGCAATTTATACAAAAATGCTATATTGCAGAGAAATACTCTGTTTAAGAGCTCTTCTAATAGTGAAATAGCATTTATTTGTTCCATTATTTGTGTCTTAGTTAAAATTTCATATTTACAATAAGATGCTTTAGTAAAACTTTGCTATAAATTGAAAATAAGATATTTGATCGTTTATTAGGCGATGAACTTGTTTATCGTTTGTTGATATACTTGTTATTATAGATCACTTTCCTATGTAGAAATTTATAGCTATCCTTCTGCAATTATTAAATTCCCCGCACAGCTACAATATCACGAAATGTAAAAATGTCTTTGAAATTCGGCCAGTGACATCGTATGTATTGTCAGTTAAAGTCTTAATATTAGATAGTATAATTTAGGGATGTAGTGAAATTTTTGATACAGTGTTATGTACGAAAATTGCTGCTTTGCTAGTAGGGAAACATCCACTAATAGTCTCCGAATAAGCTGGTTGCATCTGTAGTTTCTTATAGCAAAATTATGCATCTGAACAAATATTGTCTCTTATGTGGTGAAAATGTTTTAACAACATTCTGTATATTATCAAAAGTCATTATTGATTTATAATCCTCTTCTTCTTCTAAAACTTTATGAAGAAAGACATATTTTCCTGTAAATGAATTTAACATTTATTTAAATAATACATGATAGAGAATTATTTACGTTTCAAAATTTTCTCGCTACTTTATAAGCTCGGGATACTCATAGTCCAGGTAATAGCCCTCATAGCATGCATGGTCACGGTGACGTCACTGTGACGTCACTGCAAGTCACTGTGGTCACGTCACATCTGTGACCGAAATGCCACCACTCAGTGATGTCACATTGTGACTGAAATGTGAACTTCTTAGAAAACTTTAAAAACTTACGAAAATTCTTCAAAACATGTTACTTTTTGTAAAATTATATTTTTCTGGCAATTAAAAAAAATTGTGACGTCTCTGTTATGTCACTGCTATGTAACGTACGCCACGTCACATATGTGACAAAAAAACCAGCATATTGTAAGTCACAGTGTGACAAAAAATATGAACTTCAAAAATCTTTGAAAATGAAGAGAAATATTTTAAACAGCCACGAGTTACAGCGGCATAAGGAATGAAAATATATTAGTGGATAGAAAATGGTAAATTCCGTCACTAAAGGGGGGGGGGGGGGGGCATAATAAATAAAGTGCACGATACAAGCATTAATAAACTAAATTTTTAGGCTATATTTTATCAATTTGATATCTAAGACAGTGAATGTATACTTTTTTATGATTTCAATTTTATCTAGCATTTGGATAATATATTTACAATTACGAATATTAAATTTATACACTTTACATATTTAGTTTGCTGGGAGGAAATTTCACTCTTTTTTTCTTTTTTTACCGACCAGAATTATTCGAAACACTTCTGTGGTTTCAAACTAAAAATTATCTATTACAGTTAAATCTGCACCTTTTAATGAGCATGTAGAAAGAGTCTTCAGAGTTTAGTCATCTATGCATTTCTTGCTTTAGAATATTTTTATAATTTGTATTCAAGTCACAAATTCTACTTCTTTCAGACTTTTAAAATAAAATTAGCATTTTCCGAAAATAAAGGAAAACAAACTTTACTTTAAAAAAATAGAAAAAAAAAAGGGGGGGGGTGTCGTTAATACATTAAATTTATTTTTACACCTTTTAAAAATTTAAACAATGTTTTATCTAATAAACTCTAATTATGAATATTATTATTATAATTATTTAGAAAAAAGGAACTTTACAATACATTTTAACTTGAATTATTTGGTACGGATAAAAAGAAAAGATTAATTACATTGGACATTTCTTCAAATACAAAATTTTAATGAATGATACTTTCAGAAAATTTCTGCGCGTTCAAATTCCATATTTCTTGTATACAAAAACAAACAATCTGTAACAAACCATCTGCTCGAAAATCGACTGCCCACAGAAAAATAAATATGAGAATACGCGGGAAATAGTTCACTTGTTTTAGAACAACACGTCTACAACACTTTAAGATAAGGAAATGACCATTTTAGGATACACGGATATTAATGGAACGTGCATGTAAGTTTTATTTAATTTAAATATTTTATTCCTGGTTGTATATTATGAATTAAATAGTTATATTTGTAAGAGACTAATCTTTAACTGTCAGAAGCGATATTTTCCAATTTGATAACTGTGAAGAAAAATATTTTAATCTGCCATCGTTTGAAAAAAAAAAAAAAAAAAAAAAAAATTGCGCAGAGACATTTATGCCTACATTCATACTGGAATTAATATAAACATTAATTTACTCTTACTTGAGATTGAAAATGTATGGAACGATAATGATTTGAAATTATTTTATCGGCTTCTTACTATTTTTTGATTACTAACATTTATAGTTATTATTATTTAGGGGTTAAATATGATGTTCGATTATCATGGGATTACGAAACTGTTTCAGATTAGAAATTAACATTATACTGGGAACATGTATTTTTAACATATTACAGTAGTGAAACATTTGAAAGAATTTTCTTTTAGTGCTAATAATATTTTAAATTATCTTTTAAAATCCTAAATCTTCAAACCAATGTTTTCAGATTTAACATTTGCCAAAATTATAAAATAATAGGAATTCCTTATACCATATGGAAATATTTTTGAGATATTGTTAAATCTAATAATGCATTTAATTTATCTATTGTAGTTTGCTGTTGTTTAACAGTACAGTTATAAATACTAATTATTATTTTTAGTGTTTTTCAAATTGGTATATTTATTTTTTTTTAATTGTATGTAAGCATTTTTTCTGTTTGTGATTTTAATCAAACATTTAATTATAGACATTCTGAATGGGTTATTAAATTTTCTTCTATTGTAAATTAATTTTCTACGTGTATGATTCGGGTAATTATTGGCACTAAAAAGTAAAATATGATATTTAAGCATTGAAATAAAGTATTTTTCATGCCTGATAGGAAGTTATAGATTAAACTGCTTTAGTATATATTTTTTTTAAGTTCATATAATACAGGATACATAATGTAGGACACAAGTTGAAAAGTGCTTATGACTTCGGTTTGTCTCTCCGTCTGTCCGTCTAGCAGTCTGTGCGCACTCTAACTCTCGAAAATATACTCGGATTGCCCTGAAATTTTTGGATGGTATTGACGTTTACCATCGCACGGTACCTATTTGTAATGAAGTTTGTAGCATGCTTTGTTCATTTACAGGGACAGCCAAAAGTTTTCCGTTACATTACGGCCTATGGGAAAAAGTCGTTTCAAATAATTTTTTATGATTTTACAATTTTCAAACAGAATACAATTTATATGCATTTATGAAGTGCACTAAAATATGCATTCTGTTGACTATGCGATGCAAAAAATAGTTATTGTTCATTTACAGGACTAAAAAAGGAATTCAAATACATAATGATATAGAGGTGGAGGGAATTGTTTGCGGCATACTTTAATTATGTTAATCTATTTCATATATAATGAAATTGATGTATGTCGCTGAGGTTTACATACTATAAATTATTTCATGTATAATACGAATAATACGTATATAGCATTTACAGGGACACACAAAATCTTTCAGATACCATATTGTATCCGAAGTACTGTTCATTAGCGATGATTGCTGGAAATATATTTTTAATTATGATATGCACTTTTATGATTCACTATATTTATGCATAGTGTATGGTGTATATAAATGCTATAATTCCTATACAAGGCTACACAAAAGTATTCGTAAGGATTACTGGGTATGGGCGCAAATTGCTTAAAGGTGGTTTTTAAATGAGTTATGCTTTTTTCGCTGAACTGCATTTAATTTACCAAGAAATATTTGTAGAATATAGATAAAATGATATACAGGGTCACGTAAAGAATTGGATACATGGCCGTCTATATATTATAATTTCTGGAAATGTGATTTCAGCAGTTTTAAGAGTGTCTTAGTTTGAATTAAATTTTAACTAAACAGTGGCATGTAATAAAGATTTTAGGTAAACTACAGGGTTGTACAAAGGTATTCAAGTATGTTTCCATACATTAGTATAAATTGCTGAAAATGAATTTCAACCTGTTAGGCGTTTTCTTGCTAAACTAAATTTTCCCATTATATAGTATATATACACTTAAAAAAATTGGTACTCAGAATTGAGTAAAAAGTACTCAATTTTAAATACGTCACATGCACAAAATAGCTCCGATCCAAATGTACTCAAAGTTGAGAAACACATGTACTCATTTTTTATTCCATGGCTGTGATCAAATATGAATCGTTATGTACTGCCCCCCCACCAAAAAAAAAACAAAAACAAAAACAAAAAAAAAACCCTAAAATGTAAAGTAAAAATGTACTGACATTTATTTCCCGTCCAAATTTATTAACAAGAAATGTTTAATTGATTATTTATCAAGAAAAATAGCAAAATTCTAAACAAGATACTCAAATCGAATATTTTTATGACAAGAACATTATTTCCAAGCAATTATTTTTAAAATGCTGTGCATAATTTAATATTTACATTAATAAACATCATTTATGCCGCCATAAATGAAATGAACCATTACAGGGTACAAAACTATTTGTTTGTTTGGGTTTGATAACATGTGATGCTTCAAAATAGAGAAAGCATAGGTTCATTTTTGATCCAAAAATATTCAATTCAATATGAGTACGTCGGTTTGCTCATTTTTGAGTACTTCATTTTTTTTAGTGAATTAACCTACAGATCAAATAAGGGCTGTTTAAAATAATTGGAAAACATATTTGGCTATGGACGGTAACTGCTGAAATCAGTTTTTCAAATGTTTTATGCGTTTTCTAAAATGTTTACTTAGTTATCTTATTTACGTCATTTCCCTAAATTACGATGTCTTGTTAAAGCATTCAGAAAGTGTTGGAAAGTATATTTTAATCTATGCTTAATGCATGATTTTTCTTACTCTTTTTTTTTTTTTTTTTTTTTTTTTTTTTCTATTTCCCAGATCAGTCTTTTCCTATAAAACATACCAAATCTATTTAGCTCATATTCACAAAGTACAATATACACGGGAATAAAAAATTTAAATAAATATCGCTTATCATGCCGCTCTATAAATAATAGTTGTATTAATATCCGTTAGTTTCCATGTTCGTATTTAATAAAGCAATGACAAATCAAAACAAATTAAAAAACTTACACATTCTAAATATCAAGCATAGAACTTAATAAAAAAATATGTCAGTTGATAAGCATTGTTTTTTAAGTGGAAAAATGTAAAATGTTTTAGAAGAATAGGACTCCAAAGTAGCGATATTTTGCTAAAAAGTACGGTAAAAAGATAAGATTTTATATTTACAGCAAAATTTTATTTTAAAATTCATCGCTGTATTAATACTTCGAAATTTTTCCAGAGAGAATCATTCGCCTTATATACAATATTTCAAATGAAAATCAAATGTCAAATTAATTGCTTAAAAGGCGCAAAGGCCAACATTGTGAAAAAGATTCCATGCCGGTACTCGAACCCGGGCCATCAGTGTAGCACACTGACATTCTACCGACTAAACCACATGGAACGACGCCCAGCCCGTAAAATTTTTCACTATTACATGTTCGCAAGGCTACAAACGCAGCATAAGACGGAATATTTATCGTGAGCCACCGACATGGGGTAAACACGAAACTTAATTAAATCCAGCATCGATTGAAACTATATTAATAATTGGAAATTTTTCCAGGGAGAAACATTCGCCCTGCATACAACATTTCAAATTAAAATTGCCTTTTAAGCAACTAATTTGAAATTTGACTTTCATTTGAAATATTGTATGCAAGGCGAATGGTTCTCTCTGGAAAAATTTCCAAGTATTAATATAATTTCAATCAATGCTGGATTTAATTAAGTTTCGTGTTTGCATCATGTGGGTGGTTCACGCTAAATATTCCATCTTTTGCTGCGTTTGTAGCCTTGCCAACATGTAATAGTGAAAAATTTTCCAGCCTGGGTATCGTTCCATGTGATTTAGTCGGTAGAATGTCAGTGTGCTGTACTGATGGCCCGGGTTCGAGTCCCAGCATGGAATCTTTTTCACTATTTGCGTCTTTTAAGCAATTAATTTGAAATTTGATTTTCATTTGAAATCACAGTGTTTATGACAAGTTCGTCACAAATGACACATATTTCACAAATTGGTCACAATGTGACTTCAAAGCATTGTCGCTTTCGTCACAGGTTCGTCACAAAGTTAATGCCAAAATAGTCACAAATGACACACTTTTCACAAATTTGTCACACCGTGACTTCACAGAGTGGTCACAATGTGACGTCACAAACGTCCTCTAAAACGGCCATAACGACCTCGCATTCTAGTCACTGTGACGTCACATCGACGTCACGTGACGTCACATCGACGGTCACAAAATCACAGTGTGACTTCACAACGACGTCGCCGTGACGTCACCATGCCTTACGGGAGGGGATTTTACCTGGCAAAATTAATGGTAGTTCTGGAAATCGGCTTACTTTTTGTTTTTTGGGTCGCTGAATCCGAATTTGTAGCTTCCCACCAAAATTTCCCCCGGCTACACCCCAAAACTTTGATAAAATGTCCCCCAAAAAAATGTTTTTTTAAAAAAAGTCAAATTTTTTTATGTTTTAGGGGAAAGGTATCTAGAAATTCAGAAAGTAGACAAAATTTGCGACAAATAAGATATATGACATTATGACGCAGGATGAATGGGGATGGGGGGGGGGGATCTGCTCGGAACATGCGCCGCGGTGCTGCGTGGACTAAATTGTGCAATTTCACTTAACCACTCGTTTACATTCGCTCTCCCGTCTCCCCTCCAAACTTTCCCTAGAAGGTTTACTTTAAGTTTTTTGGGTCGCTGAATCCGAATTTTTAACTTCCCCCCAAAATTTACCCCCCCCCCTCCGCAAGCCCCCAAAATAGTTGTTTTTAAATTAATTTTTTTATTCTTTTAGGGGAAAAGTATGTAGAAATTCAGAAAGTAGACAAAATTTGCAATAAATAGGATATATGACATTATCACGTAGGATAAACGGGGAGAGGGGGGACTGCCTCGGAACATTCCCCGCGCTCTGTTCTCAAAAACCAATTTTTTTCCAAAAATCATTTTTTTTTGGGGGGGGGGGGGTTGCCGGGTGAAATTTTGATAGGAAGTTACAAATTCGGATTCAGCGACCCAAAACACATAAAGTGAGTCGAAATCCAGAATTAGTATTAATTTTGCCAGGTAAAATCCCCTATTGCCTGGACTTGCATAACTTAGTGCACGTAGCGCCGCAGTGCATGTTAGAAGCAGCCCTCCCCGTTCATCCTACTTCATAATGTCATATATCCTATTTGTTGCAAATTTTGTCTACTTTCTGAAATTCTACATACTTTTTCCCTAAAACAATAAAAAATTTAATTTAAAAACAACTATTTTTTTTGGGGGGGGGAGGGTTGCAGGGGGATATTTTGAGGGGAAGTTAAAAATTCGGATTCAGAAACCCAAAAAACTTAAAGTAAACCTTATAGGGAAAGTTCGGAGGGGAGACGGAAGGGCGAATATAAACGATGTGAGTGGTTAAGTGAAACTGCGCGATTTAGTCCACACAGCACCGCGGCGCATGTTCCGAGGCAGATCCCTCCCTCCCCATTCATCCTACGTCATAATATCATGTATCTTATTTGTTGCAAATTTTGTCTACTTTCTGAATTTCTAGATTTTTTTTTTCCCTAAAACAATAAAAAAAAATTGATTTTTTTAATAAAAAACTTTTTTGTGTCGCATTTTAACAGAATTTGGATGGGTGGGGGTTGCTGGGGGAAATTTTGGTGGGAAGTTAAAAATTTGGATTCAGCGACCCAAACAACATAAAGTAAGCCTTTTTCCAGAACTACTATGAATTTTGCTAGGTAGAGCCCCTATACGGTCTCTATTGCCTGGACTATCAGGGAACTGGAAAATTTTCAGCGTCTTTTATTAAACATCTATCTAGAAATTTCCAAAATATCCTTCCTCTCGTGAATTCGTGGTTCAGAGATCAGGTACCTTTTATTCTTCGAAGTATATACAGCTCATATTCAAAATATTAGAATAATTGAGAAAAAGTAATAAGAAAAAATTATTTTTCATTTATTTATTTTTGATACTAAGTAAATGCAATTAAATTTCTTATAAATTAAATCTGGTATGTTTAGATAAAATTTTAACATTTATAAAATATAAAATACACTACAATAAATTAGGTATACAGCTTTCTGAACTACATCAAAAATATTAGAATAAAATTTAGATTGGTTCAAAATATTAGAATATTTGTAAATCTAATATTTTGTATCAAAATATTAGAATATTAAAATATTAGAATATTTTACTTTACGCAACAATATTACCTTATGAATATGAAGTAAATGGTAGTTAATATTTTGTAGCATCCCCTTTAGCTTTCATAACAGCGTACAATCGATTTTGCATACTATATACAAAGTGTTTACAAACATTTTTATCCATATTAGCCCAAATAGACTTTATGCGTGTCACTAACTCAGTTTTACTTGAAGGAGGATTTTCTTGGAGTTTTTTCTTCATTATACACCATAAGTGTTCGATGGGATTAAGGTCTGGTGAGTTTGGTGGCCAAGGAAGTACCTTAATGTTGCGTTGGCCGAACCAATTCTTAGTTGACACCGAGGTATGCGGTGACGCAAAATCTTGTTGAAAGATGAAATCATATTTAAATAAATCTTAAGATGATGGAATCATGTAATATTCCAAAATTTCTTGATATATCTGAGAATTAACCGTTTCGTAGACGATGCATAACTTTCCACTGATGCAACCCCAAGCCTTGACACTAGCAGCAAATTTTACGGAACGTTTAAGGCATATTTTATCACATGCTTCTTGCTTCATTCTCCAAACTCGAATACCTTGATTACCATATGAAACACAAAACGTACTTTCATCACTAAATAATATATTTTCCAATCCATATAATCCATTTTTCCAATCCCAATAATATATTTTTCGCTCCATAAACGTCTTGATTTACACCAATTCAATCTTATACGCTTTTGTTTTGCAGTCGTGAGAAGTTTTGTTTTCGGTACACGAAATTCAAACTTAAATTTAAAGAGACATCTTAATGTTGTCGATGTAGGAACTTCAACTCCTTCTTCTTTCCATTTTCGGTGCAAGAATCGCACACTTTTAAAACGGTTTTTCTTAACTATACGCTTCAGTTTTCTGTCATTTCTAGCAGATGTTTTTGGTCTCGGCCGCCATTTCGGCGATTATTTCGAAATTTTCATTTTTTTAATATTGTGTTAGTATTTCACTAACACTTCATTGCGAACAACAATATAAATAATTCGCTATATAACATTGATTTTTACCTTGCCGATACAAATCAACCGTACGAATTTTAATAGATTCAGGAATATCACTCACACGACCCATTTTAATTCGAAAAAGCAAACAAACTGCAAAAAGAATACTGATTTTGAATAAAATCGTCAGAATTTAAACAATTTAATCTCAACAATAAGTTCTTAATAAAAATATCGTTTTCATATTTCCATTAAAAGACATTAAATTACCAAACGATATTTTCAATTCGTAAAATAAAGTTATTATTCTAAAATTTTGAATATGAGCTGTAGTCTAGCGTATAAGCTTTATTAATTGGGGAGATATTTTCGTATGAAATAACTTAAAAACAGGATTAGAGGAAGTTTGGCCTTTCAAAAACGAGTTCATTTTGAAACAGAAAATGAAGTAAATTCAGGTTGCAGTTATTTAAACAATTAATCGAAGCGAGTAAATGTTACTTTGTCCCTAGATTATTTCGTAAATTCAATTTTATAAGCAAATACGTTAATTGTAGAGGGTCATCTTTATTTTTCTCGGATAATTTTATATATATTATATAAAAAAAATTCTATATTTTAGAGAAACACTCTGTTTAATAGCTCGATTAAGAATAACATTATATGTATTTGTTGCTTTTGTGTGTGTAGTGAAATTTGCATATCTGCAAAAAATGTTTTAGTAAAACTTTGCTATAAATTGAAAATAAGTTATTTGATCATTTATTAGGCGGTGAACTTGATTATCGTGTGTTAATATACTTTTTATAATATATAAATTTCTTAAGGGGTCTCAGGACTCTTAAAATTGGAAAATATGAAAAAAAAGGACCATTTTCAACATTTAATGTCTTATAATGTATTCGATATTAAGACAAAATTTTAAATGGGAATGAAAGATACAAGTATGTTCTTTCATTTCAAATATTTGAAAAATTGCAAGATGCAGAATTAGCATTTGCAGGGGGCTCAAAACTGTCAGACATTTGACGAGCAGAAAATCGGCATAACAGCTTATGCGCACGATTACAAAATAAATTTTGCAACTACAATGAAAATTTTGGTGCCTACTTATGCCTCAGATTATAATAATTACACTGAACCTAAATAAATTTGTATTTAAAGCATTTTCATATTTTTAATACAAAGTTGTATTTATTTAATGCAAAATTTAGAAAATTTCAACAATATAAACCCCTAAAAAAATATTTTCTTTTTACAATAAAAAGGAAATTTTAGGTTCAGTTTATACAGACTAACATGAAACATATGTTTTGAAAATTTCATGAAAAGATATTCATAAGTTTTTGAGATATCGTGCGCGTTATGCCCAAAAACGTCCTTTGGAGAAAAATGACTTCAAAGTTTTGGAAACACCGCTTCAGCTATTGAGCGAGTATAATTCTAAATGCCATAACTTCTGTTCTAATGGGAATTTTAAGATAACAATTATATCAAAATGTTCAGAAAACAGAGAAGTTTAACATCTAAAAAAATTAAAATTTCGAAAATTTTAGAGCTTTAAGAGTCGTGAGACCCCTTAAGTGGAAATTTATAGCTATCTTAATGTAATTATTAAATTTCGCACACAGATGTAATATAACGAAAAGTAAATATGTGCATTGAAATTCGGCGAGTGACACCGTAGGTATTGTCAGTTAAAGTCGTAATAACAGATAATATGAAGGGCTCACAACCATAGTAGACCAAGTCCATTTTGAAAAAGAAAAATATGTAATCTCTTTACAAGATGCATAAAATATGTTTTATTCACACCCACAGTAAACACATGCCATAGATGAGAAAGCATGTGAAAACAGACGTGGTTCACTGTGGGAGTAGATGAAGCCTATTTTATGCACCTTCTAAATAGACTATCTCATTTTTCTTTTCAAAATGGACTTGGTATACTATGGTTGTAAACCTCTGATATTATTTAGTGATGTAGTGCGACTATCTTCATTTTTGTCGAAGTATTATATATGAAAATTCTTGTTCCTAGTATAGAGACACCCTGTAATTTTCACTCAATAAGCTGATTGTGTTTTTAGTTCCTTATGGCAAAATTATTCATCCGAGAAAACCTATCACTTATCGTTTCGGGTAAAAAAATATTCAATCAACAACCCGAATATTATCAAGAACCATTATTGATTTGTATACGGTTCTACTTCTTCTTAAACGTTTCAGAGAAACATACATTTCTGAATAAATGAATTTGATATTTATTTAAATAATGCATGCTAAAGAATTATTTACGTATGTAAATTTTCTCGCTAATTTAGAAGCTCTAAAAACCAATAATCTGGGAAAAACTCAGCTGCTTTCATTAAACATCTATCCAGTAATTTCCAAAGTATCCTCCCTCTCCTAAGTTCATGCTTCAGAGATCAGGTACCTTTTTACTTCGAAGTATATAGTTTCCCGTTTAAGCTTTATTAATTGGAGAGATATTTTCATATGAAATAAGTTGGAAACGGATTAGAGGAAGTATTTGATCTTTCAAACACGGATTTGTTTTGAAACAGAGAGAGAAGTAAATTCACGTTCCAGTTATTTAAATAATTAAACCAAGTGAGTAAATGTTACTTTGAGCAGAGATTATTTCAGTAAATTCAACTTTAAAAACAAATAAGCTATTTGTAAAGAGGCACACTTCATTTATATCAAGTTATTTCATATGTAACTTATCCAAAAGTTCTATATTTTAGAGAAATACTTTGTTTAATCCGGGAGAACCCGCTGCATGAGATTTTCTCTCACAGTCGTACTTTTTTAAGACTCTTATTTAAATCATTTTTCATTTTAATTAAAATTTCAAAATGATTTTTAATTATTTTACCTATTTTGGGAATAAAAGTACTAAGCCAACCAAAAAATGTTGATATTATATGAATGTAAAGTAAAAGAAAAGTAATTGGGCATTCTCACTAGCGAGTTCTCTCGGGTTAATAGCTCTTCTAAAAGTAACATTGTATTTTTTTTTTTTTTTTTTTTTTTTTTTTTTTGCATTTAGAGTGTGTCTTGTTAAAATTACATTTCTACAAAAGATGTTTTAGTAAAACTTTGCTATAGATTCAAAATAAGGTATTTTATCATTTATTAGGTAGTGAACGTGCTTATCGTTTGTTAACATGCTTGTTATTATAGATCGCTTTCCTGTGTAGAAATTTATACCTATCTTTCTATAATCATTAAATTTCCGACACAGCTATAATATCACGAAATGTAAAAATGCGCATTGAAATTAGTTCAGTGACACCATATTTATTGTCAGTTAAAGTCATAATAATATATAATGTATTTCGTTTAGTGATGTAGTGCGGCTATCTTGATTTTTGTTTCAGTGTTATGTACGAAAACCCTGGTTTGGTAGTAGGGAGACACCTTGTAATTTTCACTGAACAAGCTGATTTTGTGTCTAATTTTTTATAGCAAAATTACGCATCTGAACAAATATTACCACTTATTTTATTTGGTAAAAATACTCGACTGACAACTTGTATATTATCAAAAATCACTATTGATTTGTGCTTCTGAAACTATTCGGAGAAACATAAATTTCCGATTGAATGAATTTTATATTTATTTAACTAATAAATGCGAAAGAATTATTTATATTTCTAAATTTTCTTACTACTTTAGAAGGTCGGGATACCTATAATCTGGGAAATTTCTCACCTGATTTTATTAAACATCTATCCAGAAATTTTCGAAATATCCTCCCTCTCGTGAATTCATGCTTGAGAGATCAGGTACCTTTTTACTTCGATGTATGTAGTTTCTTGTTCAATCTTTATTAATTGAGGATATATTTTCGTATGAAATAATTTAGAAACGGGATTAGAGGAAGTATCTGATCTTTCAAAAACGAGTTTATTTTGAAACAGAGAGACGAGTAAATTCAGTTTGCAGTTATTTAAACAATTAAACCAAGTGAGTAAATGTTACTTTGAACCAAGATTATTTCGGTAAATTCAACTTTAAAAACAAATAAGCTATTTGTAAAGAGGCACACTTCATTTATCTCTAGTTATTTGATATGTAACTTATTCAAAAGCTCTATATTTTTGAGAAATACTCTGTTTAATAGCTCTTCTAAAAGTAATATTGTATTTATTTGTTGCATCTTGTGTGTCTCGTTAAAATTCCATGTCTACAAAAGATGTTTTAGTATAAAACTTTGCCATAAATTGAAAATAATAGATTTTATCATTTATTAGACGATGAACTTGTTTATCATTTGATATCATACTTGCTATTATAGATCATTTTTCTATGTAGAAATTTGCAGCAATCTTTTTCTAATTATTAAATTTCCCGCACAGGAATAATATCACGAAGTGTAAAAATGTCTTTGAAATTCGGCCAGTTACATCGCATGTATTGTCAATTAAACAATTATAGATAATGTAGTTTAGTGATGTAGTGCAATTTTTGTTACAGTGTTATGTACGAAAATCCTCGTTTGCTAGTAGGAGAAACCCTGTAATTTTCACTGAGCAAGCTGATTGCATCTCTAGTTTCTTATACCAAAATTATGCATCTCAACAGATATTATCACTTATCTTATTTGGTAAAAATATTCAACCAACGTCTTGTATGTTATCAAAAATCATTATTGATTTTTATTCTTCATCTTCTTTTAAAAGTTTTCGAAGAAACATTTTCCTATAAATGAATTTAATATTTATTTAACCAATGCATGCTAAAGAATTATTTACATTTGTAAATTTTCTCGCCACTTTAGAAGATCTGAAAACCAATAATCTGGGAAATACTCAGCTGCTTTTATTAAACATCTATCCGGCAATTTCCAAAGTATCCTACCCTCTCGTGAATTCTTGCTTCAGAGATCAGGTACCTTTTTACTTCGAAGTATATAGATTCCCGTTTATGCTTTATTAATTGGAGGGATATTTTCGTATGAAATAACTTAGAAGAGGGATTAGATGAAGTATTTGATCTTTCAAAAACGAGTTTATTTTGAAACAGAGAGAAAAGTAAATTTACGTTGAAGTTATTTAAACAATTAAACCGAGCGAGTAAATTTTACTTTGAACCGAGATTATTTCGGTAAATTCTATTTCATAAACAAATAAGCTATTTGCAAACAGGCATCTTTATTCTCTGTTTATTTTATATGTAATTTATCCGAAAATTCTATATTTTAGAGAAATATTCTATTTAATAGCTCGTTAAACAATAACTTTATATTTATTTGTTGCATTTTTCTAGTTAAAAACCCATATCTACTAAAGATGTTTTAGTAAAATTTTACTGTAAATTCAAAATAAATGACTTGATAATTTATTAGGTGATAAAGTTGTTTATCTCTTATTAACATACTTGTTATTATAGATCACTTTCCTAAGTTGAAATGTACAGATATCTGTCTATTATTATGTTAGATGTAAGTGTTAGGAATGACATTAGTTTTGTTAAAGTATAAGCGCTGAGATAAGCTACAACAACTATAAAATTATATAGAAAAATGTTTAACTAGATCTTTAGAGAGAAAAGATATCTGTTTTCACTTAGCACGCGAAAAATGCTAAAACCCTATCGATGACAGTCGAATGAATAACCATTCTTTCACATTCAAAATAATGAGTGAGATTTTAGAAGATAGATAATTGATTCCAGGTGCGAATTCTAAAAGCGGAAGAGAGAAAGTTATGAACACGCGTAAAATGTTTTAAAAGTAGAAAAGCATGGATCATATTACTAAGAAGATACAAGGTAGATTAAAGTTTATTTGCGTGAAAATATTAGATAAAAGACACCCCATGTCACCTCTCTCATATTAGATCAAAAAAAATATTTAGAAACTAGAAAACATTAATTCTCCTTTTGCAGAATTTAGTGTCGCCCCCGATGAAACAAAATAATTATGTATATAAATATAGATAGTACAAAATAAAGTTCATTTTTATAACTTCAAACACACGCTTTTATTTTATATAAAATGACGTCATTCGCATCCGCTGAAGAATTCCACATTTACATTACGCTTAAACAAGATCTACAGAAAAGTACGCATTTGACGTGACTATTTCAAAAAGCTACTCAAATACAGCAAAAAGTAATTTCGCCCTTCAAGAAATTCGGCAAAAATATCGACTATCTAATGATTCACATGTCTTCATGTGTTTGTTACATTAACTAGATACTTATAAAATTATACTTAACTAGGGGGCTCTGCCCCCTGCAAACTACGTTCGCCAACCCCCGTTCAGACACCGCAGAATCTAAAAGCACGCTAATTTGATCGGTTTTAAAAAGATTAGAGAAGATTGAATTATAATGAAAAAACCTATAGCGAACTCCCTGTAAACGGGTTTCTATTAAATTTCCTTTGATTGCGAAAATTTAAGGCCAAATCCGTTGCTGTTAAGACATCCACTGGTTGTTTTCGGGTTTGATTAAAGAAAACCAGTTAAACATTTGAAAGGAAGCTAAAATAAAATGAATCAAGTAAACCAGAATCTTGGCTTTCCGGTATTTTTTAACAGCGTTATAAAACGATTGACATAATACAATTTACTACAATTACTACAATTTACTGCTTTAACCCTTTCAAGGGCGGTGGTTCATTTTTGGACCACTTAATTTTATTTTTTAAATGCCACACTGGCACCAGAATATTGGAATGAAAATTTTCCTTTTATTAAGTAAGTGAGCAAAAGCATTTTCGTATTTCAAAATGTGTTTGTAAATTCTGGTGTCATTCACTGATTTCAACGTTTTGCGAAAGAAGTACCTCGCCCCTGAAAGGATTAAACGCATATTAATGTATTTATTATTTTAAAGTTTCCTATCACTTTTAATATTCACGTGTAAATACAATTTTCAAGACATAATTTTCAATATTTTCCTGTTTTTAACACTTACTCAATTAATAGTAATTTTAAAGGTTTTTTTTATGTTTTTAATAGTCACGTGGTAAATAAAGTTTTAATCGTTAGAAAATATTATTCTTTGCGCTGTTTTTAGAATTGAAAATAATCTCTATAATAATAGCCTAAGTCATGTGACTATTATCAACAGTTCCGGACGGATCCCTTCGCTTTTTATATTCCAGGCGGCCATTTTAGTACTTTAATGTTAGCCAGCCACAGACGATAAATCGCCAAATATTATTCTATCGCCATCATTTCACTTATATTATAATAGTCCAAGTCATGTAACTGCCATAAACAATTACAACAATTCGCTTTTCATATGAAAGGTTTCCATTTTGATTAAAGAATCAAAGATATTTTTTCGAATAACACTACATAAAAGATGCCATGATCGCAAATAATTTTTGGTACTTTTATGTTACCCGGATGCAAATCTTGCCAATACCTTTTTTTAACTCACCAGTTAGCATATTTTTATTTTTCGAGAGTTAAATTAAAACGGTACCACTTGGTTATCCCATCGACCAAAAATCTATCGCCAGACTATAAGATTAAATGCCAATAATGGTTGATCGTTAATGTCCCATTCACTTGACTGTAAGGAAGTTACACGTGTTTACGCCATCAAGTGATTTTTATTTCGACGTTTTTTTTTTTTTTTTTTATTAATGCTATAATAATTTATTTGGGCACAGATGTCATATATGCCCCATATTGGCGCGTTTTTTTTTTCGACGCCATTTTGGAGTAAACATCAACAGCATAAACAACATCCGGATTACCCTATCAAGCAAAATAACGATACTTTGGTGCCAGTTAAGTAGCCGTTGCGTATACGACATTGGCGTAAGAAAACAATCGCGCCATTATGGGGTATATGACGTGCTTTTATTTGTTCTTTCGTTATTTAAAATAAAAATTACGTCAATTTGTATAATTTGGTGAGTGCTTTGGTGATTTAGACAATTTGGTGAAATTGGTCGACAGAGTAACTAAGTAGTACCATTAAAACATTGCTTAGAATTTGAAATTAAATGTCAGGATTTGTTGGCATATTTAATCGGGTTTGGCGTGAATTTTTTTTACGATAATTTGGCGAAAACCTCGTTTTCGAATACCCGTTACACATATGTATTTTTAAATTATTTTCTATTATTTTTAAAATGAAATAACGATAAATAAAAAAAATAATTAATAACTATAGAACAAAACAATTTATAACACTTTTTTTTAAATAAAAAGAAAATAAAGGTAAATAAACATTTATTAATAAATAAGCAACAATAGCGGGGTTGCCATGTCAGGCAAAATAACGCCTTTTGGTGCTATTTAAGTTCCCCGGTGCATATATGATATCTGCAATTAATATTTTTCGTTTCATTTCGTTTAAAAAAAAGAAAGAAGTGAAAGACATTGATTTAAAATTTTTCAGTTTTAAATGAAAGTTTTGTATTAAAAAAAAAAAAAAAAAAAAAAAGCATTGTTTTTAGCATACATTTAAGGGAGGCCAAACTGGTTACCAAATTAGTTTAAAATAACCTTTTCTAAAATATGAAAAAAATATCTGTTACAGGGCTCCCAAATGGTCCGCCAACTGAATACCAATATTTTTTTAGAAAATTTTTCTTTTTGGAATTTTTTTACAAACCGCCCCAGAATCACCTCTGAAAGTTAATTCTATCGCAAACCTACCATAAAATTTTCTGTTAAAATTTATTGGTATTCAGTTGGCGGACCATTTGAGAACCCTGCTGTTACGATTAAAATTCAGTTGCCATCATTAGAAAAAAAGTATTTAAAATTAGAAAAAAATAATATTTCGAAAACTAATTCGAATTTAAAAATTCTAATGCCAGTTTTGAGATCTTCGGATCAATGCGGATTTTTGGTGTTAATTTCATCGCAAAGTATTAAATATTTTAGGAGAAATCGCCGCGAAACGTAATCAGTTGTTTAATCTGTCGTTTCATAGAATCGTTTCATAAATTCGTTACATTTCAGTCGTTTCATATATTTGTTTCATAAATTCCTTTCATCAGGATTTTATATATATAGGGTAGATATACTTAATAAATTAAATATACTTTATTAATTATAAAATACTTTATCATACTTAATAAATTAAATATAGGGAAATTCCATCGTAACTGACGTAACATTTTATCATTGAATTTTGTTTTCAAATCTAAGTAGAAGATTTACTAATAAAGCTAGAACAAATTTTTACAATTTAAAATATTTTTTACTAAGGTCTTAATACCCAAATACCTGCAGATTATTTCAATGTCTCTTTGAGTCCCAAAAATTGCAATTCAAATTCTGTAACTGACGTAACATAAAATATACGAACATTGTTTCTGCCTTCATTGAAGTGTAAAAATTATCAAAACTATCCATTTAAAAAAAGGTGATTTAATGTTCTCAACAACACTAAGTAATGCCAAATTATAACACTAATTTGTTTAATTAATTTCTGAACAAGAAAAAAGAAAAAAATGGCATTTACACGTGTAACTGACGTAACTTTTATTGTGTAGTTGACGTAATATTATGACTTTACAAAGACAATAATGGTACTTAACTTAGTTTGTAAACAGTAAATTACAATGCTTTTTTGTTAGGATTTTTCTATAGAATAGAAAATTATCAAGTTTTCCAATCATACCCTTAAATTAAACATATTATAAATTTGATTCCCCTTCCAAAAATGATGATTTTTCTGTGGAATTGCCCTATAGTTTTATTATAGCTCCATGTTTTATCAGAAATCATTCATTTGTAATAATAGCACATACTTTAATTAATTTTTTTTCAGTTGTTATGGAAAAATGGCAACAAAAAGATAATAATCTACTATTTTTCCAACTATTTTTCCAACTATTTTTCCTTTACTCTCTACAGAAATGGAGTACGTAAGTTGCCAACTTAAAGAAATGATGTTAAAAACTACAAAAAAAAAAAAAAAAAAAAAAAATCTGAAAAATTGGGTAACTCTGTGATAGATGGTCATAGCTTTTAAAGATTTACATAAAAATTCTGAGAATGTAAATACAGGAAATGTTTATGTATATTTGAAATCCTTATGCATATATTCATCATATTTTGGTCAAAAAATAATTAAATATCCAGAACAGAAAGTGGGAAACAAAATTGAAATTAAAATGGCAGATGGCCATCTCTCCTTCAAGCCGAGGAGAGATGGCCATCCAATTCAAGAAAGAAAAAAAATGAAGTTAAGGTAGCAAAAAATAACATATTTCATGTAGTTAATCATGAAAAACATAGAGAAATTTGTAAAGGTGCAATTATATCACGGAAAATCAGTGAATAAAATTTGAAGTATAATTTCAATCCTTCACTTTTCTTAAAATTTTACCAGATTTTCTTGATAGTTTGTACACGTTTCATGGAACTACTTCTGGCACCTTATGCATTGTATCCAATAATCCTTTTCGGTTGTGGTATTATATTCTTCTCCACAACCAACACAGTGATTTTCATCCAATTCTATCCCTTCGGAATCTGTAGAATGTAATAATTTCAATTGTATTTCATTTTCTTCACTGCTGGAAGTGTCGTATTTTTGCCTTTTTCTCGCGTTTATTTTAGACTTTTTCAAGGTTTTAAGTTTATTTATCAACTTTATATGTTTCTGGAATGAACGTTCTCGAAGTTTTTCAATATTTTCTGAAACAAAACTACATCGTTAGGTCATATTATATTATTGTTATTGAAATATTTATATTAGTTAAAATTTAAATAATTATATCAATTAATAGAATTATAAACATAAAAATTATGTAATTATTTAAAAAATAATTATATTTAGTTAAAATACTCACTCCGTATAAATTTAAATTATTGATTATAGGTGGCCATCTCTCCAGGATTTGATGTGGCCATCTCTCCTCGATTTGATGTGGCCATCTCTCCTCGATTTGATGTGGCCATCTCTCCTAAAATTGGTAGACAGATTGCTACCCAATTTAAAGTATCACTCCGCCATTGTACGTCTTTGTTTTAGACTTAAAAGTAAAGATTGGATTATATACGTGCACTAAAAGTCCTTATAGTAAAAAAAAAAATAAATAAATAAATAAATAACATACGTAATGCAAAACATTCAGATATCTAACTCAACAAAAATATCCAACCACTAAATTAAATAAACATTAAAATTACACTTTCTTTTTATAATAGAAAAGCACAACTGTACGTCGCAATGAATGACCACGTTTAACTATTTCTTAAGAAAAAGTTTATGATGCAATCTATGATATAGTTTTAGAAATATTTAGACTGGCCATCTCTCCTCTATGGCCATCTGTCCTAGTATTACCCTAAATTGAAATGCAGTTTTCAAACAAATTGCATTTAAAAGTATTTTTTGTTTTCCTACACGACGGTATGAAAATTGAAAATGTGCGATGTTTAGAAGCTTAAAAAATTGTAGTAGATATTATCCCGTACAATGATACATTTGCTTTGTTTTACGGCTCGATTATATAGCGAAACGTTATTTTTGGAGACGACACTTTAATTGTTGGGAGAAAGAAATAGCATACCGGGGGCTAATAAGCCATAGATAAATTTAAAGTAAATGCATAGAGGAGCAACCAACAACTTTATAAATTACACAATGAAGTGTCCACTGCGGCTGGCTTATAAGACAAGTTATAACGAGAAAAAGTCCGACACCGGACCTACGAAATTAGTGAACGAAAATATTTAAAGAAATATAATAAGAAAATGTAAGAAGGGAAGTGAAAATCAAATAGTAGAAAAAAATTAAACTGTCCAGTAAAAATCAAAAGGCATATAACTTTCCACGGATTGAAAGACGGAGAAGAGAATGGGAAAAGTTTGAGATCAGGGAATAGAAAAATGAATAGAAGCAGTCAAAAACTTTGGAGTTGTGTGAGCAGTAATAAAAAAAAAAAAAAGAAAATGTGTGTGTGTGGAGGGGCGGGGAGGGCTTCTAGATGGTGAAAGGGAAAATTTAGTTTGAATGCGTGCTCATATAAAAGGGTTATACCGAATGTCATTGATAGGAATCTTCCCTGCTATCGAGAAGCAAGAATTTTATTTCATACAGTCACTTTTCCGAGTAGTAACTGCCAGAATGATTAATAATAAATAATTAATATGACAAGTTATCCCCAATGTCATCTTAACCTTATAGACACGGTGCGGGCTACCAAGTGCACCGCCCAAGAAAAACATTTGGGAATTCTAAAATAATTACGTGTTTAACATGTGTCCTTCGTTTACCCCCTTTCTAAAATCTCTTGAAACGGATTATGAAACCCGGTGTATTTGGCTAATATATTTAATTTTCTTTGTTAATTAAACTTTTTCTTTTTAAAAATGTGATGACTATTACTTTTACACAATTACTAGATATTATACGCTATTCTTATTTAGTATAAAAATTTTATATTTAAGGCCCAAATAGACGTATCATTTTTGTCCATGTAGCATATCGTCTCCTTTTTTGTGGCCACGCAGTGTTTTTGAACTTTAATGTATTTAACCCTTTATGTACAGAATTATGAATTCATGAAAATTTTATCTTCTAAAGCATTTTTCGTGAATTTTGGAAACTACATTAGATGATTTACATAATCAATTAATAAATTTTAGAAGGATTGAAGTTTTTAAAAGGATTAATTAAATTTGAATAATGTGCAACATTTATAACACCACTCAAATCTTTTACTTTAAATATTTTTCTTAGTATTTTGTAGAATTAGGGAATGTACAAATATAATGTTCTTACAATATATATATTAGTGAGTTGAAAAATCCTCCCCCCCCCCCCCAAACGCAATGAAAGCTGAAAAGATGCAAAGGCAAAATAAATCATCCTTTTGAAAATATTTGTGTTTTGCATTACCAATAATGCTTTTGGAACGAGATAAAGTAATGTATCTATAACTCATTCCAAACTGTATTATTAGTAATCGATGTATTGAATGAATTTTGTAACAATGTATGTTAATGGTATTTATAAGTACCGTCAGAAATAAAGAATTAAAAGGAAAGTGACGGGCATTCTGCAATAGGAAACCTTTTTCTTCAATTTGAGCTTATCTTCTTTTCTCCTGCCCCACTGTTGAACGTTCCCATCCTTTTATGAATGAACCACAAAAGAGTGGAAAATGATACTTTTCCTGAAAAAGTGATGAATGAAGGCAAATCAAGTGTTTGAACGAAGCCTTATGCTTTAAAAGGAGTATGATAAATTAATTCTAATTAAATTAGTTTTTTAAGCATTTTATGTTTATTGCTTTTATATTACTACAGGACATTGTATAAAAGAAATATATTATTAAAAGTTCTCATTTATGCTTTAAAAACCGGTGGCGTATAGAGTGCATCGTGCATGTTTCTATATTGCTATGTTTCTATAAACCGTCCCTGTCTCTAAAGGTTAATAGAAAATAATCTAAAACAAACCATCAATGAAATGTAATGATATTGAATCGCATTAGTTCATACAGAATTGATGAGCATATCGAAGTGACTCTTTTAAACGGATTTATTGGTCCCCAGATCTAATATAATTTAACAATCACGCATTCCTGTGCACATTCAGGAAGCTGTATATTTCAATATATAATTTTATTTAAAAAAATAATAATAAAAAAATAAAATTATATATTGAAATATACAGCTTCCTGAATATGCACAAGAATGCGTGATTGTTCAATTAAAGTTGACAGTAGCCGGGGTTTGGATACCCGGGTGCGAATTTAAATGTTCCAGCAAAGCAATGAGCTGGTGCGTGTGTGTTCAAAACAGAAGCTGAATTGCATCTGGTCAGTTACACTCAATATCAGTGAAGTGTCCTTGAAAAAATACTCATAATACTAACAAGCTGATGATAGATAGTTATTGCACAAATGAAATGAAAGATAATGTTTCACTTAAGTAGAAATTTATTTCACATGATATATGGCTTTTCTAAATTACAGTCATTATTTAGATGAAATGTATATTTAACACAAATAGTTATTATTTATAAATGTTTTTAAGTAGCTATTTGTAGCAACACAGGAAATGAGCTATGAGTTATGACTGATAAATGCTTTTAGATTATATCTGTGGATGAGGAGTTCTGCTTTTAAATGTTTGTTATATAAACATACTCCCCCCTATCAGACCCTTAGTCCTGATACTGAGGGAGTAATGCGAATTTGTGATGGATCTTTTCAGGAGAGAGCTTCCAGTTTTTATAGTCACCACCCGGATCAGTCCATCGTTACCTGGGTGAACCTCTATAATACGGCCCAACGGCCAAGATCCTGGCGGTTGATTGTCGTCCAATAATAGCACGACCTGACCAGCCTGGAGGTTAGGCATAGCAACCTTTGGTTGCAGAAAGGCCAAGTATTACTTGCACCAGCGCTTTTATAATCCAAGTCTCCTGTTTTGTATCAACTGCCAGCGATTTCTTAGATTCGTTGTAGTGGCTGATGACTCCCCAGGTTCACCCATGCATTTAGACAATTCTCATTTATATTCATAAGCTTTACAAAACCCATGTTGTACTCGGTTACCGCCCTATTAAGGGGGTCCGAGACACATTTTCAAAAAAAATTTATTTATTGAGTTAAAATTTTGAATTTTTTTGTGATGGTTAACCATATCATTTGTAAACAAAATCGCATGATAAAACTTCTAATTTTTTTTTTAATTTTAATTTTTTTTTTTTTTAAAGTGGGGTAGTTTAAAATCGTTATAACTCGAAATATTATTTATAGAATTTCATTTTTTTTTCATTTAAATAAACAGAAATATATAAATTTTAATTTAGAGCCAGCATTTTAAAAAATATTAATTTAAAAAAAAATTAAAAATATTTAACGAAAAAATTACAAAAAATGTGGTGCAACTTTAAAAAAAAATCATTTTTTCAAAAGTAAATATTTTTTTCAAATATGCTGGCTTAAAAGTAAAGTAAAATAATTGAAAAAAGATATGTTCCGAGTTTCAACCCTGTATCTTTAACGTTTCTCGAGTTATAAGAATTTAAATATGAGAAATGGTGAAAAAACCTATCATGAAGAAAAACGCAATTTCACAAGAACTCGTTTCCTTGACAACCATAGCTTGAAAGGCAGATTTTGAAAACAAACCAAAACGAAAAAATTAATATTTCCTGTTCTAATTAAGATAGAAACAAGATTTAAACATCATTTTAAGCAGAAAACGGCAGAGAAATTTTTAATCCAATAAAAAAATTTGAAAATTTGAAGATATTTTGTGTCCCGGACCCCCTTAAATCGGTTGTTCACTTCATTCGTCAACTCTTCATAACTTCCCATCGTGCACAAATTTTGTTCTAATCTAGATGTTCGGACATAATTCCATCAAGCAAAGAATGCGAAATGTGCGAGAAAGCGATGTGCAAAACCGTCTAGAGGGCACAAACCATATTCATGATCATGAAACGTAGTCATTAACTGTCGAAGGTTATGCGCCCTCAACCAGTTTCAAATTACTTTCTCACACATTTCACGTTCTTTGCTTGTTGAAATGGGGACAGAATATCTTGGTTGCAACAAATTTTGTGCACAATGAGAAGTGATGATGATTTGAAGAA
Organism: Maratus speciosus; assembly: GCA_963932465.1. NCBI lineage: Eukaryota > Metazoa > Arthropoda > Arachnida > Araneae > Salticidae > Maratus > Maratus speciosus. Next base: position 356,188,886 of record OZ010799.1, on the reverse strand, counting down.
CAGCAACTGCCTTAATAGGGGACCTGCTGCAACTGAATAAAACATGGAGTTTGCAAAGATCCTAGACAAATATGACAAATGCTTAAAAAACGGGGATGGTTATGGGAAGAAATAAAATATTTAGATTTACGTACGTTTCATCGCACAAACAGCGACATTTTCAAAATATTTCTTGATAGAAATATTTTCGCAAAAATTTAAAAACAAGAACTTGGTAAATAATGTCACGATAATATCACAAAAATTCATGCATAATGAAATGCAGTTCAAACATAAATAAAATGAAATTGGATATTTGTGAGTGTGAATTAATTTCTATTATTGTTTCTAAACCTTCATAGCATCTTTTTTCAAATTTTTGGTAACTCAAGTTTCCCTCAAGTTTAACTCAAGTACTTCAACTTTCCAACAAAGTTGAAAAGTGTTTATGCATTCGCTTTGTCTGTCCGTCTGTCCGTCTGTCCGTATGGCCGTCTGGCCACGCTCTAACTCCCGTAAATATACTCGGATTTTTATGCAATTGATAATCCATATTTAAGGTCACCTAATCATGTTTGATATTGCATATGAAGTATGTGGGATTAATATTTCATTTACAGGGCTACTCAAGAGAATTCCATTAAATTTGGGTACATGGTGAAAAATCGCTTGCAGAGTATTTTAATGAAATTACGCTGTTTCAAATGTATTTAAACTGATAAAAATCAATAAATTTCACTACGATTACGTTAGAACATGGTATTCATAGCGTTTTTTATTCATTTACAGGGACACACAAAAGAAATCTGTTACAGTACAGTCTTTGAGTAATAATTGCTGGAGTGTGCAGTTTGAAATTCGGTATGCGCTTTTAAATTTAGATAATCTTTTGCACGTTACTCGTTATATATTAATTCTATACCTCATATACAGGGCTGCACAAAGGTATTCAGGTACCATTCTCGTTATTAGAGGAACTTGCTGAAGTGGAATTTTCCATTGAAGTATATGTAATTCTTAAGTGAACAAAATTTTGGCATACATGTAGTTAATAGATACAAATCTATAAGTCATATACAGAGCTGCTGAAACAATTCAGATAATTTTCCGATTGTAGATGAGAACAGCTGAAACTGGGTTTTGAAATGTGTTATACGTTTCCATATGGCTGAATTAGACATAATATTATAATTTTTTAAACGGTGCAGTTTTGTTACACTATTCTGAATATGTTGGAAAGTGTTTCATAATCTATGCTGAACGTATGATTTTTTCTTGCTTGTATTTTTTTTTTTTTTAATTTTGCGAAAATATTTCTATAAAGAATGATGCTGAAAATGTCGCCGTTTGTGCGATGAAACGTACGTTAATCTCAATAAAGGTATTTTATGCATTTTACAGCATTTTTACCTTAGTTTTTCTTCATTACAAGTGATTATCATACATATTTTTATAAGAAATTTCTTGTTTAAAAAAAAAAAAAAATGCGAAAATATTTGTACCAACAAATATCTTGAGAAAGTAGCCGTCTGAGCGACGAAATATATCGTTGTCTCAGAGCAACAGTACACTGTAAAAAAAACGACATTTTTACAGTACAAAGTACTGTTTATCTCGCGCACAAACTCGATTACAGTGAATGTGCTGTATTTTTCTTTGGTTTCCTGACTATATTAACATGGAAAATACAATAGTTGCGTAAAATTAACAGTACAATGTGCTGGCAATTTGGAGGCCAGCAGTTTGTGCTGTAAAAAAAATGCGTCCAAATTGACAGCACATTGTGCTGTTAATTTTACTCAACTACTGTATTTTCCATGTTAATATAGTCAGGAAACCAAAGAAAAATACAGCACATTCACAGTGATCGAGTTTGTTCTGGTAAATTTACAGTGGTTTTTTTTTACAGTGTAGGCCATCTAGTAATAATCGAAAATGAGAGGTCTAACTTACTTCTATAAAAAAAAACTGTGTCTGCATCTAGAGAAACAGTAGAGAATTTTTGTAAAACACATCTGAGACATAGTATTAAACCTAACTTTGTCTTTCAGAAGTTGTTCCACTAGATGCAAACACAGTTATTCATACACTGTAAAAAAAATCTGTAATTTTTACAAAAAAAATTGTATTTTTACAGAAAAAACTGTTTTAAAGAAAAACTGTTTTTTTCTGTAAAAAAAAAAAAAAACGGTATTTCGTAATTTTTACAGCAAAAATCTGTATTTTTACAGAAAAAAACTGTTTTAAAGATAAATTACAGATATTTTCTGTAAATTAAACGGTCTTTTACTGGCGCTAAAATTGACAGTTTTTTTCCTGTCAATTTGAGAGATTTTTTTTACAGTGTAGCAGTAAGCCAGCCATCTCATTTTTAGGTGCGTTCCTAATTGTATAAATACGTAGCACCTATAGTCGTTGTTCAATCCGTCCGTCCACATGTAACAGAGCAAAAACTGCCCAACCGAATGGTCTGAAATTTTAAATATATAATTGTTGCATATTTTTTTCGAGTCTTTTGAAATTTTATGAAAATCGGATGTATAGTTTAATGACAGGAACAGTTAAAATTTTTCTTTTACATTACGACCAATGGGAAAAAATTATTTCAAGTGCATTTTATTGTTGTTACAGCCTTTCGAACAGAATGAAATGGATATGCACTTATTGAAGTGTACTAAAATATACATTCAGTACAATATGCGGTGCAAAAAATATTTATAAAAGTAGCTATATTACGAACGCACCTCATTTGCCACATTTGACGTGAAATTTCCAACTTGTTTATTATTACTAAATGTCCTACAGTTGTTCTGAGGTGAAGATATGTCGATCTGAATAAAGGTATTTGTATGTTTTTTATATTTTTTATCCCTTTTAGCAATTATTAGCTTAGTTTGCACCATATTAAGGGGTCTTGTACCTTTTAAACGCGTCGAAAATTAACGAAAAACTTCAATGTTTGAATTACTCCATCTTCAAAACCTTTTTATGTATAAACATGAAATTCTAGATATTGATTAAACAGATTGTGCTTTGTAATATGCTGTCATTAGAAATTTATTAGCCTTTTACAGAATTTGTGTATTGTTGAAATCAATATAGCTCCTTTTTTCACTCCAGAAGTCATTGCGCGCATGATATCTTGAGAAAGTATCCATGGATTTTCAAGTAATTTGGTAAAGGTACTAAACAAAGATGTGTGTTTAAAATGAACTACTTTTAATTATTTACAATGGTAATATTTTTAGTTATGACTATTTTCATTCATCAAAAATACAAAAAAAAAAAAAAATATTTTTATTTACAAAAATATTTTTTTATATAGTTAATGAAATAATTTTGGCCTAAGAGTTGTTCATTTTAAACACACATATATGTTTAGTATATTTACCAAATTTCATGAAAATCCATACATACTTTCTCAAGATATCATGCAATGAATGACTTATGGAGTAAAAAAAAGAGCCATTTTGATTTCAACAATACACAAATTCTGTAAAAGGCTAATAAATTTCAAATGACAGCATATTGCAAAGCACAATCTGTTTAATCAGTAGCCAAAATTTCATGTTTATACATAAAAAGGTTTTGAAGATAGACTAATTTAAACTTTGAATTTTTTCGTTAAATTTCGTCGCGTTTAAAAGGTACAAGACCCCTTAATGTTTGCTTATTAATATCAGCAATAAGATATGCAGCATGTTTATTTTGCTTTTTTTTTCCTTCCAGGTTCTCCTTCTCCATCTGCCACGTGGTGGAGAGATTCGGTGTTATTGGATGACAGCTATCATATCACGACGCAAGGAAGTGTAAGAAATAATATGACGATATATAATGTAAGAAGAGTTGATCTTTCGGCCAGTTTTACGTGTCAGGCTTCCAACAACAATATTACTGGACCAGTGTATAATTCTGTTACATTAGATTTAAACCGTAAGTAATTACTTCGAAACATCACTTTGATTAAAATTGTCAACATGTTTTTGTTTTCATTTACTTCTTATTGTGTACTTAAAATGTGTCAAATCTGGTAATTTTTTGCCCTATTTTTTTTTTTCATTGACGCAATAATAAATTATAAGTATAAGAATGTTTTAAAGGCGAGCTTTTATTATAATGGTACTAAAAAGTGAAAAAAATGTAGGAGAATAATTCATTGAAATTATTAGGTTGTAACGAAAGTTTTCCACCATTACATAATGATTATAGACACATAAAATTATATACTGTAATATTATGTATAACCACCATTCCGCAAAACCTTCACAGTGTCATATGATACAACAGTAGTACTTAAAGCTGTACACATAGTTCGGTGACATTCTGTAGCTGACTTTTTGCGACAGAACTAGAAGTAAATGATGGTTCCAATCTGGTAGCGAGATAGTTCCATTTCAGACATCTTTTACTTAATGATAACAATATTTTTTAACAATATTTACCAACGCAGTATCATAAAGCAAGTCTCTTTCTTTCAAATGCCAAAAATCGTTTGACAAAATCTGAGAAAACACGTCAACGCAGATAGTACCGGTTGTGGCGGAAAACTTTCGTTACAACCTGACAATATATTTTTAAAGAAATTAAATTGAGAGAGATTTTTGTATCGGTTTGTTCTTTAGAAAAATAAAATGGATATGCAATTTTAATACAGCTTCCTGGCAAGATAAAAATTCATCCACTTCTTCCTGAGGATCGAACCCACAGTCATTCACACTCTGCACGGAACTGAAATATGGTGCATTTACCAACCATACTACGGTTCTTCCGAAGAGCATTATTTTGTCTCCAGAGGTGTGGCGGAGGAAAATTTCAAACATTGTTTTTACAGAATATTGTATTGTTACCGGAACTACGCCACACTACCAAAAATTAGGCTGATTATAACACAGTGTTGAAATTTGATTGCAAGTTTTGAGCCAAACGGGTAAACGATAGAGGTTAAATAAAATCATAAAAAAAACTATAAATAAATTAGTGATTCAGAGCTTTTAAATGAAATATATATTACAAAGCAAAAACATATCCGTGAGTAACTCTGACGACATATTGGCGGTGGCAACACCTGACTAAAAGAAGTCGCTTTTATTGCAATTTATTTTTACTTTTAAACATTGAACAATATCAATTTTTACTCCATCGGATAGGAAAAAAATGATTTTTTCGACTCTTAGGTTTGTTTAAAAGCTAAATCTCAATTTATTGAATTTCTTGTTTCTTTTCAGATAACTTTCAAACTTGTTATTATTTTTTTTTTTATATCTCATTATCGTGTCCAGTCTGATTATGAAAGATTAAATCATTGGAAGTTAAAACTATATAAATAGTTTATCATTTTTATTCCGCTAAAATTCCATAACGAAATTGAAACTGCAACAAAGAATAATTACATTAATATAAATAAAACACAAATTTAACAGACATGTAGTCTAAACCACCGTAATTATCAGAATCAAAAAGGATGCTGTAAGTAACGAAATCTTAAGCGATTTCTTTAGATATTAATACCTAACATGCGCCTAATACAAAAGTATCTCCATTAACAATTTTCAAATCCTTATTTAAATGCATAATTAAATTTTTTTATAGAATAATGTCATTTGATGTTGTTAGTGGACTATCTAAAAATATATTAAATGGAAAAAATTTACTAGAGTTTTCAATTAGAAAAAATGGTTTTCACGTAAGTTTTCTAACCCATGAAGACCGTGTTGAATCCCCTAGTATGTTGTAACAATCGAAATATTTTATTACAGTTCGTTTTCTATAGAAAAATGCATAAACTGATACATAATTATTTCTAAAAAATGAGAATTTACAATGCAAAAATTCTTTCTGATATGCAAGATTCTTTTTGATACTTTCCTACATAATTAAAAAGTATATATGACTTCGATTTTTTTGGTTTTCTATTTATCTGGACCTCTCTCTGGTAGTGCTGTAACTTGCGTAAATATACTTGGATTAGCATGCACTTTGTATATTATATGTTTTGAGATGCATTCGTAATTATATAAATATGTAGCACCTATAGTCGTCGTTTGGTATGTCCGCCCATCTGTCTGTCTGTCTGTTTGTCCACATACAGCGCAAAAACTAACCAGCCAAATGGTTTGAAATTTAAAATATATAATTGTTGGTAGCGTTGCTTCACTTACACTAGGCCTACCACTTCTGTGCAGATCAGCAACGCTACTTTTTTCTTTAAGGGGGTCCGGGACACAAAAATCTCCAAATTTTCTAAAAAACTTTTATTGCATTAAAACTTTTTCTGAGTTTTCTCCTTAAAATGACTTTTAAATCAAGTTACTATCTTAATTAGAACGGGAAATATTAAATGTTTCGTTTTGGTGTGTTTTCAAAATCTAGCTTTCAAGCAATGATTGTCATGAAAACTTCTTGTGAAAATGCGTTTTTCTTCATGACGGCTTTTTTGTTTTTTCACCATTTCTCGCATTTAAATCGCTATAAGTCAAGAACCGTAAAAGATAAAAGGTTCAAACTTGAAACATCTCTTTTTCAATTGTTTTAATTTAATTTTGATTCAGCAAATTTGAAAAAAATATTTACTTTTGAAAATATGATTTTATTTTTTAAGTTGCACATTTTTTTTTTTTACTTTAAATATTTTTAATTTTTTTAATTAATATTTTTTAAAATGCTGAATGGAAATTAAAATGTATATATTTCTGTTTATTTAAATGAAAAAAAAATTTAATTCTACAAATAATATTTCGAGTTATAACGATTTCAAATTACCCCACTTTTTTAATTTCTAAATTTTTAAATTTTTTAAAAAATATATGAGAAGTTTTATCATGTGATTTTGTTTACAAATAACATGGTTAACCATCACAAAAAAAATAAATAAATAAAATAAAAATAGCAATTTATCAAATTACAACGACCATTTGGAAAACGATTTTTTTTTAAGACTAAAATTTAAGACATAAAAAATCGCAGGGCGTTGATCATACATTACGTACGCCATTAATTAAACATTAATAGTGTTATTACACGTAAAAATTGCAAGCCAAAAATATCGCCTGCGACCCGTTAGATTTCAGGAAACTTAAGTATTATCCACCTGAAACTTACGTAAATATCCAAGCATTTCATTGGCTGTTCGGAAAAAGGCTTTTCCATCGTCGGATTTCCAAGAAATCTGACGGCCAATTTTAAATGAAATTTCATTCTTAAACTTCTAAACATCCGACAATATTACTTTTTACACCGTCGGATAGAGAAAAAATGTACTTTTAAATGCAATTTGTTTGAAAGCTGTATCTCAATTTGTTTCTGAGTCATTATTTTTTTTTTTTGTAATTTTTATTACTTTTTTGTCATAGTGGCAACAGAAGGTATCCATCGTTGTTGAAATTAAAAGGAAATACAGATTACTGTATAGACCAATCATAAAACGAATAAAATGCGGATTAAACGAACGAAAACCTCCAGATATGCTTTTAATTTCCCATCCTGACGAGAACAATAACCATTTTTCCAAATGGTTAAAAAAAAAAAAAAACTCAATAAATAAAAACTATTTTAAATTGTGTCCCGGACCCCCTTAAATCTGTCATACCACCGGTTTATTGATTTTGCATTAGGAGGTTTGCATCAGTGCTGATATTGGAAAAAAATATTTGTGGGAACTGTCTTTTCCGTAAAGTAGAAGTTGATGCTACCGGATTTTTGCTATGTCAAAAGTAGTCTTTTAAAAATTAATAGTTATTATTTATGGTTCGTACCAATGGATTGTCAACTCTAAGCCCCAGGTAAAAAAACAAAAAAAAAAAACAAGCTTTTTTTTTTCCTGTTTACAAAAATGCCTGTTTACAGCAAATTCATATTACATTTACTTTTATAATTCAGCTGGCATATTTATAGTTCTGACTACAAATCACTAGCAGCACCATCTATGTGTTATTCCAGCATTAATACCTTCGTTATTGATAAACCGAGTTAATCACTTGAGGTAATTCCTGGTAAAAAATTAATACCATCAAATTATTATAAAAACTATTAAAAGTGTTCTCAAACATTTTGCAGAATAAGCACCATTTGATTTTTATATAGTACACCATTTAATATATATGCATTTATAACTGAAACAATTTTTTAAAAAGACTAGGAATTACCTCACAATTAGTTTGACTTGCTTATATGAAAGTGTTTAGTATAGTATAAGAAAATTTTATAATCACTTTTAAAAATTTTGGTATGTCATAAATGAACTGAAATGAAAATAAATTAATTCATACTTTAAGAATGACACAGATCTTTCTAAAGTGTAAAAATCAAGATCAATGTTTAGCAGAAATTTCAGTTAGCAATTTTGTATATATATATATATATTTTCAAAATTAACTTTTAACTAAAGAAATAATTAAGGTAAAGTACATTTCAAAGCAGAGGGTTCAAAGTATCCTTTGAGATTTTTTAGAAGTACAATTTTTTTTTTTTTTATAACAATAAAAATTACCAATAACTCCCTAGAAACTCAGTGACCAAGAATTACTCCATATGACTCATATTCCAAGTCAATTGACTGTCATTAAAATTAATTAAAAACATTTCAAACAATGCAGTTTATAATTAAAATGCTTTACTGCGTAAAAGCCAATTATGGACAAAAAAAAGGCTAATTTTATCCCCTTCCCTCAATAAAAAAGTTAAAATCAATAATAATCAATGAAATCAATAATAAAATAAACAAATAAAATCAATAAAAGTCACTAACGTGGCTTTTTTTTTTTTTTTGCAACCTTGGTTCATACCCGATTTGAATAACAAAATCTGCAACTTTTCTAAGTTCTCCAGACCCTACTTTATACCAGAGTTGGCATGGTTTAAACCAAATGATTTTTTTTCCTCAAAAAAAAAAAAAAAAAAAAAAAAAAGAAAAAAAAAAGGTTTTTTTTTAGAAGAAATTAATGACATTTTCTCATTTTTCTTTATAATTTAAGCATTTCAAATTATTGGATATAAATAATTTCTACTTTTAAAACTTTATTTCAGCAATAAGCATTAGATAAAAAAATGACCTAGACCCATTATATGTATAGGATGAAAATTAGTATGTGTAGAAAAAGCTTAAAACATATGAATTTATCAAAGATAATAGAATTCAAAATTTAATATAAAATATTATCATTTTAAAAAATGCAAATTATTTAAAGCTATCTGTTTAACATGTATGGTGATTTTGAATATGGAGCCACATAACTGCACATAATGATTTTTAAGATTTTAGTCAAGCTGTAAAAAATTTCTTGATTGGGGAAGATTATCTTGAAGTATTAAAATCAAAATATGAAGTTGAATAAGTGCATTTAAAAAATGAGTGCTAGTTATAACATTTTAATATTCTTTTATTTTTTCTGTTCTGTTGTTGAATCTAATGACCAAAATGACTTCAAATTGTCACTCGAAACTCAAAATCTCAAGAAGCATTTCAAATTTATTTTTTAAATAACTATGGAAAAGAATATTATAAACATCAAATGCATCAGTATGCAAAAAAGCACGCTTCTTATTGGTAAATCTCAGAATACATATGGATGCCGGCCAATATTTCGTTTCGCGTGGGATTTAAGGGAAAAAAAAGGCAGTGGTTTTGAGTTTTTATGAGATTTTATTTTTTTACAGTAACAAACCAAATATTTCTGGGAACGGCGTTCCCACGCGTTCCCCCCCAACCTCAGCACTGGTTTGCATCCATAACAACATAGAAATGTTCTCTGAATATTAATGGGCGATTGCATTTTGTGAAACCAAGACACACATTGAGCTTACTCTTGAATCGACACCATTTCGGCCAAAAATGTCTTCCTTATAAAGCCCTCGTTCCCCGAATCACTCTTGGGCGAGCAATCGCGCCATCTATGGCACACAAAAAAAAAACTGCTGAAACTAAACTATCCAATGATACATCAAGTTACATTATTATACAAACGGTTAATTTGTAATGGTACACCGGGTGATCCAGAAGTTCTGGGAGTTTTAAAATGTTAATAATTAGTTAACCATATACAATAGAAAGATGTGGTTTTCACAGAAATGCTTAGAAACATGTGGGATTTGTTTTTTAAATGAAAAAATAATATGTTAATTAGTTACACTTTTTGCCAACAAGTGGCGCTGAAATTGATAATATAATTTTTCTGTGGTATAATAAAGCGGATTGAGTATTGACATCATGTTCTACCTCGTTTACGGCTGCAACAGAAGTTCGGGGACTGTCATTTTTTTGTAGATCTTCCAATGAACCCATTTCTTCGAACCTTTTTATCATATATCATAGACATCAGATTTATAACGGTCACCGGTACTTCATCAGTTTTAACTTTAGGCATTGTACAAAAAGAAAGCAAAGCTAAACTTGTTGATACATCCTTTTTGTAAAACAGCTTAACTAACAAAGCTTTGTCAAGCAAAAAAAGTATGTCTAAACATGGCAGTTACACATAAAATTTTTTATCAAAATTCCTTATAAATGCAATTTCTTTAACCTTCGAAAAAGCGTTTGAACATCTGAGCAATATCTTAGGAAGGATGTTGCGCAATGAACTCTTCTGTTTATATAACAGATGGTACAGATATTTTCGATGTTGTACAGCAGCGCCATCTGTTGCCAAAAATTAACTATTTATTTAAGAAAAATTTCGTCATAAACAAAAATCCCCACGTTTCTGAGCAAATATGTAAAAACCGCACCTTTCTATTGTACGTAGTTTTCTAATTATTGCCATTTCAAAACTCCCGAAACTTCTGGATCACCCGGTATATGTATATTTAATCGTGCTTGTAAATGATTTAAAACCATATAGTATCAAACATTTCTTTACCGTTTTTAAACAAATTGTATTTGACAGAACGCTTTTTCACTATACGACTGTGTAACGATTGAAATTGTCCGATGTCTGGAAGTTAAAAAAAAAAAAAAAACAATAAAATGGAAATTTATTGGTGAAGTGTTGCCACCGTTGATATGACGTTAGAGTTACTCATAAGTTATGTTTTTGCTTTACAGTATAGATAAGCGTAAAAATAACTATTTACTTTCAAGTTAGACCTGCAAGCGGCATTTGATTTTATAGAACACATTGAAAAGTTTTGTTTTAACTATTTATCTATAATTATATAATAATAAACTTTAACACATGAGATAAAATGTGTGATTAAAAAAAACCCCATAAATTTAACAGACCCTGGAATAAAATTACATTTGCTGACAAAATAATAGTTATTCAAATCCAACATCGAATTCGCAAACTTTTATTTTATTTTCGAGAATAAATCCATTTAGTAATTAATATTTATGAGAAAATGTTTCTTTATTCTTTGTAACTAAAAGCATGTTTTAAAACATATAACAGTTTTGTAAGAAATTAAAACATTATAGTCTAAAAATTTCCCAATAATGTTATTGAAATAATTTACTCCAATGAAGTTGATATTGTTAATTCAATAAGAAGTGCAGGTCGTGAGACTAGAGTGCGAAATCATTTTGCAAAATATATTCCACATGTCGGAAATTATGCTATTAATTAGAAATTTCAAAGTTAGTTTCAATTGCGATATTTCCTTTACAGAAGATTTATTCTATACAAATAAATTTTCACAATCTGGTCTCGTAGTTTAAAGATGGATCTGAATTACACAGGATACAATAAGTGCGCATTTTAGAATTCGAAATATTTAATACTATCTATTCGAATTTCTCCACACTAATGTTCACAAAACGCGAATTGTTGTCTGAACTTCAATTACTTTATGTGTAAAGCAAGGACTTATATTTTTGTTTAGCCATTTTGTAAGGCAAATATATCCCGAAATTAGTTTTGAAATTTAATTTAGTTGATGTGAAATTATGTACTATAGTTGAAGAAACGCAATTATTTTATAAATTGAAACTTTATAACATAAAAGACCATTATAAGTTAAATGTTTAGTATTTGAACTATAAAATGTATTTTTGTGTTCCAGTAGTATTTAATTTTTGGTTTCAGATTACCCCCAAGTGTCTGAAGTTATTTAGTAATAAAAATGCATCAGTATAACTTAAATAGTTACATTTCCGTGAATTATTAAATGTTGGAATGTTGGAAGCACATCTAAGGGCAAGCAAACCTTAATTCATCTATTTTTCATGTAACGATAAAAAAATGTCATCATAAATCTGACTTTTATTATTTTCAATTTTGTTTTTGTGTTTATTTTGTTTAATAATAATGTTTTATTGTTTAAAACTTCAAAAACAGTTATGAATTTAAAATTGTCATTAAGTAATTAAAAATACAGCTTATTATAAACATATTTTTCTCCAACTCTGGTTACCGCGACACTCCACATATGACGATACTTTTTATGGTCATTAGAGTGTCGGGATATTGAAGTTCGACTGTATTACTTTCCAATTTATGCTTCATAATGCTTTCCCTTCAGTGTAATAGATTCGTTTTTAAAATTAATGTAGAAAAATATTATTTCAAAATACACTGCCTTATATTTTCTTTCACGATTAGTTTAAATGTATTAGAATTGTTCATCGAAATGAAATCGAATTAAATCATCGAAACATACAAAAAAATTGTGGGATTGTTTTAATAATACTAACAAAATCATTACTAAGTATTTATAGAAAATCGGAATATTTCTTTTGTCTCTGTAATTTTTTTTCGCATGAGTTTAAGTGAAACAGATTTATATTATTGTTTTATAATTGGTAGACAACATTTTACAAAATAGCACCGCTTGTAAAAAGAAGAAAAAATAACATATTTTACTTTTCTCAGCCGATAATGCTAAGGTTGTTTTTGTTGTGCTACAATTAAAAAATTAAGGGGTCCGGGACACATTTTCAAAAAAATTTTATTTGTTGAGATAAAATTTTGAAATTTTCTGTGATGGTTAACAATATCATTTGTAAGCAAAATCACATGATAAAAATTCTCATAATTGTTTTTAAAAATTTTTATTTTAAATTTTGTTTAAAAAGTAGTGTAGATTAAAATCGTTATAACTCGAAATATTATTTGTAGAATTTATTTTTTTTTTCATTTAACTAAACAAAAATATATAAGTTTTAGTTTAGATTCAGCATTTTAAAAAATATTAATTAAAAAAATTAAAAATATTTAAAGTAAAAAATAGAAAAAAATGATGTAACTTTTATAAAAAAAAATCATATTTTCAAAAGTTATTATTTTTTTTAATATGCTGAATCTAAATTAAAGTATAACTATTGAAAAAGACATGTTACAAGTTTGAACAATTTATCTGTAACGGTTCTTGATTTATAACAATTTAAATACGAGTAATGGTGAAAAAACCCATCATGAAGAAAAACTCAATTTCACAAGAAGTCGCTTCCATGATAACCATACCTTGAAAGGTAGATTTTGAAAACAAACCGAAACGAAAAATTTTTTATTTCCTGTTCTAATTAAGATAGAAACATGATTCAAACATCATTTTAAGCAGAAAATAACAGACAAATTTGTAATCCAATAATATTTTTTAAAAAATGAGATTTTGAAGATTTTTGTGTGCCGGAACCCTTAATTGTAGGAAATTGATTAAATTAAAGACATTGAAAAGCGGGTAGGGTTGGGCTCGGGGAGCTTAAGCTATCGGACGATCGCAGCGGCTTCGAACTGATTTCTACCGCCGCAGATTTCGCGGAGTGCGTCGTTCCACGTGTCCGTCCGAGATCCCTACCTGCTTCCCTTCAGCCGATAATCTATCGGGAGCCAGAAAGTAAAGAAAAGAAAAGGAAAAAATGAAACCGGACAAATTTAAAAGGGAAATTGGTGTTTTATCATTGCAACGAATTTGAACTCAATCCTGCCGCCGCAGAGATTGCAGAGCGGGGCGTTCCGAGTGTCCGTCTGAGGTCCCTACCTGCGTTTCTTTTGTTGAGACTCTTGTGGAAGCCAGGGAGGAAAGGGAAACAGAAAATTGAAACCGGACAAATTTAAAAGGGAAATTGATTAAGTTAAAGACATCGAAAAGCTCGGAGGGTCGGGCTCGCTTCTTTGAAGCTATCGGCCGACCGCTGCGGCTTCGAGCTTATTATTAGTCTCGGGAGGCGGACGAGGATGGGTGGGCTGAGAGATCGCAGTAGAATTCGCAGAGCGTGGCTTTCCGGGTGTCCGACCGAGCGTCCCTACCTGCGTCCCTTCTGCCCAGACTCTAACGGAAGCCAGGGAATAAAGGAAAAATTGAAACCGAACAACTTTAAAAGGAAATTAAAGACATCGAAAAGCGGAACGAGTTAGGCTCGAGCGTTTAGTTCGCTGAACAAACACTATTTTTGTACCTAAAATGTTTTTACATTTCTTTAAAGGAACTGTAATTAAAGAGCTTATTAAAAGTATATTTTAGATATTTTGTTATAAATATTTTATGATATATTTCCTAATGTAGACGTATAACAAATTTATATACTGGGTGATCCAGAAGTTCCGGGAGTTTTAAAACGGTAATAATTGGAAAACTATGTGCAATAGAAAGGTGTGGTTTTCACATATATGCTCAGAAACGTAAAGATTTTTATTAATAATGAAAAAAAAAATAAATAAATAGTTAATATTTTAGCAACAGATGGCGCTGCTGTACAACAACGAAAGTATCTGTACCATGTGTTATGTAAGCAGATGAGTTCATTGCGCAACATCTTTCCTAAGATATTGATCAGATTTCGCTTTAAGAATCGCTTATGTTCAAACGCTTTTTCGAAGGTTAAAGAAATTGCATTTCAAAGGAATTTCGATGCAAAATTTGTGTAACTGCTATGTTTAAACATGTTTTCTTTGCATGAAAAAGCTTTGTTAGTTAAGCTGTTGTACAAAACGGATGAATCGGTAAGTTTATAGCTTTGCTTTCTTATACTATAATGCGTGAAGTTAAAACTTAAAAAAGGACCGATGACCGTTACAAATCTGAAGGCTATGACAAAAAAGTTTGAGGAAATGGGCCCATTGAAAGATCGTCAAAGTAGCGAGAGATCCTAATCATCTGGTGTAATCGTAAACGACGTAGAATACGATGCCAATACTCAATCCGCTTTATTATACCGTAGCAAAACTATATTATCAATTTCAGCGCCACCTGTTGGCAAACAATCGTAACTAATATAACATATTAATTTTTTCATTAAAAAAACAAATCCCAAATGTGCCTAAGCATTTCTGTGAAAATCGCATCTTTCTATTGTATATAGTTTACTAATTATTAACATTTCAAAATTCCCGGAACTTCTGGATCACCCGGTACTTATAATACACTTATAGACATCAAGGGAAACTAGATCTATGGCAAGCCCATTTGTGTTTAATGTATGAAGTTAATCGCCAGAGGACGCCGATTCCTTGACCAAGAAAATTTTGACCATGTGGACAGAGTAGAAATCAGCTTATTCAATGGTGATTTGGACAGGTGCTAAACCACGTGGTTAAACCCGGCTACAATTTTTCCGAAATTTTTCTACAAATTGCTACAATTTTTCGGGATTTTGGCGAAATAAGCCTGTTTTTATATATATTTAGGCAACGATAGACTTAGAGAAAGAGTGGGAATTTGTTGAACATCGGTCAGTTTTTAATATATACTGCTAGAGGAGACATGCCTTCAGAGTGGACTTTTTTGAAGGGGAAATGACTTGACTTGACCTCCTTGAACGGGCCCAGTTTCATTCGTTTATCAAAGTGCGCAGTGAGTAATCAGCTAATTAGATATTCCCATATAGGTTAACATTGGATTTGTCAATCGGGGAGAAACGTTAAGGGGACCGGGAAAGCAAAGTTCAACAAAAATATCGATTTTTACTTTTTTATATCATTAAATAGTTTAAACTTTTATCTTTCCAACGCTGTGTCACACATGTTTATATATAAAAAAATAAGTGTTGAAATTATTCATTCTTTCTAAGAGTACTTCACAGCTGAATGGCCATTTAAATCTTTAATTGACTTTTTCTAAAAACTTGGATTTTTCATGTTTATGTTCCTTTTTTTCAATATCTATTAAACTTAAGAACTCAGATTTTGCTTTAATATTTATATTATGTTATATTATATTTTCTAACGCAGGGATTTAATGATTTATACGAATTTGAGTATTTCCAACTGAGCGAAAAAATGCCCAGGCTGGGAATCGAACCCAGATCCTTGGCTTACAAAGCCAATGCTTTTCCGTTTAAGCTAACTGGGCCGACAACCAGCCAGCATATTTCGCTCAGAAAACCTTATTGGTAGAACATCTGGTCTGTCATGTAGATAGCTCAACAGAATAAACCGCAGGTAATGGAACTCCATATAAACGATGGATACGTAGATGAACTATTATTTTAACACAATCAAACTGATTGGTAAAGTTATCATACGAATTTGAATATTTCCAACTGAGCGAAAAAATGCCCAGGCTGGGAATCGAACCCAGATCCTTGGCTTACAAGGCTAATGCTTTTCCGTTTAAGCTAACTGGGCCGACAACCAGCCAGCATATTTCGCTCAGAATACCTTATTGGTAGAACATCTGGTCTGTCATGTAGACAGCTCAACAGAATAAACCGCAGGTAATGGAACTTCATATAAACGATGGATACGTAGATGAACTATTATTTTAACACAATCAAACTGATTGGTAAAGTTATCATACGAATTTGAATATTTCCAACTGAGCGAAAAAATGCCCAGGCTGGGAATCGAACCCAGATCCTTGGCTTACAAGGCCAATGCTTTTCCGTTTAAGCTAACTGGGCCGACAACCAGCCAGCATATTTCGGTCAGAAAACCTTATTGGTAGAACATCTGGTCTGTCATGTAGACAGCTCAACAGAATAAACCGCAGGTAATGGAACTCCATATAAACGATGGATACGTAGATGAACTATTATTTTAACACAATCAAACTGATTGGTAAAGTTATCATACGAATTTGAATATTTCCAACTGAGCGAAAAAATGCCCAACCTGGGAATCGAACCCAGATCCTTGGCTTACAAGGCCAATGCTTTTCCGTTTAAGCTAACTGGGCCGACAACCAGCCAGCATATTTCGCTCAGAAAACCTTATTGGTAGAACATCTGGTCTGTCATGTAGACAGCTCAACAGAATAAACCGCAGGTAATGGAACTCCATATAAACGATGGATACGTAGATGAACTATTATTTTAACACAATCAAACTGATTGGTAAAGTTATCATACAAATTTGAATATTTCCAACTGAGCGAAAAAATGCCCAGGCTGGGAATCGAACCCAGATCCTTGGCTTACAAGGCCAATGCTTTTCCGTTTAAGCTAACTGGGCCGACAACCAGCCAGCATATTTCGCTCAGAAAACCTTATTGGTAGAACATCTGGTCTGTCATGTAGACAGCTCAACAGAATAAACCGCAGGTAATGGAACTCCATATGCTGGCTGGTTGTCGGTCCAGTTAGCTTAAACGGAAAAGCATTGGCCTTGTAAGCCAAGGATCTGGGTTCGATTCCCAGCCTGGGCATTTTTTCGCTCAGTTGGAAATATTCAAATTCGTATGATAACTTTACCAATCAGTTTGATTGTGTTAAAATAATAGTTCATCTACGTATCCATCGTTTATATGGAGTTCCATTACCTGCGGTTTATTCTGTTGAGCTGTCTACATGACAGACCAGATGTTCTACCAATAAGGTTTTCTGAGCGAAATATGGGCCCCACCAGTGGCCGAGAGGTTCTGCTCTCGAAGCTGGTAGACGGGAGGTGCTGGGTTCAAACCCAATCGCGCCCGTCGGCCTAATCGTTCGGAGTTTTCGTGGTTTTCTTCGAGCCATGGATTTCCATGCGTTAATACGGGTTAGGTTCCCTTAGAAAGACCCCCACGAAGGGCACTCCCCCTCGGGCCTATATCCCTAGCGTAGATAATCGGCCGTCAAAAAATCAACCAACCAACCAACTGAGCGAAATATGCTGGCTGGTTGTCGGCCCAGTTAGCTTAAACGGAAAAGCATTGGCCTTGTAAGCCAAGGATCTGGGTTCGATTCCCAGCCTGGTCATTTTTTCGCTGAGTTGGAAATATTCAAATTCGTATGATAACTTTACCAATCAGTTTGATTGTGTTAAAATAATAGTTCATTTAATGATTTGTTGAGAATTATTTATTTTAGGCAGTGAAATCTTACCAAAAATGCTAATTTAAAAATGACTTTCAATAAATAATTAATAATTAATTTTGAGTTTCCCTTAGAAAGAAAATGGTCTATCAAAATACGTAAATCACGTTATTCTAACTACTCTAAAAAAATCTAGACCTCTATCTTTCACCATTTCTGAGAAAAAGGTACATAAAGTTGGTGAATTTAACATGGCGGAGATAGGGCTTTCCTGGTCCCGTTAAAACGGAAAATTAAGAAGTATTTTTTTGTTAATATATTTCTTTAGCACTTCTTTCTATGCATTTACTTAAAGACTGTTATTATTTAATTGTTTAATCTTTATTTTTAACAATTTTCAGTTCGACCGTTGGACGTTAGAATAACCAACACGCAGCCTTACTTGTCAGCTGGCAAATCTGTAACTTTCGAGTGTGAATCTTCTGGTTCCAGACCCCGTGCGATTATGACGTGGTGGAAAGACTCCGAGAAACTAGTTACCGACAACGAAGTCATATCTGACAATGGGAATTTAACTTTGAGCACATTCACATTCGTACCAACACCTGAAGACAATGGAGTGAAATTTACCTGCTCAGCTGAAAATCCATCCTTACCTAACAGCCTCATAGAAGATAACAGGTTTATAATGGTTCACTGTAAGTATCTTAAATTTTGATTTACAGGTTTAGTAAAAAAATCCTAGAAATTAATTACTGAGCCTATTTTAGGGGCTGTTTTCAAATTGAAGTTTGGCACTCGATTGTTGAAATGCTATAAAATGACTATGTCACTTCTGTTAATGCATTAATTCTTGCCAATATTAAATTCTCACTCGCTAATATGTTTCGACTGATGCCATCTTAAATGTTTCATTAAAATGAGTAAAATATATATTTTTCAAATTATTCTGGACATCATAGAGGGTCCCTTAAACCGTCATTTTGATGTTTTTTACTCTTAATTCGGAAACTACTTGAAATAAAAATTTGAAATTGAGAATTCGCATAAACCAGGACATAATAAATATAAATCTATGAAAAAAATTGTAGTTTGCAATTCATTTTTTTTTTCGAATATTAATTTCATAATTCATAATATAAAATTTTAAAATTACAAATTCAATGTATCTATGTTTGTGTTTTTTAGTATTATAACCAAACACAAAATTATCACATTAGGATTATAATTTCAGGAGATATTAATAAAAATATGAAAATGTAATTTAATATTAGACGATCTACATTTTGAATGTTTATAATTAAAAAACTTATCATCCAAACGATTTGAAATTTCGTTTCAAAGCATAGTTTGAACCGAAGATTAAAAATATATTGTAAAAATAGGTGTGTTGCCATTGAAAAAAGAAAGTTTGATCTGGTTTGGATTTGTAGATGGCCACCTAAACAAATTTTATATACATCATTAAAAAGTAGGCTTTATTTCCAATCCATTGGTATCACTAACTTTCTTCTATTATAATTAGTTGCAGAGTTAGTAGGGGGTGTTTACATTTTTTTTTCCACGACTGTACATAAAAAAATTCGAGTTAATGTCTTTGGTAGTTTTTGAGAAAAGGAACATTAATGTAACATGGCAGGTATAGGGCCTTTCAACTCCCCTTTATATAAGTGTTTAATATACTTTACAATAAATGCTTATGCCAAGACATTCATTGTCAAAATTGTGCTTTAATCTCAAAACCACATTTCCTGTAGGAAAGTGCAGTGAGTCTTGGACATTTTCTGTATTATAATTTTTTAGGTACATTTCGTAAAAAATACTACCTATTACATTCTCCCCTATGTTGGAATTTTGCTGGTGGAATTAGTACTTAACTTCGAAATCTGCCGAAATCCCTGTAGGCCGAGCCGGCAGGGAATTTTTTTTTTTTTATTTATTTAATCTATAACTAGCGCATTATTTGCATTATCTGTACACTGTAAAACAAGTCGGATGTGACAATCTCAAAACTTTCTTCTATCTCATATATGTTAATGCTTCAAAATTCGTTAACACAGTGCCAAAATTGAATGACAATCTATGCCCACTGGGAGGGTTCTAAAGTTATGAAATTCTTGAAATAAGACTATTGCGGAAATCGTGAAAGATGCAGCATAACAGCGCCACCTGTCGGGCGATTTACACTAAAATAAAATCGGCAATAATATTTATCAAGGTATATTTGAAACTGAAATTTGATAAAAATTCGTGCATTAGTTCTTGAGATAGATGTATTGCGGTAATCGGGAAAAATTCAGCATATAAGCGCCACATGTAGAGTGACTGACACCAAAAGGTAAACAGAACCAATACATATCAAGGATTAATTGAATCTCAAGTTTGATGAAAATCCGTGCATTAATTCTTGAGATAGAGCTATAGCGGAAATCGAGAAAAATGGAACATAGTAGCGCCGCCTGTTGGCGATTTACATCAAAATATAAACTGCATCAATTCATGTCAAGGACTAACCAAATCTTAAGTTTGAGGAAAATTCGTGCATCAGTTCTTGGGATAGAGCTATTGAGGAAATCGTAAAAAATGCAGCATAGCAGCGCCGCCTCTTAATCGATTTGCACCAAAAACTAACCAGGGTCAATTTATATCACCAACAAACTTAATATAAATCTTTATTAACCCTTAAATGCCTGTTGTTGCTTTTCGGCAACATACCTAATTTAGGCTCTAAAATACTATTAGAATAATATTGGAGCTATAATGCCTAATGTTGCCAATAAAATACATTCTGAAGATATTATTAAATCGGTTTTCAACGTATAGATGGCAACAATTATGCTGTATAAGAATAAAGATAGATTTATTTTTTCAATTGTTGCTACTTGTTCTTTTTGTTTTGTTTGGAAGCTTGCGAAATACCCTATTTTGACATGCAGTGAGCAAGTAAAATTTATCTCTTATTATAGTTCCTAAAATTCTTGTGTGTTTAATATTATAGAATATTATCAAGAGAAATTATTTTTTCAATTAAACACCAGTATTGCCGATTAGTAACAAACTGTTTTTTAGCCATAAACTAGACTTAAAACAAAATATGATTTTTTAAAGTATTTTTCCCATGATTTATTTAAAAAATGGAAGCCGAAAAACATTATTACAATGATTTTTGAAAAATCAGGCATTTAAGGGTTAAATTCCGTGCATTAGTTCTTGAGATAGTTAGATATCACAAATTTTGTGTCACAGACAGAATCACAGACTCACAGATAGACATTTTGTAAAAACATGTTTTTTTGAATCTCTGACACTTAAAACGTATAAATCCGTCGAAAACCGGATATCGAAAGTTTTCACGAATCCAATACTTTCTTCTCGTAAAAATAGAAGAAAGTAAAAAGATACATAACTCTTAATCTTGGAAAATATAATATAACGATGAACGAAAATATACAACTACATCGCATGAGTTACTAACTACAGTAGAATTTCGTTACAACGAATGTCAGTTTAGTGAATTTTTCTGTTCAACGAGTATTATGTGGTATGTTAAAAAAATCTTATTCTCATATTTCATTATAAAAATAATCCCTATAACGAATTTTTCAATATACCGAATTTAAGTGGTCTCAGGACTTTTAAAGTTTTAAAATTTTCGAAATTTTAATTTTTTTAGATGTTAAATTCCTATAGTGTCGGAACATTTTGACATAATTGTTTCCTTGAAATTCCCATTAGAACAGAAGTTATGGCTTTTAGAATTATATCCGCCCAATAGCTGAAGCGACGTTCCCGAAATTTTGAAGTAATTTTTCTCTAAATGACGTTTTTGGGCATAACGCGCAGGATATCTCAAAAACTTCTGAATATTTTTTCATGAAATTTTCAAAACATATGTTTCGTGTTAGTCTGTTTAACCTTCAGACTACCAAAAAAAAGTATATGCAAGAACTACCATTCGGGTCCATTGGACCCATATGTAAAATATATAGGATTTCAAAATATACAAAACACCCATTTATCTACAATGAATATATTTGTTATTAATGCACCTTATACAATATATAAAAGTGATATATATAGTAATAGAGTAAGAAAGTAACACATACAGTAAGAAAGTAATATATATAGTATATTATAATGACTACAAAACGTTTTTCATCATAATAAAATTATTCTGTACATGAAGTACAAATAACGACGGAATGTTCTCCGCAAACATTTTTCGTACACTTCTTGCATAATGTTCGTGTTTTTCGATCTTTTTTAGAGGGACAAATATGACATCTTGATTTTTTTCGTGGCGGTTCAAAACTATTTGCGTAAAGTTGTTCTGAAGTAGATGTTGAGACGGCGATTCCTCCTTCACCTACTAATTCTTCTGCAAGTTGAATAATGAAATTCCGCCTTTTTTTCATTTTCGGATCACATTCAGCATTCAGTGACAACCATATTATGTATGCATTCATCGCACTTATATCGATCATATTATAAAATACAATCAAAGGCCACCGACGTGTCATGCGTTTCACACTATATGCTCTTACCATTTTGTCCATCGTATCTACTCCGCCTTTGGTTTTATTATAATCTAGGATTATTTGTGGCTTTTTTTCTAAGCTGTTGTCAATATCATAAGTGTTATGCATTGTGCTTAGCAAATTAACAATTCTACCTTTTCTGGGACAGTAAGAGATGATGGTCGCCTTCTCTTGAAACCCAAGTAAAGTAGAATATACAGAACGATGTTTTGGATTTGTGAACACAGCGGGTAATTCAGGTTTATTTTTTCGAATTGTTCCAATAAGAGATGATTTTTTTGAAGTAAGATGTGTTGCTAATGCATATGACGTAAAAAAGTTATCACATGTAATATTACGACCAGAATTTTCAATTTCCTTCGTCAATCTTTTAACTACATTTTCTCCCTGATGAGATTCTCTTACTTCATTTTTGCCTGTATATAGTTCCAGTTTCCAAGCATACGATGTTACGCTGTCACAAATAACCCAGAACTTCAATCCATACTTTCCAGGTTTAGATGGCATATACTGACCGAAAGGACATTTTCCACGAAAAGAAACTAATTGCTCATCGACAGTCATAGACCAATTAGGAATATAAGGGTCTTGTAAATAGCTATTCCACAATTCAAAGCATTCTATTATTGGCTCTAATTTATCAGTTGATCTTCTTTTACGCCTCTCAGCAGCATCATCAAATCTTATGACACGTAATATACTTGTGAATCTATTGCGACTCATAATGTCCCGAAATATTTGTCTTCCATTTTTTATGCTCCAAAGTTCGCTTACTGTTTCATTTTTCGATGTATATACTCCAATAAGTAATAAAAGTCCGATGAATTTTTTAAGTTCTATAATATCTATAGGTTTCCACTCTTTATCGAATACTCTATTGCCTTCCGCGTTTGTCCATTTTACTATAATTTCCAAAAGTCTTTTTCGAAAATAGATAAGAAATGAGGATGATATGGAATCCACTTCACGATTTGCAAATCTTGAAGGTCCAGATTTTTCACGTAAAATATTGATTTCAGTACGTCTTCCTTGTGGTCTGGCAACTTCATTCTTATACCAGATCTGTGAATTATTTTTGGAAACAAAAGTAGAATTTGAAGTACTTGTGGTTGCTACATTTACTTCATTGGAATCATTATCAGATTCTGAGTAGGAATCAGAAATTTCATTATGTATTTCAACATAATCTACTTCACCTTCATCAGACGACAGATTTTCATCATCGGTGTCGAATTCTATATCGTCCGGATTTTCCATAATTTTTTGAATTTCCTCTTGAGTCAATACTTTTTTTCTGTTCATCTTCAATTCAGTTTTTAACAAAAAATAAGTTAGGAAATAAGAAAATGATGAATATATGTAAAATAACAAAGCACGTACAAACTACACTTATTACTTGTCTTCAAATATCAAGTCCTATTTTCAATGAAAAGACTCAAAAACATCAATAGACACCATTCGCTCACTAACTGTGTATGTTGATAAATGACTCTCTGAACCAGAAGTAACCTTTTATATATAGAGCACGAAGTTTACTAGATCAGTCTAGAATGTTCTCAAAACTTCATTATAAAGTCGCCAAATTTGGCGAGATTGGCGCTAAAAATCCATCGCCAAATGGGCGATAAACAGCCAATTATGGTAACCCTGTTCCTTCTCATGATTTATGGCAACCCTAGAAAAAGAAAGCAACAGTATATTACGTTTGTTTTAATGTTGGGTCCAATGGACCCGCGTGGTAAACAATGAAACAAATTAAAAATAGGTAAAAAATTTCGAACAAAATTTTAATCGCAATTGCATATACATAGAGGAGACAATTGCAGGAAAAGTCATGTAATCGCGAAACTTTGAATGCTATTTTTCATGAGAAAAATTTACATTAAATATTGCTGTCGGGTCCAATGGACCCGTCTGGTAGACGGAAGGTTAAACTGAACTTAAAATTTCCTTCTTATTGTTCAAAATAATATTTTTCTTAGGTGATTATAGTGTTGAAATTTTCTAAATTTTGCATTAACTGAATACAACTTTGTATTGAAACTATAAAAATGCTTTTAATACAAATTTATTTAAGTTCAGAGTAATTATTACATTCTGAAGTATAAGTAAGCACCAAAATTTTCATTCTAATCGCAAAATTTATTTTGTAATCCTGCGCGCAATTTATTATGCCGATTTTCTGCTCGTCAAATGTCTGACAGTTTGGAGCCCCCTGTAAATGCTAATTCTGCATCTTGCAATTTTTTAAATACATGAAATGAAAGAACATACTTATATCTTTCATCTCAATTAAAAATATGTCTTAAAATCAAATACATTTTAAGATATTAAATGTTGAAAATGGTCTTTTTTTTTTTCGTTTTTTCCAATTTTAAGAGTCCCGAGACCCCTTAATCAGTGCACCCCAGAGATTCGTTATAACGAGATTTTACCGTATTCCAAAATACATTCTTTGTCTTTAAAAACCTCAGAAACCAATATATTTTCTAGATTTAAAGAAATATCTGTAAAAACAAAGTTTTTTTGCTGCAGCTGATCATAAGAAACGTTTTTGAGTAGTTTTTATATTGTATTAATTAGTTTTCTCAACCAGTTATAAAGTTTTTACGGTTGCTATCTATTCTAAAATACTCATTTTCATGTTCAACAAGCATGTTTGACAAACAAGCGCGATAAATTGAAATCTTTAAGAGATCTCAGGACTCTTAAAATTGAAAAAAAAAATGGAAAAAAGACCATATTCAACATTTAATAGCTTAAAATGTTTATGATTTTAAAATACAATTTTTATTGGGTTGAAAGATATAAGTATGCTCTTTCATTTCATGTACTTAAAAATTGCAAGATGCAGAATTATCATTTATAGGAGACTTTAAACTGTTGGACATTTGACAAGCAGAAAATTGACATAACAGCTTACACGCAGGATTACAAAATAAATTTTGAAACTAGAAGAAAAATTTTGGTGCCAACTTATACTTCAAATTATAATAAATACCCTGAACCCCCCAAAAAATTATTCAAAGCATTTTTATATTTTTAATACAAAGCTGTATTTAGCTAATGCAAAATTTCGGAATTTCAACAGTATAATCACCTAAAAAAATATTTTTTTGAACAATAACAAGGAAATTTTAGGTTCAGTTTATACAGACTAACATGAAACATATGTTTTGAAAATTTTATGAAAAAAATATTCAGAAGTTTTTGCGATATCGTGCGCGTTATGCCCATAAACGTCATTTGCAGAAAAATGCCTTCAAAGTTTCAGAAACGTTATTTCAACTGTTGAGCAGGTATAATTCTAAAAGCCATACTTTCTGTTCTAATAGGAATTTCAAAGAAACAATTATATTAGAATGTTTAGAAAAGATAGCACTTTAATGTCTAAAAAAATTAAAATTTTGAAAATTTTGAAGCTTTAAGAGTCCTGAGACCTCTCAACTTTAATATTATAAGTAATATTATTTTGTTATATATCAGTGTTCCTATGTGTCAAGGGATTTCAAAACCAGTTTTTAGGAAAAACTATGTTTGCTTTATTGAAGAAATTTTTAAAATATATATGGCGATCATTAAGTTTAGAAAAAAAAATCGTATTCAAATTCCCCGAAGTCTAGGAAATCTTGTAAATATTATTATAACATATTCTAAATATATTCTGAAACATCAGCCAACAACTATTTGCCCGAAATATATAGTACTTATCTAAAGGGTAAAAAAAATTTCATACTTTTAAAAATATCCCTTAAGTCACATGCATATCAGTCAAAGTTGGAAGGAAATTTCTCAGTTGAGAAGTGGATAAAGCCATTTCTGATAGCAGAATACATTTTAGAAGTGGAAGATCCATTTTTCTATTTGCTTCGGCTTTATAGGGGAATATACTATTCCAGATGATGGATTTCTGAATAAAATATGTGGAACTTCTGCAAGTTTTTCCTTGAAAGATGATTTCAGTATTGAAAACGTTCTACGCGTGTAAATCTTTTACCTCTTTCGTTCCATATAAAATTTACTTAGTATTACAAGTCCTACAAGTAAGTCTATATCCCCTTTGCACTCAAAATACATTTTTAAGATTTAAAAAATATATACCAAGGCTTTTTTTTTCGTGAATATTATGGATCAAAGCTATAATTTTAAAACCTTAACTTCTGAAACAAAATAAGTTCAGCGTAAAACAAACATGTTAAAAGCAGTTGTTTTTCTATTCTAAAATAAAGTATAACTAACGCTGTCACCAGTGCCGCCGCGTAAATGATTTTTTTATGACCGGGAGTCTTTCTTCGCTAATAGTAAGAAAACTACTGCATATAAAAATATGAAAACTGGTGGTATTATTAGAGAAATGATTGATAAACACGCTGATGGAGACAGTTTTTAAATCGAAGAATTATTTTAAGTTATATTTAATGTTAAATTTAGTCAAAATAGTTTTATATGAACAAAAACTATGCTTAGGGATTTAATCATTTTTTGTAAGGATATACATCACAAACTCGTGGTGTGCAGACTGCATTTATTTTTTTAATTTGACAGAATTTTTAGGGGAGGAGTGTCAATTTCTTATTCAGAATTTCATCATTTCAACAGATTTTTTCTCACATTAAAAAAAGTCATTTTAAATTATTGCTAGTTGTAAGAACAGCGTAAAGAATATTTCCTTTCAATTAAAAATGTATTTTCATTCGACTATTAAAAACAGAAAAAAAAACTTTGCTAGAAGCTGAAAAAATATTGAAAATTACGTCATAAAAATTGTATTTACACGTGAATATTAAAAAAGAAAGAAAACTTTAAAATAATTACATTTCTATGTGTTGAAATCCGTAAATGGTAGAAATTACGTCATATTTAGAGTGGCCAAATAAAATTATTGCCAAACAGTTTAATATAAAAATTACATTTAAACGAAAAATTTATTTCATATTTCGAAATGAACTGTTTGACTGTTTTTGTCGATTATGAGACAGCACAAATAATTATATTTCCTTACAAATAAAAAAGGTATTTTCTCGTGAATATTAAAAATAGAAAGAAAACTTTCGTGGAAATTACGTCAGATTTAAAACAATACACTTAAAATGTTTTATTTAAAACAATTTTCTTATAGCGTTGTTAAAAAATTAAAGGATACAATGACTATGTTTGCTTAGTTCATTTTATATTTGCTGATTTTTTAATGCTGTTTACTGATCTTATTAAATCGACCAAGAAAACAGCCATTAGGGGACACAATAGCAGCTGATTTGACCTCAAAATACTTTAGTCAAATGGAAATGGATGGAAACCTGTTTACAAGGCGATTGCCACTTAATTATAATTCAATCTTCCATAATCTTTTTAAAGCAGATGAAATTAGCGTGTTTTACAGTCTGTGCTATCTGAACGGGGATTGGCGAGCGCAGATCGTAAGGGACAGTCCCTAATATTATTTAATTTTATTTAAATTTCTAACTGGCTAAAAAAAACTTTATCTGAGCAGTTAGGAATTTCATAATTCAAAAATTTAAATCGATGAATATAGGAATAAATAAAAAATATTAATTGGGGTAATCTTGTCTGAATGTCTTTCAGAGATTCTCCTTTAATTAAATATAAAAGTGTACATATTTTTTAAATCTATTATACTAATTAGTTTTCATTTGTGATTAATTTTCTATTGTTTAGTTTTTAAAATATTTCATTATTGGCCAATTTTAGAAACCGTGGTTACACGAATCATTAACGCAATTGTTGTGGTAACTTGTATATAGTTTTAACCATAAAGAATATTTGGTGATTTTTTCAACTGTGCCACTGTGCTAACAAAAAAAAAAGCCATAAATTAGATTTATTAACTTGTCTTTAATTTATAAAACTGGAAACACACCTGTTTATATAACTTGTTTAATTTTAGCATGTCAGGGAGGGTTAAAAATCGATTGCAAAATTCAATTTTTATATGAACGAAGTTGCTAAATAAAGGAATGCAAAAACATCTGTATCTACAAAAATGTGCATGTCAGATACATGTCAGGAGGGTTAAAAATCGATTGCAAAATTCAATTTTTATATGAACGAAGTTGCTAAATAAAGGAATGCATAAACATCTGTATCTACAAAAATCTGCATGTCAGGAGGGTTAAAAATCGATTGCAAAATTCAATTTTTATATGAACGAAGTTGCTAAATAAAGGAATGCGAAAACATATGTATCTACAAAAATGTGCATGTCAGGAGGGTTAAAAATCGATTGCAAAATTCAATTTTTATATGAACGAAGTTGCTAAATAAAGGAATGCATAAACATCGGTATCTACAAAACATCTGTATCTACAAAAATCTGCATGTCAGGAGGGTTAAAAATCGATTGCAAAATTCAATTTTTATATGGACGAAGTTGCTAAATAAAGGAATGCGAAAACATATGTATCTACAAAAATGTGCATGTCAGGAGGGTTAAAAATCGATATCAAAATTCAATTTTTATATGAACGAAGTTGCTAAATAAAGGAATGCAAAAATATCTGCATCTACAAAAGTATATAGAAGTCTAACTAAGTAAATAATGATAAATAAATGTAAATTTAATGTTTATCTCCAATGATACCTTTGTGATAAAAGAAAATTAACAAATCATCATATATAAAATAATTCACCCCGCCCCCTTTTAAAATTCTCCTTTCATAATTGTAAATTTAATCAAAAACTTCCTTTTCTTTCTAAAAAATATATCGCTTTCTTCTCTTTTACGCATAATAAATAACATTCACTTTGATGTTCCCAAGTTTACTCCAGCAGTTAATAAATTAAATGAGAAATAAATTAACATTCCCATCCTAAAATCTCCAACAAGACTGTTCATATTGTTTTCGTTAATGAATAAATAAAAGATATTCTTTGACCATATTCTCTTCTGCAGCAGATATATACCAATTTGAGTATTTTTGAAATTGTGTAATATCATTAAAATAGACCTTAAACAATTTTTTCCCATAGACCGTAATGTAACTCGGTTCTTTTTAGTGTCCCTATAAAGGTACTATAAATGCTAAACACTTCATTTTTAATTCGTAGTACATATCCCTCACCCGCAAGAAAAGTGACACATCTCGCAAAAATTCATTTTGCGTTTTATTCCACTAATAGGTCTGTCATAGATGAGTCTTGCTACACAAAAAGTTCCATATGTGTAGTTATACGGAATATCACTTTATTATGCTATATGTCCATTTGTGACCACAGAAGAGGGGTGGACTGTATGGGGAAGTAAAATTACCCAACCTTCCAAACCTCATCCTATGTCTTCATTATTAAGGGTTTTATGCATGTTTTTAGTCCTGCATGCATAGTCCAAGAGCCGACAACACAAAACCCTATGTTATCAAGCACAAGGAAAAAAACCTTTATTTTATGGAAAAGTAGAAATAGGGGAATCTAATGATCATGTCTGCCGGAAGTGAAATGGTGCATAAGTCAAAATTAATACACTTCCGGTGTATTTTTAGACGCTTATCCTAAGGGATACAGCACAAGAAAAATAAATTTTGGAAAGTGTTGAGTTCATTTAGTACTATAATAATATCCTGGTCTGCCATGCCGTAGCCGGTGCGTTCAAAGTTCAGCAACAGCTGAACTTTGGCAGATATCGATTTTCTGTAATAACTATATTCAAACTTAATTTTAAAATACAAATTATCCTTGTGCTCGATAACTTAGGTTTTCATTACAAATAATTTCGATAAAAGTACGTCTGGCATGTGTTTCGCACCGGCTGCGGCATGGCAGACCAGGATATTATTATAGTACTAAATGAACTCAATATTTTCGATAATTTATTTTTCCCGTGCTCTATACCTTAGGATAAGCCTCTAAAAATACACCGGAAGTGGTATTAATTTTTGACTTATGCACCACTTCACTTCAGGCAGACATTGGATCATTAGATTCCCCTATTTCTACTCTTCAATAAAATTAAGGTTTTTTTCTTGTACTTGATAACATAGGGTTTTGTGTTGTCGGCTCTTGAACTATCAGAACTATGGGCTATAATTTCATGTTACAGTAAAATCTTGCAAATTTTCTTTTGCCTCTCCTGTGAAATTTACTTTTGTCGAAAAGTGTCACATTTCTTGCGGTTGAGAGATATTACCACTATTTATTGATTATTAATTATTTTTTAAATAAATGGTTTTATTGGTTTAAATTATTTAATTATTAATTTTATTCAATTTCCATTATATATTACCACTATTTATTAATTAAAAATATTTGTAAAATAATTATTAATATTTTAATTTAAATATATATTTTATATTAAGTAAATATTTATTAAAAATATTTATAATAATGTGTTGAAATCGTCTTTATATTCTTTAAGAATTCCAGTAATGTAAAAGGTAATTTAAAAAATAATTTATAATATTAAATTTTCCTGTCTTAATTTAAAAAGATTAATAATGGTGGAATCATATTTCATATCTTATTCAGCTACCATTTATTTTATCTTTTCAGTAGAAATTTTAATGATGCATTCAGAACACGAAGTTCAATACTTCTGCATGATACGCCATTGCGGTTACATAAAAGCATTTCTATTACGTGACTGGGTATACAAATGGTTTAAGATCTGATAAATAACTCTAATATCATACTGTTTCAATGGAAATAATTGTAACATGGAGTGCATGGTGTAAAACCTCTCAATAAGGACGTCTTATGGACCAGATGTTTTCCATTAAAAAAGATTTTCTTTATAAAGAGGCATGATAGAGAATAAGAAAAAAAAAATTAATAAAATATAAATACATGAGGCAATTTGAGTTTGATAGAAATATCCTACAAAACTGAGTTGAAAAACAGTTACTGAATTAGCAAGCTAAAAATAGAATAATTAGCAATGCAAAAATAAGATAGTAATTTAAAAATGGAATAGTTATAGGATAAATAAAAGGCAGTTATAGGCAAGTTAGGATCTTAAAAATAACATATATTCCATTAATTTGTAGTCTAGCTATAATAATTCATTAAGATGGCTAATGATGAAATCGTATTTCATATCTTATTCAGCTACCAATAATTTGATCTTTTCAGTAGAAATTTTAATGATGCATTCAGAACACGGTGGCGGTGTTCAATACTTCTGCACTATATGTCATTGCGGTTAAATAAAAGCTTTCCTATTACGTGACTGGTATATAGAAATGGTGTCAAATCGGATAAATAATTCTAATATGTATCATACGATTCGAATGCAAACGATTGTAACATTGAGGAAATAGTGTAAAACCCCTCAATAAGGACTACAATGGTACCAGATATTTTTCTATTATAAAGAGATTTTCTTTATAAAGAAGCGCAATAGCAAATAAGAATATAAAGAGGCATGATAGAAAATAAGAAAAATTGTAATAAAAATATAAATATATGATACAATTTGATTTCGGGAAAAATATCCTACAAAACGGAGTTAAAAAAACATTTACTGAATTAGTATTTTAAAAATAGAATAATTAGCAATGCAAAAAATAAGATAGTAATTTAAAAAGGGTATAGTTATAGGCTAAATAAAAGGCAGTTATAGGCAAGTTAGGATCTTACAAATCTCATATATTCCATCATTTTTCCGTCTAGGTGTAATACTTCATTGAGATGACTAATGATGAAATCGCATTTCATATCTTATTCAGCTACCAATAATTTGAACTCTTCAGTAGAAATTTTAATGATGCATTCAGAACACGAAGTTCAATACTTCTGCACGATACGCCATTGCGGTTACATAAAAGCTTTTCTATAACGTGACTGGGTATAGAAATGGTTTCAGATCTGATAAATAAGTATAATATCATACTATTTGAATGCAAATGATTGTAACATTGAGTGAATTGTGTAAAACCTCTCCATAAGGACATCTTAGGAACCAGATGTTTTCTATGAAAAAAGATTCTCTTTATAAAAAGTCATGATAGAAAATAGGAAAAATTGCAATAAAAATATAAACATATGATGCAATTTTATTTCTGTTAAAATATTCTACAAAATTGAGTTAAAAAAACTAAAAATAGAATAATTAGCAATGCAAAAATAGGGTAGTAATTTTTAAAAGGAATACACTCTAAATTAAAATGTCTGAAATTCAGACACTTAAGTGTCTGAAATGGAGTGTTCAATTTTCAGACATTTTAAAATGTCTGAATTTTTTCAGACACTTTTTGCGTCTGAATTTCAGACACTTCAAACGTCTGAATCGCATCCATTTTTTTGTAAGCATCATACGTAGCCATGTTTGACCACGTTGAATCCTGGAAAAATATTTGGCTGTGGTCCTGCCCCCCCCCCCCCCACCCAATACAGCCTGATTTTTTTGGTGCTCTCAGTTTTGGTATACAATTTTCGTTACGTTGATAATTTAAATCTTTTACGACATTGTACTGATTATAATCAATATCTTGAACTTCAGGAGTAGAACAAGATTAAAAAACAAAAAATATTTATCTAAATATTAGATTTTTTTAAATTTATTTTGTTTTTAACCTTATTTTACTTTAAAAGTTCAAAATATTGATTATAATCAGTACAATTTCGAAACAGATTTAAAATATAAGCTTTACAAATATTGCACATCAAATTTGGGGGCACTACAGTCGTAGGGGGACGGGGCACTTCCCAGTTTGCCCTTCCTTTAATCAAGAAGTACTTTTGCAAAAAACGCAACCCTGCATTATAGTTGTCTAAATTGAGATGTCCGGTATTCGGGAGTATCCGTTGTGGGGGTTAATGGACATTCTCGAATAGCGAACACCTCTATTTAACGAATACTTTTTTAATCAGCAGACATACATATTTGTATATTTTTACCTCAAAAAAGTAGACATCTCCAATTATCGGACAAATTCCGCGGTCCCGAAGTGTTCGCTATTAAGTGCTTTTAAGGTACATAGATAAATATATATATATATTTTATAATCTTGTCCTACTCTAAAAGTTCAAAATATTTATTATACTCGGTTGAATGTGGAAAAAGATTTAAAATATCAGATGTACGAAAATTGCAAAAATCCCCCCCCCCCCCCAAAAAAAATGAAAATATAAAAAAATATATTGCCACATAGGCAATTTTACATATACATCACTTGATAATCACAACAGCCATTTAACTATGAATAATGAAAATAAATAAATAAATATTCTACTTTAATAACATTGGGGAAAAAATGACTTTGGTATTTTGTTAAATATATTTGCGTTTTTAAACTTGTCCTACTCTAAAAGTTCAAAACTTTCATTATAATTAGTGCAAGATTTAAGATATCAGCTTTACAAAAATTCATGCAAAATCCCCCCCCCCCCAAAAAAAATGAAAATACTTATTTAAAAATTATGTTTTTAAAAAATTTATATTTCCACATGGGCAAGTTTTTATGTAGATCAGAGGGTACTCACAAAAGCTATTCAACTATCAATAAAAACAAATAAGTACATATTCTATATTAAAAACATGAGGAAAAAATAACTTATGATTTCCAAACTTCTTTCGTCTTAAATATATACAGTAACATCTGTCATTTTTGTATTTTTCGTATAAGTGCATATAAATAAAGTTACCACAATTTTAAATACGAAATCTAGTTAGAGGTTTTTACTTTTTCCCATTATAAATTTCAAATTACTTTTTTTATTAAAAATAATAAAAAAATCAGTATTAGAGTTGATTGCAAATCAAATGCATATGTATATTTTTACAGGCAGCTTCATATAATAGACCAGTCTCATTTACTTTATTTATCTTTTTTTAATCTGCGGTTTTATGCCAGGAAGTAAGAAAGCATTAGGTCATCTTTCAAAGTTTTTTTTTTCTTTACTTCCTTGTGGCCGTCATTTACTGCGAGATAAAAATTATCCGTTGAAACTAAGAACTGACATTGAATATATAATTCGTAATAAAAAAGAACGTCATAAGTTTAAAAATATATACTTCTAGAATTAGTGGGGTTTTTTGCGAACAGA
This sequence comes from Maratus speciosus, assembly GCA_963932465.1. Classification (NCBI taxonomy): domain Eukaryota; kingdom Metazoa; phylum Arthropoda; class Arachnida; order Araneae; family Salticidae; genus Maratus; species Maratus speciosus. The sequence continues at coordinate 356,154,272 of OZ010799.1, read as the reverse complement.
TTCAAAACTAATTAAATTTCATGCAGGATTTTGTTTAGTACAATAAATAAAATCATAAAATACACTAATTTTACTACTATAAAGAAACTTACTTGAGTTGCTGCAAGAGGTAAAAAATATTCCTCGATTTGAAATTTTAAAAACTACCACAACCACAGTGAGGGAGAAAGACTTTCATCAGTTTAAAAGGTAATCCCATAATACATCCGACTAGCCATATTTAAAGAATGAGATGTTTCATCCTAAAAACAGGACCCGCCAGACAAAAGTTTCTTTTTTTTTTTTACCAGCTTCGACAGGACGAAGATGAATAACACAATATTATTGATATAAATTGATACGAGTTAACACTAAGCCCATTGCACACGCTTTGTAGAATTTCCGGGTGTAATCTTCAACCGTCGTCTACTTCTGTTCTGTGTCTATCCCGCCCTTGTATCGACGACAGCTTCTAAGAGACATTTGATGTCGAGCACACAGGTCAGATGTATGTATTCAATAAATAAATACTCCAAGTTAATACGAATTAAAATCACAGTACTTCACATTTCGCAAAAAACGAATTAAAATACACGCGTACATAAAAACAAACTTTGTTTGAATTACAACGTATACCACTTCGAACGAAGACATCTAAAACGCATGCGCAACTGGGAGTGCTAGTGCCCCCTGGTGGTTATTGCGTCGGAAGAATCAAAACGTCTAAAATTAAGACACGTTTAAAGCAATGAAGTGTCTTAAAATAAGACGTTTGCGGATATTTTAGACATTATTCTCAGTTCGTTTACACCATGGTCATAGTAAGACGCTTATGTATCTTAAATTAAGACATCTATAGTGTCTTAATTTTCAGATTAAGACACTTAAGTGTCTAAAATTCTTTTTCAGTCACATATGTGTCTAAATTTAAGACGCTTCTATTTGCAGTGTAGTTATAAATAAAAAAACAATTTATAGGCAAGTTAGGATCTTAAAAATAACATGTCATTTTTTAGTCTAGTCATAATAATTCATTGAGATGACTAATGATTGAATCATATTTCATACCTTATTCAGCTACCATTAATTTGATCTCCTTACTAAAAATTTTAATGATACATTCCGAACACGAAGTTCAATACTTCTGCACGATATGCCATTCCAGTTATATAAAAGCTTTTCTATTACGTCACTGGATATAGGAATGGTTTCAAATCTGATAAATAGTTCTAATATCATAAAATTTGAATGCAAATGATTGTAACAATGAGTGAATAGCGTAAAAACCTCTCAATAAGGACAGCGAAGAGACCAGGTATTCTTCTATTAAAAAAAGGTTTTCTTTATAAAGATGCACGACAGAAAATAAGAAGAACTGTAACAAAACGGTAAATACATTATGCAATTTGAGTTCGATAAAAATATCCTAGAAAACTGGGTTAAAAAACAGTTACTGAATTAGAATTTTTTTAATAATTAGCAATTAAAAATAAAATAATAGGCAAGTTAGGATATTAAAAATAGCATATATTCAATCATTTTTCAGTCTACGTAAATAATTCATAGAGATGAATAATGATAGAATAATATTCATATCTTATTCACCTACCATTAATTTGATCTCTTCATTAGAAGTTTTAAAGGTGCATTCTGAACACGAAGTCCAATACTTCTGCATGATATGCCATTGCGGTTACATAAAAGCTTTTCTATTACGGGACTGGAACAGGAATGTTTTCAAATCTGATAAATAGTTCAAATATCATACGATTTGAATACAAATGATTGTAACATTGAATAAATAGTGTAAAATCTCTCAATAAGGACAGCGATGGGACCAAATATTTTTCTATTAAAAGAAAAAAATCCTTTTTAAAGAGGCACGATAGAAAATAAGAAAAATCGTAATTAAATATTATACATGATGCAATTTGAGTTCGAGAAAAATAACCTTGAAAACTCATTAAAAATCAGTAAGTGAATTCGTAATTTAAAAATAGAATAATTAGCAATTTAAAAATATGTTAGTATTTAAAAAATAAAATAGTCAGTAACTTAAAAAGTCGTCCCGGCTAGTGCCGGGAGGAAGAGGTAGCTTTTACATTTCTTATTTTTAAAAAGCCAACTTATATTATTCAAACACAGGAAGCTCAAATTAGTGGAACCAGATTATAGAATATTCAATACTAGTTTTTGTCAATACGGAATATGAAGGAGAATTTCTCGAAATTAGTCAGCTTTTTACAAGCTGATTTTATTTAAAGAGATTTATATTTCGTCGCCAAGTTCAGCAATATCTTGAAATGCCAGCAATTTTAAAACAACATGATGGGTGAAGCTAACCAATGAACTTGTTTAAGACCTTAGTAATTCCTGTACACATGCTCACTCACATCGAAATCGGGTGATATATAAGAGTGCTGTTGCAGGCAAAATATTAGATTTTTCAAAATGTCACCCACATTAGAAATTAAAACTGCTATATATCAGCCATTTTCCAAGATAAAGAAAAAACAAAAAATGCTTCGGAATCTTTGTATCAATGTCAACATTTAAGGTAAAATATTTTTCAATATCTAATTTTTTTGTATCTCATTTAAAATTTTTAATTAAAAAAAATTTAATTAAAAAAATTTAAATGGCCACCATTTCGTTTCAAAATGGCGGATGAAGCTGGCCAATGAAATTGATTGAGACATTGCTATATACTACTATGCATGTGCCCTGTCAAATCCAAATCGGTTAATAAAAATGCGTGTTATCGCGTTACAAAAATCAGATCGTTGCAAAAGGTCAGCCACACTAGAAATTCAATGTGCTATAAGTCTGCCATTTTTTAAGATATAGATGAAACAAGAAATGCCCCGAAATCTTTGTTTCAAGGTCAAACACATAAGAAAAACTTCTAATTTTTTTGTACTTCATTTAAAATTTTATTATTTTTTTTATTTTAAATGGCATTTTGAAACAATATAGTGGATGAAGCTGGCCAGCGAAATTGGTCGAAATATTGGTATGATCAACGTATACACCAAGTTACATCAAAATCGGTTCATAAATACGTGTTCTATCGCATGACAAATATCCCATCGTTTCAAAATGTCAGTCATACTAGAAGTTCAAAATTCTATAACTCAGCCTTTTCTTAAGATGTAGACAAAACAAAAAGTGCTTCGGAATCTTTGTATCAACGTCAAACAAATAAGAAGAAAACTTTTTTCAATTTCAATTTTTTTTTTACCTAACTTTAAATTTTAAATTAAATAAAATTATATGGCCACCATTTTGAAATAAGATGGCGGATGAAGCTGGCCAACGAACTCGGTCGAGACATTGGTATGTACTATGTACACACCAAGTTACATCGAAATCGGTTCATAAATACAAGAGTTACAGTGTGACAAAGATCAGATATAATATATATAATTCTCGGACATTTCCTCTCAACGTTTTTATGGAGCGAGGTTTCGAGGTTTGGGGGTCATGATCGTTGAAAATGTACCAAAATTTTTCGGAATCGCTTTCCTACGAACGGCTGAAATAAGTAGCTTTTTGTAATGAAAGCCACTTAAAATGGGATAGTTCTAGGATAATTATACGAAATTTATAAGATAAAAATTCTAAACAAGATAGTTATAGAACAGTTAGGAATTTAAAAAATAGGATATATTCTATCATTTACCAGTCTTCGTACAGCTATTCATCGAATGGAATAATGATGAAATCATATATCATATCTTATTCAGGTATCATTCATTTTATCTTTTCAGTAGAAATTTTAATGATGCATTAGAACACCAAATTCCATATTTCTGTACGACATGTCGCTGCAGTTACATAAAAGCTTTTCTGTTACGTGACAGCGTATAGAAATAGTTTCAAATCTGATAAATAATTCTAATATCATATGATTTGAATGGAACAATTGAAACATTGAATAAATAGTGTAAAACCTCTCACTAGAGCAGTGATGGAACCAAATATTTTTCTCTTGAAAAAAGATTTTCATTATAAAGACGTACGGTAGAAAATTTAAATATATATATATATATATATATATTTAAAACCACAAACAAAATATCAAAATCCATCACTCACCATAGCTGCATTGAAACTCACATCAAAAATATTATAAATAACCAATATAAACTTAACTCTTAAAATCAAACTGAATAACCAAACTAAAGAAAATATATATAATTGCAAGACATAACAGAACAGAACAGAACAGAAGGCGAGCGGTATGGCTAACGACATACACTGCAGGGTTAAGTCAGACTTTACGCATGCTACGTCCCCCTTCACTCGCCGAGACCAAAATTGAAAAAATGAAAAACTATGAAAAACTAAACAGAACTGCAACATCCATCAAAATATCTCTCTAACTCATTAGATCAATCAACTCATCAAAACCTCCATTCTCATCCATCACTGAGTTCAGTTCAGTTCCGTACCTGCTACTCTTAATAAAATCACAAGTTATTCTCCTGATGAAATTGCGAGGATAACCATGCTTGAATCCCAAGCGGCACCACTCTAAAATATCACTAAACATATCTATAACTCTAGTACTCAGTCTTTCGATTCGTATTAATCCATTTCTAAGTACATTTCTTTTAATCGAAACATGCACATTGGAATCAAAATATATCAGCTTTAAGGTATTAAAGTTGAAATCATTTCGCTTGTCAAATATCTTAGATATCAAATTTTCACTTTCTATGCTCAGGTTCACATCTAGAAAATTAATATTTTTACAATTCTGGGATGAGGGTTCCAGACTCAGAGACGTAGGATAATATGTAAAATCAACATTTTCAATATCATTGTTTAATTTAACTATCAAAACATCATCTATATATCTGTAGGATAATGTGTTACTGTTTAAATTATTATTTCTTTCATATATATGTAAATAAATGTTGGCCAAAATGGAACTGCAACTCCCCCCCATTGGAATACCCCGAATCTGTTTAAATATTGTATTTCCTTCGTAAAGGTAGTTTTCTTGTACTACTAACTGAAATAAGTTTATGAAAAAATCATAATGAACATCCAAAGTACTATTTGTATTATAAAAATCTACTATTTTATCTTTTAAATCTGTCAAATCAATTGTATTATAGAGGTCTGCAAAATCGTAAGCGAATAAACCAGTAATATTTTTTAATTTTTTCAGATTATCTAATAGTGTATAGCTATTTTTGATAATAAAAGTCGTCTCTCCCCCCATCACTCCGTCAAACACCCCCTCCAGCACCCCCAGCAAAGCCTTGCTAGCGGCACCAATATATGAACCAAATCCACAGGTCACACTCCTGAATTTGATAGGGGTTTTATGGAATTTAGGCACTAGTATGAGATAAGGGAAACTTTGACTCATTTGTTTCAGCTTAACTTTTTTATAGATCGCTTTAATCCTATTTTCTATTACTGCAGCTTTCGAATTCAATGGTAAATAGCTATTTTTATTATTGTAGCAATCATTCAAAAGTTTACCGTAAAGTACCTTACATATCAGTGCATAACTTGTATTTGCTTTATCCACATAGGTGATTATAAAATTTTCCTGAATCTCTTTAACTGAATGTGTAAGTTTGTTGTATTTCTCTCTATTAACTCCGTCAAAATCTCTGGAAAATTCTCGTTTAAAATCTCTTAATATATAATACTTCCACTCGTCAAAAACACTGGATGGCAAATTGTATCTATACATTAGTTTATTTATAAATATATCTATATTAATAGTAAAACGTTTAATTGCAACACTTTTAGTGAGAGTACGTTTCACACGATATTTAGTTCCGTACTCCATTAACCTCCTCAACTCCTCATCCTTTACTATCTTTAGATCTCCAGTAATAACATGTCCATAATACTTGTCTTTATAATTAACAAATTCAGAATCATTGCAATGGCAGATACTCCCTGCAATACTTTTCTTTAGATCTTTAGCAAATAAATTATAATTAAAAATAGTTCTCCCCAAAGGCTTATCATATTTAAAAGCCTTAACTATTTTTATTTTACCGACTGGTAGTAATTCATTGTATTTATTCAGCATTTTATTGTAATTTACACCCCTATGGCTATCACCCAAGTAATCCATTATAAAATAGATTTTATTTATTGCACTAACATGGCCATAGTCAATGTTACAATACATTTGTAATTTTTGTGTCTTGATTCTATATCTCAACAAATCCAAACCTAGATCAACATTCCCATTTTCTACCCTAGACTGTAAAATTCTTAAAGTTACGGGAATTAATTTCTTCTTAATGTTGAAAATCAAACCTTTAATCACCTTAACTCTTCGCTCACCTTTATAATTAATTATTTCATTTACTATGTCTGTACAAGTATTTAATTTTTTAAAATTATTCAACTTAGTATATTGATTACTATTTCTAATCAACTCGTTTCCAATGTCATGATTAATTTTGTCATAAATTGTATCATCTAAATTGTTAGTTTTAAAGTTTTTAATTATATTACTGTGGTTAAACATAACATTAAGTCCATATGGATAGACCGTACCAAACTTTATCATCATATCCTTTTCACGAATCTTTCTTTCCGTTTTATTAGGTATAATACACAATATAGAAATCCTAATGTTATCTATGCCATGTTCTGAAAAATGTGAAATTTCTATTTCTTGATCCTCTTTTTTATACTTAAGATTTCTAATGTCTGATTTGTGATTATTGAATCTCTTATTTAAAGGAGTAGAAGTCTCTCCTATGTACATTTGATTGCACACATTACATCTTAAACAATACACACAATTATATACCTTACAAAATTTTAAAGATTTTTCTTCAATCACTTTGTCTCTATTATCCGTATCGGCACAAATACAAACTCTACATCTTTTATCACTACATTTTATTAAGTTTATTCCATTGATATTTTTTCCAATATTTATACCCCTATTATAAAACAATCTTGTTTTATACCTTTTCACTATATCGATGCAATCTATGTTTTTCTTATGTTTATTCATTAAATTCGTATTATAAACATATCTTGTCCGATACCTAACAACTTCTGTATCTCTATAAACACCCTTGTCCTTATTTAACTTATAACACAATTCACAATTTTTCTTCATTACTAAACAATCATCTTTCGAACTCTCATCTATATAACTCTGCTTACTATAAAAATTGCATACATGACCTTTCCCCCTCTTCTCACATATCTCACCATAATCACTTGCTTTACTCTCCAATACATCCACATTTTTAAATACATTTGGTCCATGGTAACTTTTTGACGATCCACTCCCCACCATGGATTCTGGAGCCGACCGAGCACTACGAAATTTGTAAAAATTCCGTATCTTGCCGGTACCTTTTACAATATAATTTTGTCTATTCATATTAAATGTTTAATTATTCTATGTAAATACAATATAAGCAATTCCAAATATTTTAAATGTGTACTAAAAAATGTACAACTATAAGAAAGTTAAATAAAATTTTTAACAATATAACAAATAACATAAACTCGAAAGAATTAATAATACTCTTAAATTAAACAATCATAAAAACTTCAACAAACTAGCCAAAATCAATAAAAAACTAATAAATCCAAATAAATCAACTAAACCAACCAATTCTCATCAACTCCATCCACCCGTACATCAATTAGCTATAATAAGGTAAGCATGATCATATACCGAAATTTTATTATAAAGCATAAAAGACATACCTGACTCAAGCCTACAGTAGTCCTCCATACTAATCCAGGCGACTCATAAACACCAAATATTAAATTACAAGAATGTCCCGATGTAAACGTAGACTTGCCACCGAATACACGTGACAAAATATATTTAAAACCACAAACAAAATATCAAAATCCATCACTCACCATAGCTGCATTGAAACTCACATCAAAAATATTATAAATAACCAATATAAACTTAACTCTTAAAATCAAACTGAATAACCAAACTAAAGAAAATATATATAATTGCAAGACATAACAGAACAGAACAGAACAGAAGGCGAGCGGTATGGCTAACGACATACACTGCAGGGTTAAGTCAGACTTTACGCATGCTACGTCCCCCTTCACTCGCCGAGACCAAAATTGAAAAAATGAAAAACTATGAAAAACTAAACAGAACTGCAACATCCATCAAAATATCTCTCTAACTCATTAGATCAATCAACTCATCAAAACCTCCATTCTCATCCATCACTGAGTTCAGTTCAGTTCCGTACCTGCTACTCTTAATAAAATCACAAGTTATTCTCCTGATGAAATTGCGAGGATAACCATGCTTGAATCCCAAGCGGCACCACTCTAAAATATCACTAAACATATCTATAACTCTAGTACTCAGTCTTTCGATTCGTATTAATCCATTTCTAAGTACATTTCTTTTAATCGAAACATGCACATTGGAATCAAAATATATCAGCTTTAAGGTATTAAAGTTGAAATCATTTCGCTTGTCAAATATCTTAGATATCAAATTTTCACTTTCTATGCTCAGGTTCACATCTAGAAAATTAATATTTTTACAATTCTGGGATGAGGGTTCCAGACTCAGAGACGTAGGATAATATGTAAAATCAACATTTTCAATATCATTGTTTAATTTAACTATCAAAACATCATCTATATATCTGTAGGATAATGTGTTACTGTTTAAATTATTATTTCTTTCATATATATGTAAATAAATGTTGGCCAAAATGGAACTGCAACTCCCCCCCATTGGAATACCCCGAATCTGTTTAAATATTGTATTTCCTTCGTAAAGGTAGTTTTCTTGTACTACTAACTGAAATAAGTTTATGAAAAAATCATAATGAACATCCAAAGTACTATTTGTATTATAAAAATCTACTATTTTATCTTTTAAATCTGTCAAATCAATTGTATTATAGAGGTCTGCAAAATCGTAAGCGAATAAACCAGTAATATTTTTTAATTTTTTCAGATTATCTAATAGTGTATAGCTATTTTTGATAATAAAAGTCGTCTCTCCCCCCATCACTCCGTCAAACACCCCCTCCAGCACCCCCAGCAAAGCCTTGCTAGCGGCACCAATATATGAACCAAATCCACAGGTCACACTCCTGAATTTGATAGGGGTTTTATGGAATTTAGGCACTAGTATGAGATAAGGGAAACTTTGACTCATTTGTTTCAGCTTAACTTTTTTATAGATCGCTTTAATCCTATTTTCTATTACTGCAGCTTTCGAATTCAATGGTAAATAGCTATTTTTATTATTGTAGCAATCATTCAAAAGTTTACCGTAAAGTACCTTACATATCAGTGCATAACTTGTATTTGCTATATATATATATATATATATATAGCAATATATGTATATATAATATGTAATATATATATATATATATATATATTTATATATATATATATATATATATATATATAAACATACATATACCTGATGCAGCTTGAATTCGATAAAAAGATCCTGGAAAACAGAGATAAAAAAACATTTACTTTATTAGAAATTTAAAAATAGTATAATTAGCAGCTAAAAAATAGGGTGGTAAGTAATTTTAAAACAAAACAGCTAGTTATTTAAAAATGGGATTGTTACAGGATAATTCTAGGATAGTTATAGGATATTTACTAGATGGTTATAAGATAGTTAAGAATTTAAAAGTCCTTCCGGCCAGTGCCGGGAGGAAGAGGTAGCTTTCATATTCCTTATTTTAAAAAAGCCAACTTATATTATTCAAGCACACGAAGCTCAATTTAGTGGAAACCGAATATAAGAGATTCAATACTAATTTTTATCAATACTAAATCATTATGTTAATACATGGAAATTATTCCAGAGGGAAACATTCGCCTTGCATACAATATTTCAAATGAAATTACTTTGTAATTTGGTTTTCATTTGAAATATTGTATGCAAGGCGAATGTTTCCCTCTGGAATAATTTCCATGTATTAATATAGTTTCTATCGATGCTAGATTTAATTATGTTCCGTGTTTGCCCCAGTTCGGTGGCTCACGTTAAATATTCCATCTTGTGCTGCGTTTGTAGCCTTGCCAACGTATAATAGTGAGAAATTTTCCACGCTGGATATCGTTCCAAGTGGTTTAGTCGGTAGAACGTCAGTGCGCTATACTGATGGCCCGGGCTCGATCCCCGGTTTGGAATGTTTTTCACTATGTTGGCCTTTGCGACTTTTATGCAATTACTTTGTAATTTGTTTTTCATTTGAAATAAATCATTATGATTGAGAATTTCGCGAAATTAGTCAGCTTTATCCAAGCTGCTTTTATTTAAAGTAACTTATATTTGGCTGACAAATTCGGCGATTTCTTAAAATGCCTGCCATTTTAAGACAACATGGTGGATGACGCTAACCAGTGAACTTGGTCGAGACCTTAGTAATTGCTGTGCACATGCTCACTCACATCGGAATCGATTGATATATACGAGTGCTTTCGCAGGCAAAAAATCAGATTTTTCAAAATGTCACCGACATTAGATATTGAAATTGCTATATCTGAGCCATTCTTTAAGATAAAGACAAACAAAAATGCTCCTGAATCCTTATATCAAGGTCAAATACTTGAGAAAGAAACCTTTTTCAATTTCTAATTTTTTTTGCACCTCACTTTAAATATATTTTTTTTTTATTTAATGGCCGCCATTTGAAACAAGATGGCTGATGAAGCTGGCCAGCGAACTTGGTCGAGATATTGATGTATACTATCCACATGCCTTCTTACATCGAAATAGGCGAATACGTGTCTTATCGCATGACAAATACAAGATCGTTTCAAAATGTTAGCCATGCTAGAAATTCAAAGTGCTATAATTCAACCATTTTTTAAGATATAAACAAAAGAACAAATTTTCAGAAACAAAAACTGCTCCGGAATCTTTGTATGAAGGCCAAACACATAAAAAAAATCTTTTTCATTTTCCAATTTTTTAATACCTCATTTTAAATTTTAAATTTAATTTTTTTAAATGGCAACCCTTTTGAAACAAGATGGCGAATGAAGCTGGCCAACGAACTTGGTCGAGATATTTGTATGTACTGTATACACACCAAGGTACATCCAAATTGGTTCATAAATACGCCCGTTATCACGTGACAAAAATCAGGTCGTTTCAAAATGTCAGCCACGCTAGAAATTCAAAATGCTATAACTCAGCCATTTTTTAAGATATAGACGAAACAAAAACTGCTCCCGAATCTTTTTATCAAGATCAAACACATAAAAAAAAAATATTTTTTTAATTTTCAATTTTTTGGTACCACATTTCAAATTTAAATTTTTCTTAAAAATTTAAATGGGCGCCATTTTTAAACAAGATGGCGGATGAAGCTGGTCAACGAACTCGGTCCAGACATTGGTATGTACTATGTATAAATGAAATTACATCCAAATCGGTTCATAAATACGCCTTTTATCAAGTGACAAAATTCAGGACGTTTCAAAATGTCAGTCAAGCTAGAAATTCAAAATGCTATAACTCAGCCATTTTTTAAGACATAGACGAAACAAAAACTGCTCCGGAATCTTTGTATAAAGGTCAAATACATAAGAAAAAAATATTTTTCCATTTTCAATTTTTTGGTACCACATTTCAAATTTTAAATTTTTAAAAAAATTTTAAATGGCCGCCATTTTGAAACAAAATGGCGGATGAAGCTGGCCAACGAACTCGGTTGAGACATTTGTATTTGCTATGTACACACCGAATTACATCCCAATCGGTTCATAAATACGAGAGTTACAGTGTGACAAAGGTCAGATATATATATATGGATTAGAGTGGTCCTTATATTGGTCAATTTTAATTTTTTTTTTATTTTCTTATGTCTTACCCTAAAATTTTGTTCCATTACAGTAAAAAACAAAGTAGAAAAAGTTTGAATGAAAAAGTAATATATTTAGAGGTAGCTCAAGCTTACTGAAGTTTGACGATTACACTAAAAAACATAATGATATCGACAAAAAGAAACTAAGCCAAAATGATAATTTTTATTATGATAGTTAATTAATTTTACTTTTTTATAACACAAAAACACAATATAAAGCATATAAAAAGTTGAAAGTATCAGTAATTAATTTAATTTATTAAGTCTAATTTTCTGCAGTGAGGTACACTTTTCGGTGCTCCTCCACAACTTTCGTCAATAGCTAAAACTGAGGTTAATTTCTTGTAAGGATTCCAGTGTACTCGTTGATCAAAGCAGTACCTCTCTCAGCATGATCATTTACCACTTCAATGGATTGCACCATTTCTAATGCAATCATATAATCAGAATTAGTGTTCCAATGTGTTGGGTCTATTTGAAAGAATACTTGTTGTGAATTCATTTCTTTGAACAACTTCAAAGATTCTTTGGTAACAAAATCTTCAAACTTCTTTTCGTGAAAATTTTTAAGGGAAACGGTTATCCTCTTATCAGGATTCTTTGTACCTTTTATATTTTGAAGGACTTCAACCACATCTTTCTTTTTGTTGAAACAGGCACATGGCTATCGAAAACGACAATCCAGAAAGATCTTCTGACAAATACCACAGATGCTTTGAAAATTTCTTTGATGCAGCCTTTGCAGTTTCTGCATGTATTATTGAATACTCTAATAAAATATTCCCCTTCGCCTGTTGCAGAAGGAAGTTTAGCAACTGAGTGTATCTGAGAAACTCCTTTTCCAGAAATTATAACTGGTAGTCTATCTATTTTCTCTTTACCGCTTAACTCTGGTAAAAATTTTCCACACCAATGGACAATGGGGAGAACATTTCTTTGTATCTGTTCTTTTAATTTCTGTGATTGCTTAATTCTACACTGTAAAAAAAAATTTGTAAAGTTACTAAAATATTTCTAGGAAACTGGGATTCCAGGAACTTTTTATGTAACGGCAACAAGAAAAATTCCTGTAACAGATGCTGTTACAGAAATTTTTGCTGTTGCCGTTACATAAATAGTTCCTGGAATCCCAGTTTCCGAGAAATATGTTAGTAACTTTACAGATTTTTTTTTACAGTGTACTAACAATTCTTTTTCTACGAATTGTACTTCTGTTCAGACTGACTTCTCACATCCTAAACTCTTTGCTGTTTCTGCAACTACAAATACTGCTTTTCTGTCTGATAATTTTGTCCTGTCTAGAGTTGTTGCTAATTCTGGAGTTATGATATCCATACACCCTCTCTTAGCTTTAGATGTCCCAGGATCTGATGCTGCATCCTCAAGCAGTTCAATTTTGTGATTGCGTTCTTCAGTTTCATTTCCACCTTCTCCATTTGAGCTATCTGTAGAAGACTCAAGTACTGCTACTGGCATTTTGTTCTCCTGCGAACATTTCATTTTTTTTCTAATCGTTTATTCAGAAGAATCTTCTTTTTATCAGCAATCAATTCTTTCCCCAAGGGATTTTTGTCAACACCAGTCATTGATCCTCATCTGCCATCTTCTCGCTGTGCTAGCAAGAAATATCTATCTTCAGCTGTTTTGGTTATGTTTAATGCATCAGCACGGGCAACATCAAACAAGTTATCTAATTTTGAAGAAAATGCATGTTCTTTAGCTTTCTGATTAGGTATTTTGCGTCCTTTGTTCTTCTTTAACAGTCTCCATTCTTCAAATAACTCCTCTAATTTCTTCTGACAGTTCTGTGGATCCCGCATAGGATTTCTGGCCTTTACCCAAAATTTTGTTAGTTCTGCTATTGTGATCTTAGACGCATCCTGCCTCACAGTAGCTTTCAAGTCATGTAATTTGTTACCATTCATTTTAGTAATTACTGTAACAACAAGGTACACATTGGTTTTAGATCTTGTTTCCATCATTTTATTCAACTTTTGAACAAAAAACTTAATTTTTAAAGATTGATTAATCAAATTAAAACATTACAAAACACATAACAAATTCAAAAATGAGATGATAGCATTTGCAGTTAAATAAGGATATAGAATAAGGAAATTGACTGCTGCTGGCTGCAGTTAGAACTAAAATGTTAGCTATAAACAAACTAACTCAATAAAAGTTCAAAACTCACAGTAAAATATTACAATTTAAAAATAAAAATTTCTTAAACTTATTAGCTTATAAGGCAAATGATTTAGACTGATTAATGAAATTTTAAAAATATTCACATATAAACAAACAAAGCACAAACCAAAACAAAAAGTAAGATGACAGCAGTTGCAGTTAAGTCTAAAATAATAATATAGCTGTAACTATTTTAACTCAATAAAAGTTTAAAACTCACAATAAAATAGTCAAATTTAAAATTTATTTAACACGAATTTGCTTATCTGATAAGGCAAAACAATTAGAAAATAATAAACAAATAAATAATTCTTAGTTGAATCTCTGTTGCTAGTGCTGCAATCTATGAGAGATGAGACATTTATCTTCTTTATATCAATGCAATTATCTGTAGATAATTATTTAATAATTGCATTTACAAATGCTTTTATGGATTTAATAGTATAGATAAATGACATTTTAATACATTAAAATAATTTATCAATATTAGGATTAGAATTTTTTTTTCAAGTAAAAGGCGAAAAAAACAGCAAAATGACTCCAATTTATGAAACTTATGCTTCTTTGAGCTACCTCTAAATATTAGTTTTTGGTGATTAAATTCTACAAGAATTATTTTTAGATATAATGGAACATATTTAGAGGGTAAGTGCAATAAATTTTAAAACTTCGAAAATAAGGACCACCCTAATATGGATATATATATATATATATATATATATATATATGGGTATATATATGGATATATATATATATATGTATATATATATATGGATATATATATATATGTACATATATATATGGATATATATATATATATATATATATATATATATATATATATATATATATATATATATATATATATATATATATATATATATATATATATATATATGTCAATTTTGAACGAAGGGTGGTTTCGGGGTCTGTGGGTCATGATCTATGAAAATATACCAAAATTTTTTCAAATCGCTTTCCTCCGAACGGCTGCAATAGGTAGCTTTTTGTAATGAAAGCTACCTAATAGGGAATATTTTATCATTTCCCAGTCTTCGTACAGTAATTCATTGAGATGAATAATCATGGAATCATATTTCATATCTTATTCAGTTACCATTAACTAGATCTTTTAAGTGGAAATTTTAATGATACATTCAGAACCTGAAGTTAATATTTCTTTGTCACTGCGATCACAAAAAAGCTTTTCTATTACCTGAATGCATATAGAAATGGTTTTAAATTTGGTTAATAGTTCTTATATAATATCCTTTGAATGCAAGTGATTGGAACTATAAGCGAATAGAGTAAGACTTTTAAATATGGAGAGCGTTCGTGCCAGATATTTTTCACTTTAAAAAATAATTATTTTATAAAGAGGTATGTTAGAAAATAAACAAAATTGTAATATATATATAAATATATTATACTAATTTAATTCAATAAAAAGATCCTAAAAAATAGAGATAAAAAGGTTATTTATTTAGCAATTTAAAATAAGATAGTTATTAATTTAAAAATAAAATAGTTACAAATTTAAAAATGGGATAATTAGTATAGGATAATTATAGGATAGCTACATAATCGTTGTAAATTTTAAAATATTGGATATTCTATCATTTTTCAGTTTCCACACAATAATTCATTGAGCAAAATAATGATGAAATCATATCTCATATCTTATTCAGCTACCGTTAATTTGATCTTTTCAGTAGGATTTCAATGATGCATTCAAAACACGAAGTTCAATACTCCTGTACGATATATCACTGCGGTTACATAAAAGACTGGGCACAGAAATGGTTTCAAATCTGATAAATAGTTCTACTATCATATGATTTGAATGCAAATAGTTGTAACACTGAGTGAATAGAGTAAAACCTCTCAATAAGGATAGGGATGGGACCAGATATTTTTCTATCAAAAGAATATTTTTCTTTATAAAGAGGTATATTAGAAAATAAGAAAAAAATGATATATGTATAGAAAAACGTGATTCAATTTGAATTCGATAAAAATATCCTAGTAAACTGAGTTAAAAATACAGTTACTGAATTAGTAATTTAAAAATAAGATAGTCAAAAATTTTAAATTGGGATAGTTATAGGATAATTATAGCATAGTTATAGGACAATTACAAGATAGTTATACGATAGTTAGGAATTTAAAAATAGTATATCTTCAATCATTTCCCAGCCTTCGTACAATAGTTCATTGAGATAAATAATGATGGAATCCTATTTCATATTTTATACAGCTATAATTAATTTGATCTTTTCATAGAAATTTTAGCGATACAGTCAGAAAACGGAGTTCAACATTTTTCAACTCTATGTCACTTATGTTACATAAAAGTTTTCTGTTAGGTGACTACGTATAGAAATATTTTCAAATCTGACAAATAGTTCTAATATCGTATGATTTGAATGCAAATAATTGAAACATTGAACGAATAGAGTAAAACCTCTCACAAGGACAGCGATAGGACCTGATGTTTTTCTCTTTAAAAAAGATTTTCTTTATAAAGAGGCACGGTAGAAAATAAACAAAATTGTAATAAATATATAAATATACACTGAAAAGAATGAAGTACTCAAAAAGGAGTAAATCGATGTTCTCATATCGAATTGAGTATGTTTGGTTCAAGAATGAACCTATTCTTTTTCAATTTTGATACATCACATGTTATCAAATCCAAATGAAACGATAATTTTGTACTTTGTACTGGTTTATTTCATTCATGGCGGCTTAAAAGATGTCCTTTAATCGGAAAACAAATTAATATACCGTGGAAATCAGAGGTTTAATATTACATTTTTATTCCTCTGAAGGAACTATATGCCGTGTCTTCTTTATAACGCGCAAGGTTACGCTGTGTTGTTGTTGTTATCAGCGCTTCGTAGATTCGGTCTGGTCTGTGTGCTAAGTGAGATGAATTTGTTCGTGAAGACAAAAATTAGAAAAATGGGATTATCAATATTTCGCCGCCGAATACTTTGAAAGTAATTGCTCTCTGTTAAATAGTCAATACATTTTTTTTTTTCCTTTTTAATATAATCTGCTGTACCTTCTGTAAATATTATATTAACGCAAATATTAAATTATGCACAGTATTTTAAAATGATTTAAAAGTGCTTGGAAACAATGCTTTTGTCATAAAAGTAATTGTTTAACGTATCTTGATAATACTTTCGCTTTTTTTATTTTTTTTTTATTTTTAGTAAATAATCAATTAAATGTTTCTTGTTAGTAATTTTCAGCGGGAAATAAATGTCAGAACATTTTATTTTAAGTCGTAGTAAAGTCTCGGGGGGGGGGGGGGGAGGGAGGGAGCTCCTTTGACGAGAAAATTATTTTTTTCCATTTAACTTATTTTAGTTTTGAAAGTGTTTATAAACTATGTGTCTTTTACCCCAGTATCTTATTTTGGTTTTGCACGTGGTTACTAATCGGCCATCTTGGACGCCATCTTGTTTTACTTCATATTTTTATAACAGAATCGTTATTTTCAAGCACTTTTAAATTATTTTAAAATGCTGTGCATAATTTAATATTTGCATTAATGTAATATTTACTGAAAGTACAGCTGATAGCATAAAATAAGAAAAAAATGTATTGAATATTTAATAGAAAGCAATTACTTTCAAGTTCTTATTTGAATACATACATGGGATCAAAAATGAGTACATAAACACTTCATATTTGAATACATATATAAGATCAAAAATGAGTACATATCGGTCCACATTTGAACACATCCATGGAATCAAAAATGAGTACATGCGTTTCTCAATTGTGAGTACATTTGGATCGGAGCTATTTTGAGTATGTGACGTATTTAAAAATGAGTACTTTCAACTCAATTTTGAGAACCATAGGCGTAACCAGGGGGGGTGCCCTGGGTGACCGGGCACCCCCCCCCCTTTCCGCACACTCGAGCACAATTATTTTAAAAAATCGAAATCTAGAAAAGAAAAAAGAAGAAGTGAAAGCAGAGTTCAATTAGTTTAGTTCAGAAAACTAAACGGCTAAGTTTTGAAATGTGATAAAAAAAAAAAAAAAAAAAAAAAACCCACATTCTTTTTTTTTTCTTTTTCTTTTTTTTTTTTTTTTTAAGAAAATTATGTCATTTATCTTTTTTAAAACTAGAATATTTGCAAGAATCTCTATTAGTCATAGTAATTCAAAAAATCCCTGCCGGCCCGGCCTACAGGCGGAGGTAGATTTCGAAGTTAAGTATACTAATTTCACAAACAAAAACCAAATCATGATTAGAGATAAACCCACTTTAACAATTTTATCTAGCCGCTTTTGACGAGTTTTTATTTCATTTTTATATAATAACTAGTTTTATCAGAATCATGTTAGGGCGGTATTCAAAAAAATACTTTTCCATGCTCAACAACTCGAAATTTTCTGGCATAACACCAGATTCATTTTTAATAGGAAAAACATGAAACTTGTTGACGTGATTTTTGAAGAGATTTATAAGCGACCTGTGTTTTAATTTTCGTTCAGTTAATTAAAACTTGATATATAAACAATTATTTTCTCAGTAAGACAATATTTTTCGTTTCTAACACAATCCCTTCCGGAAATTCCGTTCAAAATGCCCACTTTGACATCATTTTTTGAAATATATTCTGCCTCTGTCAAAAAATCGATCATTACCGTACATTATATAGTTTTTGAATAAGCTAATTTACCAATTGGATGCGTTTGAGAGCAAAAATGAATTTAAAAATGAGTCAGAAAATAAGCAGTTTGGATTTGAATACTCCCTTAATACGATGACTTTTCCAACACAATCCGCTTCGGGAAATTCGGTTCAAAAGGCCCACTTTGACAGCATGTTTTAAACTATATTCTGCCTCTATCAAAAAATTGACCCTTACGGTACATTATATAGTTTCTGAGTGAGAAAAGGTACCAATTAGAAGCCTTTGAGAGTAAAAATGAATTGTAAAATGAGTCGGAAAATAAGCAGTTTGGATTTGAATACACCCTTACTAAGATGATTTTTTTCTTTAACCGCTATGTATTTTTAATTTGTTTTTGCTGTAAGAATTGGTCCTATACAAAACTTGTCTATATAGATGATGTATACAATATTAAGAAGATATATGATAAATTCGTGGGGATTTTATATCTTGTGAATTGACGGAGTTATGGAAATTTTTCTTCTTCAAACACCCCTTTTTTGTTTTCGTTTTAAATTTTTTTTTGCGGTACGAATTGGTCCTATCAAAAGCTTGTGAGTATAAAAGTTGTAGATAATGTTAAGGAGATTCATGATAAAATTAATTGGATTTGACATCTTGAGAATTGACGAAGTTATGAATTTTTTTCTCCCAAAAACCCTATTTTTTGCTCCCCTTGAGCCCATTTTTAACTTTATCAAAAATCTCTGATACATAAAATTTGGCCCTATTTTTAGAAGTAATAAAAACCTTAAACTGATACGATATGTACAAAATTTAAGAAGTTATGGGTTTTTTTTCGGTTTTCACAAAACCCCTCCCTATTTCCATCCCCTTGGTCCGATTTTGCCCATTAACGAACTCGACCGCGATTTTATGCCCCTTGATTTTATCTATCAGTTTGGAAGAGATTGGTGCAGAATTGTGGAAGTTATCGTGTCCAGAAGAAAGTGATATATATAGATAGATACATACATATGTATATATATATATATAAAGTTTTTTACTGAGGGTGGTTTTGGGCTCTAGGGGTCATGATCGGTGTAGATCTGCAAAACTTTTTCAGAAATTCCAACATAGGAAAGACGCCAATAGGTAGTATTTCATACGAAATCTACCTAAAAGGCGGTTTTATAATCCCACTTTGATGTCCTTTGTCTGTGGGAGATGTTTTTAACGCCGTTCTTTCTATTGCATGTTTCTGCAATTTCATGAGAAATTAACGCAAGTTCCTGACGAGGATAGAAACTATTTGTCTCTTTGCTTTGGTAGTTTAAAGTCAAGAAAGAAGCAAAAAAAAAATTGAAAGGGGATGCAAATGTGAAACGATAATTCCAAATTTCGATTAGCCGAGGTAAAGAGGGGAGGGGACACATACCCTGCCTTCTTTGTAAATGAAAAACTAGTTGGATGTGCCAATCCCAAAACTTTCTTCTATCTTATACATCTTAATATTTCAAAACCTAGTTACACATGTTAATACTTCAATATTATTAGTTCAATACTATACCAACTTTGATTTTCATCTTAAATTTCTGCTCAAGTCAATTAAACGGACTAAAAACGAGTTAATCTATATCATGATATTTGTTAAAATTATTAATTTTTCCTTATTCTGTCGTTATCAGCTGTTTGCGAATAGCCGGCATAGCAGGAAGCGAGTTCCCGCCGCTGCATGAGCCGCCGATGCACAATAGAACTACGAAAAATCAAGAAAAGTATACAAAAATCGCTAGCACGGAGCCCCTTTACCGCGCAATATTTCCAAATTCAAGGAGAACCTGTTGGTCAAAGCCAAAAACAAGCACAAACATTTTGGTTCAATTGTATGCATAATTTTATACGCTGTTCGATGGTACAATAATGAAAATGGCACAGAGATCGGAATTATAGCGCCCCCTTCTTTCGGAATTTTTTCAAGTTCAGGGAGGACTTGTTTGCCATAGCTAGAAACATGCACAAAAAATTTGGTTCAATTATATGGATAACTTCATACACTTTTCGATGGTACAATAATGAAAATGGTACAGACATCGCAATTATAGTGTACCCTTCCGGCAGAATTTTTACAAATTCAGGGAGGACCTTCGTGACATGACCAAAAATAAACACATAAAATTTGGTTCAATTCTATGCATAACTTCATACACTTTTCGGCGGTACAATATTCAAAATGGCACAAAAATTGTACAAAAATCGCTATTACAGCGCCCTCTACGAGCGATTTTTTTACAAATTAAGGGAGGACCTCCTTGCCATAGCCAAGAACTTAAAAATTTTTTTTGGTTCAATTCTATGCATAACTTCATACACTTTTCGATGGTGCAATATTCAAAATCGCACAAAAATCGCTATTACAGCGCCCCCTAACGGCAAATTTTTTGCAAATTCAGGGAGGACCTGCTTGCCATAGCCAAAAACTTAAAATAAAAATTTGGTTTAATTCTATGCATAACTTCATACACTTTTGGACGGTACAATATTCAAAATCGCACAAAAATCGCTATTACAGCGCGCCCTACCGGCGAATTTTTTCCAAATTCAGGAAGGACCTGCTTGCCATAGCCAAAAACTTAAAATAAAAATTTGGTTCAATTCTATGCATAACTTCATACACTTTTCGATGGTACAATATTCAAAATCGCACAAAAAACGCATTTACGGCGCCCCCTACCGGCGAATTTTTTCCAAATTCAGGGAGGACCTGCTTGTCATATCCAAAAACTTAAACTAAAAATTTGGTTCAATTCTATGCATAACTCCATACACTTTTGGATGGTACAATATTCAAAATCGCACAAAAATTGTTATATCAGCGCCCCCTACCGGCGAATTTTTTCCAAATTCCGGGAGGACCTGCTTGCCATAGCCAAAAACTTATAATAAAATTTTGGTTTAATTCTATACATAACTTCATACACTTTTTGATGGTACAATGGCGACAGACAGACGGACAGACGGACAGACGGACAGACGGACGGACGGACAGACGGACACACAGACAGACAGACATTTTCTATAAACATGTTTTTTGGAATCTCTGACCCCTAAAACATGCAAATCCGTCGAAAACCGGAATTCGAAAAAAATTTCGATTACAATACTTTCTTCTATTGAAGATAGAAGAAAGTAATAATAGCACAGAAAAGAATTTAGTGTTTCGTGGCCATTTTTTGACATTCTTGAAAGGAATATGGTTGCAGTCTTTCAAGTCAATATAGTAATTTTTTTCCTCTGAAAATTTGTATACGATTTTTAGAGTTTTTTCTCGTTTCGCGGCGTTCTTTTGAAAGTAGGAAAAGGAACCCCGTTACAACCGTTTAGCCCAGTGCAGTAAATTTTGACAAATTCGAGATTTTATTCTGTGATCATTTCATGATATTTACAATTTCCCCCCAAAATCGTGTAACGAAATTCACATCTTTCTACGCGATTTTTTGTCGAAATCCGCACTTTTCGCCACTTAAATTTGACAAAATTCGTGTTTTTGACCGCTATCCTTTGACGAAATTCGCATTTTTTACCGCAATATTTTGACGGAATAGGCATTTCTTTAGCACGCGATCCTTCGATGAAATTCGCGTTTTCTTTCCACGATCTTTTGATGAAATTAGCTTTTTCTTTCCGTAATCTTTTGACGAAATTCGCGCTTTCTTTCTTTGATCCGTTGACGAAATTCTCGTTTTTACCGCGATCCTTTGACGAAATTTATTTTCTGTTGCGACCGATTGACGAAACTGATATATTTACAGAGAGATCATTTGTCGAAATTCGGGAAGTATTGCGCGACCGTTCGGAAAAATTCTCGATATTTTTCCGTACCAATTAACAAAATTCTCTACTCTTTTCCGCAACATTTTGACGAAATTTGAGAAAAAAATTTCGTTAATCCTTTATCGAAATTCGTAATTTTTTTGCGCAATGTTAAACGAAATTGCCGATTACTTTCTGCACTCTTTTATTGAAATTCCCGATATTTTTCCACGATCGTTTGAAGAAATTCTCAATTTTTTCCGGGATTGATTCACGAATTGATTCTGAGAAATTCCATAAAAGAAATAAAAATCACGGACCCAATTTTTTTTAAATACTTACTGAAGAATCACAGGACTGCGAAAGAATTTGAAGGGGGAAATACTGCACAGCATTTTTTATTATGAGAGACTTTCCTTTTCTGTGCACAAATCGCGCGACCCCGCGCGTTATTTCAAACCCTGTCCCTGAAAGAAAACTTCATTACTAGAGAAGTGGTTGGTTTTTTTTAAACGAATATAGAATTAAACAAATCTAGGATTGGGGGGGGGGGGCGGACTGCCTTCGGAAACGTTCTCCCGAGCAAGCTACAACCTCTTCTGTCTCGAAACAAGCGAATCTTGAATTATTGCATTTTTTATTTCGAGCAAAATTAAATTTTCAGCTTTCTTATAAGAGCTGATTTGACTTCCAATTCGAATTTAATCACCACGATTATAAAAATTACCAGAGAGTTTTTTCTGTTTCAAAGAATGTCAAAAAATCGCCTCAAACCACGAAAACCCCCGCTAGAAAGCGCATTAAAAATTCGGAAAAGATTATAAAACCACAGGGAACGAAATTAACTAATTGGGTAAAAGATTTAAACCAGATTCGTTTTAGGAATGTCAAAAAAAAAATCACAGCGAAATGCGAAAAAAAGCCCCTCTAAAGATAACATTAAAAAATTGTTAAAAATTGAAAAATCGCTGTAAGAATCTCGAAAACACTTTATTGAAAAGAAGACAAAATTTACTGGGTAAAATATTGAAATCGGATTCTTTTTTACTTATTTGAAAAATTTGCCGCAAAATGCGACACATTCGCATAAAAAATTAATTGAAAAATTCCAGAAATTGTCTTTCATATGCATGAGTTCAGGCATACAGGTCCTGTCAAATCTTACGGGTGCAGGCTGCATTGTTTTTTCAGAGCTCAGCGCGCGCGCGCGTACACACACAGAGAGACATACAAGCACATATCTTTATTATTACAGTCGCATCATGATAGTATAATTTTTATCATCTTGATAAAATTTAGTGTATATTATCATGACCTGCTTTACCTAATATATTCGACACACTCTGGGGTAAAAAACCTGAATTACCGTAATTCCCGGCCTATAATCTGCGGATCAAACAATTAGGTTTACACCCAGAAATCTTGTTTCATAAAGTGTAACTTATTAAATCGCGATAAATATTTAACTTAAATAATGAAATAAAATTTCTGGGTCGAAACATGATTGTTTGAGCCGCGGATTATAGGCAGGAAATTACGCTATTAATGAATATTATAATTATTTATAATATTATAATAATTATTTATATAGACTTTCCTCCAAAATTTCTTGGGTCCCTCCGGTGATCCCTAAGAAGTCATGGAGTCACATTCTGAAAAAAATTAATGCACATGTACTGATGTACCGCATGTATTATTTGAGATTTATCATCCGGCAAAATTTCATCTACAAGACTTTGACTGAGATAATTTTAGATCTCATGCAGTGTTCCCCTATGCCTATAGAAGTTTCTCGCATGATTAAAGGCCTTTTTTAATCTTTATAAGAAGTTAGGGTGCCAAAAGGTTTTACAGTTGTGACCACACTTAGTCACTGTCTTATATCACTGCTGCAAGGACATTTACATATCTTTTTTTTTTCTTTTACCATTAGATTTAGTTTTAATGTTTTGAACCCCTTCTCAACCCTCCTCACTCAAACAAAAAGCGCGTTTGAGCCCTTTTTAAAAGAAATGCCACACAATTATACCTTCTAAAGTGGAAAACTGTCTAAAACGAAATTCGATCGGTTTTATGGGATTCGTTTTAGCAGGTTTTACTATTTATGATATTGTTTGTATCCAACATGTTCAGGTTAAAAAGTCTAGGCACCCCCCCCCCCCCGTTCAAAAGGCTGGTTAGGCCTATGAGAACCCTTTTTTTTTAGTGTATGATGCAATTTGAATTCAATAAAAAGGTCCTAGAAAACGTAAATAAAAAATAGTTATTTATTTTCAATTTAAAATGGAATGATTAGTAATTTTAAAACAAAACAGCTAGATATTTAAAAATGGGACAATTGTAGAATAATTATGGGATAGCTATAGAATTATTATAAAAAAGTTATGGAATAGTTAATAATTTGAAGTAAGGAATATTCTATCATTTACCAGTTTTCGTACAATAATTTATTGGGATGAATAATCATGGAATCATATTTTATATCTTATTCAGCTACCATAAATTTGATCTTTTCAGTATAAATTTTAATGCGACATTCAGAACACGAAGTTCAATAGTTCTGCACTATATATCACTGCGGTGACATAAAAGCTTTCCAATTACCCGACTGTTTATAGAAATGGTTTCAAATTGGATTAATAGTTCTCATATAATATGCTTTGAATGAAATGATTGGAATTATAAGCGAATATAGTAAAACATTTAAATATGGAGAGCGTTCGTGCCAGATATTTTTCACCATAAAAAAGAATTATTTTAAAAAGAGGTATGGTAAAAAATAAACAAAATTGTAATAAATATATAAATACTAGCAGAACTACCCGGCTTAGCCCGTGTCAATTATAAGAAGCCTTCCAGGTAAAATAAATTAAAACGAAATAATACGGCAATCACAATAACTGAAATTTGTGCATTCCCATCCACAAATCGTTATAAAGACAATAAAAAAACATGGCGTTATTGTCTTGCAACCATAATAAAATCTCTGAGCTTTAATAACAGAATGCACGTTTTCTTTGGCGGGTATAAGAGAAAATATGTGATTTTCCTGACAATACAAAAAAAAGAAATTCCTCCAAATCGCGCAGCACTTAGTGAAATTCTCGTTTGTATGGTATTATCTACATTATAAAGTAAAAACACTATGTCACTGCCCATAAATTGTGCGCCCCATAAATTGTAACCCATAAAATGTGCCTTTACTGCAATTTTTCTAACTTTTAAACATCACACAATTTCATTTTTTACAATGCCGAATAGAAAAAAGTTCTCTCAAATGAAATATGTTTGAAAATTGTACCTCAGTTTTCTAATTTTAATGGATTTTAAAGTAATTTTTAAGCATGGATATTTTTAAAGTTGAGTGCAACCCGATTACGAAAGATGAACCTGTTTACACTTAATGCAATAGTATAAAGAAAAGACATGTCTATGAGTAACGCTGGTATCATACTTTCGGTGGCAACAACCTAACACAACTAATTTCCCTTTTATTTCAGTTTAACGTCTAAACATTATACATTCGATGTTTCCAACGTATTATAGAAAACAAAAGTACTTTCAGTGATATTTGTTTGTTATGTTTATCTCAATTTACGGATTTTTTATGGGTTTAAAAATAATTTTAAGCATGCATATTTTTTAAATATGCTTGCAACCCAAATACAAAAGATTAACTCAATTGTTCAAAAACATTGTAAATAATTCAGAATTTGTTTGCTTTCGCGTAATATTCAATAACTAAATTGGCAAACGAAATTAAAACGCCAAAAATAAAATAAAATAAAACACGAATTTAACAGATATCAAATCAAACTACTCAAAATAATCTGATAAGTATATAAAATTCAAATGGGAATTTCGTTCTGGGTGCATATAACTTGAATTCTTCAGAAAGGATTTCCATGCGACTTGCACTATTAGTTTTTTAGGGAAGATTTTAGTGCGTAACACATTGTTTTTCGTTGCTTAGTCATAGAATTATAGGGGAAAGTTATATTATCATGTGAACCCAATTATGAATGATTAGTCTTATTAGCTGAATGAAAAATGCAGAACTATTTTTATCTCTATGTATATTGACGGGTTTATCGGGGTTGTGCGCTAGGGTATTTTTATTTTAATGAGTGTGCCTGACACCTATTATGGCATGCACCTTTGTTTAAAACAATATAGAATGACTTATGTTTTAAGCGACTGTCTGGCATTCAACTTGATTACAAAAATACTAACCTACAAATGCTTAAGGTGCTTCTCCAGTTCCCTGATCAACAACGCGAAAATTTCTGACACATTTTCTGACTCATTAAAAGTAAAGGCTTAAAATTTGTAGGCCTGACTATTAAAGCGATTTGGAATTGAAATTAGTTTTTCCTTTTATCATAAATAAATTACTTTCGAGTTATGAGCAATTGTGGTTGCGTGACGGCCGGTTTTTATCTTCTATTGCACTGTTGTGTGCGAAATTCAGTTCAAAACACCAACTGAAAGATCTTATACCTTTACCAACGAATGGAAACTATCTTTCGATTACATAGTTTCTAAATAAGAACTCCTGTCAATTTCATGAGTTTCCAAACAAAAATTAATTAAAAAATATGTCATAAAATAACTCCTTTGGATTTGAGAACAGCCTTACCTTGAAGTCTATGAAAAAACTCACATTTTTAGTTTTAATTTTGGAACTCGCGAAATTTAAATTCAGAAAAAGGATGTTCTTTTGACACATTGTGGTAATTTTTTTAACTTTTAAAATTAAGATACATGTTTTCTTTGGCGCGCGTAACAGAAGTATACAATATCTTCACAATACGGGGGGAAATGCAAAAAAATACATCCAAATGAGGTAGTAGTTACTAAAATTTTATTTGGAAGATTTGAAATTTTATTGAAATTAAATCTACAATGATTAGATGAAATGATGTCATTTTCCATAAATTTTAAATCAAGACATCTCTTCAAGATTTTTTTTGAAAATGTAAATAACCGCTCTCTTTTTGCTATTAATCACAGAAAATGTTAGCACTGAATCTAAACCAATACAACACTTAGCGATAACATATAGCTATAAGATATGGCTGTAGTATACAATCGAAGTAGTAAGCAAAATATAGGAGCCATATGTTTCCAATGAGTTTGATTACGCGTTGAAAAGATTTGATAGAATGTGACGTCATATCTAGCCTTTTTTTTTTCTTTTTCTTAAATTGTTTTCATGAAATTTGACTGTTTGTATTAAAATAGATGTTTTAATTTAAAAAAAAAAAAAACATTCAAATTGAGGTGCTACATTATTTTCCGGCTCTTATAGTTAAAGTTTTTATTTTATATGCAAAAAAAATGTAAATTTTCTGTTTAGAATGACGTCAATATCAATCACGCAAAAATATAGCAAGAAAATCTGAATTTTTATTGGCAAATAGAAACAAAGTACACGCGTTATCCTTATTTTTTTCACATTATTGTGTCATTTTTTAAGGTTTGGCAACAGGAAAGAAACGTTTGAATTAAAAAAGATTTAAAAAGAGATATTTCTATAATGTTAAACTATGGAAGCAGTAGAAAAAAGGGATAAATAGTGGTCTGATAATTTTTTAAAGTAGACAGTGATCTTTTCCACGTTCTAAAACGTATGTACATTGAGTTTCGTGCAAATTGGTCAAAAATTAAAGATTTGTATAAAGGACATACATACAGAGAACGGCTCTTATATATATAGATATGATATAATTTAAATTCAGTAAAAAGGTCCTAGAAAATAGAGATAAAAAAGTTACTTATTTAGCAATTTGAAATAGGATAGTTATTAATTTAAAAATACAATAAATTTAAATTTAAAAATGGGGTAGTTATGGGATAGTTACAGAATCGTTGTAAATTTTAAAATAGGGTATATTCTATCACTTTTCAGTTTCTACACAATAATTCATTGAGCTAAATAATTAGGTAATCATATCTCATATCTTATTCTGCTACCGTTAATTTGATCTTTTCAACAGAATTTTAATGATGCATTCAAAACACGAAGTTCAATATTCCTGTACGATATGTGCGGTTACATAAAAGCTTTTCTGTTACATGACTGGGTATAGAAATTGTTTCAAATCTGATAAATAGTTCTACTATCATATGATTTGAATGCAAATGATTGTAACATTGAGTAAATAGCGTAAAACCTCTCAATAAGAATAGGGATGGAAGTAGATATTTTTCTATTTAAAAAAGTTTTTCTTTATAAAGAAGTATGATATAAAAATTGAAAAAAATGTAATAAATACAGGGTGTCTACAAATTAGTTGAGCAATTTCGTAAGTTAAGAACTTCCGAAATTTTAATGAAATTAACTAGTTGAAAGTCAGACTGGTAGTAATATTGCCGAAGTTTATTCATAGATGGCGTTAGGTGTCATTACGGATGCTATCGATTAGCGAGCGGAGGTGTTATTCAATGGCCAGCACAATCACAAGATCTTTTTTCACCGCTTGATTTCGGTGTATGGGGTTTTGTAAAGGACCAAGTGTACAAGCCGTCACTTCCTGCATCCATTCCTGAACTAAAATCAAGAATCTGCATTGCAAATGATTTGATCAACGGAAACATGCTGACAAATCTGTGGCAAGAAATGATTGACCGATGGGACATTTGTAGAGTCACGAAGAAAGTCGCATCGAACATTTGTGATGATGGTAAACTTGAACTATTTTTCTATCTTACAACAATATGTACTTTAATTTTTAACCTGTCAATTCCATTCAATAAAACAATCTTTTTCTCAACTCATCCTGTATATAAAAAAATGATTCAATTTGAATTCGATAAAATGATCCTACAAAATAGAGATCAAATAACAGTTACATAATTATTAATATAAAAATCGACAAATTAACAATTACAAATGGTATAGTTACTATACTATTTCTAATTGCTAAAAGGTGTAATATTAAAACATTTAAAACAGTGAAATAGTTTTATTTGACTGTTGACATGTTTCGACTCCACCCGAGTCAGTTTCAAAACAAATAAATTATAATATTCCTAAATTGCACAATCTATGATGCAATGATCTGAAACGCCCTGATTCAGTTTTTCATGTAACGCACGTTATTATTATTTTTTTTTGTAATGTTTACTAGGGGGCTCTGCCCCCAGGGGCGTCGCCATGGGGGGGTATGGGGGGGGAGCCTCCCCCCCCAATATTTGTGAAGTTGGGAAATTTGAGCTTAGAGTTGGGAAATTCGGGATTTTTGAGACATTATGAAATTTTTATTGTTTTGGTGATTATGTTTCTGACTGAGTATTGTAACAGTAAGCAAGTTAAATTATCAAAAGAAATACAAAAAGAAATCAGACACACTCAATCTATCATTGTATTTTTCAGTTCTACAAAAATATTATACATCTACCAGACCTAAATTTCTCTACTCCTATCCACCAATAGCTGATTATCCAGTTCCGTTATTTCCTTCAAAACTTTGTTTCTTTCTCAAAATGTTCACCCTCCCAAAAGAGAATCCAGTTATTTTAATCCAAAGGGATTGCAGCTTCTTTTGAAAATTGGAGATCACTTGTAGCACAACAGAAAGGAATGTAGTCACCTACTTGAAACACAGCTGGGCAAGAAGATTTGATGAGTTTTCACAAATTGCACTAATTTTGCGATTTTTGGACAATATTTTACTCATTCTCGTGATTTTTTTTGCTCCGAAAATTAGTTAACCCTTCGCTGTCGTGACAAAAGCATTATATGAGCAAATGTGAATATAAGAAGTCGTTAGTTTAGATACATTTGCTACATTTTACCTTTATTTGTATGCGGAAATATATATATGTCCTGTTCATTTATATTTATAGGTGTTTAGTAAATTTTAAACCAAAAGTCCAGTGTTGTGTGTTTAAAGCTGTTCTAAAAAATGACTATAAATCTTAGCACGAAAGAACCCTTCATAATAGGAAAAGAGTTTTCATGCAAGATTTTGGAGAATCTAAAAATCCATTCGAGGATGAAAAAGGTAAAAAAGTGGATGATTTGAATTTGGAACAGAAATATGACCATGAAAGCAGTCCATCAACTGAAGAAAAAAATCGACATACAGGTTGACATAAACACTGATAGGTTGCACTTGAATAAAATTTTGAAGAAATAAAGATTTCCTTATAGACAAGTTCATAAAAAAT
Source organism: Maratus speciosus (assembly GCA_963932465.1). Classification (NCBI taxonomy): domain Eukaryota; kingdom Metazoa; phylum Arthropoda; class Arachnida; order Araneae; family Salticidae; genus Maratus; species Maratus speciosus. The sequence goes on along the minus strand of OZ010799.1, from coordinate 356,123,632 downwards.
TATGAATATTAGGATGTGATTGAATAAGCTGGCTTCTGAAAGCGCCGTGGGAAAACGGTTTCACCAAATGGAATAGATAAAAATAATAGCATAGCAATGGACATTGATAGACATAAGTTTTACAGGGAAGAGTTATAAGAAATACAAGAAAATTTCGGCAATTTAGTAATGGGCTTAAATGACAATGTTCCCTATATCAGGAGAATATTGCACCAATATATTCCATATTTAAATTGCAATTGTGCAAGGCAAATTTGAGTATCACTAACTGAGAAAAGTTAATAATGTTTCCCCCTGGATATGAGAAACCGGATGTACATGACTTGCAGAGTCAAATAGAAATAAACCAAATCCCAACTCACTTAACAAATCTTTTCTGATGCCATGAAATCCAAAGACTATTTGGGTCACACTGTCAAACTATATATTCGTACCTTAACATTCACAGCAGCTTATCTTTATGGCGTTGCATCTAATGAAAGAATCTTTAGTCAAATAAAAATTTAATAAATATATATTGCAAGCTACAATGAGGCCTGACAGACTTGACAGCCTAATGCTTTTAAAATGTGAAATTGAAATAGTGGATTTTATTAAACTGGACGATGTTAGGTTAGCTTCATCAGAGTTAGCTTGATTGAAGATCAAAAGAATTGATGTTAAATGAAAATTATTTGGATGTGCCAATCCCAAAACCTTATTCTATCCCATACATGTTAATACTTCAAAATTTGCAATCACTATGTTAAAATTAAATAACAATTCTATGCCCATAATAATGAATTCTAAAGGTTTAATTGTGTGCATTTAATTTATAATTCGTTTAATTGTGTGCCTTTAAAAAGGAGATAGAAGCATCGCATTTTTCAAACAAATCATTGAATTTCGACACCTATGCTCTTAGATGTCTGCAACCAAAATTCCAAACACAAAGAGCTCAAAAGCGATCCCTTTGGACAGTATACACCCAAGCCCAATAAGGAAGTGTAACCGAATATGAAGTTTGACTAAATTTCCGTGCATTAGTTTTTCAGATATAGCTAACGCGAAAATCGTGAAAACTGCAATACAGCAATGCCACAGATATATACAAAAACCTAATAAGCACTAAATTATGTCAAAGTTTAATAGCATATGAAATTTGATCAAATTCTGTGCAACAGTTTTTGAGATATAACTATCGCTAAAATCATGTAAATCGTGAAAAATACAGCATAGCAGCGCCACCTTTTGGGTAATTTACACCAAAAACTAATCAGCATTAATTTTTATCAAGGTATAACTGAATCTAAAGTTTTATAAAATTTCGCGAATTAGTTCTTGAGATAGAGCACCAACAAAATTTGTGTCACATTCACACAGACAGACATTTTCTAAAATCAGTCAAATCATGTTCAGGACCTTCTAAAACGTATCAAATCGTCGAAAACCAGTTGTAGATTTTTTTTACGAATTCAATACTTTCGTCTTGTAAAGACAGAAGAAAGTAAAACGGGTGTTTGTTTTTTTATTAAACAAACCAATAATTAGAATTTTTATATTTCTAGTTTCAAAATTTTTCTTTGGAAAGGAATTTTTTAAGCATAAGCTTCATTATCATTATTACACACTTTGTGCATATCACTTTAGTTGAATGTTGGAGGAATTTGTTTCAAGTTGGGAAATTTTCGAACTCTCCCCCCCGAAAAAATATCTGTAGCTACGCCCCTGTCTGCCCCCTACGAGCTACGCTCGCCAACCCCCGTTCAGGGACACCAAAATCCAAAAAGCACGCTAATTTGATCGGCTTTAAAAATATTGAATTAAAATTTAAAATAAAAAAAACAGTAGCGATCTCTTTGTAAACTGGTTTCCATTCGTTTTTCTTGGATTAGGGATTTTTAAGACCATATCTGCTGCTGTTAAAAGATACAATGGCTGTTTTCGTATTTAATTAAAAAAATTAGTTAAACATTCGAAAATAAGCTAATGTAAAATGGATTAAGTAAACAGTGTCATTGTCTCCCGGTATTTTTTAACAGCGCTATAAAATAGTTCTTTTAAATAATTCATTTCAAATGTATCGTTTTAAATCTGACGTAATTTACACCAAAGTTTTATTTCTCTTATTAATATTCACGTGAAAATACTTTTGTTGTTAGAAGGAAATATTATTTGCGCTGTCTTCAAATTCACGATAATAGTTGAAAATATTATATCAAAATATCAAGTAAATGTCTCGCGCAGATATATTTTTTTATTTAAATTGTTTTGCCATATTTTTTGGCCATTTTAAATATGACGTAATTTCCTTCATTTACAGGTTTTAACGCATAGTAATGATTTCTTTTTTTTATTTTAACATTTTGTTTCTCTTTTAAAATTCCAGTGTAAATATGGTTCTTATGACGCAATTTTCCTGTTTTTAACATGTAATCATTTAATTCTAATTTTATTTTTTTTTCTGTTTACAATAGTCCCGTGTAAATAAATTTTTAATTGGAAGTAAACATTATTGTTTGCGCTGTTTATAAAGTTGGCAACAGTTTAAATTAATAATATTTTTTTAGATTTGTAAAAAATATCTCTCGAAATACTGAAAATTTGAATTTAAAATAGAAATAAAACCTCAAAAAATAGTCAAATAAAAAAAAAATAAATGCAATCTGCACAACGGGAACTTATAACCTATAAAATGATCTAAAAATTAATGTAATAAATAATTAAATTCTCATGTATAGTTTCTGCTCCAATAAGACTTTTTTAATGGAACGATTTTGTCCAACTTTAGCATTAAATATCTCTGAAAGTAATTCTTCGATTTGAAAACTGTCTGCATCAGCGTGTTTATCAAATATTTCTTTATAATACCACAGATTTCCATATTTTTGTATACGACAGTTTTTTTAATATTAACGAAGAAAGGCCCATGCTCAAGGCATACTTAGATACTACTACAGGCAGACTGATTTGGTTTAATGTATGAAGTCGCTCGCCAGAGGACTCTGATACCCTGCCCAAAATTGAAATTTGACTCTGACCGTAACTGAAACAACCTGGGAAGGGTTGATATGTAAACAAACACCAAAATTACGTCGTGTCGCCATGGTTACGTTTACAATTCTGCTGACATTCCAATCAAGCTTAGAAATGACAGCTAATTCGAATACAGCTGTTAAGGGTTATTACAAACTGTCCATATTAATGTAAATGTAAAGTTATATTTATTTAAGTGACTAATATAATGTGTTTCTCTTTAAAACTGTTAAACCAACACACATAAAAATATAAAAATAAAAAAACACATGCTTAGTCTAAAACATCAATGTCACAAATTTATTTGGTACGACTTAGTTATCCCTTCGACCAATTTCGCCAAATTATATAAATCGCTAAAACACTCGCCAAATTATACAAATTGACATAATTTTTATTTTAAATAACGAAAGAACAAATAAATTAGTATAACATTAATAAATATACAAATAAAACGTCGAAATAAAAATCACTTGATGACATAAACACGTGTAACTTGCTTACAGTCAAGTGAATGTGACATTTACGATCAAGCATTATTGGCATTTAATCTTATAGTTTGGCGATAGATTTTTGGTCGACGGGATAACTAAGTACCATTTATTTACTATTTTCACTGCTGAAACAATAAAACTGATGGAATTTTTTTAATATATTAAAATATTCATAAAATTCCTTGTAATAATTAATAAATGTAATTTATTAAGTAACAAATACCCTTACATGATTTAATCAAAATTGCTTGGATAACATAGAATATTGCAACGATATTTAAATCCGTGATCACCATTTCTTTCTCTGATTAAAAATAAGAATATTTAATGTTTAAGGAAGATCGGCTTTTTATTTTCTTCTTCTTCTTGGTTCGGGCGATATTAAAAACAAATATTTTACCGGTAACAGTAAATTAATCAAAAATAGCTGTTTCAAGTCAGTTATGAGAACTGTAGTTTGATAAAAATCAAATTTTAATTTTAAAACGTGTATATGAAACCAAGCTATTTTTACATAAATACGGGACATTCAAAAAAGAATAACAGAACCGGCATTTTTCATGAATGAACCAAACGATCAAGGTAAACAATAAATAATTTAGCTAATCTTAAAAGTATGTGTAACACTAAAATGCTACAGTTTGTGTAAAATAGCCTTTTAAATCGAAGGAAATTGAAGAATATAAATATTTAATTTATTACATGAAAATACGATCAATGATTCTGATACCTCGACGATGAGAAACAAGCTTCTATCTGGGCAGGGTATAAATGTAAACAAAGAGCACGTTGTGAAGTTTTGGTTCAGGGTTTGAAGTTGGATCTGACTTCACTTTTTCGGCGAAATGCGCGGGCCGTTATATATCATAGTAGGCTATGGCCATGCTTAAGCCAAGACTTTACTATTATATCATGAAACTTATCATAAAAGCCCTTATCATAAAACAGACTTGACAATCCGGAGAAAGTCTATGGGTGAAAATGTCCCCGATAAATGCCAACTTATTAGCTGACTTTGTCCCGTAAGTTACGCCACCTGGTGTATACTCCTGGTAATACTCCATAAACAAATGCATAGTAAAAAATTGAAAAAGTTTTGTTATTGGCAAAATTGTATAAAATATTTTTTGAATTCCAGTAAAATAAAGGCGTAAAAAAAATATTTCGCACAATTATGTTCTGGCTTTAAAAAATGAAACATATCAAAAATGAAGATTTAAATATAAGATTTATTGATATTTTTTCAGGGTACTTGTTAGTTATCCCGTCAACCAATTTCGCCAAATTATATAAATCGCCAAACTACTCGCCAAGTTCTACAAATTGACACAATTTTTTATTTTAAATAACGAAAAAACAAATAAATTAGTATAACATTAATAAAAATACAAATAAAACGTCGAAATATTGGTTTTATTGGCCATTATTGGAATTTAATCTTAAAAGTAATTAATTTATGGCAAATCATTATTGGCATTTAATCTTACAATTTGGCGACAGTAATTTGGTCGACGGGATAATTAACAAGTACCATTTTCAGTATATAGGACTTTGCGGGTTATTTTTTTTTTTAAATCTTGGCACAATTTGGGCTTCGGAAAGAGCGATTTGTTGCCGATTGATATAAACAGTTATGAAAACAAAACTTATGAACTGTCAGCTTGTTTTATAAGAATTTACGGCACAGATGTCATATACGCTCCATATTGGCGCGATTTTATTCCGACGCCAATTTTGCGAAAACCCCGTTACCATATCATCTATATCCGGATAACCATATCAAGCAAAATAACGACACTTTGGTGCCAGTTAAGTATCCGGTGCGTATATGACATTGGCGCCAGAAAAAAATCGCGCCAATATGACATCTGTGCCGAATTTATATGTATAAATTTAGTTTCTAGATATTATTATTGTTTTTTATATACGATTTGTTTATATTTGTATATAAAATAGATAAATGCCTTTTTTATATTAAATAAATTGTACAAATATTGGAAAATATTGCTTCATTATGTGAAACAGTGAATATGCATCCAGAAATTACGTTGCCAAATTTTCTTCTCTCTCCAAGGCCCCTATACTTGAAAAATACCGATTTATTATTATATAATGTAGTATTAGCTAATGTTCTGTAATCTGTTCCACAGTCAAAGTTGACTGCAAAAACGCGATGCTGGAATAATGTGGTATCAAGTATACGGTTTAAAAATAAAATTAATTTTGCGCCAAACTCTACGTCAATTGGCTCTAGATCTGATTAAGGAAGAATACTCAAATTAAGATTTACAAACACCAAAATCGTAGCATGACAAGAATACGGTATTTGCGGAAAGTTGAGGGACATGTATAAATTTAAGTGATTATTAAACTTTATTTTTCTAATTTTTTAAGTGTTTATAACTTCAGTTTTTTTTTTTTTTTTTTTTTTTTTTTTTTGTGTGTGTGTGTATCTATGCGTGTTTTAACTTTCCTAAAATACTTTGATATATTTTAGTAAAACTTACATAACATATGTGAGTTAAAACAAGGAAATTAATTACGCACCAAACTATGCCCGCAAAGATATGCTAATTGGCTGTGGAGCTAATTATGAAACTTTCCATAGATTAATACATACAAACTTTATATGAAAAAACAGTGAAGCTTTCATCTAAAGTGTGTTAAACTGAAATGATCCCCCATACCTTCAAAAATAAAACAAATGATAGGCCAATAAATAAATAAATGAGACTGTGCATTGAAACAAATTGAAGGAGCGATGTTAAATTAATACTGTAAGGTGAAATTAATTGTGAAAAGAAAAGAAATAGCAGAAATAAAATAAATCACATATTTGACAACATAAAAGAGAAAATAAAATATTTTACATTTTCCGGATCTAGATGCTATTCATTTATTTCAATAACTAATATCACTGAGAAATTCATGGTAAAATAATTTTCTTTCCTGATTATTATTATTATTATCATCATCATTTATTTACATAACGGAATACAGCAGTAAACATTTTTTGTTTAACAGTAAAATAAGTTTATTTTTTAAATAAAATGTCTAGAACATATGAAAATTTTAAGATTAACAACTATCATTTGCAAACTACAAAGCACATCATAAAGAAAATGGTAAAAGACAAATGGAAAACAAATTAAAAAATATTTCTGTTTCTCGCGTTAGATGGCGCTAGTCACGGGAAACCATGTGGTTTCTAATCACGTGTACAGCGGACAAAAGAAACTTAGCGATTGCGAGGCCTGTTATTTCGATAAGGAGGCCTTGGCTTAAGCATTTAAATTGGATGAGTTCTACCCGGAATATCTACGCAGATTTTCATTGGTCCATTTCCAAATCAAAACTTTTTTTTATATATAGAAGGATTTCTATTTCCGTAACCATTGAGTAACTTGAGCGACAATTTTGGTAAGTTAAATGATACTGCATCTTTACATATGGAACTCGTACATATTATAATCGCTTTGGTTTCTCTTATAATGAACGGATAATATAGTCTGAGGGGAAATTACAATACTTTCATTTGGATTTGGATGATTTGGATGATTTAAAATTTATTTGGATGATTTCTTCTTGATATAATCTTGCCAGGGCTGTGGGTTTTTTTTTATCATATTTAATATAAGATACATGATGCTTTTTTCTGAACTTAAATTTCCAGCTAGTCATTCCAATATAGTTTTGCTCTAATAAATGGTATTTCAAATACTACTCCTGAATAATTCGCAGAATTAATTGGATCAATTTTAGTGCAAATGATATTTTTTTAATCTCGGAAGTGGTTTGGCTACTAAGCAGATATTGAACCGCTTAAGACTGTGTTTTAATTTCTCAAAAAAGCTTGCATGATATTGAATAGAATAAAGTTTGTATTTTTGGCGAATCAAATTTCTGTTCAGGATTCTTATTGGTAACATTCACGAATTATTTAATAATATGTTGAACATTAAAACCATTATTATAAGCAATTTTACGAATATTATCTAATTCATTATTCAATTATTTTCAGTACATACTAGAAAAACCTGTCTTATGAAAAATCTGTAGGTGGAAATTTTATAGGTAAATGGAAAACAAGCATTATTTTGTATGGTAGCCTGGTTAGTTATGCTTTTCTGTTGTTCTTGTGAACATTATATCAAGGAATGGAATACTAATATTATAATCACTTTCAATAGTGAATTTAATGTTATTGTCTATTGAATTTAAACGATTTGTAAATATTTTGAGTTCTTCAAGGCTGTACTAAATTATAAAAATATCATCCACATATCTAAGCCAAGCGTGCGGCGTTAATTGAAACATACTAAAAACTTTATTTTCTAATGGACTAAGAGTATATTCAGCTAATAAACCCTAAATAGTGTGACAAATTGGGGCGCCATGATTTTATTTATAAAATTTACTATTTAATATGAAAAAAATACTATGAAGGATTAGACTAATTCCCCTTTTCATTGTTAATTCCATATCATCTTCAAAATCTTCTATCTGTTCAATATCATCACAACTCTTATTACAAATTTCCCGCGTGTTAATTGACGGATATAATGAAACAATATCACAATAGCCATAATATAAATATTTCGTAATTGTATCTGTTTGATTTTCTGAATAAAATCTTCTTTTGATTTAATAGTGAATCCGATGTCTGGTAATCTGCTTTAATAAAGAACATAAGCTTTTTCTAAAAAATAAGTTGGTCCGGATCACTTGGAAACAATACGACGTAATGACATATTGCTTTTATGATCTTTCTGTTAACCAATAATCCCAAGAATAACAACGAGTTTGTGTACCTTTAAAATTTTCTTCATATCAGGACCTTGGAAGAAAAAGGGTGAATCTCGAAATTGGGGTGTTGGGAAATCAAGCTCAAAGTTTTGCAAGTAATGTTATAGAATAGGGTACTACTCAATTTAGCTCGACACTGTGAGAATACTAAGGGGCAACCACGGCAAAACGACTTACCTACGTGTTACCTACTTTTTCCTGACGCGGTAAAAAAAATCGATTTTTCGAGTTCGCGCTTTCTCTTCCAAGCTCCTGATAGACAAGGGCCATGTTTTATTTTTGATGATGTCATTGACTTTATAATTGATTAAATTAGTTGGACCCTTCTTAATTCCTTCGCATTTCATATCTTTAATGCAGTTTTCCATTTTATCTATATAATCATCTCTATTAAGAAGAGCTAATTTGTTAGATTTGTCTTTCTGTACTATAACTATATTCTGGTCTTGTTTTAAATTTTTAATAATCTTAATTTCTTTATAAGTAGACTTTATTGGTTTATTAAAAAGTTTTCTTACTTCATGGAATATTATATTCCTTACTTCTGCTTTATGGTCATCCCTCGTAGTTTGAACTATAATTTCAATTTCTAGAATAACCTTCTTTAAATATGGAATGGTTGGAAACATATATTTAGGTCTTAATTAAAAAATATGAGATTCTTCTTGGTTTATTTCACGATTTGACAAATTCAAGAACTCTACAGGTTGGCAGACAGCTTTCAAATTTCTTTCTGGGATGGTATTCAATAATTTATTTAACTTTCATTCCATCTCTTTTTCACTGTTTTGAATACTTCTAAATAATTCTAATTTGTAACGTAAATTATCATATATTAAGGGGTCTCAGGATTCTTAAAGCTTCAAATTTTTCGAATTTTTTATTTTTGTAGATGTTAAACTCCTATCTCTTCTAAGAATTTTGGTATAATTATTCCCTTGAAATTTCCATTAGAACAGAAGTTATGGTTTTTAGAATTGTACACGCTCTATAGCTATAGCGGCGTTTCCGAAACTTTGAAGTCCTTTTTTCTCCAAATGACGTTTTCGGGCATAACGCGCAGGATTTCTCAAAAACTTCTGAATTTTTTTCAAGAAATTTTCAAAACGTATATTTCATGCTAGTCTGCATAAATGGAACCTAAAATTTTCTTTTTATTGTTCAAAAAAATATTTTTTTAGGTTTTTATGCTGTTGAAATTTTCAAAATTTTGTATTAGCTAAATACAACTTACAATTATTTAGCTTCAGGGTAATTGCTATAATCTGAAGTATAAGTGAGCATTTCATTCTAGTTGCAAAATTTATTTTGTAATCCTGCGCGTAAGTTGTTATACAATTTTTGTGCTCGTCAAATGTCTTACAGTTTGGAGCCCCCTGTAAATGCTAATGCAATTTTTAAATACATGAAATGAAAGAATATACCTATATATCTTTCATCTCAATAAAAATTCTGTTTTAAAATCATATACATTTTAAGACATTAAATGTTGAAAATGGTCTTTTTTTTTTCATTTTTTCCGATTTTAAGAGTCCTGACACCCCTAACGGTGAAATGTAGGATACAACTTTCCAATGAAGATCTAAAGTTCTTTTTTCTAATGTATTCACTAGTGCAAACTTCCTACGTGTGAATAAATTCAAACATTTTTTCTCAAACTTGTGACTAGAATATGAAACATTCTGCCGTGTAAACATGTTTCGATTCTTAAAAAAATGCGGAATCACATTTAATTTCTTACAGGACACTAGAAATTGCAAATTCAATCGCTCTCGATCTCAATGAAGGCGTTCATATTTAATTCATTTATGTCTGGCGTCTCATTTTTTGGGACGCTTTGAATTTTAATAAACATGTATAACTCCCTTCTTCTTTGTAACAGGAAAATTGTATGAAATAATTATCTATAAATGTCTTTATCTGTTACTGAGAGATGACAGCACGGGATGGATATTTATTCGCTTAAAAGAAGGCTTTAACAGATTTTATAGATTTTTCATTTTTCAAGATGGCGAAATGTAAAAAGTAAGTTTATTTGGGGATTTTCTACACTGTACAAAAACCACTGTAGATTTGCCAGAACAAACTCGATCACAGGGAATGTGTTGTATCTTTCTTTGGTTTCCTGACTATATTAACATGGAAAATACAGTAGTTGCGTAAAATTAACAGCACAATGTGCTGGCAATTTGGACGCATTTTTTTACAGCACAAACTGCTGGCGTCCAAATTGCCAGCACATTGTGCTGTTAATTTTACGCAACTACTGTATTTTCCATGTTAATATAGTCAGGAAACCAAAGAAAAATACAGCACATTCACTGTGATCGAGTTTGCGCGCGAGATGAACAGTACTTTGTACTGTAAAAATGTCGTTTTTTTTTTTTTTTTTTTTTTTTTTTTTTTTTTTTTTTTTTTTTTTTTTACAGTGTACCAAGGATCCAAATAAATAAATCACAATCTTAGCTTGTAGACTTCTTTGAAATACGTATTTTTTTAGATTATGAAATTATATGTTCAAGCTTATTCAATTCCTACTATTAGCTCACACTCTCCCTATATTTATTCAATTCCTACTATTAGCTCACACTCTCCCTATATTTATTTATTTATTTATATATTTATCTTGTTCAAATTTTCAATCGTTAATGAAATACTCATTATTCATCCTATCAGGTTGAAAAAAAATTTTTAAAACTTGTACTGGACGACAATTGATGTTAATACAGTTTTTTACTTTCTTCTATCTTCAATAGAAGAAAGTATTGTAATCGAAAATTTTTTCGACTTCCGGTTTTCGACGGATTTGCATGTTTTAGGGGTCAGAGATTCCAAAAAACATGTTTATAAAAAATGTCTGTCTGTCTGTGTGTCCGTCTGTCCGTCCGTCCGTCTGTCCGTCTGTCCGTCTGTCTGTCGCCATTGTACCATCAAAAAGTGTATGAAGTTATGTATAGAATTAAACCAAAATTTTATTATAAGTTTTTGGCTATGGCAAGCAGGTCCTCCCGGAATTTGGAAAAAATTCGCCGGTAGGGGGCGCTGATATAACAATTTTTGTGCGATTTTGAATATTGTACCATCCAAAAGTGTATGGAGTTATGCATAGAATTGAACCAAATTTTTATTTTAAGTTTTTGGATATGACAAGCAGGTCCTCCCTGAATTTGGAAAAAATTCGCCGGTAGGGGGCGCTGTAAATGCGATTTTTGTGCGATTTTGAATATTGTACCATCGAAAAGTGTATGAAATTATGCATAGAATAGAACGAAATTTTTATTTTAAGTTTTTGGCTATGGCACGCAGGTCCTCCCTGAATTTGGAAAAAATTCGCTGGTAGGGGGCGCTGTAATAGCGATTTTTGTGCGATTCTGAATATTGTACCGTCCAAAAGTGTATGAAGTTATGCATAGAATTAAACCAAATATTTATTTTAAGTTTTTGGATATGGCAAGCAGGTCCTCCCTGAATTTGCAAAAAAATCGCCGTTAGGGGGCGCTGTAATAGCGATTTTTGTGCGATTTTGAATATTGCACCATCGAAAAGTGTATGAAGTTATGCATAGAATTGAACCAAAAAAAAATTTTAAGTTCTTGGCTATGGCAAGGAGGTCCTCCCTTAATTTGTAAAAAAATCGCTCGTAGAGGGCGCTGTAATAGCGATTTTTGTACAATTTTTGTGCCATTTTGAATATTGTACCGTCGAAAATTGTATGAAGTTATGCATAGAATTGAACCAAATTTTATGTGTTTATTTTTGGTCATGTGACGAAGGTTCTTCCTGAATTTGGAAAAATTCTGTCGGTAGGGGGTACTATAATTGCGATGTCTGTACCATTTTCATTATTGTACCATCGAAAAGTGTATGAAGTTATCCATATAATTGAACCAATTTTTTTGTGCATGTTTCTGGCTATGGCAAACAAGTCCTCCCTGAACTTGAAAAAATTCCGAAAGAAGGGGGCGCTATAATTCCGATCTCTGTGCCATTTTCATTATTGTACCATCGAACAGCGTATAAAATTATGCATACAATTGAACCAAAATGTTTGTGCTTGTTTTTGGCTTTGGCCAACAGGTCCTCCTTGAATTTGGAAATATTGCGCGGTAAAGGGGCTCCGTGTTAGCGATTTTTGTATACTTTTATGATTTTTCGTAGTTCTGTTGTGCATCGGCGGCTCATGCAGCGGCGGGAACTCGCTTCCTGCTAAGCCGGCTATTCGCAAACAGCTGATAACAACAGAATAAGGAAAAATTAATAATTTTAACAAATATTATGATATAGATTAACTCGTTTTTAGTCCGTTTAATTGACTTGAGCAGAAATTTAAGATGAAAATCAAAGTTGGTATAGTATTGAACTAATAATATTGAAGTATTAACATGTGTAACTAGGTTTTGAAATATTAAGATGTATAAGATAGAAGAAAGTTTTGGGATTGGCACATCCAACTAGTTCAAATATTAATTAATTAATTAAATTTTAATTAACTAATTTTAGTTTTGCATCGGAAACAAAATGGCGGCCATTGGTTATTGAAGAACAATGAAAGTATTTTCAATAAGGAGTTACCATAGGGTGGACCCTGTTCTGTCGCCAAATACCGCCAAGTTTGACGCCAACTTGGCGATATATCGCCAAATTTGGCGGCCAAAATGAGTTGCCAAAAGTGACGCCAACTTGGCGATATCTCTAATATTTCGCCAAATTCCCATAGAGTTCCATTGTAAACCTATTTGTTTATAGAAAATCAACAAACTGAGATATTTTAATGCAACAAAAACTAATATTAGCTTAAGGAATTATATTAAATTTTTCTTTGATGGCCTAAGTAGGAATTGACTTTAAAAACAAAATTTTTATATTGCTTGTTTATTTATATATTTATATATTTATATATTTATCTTGTTCAAATTTTCAATCGTTAATAAAATACTCATTATTTATCCTATCAAGTTGAAATAAATTTTTTTAAACTCTTACTGGATGACAATGGATGTTAATACAGTTTTTTCAAATATTAATTAATTAATTAAATTTTAATTAATTAATTTTAGTTTTGTATGGGAAACAAAATGGCGGCCATTGGTTATTGAAGTTCAATGAAAGTATTTTCAATAAGGGGTTACCATGGGGGGGACCCTTTTCTGTCGCCAAATTCCCATAGTGTTCCATTGTAAACCAACTTGCTTATAGAAAATCAACAAATTGAGGTATTTTAATGCAACAAAAACTAATATTAGCTTGATTACATTAAATTTTTCTTTGATGGCGTAAGTAGGAATTGACTTTAAAAACAAAATTTTTATATTACTTGTTTTTTAAGCATTTTTGTAACGTACAAAATATAAGGCCCTAGGCACGAATAGATACAAATTTTTTTAGCCATTTATACAGTTATTTATGTGAAGCTCTTTTCAAGATGAGTATGCAACAAATTGTTTTTAACCCTCAAATACGATTATTCTTATTTTATTATTACTAATACTTATAATGTTATTACTCGCTGTAAAGAAATAAATATTTATTTTTAATAGTACATAAAAATTCTAATTATAGTATACAATATGCAATTTAAAAGACTATTTTTTTTTATAAATTTAGACAAAACATAGAATTATGCATGTTATACTATTGCAAATATTATGTATATTCTCCTATTTAGTACGTTTACACGTTATCAAATTAATACAAAAAACTTTTAGCGTAATTTTTTTAATGTTTTTTCTGTTTCTTTTGCCACATTTTAAATTGACTTTACTAACAATTTTGAGAAAAAAAAAAAAAAAAAAAAAAAAAAAAAGCAATTTAACAAATTACAACGACCATTTGGAAAATGATTTTTTAAAGACTAAAATTTAAGACATAAAAAATCACACGAGATGGTCATACATTACGTACGCCATGAATTAGACAGTAATAGTGTTATTACACGTAAAAATTGCAAGCGACAAAAATCTCCTGCGACTCGTCAGATTACCTGAAACTTACCTATTATCCAAGCATTTCATTGGCTGTTCGGGAAAAGGCTTTTCCATCGTCAGATTTCCAAGAAATCTGAGGACCCATTTTAAATAAAATTTCATTCTTAAACTTCTAAACATCCCAGAATATTACTTTTTACACCGTCGTATGGAGAAAAAAATGTACTTTTAAATGCAATTTGTTTGAAAGCTGTATCTCAATTTGTTTCTGAGTTATTAATTTTTTTTTTTTTGCAGTTTTTATTACTTTTTTGTCATAGTGGCAACAGAAGTATCCGTCTCTGTTGAAAGTAAAGGGAAAGTACAGATTACTGTATAGACTAATCAGAAAACGATTAAAATGTGGATTCAACCAATAAAACGCTTCAGATATGGTTTTGATTTCCTACCTTGACAGAGGACAATAACCATTTTTCCAAATGGTTAAAAATTAGGCACAAATGGGTTGAAAGGTGTTAATTTGTTATAGTTACGTAACTATCGATTCAGAATAGTTACTAATTAAAAATAGGATAGTTAGTAATTTAAAAATGCAATAGGTGCTTATAAGATAATTATAGGTTATTTATTGGATAATTACAGGATATAGGATAGTTAGGAATTTAAAAATGGGATATATTATAGCATTTACCGGTGTTCGTACAGTTCACAGAGATGAATAATGAAGGAATAATATTTCATATCTTATTCATCTACCATTAATTTGGTCTCTTCAGTAGCAATTTTAATGATACATTCAGAACACGAAGTTCAATATTTCTGCACGATATGTCATTGCGGTTACATAAAAGCTTTTCTATTACGTGACTGCGTATAGAAATGGTTTCAAATCTGATAAATAGCTCTAATACCACGTGATTTGAATGCAAACGATTGTAAGATTGAGTTACTAACATCTCAAAAAGGGAACAAGTTGGAAATTGCTCGTCAAACGTGGCAAATGAGGTGCGTTCGTACTATAACTAGTTTTATAATTATTTTTTGCACCCCATATTGTACTGAATGTATAATTTTTTGCACTTCATAAAGCGCATAGTCTGATACATCATTAAAATGCACTTCCAACATTTTTTTCCCATTCCCCGTAATGTAACGGAACACTTTTGACTGTCCCTGTAATTAAACTATACATCCGATTTTCCTAAAATTTGAAATAGCTCAACAAAATTTTACAACAATTATATCCTTAAAATTTCAGACCATTCGGAAGGCTGTAATATCATTAAAATGCACTTGCAATAATTTTTCCCATTGGCCGTAATGTAAAGAAAAACTTTTGACTGTCCCTGTAATTAAACATACATCCGATTTTCCTAAAATTTGAAAGGGCTCGACAAAATTTTGCAACAGTTATATCTTTAAAATTTCAGATCATTCGGAAGGCTCTAATATCATTAAAATCCACTTGCAACAATTTTTCCCATTGGCCGTAATGTAAAGAAAAACTTTTGACTGTCCCTGTAATTAAACTATACATCCGATTTTTCTAAAATT
Organism: Maratus speciosus; assembly: GCA_963932465.1. Taxonomy (NCBI): domain Eukaryota; kingdom Metazoa; phylum Arthropoda; class Arachnida; order Araneae; family Salticidae; genus Maratus; species Maratus speciosus. Next base: position 356,107,839 of record OZ010799.1, on the reverse strand, counting down.
TGAAAGGGCTCGACAAAATTTTGCAACAGTTATTCCTTTAAAATTTCAGATCATTCGGAAGGCTCTAATATCATTAAAATCCACTTGCAATAATTTTTCCCATTGGCCGTAATGTAAAGAAAAACTTTTGACTGTCCCTGTAATTAAACTATACATCCGATTTTCATAAAATTTGAAATGGCTCGACAAAATTTTGCAACAATCATATATTTGAAATTTCAGACCATTCGGTTGGGTAGTTTTTGCTCTGTTACATGCGGACAGACGGACGGACGGACAGACGGACAGACGGACGGACAGACGGACGGACGGACTGAACGACGACTATAGGTGCTACGTATTTATATAATTACGAACGCACCTAAAAAGATGGGACAGATATTTTTTCTATTAAATACAGGTGTCCTTTTTAAATAGTTATGATTGAAAATATTCAAAATTTGAATAAATATATAAATTCATGATGTAATTTGAATTCCATAATAAATTATCAGTAAAAAATATTTGGTACTACTTAGTTATCCCGCCGACCAAAAATCTATCACCAAACTATAAGATTAAATGCCAATAATGGTTGATCATAAATGTCACATTCACTTGACTTTAAGCAAGTTACACGTGTTTACATCATCAAGTGATTTTTATTTCGACGTTTTATTTGTATTTTATTAATGTTATACTAATTTATTTGTTCTTTCGTTATTTAAAATAAAAATTACGTCAATTTGTATAATTTGACGAGTGGTTTGGCGATTTATATAATTTGGTGAAATTGGTCGACGGGATAACTAATTAGTACCAAATATTTTAAAATACAGCCTTTATTGAACTGTACTGAAAAGGAAAAAAGCTTGTAGGACAAATGTTTGGAATAAATTAATTTTTTAAAAGAAAAAAAAAATTCGAGAGAAGTGAATTTTTTATCAGTTTATTTAAAAAAATAATAAAATGGATATAAAATTTTAAATCAAATAAAAAATCGCGTATTTTGTCGTGAAAAAGCGCGAATTTTGACAAAGAATTGCGGATAAAACACTAATTTCGTTAAAGGATCGTAAAAAAACTGCGAATTTCTTCAAAGGATTGCGAAATAAACTCGAATTTCGTCAAAGGACCGTCAAAAAACGTGAATTTTGTGACAGAATCACGAAAGAAACTCGAATTTTATCCCAGGATCGCGGAAAAAACACTAATTTTGTCACAGGATCGCGGAAACACGCGAATTTCGTCAAAGGATCGCAGAAAAAAGTGAATTTCGTTAATGGATCGTCGAAAAAATGCGATTTTTGCCAAATAATACCGAAAAAAAACACGAATTCCGTCAAACTATCGAGAAAAAAACGCGAATTTCGTCAAATAGTTGTGAGAAAATACGAATTTTGTCACAGGGTCGCGGAAAAGCACGAATTTTTCCACAGAATCGCGGATAAAACGCTAATTTCGTGAAAGGATCGTAAAAAACGCCAATTTCGCCAAAGGATAAAGAAATAAACGCGAATTTTGTAAAAGAATTTGTTAAAAACGCGAAAAAATTCGCAAATTTCGCCAAAGGCCACATAATTAGAGCCGGCAAAGGATCCCCCCGGCCCAACACCCCCTATAGTCTTAGACTATAAGGGATAGTCTTTAGACTTTAGACGGCCTCCCCCTCTGTTGTAGCCTTTCAGAAAATATGCTGTGAATTTCAGTATTTTTTTTACTCAGAATCACCATTGCTTTGTTTATATGTCACTCGGTATTGCCCCCCCCCCCCCCCCCACCAAAAAAAATTGATTATCTAGATCCGCCACTGGTTGTAAAACAAACAATGGTAAATATTAAAATATCAAAAAAATATTTTTTTTCTTTTATCGAGCTCAACAAAACGCCCAAAATTTATAGACCAGAAAACCCACTTAATGTATTGAGCACTAAAATTATAATTAAATATTCGAATTTTTTAAAATTCTAGTTAACATAAACATGATTACTAAATGAAATCAAGAAATGTAACGAAATCAAATTAAACAATACCATTAACAACTAGTCGAATGTGGCAACCTCAAAACTTTCTTCTACCTCAGGCATGTTAATAGTTTCTGAAAAATGCATCAAAGGAACGTCACCTGGTAGGTGATTTAAACCAAAATCTAATCAACTGACCCAACTTCAAACTGAATCTGAAGAGTGATGGAAATCTGTGCACATTTTGAGATTATCATCTATTATGGAGGTATGGATCTATTACGAAAATCGTAAAAAAAATCTGCATAACAGCGCCACCTGTTGCGCAATTTACACCAAAAACTGATCAGGATCATTTTATTTCAGGAACGAACTGAAAATGAAGTTTGATAAAAATTTATGCATTATTTATTTAGATACAGCTATACAGAAAATTGCAAAAAATTCAGCATAGTAGCGCCACCTGTCGGACAATTTACACCGAAAACTAAGCAACACTTTTTTATATCAGAGGCTAACTGAATCTGAAGATTTATGAAAATCTGTGCATTAGTTCTTGAGATAGAGCTATTGCAATAATCATGAATAATGCAGCATAGCAGCGCCACCTGTTAGGCGATTTACACCAAAAAGTAATCAGCACCAAATTATATCAAGGATTAACTGAATGTAAAGTTTTAGGAAAATCCGGGCATTAGTTCTTGAGATATAGCTACTGTGTAAATCGTGAAAAATACAGCATATCACCTGTTGGGTGATTTACAGCAAAAAGTAATCCGCATCAATTCATATCAGGGACTAATTGAATCTGAAGTTAATTCTGTTCATTAGTTTTTAAGATAGAGCGTTCACAAAATTTGTGTCACATACATACAGGTAGACGGACAGACAGACATAGACAGACATTTTGTAAAAACCTGTTTTTTGAGATCTGTGACCCAAAAAAAGTGTAAATCCGTCGAAAACCGTAAGTCGAATATTTTTACGAATCCAATACTTTGTTCTTGTAAAGATAGAAGAAAGTAATAAACAATATCAAATTAAAAGAACATTTCCATTATATCAAAATATTAGAGAGGATTATCACATAAATTCTCTATGCCTTCAAATAACTATAGTTAATGTGTAACGTAACATTAGCATTTAACAACAGAACTTCAAACGCAAAGACAAATAATATATAAATAATCTTCAGAGCTCCCTTAATTCAATAGAATTGTCGTTTTTTTCTAAAATATATGTCATTGGGGAAAAAAAAAAATTCTTGCTTTAATCAAATATATCACCCGTGTAATATATACGAGGGAAAAGACAGATTTAGGTCAAAACCTCCGGCTTCTACATGTTATAAGTATGAAAAAGGAGGAAATACAGATAACCCACTTTCTGCTGTAGATTTATAATAACAATATGTCATCGTATCAGCTAAATTTGGCGGTTTAATATAAATAGAGGAATTTCTGGAAATGTAAGCCTAATAATTTAAAGCAGTTTGAGATGATCTATATGTTCATTTGATAAGAATATGAATTATTCCACGAATTGTTGAAACTGGAACTTTTGGAATTACTAAGGGCAATAATAATTTCATAATAAAATGCCATAAATTAAGTATATAGAACACAAATAGATACAAGGTGTCGAAAAAGTGTTTTTAAGTGCCAAGCTTTTATTACTAACAGAAATTAGCAGATACATTTAAATGCTATGAAATAGATTTTTTTAACATAGTTTTTAAAGGAAGTAATGAGGTTTCGATTTTATCGATAATGTGAAAAACGAAACATGTCAGATTTTTTATTACTGTTGCAACTACACTGTTAAAAATTTTGCAGCATTCTGGCAGGTCATTCGACCGGTTTTTGAAAAAACGGTTTCATAATCAATAATTTAACTATATTCTGACCATACAATGGCCAATAATATGGTCAGTGTTAAAATTACGGTTGTGTAACCGTTTTCGGAAAAAAAAACGGTCAAATGACCTGCCAGAATGCTGCAAATTTTTAACAGTGTACTCGAATCTGCTAATCCCAAAATTTTCTTCTATCTTATACATGTTAATACTTCAAAATTCGCTAGCAAAGTGCCAAAATTAAATGGAAATCTAAGCCCATCGTGAGGATTCTAAACAAATGAAATTCCGTGCATTAGTTCTCGAGATATGACTATCGTAAATCGTGCAAATCATGCATAATGCAGCATAGCAGCCGGTTGGTGGTTTTCACCATAACCTAATTAGAAACAACTTATGTCAACATTTAACGGAATCCAAAGTCTGATGAAAATCCGTGCATTAGCAAAAATCATAAAAAATCCAGCATATGTCAATCGCCTATTAAGCGTTTGACATGAAAACGTAATCAGCAACAACTTGTGTCAACGTCAAACTGAATCAGAAATTCGATGAAAATTCGTGCATTTCTTCTTGAGAGAGAGCTATTGTGGAAATCTTGAAAAAAGCAGCATAGCAACGCCATCTGTTGAGGGAGTAACACTAAAACATAATGAGCATCAATACTTATCAAGATATGCCTGTATCTGAAGTTTGATGAAAATTCGTGCTTTGGTCCTTGAGATAGAGCTATTGCAAAAATCGTAAAAAGTGCAGCATAGCAGCGCCACCTGTGGAGCGATTTGGACCAAAAGTAATCGGCACAAAATTATATAAAGGATTAACTAAATCTGAAGTTAGATGAAGTACCGTGCATTAGTTCTTGAGATATAACTATTCCGGAAATCTTGAATAATGCAGCATAGCAGCGATACCTGTTGGGCGATTTACACGAAGTACCAGTTTATATCAGGGACTAACGGAATCTAAAGTTTTATTAAATTCCGTTCATTATTTCTTGAGATAGAGCGCCCACAAAAGTTTTGTGACATACAGACAGGCTCAGAGACAGAGTGACAGACAGACATTTTCTAAAAACCACCAAATCGCGTACAGGGCCTTCTAAAACGTATAAATCCAATGAAAACCGGAAGTCAAAATTTTTCACGAATCCACTTTCTTCTTGTAAAGATAGAAGAAAGTAATAAAGAGCTTTAAACAAGTAAATTATATGCCAATTCTTAAAATTTTTACTTTCTTCTATTTTTACAAGAAGAAAGTATTGGATTGATGAAAAATACATAAGATAAATTATTTTCAAGGTTGAAGTATCAAAATTCAGATTTACTCCCAACTTTGAATATGATTTATCCAGTTTAAAAAAAAAAAAATCCTTCGCTTCCTTATGAGAAAAATTATTATTATAAAATTCTAAAACCACATTTCTATACATTCTTCTAGTTTTATATCTTTCAAAACCCGCCATTTTTAAGTTGATTTAAAAATAGATCGTACATCTATATAATAAAAGCTCAAGTTATGTGACTGTCATCAACAGTTCCGGGTTGACCGCTTCGCTTTTTGTATGCCAGGCGGCCAATTTGGCAATTTAATGTTAGCCGGGAGCAGGTGATAAACCGTCAAATATTGTTCTATCGCCATCATGTCATCAGTATTATAATAGTCTATTTCATGCGACTGTCATAAACAATTTTTCGCGTGGTAAATTAAAACAAAGCTTTGATGTTGAAAATAAATGTCATGGTATATGGTATTATTTATTACTTTTCTTCTTTTTTTAAAGCAATAATTGAGAGTCAAATTTTAAATATTTCAGTTTTAAATTAAAATTATGCATTTTAAATAAAATGAGTGAAAGTACTACATCTTAAATGAAATTAATGGAATACGAATAAATACGACGCGAACAATGTTTGGCGATTTATCATCTGCGCCCGGGTAACATAAAAATGCCGAGTTCATGATTTCTGTATCAGAATTTTGTGATTTGGCGAAGGATTGAGCAAGTAAATTAAATTATGTATAAAATTAACGTGATACAATGCTTAGCATATATTCAAGGGAGACCAAACTGGTCGCCAAGGGCGGCTAGTTAGAAATAGATCCTTTATTAAAAATACAAATTTTTAAAAATTATTAATGATCAAATCATATTTCATATTAATGTTTAGCTAACAGTATGTACTGCTTTCAGTAGCAATTTTAATGATATATTCAGAACACGATGTTCATTATTTCAGCACGATATGCCACCGGAGTAGCTAGAGAGGTAGTCCGTTACACGACATTGTGCAAAATTAGAAACTAATGTTGCTTTAACGATTGCAGTTTTATTTAATTTTAATGCAAATGTTCTCATTTTATCAAAGATATGAGAAGATAGGAAAATTTTATTAAATATGAATACGCATGTCTAATATTAGAATTATTGAACTATTTATTAGAAGAACCAGTTATGTAACAATATGTAAAAGCCAAATATAATAATTTTAATATAATAATAATTTAATATAATATGTATTAAAAAAGATAAATGAAAGAAAAGTTCTCGACGTAAGGAAAAAAGTAAAACTGGTGGCGATGGATGAATATGTTTCAAATATACCTGCTTAGACGAAAACGTCTGAATCCACATTTTCGCTGATCTTTAGCGATTTTCAGTTGCCGGTTTTACCATATAATCTAACAGTATTATTCACAGGGATGGGGAACTATATCATTTTACTCGCCACTGGTGAGTGGATTTTCTGACAGGGCGAGAGAATTTTTAGTTAGTTTTTGGAAAATTCCAGGCTATAGAGATATGCAAAAGGCTTTACTTGTTAGATATGCTTTGCAACATTCCAAATTCCAAGAGATGTAAACATGGTACTAAGTTCTATGCCAGGGTTCGGCAAGTAATTTTAAGTGGGGTCCGAATACTTTTTAAAATTTTTATCGAGGTCCAGAGAAAAAAACACATAAGTAATATAAGTATTTATTACTTTAAAATTTTCATTTTTACATACACAAGTATAATAAAAAAGAGAAATGTCGGGTATTCGTTGTGAAAAATTACTATATTCACAGGTATGCGTTCTGAAAATTTTTACTTACACATAATAGTACAATAGAAAAGGCAGGTATTCGTTGAAAAATTAATGCGAAAAATTGCACTTGTGGTTTTGAGCCAGTTTTTTATAGTTTGGTTCTTGTGGAGAAAAACTAATGCGAAGAGCGTCTTCAAGGTGGGCGTCTGTCAATCCCGAACGATATTTGTTCTTCAAAAAATTAATTTTAAAGAAAGTTCTTTCACATACATTTGTGGAGCTAAACATAGTAGCCAGGTTAATAGCTAGTTTTTTGCAATTTTCCTACATTTCTGAGGCATGTTTACCCTAAAATTCTTCAGGGGATGCAGTTTTATACATTTGTAAGGAAATATCTTCTTGCAAGTCAAATACCTCCATTTGAAGTAAAGGTTTTTAAACACTGAACAACTTCGCCGCCGCATCAGTCCATTCTACAGCTGAAGCAACTTCATAAGGCGATTTAAAGAATTGAGACAACTTACCTATCACTTCAAAGTCTTGGAATCTTGCTTCAAATTCCTTCAGAAGGTTTGATATGAAACTTAGGAACACTGGAGTGTGTATTTCGGAATTCTTCTTTTTATATTCAAGAATTGTTGAAAATGAATAAATTCTTCATTTGGAATACTTTTTTTGACGGTCCAGACTCCGACCTTTCGAGGTCCGGATGTGGACCGCGGTCCGCTAGTTGCCGACTGTGGTTGTATGCTATACTGTGTACTATTCTATGTATTTGTTAAATGTATAAAAAAAATATGAAAATGCATTCTAGTAACAGTAATTAACTATTTATGCGGTCGCTTTCATTTTGTAATAATAATTTCCAAATGTATGTTGCATCTGGCTGGCTGGTAAAAGATATCCTTGACTAGTAAGATTTTCTGAAAATGCCCCACCCCTGATAATTACTGCTAAGACGGAAATCTCGAATGACAGGGATTTTTATCTGGTCCTTAGCGATTCCGTTCTCGTAGATTTTAATACATAATTAAGGCATACCGACTAAGATGCAGACCAGAGGAAATGAAATTTTCACCCGGTCCTTAAGCGATTCCGTTTTCGCAGATTTTTATATAATTAATACATACCTGCCAAAATGAAAAAGTCGCTGAAACGAAATTTTTATCCCCCCCGTTAGTAATTCCGTTTTCAGGAGTTTACTATATAATTAAAGCTCACCTTCTAAGAAGAAATCTTTGTTGAAACGGAATGCGTATATCATCCTCAGCAATTTCGTATTCACAGGTTTTACTAAACAATTCAAACATATTCAATTTTAATTAATTTTTCAACTACTTCTCAGCAGTGAAATTACGCTTGAAATTATTGAATATTTTAGAAGTGAATTATCACATTGCTAGTTAAGCGTAAACCAACAGAGTGAAAAATGTCCACGCCGGAAATGGAACCTGGCCCCCTGGGATAGAGATCCAGGCATCCCGCGCATAATCTAACTAATCCGCGCATAACACAGACACGCAAACGAATTCTGGTGAGCTAAAACCAAACTCGTGCTTACCAGTTATCGTCTAGTGAAAGAATTACTCATTTAACATAAAAGGTTTCGATGTTATGATTTTTTAAAATCTGGTCATTATTTTTCAATGACCCTGTATTATCTTGTTCCTTGCTCTTTCACAGGTTTTACTTTATAACTGACAAGGAGAGGGCCAACCTTGTTAATCACAGATTTTGACCATTTTAATATATGTTGTAGAGTAGAGACCCCTTAGTGTCAGATTCGATGGATTTTATACAACGCTCCTTAGTTCTTGAGAAACCGGGGGGTCTAATAATAGTACACAACTTAAATGCTTACTTTGCAACAGCAACGTTAGGTTGGTCGTAGCGCAGTTGGTATGGCGTTTGCCGGCTGATCCACAGGCCCGGGTTCGATACCTGAGCGCGCTACATTTGTTTTTCTCATTTTTTGTTTTATAAATATACTTGTAACTATAACTTAATAATCTCATTGTCAATTAAAATTTATAATATTGTATATCAGTCATAATTTTAACCTATTTAATTTTTACTTTTAACTAAATAGTTGTATAAAACATCATAAAACTGCTATTTTTTTTAATCACTTTTAAAATGTATTTAATATATTCTTTATCGATCCAATGATATTGAGCAATTGTGTCAATTCGTGATTTTAAAGAAACACCATTTATGCATTGCTGTAACAAAGGAAGTCAATGCGATAATACTATTATTCTGTTTTTAAAGTAACAAGCATAATTATATTAAAAATTAGCATCATAATTAAATTACAACAGATTTTTTGCATATTAAAGATGTTTAAATTTTTGTAATACATATGCTTGCGCTTTCAATTATTTTTCTTTCTGCTTTTATTTTTATTTTATTTGAATATTCTTTTATTTTATCATAACAAGATGGCGCCACAAGAGGTTTTGTCACGATTTTGGAATTTTTATCATTCAATAATGGATCCAATATCTTTTTAAACCTCTTTAAAGGATGAGAAATAATAGTTAAAAAATAAAAAAATGATAAATTTAAGTTTGTTAACATTATAATTAATGTATGATATTAAAATTTTTAATTGAAATTATTAAATTATAATTACAAGTATATTTATAAAACAAAAAATGAGAAAAACAAATGTAGCGTGCTCGGGCACCGAACCCGGGCCCGCAGATCAGCCAGCAAACACCGTACCAGCTGAGCTACGACCAACCTATCCTTTTCGTTACAAAGTAAGTATTTAATTTGTGTACTACTATTAGACACCCCGGTTTCTCAAGAACTAAGGAGCGTTGTATAAAATCCGTTGAACCTGAGACTAAGGGGTCTCTACTCTACAATATATATTAAAATAATCAAAATCTGTGATTAACAAGTTTGGCCCTCTCCTTGTGAGACAAAAACTGCCGTTTTATTTAAGGGAGCGAGATCACCTTAAACCTTTTTTAAAAGTCGAAAACATTTTTGTTGTCTATTATAAAAGAATAACATGCTACCGGACTTTAAAAAAAAATTACGACGATACTCAAATTAAAACCGGTTTAATGATAAAATACAAGGTGTCTAGAAATTAGATGGGCAAAATGAATGATTTATTGAATGGAATTGACGGGGGGGGAGGGGGGGAATTAAAGTACATATTGTTGTAAGACAGAAAATAGTTCAAGTTTACCATTATCACAAATGTTCGACGTGACTTCTTTTCGTGACTCTGCAATTGTCCCATCGGTAAAACATTTCTTGCCACAGCACAATTGTACCTCTTCATAATGGTAATGCCGAACAAGAATGATTGCAGCTCGCTAACCGATAGCGTCAGTAATGACACCTAATGCCATCTATGAATAAACTTCGGCAATATTACTACTAGCCTGACTTTGAGATAGTTAAATTCATTTAATATTTCAGAAGTTTTTAACTTACGAAATTGCCCAACTAATTTGTAGACACCCTTGTATGTGAAGCGATAACTATCCAAATCAAAGTAAATTTTATCTTTAAAGCCATTTTACCGAAATCAGGTATTTTTGACATTGCGCGCCTCCTTTTCCAAAACTAAGTAACATAGACACTGAAAATTGTGAATTATATTGATATTGTATCTTATACATCTTTATAACCTCTACCTATTTTTAACCCTTAAATGCCTGATTTTTCAAAAATCATTGTAATAATGTTTTTCGGCTATCATTTTTTAAATAAATCATGGGAAAAATACTTATATTTTGTTTTAAATACTGTTTACGGCTAAAAAACAGTTTGTTACTAATCGGCAATACTGGTCTTTAATTGAAAAAATAATTTTCCTTGATTTTCCACACACAAGAATTTTAGGAACTATAATAAGAAATAAATTTTTCTTGCTCACTGCAGAACAAAATAGTGTATTTCGCAAGCTTCCAAACAAAACAAAAAGAGCAAGTAGCAACAATTGAAAAAATAAATCTATCTTTATACTTAAACAGCACAAGTGTCGCCATCTACATGTTGAAAATCGATTTAATAATATTTTCAGAATGTATTTTATTGGCAACATAAGGCATTATAGCTTCAATATTATTCTAATAGTATTTTAGAGCCTAAATTGGGTATGTTGCCGAAAAGCAACACCCGTCATTTAAGGGTTAGGTAAGTACCTGTGATATATTTATTTTATTATTTTTTTTTATTATTGAAATTTTATCATAAATTTTGCGATTCATGGATTAATTACCTGGAAAAAATATTTTCATCTGTAAACTTCATTATTATTTTAGTTTGGATATAAAGTACGATATTGTAAGAATAAAATATATATGTAATATTAAGTGGATATATTGATTATGTTTTTTTTATAATCCTGCGCGCAACACATGTATGTCCTTGAAAATCCTAAATGAGCCTGTCTTAATTAAACTATATTCTAATTATGTATCATTATAATTATTTAAAGGAATATGTAAACAAAGATTTGTACAATTTATTCTAAAAAATTGTTTAATTTGAAGAAATATTTGCAGCTCCAAAATGTTTTTTAATGTTGTGTAAAAAAAAAAAAAAAAAAAAGAACTATCGAGCTGCTGTAGATGCTCTCGCCCCTTAAATGACAGAGGAAAACATCGATTAGCGAATATTAAATTTTTCCCTCAAAATAAGGAATATTTTAATCATTATTTCTCACTTGTCTCTTTTACTCGTTTTTTAAACGCAGTAACGTAAAACGTAAGCAAAGACTTAACTACTTAAGGGTGTTCTTAAATCGAAAAGGACAACTTTCTGACATAAGTTTTAATCTATTTTTGTTGGAAAATGCATGAAACTAGCTGGTGTTGTTGTTCAGAAACTATGTCATTGAGCTGTTTTTTTCATTTTTTGCAAACGCAATAGATCTTTCAGAAAATAGTGTGAAAGTGGGCGTTTTGAACCGAATTTCCGCGAGAAGGGAGAAAGAGCACTCAAGAGCGGACGAAAAACGGGTTGTCACGTGATCGAATTCGCTTATAACTCAATAGGTAATGGATTGATCAAAAAATGGAAAAAACAGTTCCATCGCAAATCGCTTCCATGGTTAGGCTTTCCAATTTTATATCTTTCCGTTAAAAAAGGAATTGGTAAATATGTCAAAACGTTTTTCGCTTATTGAGAAGAGCAGTTAAGAACAGCCTTAAATTAGCAAAATTGCAATTCTTTGATCCCACCTTGTAATATCACACCATTTCACATCATCAAAGATTCACATCATTTCTTTTGCTATCGTTTCAGACATTCCTGAACTGGAGTTGACACTTGGTACTAATATCAAACATACGTCAATAAAAGAAGGTAGCGATGTATACTTTGACTGCAACATTAGGGCCAATCCTTGGGTGAATGATGTTGGTTGGATTTTCGAAGACAAACTTCTCCAGGGTAACCGTTCTATAGGAATAATTATTAGTAACCAGTCTTTGGTTCTCCAAAAAGTTAGAAAACAGCACCGAGGAAGTTACCAATGCGTCGCATCAAACAGTGAGGGCGAAGGTAGGAGTGAAGAAATACGGTTGGACGTGCAATGTAAGTACCATTCCATTACATATATTATATTTTAATATTCCGTGAAATGATGTTTTACGATAGATTACTTTTATATTTCAGAGTACAGCCATGCGGGTTGTAAAATTTTGTTGGTTTGACGAACTTTCGTCTGAAACATAGTACCTCTATAAGAAAATGGTAACAAGTGGAAAATAAAATTTGATTTTATAAAAACTACTTCGAACAAAACCGGATTGCCAATCATCTAAACGGTCAATTTTCAGCCAACCTTCAACTCGCAGTTTAAATCCCAGTTGAGAAACCTTAGGTTGGCAAATCTAACCGCCAGTTAATATTTGGAATTCATCGATAACTTCAGATCTGCGATTATTCGACCTTGGGTTACTCAACCTGAAGTTGAAAGGTAGTTAGCTGATTGGCCAAAGGAATCCCATGACCTAGTAATCACGTCTGCGAGTTCTGTCCTGGCTCGACACCAACTTTATCTGTTTCTTTTCAATAATGGAACTAAAGGCGGTATTGGAAATGCATATTTATCAAGTTTAATTTTTAAATAAAAAAATCTTATAAATAAATTTGGAATTACCATTTTGATTTGATGGTTTTGTTCGTTTACAAAACAAAATTTTGCGTTACAGTAAAATTCTAAGAAAACAGTTAGTACTTGATTAAAAAAAAAACATTCTTTTCTTTAATATAAGTTTAATAAACATCTGATCAAACTAGTAGTATTAAGTAGAATAAAAGTAAATAATGTGATAGGTTTATTTACTTATTTGATACAATGGATATTATACATGAAGTCATTGTCATATATTTATTTCTAATGCATATATTTTTTATTTAACAAATGTAATTAATTACAGATTTAATTAAAATATCTTGGTTAAAATAGCTTGCCGGTAGCAAAAAGATGAAAGATAAGAGGCCTTAAAAAATCATGCGTTGATTTATTTGACACATATTTTTAGAGTTCATGTTTAATACCTTTAAAAGAAGGCCGAAAACATGAATTAATGTCCTTAATATATTGCGAAATTAAAAAACAATCTTCTGAAAAAAATGTCTCATTAAAACCAAAATAATTATTTCAAAATTACTAAGTATGTAATTAAAAAATAATTATTATTTATCTATTATGAATAACTAAGCAGATATACTCAATTTAGTAGAAAGTTTATGCTTTAAACAACTATGAACAGTAGGGTGAGGGGACTGAAATGGAAGAAAATTTATTTTCTATTTTTTTTTTATTTTGAATCATATTACTAAACTGGGGTTGAAGGAACATATTTCTATTTGGATTCATTAGATGGCGCCACCAAAAAATACTCAGTAAATCAGTAAAATTGAAAGCTTCGTTTCACAGAGCAAAAATATCCAAAAAAGGGGAGAAATTTAAGTGACAATTCTTTTATAACACCACCTTTTATAATTAATGTTTCGTTGAATTAATAAATCACAAACAGCTTTGTTTTTAAAAAAGAAGCATCAACGCACAGTTTAAAATGACAGCCTTCTTTCTACTACGTATGCGCGGTTCACTAAACTAGCATTCAGAGCTTGGTTGAATTTGTCGAAACCAGGTTTGTATTTACCTCGAATTTCAGCAGGTTGTGTAAACAGTGAATTGGATTTCGCATTCAACCGAGAGTTAATCTCGAAACGCGAGTTTGAGGTTGATGGAGAATTACCGGGTAAGCAAGCCTGAGATTATCATCTAGCTGATATTTGTGACTGCATAACTGGAGTTCCTCTGAAATAAAACGGTGATATACTGCGATGAAAATTTTATTGATCGACAGGGTTTTGCTGAAAATCTGATTACAAATCATTTTCACGAATCCGTTATTGCTGACAAGCTAATGTTTCATTCGCCTAATTCAACTCCTACACGTGGGATATAGGTCCGAGGAATGTGCCCTCCGTTGCCATCTTTCTAAGGGAACCTAGTCCGTATTTACACAAGGTTTGAAGAAAACCACAGAATATTCCGAATGATTATGTTTACGGGAACGATTGGAATCGGACCTAACACCTCCCATCTACCAGCTTTGGGAGTAGAATCTCTCAACCACTGGTGAGGCAGTCATCGATTTGGAATGTATATTAGCGTGGAGCGAAAAAAATTAATTTTTTAAAATCAAAAACGGGTAGGTGCCAAAAGTTGCCTTTATACTAGTACATCATCTGCGTGCAATATTACTGCTGAAAAAAAATGGCTTGAGTCTGCGCTTTTGGTCCAAAAGTCGAAATTTTGGGTAAAATTTGACATTTTTCCAAAAAATTAAAAAAAATTCTACAGAGATGGTTATTATTTAAAAGTGTTATTAAAACCTTTATTATTAATTACTTAACATATTTAAACGATAAAAAAATATCTTCGTTCTGTATAAGTGGAACAAAACTGACAACTTTTTGGGGGAAAAAAGCGTTGCCACTCTGTTGTGTCATAAAACTAATTGTTATTTAGACTACAGCTCTTACGTAGTTGCTTTCAAATCTACCCAGGAGGTACCACGTGGAATTGGCTGCATTTCATGACACAGCAGTGCATAGCCCGACCACCCTTCCATCTCAGCGCAATGTTTTATTTATGTATTGAATTGTGATTTTTTATCAAAAACTGGCATAAATTTTCTAAGTATCAACCTAGTCCATCTCTTTTTTATATCCACAGACGTTGGGTGATGTTGCTGTGACACTCCTTCACATATGTCCCCACGTATTCTACTGCTTGTATATGATAAGGTAAGCAGAGTAATGCAGTGGAATTCATGGAATCTATTCAGCCCTCTAGTATCTTCACCAAAATTGCATCCAGTTACTGCATTGTAATTGGAAGGTCTGTTCCTATAACATTTTACAACATTTAGGTATTTCATCTTTGAGTATGCCATACTTTACTTTAACTCTTGCATTTTTTATATGTTGATAAGCTTGTTCTTTAATGTGATGGCGATCGTCATCAAAATTACAATAAGAATTTGCTCTTGATGTGAAAAATTTACTCTCGGTGTCCTAAATAATTTTTTTAGTATTTGTTTTTTGCCGTTTTCTGGGATGTTTAGTAGACAAGTAATTTCTCATAAGTTTTTAGATCAATTTTTTGGGTGTGGATTATATTTGATGTAAACCATCCTGCGGCATAAACTTGGATTACATACATTGTGAGTGAACCAGACTCTGATGGTCAACCAGTGCTTATATAAAAGCGAATAATTTTATGCGCCTTTGTGAACCATCTGGCATAGGAGAAGTTTCTTGGCTTCCTAGTCGCTAGTTCTTCTGAGCCATATCTTGATGAAATAACTTTGCAAATCTCTAGCAGGTATTTCTGGTATGTGCTGAGTACCCTTTTCTCGATTTTAGGAAATAATGTTTGAAAATTACTCTCTATGGCTTCAAAAATGGAAATAAAAAGGGAATGGCACGCGGACAAAGATTTTCCTATTGGTCCAGTGAATCCCTGTGGGTTAGAATCTAATTTTTGCCAACGATCATGTCTAATAAATGATGCAGAGAAATTTCACTAGACTTGGAGGTTGCATATGATCAATTGTAATGGTTCATTCTAAACACGTCCCTCGCAGAATGGATGACAACGACTAACAGAATTATCCGCCTTCAAATGAGCACTCACTCCCCTTCAGAGTTTCTACGTTCACTCAAAATGTACTATAATCTAATATAATGTAAATATCCAAGTTTGGTCCCAGGATATTTTACAATCAAATGTAGTCCACAGCTAAAGAAGGGATCTAAAAACTCATGGGAAATTACTCTGCTACTAAACAACTCACAAAACGGAATAAAACGACTACTAAAAAAAGGTTATTTAGGGCAATGGCTCCTTTTCATACGCAGAGGAAATTCTCAATTCAATGCTCTTTGACGATTTCCATCACATTAAACAGCTAGCTGCTCAGCACATAATAGTTGAAAGATGAGAGTAAATGATGGCATACGCAAATCTGAAATATCGACAATTAACTTTGAAGCGGAAAATTATATAAATCTAATTCGTTGGAAAAGTGTTGTGGTAACAGAACCTCGAATCAATATGCATTTATCCGGTACAATCTTGGCGAAGATAATAGACGGCAGAATAGATTACATTAATATCATCCGCACTGCATTACACTGTTTGTCTTCTCTTACACAAACGGTAGAAAAATACGTAAAGGAGATCACAGCAGCAGCATCCAAAGTCTATGGATCCAAAGAACAGATGTACTACGTTGATACATAGAAAATCAGTCTTTGATAAAAAATCACAATTCAATGTATAAATAAAACATTGAGTTCAGATGGTAGGGTGGTCTAGCTATGCACTGTTGTGACATGAAATGCAGTCACCTCCACGTGGTATCTCCTGGGTAGTTTTGAAAGCAACTAGGTAAGAGCTGTACTCTAAACAACAATTATTTGTATGACGCAACATAGTGACAACGCCTTTTTTTTCACCAAAAGTTGTCAGATTTGTTCCAGTTATACAGAACGAAGATATCATTTTATCGTTTAAATATGTTAAGTCATTAATAATATTGGTTTAAATAACACTTTTAAATAATAACCATCTCTGTAGAATTTTTTTTTAATTTTTTGAAAAAATGTCAAATTTTACTCAAAATTTCGACTTTTGGACCAAAAGCGCAGACTCAAGCCATTTTTTTTCAGCGGTAATATTGCACGCAGATGATGTACTAGTATAAAGGCAACTTTTGGCACCTACCCGTTTTTGATTGTAAAAAATAAATTTTTTTCGCTCCACCCTAATGTATATTGTCATAGTTTGGACAAAACTTCAGTCTGAGCTTTGGATATACGATGCCACTATCTTAAACAAGCTCTTTAATCCAAATGTACCCATCTAAGAAACTATTTCAAAATTTTGTTTTGCAGATGAGTTTTTGATTGCTTTTTTTTATTTTAAGTTTTATAAATTATTTTTACACGCTTTTTCGTTTTAGCGATCCGATTTCAAGCATTATAAAAAACACAAAATATTTCTCCTCCTTTTTGAAAAAACATTTATTTTGAAGCAGAAAGTCAGGATTTAACCCTTTATGTACTGATTTATGAATTCATGAAAATTTTATCTTCTAAAACATTTTTCGTGAATTTTTGAATACATTAGTAGATTTATATAAGCATTTAATAAATTTTAGAATGATTACAGGATTTAGAAGGATTAATTAAATTTGAATTTATAGGGATTCTGTGCAATATTTATAACCCCGCTCAAATCTTTTATTTTAAATATTTTTCTGGGTATTTTGTAGAATTAGGAAATGTACAAATATAATTTTCTTACAATAGAAATATAGAGATATTTTCGAATTGAAAAATCCCCCCCCCCCTCTCCCAACGCCAAGAAAGCTGAAAAGACGCAAAGGCAACAGAAGTCATCCTTTAAAAATAGTTTTTGTTTTGTGTAACCCATAATACTTTTGGAACAAGATAAACTAATGCATCTATAACTCATTCTAAATTGTATTATTATTAATCTATGTATTAAATGAATTTTATAACAAGTTATTTTAATGATACTTATAAGTACCGTCAGTAGATAAAGGGTTAAATACTAATCGCCAAAAATATGTCTTATGGGAGCGAAGTGCTCAGGTCCTTGTCATAGTGATAAACTTACTGCCACAAAGCGTAAAAGATCCTGTAACATTGAGGGTAACAACGACCATAACAACGACCATAACAACGACCCTTATAGTGATCGTTGTATTAATGACTTGGTGATACAAAGAGCTTAAGAGACAGTTATATTCTGCTAGCTGTATGAACGATATATTTGACTATCAAGATAAACGCTGAACGCTTTTAAAAGTGTGTCTGGAAAAAAACTCTTTTATTATACTACCGTAAAGTACCGTAAGTGAAACCCACTTTAACAGACAGGAATTTCTAATGACTTTAAGGGGACTTATAATTGAAACTTTTGTGAAAAGGATAGAAAAATTGGGATGGTGTAGGAGTATATTTGGAATTTAGGACATTTCACAGGATTTATACAATTTGCAAAATACAATCAGATCAAAGTAACATTTTTTGGTTTTAAAATTCCCTTCCATAGAATCTAAATAGTTTCCATTAATAAAAATAATATATTAATGAAAAAAATGAATATAAAATAATTTAGATATGAAGGAAATGTGAACAAATATTATAAAACTTAAATTCAATATAAATATCTGTTAAATCTTAGTGCATAAAAATCAAAGAAAGCATTAATGCTGTAATATAAAGAACATATGACATTCTGTTATAATTATAATGTAAAGAGATTAGATGAAACTAAATTTCATAAAATATATTCAATTAGGAGGTATGAGAACTAAAAATTTAAGGAATTTCCTGAAAAAACAGAAGGACTGAAAGCGTCAGAAAATAACTCTTGAATTGGAGGGATTATAAATGACGCTTTTTCAAAAAAGGAAAAATTCACATATATGAGAGTTGGGGCTTATATTCGGAGGGAGGGCTTACTTTAGGTAATTTATGCTAATTGTTTATTTCTAGGAAGACCGTCCAGATTGGCACGGGTAACGATTGGCGGTTTGCTAATTTTCTTTGTTATAATATGAATGTAAAATCCCCCTAATTACAAAATATATATATATCATGAAATTTATTTCATTTAAATTTCTTTATGTGCTTTACAGTTGCTCCAGTGTGTAAGCAACAGCCCAATTCTGTTTTTGGCATTGGCAAGTCAGAGGTTTTAAATGTGACATGCGAAGTGGAGGCCGACCCGCAAGATATAGAGTTCCGATGGACATTGAATAATACAGTCGAAAATATAGAAATTAAAAACTTTATCAATGAAGGTAAGTTCATCATCAACATATAAATTAATATGTTAAATTTAAGAATTCAGTAACGTAAAAAGTGTCCTTTAATTCTTTTGTTTTCTTTTTTTCCCTTTTTTTATGAAAGTTTAAATTGTCTGATATTTTTTAAAGTGTCAAAGAATCATTATTTTTAAATACATTAGATTAAAATTTGATTCTTTTGGAACATTCTAAAAGAACCTCCCTGAAAAAATTCTCTTTAGAATTGAAGTGTCATCCAAAACAGTTTGAGCTCTTTTTATAAAATACGAAAGGGTCTGGTATTTTAAAAAGTGTCAAAAAATCATTATTGCTAAACAGATTATATTTATAATAAAACATTCATACTACAATATATATTAAAACACACATACACACATAAATAACGCCTGCATTCAACAGTTAAAGGTATATATAAATATTATACAGACATACAAACAATAAATACAATAAATCCAACTGGAAGGAAAAATTAGCCAGAGCCAGGAATCGAATTAAACGAATCTGGCTAATTTTTCACTCCAGTTGGGTTTATTGTATTTATTGTTTATATGTCTGTATAATATTTATATATACCTTTAGATTATATTAAAATTTGATTATTTAGGAACATTTTAAAAGTACCTCCCTGAAAAAATAAACCGCTTTCTAAAATAAACGATTCAATTGCTGTTGCTCTTTTAGTCTTTTCAGGAGCAAAATACTTCTCTTGCTAAAATGCTGAACTAATTGAATGTCACCAGGATTTTCGAACAAATTTACTTTAAAATGAGTTAAAACTTTTATGTACGTATACTATAAAAGGAAAGTTTTATTCCACTATTTATCCAGTGTTTTTCGACAGGAATTCCTGTCTTATTTAATGCCAATATTACACTTAAATTTTCTTATACCCATATTTCAGGCATTATAGTAGCCATTAGTATAGACACTTTTTCCACATCTGTTTAGCATTAATAT
Source organism: Maratus speciosus (assembly GCA_963932465.1). Taxonomy (NCBI): domain Eukaryota; kingdom Metazoa; phylum Arthropoda; class Arachnida; order Araneae; family Salticidae; genus Maratus; species Maratus speciosus. Next base: position 356,087,656 of record OZ010799.1, on the reverse strand, counting down.
ATAAAGACTCATGACACTTAATTTTCATTTTAAAAAATCTTTTATCTTTCTTTTTGTACATATTAAAATCGAAATTTATAATTTACATTCTCTTTACTATATTGTATACTTACGTATTTTGCTCCCATCAACTTATAAGATTTTCAATAAATATGCACGTTAACTGCTTGAAGAACGGTGAAATATATTTTAATCTTCGAAAGCCATAACGGCACCTTAATTTGGAATAAAACTTAAATTTTCTTATACCCATATTTCAGGCATTATAGTAGCCATTAGTATAGACACTTTTTCCACATCTGTTTAATATTAATATATAAAGACTCATGACACTTAATTTTCATTTAAAAAAATCTTTTATCTTTCTTTTTGTACATATTAAAATCTTATATCTAATAAAGATATTAAATCTTTATTAAAATCTTTCTTTTTGTACATATTAAAATTTTGTAATATTAAAAAACAAAAACACATCTTTATTTAAAAAGAACATATATTCCGGTATATCGTTAAAACTATGCTATTTACCAGTCCTAGAAGAAACGAAAACGATTTTTCAGAGAAGTGCCAAAGAGTATTGGACAGTGCAGTATATATTGGTAAATAGCATAGTTTTAACGCCATACCGGAATATATGTTCTTTTTAAATAAAGAAGTGTTTTTGTTTTTATGAAACGTAAAGAGAATGTAAATATTAAATTTCGATTTTAATATGTACAAAAAGAAAGATAAAAGATTTTTTTAATGAAAATTAAGTGTCATGAGTCTTTATATATTAATATTAAACAGATGTGTAAAAAGTGTCTATACTAATGGCTACTATAATGTCTGAAATATGGGTATAAGAAAATTTAAGTTTTATTCCAAATTAAGGTGCCGTTATGGCTTTCGAAGATTAAAATATATTTCACCGTTCTTCGAGCAGTTAACGGGCATATTTATTGAAAATCTTATAAGTTGATGGGAGCAAAATACGTCTCTTGCTTAAATGCTAAACTAATTGGCTGTCGCCGGGATTTTCGAACAAATTTATTTAAAAATGAATTAAAGCTTTCATGTACGTATACTGTAAAAGCAATGTTTTTTTCCAAAATTAAGATGCCATTATAACTTTGGAAGTTTAAACTATTTTCACCGTTCTTCAAGGGGTTAACAAGCAAATTTATGAAAAATCGTATAAGTTAATGGAAAGATATAATTAAAAATATATAATGATTAAAAGCTTTCGTTTTTTTTTCTGAAGAGGTGTTATCTCTAAAATTTGCTTTTATTTTGATGATTTTAACAAAATACAACTTGAATGGTTATTTCTTCTATTCAACTATTCATATTATTTAAATGCGTGATGTTTCAGCAGTAAATGAAATATATTTTTTAAATTGTTTTTAAAATTCACTGCATCATATTTTATTTACACAAAAACTAAAGGGTCTTGCATTTTTTACAGTGTCAAAAAATCATTATTTTTAAATAGCTTATATTAAAATTTGATTTATAAAAACAATTTAAAAGAACCCCAGTGAAACAATTCTCTTCATAAGTGAAGTTGTTTTCTAAACAGTTTGATTTCTTTTTATAAAAGGCGAAAGGGCCTTCTATTTTTCAAAACGTCAAAAAATCATTATTTTTAACACGTCAATCCTGTTGACTGGCACTGAACTTTTCGCTTAGAATGCGTCATTCACCAATGACTGACTATTTAAAATATGCTATTAAACTAAATGTATATATATTGTTTTAAGTAATTACTGAAAATCTATTTGAAATTTACTTACCTTTTATTCATTACAGGATTTTACTTTCTTAAAAATTGCTTAAAACATTGTAAATTTTTCAGCTTCAGTGTCAGCCACCGTAGCACTCAACGTGTTAAACAGCTCATAATAAAATTTGATTCGTTAAAAACATTTTTAAAAGAACCCCAGCGAAGAAATAAACTCCTTTCTAAAATAAACGATTTAATTGCTTTTGCTTTTTTAGTCTTTTCAGGAGCAAAATATTTCTGTTACTAAAATGTTGAACTAACTGAATGTCACCAGGATTTTCGAACAAATTTATTTGAAAATAAGTTAAAGATTTTATGTACGTAAACTACAAAATCAAAGTTTTATTCTAAAATTAAAATGCAATTATAGCTTTTAAAGATTAAAATACATTTCACCGTTCTTCAAAAGGTTAACGAGCAAATTTATGAAATTCTTATAAGTTAATGGGAAGATCTAATTAAAAAAATATAATGATTAAAAGCTTTCATTTTTTAGAGAGATATAAATATTAAAATAAAAATATCTCTTATATTTGCTTTTATTTTGATGATTTTAACAAAATACAACTTGAACGATTATTTTTTCTCTTCAACTATTCCTATTATTTAAATGCGTGATGTTTCAGCAGTAAATGAAATATATTTTCAAAATTGTTTTTAAAATTCATTGCATCATATTTTATTTACACAAAGACGGAAGATTCGATATGTTTTAAAGTGTCAAAAAATTATTATTTTTAAGTAGCTTAGATTAAAATTTGTGTCTATAGGAACATTTTAAAACATTCACAATGAAAAAAAGTCTCTTGAGAAGTAAAGTGTTGCCCAAAACAATTTGAGCTTTTTTTATAAAAGAAGAAAGGGTCTTGTATTTTTTAAGTGTCAAAAAATCATTATTTTCAAATAGCTTATACTAAAATTTGATTCTTTAGGAACATTTTAAAAGTACCTCCGTGAAAAAATAAAGCCCTTTCTAAAATAAACGATTCAATTTCTGTTGCTCTTTTAGTCTTTTCAGAGGCAAAATACTTCTCCTGCTAAAATACTGAACTAATTTAATATCACCAGGATTGTCCAATAAATTTATTTGAAAACGAGTTAAAGCTTTCATGTACGTATACTATAAAATGAAAGTTTTATTCCAAAATTAACGTACCATTATGGCTTTCGAAGATAAAAATATATTTCACCGTTCTTCAAGCAGTTAACGCGCATATTTATGAAAAATCGCATAAGTTAATGGGAGCAAAATATGTCTCTTGTTAAAATGCTGAACTAATTGACTGCCACCAGGATTTTCGAACAAATTTATTTAAAAATGAGTTAAAGCTTTTATGTACGTATACTATAAAATCAAAGTTTTATTCCAAAATTAAAATGCCATTGTAACTTTAGAAGATTAAAATATATTTCACCGTTCTTCAAAGGGTTAATGAGAAAATTTATAGAAAATCTTTTAAGTAAATGGAAAGATATAATTAGAAACATATAATGATTAAGAGCTTTCACCTTTTTTAAAGTGGTGTAAATTGTAAAATAAAAATATCTCTAAAATTTGCTTTTATTTTGAGGATTTTTACAAAATGCAACTTGAATGATATTTTTTTATCATCAACTATTCATATTATGTAATTGTGTGATGTTTCAGCAGTAAATGAAATATATTTTCAAAATTGTTTTTAAATTCATTGCATCATTCTTTATTTACAGAAAGACGAAAGGGTCAGTATTTTTTAAAGAGTCAAAAAATCTTTATTTTTAAATAGCTTATATTAAAATTTGATTCTTCAGGAACTTTTTTTAAAGTATCTCCGTGAAAAAAAATAAACCCTTTTCTAAAATAAATTAAGTAATGGCTGTTGCCTTTTTAGTGTTGTCAGGAGGAAAATGCTGAACAAGTTGAATGTCAACAAGATTTCCGAACAAATTTATTTGAAAATGAGTTAAAGCTTTTACGTATGTACACTATAAAAGCAAAACTTTATTACGTAATTTAGGTGCATTATGGTTTTAGAAGATTAAAATATATTTCACCGTTCTTCAAGGGATTAACGGTCAAATTTATGAAAAATCTTATAAACGAATGGGAGGATATAATAAAAAAAATATAATGCTTAAGAAATTTTATTTCTTAAAATAGAAGGGTAAAAGTAAAATAAAAATATCTCTAAAATTTGTTTAAACGAGAGATGTTTCTGCAGTCAGTAAGATATATTTTTAGAATTTTTTTTTTTTTTTTTGTACATCTCTTTTTATTTTTACAAATAGGTACGAAGAGTATAGCACATTATACACCTCAAAATATGCTGGGATATGGATCACTGCTATGCTGGGCGAGCAATATTATCGGTAAAGCTAAAGAACCATGTGTTTATAAAGTAATACCTGTTGGTAAGTGCTGTTCTACATCACTTTTAACCCCTTATATACTGAATTATGAATTCATGATAGTTTAATCCTCTAAAGCATTTTTTGTGAATGTTTTAAACAACATTAGAAGATTTACATAATCATTTAATAAATTTTAGGAGGATTTTAGAAGGACTGAATGATTTAGAAGGATTCATTAAATTTGAATTTATAGGGATTTTATGCCATATTTATAACCCCACTCAAATCATTTATTTTAAATATTTTTCTTAGTATTTTGTTGAATTAGGAAATGTACAAATATAATGTTCTTACTAGAAATATATAAATATTTCCCAATTAAAAATTTTCCCACTCCTCCCAACGCTTAGAAAACTGAAAAAATGTAAAGGCAAAAGAAATCATCCTTTTAAAAATATTTTTGTTTTGTGTAACCGACAATGCTCTTGAAACAAGATAAAGTAATGTATCTATAACTCAATCTAAACTGTATTACAACTAATCGATGTATTAAATGAATTTTATAACAAGTTGTTTTAATTGTACTTATAAGTACCGTCAGTAGATAAAGGGTTAATATTCGATATCACCCCTTTGCGACGAGCGTCAAGTCTACTCCCTTTAAGGGAGTGGTTCCCAATGTCGGGCATACGCCCCAGCGGGAGGCAATTTGACTTTTTAAAGGGAGTAATTTAAGATTTTAGCTCACCCATTCTCTGTGAGGTTTTCTTTTTCTTGGAAAAGTAATGTCTTAGACAAAAACTAAAAGTTATACATGCAAAATATAAAAATAACTTAAAAAATGTTTCATTCGTTGCATTTTATAAAATTTCTCACACAAGAGTTTAAAATTGAATCACAACCTGAAAAATTATATGAATTTATATATATTATTCATTATATTTAGGGATGAGAATGCTCATTCACAAATGTCTACTTGCTACCACTAAATTTTAATGGTATTTCTCGCCTTATTTAATGACAGAATTTCTGAGATATAATAAAGCAAGGGATACTATAAATACTATTAAAATTTAGTGAAGAAAATCAACCATTTGGGACGGAATAATTAAAATAACTTTTAAAAAAATTACTTTTCCATAGAAAAAAACTTTTAATGATGGTTACATTTCAAAACAACATAATTTAAAAAAAAAAAATCTAAAATTAATTCGAGTTTGTAAAATCCTCGAGAGTTTATCAATCTGAGAGCATTAATGTCAGCCACAATTTGATTCTTTTCTGCCAAATATTGTGATCATCAGGTTCAAACTTGAGAATTCCTTATGCTTTAAATAGCTCTTAGCACTTTATTTGATAATTTTCATTTACCACTTCAAAAGTAAAACCACGAATCTTTAAATCATCATTTTTTAGAATCACTTAGTATAACCACATAGCAACTTCTCAGTTTCTGCTACTGAACAGAATAAATCATTGTCTTCATTATCAATAATATCACTTGCAACTTCTCCTGTATCATTATTTACTTAGTGAAACTCAAATTTTTTGCACCCAATGATGTTAGTGTATGGTTTGTATTAGAGAGTTTCATTTTTCATGCTTTTAACAAATTGTATTTGTTAAATGCCCTTCGCTCTTGGTATGTCCTCGCAAAGTAATGAAACATTATTGTTTTATTTCTTCATCTGATATATGGAGTATGCTTGCTTTTGTTTTTTCATGAACAATTTTGACGAAATAAGCAGTATTAATTTAAAATTGCTTTTTTATACACACTTCATTTCACATATATCGTCACACAACGGCACAAAATAAATCTACAGCATGTATACCAGGAGTATTTGAAAAACCATATGCCCAATTAAGTTAATTGTGATAGAAGTCTGATTCATTGCAGGCATATTTGCATAGTTACATTTTTGTTTAAATTGGAAAGCGCAACCATCATATAAAAAAGCAAAACAGATACACTTTAGTAAAATGCATTCCTTTAAAGATGCTATGATGAAATTTTACATATGAGAGCATTTACAGAAAATTTATTATGAGTTACATTGTCTTAAATAATAGCAAAAGATTTTACTGTTTTAGGATAATACTATATAATGTTTGTAAATACAGTCGCTTATGCATTTGACCAGTATGCAGTATTTCGTACCAAAATTTCATCTTGGCATAAAAATGTACAGATTTCAGAAAATCCAGTGGCATAACGATTCTTTGAGAAATGGTTTTTCTTTTGGCATTATCAAAATAATCCTGTTTACACGTTTGAAGGAATGTGTGCCACAAAAATGGATTTAGTTGCTTTCAAAAATTTTGCAAACAGTCATAAATGGTTTCTTCAACTCTTACTTTCTCAAAACGTTTATCAACGTTTTGAGAATGTAACAGTTTTGACAAAATGTTGATAAATGTTTTGTTAATAGCGAAAAGTTTATAATCGTTTTGCTATTTACAAGAACTTATAAGAAGTTCTGTATTGTGGACTTCCTTTTCAAATGATTCTTCGATGTTATCTTCGCAAATTAGACATTCTGAATTCATATACATTCTAACTATGATGTATCTTAGCAGACAAAGTCATTACATTTTTCACAGGAATGTTTTATGCAGAAAATACACTAGTCGCTGCATTATGTATTGCTTGAATGTTTTCGTGACAACCACAAATGCAGATATTTTGATGTACAATTTTGTATTGTTTTATGAATCTAGACTTTAAAGGTGCAAAGGAATTTCCAATTTTTCAAGTTACTAAAGCTTCTTTAAACAAAATTTGCAATTTGCAATAGAAATCTACTACAAAGTTTATTATTTGGAAAAAGTAGTCTTAAATTTTTTGGTAATATTTCTCCCGCGACAAAAATTCAAACCTCTTGATAATATTTATATTGCATTTTTTTTAGTGCGTTGCGGCCCGCAGAAAGTCAGAAACTCATGTTTGCGGCCCGCGAGAAAAAAAAGGTTAAGTACGTCTGCATGTGAGAGACATTTCCGAAATTTCTTATATGGAAAGCTTATTGTTAAAAATGATTATTTTATGACATTATTATTATCTTTAGATTTATTTATTTATTTTGTTGTTCTTCCTTTCGAAAGCAGAGGGGTGTGTGTATGGGGTGGGGGGGAAGCTGCTGTTTTGAAATGTTTTCATTTATTTCTGTTCAAGGAATGTTACGTAACCACGTTACAAGAAATAAGTGCATTTTGTTGTTTGTTTATTTCAAATTCGGAAAAGCTTATCTCATTTTCAGAAACCATTCAACGAAATTCATTCATGCCATATATATTAAAAATACTTCTTCTTTTCATCTGAAAAAGGAACCATATAAAAATTATTTCTGTTTAAATTGCTCGTAATTCCCAGAAAAAAAATAATGAGTTTATATCTGTGTGTGGGGAATAACGAGTGTGTGAAACTTACGTAATTTTGCGAGAAACAATTTCTTTTTCCTTAATCTCTTTTATTTTCTTTTTTCTTTTAAATTTTAGGAATTAATTTTTATTTATTATTTTCATACTTTTTCGAAAATCGCCTATCGCACCACTTTTTCTTAATTATTCGGAGTTCTGACATCTGGATATACTCTCTCAAAAGTAATGACTACTATTACTTATCATTATTATTATTGTTATTATTATTATTATTATTAGCATTAACGATGACAAATTAATATTTTCGGATTAATTATCATAAAAGTTAAAAATAAGAGAAAATTATATGAATTAGGAGGAATGTATAGATTTGTCTGTAGATTTATATTTAAATCTTTCAACAAATATTTTTAAAGAGAAAAAAAATAATAAGATGATAAATTTAACCCTTTTAATATTTCTATTCTATTTATGTGGTTACTGATTATAAAATGTCAATGCTAGTATATAAAAAAAAGTCTAAAATAAGATTTAAAAACTAGGAAAAAAATCATGCGGCAAGCATGAATTATGAAACACTGTGGAATTCGTCCAGAGTACTGTAACGGAACTTCCCCGTTTGTGAAGGAGAAAAGAAATACATATCTAAGTATACAATTTAGAAAAAGCATAAAACATTTGAAAATCAGATTTAAGCAATTACAGTCTGTAGCCAGAAAAATATTCGAATTCTATTGATTTTGTACATCCGTGTGCATGATTTATAGATCCGTATATATATATTACATAGTATGCTAAAATTTAATTACAAAACGCATAACGTAGTTGATATTCTTATTCAGCTTTTTCTACCGATAAACGAAAATGCACTCGAATAATTTCGTACAGCCCTGTAACAAATTTTTATTTTTATTTTATACAACTGAAGAATTTCTATTTCGGAAATACAGTCTTGTTTCTCTAAAGCATATATTAACTCTCCAGTCAAATTTATGCATTTTTCTAGTGACACCTTTTCTTCTGACAGTTGTTTATCTTCGTCTTATGAGCTGCTAATAGTATTATCGGCGGTTCTATTTAGCATAGCGTCAGCGATCCCACTGTCCGTTTAATTGTTCGTTGTTGATTCATTTTCGTCAACGCTCAATTAATCATGTATATCCCTTTTTTCTGCACTTAATGCGTTTTCAGATTTTGCAAGTTCGATCAGCTCTTAAATTGCGGCCTTTTCACGGAAAATGTGGAATCCTGAAAATTCTTCCTCATCATTGTTGTTGCCGTTGCCGAAAATTCGTTCCGGCCATATATTGTACCAGGCATTCACCAAAGTTGTCCTTAATGTTGCTCCCGTTGCTAAGTAAAAGTGCAGCTGCCAGAAAATTTGTTCGGAAAATAATCGTCAAATATTCTTTTTTTGTATTTGTACTTTCGATCTTGAAGTTTTTAAGTCATAAATAATTGCTATTTTTCTTCGCTCATAACTTGAAAGTGTAAAAGAAAAAGGAAGAGAAAAGATGGTTTTGTTCCGGATTTTTGAAGTCACACTGTATTAGAGGGTGTGTGAAGGCATTGTTATTTTACGGATGCTTCGGTGGGGCGTGGCCAATAAAAGATTAGGAACCACTGTTTTAAGGGAAAGTTCTTCTACTTTTGCTTAAAATTCACGGGTCTTTTTTTTTTCGGTTCTAAAGAAAAGAAATATCACATTCGGAGTTTTTGCATAATATTTATTGACATTTGACTTATTTATTTAAGTTTTTAATCCGCTTTGAAAAAAGTAGGAGTTATCAATTCGACGCATATGTATTTTTTTTTACCCAACTGCCAAGAACGGTTATGTGTTTCACGCATATCTGTGTATGTGGATTTCTTTATACCCTCGAAACATCCCAACGGCTGGATGGATTTCAATGAATGACGTCTTTATCGATTCGTCTTAACTGTCCGATGGTTATAGGCTAGGTTTTTTTTATAAATTCTAAATGATGGCCGTAAAATACAAAATGGCGGTAGAGACGAAAAAAGAATTTACGCACCCTATTGAGTGGCATATCATTGGATAGGTCTTTCAAAATGAAGACGATGTTTCATTGACTATTTTATAGTCAGAAGCTACGTTTAAATATTACACAACCTGGAAGTTGTGTAGGTAGGATCTCTAGCTTTACTGCAACTCTAACTTTCATAGACATCTATAGGCCTCATCAAAACAGTGTTTATAGATAGGAACTAACCATTAAACACAACTTAAAAGTCATCAATACAAGTAAATAAAAAAATAGGTAAGTAATATAAAAAATAGTTTCACATTGATGAGAAATAATTAAGTTCGCTTTTTACGCAGTCGGGTTTTTTGATTTTTTCTAAATTTAATTTACTATTATTTATTTAAGTTTTTAGTCCGCTTTGAAAAAAGTAGTAGTTATCAATTCGACGCATATGTATTCTTTTTTATGCATGTTCACCGATCGCTCTTAAACTACGCGACCGATTCATATAATTTTTTTTAGCTGAAACAGAATACTTTTGAATGGGTCCCACTTACATTTTATCAAAATTGGTTCAATATTTTTTTTAAAAATTCAATAAAATCAATGTTTTTCTTCATTCTGATGTACATTAGCTACTTGGGAATCCATCCATTAGCTGGATGCGAAGTTCCTATCGCTGCACGTGCAGCCGATGTACAACAGAACTATGAAAACTTGTCTTTTTTTTAAGTATGTTAACCTATTACTCCGAAACCACGTAACTGATTCATGTGATTTTTCAATTCCTACTATTAGCTCACACTCTCCCTATATTTATTTATATATTTATATATTTATCTTGTACAAATTTTCAATCGTTAATAAAATACTCATTATTCATCCTATCAGGTTGAAATAATTTTTTTTAAACGTGTACTGGATGACAATTGATGTTAATAAAGTTTTTTCAAATATTAATTAATTAATTAAATTTTAATTAATTAATTTTAGTTTTGCATGGGAAACAAAATGGCCGCCATTGGTTATTGAATTTCAATGAAAGTATTTTCAATAAGGGGTATCATAGGGGGGGGACCCTGTTCTGTCGCCCAATACCGCCAAGTTTGTCGCCAACTTGGCGATATATCGCCAAATTTGGCGGCCAAAATGAGTCGCCAAAAGTGACGCCAACTTGAGGAGATCTGTAATATTTCGCCAAATTCCCATAGAGTTCCATTGTAAACCTACTTGCTTATAGAAAATCAACAAATTGAGATATTTTAATGCAACAAAAACTCATATTAGCTTGATTATATTAAATTTTTCTTTGATGGCCTAAGTAGGAATTGACTTTAAAAACAAAATTTTTATATTACTTGTTTTCTATTATTATTGTAACAGGATACTCTCGAGTTAGTCGCATTTAAATTTCATCAAAATTGGTTCAGTACTTTTTTAGAAATTCAAAAATAAATAAATAAATAAAAATCTTTAAAATACTTTATTTTCAACGGTTTTCATAAAGTGATATGACACTATCTGTTTGACGAGAAAGTCACGTATAACCGGCAACTTCCTCCTCCGTTATACAGTTTTGCTTCTAGGGTCGTTGTAGGGAAAACCATCATGCAATTGAAGTCTTGTCCCTGCCGGCGAAGCCACTCACGAGCTAATGCTAATCCTATGGAGAGGGATTTTTCTAATATCTCGTTTGCATTTCGACATTTTTAATTTTTTTTTTTTTTTTTTTTTTTTTGCATTGGATAGCCGAGGTCCGTCTCTACAGCGCACCTTGGTTACTTTTTCGATTTTGGTTGCAGATAGTTTTTAGAATGACACTTTCATTTTCAGAACCGGTTTTGAAAATGAAAGTAACTTTATTAAAAATATCTGCGACCAAAATCGAAAAAGTAACCAAGGTGCGCTGTAGAGACGGACCTCGGCTATCCAATGCAAAAAAAATTATTTAAAAATGTCGAAATGCAAACGAGATATTAGAAAAATCCTTCCCCATAGGATTAGCATTAGCTCGTGAGTGTCTTCGTCGGCAGGGACAGGACCCTTACCACTTTCCAACGAAGTAGAAAAGTGTTTATGCATTCGGTGTGTCTGGCCGTCTGTCCACGATCTAACTTCCGTGAATAGACTCGGATTTTGATGAAATTGATAAAGGTTATTTAAGGTCACCAAAGCATGTTCGGTGTTGTATATGAAGTATATAGGATTAATCGTTCATTTACAGGAGCACTCAAAATTATTCCATTACTTTATGGCATGCATGTCAAACTCATCTACCGCCGCGGGCCAAATTAAACATTGCATACAAAGACGCGGGCTACATCAAACAAAGTAGATAATATTATTAGAATTGCACACAGCAATATTTGTACGTACGAAACATAGCCATATTAAACAAATATTCAAGTAAAGTTCCAAAGTTATTATTATAATTCATAGTTTATTTTATCTTATTTTTCGAAAAAATACTTGACATTACTTTTTATCAACCAAATCTACAAAGTTTAATCGGATTTTCTAAATTGCATTACCTTAAAAAATTTATTTTACACAAGCTATGTTAATCTAGCAAAGATATATCTTTTAATATTCGGGATTTTTTTCACGTAAAAACTTAAAAATAATAAAAAAAAATATGTTGAAAAAATAATTTGTTTAATAAATTGTGCCTTGCATTTATGCGCTACGTATTTAATTTCATTTATGAAACACATTTTCTCTTTCAAATTATGTTGCTTTTACCAGAAAATTTTTTCTATCGAACATAGTTAATATATGCTTAATTTCTCACTTTGCCTCATTGCCAACTTTTTCACTCAGTTGGAAAATTGCAACTCGTAACTGAATTATACAAGGATAAACTGCCAAAGGATTGGCGGCCCACAAAGAAGTTGCCAGTGGGCCAGTTGTGGCCCGCGGGCCGCGTGTTTGACATGCCTGCTTTATGGTATATGGGAAACAATCGTTTGCAGAGTATTTTAATAACATTATGCTATTTCAAATGTATTGAAACTGATATAAATCACTGAATTTCACTACGATCCCGTTAGAACAGGTTATTCATAGCATTTGTATTCATTTACTGAGACACACAAAAGAAATCGGTTACAGTACAGTACTGTCTTTGAATAATAACTGCTGGAGTGTACGGTTTAAAATTCGGTATGTGCTTTTAAATATAATTATTTTTTTGCATCTTACTCGTTATATATAAATTCTATAGCTCAAATACAGGGCTGCACAAAAGTATTCATGTACCGTTTTCCTTATTAGAGGAAATTCCTGAATGTAAATTTTCAACTGAAGTACATGTATCTCTTAAGTGAACTAAATTTTGACATGCATATAGTTAATAGATTCAAATCTATATATCATATGCAGAGCTGATGCAAAAGTTCGCATAATTTCCGATTGTGGATGGGAACAGATGAAATCAAGTTTTGAAATGCATTATGCGTTTCCATATGGCTAGACGTAATAATTTAATTTTTTAAACGATGCAGTTTTGTTTCATTATTCTGAATGTGTTGGAAAGTGTTACATAATCTATGCTTGACGCATGAATTTTTTCTTACTTTTTTTTTTTTTTTGGGGGGGGGGGGGGTAAAACGCTTAAAATTATTGTGGTTACTAAAAAAAAAAGAATAATATACCTTGTGCAGAGGGGAATATCCGCAGATGCACGCCAAAAGCACCCGTTCGGACGATCGTTTTTATCTGTTCACAAGCATTTGAAAACATTGAGCCAACATATTATGAAATCTATTTATATAAAATCCAAGTCTCTGTGTGTCCCGCACAATTCCACTTGAATCGCCTCATTGATCGCCGCCATCATTCCGAAGCGGTATATACAGCAATTGTAAGCAATTGACTTAAGGAAATAAGCTATTTTTTAGAAAACATTTTTTTTTAACACAATAAAAACACAAGTTCATAAAAACAAAATTTTAGAAAACGCCGGAAAGATTTTTTTTCATAGAACTATTTTTCAGAAAACATTTTTTTTTAAAACACCATAAAAACACAAGTTCATAAAAACTCAATTTTAAAAAATATCGGAAAGGATTTTTGTCCCATAGAACTATTTTTTAGAAAACATTTTTTTAAACACAATAAAAACGCATCTTCATGAAAACTCAGTTTTAGAAAACATCGGAAACGATATTTTCCCATATAACTATTTTTTAGAAAACTTTTTTTAAAACAAAATAAAAACGCAAGTTCATAAAAACACAATTTTAGAAAACATTGGAAACGATTTTTTCCCCATCGAACAATGTAACAGAATGATTTTGTATGTCCATGTAAACGAATTTTAGAGGATACATACTCTATTTTCAACTCCAAACATTCTATAAAAGCATCATCAACATATAAAAATAACGTAGCTTCCCTAATATATTTACAGGATTCAGAATACGGATAGATAGCCACAAGAAAAGACAAACAGACCTACAAAAACCTACAAACCAACAGAATAAAAATCATGCTATGCGTTAAAAAATTAAGCGTAGATATACACAGAGTAAACAAGTAAAAATTAAATTTAAAAAATCAAAAAACCCAACTGCGTAAAAAGCGAAATATTTATTTGTTATCAATGTGAAATTATTTTTATATTACTTACCTATTTTTTTTATTTACTTGTATATTGATTACTTTTAAGTTGTATTTAATTGTTAGTTCCTATCTATAAATACTGTTTTGATGGCCTATGCTAGAAATCCTACCTACACAACTTCCCGGTTGTGTAATATTTAAACGGATCTTCTGACTGTAAAATAGTCAATGAAACATCGTCTTCATTTTGAAAGACCTATCCAATGATATGCCACTTAATAGGGTGCGTAAAAAATATTTCGTCTCTACCACCATTTTGTATTTTACGGCCTCCATTTTGAATTTATAAAAACAAAACCTAGCCTATAACCATCGGACGGTTAAGACAAATCGATAGAGACCTCATTCATTAAAATCCATCCAGCCGTTTGAGATGTGTCGAGGGTATAAAGAAATCCACACACCCAGATATGAGTGAAACACATAACCCTTCTTGGCAGTCGGGTAAAAAGATACAAATGAAACAAAAGATGCACAAGATATTCCTTCCTTGGAAGTTCGTTAAACATAGACATGTGAGACAGAAACCTTTAAATTTTAGTGGCAATCAAAAATCAGGTTATTAACATTATGCTGGTTAAATATTTTCCATATAATTTTGCTGTTTTTTCATTTCAAATACTAAATCATTATCAATTTTTACAATGTTTTATTTAAATTGCTTTGTCTGTCTGTTCGACCTGGATCTTGCAATCCGCTTTTATTACACTCCCTGTGCTAAAATAGATCTATTCCTAATGACACATAAAGGTGACAATAGAAAATTCCGTAAAGGATGTACAGTGAAACCTCCCGGTGCGACCACCCCCATTAAGCAACCACCTCCCTGAACGACCATTTTTTCATGGAACGAAATTTATTCGCATGGGCTCGATACTAATTTTACCTCTATTCAGAGATCACCCCAGTTGAACTCCCTCCATGACAGACCCATTTCTTTGAAGAAAATGAAACAAATTCCGTTTTTTCCTGGTCGTTTGAAGAAGGTTTTATTAGAATAATAATTCCGGAGAGAGCATTATTCAACAAACTTCTAAACTAAGTTTAGAATTTTTATTTATTCCGGTACCTTTTAAGTTTTTAAATCCCTTTGTGCCTTTTTAAGCAACGAATTTAACTCTGATGACAAAGTAACGATGGCGGTCAATAAACTTCCCTGCCCTATTCTGTCAGGAAACTCTCAAACAAATAGATAAATTAATGAAATCGTCATAATTTGTTCCCGTTCAAAAAAAGAATTGCATTTATTTACTGAACTTCGAAAGCACTTGGAAATAAAAGTTATAGAATATAAAACCGTAAAATCAAAGCAAACGTCAGTGTATTAATTTTTTAAACATTGCACTAATTAACTAATGCAAATAACTTTTGCTTTGATACTTAAATTTTCATATTTTTTCCTAATGTGAAAAATAAATTTTAGTAACATTAATTGTCACATTTTTTCAACGATTAAAATCTAGATTTAAACATGACCTCCATTAAGAGACCACCTCTGGGAGCGACGAAATTTATTGGAACGGAACATGATCGCTTTAGGGAAGTTTTACTATATTAAATTTATCACCGCTTCCCCTCAGCGGTCAAAAACATTTGTCCAATAAGAGTACGTAAAAATAATCCCGCATGTGATCACATGAATGCCATTGAATGCTTGAGAAGTAAGCCGATGTTCTTCGATTGAACCGTGGTATAGTTAGTAAATGTGCCATCCTCCAGTTCCGAGCAGATGTGAATGGATGTGGGTTCGATTCTAAGGAGGACGTTGGCCGATATATATATATATATATATATGTGTATATATATTTTTTTTTCGGGGAAATTGGATTTCAAATTGCATGTCCATTTTATTTATTTATTTATTAAAAAACAGATAAAAAAAAATCCCTCGCAATTTGATTTATTTCCTTTTAAAAGGGCATTTATTGCAGTCAATTTTTCATCAACATTTTTAGCCCCCGGTATGCTATTTCTTTCTCCCGGCAAATAAAGTGTTGTCTCCAAAAAGTAACATTCCGTTGTATAAGCCTGCCGTAAAACAAAGCAGATATATCATTGTACTGAATAATCTAAACTGCAATTTTTTTAAATTCTGATCATCGCAAATTTTCAATTTTTATACCGTCGTATTGGAAAAAAAAGGTACTTTTAAATTCAGTTTGTTTGAAAACTGCATCGCCATTTATTTTTGAGATATTAATTTTTTTGTAGTTTTTAGGGTCATTTGTTTAATTTTGGAAACTCAAGTTCTCCTTTTCTGTAAAAAGTAAAGCAAAAATAGTTGGAAAATAGCAATTATATCTTTTTGTTGTCATTTTTTCATAAAAACTGAAAAAAAAATGTACTTAAAATACGTGCTATTTTGAAAACATATAAATGAATTATTTCTGATAAAACATGGAGCTATTATAAGCTAAATTTAGGTATCTCTATTAAAATTACAAACAAATGAAGGCATATGAATCATTAAATAGCCGATTTTTTATGTCGAGTTTCTTGAATGACAAAATCTCTTTTTTTGGATTTGTGTATTGTTCAGCGATAGTGACATCCTATGCGTACTTTACTGTAGATATTGTTTAATACTGGATCACAAATTACGAATTCTTCAGCGGGTGCAGATGACGTCCTTTTATATAAAATAAAAGTGTTTTAAGTCTTAAAACTGAAATATGTTTTGTACTATCTGTATATGGGGCATTCTCACAATCTTTTGACTTTCGGGAATAAAAATCTGGTGAAATTAAACTTGCTAAAAGAACATTTTAATCAGATAGATGAATGCCTTAATGTTTCAAAATAAAGAAAAAATGGTTAGCAGCGAAAAATTTTTTATTTAACTGAGGTTTAAGTTAAACTTTCGAGTTTAATTTTCCTTACCATTTTACCAATATAACTTTCTATTTTCTTCTAAATTTTTAATTATAATGAATTTGCATAATACCCACAGGACATTCAAATAAGAAATAATAACAATGTAGTATTTTTAGTACAAAATTTTGGTATAACATTTTCTTAAAGGGGTGTTAAAGAAGGGACGGTAAGATAAAAAAAAGAGCAAGGTACAAGGGAAAAGTCACAAATTGGGAAAAAAAGGGACGATAAGGATGGAACGGTAAGGAAAATTACCACCTATTTTAGGCAAATCATGTTAAGACTAAGTGGTAGTCACAATGTTCATTGATTTTTAGAAACAGTTATTTACACTGGATTAAATTAAAAAAAATAATTTACCTCGAAAAGTGTAGGAATAAACCTTGGGGACGGTAACACTACCCATAAAGCCACGATGCTTGAAAATGATATTTAAATGCTCATTTAAATTCTACAGTAAATTTCCTGTCAAAGAATTTTAGACCTTATTTCTCTAGCATACTTCTGCATCAGAAAAAACTTGAAAAAAATTCTGTGGCTGCATCTGAAGGGATTTTCTGTATAATTTTAGAAGAGGTATGGTAAAAAATCTAATACCTAGGGACAGAGTTTAAAAAATAATAACAATCCTGAAAATGTGTGCAGGCTAATTTTCAGCTACATATTTATATAAAATAATAGTTCTAGTTTCGGAAAAAAATACATCGAATTATTTTTATTGAAACAATTTTATACAGACAGCTCTAAACTTAAAAATCAGCATCAGGGACACGGCACAGTATAGATTTCCTGGTACTTGGACACCCAACATCGTCACAAACTTATTTATCTAGTTAATATTGTTATGCAATCATGCAATGGAATGTTCCCCAGCATATGAAATTAAAAAAAAAACACAAGGATATGTACTAAAATAAAAAATATTATTCTGGGACATAAAAGACAAAAAATTGTGTGAATGCCCCATATCAAAAGATTCTGAGAATATACATTTTTTTTTTTTTTCACGTGCGGAGACAGTAAATTCTGAAAAAACAGAATTCCTGTTTTTTAGTCTTTTAAGTTTATGCGACCCCATGCTCCGACATTTCGGCCTGACGGATGCCAGTTTTTTCACTTTTTAGTACATTATACTAAAAACTCGTATTTGTAATATATTTTTACTTAAAATTTATATTATTTTCTAGGTCCACCAGAAACCATACGAAACTGCGTTGTCACCAATCACACGGTGGATTCGCTGTTTATACAGTGTGAACCCGGTTATGACGGCGGTCTGACTCAAACATTTTATCTGGAGGTCTACAGTGCCGACAACGAACTTCTAAGGGGCAATCTGACCGCACAAGATATTCCAATGTTCCTGGTCCAAGACTTAATGACTGGAACTTCCTACATATTTATTTTATATGCGTCCAATGCAAAAGGAAAGAGCAACTCCGTTGCACTCGTAGCTAGCACACTCATGCCTGCTGAAAGACAAATAGGTCAGTAAAAATAAATTATTTTGTTAAGGAAGGATCAACTAGTGCATAGATTAACATACAAAATCGGACACTCCTATAGAGAGTAACGGTAATGCAATTGCGATCGTAGCGCATTTAGTGGCAATGGGGAAGAAACTCCCCATTCTTGTAATAGTTTTTACTATTGAGTATACCTTATTGCGATCTTTCTTTTTTTTTAATGTTGCATGTTTACGTTTTTAGTTGAATCTTACACTGATACATGAACATTAGGGTGGAACGAAAGTATAGGGCAAAATATTTTTTTCAGCAAATAATTATCTAATAGCAATTAAAAGTTGTCTTTGTGTATTAACAATAAAACTACGAAGTTTTTTCGTTCTAAATTTATATCTTGAGGTGCCGCAAGAGCCTTAAAAATAAGGAATTTAGTACAAAAAGTCCAAATTTAACATGAAATTATAATTTTTTTTCACTGTTTTATTTTCACATTTTTAAAATCAAATATTGATTTTAACAGCAATCTATAGATGTTTCTTTACTATAACAACAATAATATTAAGTTTAATTGATGTAAATTTATACATTAATTTTCTGAAAAAGTGAAATAAATGAGCTTTTTTTCAAAAAAATCAAGATGTAATATCAGTTTGAATTTAACTGTTGTAATTACTTTTTTGCTTACAAATAGTTGTTCAAACACAGTTTTTTAAATAACACAGTAGAGCTCAAAAGTATTTTGACAGAGATAATAATTCACTTAATTGAAAAAAATAATAAAATACAAAAAACAATCATTTGTTTTATTTAACCACATTCAATGTTTTAATTTCAATAAATTAACAATAAATATTAATAATATTCATAAAATTATATATATACATATACTATATATATATATTTGTATTGAAATTTGTCATGCTGTAACTCTCGAATTTTTGAACCGATTTGGATGACAATCTTCATATGCATAGTACATACTAATGTCTCGACCAAGTTTCTCGACCAATGTCTCGACTCTTGTTTTAAAATGGCGGACATTGGAAATTTGAAATTTTAGAAAATTCAGTGGCAAGAACTTAACCACTGGAAGTTCGTTACAATTTTCAAGTTGTTTGCCGAAAACCCCGCCAAATTCCTTAGGGTCCTTTGTTTTTCCATCTAATTCACGAAACAGGTGGCGCAAAGACAATTCCTTTAAGTGTAACAAGCAAATACGCCACTGCAGTGGCTTATTTAGATATTTTTCTGTTAAAGCAATCACACAGTTATTAACTCCAGTGTTTGTGGCTGTCCCATCACACCCAATAGCAGTCACAGTTGATATGTTCAAATGATTGTTACCATTAAAGTAGGCTGTCATGCTATATTTTATAGCTTCACCTGTTCCAAAAGCAGGGGTTACATGTCCTAGAAAGGACGAATTCGGCTCTTTTACCAAAGGAATATGTTCTTCGATGACCGTCTTTTTGTAAAATTCGTTTACTTTTTATATTGCACAATTGTTTTATCTTTTCTTCCATCGAAAAACAAACCTATATTATCTCCAACTTGGTTAAGGCTTCTTATTATCTCTTTTGTTCGATTGTTGGCTCTTTCTCTTCGAATTTTCATCCTATCAATTACCTTACTGTTGTTCTCCTCTGTGATCATTCCAACATCTTTAAGAGCAGCACTTGCGATAGTCGCAGCAACACTGTCTGAAACCCCAGTTCGGTCATAAGCACTTGCTACTGTTGGAAGTGCTACTCGCATTTGCTCGCTTGTAGTTGAATCCAAAAAAGAAGTAGACAAATTTTTGGTATTATATATTAAGGTTCCTTTAAATGTTTGCTCAGGATCTGATTGAATGGCATCATTTTCAGTTTTTCTAGTAGCCTTAACTGCTAATTTCTGATTGTAGTTATACTTTAATTGTTGCTGTATTACCTGTTGCTTCCTGTCTTCTCTTTGTGCTAAAATCTTAGAAATAACTTTATAGACTCCAGTTATACGCATTTTTCTCACTGTTCTTTGGTCAAGTAAAAAATCTTTCTCAAGTTTAAGTGCTTTTTTTTCTTTTTTCACACTTACAGACAGAATATTCTTTGCATTTACAGGTTGCTACATAAAAAAGTCGTTTGCTTTCATTTAAAAATTTTACTGCAATCAAATCATATTTTTCTGCACCTTTTCTACCTTTTGATCTTAAAATACTTCTGTATTTATCGTGATAGGTTTTTCCCATTTCTAACATGCGAGTGCGAGATACTACAGGAATAAAGTGCTGACGACCAAATAGATTCAACTTTCTTAACAAGTACATCAAGTATTCCACTCACCGTTCGTTCTTTTGATGTCTTGTCTGGTTTCAGCTCATGTCGAG
The DNA here is from genome assembly GCA_963932465.1 of Maratus speciosus. Classification (NCBI taxonomy): domain Eukaryota; kingdom Metazoa; phylum Arthropoda; class Arachnida; order Araneae; family Salticidae; genus Maratus; species Maratus speciosus. The sequence continues at coordinate 356,066,863 of OZ010799.1, read as the reverse complement.
TATAAAGATAATATTTCATACTCTCATAATAAGTTGAAAATCTTATATCTCTTAATTGTTTATGGTACCCAAAAATTGGGCATTCTAACTTTTGTCTGGTCTGAACTGGTCTTGATACTGCCATCACTCTAAAGATAAAGTATTAACTCATAAATTATTATACAAATATTCAAACTAGCATATTCTTAAACAAAACAAAATCCAGTAAAGAACAGCATAAAAACATGTGTTACTCAAACGATTCGTTTGCCTGCACTGACTGACGACAGAAACATGCGGCCAGACCATTGCTACAGTTACATGCTTGTCTTCCTCCTCCGCCACCCTACACCAGGCAATAATATTCCGCCTGAATCAAGGTCACTTCAAAACAAGCACTGTTCTCCATTTGACTATTAATTTTCAGAACTAAAAAATGTTTTGCCGCGTTGTAAAGTTAAAAGTAAGGTTAATCGAAATGTTATTACGAAATACTGTTAAAATCTAAAAAAAATGGAAATTAAAAGATGCAAGATTTAGTAGCATAAATATTAAAGATATGCAGTATAAAACTGTAAATATCTACTGTAGTTTATGTGTATTATTTAAAAATTGAAAACAGGCATTTGGTATTTAAAATATTTTTTTTTAACTAAACCAAATTTATCAAAGTTCGTAAAATCTACTTAAAAATACATATATTCAAGTCTTTTGCGGCACCTCTAAATATAGTAGGTTTGTTAAAATATTTTAACAGTGTCTTAACAAAGGCATTAGACAACTTTTTATCTCTATTACATATCGAAATTAAAAATTTATTTTTTTTTCCACCCTACTGAACATAGAATAGATATTCTATTTTGTATATCTAATATCTATTCTATGTTCATGCACGGATGTATGCTTTTAAACAAAATGATGAGTGGACGATTTAAGTGCAACGAAATACAAGGTAAAAATTTCGTTTTGAATGCTATATATCAAAAACAATGGTGTAATATAAAAATATACGAAATATTGCACGCTACATGTCCCAGAAAATTTCATAATTATTCCCATTTGGTAGGAAAATTTTCATAGCCCTATATTTTATTAATTTATGAATTTTAACGTATTAAACAATCGTTACAATAATCTTTTAAAATTTACGCATTTTCACTTTCTTACAGATTAAAATAAAAAACATTGCTTTTAATGTACATAACGTACAACCAATTCAATAATATTTATAATATTAACATATAAGAAATAATAATAAAATTACAGATATGAAAAAATTCCTTTCGACAAATTTTAGAATTATAAATAAAAATAAGAAAGGCTAATCAGTGTATACAGTATATTTAAAAAATCTTCAATTAAAATGACATACTACTCGCAGTAATAAAATACAAATATATTCCAACAGTTTCGAACAATAAAAAACTTGTTCATCATCAGCGAAATATCCAGGAGGAAACAACACGTTATAATATCTATAAAAAAAGATAGTTATATATCTTTATAAAGATAGATCTGCTATATAAAGATAGTTTTTTTATACATTACTCAATTTTCAAAAACGAATACTACATAAACGAACTATACCATAACGAGTATTGGTTTTTGAAAATTGAGTAATGTAGATATTATAACGTGTTGGTTCCTCCTGGATATTTCCCTGATGATGAACAAGTTTTTTATTGTTCGAAACTGTTGGAATATATTTGTATTTTATTACTGTGAGTAGTATGTTATTTTAATTGAAGATTTTTTTAATATATTGTATACACTGATTAGCAGGTCATATTTTTATTTATTGTAACTCAATGTAATGAGTCCTTTTAGAATTATATAAATCTAAAAGTTAAAAATAAATAGAGGTACTGACATTACACTCAATAAAATATTATTCGATATGAATAAATTGACACAATACCTGAATTTGATTTTTTACAATTTAATCTCATAAACTTACATATTTACAACAGAATTTTCTAGAGTTTTTGTTTTATATTATTACTCTAATTATCATTTTGTAAGTTAAAGGTGAACGATACATGTACGATAACAACAACAAAAAAAAAAGCAGCTAAATAAAGAAAGCATAAATACATCGTCTGCCTCTATCGCTGTCTCTGCTTCGTTTTAGGAAAGAGTAGATATTCAAAACATAGAGCATAAACATATTTCTTCAACATAGGAAAATTTCGGAGGCTTGTTAATTCTTCCCCCTTCTCCGTAGTGACGCTAGTACTGTTGCCATTACAGATTTTGCCGTAAATGTCCCATCTTGTATCTTAATCCATGAACTAGTGTACGCAGTGTTATAATTTGTTGTATTATTTTTATTAATTTGTAAAAATTTTTTGTAAATGCGATAATGAGCGTTAATAATATGTGCAATCACTTTAACTATAGAAATCGATAATAAATCTTTTATTGATTGTTAAAGAGTATTAAATAAAACCATAAAATCAGTCAAAGAAATTTATACATTATGTAAACTTTTTTACTGGTTCTATGAGTTTTATTTAACACCTGTTAAGATTTAATGAAGTATGTTAAGGCTGGGTTTTCGAATTTGTAATAACTCGTTAGCATATCTCTATCAATATTTGCATCGATGTGCACTTATATAAAGCTATTAATTTTTAAACTAGTCATTTGCCTGTGAAAATGAAACTAAAATAATTAACACCACATGTATTAGCTTTATTGGAGAAGTTATTCGTGTATTTTTAAAATTTTATTTAGCTAATTGCAATGTTACTCGATCGTTATTAAATAAAACGTTTTCAGAAATTGACATCTCTATAATAATAGCCTAAGTCATGTGACTGTCATCAATAGTTCCGGGCTGACCGCTTCGCTTTTTATATGCCAGGTGACCATTTTTTTACATTTTTTATTTTTCGCGTGGTAAATCTCTATATTAATAGCCTAAGTCATGTGACTGTCATCAATAGTTCCGGGCTGACCGCTTCGCTTTTTATATGCCAGGTGACCATTTTTTTACATTTTTTATATTTCGCGTGGTAAATTAAACCAATGCTTTGATATTGAATTTAAAAGTCATGGTTTTTGGTATTTTTTTTTCTTTTCTTTTACTTAAAAAAGGGGAAAGAAAAAGTGAAAGTCATGAATTTCAAATTAAAATTATGTATTTTAAATAAAATGAGTGAAATTATTATACTTTAGATGAATTTAATGAAATATGAAAAAATGCGATTGGAAAGACAATGTTTGATGATTTATCACTTGCGCCTGGCTAGCATAAAAAGGTACTACTTAGTTATACCGTCGACCCATTTTGCCAAATTATATAAATTGCCAAACCACTCGCCAAATTATACAAATTGACATAATTTTTATTTTAAATAGCGAAAGAACAAATAAATTAGTATAACATTAATAAAAATACAAATAAAACGTCAAAATAAAAATAGTTTGATGACGTAAACACGTGCAACTTGCTTAAAAACAAGCGAATATGACATTTACGATCAACCATTATTGATATTTAATCTTATAGTTTGGCGATATATTTTTGGTCGACGGGATGACCAAGTAGTACTGGCAAAAATACAGAGTTCTTGATTTCTCTCCTAGAAACGTCTGATTTGGCGAAGTATTGAGAAAGTAAATTAAATTTTGGATAAAAAGAACATGGTACAAAATGCTTAGCACACATCTAACGGAGACCAAACTGGTCGCCAAAGGCGGTTAGTCTATAAAGAAGCATGCTATAGCGTATCGCTGACCATTTTTAAGCGTTCTTAAGTAAAGTTAATACAGTGGAACTTCCCTTTAACAAAGTCCCTATTTAACAAAGTCTTTTATTTAACGAAATTATCTGCCGGGCACACCTGTTCTATGTTTCTGGTGTTCTATCGAACACCATTAACATGCAAATTAATCTCCATATAACGAAAAATATGTTCTATATAACGAAGTTTATTCCACTTTCGTACATTATCCTGCATAAATACATTATCGAAAAAGATTCTTGCAAAAAATTATTCTGGCCCTAGAAAAAAGCCAACAAGATGAGAACATAAGTTTGAGAATCTATATATCAGAGCTAATAAAAGTTTGGGAATGTGATGTGTCCCCATAGACCCCATCTGAAAAAGACATGTTCCGGTTTGAGTATGCTGATTAATGCACAATGATAGCTACTTCGGAAACGTTTCCGAAAATTAGTGGTATCAAAAGAAGCATTGTTTTCATAAACGATTCTTTAATTCTCAACAATAGATTAGCTTTTGAGGTTTCTAATGAGAAAGAATGCTTTTTGGAATCGTAACTCAGTAGAGAATGTTGTATACTTCCCTACGTGGTTATATTTTATTCTGATATACAAAGAAACACTTTATTTTACAGTGGATTGGCGCAAAATGTCCCTAGGGTATTTAGCGCCACTATACCATATACAACCAACCAACCATCTTTTACAGTGGAACTTTATGAATAGTTTCGGGGAAAACTTTGCAGTTCGAGGCTAGCTGCCCGTACCTACAATATGAAGTCTATTTTAAAGTCAAAAAATTTTACAGTTTAAAGAGAAGAGAGAAGTTCGTTTTATTATTATATTATACTTAACGTAAAAATAATGCAGACTTAATAAATGGAAAAACTAGTCGTTGGGGGCAACCGTAATACTTACCCATCATGGATACGCATAATGTAAAATATGAAAATAAAACATGTGTAAACTATTTTATAAAATGCATTGCAATTCCAAAATAAAATTTAAACGTATATTTTGAATATTTTTAATACATAGTAATGCTCTATTACTGAATTGGGGGTATTACTTGATTATCCCGTCGATCCATTTTGACAAATTATATAAATCGCCAAACTACTCGCAAAATTATACAAACTGGCATAATTATTTATTTTAAATAACGAAAGAACAAATAAATTAGTAAAAGATTGGTAAAAAAACAAATAAAACATCGAATTAAAAATCACTTGATGACGTAACAAACACGTGTAACATGTTTAATGCACTACCCCCTACACACTAAATGCCTATCGCATTCGCTGTTTTTCCATATTAAAATTGGATGTCAGCTTAGCCCCAAAATACTCTGCCATCTATCGGTGATAACTGACACGTTGCCTCAATAAATTGATAATAATAACTGAAATTCCCTCTTTAATAATTCCTATGCATAAAATAATTAAATGATTCATATTGTGGTAATAATACTATAAATATTAATTACATTTATTATAATAATGAAACTAGCAAGTCTTCGGGTCAGGGCCTCAAACGTCAATTCTGCAGTTATTTTTTTTCTTTTGAGTGTTTAAAACATTTAAATCACAGTTTCATTTCTTTTATATTTGTATTATTAATTATTATGCGTAATAATAAAATAATTCAGGAAAGGAATTTTTGATATATTTCAATTAAACAATATTTATTTTGGTTGAAAATACAGCATAAAGCTATGAATATATATTTATTTTGATCACATTACTAATTAGCATTCGATTTCATCTTGTATCTTTTTTTGTATTATTATTATTTTGCAAAAAGAAATTTAAATAATTTTGAATGTTGTTGTATTTTCACATTCATACAGAAAAGGCTTTGTATAATCGTTTGATAAAAAGAAATATTTTGATCTATCATTTTTATTATTAATATTATAACTTAATATTAATAATTATTATATTAATATATTAATATTATTATATTATATTATTATATTAATAATTGTTACATTAATAATTATTAATAATAATTAATATTATTAATTATTATTATATTATAATTTATTTATTATTATAACAATATTATTTTAGATTTTTTTAAATCAAGAACCTTTTAAGACATTGTAAACTTATAAAAATACATCATATTAATAGCATTCATTTAATTTATTATTATTCAACGGAATGTTACTAGAAAGATACAAATAATAGTAGAAATATCTATTTGTATTTTTTAAAATATGACATTTTATAGGAAATATATTATCTTCATTAAAAATAAATTTTCTGTTTAAAACAAAATCACACATTACTGGAAAAAAAAAAGGTTTTTAAAGACACGTCTATGAGGCAATCCATGTAAATAAAGCAATAACATAACCCAAACAGTAGCACTATTTATCAACCTTGCTCACATCCATTTTTGAGTCAAATGAGAGAGGCATCTAGTATGTAGGGGAGTAGTGGTTTAATGTCAAGTGAATATGGCATTTTCGATCAGCCATTATTGGCATTTAATGTTACAGTTTGGTGATAATTTTTGGATCAACGGGATAATCAAGTAGATCCCAATTGCGTAAAAGAAACATCCTTATAACTCCTAAAATGATAATCATATTAACTAACAGTTTATTGCGTCGGATTAAGCGCAGGGTTCGCAAAGCTGGGCCCAGTTCGAAAAAACCCGGTGGGTTTTTTCAGAATGGGCCCACTTGAAAAAACCCACTGAAAAACCCATAAAGTGGGTTTTTTCAATTTTCAGATATAATTTAAAAATTTAAACAACATATACATTTAATAAATTTAAGTCATTTCAGTTAATTTTGAAAAAATATTAATATATAAAAGCCATTACATACACATCTGAAGTAAAATAAAAATGTATTTCTGCACATTGAAATACTTTACTAACATAGAACCTAGTAGGCAACATACATAGTACATAACTATAGGTATGTCTTTATATAAAAAAATTCAAATCAACTATATTCATGGAAATAAAAAAATATGTATTTTTGCTTCCTTCTATCTTTACAAGAAGAAAGTATTCGTGAAAAATTTCGACTTCCAGTTCATGATGAATTTATACGTTTTAAAAAGGTCCTGAAGACAATTTGATAGTTTTTAGAAAATGACAGTCTGTATGTGAAAAAAATTTTGCGGGTGCTCTATCTCAAGAACTAATGCACAGAATTTCACAAAACTTTAGATTGAGTTAGACCTTGATGTAAACTGGTGCTGATTAGTTTTTGGTGTATACTGCCCAACAGGTGGCACTACTATGCTGCATTTATCTCAATTTTTGCAATAGCTTTATCTCAAGAACTAATGCACGGATTTTCATAAAACTTCAGATTCAGTTACAAGTTAAGTTGTTGCTTATTGAATTTTGGTGCATATCGCCCAACAGGTAGTGCTGCTATGCTGCATTTTTTGCAATTTCAGCAGTAACTGTTATCTCAAGAACTAATGTACGGACTTGAATAAAAATTTAGATTCAGTTAAACCTTGATATAAACTGGTGCTGATTATTTTTTGGTGTATATCGCCCAAGTGCCGCTGTTGTGTTGCATTTATCTCACTTTTTGCAATAGCTTTATCTCAAGAACTAATAATGCATGGAATTTCATCAAACTTCAGATTCAGTTAGATGTTGACGATTGTTACTGATCAGGTTTTGTTGTAAATTGCATAACAGGTGATACTTATATCTCCTTGTTAAATGCATCCAATTCAACAAATATATATTTTACAATCCTCATGATGGGCATAAATTGTCATTTAATTTTGGCACTGTGATAGTGAATTTTGAATTATTAACATGTATGAGATAGAAGAAACTTTTGGGATTGGCACATCTGACTAGTTTACCCCTTTTTTTCTTCCTACTTATATATTTTAAATTTTAATATTCTATTCATTATTTGATTTAAAGAAAATTAACAATTTTATATCTTCTATTATATTTAAAACTAATTTGTGAGAAACACTGACATTTAATTAATTTAAATTCATATAATTTATACAATTTATAACTTGTAAAATAGCATTACAATTATATTGTATATAAGAGAACAATGTATTTTTTTATGTATATTGTATATAATATATAGAAAATATAGTATACAATAATATAATTACGCATCTATTATACTTTTGAAAAAACCCGATTTTCCCCGGGGAAAATTGGGTTTTTCATGAAAAAACCCGAAAAAACCCATGTGGGTTGGGTTTTTTCAGAAAAACCCGGGTTTTTGCGAACCCTGATTAAGCGTCTCATTTCCAATTAAAATATATCTTTGAATTGAAATTTGAATGAAATACAGTGCCATGAAAAATCAAAGAGTGTGGAAAATAGGATTACAAAGATCTCGGCAACTAATTATCCGATCGACTTCATTCTTCATGCAAATTTTGTTTCTTTTTATTGTCTTTTATATTCACTCCTTAAAATAAACAATTTTGAGAATTTTTATATTCCTTTTATCAAAACGAACATTTTGAGAGTCCGAAAGAAATAGTTCCGGATAATCGAGGTTACTGATATTGAATAGGCTTTTCCCCACTATTACATACTAAGTACACATCCATTTCAATTCTCCATCTCAATTTCTTCGGCAGATAGAGCGTTTACAGAACGACAGACATGCGGACTTCATTTTTTTTTTTCTAAAAATATGTTTTTCGGAATCTCTAGTGTCTGAAACGTGTAAATCCGTCAAAAATTTTCTTTCGATTTTTAAAACGATTACAAGACTTACCCTATACTACGTATGATGGATAAGTTATACGATGAATTTTAGTTCTGTTTCACTGTAATGGTATTCTTATCAAAATTAAGGTGACCATTCACTTTATTGCTAACATTTTAAAAATTATTCGCAATGGTACAAATTAAAACAATGTAATTTACAATAACTACGGTAGTGGCAAAAATTGTGGACACTTTTAAGTAGCTTTCATTACATAAACTAAAAAGCTACCTTATGCAGCCATCCGAATGACAACAATTCGAGAAATTTTGCTATATTTTCCCCCAGATACCAAAACCACCCTCCGTTGAAATGCTGACTTATATGTATATACAATATATATATATACATATATCCATACATATATATATATTTATTTATTTCTGAATTTTGTCATGCTGTAACTCGAATTTTTCAACCGATTTGGATAAAATTTTTCATATGCATAGTACATGCAATATCTCGACAGAGTTCGTTGACCAACTTCATACGCCATCTTGTTTCAAAATGGCGGCCATTTGAAGTTTGTGGACACTTCAGGAAATTTTTAGGTTTCCTAACTTTCTCTTTAAAATGACCTATGTTGTTAACTTACACTGTGTGACTCTTTTTACCTTTAAATGTTTCTAACATTCTGTTTAAAATGATACATAAAAGTTTGCATTTTGTGAAACGTAACATTTTCAATAAGTATATAATGCTAGAAAACATAAACAAATTCAAAAATCCAAATGGTCCCTTTTTTAAATAAGATGGTGGACGAAGCTTGCCAACGAACTCGGTCGATACATTAGAATTTACTATGCATATGAAAAATTTCATCCAAATCGGTTAAAAAATTTGGCAGAAAAATCTAGCACGCTGTGCCTTGTCCTATCTTGCACTGAAGAAGAATCTCACTAGTAGATTCGAAACAGTTGTTTGCTGCTTTTCATGTATTATTTGTGCATTATTAAACATTGGTCTTCTGCTTTTTAATATTGTTGCAAAAAGGCTTTATTTGCTATTTTTAAATACACTATTTTGTTGAAAGTGTGCTGTTACATTCGGTTTTATATGTTTTGACGAAATTAGGACAAGCTAAACGACAAGATAGCTTAAGCATCGTGAAAATTCAGAAAAATATTGAGAACGATTAATAGATATCAGAAAGAATTCCAATGTTGTGCTCGTCTGATACAGCTACAAATAATATCAAGTGTTTTATTTTACAGGCGATCGCAAATATTATTTAGTATTAAATATGCTGTTAGTCCCTTAATTGCCCTCGCACCATTCAATGAAAATCATGAGGTCAAGCATGTTCTGTACTATATCCAGAAGAATTTCAGAAGAGTTCTTGTAAAATTTTCCAGGTATTCGAAAAGACGTCTAAAACCAAAATTTTCATGCTTTTCACCGAATAGTGTATTCCTCGAATGACGTATAAAACACCAGTTAACATCTATGATTTAGAATCATTAAAAAACATTTTCTACATACAAATGTTAAGTGTATTTGCATGGTAATATATATCCATTAAGACGTATGTTTCACGTAATAGAACAATCTACAAGGTGGGCATAATTAAACAGACAATACTCAGAGTGTTCTGTAGCACGATCTAATTGAAAGAATGACGCTAAATTTTGTAAGAAGATTAAACAAGACGGGGGACGAAGGATTCCGTGAGAAAAAAAATAGTTCCAAATGCCACCGCTAGGGGAATATGTGGTGCTGCGTAACAGAAAGGAGATTTTTAAAAAATGCAGAATCAATACTGAAATAAAATTACCTTTTATTTAACACATTTAACGATTTTAGTATTGATTCTGCCCTTTTTTAAAACTCTCTTTCTGTTACACAGTACCACATATTCCCCAAGCGGTGGCTTTTGGAACTAAATTTTTTTTCGCGGAACCCTTCGTCCCCCGTCTTGTTTAAACTTCTTACAAAATTTGGCGTAATTCTCTGAATTAGATTGCGCTACAGAACACTCTGTGTACTGTCAGTTTAAATATGGCCACCTTGTATTATGATCAAGATGGAAGATTATAAAATATTGGAAACGAGGAAATCTTCACACAACAGATGTTAATTAGTTTGCGTTACTTGAAGCAGAAATGACAATTTTTTATTCATTAAAGACGAGCAGGAAAGAAATCAAATGAACAATTGTTTCTTCTGAAATCAATAAAAGTTTATCATGACACATATTATGTTGTGTTTTGAAGAATATATAAAACAAGAATTATCACTTGTAACTTAGAATCATAAAAAAATATATTTTATATACAAATTTGTAGTCCATTTGCATGGCATTATGTATCGATTGAGGGTATATTTCACGTAATGGCCCAATCTGTTATGTTCAGGAAATGTAAGCTGGAAGATTAAAAGCAATTGGAAACCGTGAAATCGTCACATACTAGGCGTTAATTAGTTTGCGTTACTCGAAGCGTAAATGACAAATTGTTAGTCTTTAAAGGCAAGCGTGAAAGAAATAACATGAACATTTGTTTAATCAGAAATCGATAAAAGTTTAGCTAGTTTAAGTATAAATGATGCTATAAATTCTATTAATACTTGATTGTTATTTGACTACTGTACAATTTTTGATACTCCGTTTTATGAGTAGAATTAAAATATATTATTACAGTACATAACGCATAAGATACTTTTTTCTAAGTTTAAAAGTATCTCTAAAAATTTTTTAAAACTTTTATAATTGTACAAAGTGCAAATTCGCTTCCATTTTATCATTAGTATAGTTCATAGTTATATTTTATATACATTAATTATAACGTATACATAGCAAAACAAGTCGGAAATTGTACGTCAAACGTGGCAAATGGGGTACATTCGGATTATAACTGGTTTCATAAATATTCAGATCTTCGTGCAATAGCTGTTGCATGTTGCATTCTTATGCAAAAATGTACGAATAAAAAATTTATTACGATTCTATATATTACATTCTGTAATACGGAAATAATAGGACGAAATCTTAAACGGAACGTAATCACACTGGTAACCTAGAATCATTTCCTATCATGGGATATCATTGAATTGATTACATATGATAGGATTTAATAGAATGAAAAAACTTTTATTAATATATTTTTTAAAGTTTTGATTCGATTTTCATAAAATTTGAAATACCTCAACAAAATTCTGCAACGATTATATATAATACTATGGGGCTCGGCCCCCTACGAGCTACGCTCGCCAACCCCCGTCCAGACACCGCAGACACTAAATGCACGCTCATTTGATCGGCTTTAAAAAGATTTCGAAAGATTGAATTATAATTTAAAAAACAGTGGCGATCTCCCTAAAAACGAATTTCTATTCATTTCTCTTTGATTGGGGAATTTTAACGCCAAATCAGCTGCGGTACTACTTGATTATCCTGTCGACTGATTTCGCCAAATTATAAAAATCGCCAAACCACTCGCCAAATTATACAAATTGATATAATTTTTATTTTAAATAACGAAAGAACAAATAAATTCGTACAACATTAATAAAAACACAAATAAAACGTCGAAATAAAAATAACTTGATGACGTAACAACATTTCAAAATAAGCTAATATAAAAGGAATTAAGTAAAGAGAGTCTTTGTCTCCTGGTATTTTTTAACAAAGCGAAAAGAAAGTTCTTTTAAATGAGACATTTTAAATTAATTCTCAAAATATCAAATAAATGTCTAGCGCAATTTCTAAATTTAAACTTTTTTGCAATATTATTTTGTGTTCATTTTATGTAATAACTATAATGTGACGTAAATATGACGTCATTTCTTCTAAGACTTCTAACGCATGTTAATGAATTTATTATTTTACAATATCCTTTCTCTTTTAAAATTTACGTGTATACTTTTTATGACGTAATTTTTAATAAGTTCTTGTTTTTTATACGTAATTATTTAATTCTAATTTGAAAGTTTTTTTCCTGTTTATAATAGTCACGTGTAAATAAATTTTTAATTTGAAGCAAACATTATTGCTTGCGCTTTTTATACAGTTGGCAACAGTTTAAATTAGTACAATTTTCTGAAATCTGTAAAAAATATCTCTAGAAATGTTAAAAATTTGAATTTAAAATAGAAATAAAACCTGAAAAAATGAGTCAAAATAAAAAAATTAATGCAATCTGCACTCCGGCAAATTCTAACGCATAAAATGATCTAAAAATGATTACACTGCCATGTATAGTTTTTGCTGCTATAAAACTTTTTTAGTGGAACGATTTTGTCCAACTTTAGCATTAAATAACTCTTAAAATAATTCTTCGATTTGAAAACTGTCTGCATCAGCGTGTTTATCAAACATTTCTGTATAAAACCACCGATTTTCATATTTTTGTATGCATTATTTTTGTTAATATTAACGAAGAAAGGCCTCCGGTCACAAAAAGTTCAAAACCGGCGGCGGCGGCGGTGACAGCGGTAGTTACTTTTTTTTAGAATAGAGAGAAATTTCAAACCATTCGGATAGGTAGTTTTTGCGCTGCTACGGTTGGACAGACGACGACTATAGGTGTTACGTATTTATATAGGGCAACGCTAGGATAGATGGCCATAGTTTTTAAAGATTGAAATAAAAATTCTTAGAATGCAATTACAAGAAATATTTATGCATCTCTCTATTCTAAAAAAAAGTAACTCCCGCTGTCACCGCCGCCGCCGCCGCCGCCGCCGGTTTTGAATTTTTTGTGACCGGAGGTCTTTCTTCGTTAATATTAAGAAAAATAATGCATACAAAAATATGAAAATTGGTAGTATTATACAGAAATGTTTGATAAACACGCTGATGTAGACAGTTTTCAAATCGAAGAGTTATTTTAAGAGATATTTAATGCTAAAGTTGGACAAAATCGTTCCATTAAAAAAGTTTTATAGGAGCAAAAACTATACATCGGAATTTAATACTTATTAGATCATTTTATACGTTATAATTTCCCGGTGTGCAGAATTAATTTATTTTTTTAATTTGACTCATTTTTCGAGGTTTCATTTCTATTTTAAATTCAAATTTTCAGCATTTCGAGAGATATTTTTTTACTTATTTCAGAAAATTGTACTAATTTAACCTGCTGCCAAACTGTATAAACAACGGAAACAATAATGTTTGCTTCAAATTAAAAATTTATTTACACGTGACTATTATAAACAGAAAAGAAAAACTTTCAAATTAGAATTAAATAATTACGTATAAAAAGCAGGAACTTATTGAAAATTACTTCATCTATAATTACACGTGAATTTTAACAGAGAAAGGATATTGTAAAGTAATAAATTCATTAACATGCGTTAGAAGTCTTAAATAGGAGAAATTACATCACATTTACGTCACATTACACTTATTACGTAAAATGAACAAAAAATAATATTGCAAAATAGTAGTTTAAATTTAAAAATAGCGCGAGACATTTACTTGATATTTTGAGATGAACTTTTCAACTATTTTTTTTTTTTTTTTTTGGACAGCGCAAATAATATTTCATTTCTAATAAAAGCATTTTCACGTGAATATTAAAAAGGGAAAGAAAAGTTTGGTGAAAATTACGTCAGATTAAAAACGATATATTTAAAATGTTTTATTTAAAAGGACTTTCTTTTCGCTTTGTTAAAAAATACCGGGAGACAAAGACTCCGTTTACTTAATTCATTTTATATTAGATGATTTTGAAATGCCATTGTATCTTTTAACAGCAGCTGATTTTTCCGTAAAATTCCCCAATCAAAGAGAAATGAATAGAAACCCGTTTATAGGGAGATCGCCTTTGTTTTTTTAATTATAATTCAATCTTCCAAAAAAATTCAATTAAAGCCGATCAAATTAGCGTGCTTTTAGAGACTGCAGTGTCTGAACGGGGGGTTGGCGAGCGTAGCTCGTAGGGGGCCGGGCCCCCTAGTATTGGAAATTCTTATACATATACTCATCATATTTTCGACAAAAAATAATTAAATATCGAGAACAAAAAGTGGGAAACAAAATTGAAATTAAAACGGCAGATGGCCATCTCTCCTGGCCATCCAATACAAAAAAAAAAATGAAGTTAAAATAACAAAAAATAACACAATTCATGTAGTTAATCATGTAAAACACATAGAACTTTGTAAAGATGCAATTATATCATGGAAAATCAGTGAATAAAATTTAAATAAACAAAATTTGAAGCATAATTTCAATCCATCTCTTTTCGTAAAATTTTACCACATTTTTCGCGAAGGTCTTGATAGTGTGTGCACGTTTCATGGGACTACTTTCAGGCCATTTATTAATTGTATCCAAAAATCCTTTGTCGTTATGATATTACATTCTTCTCCACAATCAACACAGTGATCCTCATCCAATTCTATTCCCTCGGAATCTGTAGAATCTAATAATTTCAAATGCATTTCATCTTCTTCGCTGCTGTAAGTATCATGTTTTTGTTTTTTCTCGCGTTTATTTTAGATTTTTCACGGTTTTAAGTTTATTTATGAACTTTGTCTGTTTCTGGAAGGAGCGTTTCCGAAGTTTTTCAATATTTTCTGAAACAAAAATGCATCGTTCGGTCCTATTATATTATTGCGATTGAAATATTTATATTAGTTAAAATTTAAACAATTATATCAATTAATATAATTATAAACATAAAAAATATGTAATTATTCAAGGTTCGTACGGGTACCGTTATTTGCAAGGCGAAATATCAGTATTTTCTTATAAAAAAATAAATCAAGTTCAAGCGACGGAAATTTCGCCTTATTTCAGGAGAGATTATCTATAAGAAAATACTGGTATCGAAGAATTTTCTGGTTTGGAAATTCCAGGATCCGTACGAACCCTGTTATTTTAGTAATATTTGTATTTAGTTAAAATCCTCACTCCGTATGATTTTGAAATATTGATTATAGGTGGTCATCTCTCCTAAAATTGATGGACAGATTGCCACCCAATTAAAAGCGTTACTCCGCCATTGTACGTCTTTCTTTTAGACTTGGATGCTATATATCTTTTAGATTGGATTATATACGTGACTTAAAAGTCCTTATAGAAAAAAATTGTAACATAGGTACTGCAAAGCATTCAGATCGCTAACTCAACAAAAATATCCAACCGCTGAATTAAATAAACATTAAAATTACATATTTATAAAAACTTTTCAAAATGACAGACATTACATTACATTACAAGATAAAAACACTAAAAACAATATAAAAGGACTTCGGATAAGCAAAAAACTCGGGTAAACCGGAGTTACACAAATCGTCACTAACTAAGGAGATGAAATATAAATTTTCACTTAATTCATTCGTTTTTATAGTACTAGCAACATTTCTTTAATGTACATTTCCGTTACTTTTAAGAAAAACGGGAAACTGTGCATTTGAAAAAGCTCTGGATAGGGTCTTGTTTGTTGAATATTAATTTGCAGTTTTTTTTGCTGCAGCATATGCTACTGCATAGCTGATTCCTGATTTATGTTTACAATGTCAGTTACAATGACAAATTCATTGTGGTAATATTTATGAACTTTGTCTGTTTCTGGAAGGAACGCTTCCGAAGTTTTTCAATATTTTCTGAAACAAAAATGCATCGTTCGGCCCTATTATATTATTGCTATTGAAATATTTAGATTAGTTAAAATTTTAATAATTATATCAATTAATATAGTTATAAACATAAAAAATATGTAATTATTCAAGGTTACAGTTTGTACCCTGACTCAATGTCAGTTACAATGAGTTCATAACAATGTCAAAACTTTCCTGATTTAGCAATTAACGAGGCTGTATCTCTACCAATAGAATATTCTGTTTTGTTTTAGCTATAATTTTTTGGCAACTTGATGTAATGTTTTTCTACTTGTTGAACTTTAAAATCTAGTGTGACTTTTACGTTAGGAATTAGCTAATGAGGGATTCAGAATGAATCCGAAACATCCTTTTATATTATTTTTAGTGTTTTTATCTTGTAATGTAATGTAATGTCTGTTATTTTGAAAAGTTTTTATAAATATGAATGAATTCAGACGTAGTCCTTTTGTGTATATCAAATTAAAATTACACTTTCTTTATAATTGAAAAATCCAGCTGCACGTTGCAATGAATGAACACGTTGAACTATTTCTTACCAACAAATTTCTGCCGCAATCTATGGTGTAGTTTTAGAAATATTTAGACTGGCCATCTCTCCTCTATGGCCATCTATCCCAGAATTACCCTAATTACGAACGCACCTAAAAATACAACTAGTCATTCAGGGGTCTCAGGACTGTTAAAATAGGAAAAAAATGAAACAAAAGGAGCAATTTCAACATTCAATATCTTGAAATGGATATCATTTAAAAACACAATTTTTATTAAGATGAAAGATATAAGTATGTTCTTATATTTCATGTATTTAAAAAATTGCAAGATGCAGAATTAGGATTTATAGGTGTCAGACATTTGTCGAGCATAAGATGGGTATCATGGAAGAGGATAGTATTCCAGTGACGCAGCCTTAAGCCTAAAATCGTATCGTATCGTATCGTAGAATTCGTAGATGGCGGAACTCATATATACACCTAACTCGACTTCAAATCAAACGCGAAAAGCCGCCTTTCAATAACTTAGCAAATATAGCTCTTATTATTCTGATTTTTTTTAAACAGCCTTATATCTGCAGTCTAATCCTATTTTGAAATTTTATATTTCTACGTGCAGTATATTTTGAGATCTAAATACCCATTTTTAAAGCAAAAAGCGATGTCAGAAATTCCTAATTTCGATTACGCGAAAACGGCCCGGGCGATTTTCTTTAAATTGATATGTAATATAAATCTGTTTTATGTGAAGAGAATAAGATAACAGTTGTTTCCGGGAAAACTCTAATTTTTTTTAATTAACATTTTTCCCCCTCCGAAACGGACATGGGCGATCTTATTAAAATTCATATATAATATGAATCTATTTTAGATGAGCCGAATAAGACCCTGTTTGTTTCCATAAGACCCTTAATCGTTATATAATAAGCATGAAAAATCGGACTATATTTTTCCGCCATTTATGGGAATTTCACCGAAGATGCGCCACTGTATTCGTGCGCTTAATTTCTTCTAATCAACTTTTAGTGGAAAGTTTGCGTACCTTCTGTAGCTCAGTCGGTTAAGCGCTGGGTCAATACACAGTTTGCGAGGTCTGTCCTCTTTGAAGCAGTAAGCATTTTTTTCTTTTTTATCCTTTTTAAGTCAGTTAATAAAGTAAATTTCATTTTATGTTTCTATAAAAATATACTGGTTTATTTTGATTTTTTTCTTTAAGAGTTTCCCATATCACTATTTCGTGACAATTTTTCAGACAGTAAAAATACTGTAAAATCTGTCTAAGGCGGACTCTGTGTAACCTGGAAATCTGCCTACCGCGGAAAGACTTTCAAGTCCCGGCGAATCCATTGAAAATAATATTAATACGTGCTCCATAAGCCGAAATCTGCCTAACGCGGAAACGGAAAGGTTTTTAAGCTCCGCCGAAAGCCAGTTTTTACATGAGACGGAAAAAAGAATAATTTAAAACCGAAAAGCATTCGGTAAATGGAACTTTAAAACTGATAGATATATCAAATACATATAATAAATAAATACATATAATATAGAAATATAAATAAAAGCACATTTTTACGCATTCATTTGTTTACAGAGAGATAATTTTAATTTTGAAATTTTTCAGATTTAATTATAAGGAAAAGAAAATAAGCAGTTTGCATTTGTTCAGGGCACAACAGTTTCTTTTTATTTATAATTTTTAATACAAATAAATTTCTGTTTTTCTACGGTACATAAATTTAAATTATGTGTTTTTATTTTTTCCATTACCTTTATAACAAAAAAAAAAAAATCATGCCATTATTCTAACTGTAAATGGAAGACTACTTGATTTTTAAAAAAATGTCATACATTCAAAATTTAAAAAAGTAGATTTTTAAAAATCATATATATTTTTTTAATTTTTAGGATAATTGAAAAAAAATTAAAATTGTATAGTTTATTTACATGTATCGTAATTCAATTCGTTTTGCTGAGGAAAATACGAATTTTTATGCGTAAAAAACTGTAAATAAAACGAAAATGTCGATTGAACAAATAAAAGTGCGCATATTTTTCACTTTTACTTTTCATTAAATTCATAAAATGGAAACTTCATACTTTGAACTCTCTCTATGTGTAAAAAAATTATAAATAAATGCACAAGCTCATGGTTTTCTTTTGTTGTTGTTGTTAGAAACTTAAGAAGTATTACTAATTAATATTTCACTTTAAAAAACAGTACTGAAGATTACAGACGCAAAAAATACCCGACAGTCTTTTTTTACCAATTTGCATGTTTCATTTTGTTATATATTTTGCAAATAATTAATAACCTTCAAATTTTTTAGGTAGATCTAGCAAAATCAATCCCGTTTACATTTCTGAATTATTGAAATTAGTGTTTTCTGGTGCTGCCATCTGTCTTTCAAATGTAAAAATAATAATATTCCATAGAACACCTCTTCCGTACATTTGCAATTTTAAATACTGGTAAATTAGGCCCCAAAAATTTTAATTTGGGTCTCGAAAATTCAGATTAGTACCAAGCTTCAATATATTTTATGAACAGCAATTATATTTAAGAGATTTAGTCGTTTATCGTTGCTTTATCATGATATCAACGAGATTACATTTTGGCGAGGTCTTGGCGATTTAATGTTACCAGTTCACTTTGGCAACCTTTTACTTAGAGTGGAATTTCATTTACTGCTGTGGAAGATTGATGCTTTCCTGTGCTTTCTGTATAGAATGTATGTATATTCGAACTGTTGCTAAATGAAAATGGATACTCAATGATTAAGCAAAAAATTGTAGTTTAGAATTTGATTTAGATAGATTTATTTACTTTTATTAGTGAGCAATTATTGTATTTTAAATAAAAAGGTTTAAAGAGCAATATTTCTTTATATTCTTCTTTAAAAAGTAAGCTTTTTACGTAGTAAAATTTAACAAAGCTTTATATATATGAAACAAACCATAAAAAAAACCATTTTGTATATAGGTATGCTTTTTTAAGAGTGGGGGGGGGGGGATTAAAGATGAATGAAAATCACGATTATGAGTTGGTCCTTTGGTCCATTGTCCTTTAATATTTTTTGTTTTTATCTTTTTATTACTGACCTAAAAAAAGTAGTGATATCAATGCAAAAAACATTTAACGGGTTAAAAGTTTGTGACGCAGCAATTTATCTTATTGCTATAAGAATTTTAAATATGGAACTTAAAAATAATGATATCAAATTTTAAGTGACGCTATGCTATTAATTAATGTATATGTATACATACATTTGTACTATTTATTTCATCATTTTACTTTTGTTTTATTTATAACTGCATGTGTAAGAATTATGTTAAATTTAAAAGGATGTATAAAAATTTATTCATTGATGCTTTATCATTCCCATCTTTCATAAATTCAAAGTATGCGTTTTAAAAGATATGATATCAAAATTTAAGTGACGCCTTGATGTAGCTTTAAACAATGTTTTAAAATTAAATTTCAATTGTTTTCGGTTTGGCTAAATCGGTATGCAAATGAATAATATGATAAAATGACGCACAAAAATCATTTACATAAATTTTACTTTTGATTTGGGATAGCGTGGCACAAAAGATAAATCAATTTTTTTCATATAAATACATTGCACTGCATTGTATAGGTTCAGTGAGAGCGATATTTTTATCAGTGTATTGGTAAATTAAAAATTTTGGTTTACATGTGTAAATATATTTAGCCAAACCGAAAACAATTGAAATTGAATTTTAAAACATTGTTTAAAGCTACATCAAGGCGTCACTTAAATTTTGATATCATATCTTTTAAAACTCATATTTTGAATTTATGAAAGATGTAAATGATAAAGCATCAATTAATAAATTTTTATACATCCTTTTAAATTTAACATAATTCTTACACATGCAATTATAAATAAAACAAAAATAAAATTATTAAATAAATAATACAAATGTATGTATACATATACATTAATTAATGGCATAGCGTCACTTAAAATTTGATATCATTATTTTTAAGTTCCATATTTAAAATTCTTATAGCAAGAAGATAAATTGCTGCGTCACAAACTTTTAACCCGTTAAGGGTTTTTTGTATTGATTTCATCTTACACGCAGTATTACAAAAAAGATTTTCCAACTAGAATGAAATTTTTTGTGCCTAATTATACTTCTTATTGTAATAATTACCCTGAACCTAAATAAATTTTTAATTAAAGCATTTTTATATTTTTAATATAAAGTTGTATTTAGGTTACACAATATTGTGAAAATTTCAACAGTATAATCCCCTAAAAAAATATTTTTTTAACAATAAAAACAATGAAATTTTTGGTTCCGTTTATACAGACTAACATGAAACATATGTTTTGAAAATTTTACGAAAACATATTCAGAATTTTTGAGATGGCCTGCGCGTTATGCCCAAAAACGTCATTTGGAGAAAAATGGCTTTAAATTTTCGGAAATGACGCTTCAGCTGTTGCGCGGATACAATTCTAAAAACCAGAACTTTTGTTCTAATGTGAATTTCAAGGAAATCGTATCAAAATGTTCAGAAAAAGTAAGAGTTTAGCATTTAAAAAAAATAATAATTTCGAAAATTTTGAAGCTTTAAAAGTTCTGAGACCCCTTAACACGTTGAATGCGACGTCAGTCACCGGTCACTGGACACGGATATTTCCGTTTAAGACGCGTTACTCATCGGTGACTGACACTTATAGATTCTGTAACGGGAGTCTTATTTCGAGGCCTAAACGGAAAGACAGACGGAATAGACTTGGCATTCAACGTGTTAATCTAGGAAAACATAATACAATAAACGAACAAAAATATGCAATAACATCTTCAGAGTTACTCGCAATGTCGAAGATAATTATCTTTGGAAACGTCAGAACCAATCTATTTTAGATATTTAAAGATGCAATTATAAAAAAAAAAAAAAATATTTTGCTACTGCCTTTTGGAAACGCTTCCGACTAGTTTTTAGGTGTGTTCGTAATTATATAAATACATACCACCTATAGTCGTCGTTCATTCTGTCTGTATGCCCGTCCGTATGTCTGTCCGCATATAACAGAGCAAAAACTACCCTACCGACTGGTCTGAAATTTTAAATATATTATTGTAGCAATATTTTGTCGATTCATTTCAAATTTCATGAAAATCGGATGTATAGTTTGATGACAGGGACAGTCAAAATTTTTCCGTTGCATTAAGGCCAAGGGGAAAAAATTATTGCAAGTGCATTTTAATGATGTTACAGCCTTCCGAATGGCCTGAAATTTTAAATATATAATTGTTGTAAAACTCTCTCATACTCTGTTTATACTCTGGCACACTGAGCAAATAAATTTGCATACGGTTACCGCTACTTCGCGGAACAGTGAACTCCTAATTAAAAATTCACTGCGGACAATTAGAGTGCCTCTATATTAGAGCTATGTCTTACACCATGTTCACCTTCAAACAACTAGAGAGCCTCTGTAACAAAGTTACTGGTTCCTTACAAAATATACAACATAGGCCATATTGGGCCCAGGTACCTTAGTATTATTGTAGCTTCGGGAACAAAGAGGTTATGTAAATATCAATGACTGAGTAAAGTTAAGTCATTATAAGATAGATCTCTAATATTACAAAAATAAAATTTATTCTATTCTGAATGTTCTCTATTCTTCTTTTGTAATTTTATTTTCAGCCGAAGAAGACGAATCCGTTTTAAGTCCATTCATCGGTATTCTCATAGGAGCTGCATCTGCTCTTCTTATTCTTCTTATTGTTATTCTAATCATTGTAAAAGTTCGCACAAGAAGGAGGAGGAAAGGTATGAAATTTTCAATATATTACAGGACAATTTCACAGAAAATTATCATTTTTTGGGTGGGGGGGAGAATAAGATTTATAATATGTTTAATTTAAAGGTATGATTGGAAAACTTGATATTTTTATATTTCATAATAAAATCCTAATAAAAAGGCATTGTAAATTACTATTTACAAACTAAGTTAAGTATCATTTTTGTCTTTGTAAAGTCATAATTTTACGTCAGTTACACATAAAGAGTTACGTCAGTTACACGTGTAAATGCCTTTTTTTTCTTTTTTATTATTCAGAAATTAATTAAACAACTTACTGTTATAATCTGGTATTACTTAGTGTTGTTGATAACATTAAATCACTTTTTTTAACGGGGTAGTTTTGATAAATTTTACACTTCAATAAAGGCAGAAAAAATGTTTGTATATTGCATGTTACGTCAGTTACAGAATATTGAATTGCAATTTTTGGGATTCAAAGAGAGATTGAAATAATCTGCAGGTATTTGGGTATTAAGTCCTTAGTAAGACATATTTTACATTGTAAGCATTTCTTCTAGCTTTATTAGTAAATTTTCTGCATAGTTTTGAAAACAAAATTCTACAATTAAATACGTCAGTTACGATGGAATTACCATACACTGATATTATTTTGAATTTCAAATGACCAAATCATAGTTGTTATAATGCTCTGACAAGTACAGAAATAAAAGTTCCATTAATCTACGACTAAAACTCATCGAGTTATAATACCTTGAAATTTATGAAATTTGGGAAAATTTCGTCTGTCCCTTTTTAGTGCCGGAAAAATCAAATTTCATACAATTTAACGTATCATAAATCGATAAATGTTGGAAATAGAAAAATAACAATTATACTGTTCTACATTTCAGAACATGTTAAAATGTTTAACACATTCACGACGGGAAACGAGAATTCTCGTTTCCATTCAAGAAACATCATTGACTAAGGGCGTGGTTTCTACATTACAGAAAATGCATTTATATCATGTTGTCCATATTTTTTTAGATTGTAAGACATTTTATATCAAATTCATACATTGAAAAATATTTACCAATGCATAACCTCGAGAAACCTACCTAGAGCACTAATTTACAAAAGACTTTCAAAGCAGGGAGGTGCAGGGAGTTCTTTCAGGGAGACTTTCAAAGCAGGTAGTTAAAATTCAGATTTGATAAACATTGCTCGTCGGTAATGTGTTAATATAACTTAAAGGTCCCAAGAACTATATCAAACTACAGAAAGTGTAATCTTTAAAAAAATTAATAACAGAACTATTTCATCAACATAATCTTAAATCGTACCTTATTTTCAAAACTTTTGGAATGTACAATGCATACATATCTCCAACCCAGATAGCATTTTTAATTTTCAGAAAATTTGCAGCAGCCTTGCTTTGAAAAACGGCAAAGTTGTAGCAAGCACAGCATGACAAGACTGAAAGTTCATAACAAGACTGCAGCAAGATAACGCAAACGCCAAAGTTGTTGGCAAAAAAGCCACCTCTGCTTTGCACAGTAGTACACGCGCGTTAATATTTAGATAAATAAATCATCTGGCCTTTCAGAACAAAACACTCAAACATAATAATATAGGTAAATAGCTTACCTTTATGTTTCTTCTACAGCAATCCTCACATTCAGCTTGGCCACAGCTTGGCAACAGGTGTCCTTTCGTCCAGAATTCCTACTTTGTCACTTCACTATAGTGTGTAAAAAAAAAAAAAAATGTGATTTAATATTTTTTTTCTCTTATGTGAATTAAGACCATTGCTGAGACTCATTTCTTTCCTTATTAAAACTTGTATTAAATCTTAGCTTTACAGATTTAGATTAATTAATTATACATCTCTATAACGCTGCGTTTTGCAGCGGCAATTTACATATTCATAGGTTAAAGTCAACAGAACAACTGAACTAATAATATAATAGTTTTTAAGTCATTTTAAGTTTTTTTTATGATGCTTCATGCGTGGGATGATGTAAACATATTTTATTTATTGCCGTAATTGTTCTTTTCGATCAGCATAATTTAGGAACTGAAAAAGTTTGATGATTGCACAATGATGGATGGCTGTCAAATCTATTTTTATAAGTATCAAAGAGTTTGCGTCCTTGAAGATTACGACTTTTATTCCCTGTTTCGAAATCAATTATTACTTATCTGAGAATGGTTATAAATCCATCACCCTTCCTTATCCATCTCAGATGTATCATCTAGTAGTGGCACGGATTCTCGGTGTTTGAGAAATTGAGGTTTGGCCAGTGGTTTGGTCAAACAATCAGCTATCATGTCTTGTGTTGAACAGTAACGAAGATCTAATATTCCATCTTCTTTCATCTCTTTTATCGCGTAATACCGTACATCAATGTGTTTAGTACGTTTTGAGAATTTTTCATTCTCCACCATTTTTATACAGCTTTGATTGTCTTCGTACAGCATCACTGGTAATTTTTGCTTTAGCTCTAAGTCGGACAATAGTTTAATTAACCAGGCAATTTCCTGCCCTGCACTAGCTGCTGAGACAAATTCAGCTTCAGCCGATGAGTAGGCAATACAATTTTGCCTCTAGTGTACCGCTGTATGGGACTATTTCCCAGCATGAAAATGTTACCACTGGTCGATTTTCTCGTTTTTGTGTCCCTCCCCACTCAACATCCGCAAATCCGATGAGTTTTGGTTCCTGATCTGTGTTTAATGTGATATTAATATTTTTTGTAATGTTTAGGTAATTTATAACGCGTTTCACAGCTTTCCAGTCCTTCAAGCGAGGAGTTTCACATCTTCTACTGAGGATGTTGACTGCGGCTGATATATCTGGGCGTGTAGTGGTTCCTGTATATAACAGTGATCCGACCGCTTGTCGGAATTTCGTATTGTTGGGCATTAAATTTTCTTCATCTTCTAGTTTGTAAAAACCAGCATCCATGGGAGTGCTTACTGGTTTTGCGTTTTCTAAATTAAATTTTCTTGCGAGTTCTTCGATATTTAATCTTTGATTCAATTTGTACCCGTTTTGT
Source organism: Maratus speciosus (assembly GCA_963932465.1). Lineage (NCBI taxonomy): Eukaryota > Metazoa > Arthropoda > Arachnida > Araneae > Salticidae > Maratus > Maratus speciosus. Next base: position 356,041,508 of record OZ010799.1, on the reverse strand, counting down.
GTTTTTCTTATTTCCATCCCTAAATAGTGTAATACTTCCCCGAGATCCTTTAACTCGTATTCTAGCTTTAAAGCTTTTATTATACCTTCAATTGTTTCATTTTCACCGCCTATCAAAATGTCGTCGACGTAGACTATTATATAAGTAGAAATGATGTTTTCTTTTCGTGCGTATAAGCACGAGTCCACGGTGCTTTGTTGGAAGTTTAGTTTTTTAAGGATTGTTCGATTCTTTTATTCCAAGTTCTGGCTGCCTCTTTGAGTCCGTAGATCGATATTTTTAGTTTGCAGACTTTATTTTCTGAATTTTTCTAAATGTAGCCCTCCGGTTGTTTCACGTACACTTCATCTTCTAGTTCACCATAGAGAAAGGCTGGTTCGATGTCAATGTGTCTGACGCTTAATTCTAACGCTTATGTCTAACTTCTTATATGCGGCTGCTGCCAAAAATGTTCTGACAGTTGTTTGTGACACTACAGGGGCGAAAGTCTCGTCATAGTTTTCCCCAGATTTTTGACTAAACCCTTTGGCTACCAAACGTACTTTGTACTTTTGAGTGTTTCCATAACTGTCTAATTTCATTTTGAATGTCCATTTGCAATCTATAACCTTTTTGTTAGGTGGAGGATCCACTAACTCCCATGTGTTGTGTTTTCTCAGCGAATTGATTTCCGTTTGTGTTTCTTTAAGCCAATTTTCTTTTTCTGTGGGATTATTTATTTCCAGTATTTCATTCCAACTAGTAGGTTCTATCATATCATTATTTTTTACATAACAGATATATCTGTCTGGTGGTACCCCCCTGTTCGATCTTTCAGATCTTCTTGGTTCATTGGTTGGTTGTTTGGACGCAGTTGGTTCTTCGGTTGTGTTGTTTATCTCTGTTTCAATGTAATTTTTGTCGTCATATGAGTTTGCTGTCTCTTTACATTCTTTTAGGTTAATTTTGCTATTTTCTATGAATTTCACTGTTCTGCCAATTACAATTTTGTTTTCTTTAGTGTATATGCGATATCCTTTTGAGTTGTTATCGTATCCTATAAAAATCCCTTCCTGAGCCCTATCGTAAAATTTTCCTCGATATTGTTTATTCACGTATACGTAAGCTTTGCACCCGAATGTTCGCAAATAGTGTAAATTCGGTTTGCGATTAAACCATAGCTCAAATGGGGTTTTATTTGTTGATCTTGTTGGTAAGCGATTCTGTAAATGGTTCACGTTGTTAATTGCTTCTCCCCAAAATTTTTGTGGTAGATTCGCTTCTCTGAGTAGGCTTCTAGTCATGTCTAATAGTGACCTATTCTTTTTCCGCAATGCCATTTTGGCTCGGACAGTACGGCACGGTTAATTGATGTTGTTTAATGCCCTTTTTCTTAGGTCCCTTTTTCGCGGTGTTAATTGCTTCTCCCCAAAATCTTTGTGGTAGATCCGCTTCTCTGAGTAGGCTTCTAGTTATGTCTAATAGCGACCTATTAGGTAGCTTTCATTACAAAAAGCTACCTATTGCAGCCGTTCGGAGGAAAGCGATTTCAAAAAATTTTGGTATGTTTTCATCAATCATGACCCCCAGAACCTGAAACCACCCTCCGTTCAAAATTGACATATATATATATATATATATATATCCATATATATATATATATATATATCTGACCTTTGTCACACTGTAACTCTCCTATTTATGAACCGATTTGGATGTAATTCGGTGTGTACATAGTACATACCAATGTCTCGACTGAGTTCGTTGGCCAGCTTCTTCCGCCATTTTGTTTCAAAATGGCGGCCATTTAAAATTTAAAACAAAAATTAAAATTTGAAATGTGGTACCAAAAAATGGAAAATGGAAAAATATTTTTTTTTCTTATGTATTTGACCTTTATACAAAGATTCCGGAGAAGTTTTTGTTTTGTCTATATCTTAAAAAATGGCTGAGTTATAGCATTTTGAATTTCTAGCGTGGCTGAAATTTTGAAACGTCCTGAATTTTGTCACGCGATAAAAGGCGTATTTATGAACCGATTTGGATGTAACTTCGTTTATACATAGTACATACAAATGTCTCGACCGAGTTCGTTGGCCAGCTTCATCCGCCATCTTGTTTAAAAATGGCGGCCATTTAAATTTTTAAGAGAAATTTAAATTTGAAATGTGGTGCCAAAATTTGAAAATTGAAAAAATATTTTTTTCTTATGCGTTTGAACTTGAAAAAAAGATTTGGGAGCAGTTTTTGTTTCGTCTATATGTTAAAAAATGGCGGAGTTATAGCATTTTGAATTTCTAGCGTGGCTGACATTTTTAAGCATCCTGATTTTTGTCACGTGATAACGGGCGTATTTATGAACCAATTTGGATGTACCTTGGTGTGTACATAGTACATACAAATATCTCGACCGATTTCGTTGTCCAGCTTCATCCGCCATCTTGTTTCAAAATGGCGGCCATTTAAAATTTAAAAAAAATTAAAATTTGAAATGTGGTACCAAAAAATTGAAAATGGAAAAATATTTTTTTCTTATGTATTTGACCTTTATACAAAGATTCCGGAGCAGTTTTTGTTTTGTCTATATCTTAACAAATGGCTGAGTTATAGCATTTTGAATTTCTAGCGTGGCTGACATTTTGAAACATCCTGAATTTTGTCACGCGATAAAAGGCGTATTTATGAACCGATTTGGATGTAGCTTCGTTTATACATAGTACATACAGATGTCTCGACCGAGTTCATTGGCCAGCTTCATCCGCTATCTTGTTTAAAAATGGCGGCCATTTAAATTTTTAAGAAAAACTTAAATTTGAACTGTGGTGCCAAAAAATTGAAAATTGAAAAAATATTTTTTTCTTATGCGTTTGAACTTGATAAAAAGATTCGGGAGCAGTTTTTGTTTCGTCTATATCTTAAAAAATGGCGGAGTTATAGCATTTTGAATTTCTAGCGTGGCTGACATTTTGAAGCGTCCTGATTTTTGTCACGTGATAACGGGCGTATTTATGAACCAATTTGGATGTACCTTGGTGTGTACATAGTACATACAAATATCTCGACCGAGTTCGTTATCCAGCTTCATCCGCCATCTTGTTTCAAAATGGCGGCCATTTAAAGAATTTTAAAAAATTAAAATTTAAAATGAGATACCAAAAAATTGAAAAATGAAAAAGATTTTTTTCGTATGTGTTTGACCTTAATACAAAGATTCCGAAACTGTTTTTGTTTCGTCTATATCTAAAAAAATGGCTGAGTTATAGCATTTTGAATTTCTATTGTGGCTGACATTTTAAAACGACCTGATTTTTGTCATGCGATAACAGGCGTATTTATGAACCGATTTGGATGTAACTTGGTCTGTACATAATACATTCCAATGTCTCGACCGAGTTCGTTGGCCAGCTTCATTCACCATCTTGTTTCAAAAGGGTTGCCATTAAAAAAAAATTTAATTTAAAATGAGGTATTAAAAAATTGGAAAATGAAGAAGATTTTTTTTATGTGTTTGGCCTTGATACAAAGATTCCGGAGCAGTTTTTGTTTCTGAAAATTTATTGTTTTGTTTATATCTTAAAAAATGGTTGAATTATAGCACTTTGAATTTCTAGCATGGCTAACATTTTGAAACGATCTTGTATTTGTCACGCGATAACACACGTATTCGCCTATTTCGATGTAAGAAGGCATGTGGATAGTATACATCAATATCTCGACCAAGTTCGCTGGCCAGCTTCATCAGCCATCTTGTTTCAAAATGGCGGCCATTAAATTAAAAAAAATTATATTTAAAGTGAGGTGCAAAAAAAAAATTAGAAATTGAAAAAGGTTTCTTTGTTAAGTATTTGACCTTGGTATAAGGATTCAGGAGCATTTTTAGTTTGTCTTCATCTTAAAAAATGGCTCAGATATAGCAATTTCAATATCTAATGTGGGTGACATTTTGAAAAATCTGATTTTTTGCCTGCGACAGCACTCGTGTATATCAATCGATTCCGATGTGAGTAAGAATGTGCACAGCAATTACTAAGGTCTCGATCAAGTTCACTGGTAAGCCTCATCCACCATGTTGTCTTAAAATGGCAGGCACTTTAAGAAATCGCCGAATTTGGCAGCCAAATATAAGTTACTTTAGATAAAAGCAGCTTGGATAAAGCTGACTAATTTCGCTAAATTCTCATTCATAATGATTTAGTATTGATAAAAATTAGTACTGAATCTTCTATATTCGGTTTCCACTAAATTGAGCTTCGTGTGTTTGAATAATATAATTTGGCTTTTTTTAAAATAAGGAATATGAAAGCTACCTCTTCCTCCCGGCACCGGCCGGAAGGACTTTTTTCTCTGCAATGCCATTTTGGCTCGGACAGTACGGCACGGTTAATTGATGTTTAATGCCTCTTTTTCTTAGGTAATCCTCTATCCCTCTATTTATGTACTCTCCCCCGTTATCCGATCTTATTGCTTTCGGATATTTCCCGAACTGGTTTCGAACCATAGCTATGTAGTCGATTAGTTTATCCTATACTTCATCTTTATGTTTTAATAAATATATTACAGTAAATCCAGAGTAGTCGTCAATGACATTTAGAAACATTGTTTTACCATCTATTGTGGGGGTTCCTATCTCTGTGCATACGTCCGTGTGCACTAGATCGAGTACTCTACCTGTTTTGTTTCTATACACTGTTTTGGGATAGGGAGCATCACTTGTTTTTGTTTGTATGCACGTTTCTCATGTTGTTCCATGATTGCAATTATTTAGTTTTATGCTATAGTCTATGTCGTCTTTTACTATTTCCTTTATGGAATTATAATTTCTATGCCCTAGGCGTTTGTGCCAAAGTTCCAGGCAATCTTTATTTTTGCATTCATGTGCCATGTTTAGATATATTCCTATCTGCATTTTCTAATAATTTAACTTCGTATAGGTTATTTTTCATTTTTGTTTGCAAATAGATTTCCCCATTTCGGGACAGCGTGCATTTATCTTTATCAAATAATAATTTATACCCATTCTTTGTGGCTTTACTGACTGAAATTAAATTAGATTCTATCTCAGGTACATATAACACTTCTTTCAACGTAATTTTATTTATGCCTCCACCGGATGTTTTTGTCGTGAATGTAGTTTCTCCGGTACCTATCGGGTTTAGAGTTCTTCCGTTGGCAATTAAGACAGTTGTTTTTTCTGTGTCATTTATTCAATAAACTCATCTTTATTGTTTGGGATATGTGAAGACGAACCAGAATCATTAATCCAGGTTTGTTTTCCTGCTTTGTCTATTAGAAAGGCTTCGTCGCTGCTTTGATCTGATTCTGTTTCCCTATAATCTCTCTTGTTTACTGATTCGCGGTCAGTGTTTCCTATCTGGTTATCCGACTGTTGATAGCATAACGATGATGAGTAATGTTTATTTTTATATGTTTGTTGTTGTTTTCGTGTATTTGGGTGATTATTTCAATTTTTCAGATGCCAACATTCTCTGTACGTGTGATTTCTCAATTTGCAATATGTGCACTGTTTATTTTTTTTTAATTATCATTTGGAAATCTTTTCTGCGTTTTAAACGCTTTTGTTGAATTTTCACCCTGGACTGCGTTTTCAACCCTTCTGTTGTACTCATCTGTTAATTTACTTGTAATAAATTGTGGTGTAAGCTCGTCCTCATTACGCGATTCAAGGGCGGTGATTAAAGTATTATAACTAGGGGGTAGCGAACACAGTAATAATGCCGAAAGATGGGAGTCGCTAATTGTTTTCCCGATCGCTGAAAGTTTATCGATTAGTTCTAGAATGTATGTTATATGTTTGATTAAGTTACCGTTTTCTTGGAGCTTGCCTCCATAAAGCTTTTTTAACAAAAATAATTTACTTGAAGGGTTTGCCCTTTCGTGTATTGTTTTAAGCGCGTTCCAAGTGTCTCTGGCAGTATTAGGCCCCTTGACATGTATTATCTGAGAATCATCGATTGATAGATTGATGATGGCTCTAGCCTTCCTGTTTTTTTTTTCTCCCAATCGGTTGTGATCGCCGTGGGCCTATCTTCAGTGATTACATCGAATAAGTCTTCTTTAATTAATAACATTTCTGTTTTAAATTTCCATGTACTATAGTTGCTAGTATTAAGTTTTTCAACCAACTGTATATCACGTGATGCGGTCATTTTACTAGTTATTTAAGTTTTGTTTGTGAGAGGAATTGCTGCTGTTATTTTATTTCATATAAAAACTTATATATATTTAGTTTTCATTCGATTCATAACATTTCATATATATCATCAAAAATACACAATATTTAAGGCCAGTAGTTTTTTTCTTTCTTTCTTCTATTAATATTATGATATCAAACCAAATATCAGGCTTTATCACTCTTCATAATCAATATATATGTTGGCAAAAAAGCCACCCCTGCTTTGCACAGTAGTAAACGCGCGCTAATATTTAGATAAATAAATCATCTGGCCTTTCAGAACAAAACCCTCAAATATAATAATATAGGTAAACATCTTACCTTTATGTTTCTTCTGCAGCCATCCTCACATACATCATGGCCACATAATCCAGTACAGGTGTCCTTTCGTCCAGAATTCCTACTTTGTCACTTCACTAAAGTGTGTTAAATAAAAAAAGTTGTGATTTAATTTTTTTTTTCTTATGTGAATTAAGACCATTGCTGAGACTCATTTCTTTCCTTATTAAAACTTGTATTAAATCTTAGCTTTACAGATTTAGATTAATTAATTATACATCTCTATAACGCTGCGTTTTGTAGCGGCAATTTACATATTCATAGGTTAAAGTCAACAGAACAACTGAACTAATAATAGAATAGTTTTTAAGTCATTTTAAGTTCTTTTTTCATGATGACGTCAAACTCTTGCTTCATGCGTGGGATGATGTAAACATATTTTATTTATTGCCGTAATTGTACTTTTCGATGAGCATAATTTAGGAACTGAAAAAAGTTTGATGATTGCACAATGATGGATGGCTGTCAAATCTATTTTTATAAGTATAAAAGAGTTTGCGTCCTTGAAGATTACGACTTTTATTTCCTGTTTCGAAATCAATTATTACTTATCTGAGAATGGTTGCCAAAGTCACCACACTTTGAACTTGCAGCTAACTTGTCGGGCAAGTTAAATTCATGTTGTATCAAATTTTTTGCAAATTAACGGCAAACAAGTAATCAAAAATACTGCAAACTTACTGCAAAGTAGTAATCTTTCCACGCTCCACTATCTGTTTACAACTGTTGCACTAAAAGTTTAATCCTTCGGAGGAGTCCATAGACCTGATCAAATCTATTGATGCGAACATACCGTCGTTTTTATCACCATAAACAAGTTAAGGTAACATTTGTACTTTTCAATACGTACCTTTTTTGGGTATTTGATAATTATAGCATTTAGAAAAAGCGGTGCCAACCAAATAAAATTTCTGCAATTTCTGCGTATCTGCTGATTGTCTATTCTCTCAACAGAGGGAATTTTTGCTTTCGTCACTTTCGTGAATTAAAGACAGTCTTGCCATCAGTTTCACAACAAAGTACTCCTGAAAGTGGAGGATGGTATACCTCGCGGGAAATTTGCTGCTAATTTCTCAATTCAAATTTGTCACGGCAAGATAATGTCAGAAAAAATCATACTTGCTGCTAATGTTCATGCTATCTGGGAACAGTTAAAAAAAATAAACGAGTTTAATTTTTTTGGGACACCATACATACAAACGGGACCGGAAAATAACAGGAATGGAAGCGCTGTGGGCGGCGCTTGCGTAGCACGCATTCCTCAGATGAGCTTGAGTGTCCCTCAATTCGTTCTGATTTTAGTGCAATTAGTGCTGTCTCCGGCGAAGTTTGCGACTAGTCACAGAGCACTTTTTTTAAAGCATTTTCGCTTGCTTCTCGTTTTTGCAATGCAAGACATAAGTGAACAGCGTGCGGCTGTGAAATTCTCATTCCTATACTCGGGGAAAATATTGCAGAAGCAGTTTTGGTGTTGCAATCCATTTGCAAAGATGACACTCAAGTTTAAGAGTCGTTTTCTCGTTTCAAAAAAGGTGAAATGTCGGTCGATCAGAACACAGTTCTGGACATCCTTCAACTTCTAGAACGGAATTACATGTCGAGAAAATTCGCGCAATTATTTTTAAAGACCAACGACGGACCATTGAAGTAACGTTGGATTTGTCTGGCACGATTTATGACAGACGGGGGACCGTTTTTTTTAACCTTGACAATGCATCTGCTCTCGCAACCTTATCAATTCACCAGTTTTTGTCTAAAAATGCATGACTGTTTTACTCCATGTCCCCTATTCACCTGACCTTGCTCCCTGTGACATTTTTTGTTTCCACGAATGAAGAGGGACATTTATGGACATCGTTTCAACAATGGGGAAGTTGTGAAGCAAAAAAGTATGCAGGAGCTTGCAACTATACAGACAGACGAATTTGAACAATGTTTCCAACAATGGAATCATCAATTAGACAAGTGTATAAAGTTAAATGGAGACTGATTGAAAGTGTTATGTTTGTTTTGTAAAAAAATTAAATACAGGTTTTTATAAAGAAATTCCGGTTATTTTTCGGTCACCCTTCTTATATATATATATATATATATATATGTGTGTGTGTGTGGTTATGTGTGTGTGTATGCATGTATGTATATGTATAGTGTGTGTGTGTAAGATGTATATAACGAAATATCCCATTAAGCGTTGCACAGAACTTACGTGACCGCAGAAGTTTTGTGAGTTCGGTGAACAACCAGGAAAAAATATTATAATACAGGTAATGAAATAATGATGGTACACTCCAAAAGATCACATGTTCATTGATGTTTGAGAGAAAAAATGGAAATATACTACTTTCCAGCAATACCAGCGTGCACTGCACAACTTAGAAAACAGGAGCACGCAGTCAGTTAAATATGCTACCGCGGTTATTAATTTGCAGTCATACCAGCGTCGAATCAGAGATTAACTTTCTTATTGACATATTCGTCACACATAAATGCAGCACGCGTGGGCGTGCTTAAGTGGCGTCGTTCAGAGGGACTCTAATAGGCACACTAAAATAACTAAATAACACTGTCGCTGTAATATATTTAATGCCGCTATAATATATTTAATGTCACTAAAATAACTAAATAAAACTGTCGCTGTAATATACATTGGCCTCCAAAAGTTAAGGTACAGGGACAGGACGCTTTCGATTGCACACGTTTTGTCGAATATCTACCAACATTATTGCCGAATTGTTCTTGAATGTCTAGGATGTAAAGAACCTGTTTGATTTTTTATTTCTCGGTGAAGAGATATCGGGTGGTACAATAAGGGGGCTAATAATAAATTTAATAATAAAAAATTATTTGCGATCACCTATGTAACAGAAAAGGCTGGAAATGGTTTGTTACTGTGGTAAATGACTATTTGGATCATGTTCAACGTTTGTATGCATTTGTGTAAGCATAGCACTCATATTCGTGAAGATGTTGACGTTTATGTGAAAAATTCAATTTTTTTTTGTTTATAGCGTACAGAGTTTTCAAACAAATTTAACACAACTTTCCAAAAACCTGACAAAGAAGAGTAGCAATAGTATACTGCAATTAAAACATGGATTTATTGAATATTCGATGAGATATGGACATTTGTATGAAATAATTTTTAACTGCGCATGCGTGGAAGATCCTAAAATTTTTATTATATAATTTGGTAGTCAGATATTTAGGGCAACTTATATAAAAAGTCCAATCAAATATCGCGAAAATTCACAAACGTAGGGTCGATATAGTGAGTTGCTTCCTAAAAACAGCTTTATTATAAGGGATTTTCCACAACTTTTCAATCAGCTCACTGTATCTTTCTAAGTTTTCACAACATTTGACTAGACTTTTTATAGAAGTTACCCCAAAATACCGACTACCAAATTATGAAATAAAAATTTTGAAATCTTCCGCGCATGCGCAGTTAAAAATTGCCTCATAAAAATGCCCATATCTCATCATATACTCAATATATTTATGTTTTAATTGCAGTATACTGTTGCTACTATTTTTTGGCAAGTTTTCGGGCAGTTGTGTTAAATTTGGTTGAAAACTCTGTATGATATAAACAAAAAACTTTTAAATTTTGCACAAAAACGTTAACATCTTCACGAGTACGAGTGCTATGCTTACATAAATGCATACAAACGTTGAACAGGGCCCAAATAGTCATTTACCACAGTGACAAACCATTTCCAGCCTTTTCTGTTACATAGTTGATCGCAAATATTATTTTATTATTAAATTTATTATTAGCCCCCTAATTGTACCCCCCGGTAAATCTTCACCCAGAAATATAAAATTAAACATGTTCTTTACATCCTAGAAGTTCAAGACAATTCGCCAATAATGTAGGTAGATATTCGACAAAACGTGTGCAATCGAAAGCAGCCAGTCCCTGTACCTTAACTTTTAGAGGCCAGTGTGTTTAATGTCGCTATAATATATTTAATGTCACTAAAATAACTAAATAACACTGTCTAAAATAACACTGTCGTTGTATTCAATGGCAAACGTTCCCAACACACACCTGATTGTTGCCTGCGGTTGGTTTCGACAGCGCGTAAAGACCTGTTATTGCGGCTGACATTGGTTTGAATGAATGATGCCATCCATTGTGAATGTGTTCACCTGTACAGAACGTTAAAATATGAAAATTTCTCTACCTCTAGTGTCTGTTCAGGTTTGAAATCAGGCGGTAATTTGTTCTCAAATACCCGCTGCACCCTTTATTATGACAAATTTCTATTTAATATTGCTTTCATGGGTTGAAAATTTTTCTGTGCATATTAGATGCATTGAAATCTGTTGTATTTAATTTTGCATACTCTTTGTGTAAGATACATGTGAGGAAACATAACAATTTGAGTACAAAATAATTGAAGGGTTTATACTGAACTTATATCTATCAACAGCATTTACTTAAACGGAATATGTAAAAAAGATAGTAAGTAATAGACTGTTAAATGATAGGCTAAAAGAGATCAAAATGTCTATATGCCAAAAAAAAAAATAAACATAACATTTCAGAGTAGTACTTTTACGTTCTTCACTATGATAGAATCAAACAGCATATGCTAAACCTTTTTTTTTAAGTCCTATTTCTTTTCTTCACATTATATTTTTAGTTGTTCCTACTTCATCTTTAGCTGAGTTGAAAAGCAGACAGCTTGTATTTCATAAATATATAGTTAAAAATACGAGGAATAAAAGAATGTACGTAAATTGTAAAATAATGGAGTATCAAAGCAAGAAAATTATTTAAAAATCAGTGAGTCATCCTTATTCTTATTCATTCTGATGCATAAATAAAAACATTCAGAATAATGAAGTTTTCTAGTACTTTTATTCCTTTTTTCAATTCCTACTATTAGTTCACACTCTCCCTATATTTATTTATTTATTTACGTATATATCTAACTTGTTCAAATTTTCAATCGTTAATAAAATACTTGTTATTCATCCTATCAAGTTGAAATAATTTTTTTTAAACTTGTACTGGATGACAATTGATGTTAATACAGTTTTTTTTTCAAATATTAATTCATGAATTAAATTCTAATTAATAAATTTTAGTTTTACATCGGAGACAAAATGGCGGTCATTGGTTATTGAAGCATTTACTGCATCTTCATATCTATAAGGTGGGTTACCATAGGGGGGGACCCTGTTCTGTCACCAATACCACCAAGTTTGTCGCCAACTTGGCAATATCTCGCCAAATTTGGCGACCAAAATGATTCGCCAAAAGTGACGCCAACTTGGCAATATCTCTAATATTTCGCCAAATTCCCATAGACATCCATTGTAAATCTACTTGCTTATAGAAAATCAACAAATTGAGATATTTTAATGCAACAAAAACTAATATTAGCTTAAGGGGTTATATTAAATTTTTCTTTGATGACCTAAGTAGGAATTGACTTTAAAAACAAAATTTTTATATTACTTGTTTGTAATTAAAACATTGAAAAAATAAACCGTTCAAACTTAAGGTGGTCCGGGGCTAAAAATTCTGAAAAAATGCAATTTTTTATTATTGGCTTAAAAAAACATACTGAGTTTTTAAGGTTAAATACCGCAAACCGCATATTTTTATCTTCATTAGATCCAGATATATAACACCTTTTGCCTTGAGAAGCGATGCATGAACTATCCTCTGACAAGAACTTTAACTTCATTTATCTCAGAATAAATTTTTTCACGATTTGTCAACTTTAAAAGAATATATCTAAAGTTCCTTGCAAGATATATGTATGAAATTTTCAACAGAGATTTTATGCAATATTTCCAACAAATTGTCTTCAGAATTTTTAAATTCGGTTGATAATTGTGAAAATATGGTAATTAATTCAAAACTCACTCATAAAAAGAGTTCATTTTTTTACTTAATTTTTTTTTAAATTCATAATCAATATTTTAAAAAATCCCGAAAACAAATTAAAATGACACGTTTTCTCTACACAAAAGTGTAAACATTTTGGAAAATTACTTCCGGAGTTATATCAAAAATTAAATATGTTTAAAATTTTAAAATTTAATTAAAAAAATATTTAAAATTTTCCGATTTTTTTTTTACATACAATATTCTTATTATATTCAAACATATTTCAGAAAAAAATTTCATAACAAAATCTATATAAATAAAAAAAGAATAAAATTTTGATCCCCGGACATCCTTAAACCAATTTCTTTTTTATTAAAATATACATATAGCATAGTTGCATTCTCCGTTTTATGTTAGTTTTAGTAAAGCATAAACATTGATATTTTAAAATAATCTTTTACTTTTATTGAAAATAATATTTAAAAATTTGGAAGTTTCTAATTAGTTTTTCATAATTCGCTAATGACTCATTGAATGCTTTCTAAAAGTTCATCTAAAAATACACTTTTTTTATTTTTTTTTTCTTGCGAAATAATAATTTCGTCGATTTTAGAATTTTTATTTTAATTGAGGTATTTTAATGAACAAAACCAAACTGACTTCAGTAAATTAAGTTTACTTTAATTATTCTAACTTGAATGCAAAAGTTTCGATTTTTTCTCTTTGCTTAATCTAGAGATTTGAAATTAAGCCCTACTTTTCAGTACACTTGAATGAATTTAAGTTGTTTAATGAATCAGTTTTTTTTTTTCAAAATAGCGAAATTAAAACTAATTAAGAGAGTTTTTTTTAATAAGAAAATTCATAATATATTTCATGTTAGAGATATACTTCAAAGACTATTTTTATTTAATTTCATCTGAGTTAGTAATAATGATGAAAAAACTAAGTTAATATTTTTCTAAATTGTGATTAAGCATTCTTTTCTGTTTTATTTTTTCTGTTGATCCTTATTAACTTGTAAGTTATATAGTTCAAACTCATAGCCATTTCATTGTGCATCTCTTTTCGAAAAAAAATAAGAGTTTCGTTAACTCTTAAATGCTTAGAGTAACTCAGGAGTTGCATGATTTTCTTTCGCCATTTGCGAGAACATGCATCTATGGTCGTGGTCTAATTTTCTTCTGACTTTTTATCACCGAGAGGTTATAACAGCTTCTGTCCGTCTGTCACAGTTGTTTTACTCGTAAACTATGTAACGTGAAAAGTTCAAATTGGGGGAAGTAATAAAAACTATTGACCCACATATATACAGATTATTTAACATTCACAAATATATTTAGGAAAAATGTAGAGGGGCTAATTAAGTGACTTGAAAAACAAAATCTTTTCTTTGTATATCGTGTGGAGTGTCGTATGAAAGCAATACTTAACACTGAACTAAAAAATATATTTCTTTTAATTTTACGTATTATATTTTCAGAAATATCGTCAAAAATGTAATGCAAAAATATGCCCCCCCCCCTTCTATTTCCGAATCTACTGAAACTAAAATTATGAAAAATCTAAAGGTAGTAGACATTAATTTAAACCTTGCAGGAAAATTATATCGATTACCCTAGGTCACATAATTTTTAAAAAAAATCGCATTTTCCCGTTACACACAAATTTTGATTTTCGGGGGGTTAGCAAAGGTGTTGAGGAGCGTTGGAGGTACCTGCCGTAGCAGATGTATAAAAACATTGTTGATAATGATTTTCGAAAAAAAAATCGTCAGTTATTAGACGAGATATTAACCCTTAAAGACACGGACTTGCTTGGACATATACATAATGACAGAGGTGGCGTACTCTATCTACCATCAGTTTTTAAAGCCTAGATTACAACTTTTAATGATATATTTGTGTAATGCACTGCCCAGTTGCAATATAAAAGTAATAAAAGTCAAATTGTTAAAAACAGACTAATTTAATTAGAATTAATCGCATAAATACTATGGGATTCGCGTCTAGTTTCTATTGAGTGGATCTCTCAATACGCCTCCCGTGTCTTTAAAAGTTAATTAAAAACCTACCGGGAAAAATTCGTCACGGACCAATGTGGCGTTGCAATTTGCGACCTCCTTTCGAAGCGCGCTTAGCATAATGTCAAGTTTAAACTTTGAACAAGGGTTTTGTTTTAGCTGCACTGTAAAAAGAAAACATTCTTACTACGCTGAATTTAGTTTTATGAATTGCCAAATGAAGTTTAATGCGCACTTCTTTTATTGTCAGTACCGAATTAAGTTCTTCATAAAAAAATTAGGATAAGATTAAAAAAAGAGTTATACAGAATAGCAATATTTGATATTATTTAGGCTTCATATATCTTTGAACTTTTATGGTATACATATTCATACGTTTCTAGTATATACAGGTATACAAAACCCTACGTTGTATGGTTTTTTACAAAGTCTTATTATTATTTTAAATAATACAATTAATAATTCCTATAATTATTGTACGGAAACCTTTGAGCGCGAGTAACACTCGCACTTGACCGTTTATTATTCATGATATTTCTCCTTTTTTGCATTCATTTTATGGTGTCTATTATTGAATTTATACATTTTCAGTTATGAGATCCTACATTTCGCACGATGGATTTATTGGTTCTGTTATTCATTTTCTGTTATTCATTTTCTGGTATTTTTTCATTGATTAAATTGTTTTAGTTACAAATAGTTTGAAAAAATAGTTATGATTTCCCACACATTTATTTTTATTTATTTATTCATTATATTCATTCAACTTCCTGTTAATATTCACCTTTCGCCAAATTTAAATATTACAATATTTTAATACTTCATTTATATGTGATCGGATCTAGTTTTTAAAAAATGCATTATTGATTAGTTAATTTAATAATTGCTGATGCAAATTTAATATATATAATGTTTGTATCATGTTTTGATACTCAATTTATAAATTTTATTTGAAATTGATGATGAATTGTAATATTCTATAATGGTTATATATACTAGGGGGCTCAGCCCCCTGCGAGCTACGCCCGCAAACCCCCGTTCAGACTTCGCAGCCTCTGAAAATATAGTAATGTGCTCTGTTTGAAAAATATTACCATATTACGGAAGATTGAATGATATTATCTTCATAGCGGCGGCTATCTTCCATAATCGGGTTACCGTTCTTCTCAGTTTGAATGAGACATTTTTCTGTTACCCTGGCCTCATCCATCATTGTCGTAACAACTGATGACAGTGGTGTTGATAAGTAACATCAATTACACATTTGAAAATCAGCTTGTATAAAATGGTACGTTAACAATGTCGCTATCTTTCTGACTTTTAAAAAGACAGTATGGACAATATTCTTCCTTTCTGTTCGATGTTAAAAACCTCCCTCTGCTTGGGAATAGCTTTCAGAACCACGGTATTGAAAACCATTTTGTTTTCGCTTATATTATATGATTTGATCGAGTTTTGGCTATTTCCAGGAACAGGTATAGCTTATTCATGAATTCTTTTCTCTATTTTAATACACCACCATACCTATTTTTATGTTATTTTTACATTGCATATTGTTTATATTAATTAATAGGAATATCAGAATTTTCTAATATGCATTTATCGAATTTTATTTTAAAGTCTTTTGTGCATACATTTACCTGCATCAAGTGATGTAATTACAAATAAATTTGCTAGCCGCACTACTTTTATACTATGTGACGTCACATTAAAATTCTCCGGAATAAAAATCATTTTAAATGTATCATTTTAAAATATGTAAAATATGACGTAATTTACACTATTAAATGCATTTATCATGCAATGATTTATTTATTTTTAAGTTCTTTCTTTTTTAAGATTCACGGGTACATACATTATTTAATTTAAAAGTGTGTAGCCTCATGAACTTCTACAAACTCGTTTGTATTTTTATTGAATAGGAACACACACACACAAAAAAAAACAATATCTTTGGAATTGAAGTCTCCCATAGATATATTTTTAATTTCTAACTGTTCGTGCATCATTTGTGCATTTTAAATACGACGTAATTACTCCTATTTACTGCTTTTAATGCATATTAATGCATTTATCATTTTAAAGTTTTCTTTCTCTTTTTTAATATTTAAGTGAAAATAGTTTTGTTGTTAGAAAGGAAGTTTTATTATTTGCGCTGCCTTAGAATTGACAACAAACGTAAAAAAATGAATCTCGAGATATGAAATAAAAGCCTCGTAAATATATTTTTAAATTTAAACTCTTTGGCAGAATTATTACTTGGCCATTTTAAATATGACGTAATTTCCCGCATTTACTAATTTTTATGCGTATTAATGAATTTATTATTTTAAAGTTTTCTTTCTCTTTTAATAGTCATAGTAAATAAAATTTTTATGACGTAATTTTCAATATTTTCCAGCTTTTATTATGTAAGCATTTAATTCTGAAGTTTTTTCTGTTTTAAATAGTCACGTGTAAATAAATTTTTAATCGTAATGAAATATTATTCTTTGCTCTGTTTCTACGGCTGGCAACAATTTAAAATGAAATTCGAAAATATGCAAACAGTATCTCTTGAAATGATGAAAATTTAATTAAACTAAATAAGAAATTATTATTTATTTGATAATAATATCATTATGTTTTTAATGAATAATTTTTTTCAATTTTTTTAAAAACATAATTAAACCACAATGTTATCTTCACTGTTGATGGAAATAAAAGATAATTTCAATTTAATTTGAAAATGGCGAAATTGAAGAAATCTACACTGGCCTCCAAAAGTTAAGGTACAGGGACTAGATGCTTTCGATTGCACACGTTTTGTCGAATATCTACCAAAATTATAGGCGAATTGTTCTTGAACTTCTGGGATGAAAAGAACATGTTTGATTTCATATTTCTCGGTGAAGATTTAGTCTACAGGACAATTAGGAGGCTAATAATAAATTTAATAATAACATAATATTTCCGATCACCTATGTAACAAAAAATGCTGGAAATGGTTTGTCACTGATTTAAATGACTATTTGGGTCTTGTTAAACGTTTGTGTGCATTTGTGTAAGCATAGCACTCATATTCGTGGAGATGTTATTGTGCCTGTGAAAAATTCAAAAGTTTTTTGCTTATAGCGAGTTTTCAACCAAATTTAACACAACTTTCCGAAAACTTGTCAAAGAATAGTAGCAACTGTATAGTGCAATTAAAACATGAATATGTTGAATATTTGATGAGATATGGACATTTTTATGAGATAATTTTTAACTGCGCATGCGCGGAAGATTTTAAAATTTTTATTTCATAATTTGGTAGTCATCATTTTGGGGCAACTTATATAAAAAGTGCAGTCAAATATCGCGAAAATTCACAAAGATAGGGTCGATATAGAGAGTTGCTTTCTAAAAATAGCTTTATTATAAGGTATTTTCCACAACTTCTCAATCAGCTCACTATATCTTTCTAAGTTTTCACAATATTTTACCGGACTTTTTATAGAAGTTTCCCCAAAATACTGACTACCAAATTATGAAATAAAAATTTTGAAATCTTCCGCGCATGCGCAGTTAAAAATTATCTCATAAAAATGCCCATATCCCATCAAATATTCAATATATTCATGTTTTAATTGCAGTATACTGTTGCTACTATTCTTTGGCAAGTTTTCGGAAAGTTGTGTTAAATTTGGTTGAAAACTCTGTATGCTATAAGCAAAAAACTTTGAATTTTTCACAGACACAATAACATCTTCACGAATATGAGTGCTATGCTTACACAAATGCACAAAAACGTTGCGCAAGACCCAAATAATCATTTAACACAGTGCAAACCATTTCCAGCATTTTCTGTTATATAGGTGATCGCAAATATTATTTTATTATTAAATTTATTATTAGCCCCCTAATTGTCTTCCCGACTAAATCTTCACCAAGAAATATGAAATCAAACATGTTCTTTGGATCCCAGAAGTTCGAAAATAATTCACCAATAATTTTTGTAGATATTTGACAAAACGCGTGCAATGAAAAGCATCCGGTGCCTGTACCTTAACTTTTGGAGGCCAGTGTAATAATCCCTATCGTTATTCGTTTTCTTCTTTTTCACAAAAATGGAGTTATCTAGTTGCCATCATTAGGTAAATTTCCTTCAAATTAGAAAAAAATTAATATCTCGGAAACTAATTCAAATTTTAAAATTATAATAACAGTTTTGAAATCCGGATTTTTTGCATTAATTTCACTGCATAATATTTCATATTTTTGTAGAAATTGCCGTGAAGAAATCAGTCGTTTTATAAAATCTTTTCAAAACTTCGTTTCATAAGTTCGTAATTTCATAAAATCGTGCTTTATCTAAGACATAAAAAGTTAAATTAAAATGTCGTATTTAAGTTAATTTGTGTTATGCTTTATACAAAACTAAACATATGTACTTCTTTTTTTATATTACAGATCCCGAGGAAATCAAATCCGAAAAGTAAGTCCAAATATTTATAACATTGCGTCATTCATAGAAATGATATATTGAATATTTTTAATTTATATATAATGAATAATTTGTCATGTTTACAAAATAAAAGTGTAGAAAGTATTAAAAGTGTTTGTTCTGATGTATTTAGTCAAGACATAAAATATTTCTGTACCATCTGTTTAGAAATATGTTTTTGGTTCGTTGTATAAATATAACACAGAAATATATGCTTTTATGTGTTTTATGGTTTTAATAAATTATAAATTCAGTCTAATGTTAAAAAAGGTATTCTCTCTAATATAATAAAAAAGTAAACGAAAAATGCATAGCGAGATTTCGAAAGATAATTTAAAAAAATTTTCTCTTTAACGTATTTAGACATATTCGAAAACATTGCATTTATAAATTTTATGTTTATATCACATCAAAGAATATGTTTTTTACCTCTAAGCTACGTTTGCTATATTTTTGAAAGATTAAACGAATTTGAATAAAAAGTCTAATTTGCTACTGACGTTTATTCCTGGAACTCAATAAACAGTTTGAAATAAATAGTATCTATTTATTTTTTTAGAAAATTATTTTCTAAATCGCGACCTTTGATATTCCTTTCATAAATTCCTATCACTACTTCAATGCGCTCTTTGAATTCAGTTTTCTCTTTTTTCTCTGTCGTGTCAGAATGTAAATACTTTTTCAATTCCTTCCATTAGTTCACGCTCTCCCTATATTTATTTATTTATATCTCTTGTTCAAATTTTCAATCGTTAATAAAATACTTATTATTCATCCTATCAAGTTTAAATAGATTTTTTAAAACTTGTACTGGATGACAATTGATGTTAATACAGATTTTTCAAATATTGATTCATTAATTAAATTTTAATTAATTAATTTTAGTTTTATATGGGAGACGAATCGGCGGCTATTAGTTATTGAACAGCATTTAATGCATCTTCATATCTATAAGGGGGATTACCATAGAGGGACCCTGTTCTGTCGCCAAATACCGACAAGTCTGTCACCAACTTGGCGATATATCGCCAAATTTGGCGACCAAAATGAGTCGCCAAAAGTGACGAAAACTTGGCGATATCTCTAATATTTCGCCATATTCCCATAGACTTCCATTTTAAATCTACTTGCTTATAGAAAATCAACAAATTGAGATATTTTTATGCAACAAAAACTAATATTAGCTTAAGGGATTATATTAATTTTTTCTTTGATGACCTAAGTAGGAATTCACTTTAAAAACAAAGTTTTTATATTACTTGTTTCATATCATTTTGTACAAAGAAGCGATTTCGGGGATTCTCTCCATAATGTAAACGAGCCGGAAATTGTACACTGTAAAAAAAATTCCGCAACGTTCCTGGGAAAAAATGGGCAGCTGAGTTGCCCATTATATCCAAGAAAGATTTCTTGAAAATGACTGAAACTTTACTGTATACCTTAAAAACTTTCCACAGAAATGCCAGTAAGCTTCCTGCGAAATACCAGGAATGTTTCTGTTGACAGCAAAACATTACTGATATGTCACAGAAATTTACTTTGTTTTCTATGGAACGTTTCAGAAGTGTTCAAAAGGTTTCTGTTAATATGCACTCTTTCAAGGGTACCACCAAACATGATGCTCACAAATTACTCACACTCTTATTCCTAATTATTCTAGTGAAAGTATTTCTTCAAATGGGTCTTAGATTCCCAGAAATTGGGGGCGAAGTTCAGCATACGTTTCAAATACTGATTAGTTTGCAACTTTCAACGAGTATTACGTGGAGTGATCTCAGAGTTTCACCTGCCATCCAGAGGAACCGAGTTCGATGCTCCCTTCTAACTGTTTATTTTTTTTATATTAATTTCATATTTCTGACACTTTACAAATTTTAATCAAAGTTGTGAATTTTTACAGCTTCGAAATTTTGATATTTTCAAAATCGATTTATATTTTTGATTTTCCTCGAAAACTTCTTTTTTTTCTGTAATTTTTAAACTGACCTTTTATTGACAGAAATAGAAATTAATATGTTCAGAAAGTATGTTTCCATAATATTATTATTATTTACCTTTTTGTATTTTAAATACAAGTCTCAAATAATTCACAATATTTTATTAGAAAAAAATAACAAAATAAATATCTTTTTAATGTTTGGTTTGTTCAATATATTAAAATATGACAAGTGCTGAAATACAAAATTGTTTGCTATTACTGACTTTGACATTTAAGTTTAGTAAATATACAATTAATCGAGTGACATATGTCGTAGAAATATTCAAAACGGAATATTTATACGAAAAATTTTCCTATAATAGTGCTTAACTTCTTACCTAGTACTTGTATTAAAAAAAACATGAAATATATCAATATATTTTTTTAATTTATTCTGATATTATTATAAAATGCTATCTAACGATTTCTTAAAAAATATATATCCTAAGTTATATTTCATGCGGGATCCGCAGACGATTTTTACATTTCCAGTTGACAATTTTTCCTTTATTATCATTATTTGTTAGAATGAAAAAATATTTTGAAATATAATTTGTCTATTTTTATTCATTTAAAGATAAACACATCTGGACATTTGACATCAAAATAATTATTTATAATTTACACAAAAAAATGAATTTTCAGTTAAAATTCAATAAATATATATGATATATTGTTTCTGAACTTTGCTTAAAATATAAAAATATATAAATGTAAATAACAATTTTAAAAAAAATCTAGGCATAAAACATTTTGGATTTTCATCAGTAATGATGTTAGTTTACAAGTAAGATAAAATACATATAAATTTTCATGAAAAAAAAAATCATAAAAATAATTGATATTTTTTACGAAAATATAAAAAAATTCAAATTTGCAGCAATACATAGCCGTACTTAAAAGGTGTAAAGTGTCAAAATATAAAATTAATTAAAAAAGAAAAAAAAATTCTAGAGGTAGCATCGAACTCGGGCCGTCCGGGTGGCGTGCGAGCCCTCTGCGTGCACACCACGAAAAACACGTTGAAAACTGCAAACTAATGGGTATTTGAAACGTATGATAAACTTCGGCACCCAATTTCTGAAAATCTAAGTCCCATTTGAATATTCCTTTCACAAGAATAATTAGGGATAAGAACTCTAAAACATATCTTAAATTAATCAAAATCTGCGAGCATCATGTTTGGTGGTTCCCTGGTTAATGAAAATCCAAATGATAGGTGTATTTTTTTGCATGTGCTGCTCGTTAAACATTCCACAGACAGGAACGAGAGATAATTTCTTAGTGGTGTCACAGAGATTATTGATTTTTTGACATTCATATAAAGAATTCGTTTTCGACACTCGCGCGCGAGCAACGGATACAGCAACAAAATAATAAAATGGCGGCCGGAGCGTTTTCCTGTTTCCAACTTTTGTTCAGGAACGTTTCAGATATGAAAACCAGACTTTCACAGGAAAGAGCTAAATTATATTGAAAACCTGAGAAAAGGCGTAACATTCCTGGATTTTACATGGAACATTACCATTTTTTTTTTTTTTACATTGTACGTCAAACGTGGCAAACAAGGTGCGTTCGTATTATGACAAGTTTTATAAATACTAAGATCTTGGTGTGCAATAGCTGTTGCACTCTTATGCCAAAACGCATGAATACAAAATTTATTACGATTCTATATATTAAATTCAGCAATACGGAAATAATATTACTCGATCTTTAATAGGACGTTACCATGGCAACCTAGAATCATTACCTGTCATGGGTTATCACTGAACTAATGACGTTTGATAGGATTTAATAGAATGAAGGAAACTTTTATAAATATCTCTAAGTTTTGATTCGATTTTCATAAAATTTGAAATGACTCGACAAAATTGTGCAACGATTATGTACAAGGTGGCCATAATTAAACTGGCAATACTCTGAGTGTTCTGTAGCACGATCTAATTCAGAGAATGACGCCAAATTTTCTAAGAAGATTAAACAAGACGGGGGACGAAGGATTCCGCGAAAAAAAGTTTAGTTCCAAAAGTCACCGCTAGGGGAATATGTAACCGAAAAGAGAGTTTAAAAAAATGCAGAATCAATACTGGAATAGAATTACCTTTTATTTAGCACATTTAACGTTTTAGGCACGTTTTAGACCTTTAACTGGTTTTCTGTGCACATTACCAGTGTTTTTAAACCGTTTCTAGATCCTTGTCTTGACGCTTTTGGCTATTTTTAAGTCTTTACAGACCCCTGTCAGTTTGCGTCCAACTTCCATTGTCCCTATCGCGCGCCATTTCTCAGAATACGTCAAATGTCTTCTGGACAAAATATACCATCTGGAACCATCTCCCTAAAAAACAAAAACTTTCTCAGTCGAAATTGAAGTTGTCCGTGATACCTTTCACTATTTATTGTGCATTGATTTTGTTATTCAAATAAATTTAATGCTTTGCTTCTTTGCAAAATCTAGATCTGAAATACCAATCCAGAGCTACAGAGATTCCATGGAGTCAACAATAGAAAGTCCGGATGTAATACCTTCGGATAATCAAAGTAAGATATATTTTACAATAAATAACGGCATGAAAAGTTTTAAAATCTTTGTTTAAGATAGCCATTATTTTCAAATTAACCCGATTTTAATTTCAATGCTTTCATGAAGCTTGTTTTTTTTTAATTCTAGAATTTCACATTTTTTTTTTTTTTTAAACAAAATATGGATTTTTTTGAAGATTTGAAAGTGATGTCTCCCATTATGTCATTACGCCTGATGGGTCTAGTTTATTTCTAAAAGAACTCTAATTTGCTCCGCTTTTAAAAAGAAAAAGGAAAAAATGGCTCTCTATATAAAAATTCATTAACCATTTGAAGTAAATAAAATAAGTCTGAAACTGTACGCCGAACGTGGCAGATAAGTTGCGTTCGTACTATAACAGGTTCTATAAATATTCTGATCTTGGTGCAACAGCTCTTGTACTCTTATGCAAAAATGCGTGAATAAAAAAAAATTGCGATTATACAGGGTGAATCTAAACTCTTGGGCAAAACTTTAAGGGGTGATATTACACATCAAGACAAACAATATTAAATAGGAAACCAAGGGTCCCAAACGTCTTCCGAGGTACGCGCCAAAAAAGTTTAGGGTCCAAAATTTCAAATGATTATTAAAAACGGAAAAATTGGCCGAGTCGTTTGCAGTTTTCTGTAAAACTATTCTGTATGTCAGTGACTTTGGAGTAACGAACAACTATTTTTTAACGCTATTTTTTGTATCTCATTAAATGCTTTCAAAAGCTTAGACTTAAACTTAAATTTTGAGCTCAAAATCTGAATCGTTGGGAGTGGTTAAGTGGCACAAATTGAATTGTGTTCAGGAGTTCAAATTTGAAACACTCCCCTCCCCTCCTGAATACATTTCAGTTATTCTCTATCTTGGTGTCCTAGACTAGACAGGAATTACTACCCCCTACACGTAAAATAAACGATAGAGAGATTTATTAACCATTTGGAAAAAGGTTATTGCCCTCTGTCAGGTTAGGAAATCAAAAACATATCTGAAGCGTTTGATTAGTTGAATCCGCATTTTATTCGTTTTCTGATTGCTCTATACAGTAATCTGTATTTTCCATTTACTTTCAACAGAGGTGGATACTTCTGTTGCCACTATGACAAAAAAGTAATAAAAACTACAAAAAAAAATAAATAACTCAGAAACAAATTAAGATACAGCTTTCAAACAAATTGCGTTTAAAAGTACATTTTTTTTCTCTATACGACGGTGTAAAAAGTAATATTGTGGGATGTTTAGAAGTTTAAGAATGAAATTTCATTTAAAATTGGTCCAGGAATATTAATGTTTAATCCATGGCGTACGTAATGTATAACCAGCTCCGTAGAAGTTTAAAAATTTACAGTACCGAAAAATGTAATCCATGGCGTACGTAATCTATGATCAATTCCGTGCGATTTTTTATGTCTTAAATTTTAGTCTTTGAAAAAAATCATTTTCCAAATGGTCGTTGTAATTTGTTAAATTGCATTTTTTTTTTTTTTTTTTTTTTTTTTTTTTTTGTCATCCCTCTATCGTTTATTGTACGTGTAGGTAAGTAGGTATGTTCCTTCCTCGTCTACGACCAAAAGATCGGGAATAACTGAGATGTGTTCGGGGGGGGGGGTTCAAATTTCAACTCCTGAACACAGTTCAGTTTGCGCTAGTTAACCACTCCTAACGATTCAGATTTTGAGCTCAAAATTTAAGTTGTCTAAGCTTTTGAAAGCATTTAATGAGATAAAAAAAATAACGGTAAAACATAGTTGTTCGTTACTCCAAAGTCTAATGGGCCCTCTATCGGAATTTTTGGAACTTTATCTTTAAAATTTATTTTCAAGAAAATACTGACATAAAGAATAGTTTTAGCGAAAATCGCAAATGAATCGACCAATTTTTCCATTTTTTATAATCATTTGAAATTTTGGATCCTAAACTTCAATGGCGCCTATCTCCTTTGGAAGACGTTTGGGACCCTTGGTTTCCTATTTAATATTGTTTGTCTTAATCTGTGCTATCACCCCTTAAAATTTTGACCAAGAGTTTAGATAGGAACACTTATACAAAGTTAACAAAAGAGACTCCCCACTATGCATTTGTGGCTTGCCGTCAACATCGTTACACTATGTATTATACTGTACATCAGTGGTTCCCAACCTTTTATTGGCCACGCCCCACCTACGCATCTCTAAAATAAGGATGTCCCCCCCCCTCCCTTATATATCATATAAATTTTATTGTATAAAAAATAAACTATTTTTCCGGAAGTTTTTGATAATAGCATTGACTCTAATAAGTGATTTCGCATTCTTAAATTTATCAAAATCATATTTTTTTTATTACAAGTATATTTTTAACATAACTCTATGAATGCAATGAGACCATGGATCTTCGATTTTGCATCTACAAAAGTTTTAGTGTTTTTTGGAGAATTACCTCAAATTTAAAACTGATAAATAGCCCACATTTTTATCTTCGTCAAATTTCTTCAAATCTCTCTCACATTTTGTATTACATCTGATAGAATTGATATATTTTATAATGAATTTTAGTACTTCATTAAGACAAGTAACATTTGTTTATTACCGAAACTGTATGGATAACATAATTCACAAGTAACATTTCCGTATTCGTGCTTTAATCAATTTTAAGTAACTATTTTTCTTTCTCCTCATAACATACTTCTTTGATAGCGGGCTTTCTTTTTCCTATTATTATTATTTGGCCACCATGTTTTCTCCGATTTTAAATTTAAAAATGCATATGTCATGAAGTATGTTTATATATTGTGTATGTGGTCTGCAGAAGAGCCTTAAGAAGTTTACTTTCTACCCGTTTCCATCCTAATGCGCACAGGGTTTTATTAATTTCATAAAAGTAGAACCTCATTTAGATAATTCAAAACCTTTTTTTCCAAATAGTCAATTTTAGATATGCCCTAGAAAATTTTATATGTAAAAATTCCTTCATGGGGCATATTACACTACTATGAATAAATGCTCAAGTTTTTTTTTTTTTTAATATTTAAATAGTAAAAATAGAGATGTGTTTTACTAAAATAATACTAAAACCAGAAAAATTAAAAAACTTTTGTAATACATAAAAGGAGTCAAAGTTAAAAAAAGACAATTCACATAATTATTCCGGTGTTAGTATATTTTGAACTTTTAAATTGGTATGTTCTGAAAATTAATTTTTATTCAGTTATTTTTAATTTTTTTCATCTATTAATTCTATTTTTAGACTACGACACTACTCTCATTAAGAGGCTACTTCAATCAAATGAAAAGACCCGTTCGCTAATGCTAATCCTATGGAAGAAATTTATAAAGATATCTCGGTTGCATTTCAATATTTTTAAATGATTTCTTTTGCATTAGACAGCTGAGATCGATTTGTACAAAGGTTGGTTTTTACTTTTTCGATTTTGTTTACAGATATTTTTTATGGAAGCAGGACGTTTCGGTCCCGACACTTCGGTCCCGCCATTTCGGTCCCGCCGTTTCGGTCCCAAGACATTTCGGTCCCGAGACAATTCGGTCCCAAGACATTTCGGTCCCGAGACATTTCGGTCCCAAGACATTTCGGTCCCGAGACAATTCGGTCCCAAGACATTTCGGTCCCGAGACAATTCGGTCCCAAGACATTTCGGTCCCGAGACATTTCGGTCCCAAGACATTTCGGTCCCGAGACAATTCGGTCCCAAGACATTTCGGTCCCGAGACAATTCGGTCCCAAGACATTTCGGTCCCGAGACATTTCGGTCCCGAGACATTTCGGTCCCAAGACATTTCGGTCCCGAGACAATTCAGTCCCAAGACATTTCGGTCCCGAGATATTTCGGTCCCTTCTCCAGCAAGCTGAAATTTTGTGCACTTGAAATAGGTGACAATTTTATAGGGGACATTGTAGAGTTTTTTAAATAAAGGCCTCAAGATTTTAGTAAACACACACAAATTTCGTATGGTAATCATTTTAAAAAACAACGGGGGGGGGGGATTGACATTTTCTATATTTTAGTGTATCATAAGTATAAGGGTCTGATAAATTAAGACATTTATAACTCGATCTATAATTATCGCAAAACACTCATATTTTGTATGGTAAACGTAATCTTTATAAAAGGAGGGACATTATCAAATTTTTTAACTGAACTCCCTAAATTTTAGTATAACTCGAATATAAGGACTCGAAAACGCAAAGCACTTATAACACAGATCAAAATTGTCGCAGCCCACACTAATTTCCTATGATAATCATAATCGTTTTATAAGGCAGTGGTGGGGGGGGGGGGGGGGCTCTGTTGACTTTTTATATATTTTAGTGTATCTTAAGTATAAGGTCCTGATAAATTAAAACATTTATAACTCTCTCTGTAATTATCGTAATCACACTCATATTTTGTACGGTAAACGTAATCTTTAAAAAAGGAGGTACATTATAAGATTTTTTAACTGAACAATTGAAATTTTAGTATAACCGAATATAAGGGCCCGAAAACCGCGAACACTTATAACTCGCAATCAAATTGTAGCACCCCATGCAAATTTTATATGGTAGAAGTAATCGTTTTCAGGAGTGGAGGAAAGGAGAGTTCTGTGGATTCTTTATAGAAGCTCCTCATATTTTAGTCTATCATAAAATATAAAGTCCAGACAATTTAAAAATATTTATAAGTCGAGCTTTAATTTTCATATGCAAATGCCCATACCAAAATGCACATATTCAATTGTATATAATTTGCACACTATGCGATTAATAATGAAAAAATCTGCAAATATTTTTACAAACCTTTATTTTATCCTATTATTTAACGGCGCATCAATTTTAAATGTATTGCATTTTACATATTTTTTTAAAAAGGGGGTTCTTAACATGGAATTGTGATAAAGACACATTATTTTTTAAATTCTGCACCGGAACAGACTAGAACTTTCTATTTTATTTTAATAATTATTTTAATTTACTATTTTTTGAAAAACTATTTAAAAGTTTGCATTAATCTTTTTACATGTAACAATAATATTACCGCTATTTCTACCGGTGTCGAATGACAAGTTTAAAAATATTTTTAATTTTGAACCACTTCACCGTTTGCCCCGAGATAACTCGGGGATAAAAGCACTTTTTCCCCATACCTGTCGACGGTGAAGTGGTTTGCAACAATTACAAATCCTTTTTTAATATATTTAAGACTTTTATATGCTTATTACATTAAAAAACTACGAGCACAATAAACATAAATCAAAATTTTAAAATTTCTATTGTCATAAAATATTCTTTTCGTATTTAAAATTAATTCTGTATTTCAAATATTTCTTTGTTATTTATTTGACTTATATACTTAGAATTAAAGCAGACTACATGTTTTAATATGACAAATAAAAAATAAAAATGAAAATACAAAAAAAATAACTTAAAAACTCAAAACAATATTGTATAGTGAATCACTTTTACGTAAAATTTCATTTTAAATTAAGAAATTTTATAAATATATCACAATGAAGAAATTTGGAAATTTAGAAAACATATTTGGCTTTTCTTGATATCTACATGTTATTCATTCAAAAGAATATTATACATGTATATATATATGACAAGTGTAGATGTCTGGCTTCGCCCATTTGATTAAGCTAAATAAAGATCCAGATAGAAGAATTATTCTACTCGCGCTCTCTTTGTTCTAGTCAGCCGGCGCTTTTTTGTGGCCACACGGCATTTTTTATGTTTAATGGCTTAAAAAAACCGGGACGACATGCAGTGGCATAGCCAGGATTTCGTTTCGGGCGGGGGGGAGGGTCCAGAATTTTCCCTTCATGTTATATATATAGGAAAACCTGTCAAGATAAAATTGTAAATATTGGTGAAAAATTCCGTTTTACACAGGTTTCCGTGTTATTTGGTGTATTTGTATAGTATTCTTTTCCGTAGCACTATGGAACATTTATGTTTAAGACAGAACTCCGTTATAGGCAGGTTCCATTTTTAAAAGTTTTGTGTATTTATATAAATATACTTATTTATATCATATGAATAGAATAAAACTTGTCAAAATAGTAATTGTCTATAACAGAATCCTGTCTTTAAAGTAAGCGTTACATGGTCTTAATATGAATTGCGATACAATTAAATTTGCTGAAAACCTGTCTGAAAAGGGGATTTTCACCCTTCTTTAGTGAAGCATAGTGAAACCTGTGAAAGCGGAATCTTTCTATAACGGAATCCTGTCTCAAACGGAAGAGTTTCAGATTCCCTGCGAAACGAACAATAGATCTTATTGAGGTAGTGTATCTTAGAAGTATAATTAATTACATTTCTTTACATGGAAGCCTGTCTAAAATGGAGCTTTTTACCAGTCCTTGGAATCTTGTCTTGACTGTGTATATATGATAGAAGTATTTCGAGTAACTTTAAGAATTTAGGTATATCCTTATTTAATTTCTTAATTTAAAAAAAAGCATGGATAAAAAATATAAGGCCAATCTCTATAACTGCAACTAATAATACATTCAAGTTACATTAATATTTACCAGTGAAAAAAATTCACTTATGATGTAAAAAGCTGAGCGCATACTGAAGAGTTAAATTTAATTAACCCATTCGCTGTCATTCACGAGTATACTCGTTGCTTTAATTTATTGATTACTTTGTCACCACTATTTTAGAATTTAAAAAAATGCCTCATTTATTGGCAGAAATTTCGCTGTATTAGTAAAGCGAAATTTATCTTTCTGAATTTGTGCTGGCAAACGACCTTCAACAAAAAATTTGAAAATTCTTAGTTTTGGCAGCGAATGGGTTAAATCAAGTTTCATATTACATAACATTTGCCTACAATAAAGTTAGGGCCAAGTGGTTAAGTGTAAAACAGCAATTTTCATGTTTAATTTCTTGCCATTGAATTAAGAATTTGTGCTGTAATAGATATTGGATAATGATTTCACATAAGTGTCAATCGCATGAGCCGTTCATGCGATCCGCCGCGCTCCCCATGGAAATTTTTGAGGTAACCCAGATAGCATGAACATTAGCAGAATGTTTGATTTTTTCTTATATTATCTTGCCGTGACAAATTTGAATTGAGAAATTCGCAGCAAATCTCCCGCAAGGTATACCATCACCCACTTGCATGAGTAGTTTGTTGTGAAACTGATGGCAAGACTGTCTTTAATTCACGAAAGTGACGAAAGCAAAAGATCCCTCTGTTGAGAGACTCAACAACAATGAGAATCAGCATATACGCAGAAATTGCAGAAATTTTATTCGGTAGGCACCGTTTTTTCTAAACGCTATACTTATTAAATAGCAAAAAATGCTCGAAATGAAAAGTACAATTATTACCTAAACTTGTTTATGGTGATAAAACCTATGCATGCGCCTTCTGACGGCGCTTTCGCATCAATTGACCTGTTCAGGTCTATTGACCCCTTCGAAGGGGTTAAACTTATAGTGTGATATGGAAAGATTACTACTTTGCAGTAAGTTTGCAGTATTTTTGATTATTTGTTTGCCGTTAGTTTGCAATAAATTTGATACAGCATGAATTTAACTTGCACGACAAGTTGAAAACACTCATAGTTATATTGTTAAGTAAAAAAAAATTCAAAAATTAAATTGTTTTTATTAAACGTATTTATCAATTCAAAATTATTTTAATTATTAATTGTTTAGATAACTAATTTATCAATTGCTTGTTTAAAAACTATTACATGAACTATATAATAGTTTTTATAGGGTAAATGCAAATATATATTTTTTTTTTCATTTTCGGTTATTATAACGTTATTAACTTCATTAGGATGTATAAAAGTGATAAGGGTTCTGAAGATAAACATGTTGTTTATTCATTTATTAGTTAGCTTATAATATTATTTTTGCTCTTTAATTATAATTAATTAATAATTTCTTACTTTTTGCGAATTGTAAATTATAACTGTACTTAAAAAATTAAAATCTGCATAATATCACCTAACACTGTTAAAAGTATTTTCACGTATTTGTACAATGCTGCATTATTATTATTATTATTATTATTATTATTATTATTATTATGTTTAATTAATTAATTAATTATTACTTACACTTTATGTTTTTGACTGTTTTTTCAAAAAATTCCTATATTATGTTTTATTTAATGTATCCTTAATTTATTAAATTAATAACATTATTAATATACATTAATTTTTTTACTTTAAAATAAACTCAATACATAATACATTTTATATTCAATTTATCATATAGTAGTTATAAACTGAAATTTATCTTTTACATGTTTATTTATTTTATATTTAAAGTCACCGAAATTTCAAACTATTAATATAATTATTAATAAAACTAAAATAAAAAAATATTAATTTTTTTTCTGGGAAAGGGGGAGGAAAAGGGTAATATTAAAAATCAATAAATAAACGACAAATACAAACAAGTTGGAAATTGCTCGTCAAACGTGGCAAATGAGGTGCGTTCGTACTATAACTAGTTTTATAATTATTTTTTGCACCCCATATTGTAATGAATATATATATTTTTTTTGCACTTCATGAGTGCATTGCCTGTGACATCATTAAAATGCACTTGCAATAATTTTTTCCCATTCCCCGTAATGTAACGCAAAACTTTTGACTGTCTCTGTAATTAAACTATAGACCGATTTTCATAAAATTTCAAATGGCTCGGCAAAATTTTGTAACAATTATATATTTAAATTTTCAGACCACTCGGGAGGCTGTAACATCATTAAAATGCACTTGCAATAATTTTTTCCCATTGGCCGTAATGTAACGGAAATATTTTGACTGTCCTTGTAATTAAATTATACATCCGATTTTCATAAAATTTGAAATGGCTCGACAAAACTTTGCAACAATTATATATTTAAAATTTCAGACCATTCGGAAGGCTGTAACATCATTAAAATGCACTTGCAATAATTTTTCCCATTGGCCGCAATGTAAAGAAAAACTTTTGACAATCCCTGTAATTAAACTATGCATCCGATATCCATAAAATTTGAAATGGCTCGACAAAATTATGAAACAATCATATATTTAAAATTTCAGACCATTCGGTTGGGTTGTTTTTGCTCTGTTATATGCGGACAGACAGACGGACTGAACGACGACTATAGGTGCTACGTATTTATATAATTACGAACGCACCTAAAAACCTTAGTTTTGTCAGTTAAAAATTGAAAATAAAATTAATTAAAATAATACTTACACTGTTACATAAAATAAAAAATAATCATCTTATTACAAAGAAACAGGCCCATTTTCAATAAAATTAGTTCACAAAAATCGTCTGCAATGGGTAAGAAGACTGTTAAAAATGCAATTATTTTTTAAAAAATGAAGCGGTGGGTGGAGTTTTCTGACAACAAAATATTTTTCCTGGCACACCTAATTACCAAATCACTATTGTTTTTCCAATCTTTATAATGGTAAAGTAACTTATGAAAACAAAATTATAACTTTGTATTATAAAAGTAATAAGAAAAATTAAATATTTTTGCTTCAATAAATATATCTCATTTCTGAATTATTAAAGGAGAGGATGTAGAAGAATGATTTGAGGAAATATTTACCTACAATAGCTTATAAGTGCCCAATTAAATTATTGAAGACATTTATTATTAATCTAATTGTAAGAAGGAGAAAAAATAAGAACAGTTTTTTAAATTATTTAATTAATGATGATAATTTAAAGGTTCTAAAAAACGTATGAAAACAACCAAAAAATCATCTATGGCAGTTTATAGTATATATAAAATACCTAATATTAATGACAAATAATGCAGCTTAAAAAATCCATTTTGTTAAATAATAATAATAATAAAACAATGTCCCCTGTAAAATTATATCACATAGTTCAATCAAACAAATTTTCAGCTCGCTGTGATTTCATTATCACGAGTTATAAAAGTTTAAATTTATCGGACTGTTATATTCAGCTTTTTTTTAATTTGGGGGGTGGGGGTGTTAAAAAAATTTAAAAAGGTCCCAAATAATGTTTAAATTACAGCGTTTGGCGGCCCACGATAATTAGAATACGAGTTATAAGGTTGTGGGCACCGAGGTGACAAGGGACCGAAATGGCTAAGGACCGAAATGGCCAGGGACAGAAATGGCCAGGGACCGAAATGGCCAGGGACCGAAATGTCTCGGGACCGAAATGGTTGGGACCGAAATGTCTCGGGACCGAAATGGCCAGGGACCGAAATGTCTCGGGACCGAAATGGCCAAGGACCGAAATGTCTCCGGACCGAAATGTCTCGGGACCGAAATGGCCAGGGACCGAAATGTCTCGGGACCGAAATGGCCAGGGACCGAAATGTCTCCGGACCGAAATGGCCAGGGACCGAAATGTCTCGGGACCGAAATGGCCAGGGACCGAAATGTCTCGGGACCGAAACGGCGGGACCGAAATGGCGGGACCGAAGTGTCGGGACCGAAATGTCGTGTACCCATTTTTTATGGGGACACTTTCATTTTCGTAACCGGTTTCGAAAGTGAAAACATCCTCTTAAAAAAAAATCTGCAATGAAAATTAAAAAAATAAAAAATGGCCTGCATACAGATCGATCTCAGCTATCAAATGCAAAAAAAAAAATCATTTAAAAATATTCAAATGACACCGAGATATCTTTATAAATTTCTTCCATAGGATTAGCATTAGCGAACGGTTCTTTTCGCCTGACTGAAGTAGCCTCTTAAGAAAGAAAAACAGAAAATTTGTTAATTAGAACTCTGAAATTGCCCCCCTGTGGGGCGTACGCCCCACGTTGGGAATCACTGCTGTACATTAACATCGCATTATCATCTCAAAAAACACACACGTATGAATTTAGCAAGTTGGTGGCGGGATGTAAAAGAGAAACCGCAACTACTCAACAAGATCATACAATGCATGAGGTTTATAGAAACAAACGAGTACATCTTTTCAAATCCAGAGCCATTCTAGTCCAACTCCATCACTTGGGTGTAGCATGGAGGGAGAAACGGGTTATTAGCGGGTGCCTGGAACTTCTATCACTTTTGAATTTTTATCTTGTGCATCTCTCCAAACTCTAGTATGTGTAAATTGTAAATAGTAGGTGTTTGATATTGTTTTGTAATGTGTTTCTAATTGTGATATTCAATATTGTGTGTTTAATGTACTGTGACGTATATAAATCCATGAAAAATGTAAATAATTATGCAATCACATTAAAATGATCCTCATGTAATCACTACATACAGTCATGTAAATAGTAGGTGTTTGATATTGTGTTGTAATGTGTTTCTTATTGTCATGTTAAGTATTGTGTGTTAGATGTACTGTGACGCATATATATCCAAGAAAATTGTAAACAAATATCCAATCACATTAGGTAAAATGATCCTCATGTAATCACTACATACAGTCATGTACTGTTAAAAAAGCAGTATAATTATATCTCGATGTGAAATCTTCGGTTCGCCCAGAAAAATTGGGCAACCAATTGTAATTGTAATTGTAAATCTCACAGTAACCGAAATAAATCTCAGCAGCATGATCAGGCACCCGACGTTTCCTCTCAGACTCTGGTTGAGAGTCGGAAGGAGTGGATGTGGTCTACCCCTCGGGATTGCACTAACACTCTAAAGCGAAGGCTGAGCTCCCGAAGTGGTCATCGCTGTCATCGCTGCATAAATTAAATTCAGTAATACGGAAATAATCGTACTCTATCTTAAATAGGACGTCATCACCATGACAACCTAGAATCATTACCTATCATGAGATATCATTGAATTAATTACGCATGATGGGATTTAAAATAATAATTGCCATGGCAACCTAGAATCATTACCTACCATGGACTATCATTGAATTAATTACGTATGATATGATTTAAAAGAATAATTATCATGGCAAGGTAGAATCATTACCTGTCACGAGATATTATGGAATTAATTACGTATGATAAAATTTAATGGAATGAAATAAACTTTTATTAATATCTTTCTAACTTTTGATTCGATTTTCATAAAATTTGAAATGCCTCGACACAATTCTGCAACGATTATATATATTAAATTTCAAACAATTCCGTTGGGTAGTTTTAGCGCTATTCTATGCGGGCAAGCGGAGAGACAGACAGATGGACGGACCAGACGACGACTACACATTTATATAATTACGAATACAACTAAAAACGTTTCTAAAAACAACTTAAAGCGCTTCTAATTTAAAATACACGCCCTATTCCCTGAAAAATATGAGGAAAAAATCCGGGAAAAATATTTATGAACCGAAATGTTTGTTAAATTTATATGATTTTGTGTATTCGTAATAATATATTTCAGCCTTTGACAAAATTTAAGTTCTCTTGGCGTTTCATTTTAAATGTGACGATATTTACTACAACAGAAGCTTTAAAGTTCACCATTTAAGCATGTTTAATGCCTGTTTAAGCATGTATAGCATCATCTATTAAGCTTTTCATCAAATGTGCGAAATAAGACACGACAGTCACACATACAAATCATATAATTAATGTTCACAAATAATATATTAATATCAACATACATTATCTGTTGGTGAGTTAATTCGTTTTAAAAAAAACTGCATCACGAAAAATAAATAAATAAATTATATTGAAAATAAAATAAATAAATGCCTTAAATAGTCTTTTAACTCAGAATTAGATAGCAAAATAAATGTCTCTTTTTAACAATAGCGTAATTTTAGACATAAAAAATTCCTTCGTGTAATAAAAAATATAAAATACTTCAAGGAAAACAAATAAAAAACTTGAAAATGCCCTTATCGCATACATTTTGAAAAATGCACCTATAATATCATTTTAAATACCACGTAATTCTCACCATTAAATACTTTTTGCTTGTAATACTTCAAAAATCCCTGCCGGCCCGGCCTACAGGCGGAGGTAGATTTCGAAGTTAAGTATACTAATTTCCCAAACAAAAACCAAATCATGATTAGAGATAAACCCACTTTAACAATTTTATCTGGCCGCTTTTGACGAGTTTTTATTTCCTTTTTATATAATAAATGGTTTTATCAGAATCATGTTAGGGCGGTATTCAAAAAAATACTTTTCCATGCTCAACAACTCGAAATTTTCTGGCATAACTCCAGATTCATTTTTAATAGGAAAAACATGAAACTTGTTGACGTGATTTTTGAAGAGATTTATAAGCGACCTGTGATTTTAATTTCCGTTTAATTAATTAAAACTTGATACATAAACAATTGTTTTCTCAGTAAGACAATATTTTTCGTTTCTAACACAATCGCTTCGGGAAATTCCGTTCAAAATGGCCACTTTGACATCATTTTTTGAAATATATTCTGCCTCTGTCAAAAAATTGATCATTACGGTACATTATATAGTTTCTGAATAAGCGAATATACCAATTGGATGCGTTTGAGAGCAAAAATGAATTTAAAAATGAGTCAGAAAATAAGCAGTTTGGATTTGAATACTTCCTTTTCCAACACAATCCGCTTCGGGAAATTCGGTTCAAAAGGCCCACTTTGACAGCATGTTTTAAAATATATTCTGCCTCTGTCAAAAATTTGACCATTACGGTACATTATATAGTTTCTGAGTAAGAAAAGGTACCAATTGGAAGCCTTTGAGAGTAAAAATTAATTGTAAAATGAGTCAGAAAAAAAGCAGTTTGGATTTGAATACACCCTTACTAAGATGATATTTTTCTTCAACCGCTATGTATTTTTAATTTGTTTTTGCTGTAAGAATTGGTCCTATCCAAAACTTATCTATATAGATGTTGTAGACAATATTAAGAAGATATATGATAAATTCATGGGGGATTTTATATCTTTTGAATTGACGGAGTTATGGATTTTTTTCTTCTTCAAACGCCCTTTTTGTTTTCGTTTTTAATTTTTTTGCGGAACGAATTGGTTCTATCAAAAACTTGCGAATATAAAAGTTGTAGATAATATTAAGGAGATTCATGATAAAATTAATTGGATTTGACATCTTGAGAATTGACGAAGTTATGAATTTTTTTCTCCCAAAAACCCTATTTTTTGCGCCCCTTGAGCCCATTTTTAACTTTATCAAAAATCTGTGATACTTAAATTTTTGGACCTATTTTTAGAAGTAATAAAAACTTTAAACTGATTCGATATGTACAAAATTTAAGAAGTTATAGGGGTTTTTCGGTTTTCACAAAACCCCTCCCTATTTCCATCCCCTTGGTCCGATTTTGCCCATTAACGAACTCGACCGAGATTTTATGCCCTTGATTTTATGTATCAGTTTGGAAGAGATTGGTGCAGAATTGTGGAAGTTATCGTGTCCAGAAAAAAGTGATATATATAGATAGATACATACATATATATATATATATATATATATATATATAAAGTTTTTTACTGAGGATGGTTTGGGGTTCTAAGGTTTATGATCGGTGTATAATCTGCAAAAATTTTTCAGAAATTCCAACATAGGAACGACGCCAATAGGTAGTATTTCATACGAAATCTACCTAATTACTTCACAAATTTCTTTCGTTTTTGCTAATCACATGCAAATGTAGTTGAAAATACAGTATTAATATTCGGAAAAAATTATATTGGAGCTTTTTAAAATAAGGCAACAGTAGATAAAAAACGAGTATTTCAAAATATGAATTATTGGCGCAGCATGTTCTTAAAGGGACTTTGAGCAGTAAAACCCCATACAACCAACCAAAATATGAATTAATCTATCTCTATTCAGATATTGAAATATTGAACACAAATTTTGAAAAAAAACAAGCTGAAAAAATAAAACGTGTTTAAAAAATGATTCGTCACTGCATACTACAATGTAGTAAAGTACAAGCCTGCAAATAATTGCAAATTGTTATGCGCAGTTTTTGATCCTGTAAAAATTATATAACTGAACTATCTTGACCGATTTCAACGTTAAATAACTCTTAAAATAATTATTCGATTTAAATTTTAAAACAGCTCGTTTATCTTACTTTTCTCTATAAAACTACCAGTTTTCATATTACTTACCCACCATACGTAGTATAGGGTAAGTCTCGTAATCGTTTTAAAAATCGAAAAAAAAATTCACTGATTTGCACGTTTCATACACTGGAGATTCCGAAAAACATATTTTTAGAAAAAAAAATTGCCGTCCGTCTGTCTGTATGTGTGTCTGTAAACGCTCTATCTCCCGAACAAATTGAGATAGAACTTGAAACTTGGTGTGTACTTAGGAAGTAATAATGGGAAGAAGCCTATTGAATATCAGTACCCTCGATTATCCGGAACTATTTTTTTCGGACTCTCGAAATATTCGTTCTGATAAAAGGTATACAAAATTTTTCGAAATTGTTTATTTGAATGAATGAATATAAAAGACAATAAAAAAAAAATAAATAAATTTTGCATAAAGAATGAAGTCGATCGGATAATGAGTTGTCGAGATATTTGTAATCCTATTTTTCATTATATTAATTATATTTAAGGGAGTCTAAGTAAATTAAATTATGAATAAAAGAAACATGATACAATGCTTAGCATGCTTTCCCAAACATAAATTTTAAGGGAAACCAAACTAGTCGCCAAGGGCAGCTAGTTTGTATAATTTTGTGAGTAGCTTGGCGATTTATATAATTTGCCGAAATGGGTCGACGGGGTAATCAAGTAGTACCCTCAATTCAGTAATAGAGCATTACTATGTATTAAAAATATTTAAATATACGTTTAAATTGTATTTTGGAATTGCAATGCATTTTATAAAAAGTTTACACATGTTTTATTTTCATATTTTATATTATGCACGTCCTTGATGGGTAAGTAATACGGTGGCCCCCAACGACCAGTTTTTATATTTCAGTAGGTTTTGGAGTATAAGCCGAAAAGGGGAAAAGGTCACATTAGATTCAATACAGGCAGCAGTAGCAATTTTAGTAACTTTTTTTCAGGAAAGGAATATTTTTCATGAAGAGGAAAATAAAAGCTTACAAAATAAAAATATTTATGTTTTTTTATATTTTCCAGAGCACAAGAAAAGTAATATATATAAGAATGTGTTGAGGGAGCAACAGTTATAGGCATTTTGTATGTGCAGCAATAAAACGTACATTTTAAACTATAAAAATATTAATTGTATAAAATGCATGCTTTAATATAGTGGGGTATTTAAGTTTACCTGAGGAAAATTCCATGTAAATATATAATTCTAAGATATTAGAAGTTTTAGATGATTTTTATCATAGTAAATATGTTTTTTCAAGAAAGATAACAATTCAGAATGATATGAAATGCAGACTACGGGTGTCAAGATGCGAACCACTAAATAAAATTATATAGTACTAGCAAATCCCGCGGCTTTGCTCGCGTAATAGTTGAAATATGCCAAGTGATATTTGCATGACAATTTTTTATTAGAAGAACACTTTTTGAAATAATTCAAAAATTACAAATTAAGCCACAGTTTGACTAAACTTCATTATAAAAGTGCAATAGATAGAAATGAGATTTTAATTAATAAGAAGAACTAAAACTTATTCCAATTAAATGATAATTTAGAAAGTATTTTGAGACTTTTATGCTCATTTCAGTATTCATTTGAAGTTTTGAAAATTTTAGAAACCATCTTAACACACTTACATCTTAAAATTAACCATCATGTCTAATTCCAAGCTTCTTGTCTAATAGTCTACCACCTCTCTGGTGTTGGTGGCACCAACATAAAATGCCGAAACAGAGTTGAGATAGAATGTCTCGAAAAATGTTGAAACAGAGACTGTCACCATTAATTTACCAACATTAACCTCGAAATCGGTTGGTATATCCTAATATTCTATAGAAAACGGAATTTAGATGTTTTTAAAGGCTTTCTTGTTGTTCCTGCCAAACAGGTGGTAGTGGTACCAGCATAAAATATAGCCCGTATAGGATTAGAGACTATCACTCTTGATTCGCAACCAATAACTTCTGTAATTGGTTTATTATTTCCCGAGATTCCATAGAAATCGTAATTTAAGACTCTTTTAGAATGCTTTTCGCTCCTTTCCTTCGCTTCACCACTTTTTAATTTTGAATTTATTTTCGACTGTTCTTAGAGGACATTTATATTTTATAAGTAACTACCGTGCTATATTTAAAGTTTCTAGCCACTTCAGTACCGCAGAAATTGCAATTTAGAAAGTTTTTTGCTCCTGCAACCCTCCACATAAAATATACCTTATGTTTGAGCAGGTTCTATCACCATCAATTTGCAGCCATTATGTTTGAAATCGGTTTCGTATTTCATACGATTGCATAAAAATCGTAATTTAGAACGCATTTCTCTCACTTCATCCTTTAAAATTTGGAATTTTCTTTCGACAATTCCTAGAAAGCATTTGCATCTTTGAAGCAATCACGCATTTCAAATTTAAAACATTAGATCCCCTCAGTAACACAAAAAACGCAATTTAGAAAATTTTTTGCTCCTGTAACCCCCAGGTGGTAGTGACAACAACGTAAAATATAGGCTATGTTGGAGCGGGGACTGTGACCATCGTTTTCACACCATTATTTTTTAAATCGGTTTGGTACTTCCTGAGATTGCGCAAAAATCGCAATTTAGAACGCTTTTCGCTCATTTTCACCCCTTTAAAATTTCAATTTTTTAGGATATGTTCTTAGAGATTATTGGTATCTTATAAATAACTGCCCTGCCTAATTTCAGGATTCTAGGCCCTTAGTAACACAAAAATCGCAATTTAGAACGTTTTTCGCATCTGCAACCCCTAGGTGGTACACTGTAAAAAAAAATTTGTAAAGTTACTAAAATTTTTCTAGGAAACTGGGATTCCAGGAACTTTTT
Source organism: Maratus speciosus (assembly GCA_963932465.1). NCBI lineage: Eukaryota > Metazoa > Arthropoda > Arachnida > Araneae > Salticidae > Maratus > Maratus speciosus. The sequence goes on along the minus strand of OZ010799.1, from coordinate 356,000,317 downwards.
ATGTAACGGCAACAAGAAAAATTCCTGTAACAGATGTTGTTACAGAAATTTTTGCTGTTGCCGTTACATAAATAGTTCCTGGAATCCCAGTTTCCGAGAAATATGTTAGTAACTTTACAGATTTTTTTTTACAGTGTAGTGACACCGACATGAAATAGAGCCTATGTTGGAGCAAGGGCTGTCATCATCGATTTCCAACCATTACTTTTGAAATAGTTTTTGTACTTTTTGAGATTGAGTAGAAAACGCCATTTAGAACGTTTTTTAGAATACTTTTCGCGCATTTTCACCTCTTTTATTTTTCGAATTTTTTAAGAAACGTTCGTAGAGATTATTTATATCTAATAAGTAACTACCCTGCAAAATTCCATCTATCTGGACCCTGCAGTAACACAAAAATCGCAATTTCTAACGTATTTTTGCTCCTGCACCCCCTTTTAGGGGTAGTAGCACCGACATAAAATATAACCTATATTGGAGCAAGGGTTATCACCATCATTTTGACACCATTATTTTTGAAATCGGTTTAGTACTTCTTGAGATTGCGTAAAAATCGTCCTTTAGAACGATTTTTAGAACGCTTTTTGCGCATTTTCCCCCTTTTCAAATTTCAAAATATTTTAAGAAATGTTCTTGGAGATCATTTATATCTAATAAGTAACTACCATGCCAAATTCCATCTATCTGGACCCTTCAGTAACACAAAAATCGAAATTTCGAACGTTTTATGCTCCTGCACCCTATTTAGGTATAGTTGGCACCGACATAAAATGTAGTTTATGTTGGAGCAAGGGTTGTCACCAACATTTTGACACCATTATTTTTGAAATCGGTTTGGTACTTCCTGAAATTTCGTAAAAACCGCCATTTAGAACGTTTTTAGAACGCTTTTCGCGCATTTTCACCCCTTTTTAATTTTGATTCTTTTAAGAAATGTCCTTAGAGATCATTAGTATCTTATAAGTAACTACCACTCCAAATTCCATGCATCTAGGCCCTTCAGTAACACAAAAATCGCATTTTTAGAACGTTTTTTGCTCCCGCACTCCTTTTTGGTCAGCGGCACGGACATAAGATATAGCCTATGTTCTAAGTTGGACTACCACCATCATTTTGATACCATTACTTTTGGAATCGGTTCGGTAGTTTTAGACCTTACCTCCTACAAATAAGCAATTTTTACCTCTTTATAATATTAGTATAGATTAGTATAGATAGATTGGTATGCAATATACCTAATATACTATTTTTTTTTTTTTTTTTTAAGGAACTAAAAATATTTTAAACGATTGTTTATAGCGTAAAATTCTTAAATAGAATATAGAAGGATTTTTTAAAGAAAAATAGTCTGTTTTTTAATAACAAAAATGACATTTACGCTAATGTCAGACGAACGTTTTTTTGCACTCTTTTTTTTCCTACATATCATCCCTACACAATGCCGCTAGCATTGTCTAGGGATGATATGTAAGGAAAAAAGCGTGCAAAAAGACGTTCGTCTGACATTAGCCTTAAAGAAGGGTCTATACTGATCTTGCTCTTCATAATAACAATTAATGCAAGGTAGCATAGTATATCAATAATATATAATATTAGAAGTTTACATTAAAATAATGCACCTTTAGCGGCAACAGTAGATGAATAAAATTTCACGATATTTATTAAAATCAATAGTTTTTCGTTGTTCTGTTGTACAGTCGTAGAAAAAAAAAAGTTAACACCCTCTACTAACTCCTCAACAAATTATCGTAGAAAAAAGTTACTGGTATCGTACGATTGGAAATAAAGTCTACTTTTAAAGGATGTATATAAAATTCAATTAGGGAGCTATCTACATATTAAAACGAACACAAACTTCATTTCTTCAATGTTTATACCCATTTAACAAGATATTTCAAATCTTTGATTCAAACTATGCCTAGACACCAAATTTCAAGTCATTTGAACGATAAGTTTTTGAATTATAAACTTTCAAAATTTAGTGCTTCTAATGTTAAATTGCATTTTTATATTTTTATTAATATCTTCTAGAATTATATTCCTAATGCGCTAATTTTTTGTGTAGCAATAATACTAAAATACCCAAACATAAATACCTGGAATTTGCAATTTTGCATAATTTTATGATATGAATTATGAAATTAATATTCGAAAAAATTATGTATTGCAACCTACAATTTGATGGATTTAGATTCTTTAAGTCCTGCCTTAAGGAAATCCAAAAATTCACATTTTTCTTCCAAGTAGTTTTCAAATTATGCTTAAAAAACGGCAGAATGATGGTTTAAGATGATAGAGGTGACTTGATATTTTGAAATTTCTTATGCTATTCTGTAATCTATCAGTCTTCATTGACTACTTGAGTAGCACTTAAGAGGCCTTGATCAAGAATTGGGCTTTTTCGGTCAGCAATCGAGTACAGAACTTCAGTTTGAATACAGCACCTAAAATACACTCGTTTTATAATAATTAATTTCTCGGTAACTTATCGTACGAATTGCATAAAAAAATTTTTCAGGCTAATTGAAGGGTGTAGAGTTTATTTATGCTGTCAGAATTGTGTACTGCTATTGAGAAACACAAAATTACGGTTCGTTTTAATATGTAGATAGCCCCCTAAGCAAATTTCATATACATCATTTGAAAGTAGATTTTATTACCAATCGTTCAGTACCAGTAACTTTCTTCTACGATAATTTGTTAAGGAGTTAGTTTGGGGTGTTTCCTTTTTTTTTTTCCACGACTGCACATACGTCTAAACTAAATCTCAATAAGGTTCACTCAAAAATGTACTGTACACTGATTTTTTAAGATATGAATATCAGTCAATGTGAACTTTTGTAAACTCATTGAAAATATTAATGCTTATATTATTTGCTGAGTGAAGTTCAAGTTGTTATAAATTCTGCTTATTTACCTATTTTAATATATTTCACAGTGTATGCTCCAGATGAAAAAAGATTCCATTTAGAATGTTCCCCTCGAATGAGTGAAAAACAATTCAGTATCCTGAAGACGAATTCAGAAAGCTGTGATACATATGTACCTATAACAGGACAGACACTTTCTGAGGTAAAAGAGAAATATATATAATTTCCTGTTTGCAGAATAAATTAATTATTATAAAACGGAGATGTACTGCGTGTCTGTAAAAGATCTGATACATTTTGATGTTTAATAATTCATAAAATAAGGAAGTTATATTTAAATTAATAACATTAATTTAACAGAATAAAACCTCTTTAAAGCGACCACGTTCCATTCCAATAAAAATGGGTCGCTCCGAGAGGTGGTCTCTTAATGGAGGTCATGTTTAAATCTAGATTTTAATTGTTGAAAAGGGTAACAATGTTACTAAAATTTATTTTTCACATTAGAAAAAAATATAGTAATTTAAGTATCAAATCAAAAGTCAATTACATAAGTTAATTACTGCAGAGTTTAAAAAATGAATACATTGACGTTTGCTTTGATTGTACGGTTTTATTTTTTATAACTTTTATTTCCCAGTTCTTTTTTCCCCAGTTCAGCAAATAAATGCATTTTTTTTTTTTTTTTTTTTTTTTTTTTTTTTTTTTTACGGAACAAATAATGACGATTTCATTAATTTATCTATTTCTTTGAGAGTTTCCCGACAGAATAGCGCAGGGGAGTTTATTGACCGTCATTCTTACTTTGTCATCAGAGTTTATTCATTGCCTATAAAGACACAAAGGGATTTAAACACTTAAATGTTACCAGGATAAAAAAAAATCTAAACTTAGTTTAGAAGTCTGATGAATGATGCGCTCTGAGGAATTATTTTTCTAATAAAACCTTCTTCAAGCGACCAGAAAAAAACGGAAGTTTCTTCTAAGAAATTGGTCGCTCATGGAGGGAGTTCAACTAGGATGGTCTCTGAATGGAGGTAAAATTAGTATTGAGCCTATGGGAATAAATTTCGTTCCATGAAAAAATGGTCGTTCAGGGAGGTGGTCGCTCAATGGAGGTCGTGGCACAGGGAAGTTTCACTGTATATAAAAATATAAATGTGTCTTTCTGCTTGTAATTCTATACAAATTCACAATTTGGAAGCCAGAATTGTGAAATTTAACGTACATGTATATTAAAACACGACCGAGACAACTGAAGTAATCCAGAATCGAAATAATTTATAGTTAATTTTTAATTAATAAAAAACCACCCATTTAATAGCATTTTTCTATCAAATTTAAACATTTTTCGTTATAGCAGTTGCCAACAATTAAAAATCCAAAATAAAATTCCTACCACAACAATTACTTTGCTATTGCAAGATTTCCACGTGAAAAATAAAAATCAAATAAATACTTTGACGAATTTAAATAAAAAGCGAATATTACGTCATAACTTTTCTATTGCAAGACTTCCACGTGAAAAATAAATATGAAATAAATAGTTTGCCGAATTAAAAAAAAAGGTGAATATTTCGTCATATTGGAAATAAAATGGACGTCAGCAGGTAAATGTATAACGCCTTCAATAAAAATATAATGTGGTCATATGAGTTTGAAAAAACTATTGAAACATGATAAAAACCCGATTATGGAAATATTGGCCTATTTTAACATTTTGAAGTTCTCTGAATTTGTTTTCGAAATTTTTAAATCTATTACATACGTGTACGGTTGCGTGTACATTAGAATTTCCACAAAGGTTTAGGTCCCTAGAGCTCATTCTTAGTGAACAACTGAAATAAGGATTTCAGATTTTTTTTAAATAAAATTCATAGAATTTTTGTACTTGTAATTTCTCTTTAATCGTGAAAGAATTATATATATAACAAAATACTCGAAAACAACTTTTCATCGAAAAGGTTTTAATCTCGGTTTGAATCCAGATCACATATTATACTTACTAAGTAAGTCGGTAATCTGTCGTTCGGATTAATTTTTTTTTTTTTTTTTTAAGTGAAAATTACGTAAATTAACACGCAATCGTTGATTTTGCAAAATTGATTTTTCAAAACAAACATTCTTAAAATTCCGGGCAATGCCAAGTACTTTAGCTAGTGGTTGGATAAATTCAAAAAGTTTTATGGCCCTTGAATCTCCACAGATTCAGATTCAGATTCAGGCAGGCGGGGAGGCCTACCAATTGGTTTGAGCTCAACTAGCCCCACCCAGCAATGTTTATTTAAAACAAAAAAAAAATTACAGAGATAAAATAATGGTAGGTAATAACAAATAATTGAGATAATGAAATAAGTATAGGTAACAATAGTAAGATAGCCGAGTTGAGCGCTTTACAGACGTATAACATATAATGTTTCTTTAAAACAGTTATAGAATTAGTGTTATTGTTAAAGTAAAAGTTTGTTTGATTAGTTCAATAGCTGATCATCATTATCATATAATAGGTCCTGTGGAGGCATTTGGAAAAGTCCTTGATTGTTTTCAATCAGTGTTATGCAGTTTATAATTTTTTGTAATAGTGCTGGTTGTTTTCTGATTATTTTGAACCATGAAGAGAGACTTATCATTCTGGAGATTCTGAGGTGGTATATGGATGTTAGTGTGCATTCCGTTACGTAGTGCAGCGAGGTTCCTCGTTTTTCACACGTGCAGTAGCCCGAGTCGGCTTTTCCGAACTTTACAAGATAATCTGGAAAGGGCCCGTCGTGATTTGTTGCAAACAAGAAGAGGTTTCTGTGTGATAGTAATGTCTCCTCTGAGACAATAGGTAGAAGTGAATATGTAAACCTTCCTCTATGATCAGAGTCCCAAATTCTCTGCCATTCCTGTTGTATTTGTAATTTTAGTTGTCGTTTGAGATGAGATGGTGGTAAAGGTAGAAATACTTCTGGTAAGTTAGGATTTATGATTGCTTCTTTTGCCTTTTGATCTGCTGCCTCGTTTCCTGCTATTCCGGAGTGTCCTTTTATCCATTTTAGTATTATCTTTTTATTTGTATTCTGTAGTAATTGAATTATTTTCTGGACCAGTGCTATTTTTGTTGTGCTGTCTTCAATGGCTTGTATGCTCGAGAGGCTATCTGAATATATTATTGCACTTCCATCCATTCCACTGCTCGAAGTACAGATAGCATTTCCGCCTGGTATACGCTGTTTTCTATCCTTAATTTTGTTTGAAAAGTATGGCACAAGATTGAGTTTTCGTATGCACAGAACGCTAACCCCGTCCCTTCTTCCATTTTGGAGCCGTCTGTGTAGATTTGTACTTCCATTTGGAGGTTTTCATTTGCCTTGTGTAGGTAATTTTTGTAAGGACATACTGATGAATTTGGGGATTTACCTTGATAGAATTCTGGTCTAAATTCTTCTACTGGTGTCCCCAATCTTAGTACTTTCCCCGATGTAGCAATCTGAGCTACCCTGAGATGAAGTGGAGGGATTCCTGTTAAGGCATAAAGTGCAAAGGTGGCCGTTTTTCTATATGCGCCCGACACAAAAAGAAGGCACTGGGCCTGTATTGAGGACAGTAAGCGAAGCCCATGAGATTTCTGTAGGTGGTTCTGTAGGTCGTTCTGTAGGTGGTTTCTTTGTTGCATTATATTTTGATACACTTGACATCTTGATGAGTTTTCTGCATGATTATAGTCATACGCTCTTCCATCTGGGAATACTGTGTTTGTGCAGTTTATGCATTTCTGTTTTCTTGTTTCTTTTTGAATTGGGCAATTTTTAGATTCGTGATTTTTAGCACAATACGCACATGTTGAGTTTCTTCTACATTTTTCGGTGGTATGCCCATATTTTTGACAGTTGCTGCATCTTATGATTGGTGAGTAGGGTCTAATTTGACATGACAAAAAGCCAACCAAAATTTTACCTTTTTTGAGTAGCCTAATTGCCATTGCGTCATCCAAGTCTATCATTAATTGATATGATTTTGCTTTTTCCCTTGAAATTTCTTTATGTAAATTTTCGAATACGTCTTCCGCATATTCTTTTATTTTGAGTTTAATTTCTTCTGGTGTTACAGTTTTTGGAATTCCCATTATTAATATCTTCCTTCTCCTTTCTGCTGCGTATTTTAATGAGACCAGTGAGTTTATTTTCTCACTTTCTTCAATCAGATCTGACAGTTTGTCCACATCTTCATTTGTTTCTGACCTCACTATGAGTGTGTTTTTATCCTTCGAGAGCGTGCTGAATATTTTGATTTTGTTTGTCTTTAAGTTAATTTCTGTATTGAGTGCTTCCCTTATGAAAGCCTTGTATTTATTTTTCTCGTTAGTAGTAATGCTGATTTAGAGTAGATCTGTGCTGATGCTGACGTTACTGAGGCATATGTGAATTCTTTATTTAATTCAGTTTGTTTTAACGAATTACTTTGTTCTGGTTTTTTACTTGGTCTGCGAGCTTTATTATGTTTTCTAGCCTTTCTTCCAGCTTTCCATATAGTTTTGTCATTGTTTTCAATGCTTGATTGTTTTGCTCTTGTTGTTCATTTTTGATTTCTATTTATTGTTGTAATTTTTGGTGTGAGGCCCTCAATTTCCCGTAGATTTCCTTAATTTCTCCCAATTTAGTACTTTTTAAATCCTTTTCCTCTGGAAACTGTAATGATAGTTTTAACTTTTGTTCTTTCTCTTGAATCAGTTTTTTTATTTTTTCATTCTCTTCCATTAGCCGATCCATTTCTTTATTTATTGCTTCTATTGTTTCTTCATGGTTTTGTTCATTTTCTTCTAGATTTTCTTGAGTCTTCTTATTTTGCTCCTTCAGTGCCAGTATTATTTGACTTTTTTCTTTTTCTGAATCTGGAAGTATTCGAATTTCTGCATTGATATTATTCATGAAATTTGTTGCTTCCTGGTCGTGTTTTGCTTCACGTTTTCTTAGCAACCTGAACATCATTTCTAATTGTTCCATTATGTTCAAATTTCCGGCTATTGCTTCTTTTAAATCCATTAATTTTTCCCCTTGTAGTGGAGGAGGTGGCCGACTTGAATGTTTATTTTTTTTCCTTGGTTGAGTATTGTGACGGAGTTTTGATTATTTCTATATCTTCTAATGATAAGTTGTCACATGACTTTGATAACCTTGAGTAATTTTTCCTTCTGGTCTTTAAATTCGTTGTTCTTGGAGTATCCTCCTCTTTTTCTGATGAAGAACTCATTTTGTGTGCTTTTGTCCTTTACTTTTCTTTATCAGTTTTTGTATGGAGTCAAATACTTTATCAGCGTTTGTTCCTAGATGTAACAGTTATTTTCAGTTTTTCTACTTCTAGCAGTTTGAATGGAATTTTTTACTGGATTTTTAGAATTTTCTTTTTAGTATTTTACTAGTGATTTTAGTGTTTTTACTTCACTAATTTTAGTTATTTTAGATTTTTCGGTATTCCTTTTAACCTCAGCTACTTTTTCTCAGCGACTGGGTTTGACGCTATTTAGGTTGTTATTATTTTTCAAGATTTTTAAGTTTCTTTAAGTGCAAAATAATAAATATTTATATGCAGGATAAAGGATAAGGGATCACTAGGCCCCCCACTATACATCTTTGAATGAAAGGTATATAGAAAGAAAAAAGCAAAAACCAATAGTCGAAACTATTGAAAATGACTAAGAAAAATAAATTTGGAACAGTGGGGTCATTTTTTGAAAAATAAAAGACAAATAATAAGAATAAATGATAGAAAGATAATGCCAAAATAAATGAAAAATGGAATATGTTGCTAAAACTTCCCGTGCATAATGAACTTCCAATATTTGGTGCTGCTAGATACCTGTCAAAAATCCACATCCACTGAATATACATCACTTTACAAACTGATGTGATTATATACAGAAAATTCTAGATAAAAAAAAAGCAATATGAAAGATAATAGCAATATTTACACTTCATTATTCCAACCACAATTCACAAAGGATAAGAAAAATCAAATATCACGAAACGATTATTGTTCAGCAGATGGGAAAACGCAGGCAAAAAGATTGTGTAACATTAACAGACTTTATATTATAGCATAACTCTTAATCGACTATAAATACGGAACAGTCAACCAAGAAGTACTCTAAAACAATAACAATATAAAATGAAGTAAAACAGATTAAGATGATTATAGATATAAACAGAGTATGTACAGGATATAACAAATGACAGTATTTACAGTAACAAGTTAGAATTCTATTCCACTTGCCCAAAAAGATGCGAGAGGCCGGTGGTTGAGGAAACACTGAAGAAACCTACAATAACTGTGTGTAAAGCAAAATGAAACCACTGCCGGACTGATTTAATACAGGATATTTTGATGAAGAAAACTAATGAAAATATACATTACTTACTAAACATAAAATAAAGAGGTCCCGCTGCGCTAACCTAAGAAAGAATTTATTAAGCTGGGCAAATATTTACTACACGTTACCATAATCTATTTATGGTAATGAATAATACCCTAATAGATTAGTTATATACGAGAACATTGTAGATGAGTCCACAATTGTATGGATGATATAAAAGAAACAGTAACAGTGATGTACGAGATAAAGTGAAAAATGAAACTGGGACATTCTAAGCAGTCAAAGGGTTGATAATTTTAGAAAGGTTCAGTTTCCTAGCTAATTTAATAATAATAATAATAATAATAATAATAATAATAATGAAATAAAAGTTAAGTTGAAATATGTAAAAACCTAGAAAAATGCATTGGGACCATCTAATATAACAGTGGGTTACAGAATGTAAATAGGTTGAGATCCAAAAGTACTTTTTAAAAAAAGTAACAAATGATAAACTTATGTTGTTATAAACGTGAAATACTGCAATGGGACCGCCTAAGCAAGTAGTAAGAAAAGGATTGTAAAAGGAAACAGTACCCTATCTAAATTATTAAAAAAATTAATCAAAAGTTTGGCAAATTGATGATCAAACCTGCAAAACTATAGTGGAATCACTGAGCATTCAATGATTTAAGAATATTAAAAGAATCAGAACTTTAGCATAATTATTTAAAAAAAAAAAGACAAAAGTTAGGGAAAAATGGTAAAATCTAGAATACTGCTTGGGACAATGAAATGACATGTTGATATAAGTTTCTGTACAAGACTCAAAAATCCAACTAATGAAGATGCAATTGTTAAGCTATGAAGGTTAAATGAAAAAGATAGATACAAGTATCAAAGTGGGACAGTGTAGTTGTCTAAGTAAAAGTTACGTGAAAATTGCATGATAAACAAGAAAGTGTCAAAAGTTAAAGAAAATGTAAAAGATATGAGAAATTTGAGAAAAATTTAAGGTGGGACAAAATTATAATGTTAATAGTAATAATTTAAAAGAAGAACGAAGTCTCTAGCTCAACTTGCAACAAAGTTGCAAAATTTGTAGATATGGTGGAGTGACGAAAGGTGGGGCAAAGAATAAAGAATAAGTCTAATAATAAATAATAGTCAATTTTTTGTTGAATAAGATGAAAGATAGTACAAGAAACACAAGAGTATAAATATGCCCCACGCTGCCCCTCTTGGTGGAGCCCCTAGCTGAGCTAGAGGAAAGCCGAGGGCGGCAAAAGAAGCAGAAGAAAATGTTGCTTAGGCGGTTTGCACCTAAGTACGGCGCAAGGAAAAAGCCCTACGAGCAGTACTTTCCGAGAAAAATGCAATTTGTAGAAAAAATTTCATTCAAAAACCCTCATTAATCCTTAAAATTAGTTAATAAGGTACTTGGTGGCAGTCCTAATACTAACTATATATCTCAATAGTTACAGACCACCTCCCAAGGCACTATAACGTTGAACAATTCCTATAGAATAACATTATTTGTTCTCTATCTGTATAGAAAAGGAAAGCCTATAAAATGAATTTAAATGGTAAAAGAAACAAAATGGCGGCCCCTAATCCTTAACTGTACATGTACTTAATTTATAATGATATACCTGACAGAGTACCCCATCAGACCCCAAAAAGTTATGAAATAGCTCAATTTAACAGTATAAAAGATTAAAACTGGTAAAAGAAACAAAATGGCGGCCCCTAATTCTTAACTGTACATGTATTTAATATATAATGATAAACCTAACAGAGTACCCCATCAGACCCAAAAAAAGTTATGAATTAGCTCAGTTATACAGTATAAATTAGATTATAACTGCAGAAAGAAATATGATGGCGGCCCCTAAACCTTAACTGTACATGTATTTAATATATAATGATAAACCTGACAGAGTACCCCATCAGACCCAAAAAAAGTTATGATTTAGCTCAATTTACAATTTAAAATAGATTAAAACTGATAAAAGAAACAAAATGGCGGCCCCTAAGCCTTAACTGTACATGTATTTAATTTATAAACATAAACCTGACAGAGTACCCCTTCAGACCCAATAAAGTTATGAAATAGCTCAAATTTACAGTATAAATTAGAATATAACTGAAAAAAGAAGCAAAATGAATGTTTACTTTTTAAACCAATCATATTGATATGTTCCTTACTGACGTCAAATAGAGTAGCTCATTTATAAAGGCAACTTAGCTGATCTAACAGAAATTCTCCGAAAATAATACAACTAAACCTTTAAATTTTTACCAAAGTCAGATACAGAATGCTGAAAACCACCAACCTCTCAATCGCTAGAGAACAAATATTGATACTTTTCAAAAGCAAATTAAAAATACTTAATGGCATAATTAAATAATAAAACTTATACCGCTAGAAAGCCTGAAGTTTAAACTTTCAGGAAAAACTGATAGTTAAGCAGAAAACAAAGTTTAAGGTAGTTAAAAACTTAAATTACAATGTAAACAAAAATGCGTAAAGCTATGGGAAAGTGGATAGAACCAAAAATTTTAAAACCAATTTTCATAAATTTTTTAAACATATTTAATCTCAACCCAGAAATACATGAGGGGTGGCGGAGCAAAGCCCTATCTTTATAGAATAAAAAACAAGTAAAAGTTATCCAAAATAGTTAAGAAAAGATTAAAAACAAGCTATGTTAAAAAGTGTCAACAACATCAAAACCCCCATATATTTTAATGGGCGAGGGGAACTGAAAAGAAACAAAAAAGTGACCACTCTTGAAACGCTCAGAAATAACATAAAAAATAATCAAAACCTATAAAACTGGATAAATTCTTGGAGCATAAACATTAAATAACCTGAATAAAACAATTGATAAACGAAGTGAAGATGTTAAAGTTGTTAAAGTTGTTAAAAAAGCTTAAGAAATACGATGTTTACCTAATGTAATTTCAATGGGAAAACGAATGCCGAAATCATGACTTTTTAACTTGGATCGGAAATAGTTAAAACTTGATAAAAACTTTAAAAACTTAGTTAAAAAATGATCTACGATCTTTAAAATAGATGAATCGAACAAATGTTTTAAGTTAACGAGCTGAATTCAGTGACTACTGAGCGTCTCAAAAGTGTCAAAAATTTCAATTTTTGAAAATGGCGCAGATACATTGAAAAAGTGGGTTGACTGTTTATACTCATAAATAATTACTTTTAACAGTTAGAAGTACAAATATAGTATAAAAATGTTGGAAAATGAACGTAAAGTATAAGTTTAACAAGAATTTTTTAAAAATATGCAGTTTACGTAAGTTATAAGCACAGGAAGTCAGTGCACATTATCGTATCCGAGAGTCATGGAATTCGAAAGTTAGAGGAAGTGTAAATGCTCATAACTCCGGAAATAGTGCACCTTGCAACATAAACTATGTATCAAATTAAAGACCTTGAAGAGAGAAAAAGAAAGATGTATAGTACAAGGCTCTAGCTTACCCCATTCCTGAGAATTTAGCCGATGAAGACGAGCATATTTTTTTTTAATGCTTCAACCGACATTGAAAATTAATTCCGTTTTTTGAATCTCCACATGCGCAACCTTCGTCGCACAGTAGACTCTCTCAAATTCGCAACCATAGAATCCGCACATTCTCGCAGATGTAAACAATGGAACTTTCAGTTTACAAGGACAGGGCCAACATTGTTAATCACAGATTTTGATTATTTTAATATATGTTGTAGGGTAGGTGACCCCTTAGTCTCAGGTTCAACGGATTTTATCCAACGCTCCTTAGTTCTTGAGAAACCGGGGGGTCTAATAGTGGTACACAACTAAAATACTTTGTCAAGAAAGGGGTATGTTGGTCGTAGCTCAGTTGGTACGGAGTTTGCTAGCTGATCTGCGGGCCCGGGTTCGGTACCCGAGCGCGCTACGTTTTTTCTCATTTTTTGTTTTATAATTATATTTGTAATTATGATTTAATAATTTAAATTAAAAATTTTAATATCACACATTAATTATAATGTTAACAAACTTAAATTTATCATTTTTTATTTTTAAACTATTTTCTCATCCTTTAAAGAGTTTTAAAAAGAAATTGAATCTATTTTTGAATGATAAAAATTCCAAAATCGTGACAAAATCTGTTGTGGTGCCATCTAGTTATGATAAAATAAAAGAATATTCAAATAAAATAAAAATAAAAACAGAAAGAAGGTCAAGGTTAAAGTAAAATAACTTGAAAGTGCAAGCATAAATATTAAAAATTTAAAAATCTTTAATATGCATAAAATCGGTTGTAATATAATTCTGATGCTAATTTTAGGTATTTTTTAATATAATTATTCTTATTACTTTAAAAATAGAATAATAGTATTAACGCATTGACTTTCTTTGTTAAAGCAATGCGTAAATGATGTTTCTTTAAAATCACGAATTGACACAATTGCTCAATATCATTGCATCGATAAAGAATAACGCGAAATACATTTTAAAAGTGATTTTTAAAAAATTAACTATTTTATGATGTTTTATATAGCTATTTAGTTAAAAGTAAAATATTAAATAGGTTAAAATATAATTGATATATAATATTATAAATTTTAATTGACAATGAGATTATTATGTTATATTTACAAATATATTTATAAAACAAAAAAGGAGAAAAACAAATGTAGCGCGTCCCGGTATCGAAACCGGGCCCACAGACCAGCCGAGAAACGCCATACCAACTCAGCTACGACCAACCTGTCCGTTTAGTTCCAAAGTAAGTATTTAAGTTGTGGTACTACTATTAGACCCCCCGGTTTCTCAAGAACTAAGGAGCATTGGATAAAATCCGTTGAACCTGAAACTATGGGATCTCTACCCTACAACATATATTAAAATAATCAATATCTGTGATTAACAAGGTTGGACCTCTCCTTGTTAGATTAGGGACAAAATTACAGACATTTATTTTTATATCAGTCCACATGTATTATTTTATTTTTATATCATTCCATATTCCAATTCTAGTTAATATGGCTGAACTTATGCCTTTTTCAAGAAGGAAGAATAAATTCATTTCTGAAAAAAATATAGATTTTGAGGATATCACAGGTACTTACAAACTTTTTACCTAATATAATCATAGGTTAACGAAGCTTTTTTAGTTATTAAGTCAGTCTAAACCTGAAATAAAACTCCCTTATTTTGTTATTTTGATTTGAATTCATACCGTATATATGTGTGGCAAATTTTATTCGATAATTCAATACAAATGTATCTCGTCTTTATTATGCATATTTAATCATACACTATTAATTATTTACTTGACCTTTACTTTTGATAATTTAATCAATTTTAAAACTATCTTAATTTTTATTGTTTTTATTTATTACACTGTAAAAAAAAAAAATCTTTAAAGTTAGGAAACTCGGATTCCTAGAACTTTTTATGTAACGGCAACAACAAAAATTCTCGTAACAAATATACTTTTGCACCGTAAATCAAAACCCTGTAAGGTTACTAAGAATTTTTTAGGAAACTGAAATTCCTAGAACTTTTTATGTAATTGCAACCGGTGTTACAGGTAAAATATTAGTAAAATTGCTGTAATTTTAGTAGATTCTTTTAAAGAGTCAATACACTGTTTTAAACATTAGTGTCGTAAAGGAAATTTTCACCTTGTTATTAATTAACTTTATAATATACTTATAACTACTTAAAAGGTGACAAAAACATATAAAAACATATAAAAATATTATTTAATGTAACCCGAGATCTTTCGAACACAAACGAGTTCATTTTCAAAGGGAAAAAGATGATTGACTGAATAGAAATACGTTTTAAAAACAAAAACAAAAATAGTACGCATGCGCAAGCGGAGTTCAGTCCATTTCTCTGCAGAGGGATGAAAAGATCAGTTCATCTTATCAGGAGGTCGTGAAATATTTAAGATATTGTACCATATTGCGGGAATATTATAGGAAAGGATCTGATATCAAGTTCAACAAACCAAATACAGCTTTATCCAGATTGCATCAAACCGAAAATATTAAAATAAACTTCGAAAAAGCTAAAATTATTATTTCAACGTCTAACCACTACTCCAATAATCCGTGAATCCATTGAAATTTTACTTAGAAGTGATAATGTTTGTAACGATGTCCTTCCTATAATATTCCCGCAATATGGTACAATATCTTAAATATTTCACGACCTCCTGATAATATGAACTGATCTTTTCAACCCTCTGCAGAGAAATGGACTGAACTCCGCTTGCGCATGCGTACTATTTTTGTTTTTGTTTTTAAAACGTATTTCTATTCAGTCAATCATCTTTTACCCTTTGAAAATGAACGCGTTTGTGTTCGAAAGATATCGGGTTACATTAAATAATATTTTTATATGTTTTTATATGTTTTTGTCACCTTTTAAGTAGTTATAAGTATATTATAAAGTTTTCTTTTAAAGAGTTACAGATTTCTGTAGCTTTACAAAACTAGTTTTGCAGATTTACATCTTTTTTATACAGTGTACAAATAAAATTTTAGTAAGCATAAGCATTTTTCTAAATTTACATCTGTAGCATTACAGATTTTTTTTTTTTTTTTTTTTTTTTTTTTTACAGAGTATTTTACTCAATTATCTTAATATTTTACTATATTGTGAGCATTCAATATGATTTTGATTGCATTGTTGCATTCAAATTACTGTTTAAAAATGTAAACAAAGCAATGGCCAGAAATCCGCAAAATTCTAAAATTATAACCAGTGGTTTCATGTTGTGCGGATTTGAGGGAATCGTTAGAAAAAAGTCAGAAGTGAAATCGGTAGTCGATCTCAAGCGAGGTACGGGCATGCATGTTGACATCCACAACGGCTATTGCGGTTGTAATCCTGGCCTCATCAATGTTCCTGGAATGTTCGACGCTTTCCTCCGGTAATCTTTTGGGGAATTAAATATATATGTATATGATTGTATTAGTAATTATGTTAAAATACAAACGGATAAACTGGAATTTTGAAAAATATATAATGGCAAAACAAAACATACTTTATAATACAATAAGGATTTTTTTTTTAAATCTGGTACTTAGGCACATGTACAAATAATACCAAAGTCCTATGAGAAAATTAAAAAATAAATTTTAAAAAATCTAAATTGAAAAAAAAATTTGTTAGTTATAATTTAAGAAAAAGTATTTAATTTTTATACAAATGATTAAAAAGCTATTGTACTCAACGTTTATATACCCGTGGTCAAATACGAAATTCGTATCTTATTACTTTATATAAAAGAACTGGCTATTTAATAGCTGTTAAATCAATGATACAAATAAACATAAAAATAAAACTTAAACTGATTTTTTAAAATATGTAGTATCCAGTTACATGTTTGGTTTATGTATCTAAAAATGCCACTTTGAATGGCAATAAGCACATATTCAGAAAGACGCCAACAATCTCAGACACTAACTGTAATAATAACCTGCTTTGACTTGACGCTGCCTGTGGATATCTTATTTGAAATGTTGTCAGAGCGTTTTTGGCGATGTAGAAACAACAGCAATTTACTGTTAATCAATACTGGAATTACAAAAACGCTGCATTTTAATGCTAGTGAAGCGATTCACAACAAAATCAGCTGTAACATGTGATCTCTGCCACCTAACCCAATCCATCTTCCTGTAAAATGATCATTCGAATAACTACGAACGATGGTACCACAATGAGGTAGTGCACCATCTTGTTGCAAAAAGACAAGTTGCTGAAGCTCTTCGAGTTGTGGAAATACGAAATTTTTGGTGAATAAAACAAAGAAGAAAGAAAAATCATGCGTTAAGCATAGATTATGAAACACTTTCCAACACTTCCTGAAATCTTTAACAAAACTTTGTTATTTAGGGAAATAAGGCAAATAAGATAACTAAGTAAACATTTTAGAAAACAGCTAAAACATTTAAAAACTTATTTCAGCAATTACCTTCCATAGCCAAATACCTATTCCAATTCTTTTAAACAGCCCTACATTTGATCTGTAGATTGATATGTACACTATATAATATGAAAATTTAATTTAGTAAGAAAAGGCATAACAGATTTAAATTTCTCTTTCAACAATTTATACTAATAGGTGAAAACATATTTGAATACTTTGTTCAACCCGATAGTTTACCCAGTACCTTTATTACATGCAACTATTTAGCTAAAATTTAATTCAAACTGAAACACTCTTAAAACTACTGAAATCACATTTCCAGAAATTATCATCCATAGACAATCATGTATCCAATTCTTTGCGTGGCTCTATATATCACTTTATATATATTTTACAAACATTTCTTTGTAAACTAAATGACGTTCAGCGTAAAAATGCATAACTCCTTTTAACTCCTACATTCGCATTATAAAATGAACATTCCACGTCACGTGTACTTTTCTACGTATTACTGCTGTTTTAAGAATGTTATTATATCCTTAAATTAAAACAATAAAACTAATATGAAAATCTAATGTTTTTGTTACTATTATTGTATAGTTTATATTTTAACGTCGTATAAGTGCATAGATATAGGAATTTATCTAAGTGTCACACGAGGGACATTTTGATCGTTTTTATGAAATGGCCCTGAAACGGGCAAATTACATATGCATGGGATTTAAAACGCGAAGATTTCTGAACCTATTAAAAACGGGCAGCTTACTCAGGTCAAGTGTATAAAATGTGAAGATTTTTAACCCTTTTAAAGGACCATTCCATATCACGTGTGAAACAGCTTTTCTACATATTACTGCTGCTTTAAGAATGCTATTGTATCTCCAAATTAAAAGAACTTTGCTGATAGGAAAATCTAAGGTTTTTTGTTATTTTTCATCTATAGTTTATATTCTAACAGCTTATAAGTTAATAGATATAGATATTTATGTAAGTGTCACGTGCAGAACATTTTGTCCGTGTTTCATGGAATCGCCCAAAAGAAAATATATGATTGCTATATAAATACATGATATTCATTGCACAAATGCCATAGGTTTGTTTATACTGTTCGTTCGAAAGCCGCACCAAGAACTCTGCGACGATTCTACTATCCAAAGGGGAGTTACGCTGAGATGGGCATCTTCCGAAGTTCTACTTCGTCATTCTCGTCTGCGTTGTCCTTAAGATTGGTGCTTACTTGTTTGTTATTTTTTACTTACGATAAAAATTTTAAATTCTATTAATATCTCGTTTCAATTCAAATTAAAACTTCTATATTTAGTGTTTGAATGTCTAGTTCAAGTAGAAATAAATCTTTCAGGAGTGATAGTAAGAAAATTATCATTTGATTTTGTTATGAAGAAGCAGAAAAAGGAGAATGAATTGTTCCAATAGCTCATTCTACAAAACGATCCAGTGAAAATGCCAAACATTTATAAATATCAACTACAAAAACGTTTTTATATAAATTGCTATTATTTCCTCAAAAGCGTATTCTTAAAAACTACAGCTAAACAAACTCCGTTCACCCCTATTTTGATAAAATCAGAGAAGACCTGACGCATGCGCAATAACGCGAAGGGTTTTGCTATCCGAAAACAGACAGTATCGTTATTATTTTATAAATTCTTAAACATTTAAATGTGTCAGACCTTTTACAGACACCCTGTATTACTCGAATAACTGAATATCGCACGTATTTTTAATTAATTTCTTTGTATTTTCGCAGGTATCAGAAGATATGACCTACAGAAGGTTTCAAAAACATCAGATTCTTATGGATCCGAATTCCGAATACACTGACGTTTTAGGAGGGCATACCCATATGCTGCCTATGCCAGTTAGTGATGCCCTTGACAGGAGAGCTCCTGAATTACCCCTAATAAGTAATATACCGCAGCAAAGAACCAGAGTAAGTACTACAGTAAGTGGACATTTTTTATATTAATAAACGCATAAATGAAATTGGTATATTGTTTTTAAAATACTTGTTTTTCTTCTGTATATAGAAGGTGTCCCTTCTTTCCGTTACCTAATAGGTTAACCCATTCAGACAACGTGATTTAAGTTAACTCAACCAACCAAATCATTTAGAAAGTTACCGAAACTCACTTAAGGTGCATTTACAGTATGGCATTATCATTCTAGACGTTGGCGTTCCAATCGTTAAGTCATAAAAACTAACCAATCGGCATGCTAATTAGTTGTCTATGCGGATGATTCTCCAAAAAGTGTACTATTCCAGTCTGAAAGCCTTTTTAATTATTTGACATGAACATTTTTGAATTAATTTATGTTTTCTATTGAAAGTGAAAGAAGACTAAATGTGTTGCCTGCATACATTTCTTTTAGTTAATTTATATTTTTTATTTCTTAGTACACAGTATCTGCGATCTCACCTCCGTGTCATGTCACACACACAATGTTACTAAGGAAAATGTTTGATTACTTATTTAATTGAAAAAAAAAGTATTTAAATAGTTATTGTTCTAGCTACTACCATCTTAAGATCTAAGTAACTTAGGATAGTTAATTACTTTCTATGTGTTTTTGTTTGTCTTCTGAGTATGGAAAGCCGTGTCACACAATAAATTCTCACCACCAAGAACCAAACATTATGTTGCATTTTGATGTTAAAAATGGCAAAATTATCATTAGATTTTGTTTTCCATGATGCTTAAAGTCACCCAGTATGTTTGTTGTTGTTAAATCGTAAGTCAGATATTTGTTATTATACTCAGGTTATTAATTTGGTTCGATTTGGTTCGATTTGGTTATAAAAAAGCAACCATGGTTATTGGAGATTCTGACATCCGTGAACTGTAATTTAAGGTGACTAAATAAACACTAAGATATTTGCTTATATATTGCTTATGTAATTATATCAACATATTTTTATTATAAAAACACAAATTTTCTCAAAAAAAATATGTAGGTTAATATTTAGAAAATGTGTGAATCTCTTAGTTTTGAAAATGTATATTTCAGAGAAAAATGCTAACAAAAATTTACAATGACTGTAAATCAAAAAAAATTGTTTCAAAACTTTAAAAGAGAAGAATTGAATAACATATAAAATATGGGCGATGGAAAAAAGCTCCAGATGGGATATGAATTTTCTGCGTTTTTTTTTTATTATTATTCATTCCAAATACAGTAGAGCGCCGATTATCCGGACAAGTCGCAACCGACCCTAGTTCGGATAAGAAAAAGTTCGGATAAATGGACAGACAATTTAAGGGACGTTTCTGACTATACTAAAGCCTTCACACGTTATCTAAGCTTAGAATTGGCAACACCAGTTAGTGCTGGCATGTTTAAAGATTTTTTTTTGTCTTTTTAATTTTTTTGTTTGTATTTTTAACATTAAAAAAAATATTTTTTTTCTCTTTTTATCATTTTCTGAACTTCAGGGATTATAATTTAAGCAAAAAAGCATTGTTGCTTGCTTGAACGAAGTCATTCTTTTCAATGCTGCCATATCTCTAATTCTTCTTAAATACGTCAGTTGAATAGGATCAACGTTCTTCTGTCGTTCGAGCCATTTCATAGCTGTTTCCAAACATTCAAAGGCTTCGTTATGGGATGGACCTGGGTTATTTTCACTGCATTCGTTTTCATTTTCTTCAATTTGTTTCTCATCATGAATCTCATCCACAATCTGATCATCATTTAAAATCTTATATCCAGGGTCATGTACTTTGCTATTTAACCACTCGTTCATTTCATTTTCCTCATAGCTTAGGATTCTTCCCATATACCTTATTGTTTTACATGCCTCATTTTCTGATCCACTATCAGTTTTTTGTTTATTTAAAATTTTATTCAAAGCCAATGGATAATTCGGAGTTCGGTAAAAAAAATTTTGGGAGAAATAGGCAGTTCGGATAACGGAAGTTCGGTTAAAAAAAACTATTTTGAGAGAAATACGCTGTTCGAATAATTGGAAGCTCGGTTAATTGGAGTTCCGATAAACGGCGCTCTACTGTAAATTCATTATGCCTTCTTAGTTAAATTGCTCCTTAGTTATATATCTAATAGAATAAATAGTTTTTTATGCTTTGTCTCACTACACAAACAAAACTGTACCATAAAGTTCACCTCCGTGAATGATGTTAATAAAATTTGTGTTTCTGAAAAAAACAAATATAATGTAGTTGGGCCATTGCTGATTTTTACTTGCAGTAAGTGATAAGTTTCTAAAATTGATAACATTCGTCTTGAAAAACAGAATTTTTACGGAGAAAATTTGTAATAAAAATATACACTTTTGAGAGAATGACCCTTATGTCACTGCTGATTGGTTGGTCGTAGGATTTAACACCAGGAACGCCTTCACATAGACCTACTAGAATGGAAACACCATAATGTAAATGCATGTTTACTGATTCTCACCATATGGTGTATCATCCTATGGCTAGATAATATTGATTCTGGCTGTTGACGTTCGCTTTCACCGATTGGCTGTTGAAATTCATTTTAACTTATACGCGCATGACCACAATTCTGATTTTTATATCTCAAACAGAGTGACGTTCACATGAGTTAACCTAGATGAGTTTTATATGTTATTCCATTTATAATTGGTATATCTAGAGCTAAGTTAACCTATATACGTTGTCTTAACAGGATATAATGCCTAAACCTTTAGTTTTAGAGATGTAGTCCAAACTGCAAAAATGCTTTAAATGTTATTCTTCATCATATGAAAATGTCACTTACGTCAAGATAGTTCTTTTTTTTTTCGAAAGCTAAAAAGTTACATTTTTATTCTGTCCCTGCGTCCGATATGTTATATTTAAAAAAAGTTGCTCCATGTTCTAACAAGAAAGCAGTAAAAAAGGACGAAAACTTATAGAGTTATGGTCATTTCATGAATTCTTGGTTTTTCTTTCACTAAAAATTAAATTAAATACTCGTTTTTGTGCAGAAGGCTCTGAAAATTCATAATCGCAAAGTATGGTAACGATAAGTCATGCTCGTACAAAAATGGACTTTTTCTAGTTTGACTTGTTCGAGCATGGAAAAATATTTTCTAAATGTAACTCATAGGAGCCAGAGAGCGTACAAAATTAAAATGTTGTAACTTTCAAAAATAAGAAATAGGACTTTTGATTGTTCCAGTAGTTAAAGCATGGAAAAATATTTTTTAAATATAACTCATAGGCCTCCAGGGATCGTACAAATTAAAATTTTGTAACTTTAAAAATACCTATTTTGACATCACTGGATTTTAATATGATGACAAAATATTTGAAACATTTTTGGGATTCGAATTATAACTTTTGAACTAACAGTTTTGGAATTAGCTATTGGTCAACGATAAGGAAGAATATCTTGTATATGATATTTCTTTAGTTTCTGTTAAATACAATATTTTTCTCTTTTTGTTGTGTTTAAAATTCTTACTCATTTTTTTTTTTTTAGACATTTATAGAAAAGAGTATTGCTAATACTAATCACATTTGAAGTATAGTCTGAAAAATATATAACTATGCTGATTTTTTTCGAAAAATAGGCCGGAAGAAAACACTAAGTGAAAGTTAATACGTCAAATTTTGCAAAGAGCTTTTATATAGTTTTTTACATAATACGAAGCAGATCACATCATTGGAGTACTTTAAGAGTTGGTCATTGTTTTCATAGGAACGGGGCCGATACTATATTTGATGTATTTAAGGCATAATTGAAAAGATACATCATAAAATGCACCACAAATACACTACAAACTGTGCATTTTTTTTCACCACAAATTCTCTAAAAATGGCGCTACATAAATGATAAGAAATTATTAATCTTAGATGTTTTACCAAAATAAAACAAAACTTCATTTAATGATTCACTTGTTTTAAGTGCGCAAATAAGTGCACCTTATTCCTAATGCGTACTTACGAAATAGGTATAACTATCGTAATACAAAAGATACTCCGAAAATATTTATTTTCAAAATATAAATTCGTAAATAGGTATTTACTAATAGGTACCTATTCGTAATACCTATATCATACCTATTCTTAAAATGAAGCTGCCACAATATTTGATGCATTAACTGAAATTGAATTAACCGAAAACAAATTACGATTCTCAAAGTTTTATATCGAAACTATGGGGCTCTGTCCCCTGCAAGCTACGCTTGCCAACCCCCGTTCAGACACCGCAGAATCTAAAAGCACGCTAATTTGAACAGTTTTAAAAAGATTAGAGAAGATTGAATTATAATGAAAAAACCTATAGCGGTCTCCCTGTAAGTGGGTTTCCATTCAATATAATGTTCTCTATCATAAATAAAGTAACTACTCTTTCTTTTTCTATTGCAGGTGTGAAAATAGTATGTCTTTTACATTTACTGCAACTTTTTGCCTTATGACGCCATTAAATGTAGGAGATATTAGACTAAGGAAAATGGGTATTTTTTGATAAGGAAAAATTTGGATTCGAGGAATCTGAAAATTCTTCAACTATAATTATGAAATAGTACGATCGCCTACAATGTGTTTCCATTGATGAAAATGCTTTTGGAACAATGGTTGGAAATGAAACAATGGTCTGCATGCTTACACATAAAACTCTCGCACGAATATTTGAAGTTTATATTATCTCTCCAAATGCTCAATATTTGTCAATGGACGTAAGACGGAACGATGTAGTCCACACTGTGGTTTCGAAATTATTGTGATACAAGCTGGATCATGTAAGCACTTCAACTGTTTTCAATGATGTTGAAATTACGAAAGTTACAAACCTGTAAAAAACTGCCAAAAACTTAGAAATCGCATATCAAGTGAGACATCTGCCATTCAAGAAAGATAATGTTTAACATGTAATCGACCTTTTTTCTTTATCATTGTATTGATTTAAAAGTCAAGGAAATGTTTTTATAAAAAAAAAAAAAACAGAATTATTTTTGTAAATAAAGAAAAGATTTCATATAACAAATGAGTTGTTTTTCTTAAGGACTTTTAACACGAAACTCTATATTTAACACAAACAAGAAAACAGTGGTGTGGTGTAGCGTTGGGTTAGATTATTTTATTACCAGTATTAGTTATTGTATGCTAAATTTTATTTTTTTAATCGTATAACGTTCAATGATTAAATAAAGCCAAATTTTCTATATAAAAGCGTGGTAGTAAAATGACCCTACACCCCCACCCCCTAACGCTACGCTACTACTGCAAGAAAATCTATATACGTTTTTATATCATTTATCTATGTGAAAAATATTGTAAAATTTATAATATTTTTGTATATATATGATATAAATGATATTATTTTATAATATAAATGATTAAAAATTTGACAAATCTAAAGGAACATAAGCTTCAATATTAATGCTTCAGTAAAAAAATTATTGCAGCAAGGATTTACCAGTGATATTTAAATATTTTTTTCTTCCGGAAATAATGTACTAAATATAACTGAATTCATTTCAAATACAAGATAAACTAGTCGGATGTACCAATTCCAAAACTTTCTTCTATCTCATACATGTTAATACTTCAAAATTCGCTATCACACTGCCAAAATTAAATGGCAATCTATGCATCTCATGAGGATTCTAACGATATGAAATTCCGTGCATTAGTTCTTGAGATATGACTATCGCTGAAATCGTCTAAATTCAGCAAAATGCTGCCTAGCAGCGCCACCTATTGGGTGATTTATACCAAATCCTAATCAGCAACAATTTATGTCAACGTCTGACTGAATCTGAAGTTTGGAGAAAATCCGTACATTAGTTTTTGAGATAGAGCAATAGCGAAAATCGTGAAAATTTCTGCATAGCAGTGCCACCTATTGGGTGATTAACACCAAAACCTAATTAACAACAACTTGTGTCAACATACAACTAAATCTGAAGTTAGATGAAAATTGGTCCATTAGTTCTATTGATTGAGCTATTGAGGCAATCGTGGAAAAGGCAGCAGAGAAGCGCCACCTGTTGGGCGATTTACACCAACACCTAATCAGTAGCAAGTCATATCAAGGACTAACTTAATCTGAAGTTTGATGAAAATCCGTGCGTTAGTTCTTAAGATAGAGCTATTGGGGAAATCGTGTAAATCCTGCAAAATTCATCATAACAGCGCCACCTGTTGGGCGATTTACACCAAAATGTAATCATCATCAATTCATATCAAGGACTAACTAAATCTGAAGTTTGATCAAAATCCGTGCATTAGTTCTTGAGATAGAGCTATTGCGAAAATCGTGAAAAATGCAGCATTGCAGCGCCACCTGTTGAGCGATTTACACCAAAAACTAATCAGCATCAATTTGTATTAGGCACTAATTGAATATCAATTTTTATTAAATTCCGTGCATTAGTTCTTGAGATAGAGCGCCCACAAAATTTGTGTCACATACACACAGACAGACAGACTCACAGAGTCACAGACAGACATTTTGTAAAAACATGTTTTTTGGAATCTCTGGCCCCTAAAACGTGTAAATCCGTCGAAAACCGGAATTCGAAAATTTTCATGAATCCAATACTTTCTTCTAGTAAAGATAGAAGAAAGTAAAAATCCATAGACTGATTATTTAAACTGGATTTTATTTCAATCATAGGGCACTAACCGTAAATAACGGTCTGACTCCGTTAGCAAAAGTAATATAATGTAAAAAAGAAAACTTCTATTTCCGTTCAGAGAAATGAGATATTTTAATATGGTACCATCATTATAAAGTTTTATGTAAATTTTTATGTACGCTTAAAACAAACAAGTTGGAAATTGCTTGTCAAACGTGGCAAATAAAGGTGCGTTCGTACAATAACTAGTTTTATGAATATTTTTTGCACCGCATATTGCATTGAATGTATATTTTAGTGCACTTCATAAGAGCATATCAATTTCCTTCTGTTCGAAAAGCTGTAATATCATTAACATGCACTTGAAATAATTTTTTCCATTGACTTTAATGTAACAGAAAAATTTGACTGTCCCTATTATTAAACTATACATCCAATTTTCATAAAATTTGAAACGCCTCAACAAAATTTTGCAACAATTATATATTTAAAATTTCACACCATTCGGAAGGCTATAACATCATTAAAATGACCTTGCAATAAATTTTTCCCATTGTCCGTAACGTAACGGAAAAATTTTGATTGTCCCTGTCATGAAACTATACATCCGATTTTCATAAAATTTAAAATGACTCGACAAAATTTTGCAACAATTATATATTTAAAGTTTCACACCATTCGGTTGGGTATTTTTTGCTCTGTTATATGCGAACAGACGGACGGACTGAACGACGAATATAGGTGCTACATATATATATAATTACGAGCGCACCTAAAAATGATCTAGCTGAAAATTTCATAATATTCAAATCAGAAAATAATACCATAAAAATTTAATAATAATAATAATAATAATAATAATAATAATAATAATAATTACGTGGCAGTTTGGAAAAAATATAAATGAATGATATCTGATAAAACATGGAGCTATTATAAACTATATTTAATTTAATTATCTATATTACAAACAAATGAAGGCATATGAATCATTAGATAACCAATTTTTTTGTCGAGTTTCTTGAGTGACATCTGCTTTTTTTTTTTTTTTTTTTGTGTATTATTCAGCGATAGTGACATCGTATGAATACTTTACTGTAGATGTTGTTTAAGACTGGATTGTAAATGAGGAATTCTTCAGAGGATGCGAATGACGTCATTTTATATAAAATAAAAGCGTGTGTTTTAAGTCTTAAAACTGAAATATGTTTTGTATAACCTATATTTATATACATATATTTTTTTTTCATCGGGAAGACACTAAATTCTGAAAAAACAGAATTCCTGTTTTCTAGTAATTAATTATTTATAATATATTTGTACCCACATCAATAATAAACACTTAGCTATAAAAAATGCATAATTTTTAAAATGAAAAAAAAAAAATCTGAAAAAATACATTCTTCTTTCGTGCAGAATTTTTCACGATTAAATCTTATCGTAAAGTTTTAAGAAAGAAACTTTATTCAACTTGTTC
Source organism: Maratus speciosus (assembly GCA_963932465.1). NCBI lineage: Eukaryota > Metazoa > Arthropoda > Arachnida > Araneae > Salticidae > Maratus > Maratus speciosus. Next base: position 355,973,132 of record OZ010799.1, on the reverse strand, counting down.
TAATGCATATAATTTTCCAATGCACCCTAGCTCTATTTCACATCGATCAAAAATTCTAATGTATGAAAATTTTCTGAAATTAGCATTTCAATAATAATCTAACAGTTTAAACTAAACATTTAGTAAAACTCGCGATACTATTTGCGATGGTACTTTTCATGTTCACAGGAAATATGATGTGTAAGAACCCCGCAAATTGCATTTTCGCATGTCTGTAAATGTATTGCATTTTACAGTTCATACACGCAGGAGGTGATTAGAAAGTTATCATGTATGAGGTTCATTTTCCATCGAAATATGTAATGTGTTGCTGTTCTTTTTTTAAATGTATCGTTAAGAGTTTCTTTTTTTCTAACAAGTGAAAACAGTTGCGAAATGAATGAAAAACAGCCAATATTTAAAGTTCCTTTTATATTCCGTCACTGAACATATTATTATACAGAGTGCCCTAAAAATCCCCGTACTGGCGACATATGTATTTATTATTCACAAAACAACAAAGCTTATATAACGATTACTTTTATGCTAACGACAAAAAGCACTTTTGACATCACGTAAAAAAAAAAAAAGTGGGTAAGTGTGATCACAGATCGCACAGAGGGTTTCGTTTAATATTCCTTTCAAAACACTTTATCCTTTTGCAAAGATTGTTAGTTCCACATTTCGCAACCAGGGGGCGCACAACAAACCTCTATCCGAACCAAACTCCGTTTTACAACCTATCCGTAGATATATTAGTCGGGGGGATCGGGCCCATAGCACAAGAGATAGGTAGCGCCCACTGGTGGTAAAAAGTGTAACTAAACTATGTAAGGCTAAGGTGCATAATATGAAAGATTGGTCAAAGGGGTGTCGGCAAAAGTTATAAAAGTGCCCCCGGGTGAAAAGGGGGGAGGATAAACAATTGCTTAAAATACACAAGTTAGAGCCCGGAGGGGTAATTAATATAATACTTTTTGAAAATTGTATGATTTTTCGTGTGATCGAAAGTGTTCTGCTATAAGTATGCAAAATTTCATGTTTCCAACTTAATTAGGGACTGAGTTAGAAAAATTGCTTAAAATACACAAGTTAGAGACCGGAGGGGATAATATAAGGTCTTTGGAAGTTTTTATGATTTGTCGTGTGATCGTAAGTGTTCAGCTATAACCATGCAAAATTTCATTTCTTCAACGTAATTAGGGGTTCAGTTAGATAAAAAAGCTTAAAATACACAAGTTAGAGCCCAGAGGGTTAAATATAAGATTTACTGTGAGGTGTTCAACTATAAGTATGAAATTTCAAGTCTCCAACGTATATAGTTTCTGAGAACGGTCTCTGTGACGGACGGACAGAGGAGTGAGACGAATAGGGTTTCGTCAGATGAACGAAACCCTAAATACTGAACTTACATTTATAAAAAATAAATAAAATATATAGGGGCCCTTTCTAGGAGGCAAAGCTGAACTCGTTTGCGCATGTTTGTAGAAAGGTGTTTTAACATGCTCGGAGTGACTTTTTGTATCCTTTGAGTAATGGCGAATTTCAGATCATCTATTGTTTAAGGATTATTTGAATAGGCTTTGTACTTTAAATATCACCACAGAAAAAAGTCCGGGATTCTAAGATCGAGGTGGCCAAAGCTTTTTTGGGATGTGTCGATCGCCAAAAATTTCTTCACGCATGTCATGCTTATGATGTAATAACTTTCGGCATCCCACTCCTGTGCTTGTCTTCCACCAAACCTGTACTACGAAATCGTCGAACGGGCCGATATAGCGTATCTTTACTTGGCATTGTATCATTTCTACATTTATTTCGCCAAGCATCTTTGCACCGTTCATATGAATTACATTGAAAATAAGTTTCGAGCAGCGCAAATCTTTGAATGCGTGATAAACTCATTTCACTATGAAGAACAAAATAACATAGAATTTAATTCTCGCACCAATTGAATGCGAAAAGAACCAAACGATAAAAACTCTAGAATGTATTCAATGATAAGCAGACTATAAAATTTTAACCTTCTATAAATAAAACTAGTTGGATGTGCCAATCCCAAAACTTTATTCTACCTTATACATCTTAATATTTCAAAAACTAGTTACACATGTTAATACTTCAATATTATTAGTTCAATTCTATACCAACATTGATTTTCATCTTAAATTTCTGCTGCAGTCAATTAAACGGATATATATAGGGATATCGCCCACTATGGGGACCCGCTGTGGCATATGGTCGGGGCAAGCCCCCAAGCCCAGAGCAGCAATTAAACGGACTAAAAACTAGTTAATCTATAACATGATACTTGTGAAAATTAATAGTTTTTCCTTATTCTGCTGTTATCAGCTGTTTGCGAATAGCCGGCTTAGCAGAAGCGAATTCCCGCCTCTGCACGAGCCGCCGATGGACAATAGAACTACGAAAAATCAAGAAAACTATACAAAAATCGCAGAGCCCCTTTACCGCGCAATATTTCCAAATTCAAGGAGGACCTGTTGACCAAAGCCAAAAACATGCACAAAAAATTTGGTTCAATTGTATGCATAATTTTATACACTTTTCGATGGTACAATAAAGAAAATGGCACAAACATCGCAATTACAGCGTCCACCTTCTGGCAGATTTTTTTCAAATTCAGGGAGGACTTGCTTTCCATAGCCATAAACATGCACAAAAAAATTTCGTTCAATTCTATGCATAACTTCATACACTTTTCGATGGTATAATAATGAAAATCGTACAGACATTGCAATTATAGCGCCCCCTTCCGGTGGAATTTTTCCAAATTCAGGGAGGACCTTCGTGACATGACCAAAAACAAACACAAAAAAATTGGTTCATTTCTATGCATAACTTCATACACTTTTCGATAATACAATATTCAAAATGACATAAAAAAACGCTATTACAGCGCCCCCTACCGGTGATTTTTTTCCAAATTAAGGAAAGACTTGCTTGTCATAGCCAGGAACTTAAAAAAATTTTTGGTTCAGTTCTATGCATAACTTCATACACTTTTTGATGGTACAATGGCGACAGACAGACAGACACATGGACGGACGGACACACGGACAGACAGACATTTTCTATAAACATGTTTTTTGGGATCGCTGACCCCTAAAACGTGTAAATCCGTCGAAAACCGGAAGTCGAAAAAAATTTCGATTACAATACTTTCTTGTATTGAAGATAGAAGAAAGTAACTAGACTTTATAAGAGAGACGCTATTTCACTACATTTCTTATCCTACGAAAAATATTTATTCAAAATTTTCAGTATTTTTTTAAATATCTTAATTTACTTTCATTAGTTATACGAGTTGGAACCCGTCGAAATTCGACGAACTAAAATGTTAGAAAGGAACTGTCAGATCGAATATATATAATAAACCTAAAAAAAATAATTACAATAAAAAATTCATCTGACATTGGTTGTCTAACTCTTAAAACAAATAATATTTTTAACCTAAAATTATTAAAATATTATGTCCACAAACTTCAACTGCTTAAATTATTGAAAAATTAAACAGTATTAGAATAGGTATTCAAGATAAGTAATTATATTAGAACCCTCGAAAGAAATAAATCAAAAATTTGCCTTTAGTTACCATAGTATTGGCCATTTAGTATTGGTCAAATATTTAGTTTTATCAAAAAAATGATCGTTTTGTTTTAAATATGACATCATTTTTACTCACTGAATCATTTTGCTAGCGTCTCAAACCCGGTATCAGCTTAATGTAAAAATATTGAAATGCAACTGGTTTATGAAGAAGAATGGGTGTTTTTTTTTTAATGTCCGACGTCATTTTCTGTTCAAAAATTATAAAAAAGTTACTTTTATTTGTAATGTGAAAATGGCATCAATAAGGATATAATCAATAAAAATAATAAACAATGACTATTTTCTCTTTACGTTCAATATAAATGGGGTACTTTTGTTGCCACGATAAGAAAAATGGTATTAAAAACTACAAAAAAATTAATATCTCAAAAATAAATTAAGATAAAGCTTTCAAACAAATTGCGTTTGAAAGAGCATTTTTTTCCTTATACGACGGTGTAAAAATTTAAAATGTGCGATGTTTAGAAGTTTAAAAATTTGCAGTAGAGAAAATTGCGAAACCAAAATTTTATTTCAAATTTCAAAGTGTTGCCATCCGCAAAATGACGTATGCGTTACGCACAGATATGTTTGTCCTTTATAATATAGATAGGGTTCTTTAAAGATTTGGAAAGATTTCTCACGTGATTGTTAAATGGCAAAGATGTAAGTAAAGAGATTTTATATAATTGAAAGCTGATTTCATTTTACACATACCATAAAGTGGTTAATTTTCCTTCGATGCTTTAACTTAATAATGCTCTGAAGGCATTCTGACAATACACTATATGGCCAATGATGATTAGTCATTTGCGAGTTTAGACGTTTTGTTAAATATCTATATATAGTAGTACGTGAAATATTGCTTACGCTATCTTGGCACTAATCAACAGATATTTGGATACAGCTCCTCAGCTTTTTGCTTCCTTTTGGGAACAACGAATTTCGAGTTTATTCTAACGACGATAATTTTCAGAATTTTTAAGCTATGTTTTTGAGAATTTCACAAAAGTTGCTATATATACTTAGCTAATAAATTATGCACATTATATTTTAATTGCGTTCGCGCATGCGCAGTGAAGCATTTTTTGGTAAACCTGCTCATTTTTCATCCAATTTTTAATATTTTTTTTTAATTCTGATTACAGAGTGTTATGCATAATGCTGTTTATCATATTTTCTGAAAAGAACATTTTTTATATTAAGAACTCTGCAAATTATAAGCAAAAAACTTCGCAAAATTTGGAACTGTTTTTATAAAAACCTTAATTTCTCTACTAGTATCGTGACTATCTTTATATTTTAGTATCTTTATAAATATGAACACAGTTTTTTACAATAAGCCTCTTAATTATGTTATACAGTTTGAATGCTTTTGCTACGTTAGTTTTTACAGGGTTATGCAAAAGATATTCGTTATTTTTCAATTTGTTAGCGGTCCCCTATGGGGTTTCGAGAAAAATTCTTCACGGAAATATACGACCTAGACTATTCTCTTTACACACCTGGAGTTTCAGGATAATCATCATGTACTTTTCTAGATATTTAACAAAACATCTAAAATCGCAAGTGACCAATCATCATTGGCCATATAGTGGATGCAGGTTATTTTCAGTGAAAAGAAATTTAGAGACTAGCTTGATTTTAGATATTTGATTTATTTTTCAGTAGGAATTTCGAAGTAATCTATTGAATAGGCTCTCTGTTTCGTTTACACTAAGCACATGACTTACAACATAGCTATTAATAAAGCGCGTGGGTATTACTTATAGACCAAAAAGTTAATTTTAAAGCTTTTTGTCAAAACTACTGCAACTTTAAAAGAGAAAGACAAATGAAAACAAGTTGGAAATTGCACGTCAAACGTGGCAAATGAGGTGCGTTCGTACTATAACTAGTCTTATAAATATTTTTTGCAAAGCATATTGTACTGAATGTATATTTTAGTGCACTACTTAAGTGCATATCAATTTCATTCTGTTCGAAAGGCTGTAACATCACTAAAATGCACTTAAAATAACTTTTTCCCATTGGCCGTAATGTAACGAAAAACTTTTGACTGTCCCTGTCATTAAACTATATATCCGATTTTCATAAAATTTGACATGACTCGACAAAATTTTGCAAATACAGTGACCTCTCACTTATACGACTTTCAAGGGACCGTGGAAAAAAGTCGTATAACTGAGAGAGTCGTATAAGTGAGAGACCGCCTTATTATACAAGTTTCAAACTTCATAGGCATTAATTATTTTACCTATACTAAAAACGATAAGTTTTGAGTACTAAGAACATATTTTAACAAAATTTGTAAAATGTATTAAAAAATTAAACATAAAATATGTTTACAAAGTTTACAAAATTGTTCATTTACCACTATGTTTATTTTAAAAATTTACAGATAAGATTTTCTCAAAAAATGAAGTGATATTAGTTTGTTTCTGTCGTAGATGGAAATAGAAAATGTCTTTCTCTAAGTCTAACAAAGCTTTTAAACTGGTTTGGGAATAATCATTTTGTTGGACATAATTCTTTAATTTATTTAAAGTGGTACTTGCTTTTGAAAAATTTACAACAGCAGGAACATTGCTCTCATCTTGGTCATCCTCCTTGTTCACGTCTTCATTATTAATATCCTCAAAGATTTCTTCAGCAGTTCTCAGTTCTGACAGAAGACGTTTATCATCACATTCTACATAATCTTTGAAATTAATACCTTCGTCCATAAACATTTTATTCGAGTCTTCGTTATTAAAGGATTCCATACGCTCTCAATATCAGGTTCATTCGTTCAACAAGCAGTTTGGTCTTGTGGGAAAACTGAATTTCCTAAAACAAATTTTAAAATTTAATTTGCTGCAGAAACGGCAGATCTTTTACATCGGGATGTGATGGACATTGATCCATTAGAAGTAAAACCTTTCTTTGTTGTTTTTGAAATTTATCATCCATCTCTTTTAAAAAATCATTGGAAATCTCTGATGTCATCCATGCCTTTTTTTAATTTCTCTAGCCACATGGCAATTATTTTTTATTCTTAAAGTATCGAGATTTTCTTGATTTTCTTATTACTAAAAGTTCTATTTTTTCTGAACCATCACTATTTGTGCAAAAAAGGATAGTTAATCTTTTTCTGACCCTTGACATGGTTCTTCTTTGTATGATAATGTCTCTGGCATCAGCTTGAAAAACAGTCCATTTTATCACAGTTAAAAATGTCTTTAGGTCCCGTAATCCTTAATTAACATAAGTAGATTTTGAAACCATTGTCTAACATCATTTCCATTAACTCATGCGCTTTCTCCTGTGATGCGGCGATGCAAAAGTCGATGTCTTTTTTTTAGCTTCTCGAATCACCGCAAGACGCTGAAAAATTCTCGATTCCATACTTCTCAGTAAGAGTGCGAGAATTTTCTTTTAAAATCACACCATCTATCGGTAAATTTGAAGCTCGCATTTGGTTAAACCACGCGATTAATGCTGATGTCAATTTTTTAAATCTGCCACATTGTATTCTGGATCTCTTTGAATCGAAATTTTTTGATGCATTTATAATGACATTTTTATTTTTCAGCATTCCTTTTAGTGCCGATTCTGGCAGATTGAAGAGAGCAGCTAATGCCTTCTTTGATTGCAGTAAATTTTTATCATATTACTTAATGGTTTCAACTTTGAATTGTATGCTTAATGCTTTACATTTTGACATTTTCAGTTTAGGTATCGATATGCAGCAAACTGAAAAAATTACAGCGAAATGAATAACCTTTCACGCGTCTAGTACGGAAGCTTGTAGCGATTTGCTTTGACGTACGCGTTTTTTCCCCTTCGCTGTGCGGGTTGTACGCGCATAGGTCTTTTGGGATGTGCTTCCGATATGTTCTCGCTTTAGTATTTTTTTCTAGTGATGTTCAAGAACTGCCATTTTCGATTTGTTAAGTTTAAAATAAAAGTCTATTTTTCTTAAAACAACCTCATTCCTAAAAGACGACGCATTCCTTAAAGCTGTTAAAATTTTCCAGGAAAATGCATTTTGCAAAAACCCTGATTTCTTCACCAGTGCCATACAGAGACATGATTTGCAGGTAGTCATTTGGCTTTTGTTAAATCGCAGACACAAGAGAATTCCATACAATCACCCTCCCGCCATAGATTTCATCGTTAATAACAAACGAAGGTAGATAAGAAATGTTATTCATTATTCATAAACACTTTAACAATAATGAAAGGATAAATGTAAGAAAACGTGAATGATTTGTACTTTAAAGATTATAAAAATTAATTCTAGAGTGAGAAATGTAAAATCGCCTGAACCTTTTAAAGCGTCGTATAAGTGAGAGAAGCAGTCGTATAACTGAGAGAAGTTTATCACTATTTTCCATAAAGCGTGGACGGGACCGAGAGAATTCGACGTATAACTGAGAGAGTCGTATAACTGAGAGTCGTATAAGTGAGAGGTCACTGTATTATAGATTTAAAAATTCAGACCATTCGGTTGGGTAGTTTTTGCTTTGTTATATGCGGACGGACGGACAGACAGACGGATCGAACGACGACTATAGGTGCTACGTATTTATATAATTACGAACGCACCTAAAAACTACTCTTTGAGATACATTCTTACAATATGTTTAAATAATCTGCTGTAATTTTATTTTTATGATATTTATTTAATAATTAACAATATATCCCCCACATCATTATGTATTTAAAATTAATGTCAGGCAATCTATATTATAAAGGACAAACATCTGTGCGTAACGCATACGTCATTTAGCGAATGGCAACGCTTTGAAATTTGAAATGAAATTTTGGTTTTGTAAATTTTTAAACTTCTAAACATTGCACAATTTAAATTTTTACACCGTCGTATAAGGAAAAGAATGCTCTTTTAAATGCAATTTGTTTGAAAGCTGTATCTCAGTTTGTTTTTGAGATATTAATTTTTTTGTAGCTTTTAATACCATTTTTCTTATCGTGACAACGAAAGTACCCCATTTCTATTGAAAGTCATTGAAAGTAAATGGAAAATAGTCGAAAATAGGAGATACTGTATATGTTTTTTGCCATTTTCTCATAAAACTTGAAAAAAAAGTTTACATTAAAATATGGGCTATGTCAAGAATATTGTCTGTTATTCCGTGACAATGACGTCATATGCATACTTTTCTATAGACGAAGTTTAAGACCCTATTGTAAAAGTGGATTGCTTTAGCGGATGCAAATGACGTCATTTTATAAAAAAGCGTGTATTTTAATTCTTAAACCTGAATTATGTTTTGTAGAAGTGCGCCATTTTCACATCCCAGCTGCTTTGAAATTCTTCAGAGGGGAAAATGCTTCACTTTTGAAAATAATATAATCGAAATAACACACTGACAAAACGCAATGTTTTACAAAAATTTAGAGTGTATTTATAAAAGAGAGGTGACATGCAAATAATAGCGATTTATATTACAGAAATTGATGATTCACGCCTGGATGGATTTGCTTCGCCGAGTTAGGCAAGCAAACAAATAATTCGTGGTTTAAAATAACATCATGTTCTGAAGTTTTTGTCCAAAATTCTCTGGAATAATAAAATTTTCATGCTATTCTTTAGGACATTCTACTATAATTTTATCAAAATAACATAATTTGCTTAATTTAATTTTTCCTAATTTTATATAATCTATACCTTTAAATCAGAAGTGTGTGTTTTAGTCATCTGCCCTGGTCTTTCACTGAACCAATTTTACTAACATATTTTTTTTTAACTGAAAACTCTTCATTTGTAGATGTGCTCGCACTATCTGTTTTTTTTTAATATCCCCACTTTTATATTTTAATTTTAAAAGCATTTTATGAAATTTCTTCAAAATGGTGAAAATTAGATAGCTTTCATTATTGCAGACAAGAGAGAAATAATGAGGTATTTTTATCTTTAGTCATGCTGTTTTCTGATAAAAATTCCAAATTGCTGATAAAAAGTGTTGTATAGGGTTTAGTGTCGAAAAATCCCATTTGGAGCAGAATATTATATTAGGGGCATAAAACGGAAAATGACATACGGCTTTTGAAAACACGCATTTTTCCTCATAAATTGAATATATTGTTTTTTCTTCTGCATATGTGCTGATACTAAGTTTCAGACACTAGGCGAAATGCTTATTTAAGTGAAAATGAAGTCATATTTAAAAGAAAATTATTATTTTCTTAGATAAAACTAAACCTGCGGCACAAATGCGTCTAAAAAACATAAATTACGGAAATTTTTACTCTCCGGAATTGAGATTAGAATCTCAAGTAAATAGTGCGTCTGTTCACATAAAAGATGTTGCTGACAATCGTGACTTCAAGTTTTGAGTTAAAATGATTTTTAAATGATCAAACAGAATACAATTTTTTTTTAATTATGATTATGGATCTGAGAAGTGCGTATGCAAATTTTGAGAAGGTGAAAATTGCTATTTATCATTTCGAAATACCGAGCATAAGGGCCTCAATCGATAACCACATCCTAATAACAGATCTTTATTATATTTTATTGATTAAGTGTCTATATTATAAAGAACAAACGTATCTGTGCGTAACGCTGGCGTCATTTTGCGAATGGCAACACTTCACGATAAAATTTCGGTCTCGAAATTTTCGCTACTGCAATTTCTTAATTTTCTGACCATCGTGCATTTTCAATTTTCGCCGCATAGGGAAAGAAAATTACTTTCAAATGCAATTTGTTTAAAAATTTATCTTAATTGACTGGTGTATTATATTTTCTAAAATAATTTTTAAGCATGATTTTTTTAATTTTATCTTATCACGTGCCCGTTTCAATTCATAATAATAATAACATTTTACACATAAAGCAACAAACATTTTTCAGCATTTGTTTCTGACTATTTTTACATAACGAAATTAATTCTTCCTTTATAAACAAATAAAAGAATAATATTAAAAGACCACCAATCTAATACATTTGTTAAAGACAAATTAACGAAATTAAGAATTATTTTATCAACAAATAGAAGAATAATATTGAAAGAACACAAATCTAAGATATTTGTAATCGTACAATTTAAATTTTTAGATCACCAAATAGGATTTTTTTTTCAAATGAAATTTTTTGGCAATGTTCATCTCAGTTTACTGATTATCTATGGTTTTAAAAACAATTTTAAAGCATGAACTATTTTTTAATTCATCTATATCACGCGGAGCTCGATTACGAAAAATTAATCCGTTTGCCCTTAAAACAAAATAAACAGTTCATCATTTTCTTACGGCTAATACCCATTAAAAAAAACTTCCCTATGAATATATGAATAAATTAATAATAATAAAACACAAATTTAACAGACATGTATAAGCTCAGAAATTATCAGAATATAAAAAGATGCCATAAGTAGCAAAAGCTTGGTTAAATAACTCTTAGCATGCGGCTAATAAGAAAATAGCGCTTTTGATAAATTTCAAAAATTTATTTGATTGTATAATTCGTATTTCCCATATGAAAATTCTTTTTTTATGTAAGTGAACAATCTAAAAAATTTATTGCATATAAAAAAAAATATTAGTTTTCAATTAAAAAAAAAATTCACCTATATTCTTTAACCCGGAAAGCCCGGTACGATCCCCTAGTATAATATAAAATTATAGAAAATTACATTATGTAAAAAGTTAATCACTGTTCTAGTAGATTAAAGTATAAGCAATCTAGAAGATTAAATAAAAAGTATAGTAATATATGTGAGGATGTGGGTTTCAAAACTCGCTTTATCCAAAATTTAAAAAATCGAGTTTTCTCTACCAATCTCTTCTATTAGTGAACCTGCATAAAAAAAACACACTACAATCTGCAAAAAAAAATCTAGTTTTATCATGTATTTCTGGCATTGCAAAATTTTGGTTTACAATGAAAATCAATGGACGCTGCCAGAAGTTTTTTGCGATTTCTCAAAATTAGATTTTCTGGATAAGGTGAGTTTTGAAACGTACGTCCTCATATACGGGATGATTCAAAAAAACGTTTTCAAAATGGTACGGCAAATCAGTCCTATAACAAGGATAAAAAATGACACAGGAACATAGGGTCGCAAATCACTTATTTAGTCGCAAACAGAGTGTTTCATCCTAACTGAACTCAGGTCGACGGTCATAATTTCGAGAAAAATAAAAACATTGTAATGAAAATGCAAGGATATGTACCTTGTTATATGTGAAATGTCATAACATCAAGAAAAGATCCGGAAAACGCGTTACTCAAGCAATCGCTGATACTGTAGGATTGATAAACACAGTTCAAAATTTGGGGCGTCAAGTGCATACTGCTGGCGCGTATAATGCGAACTTGTACCACTTTTTTTGGTGTTATCACATTTACAACAAAGGTGTGAATGTCTGTTAAACGTTTTATTATAATATACGTCAGTTTTTGGAAATTTATTATCGTAAACAAAAATTGAGTTAGGATGAAACACTCTGTATTTGAGACTAAATAAGTGTTCCTAAGTTATTTTTTATCCTTGTTGTAGGCCTGATTTTCCATGTCATTTTGTAAACGTTTTTTTTTTAATCCCCCTGTATAATAGGGGAAGATCGGTTAGCTTTAGCCATTATCAGATTTGAATAGTCACGCACACATAGATAAACAACGCATACTTTAAAACAACCGTAGCTCCGCGCTTATACGAATGCGAGTCAGTATTGATACAATCGCCGAGCGGGCAACAAGTGATGAACGTTTATTTACCTCAGGGGCGCCATTTAAGGGGGGCTGGGGGGCCATTACCCCCCCCCCCAAGGAATTTGATATTTTAGAAAATTTATCTGTCATCGCAGGTCAAACTCAAAAGAATTTAAAAAAATTACTTAAAACCTAAAATATCTTGTCAAATTTTATTACAATAAAAACACGTATAAATAAACACTTTAGGTATATAAACTAATAATTATAAAAAAAAAAAAATCTAATTTGCCAATTTATCTATTTTTTCCAAGTCTAATTTGCAAATTTCGCATTTTTTTTTCTGCGGTCAATCAATTGACGAATTAATTTTGCGTCGCTCTGCAAGAAAAATAAGCAAATAAATAAATAAAATAGCATGGTCTTCCCTTGAAAATTAAACAAGAGAGAAAAATCATGCGTCAAGCAAAGATTATGAAACACTTTCCAACACATCAAGAATGCTTTAGCAAAACTTAGCCTTTCAATAAGGTAAATAATATATCTAATTAAACATTTTAGAAAACATAAGGACTTTTTCCTAGAAATCCGCACAAACTTTGCAATTATGTAAAATAGCAAAGGAAACCGAATCAGGTGAAACTTGCACGTGAAGTTTTGTGCTATGGTATATAAGAGCATGGCCATTAGCCAAGAGATCATTAAATAATCTGTGTTTTCCGAGAATAGAGCCACAAGAGGAGTGTCTATGTATTATTGTGTACAAGTTTTACGAAAGCAATATTCATCAAGCAGCAAGTCCATCGTGAACTATTCATTTTCCGAAAATATCACCAAACGAACTACATACGATGTTCTAGAATGTTACTAGGAGGGACTCTCGGCCAAAAAAGCACTGGGATCGGGTAGGAAGGCAAAAAAAAAAATCTCCAAGCCAGAGTTAGAGCAGTTGAAAGAACTGTTTGACGAAAACGACCGAGTATTAATCCATCCCATGCCTTCGAAATACAGTGTTTCAACTAACCACCAACGAAAGACAATCACTAAGAACCTGAACATCAAATATTACAAGAAATGGTCATAACAGAATGAACAGAAAAACAAATGGTTGTCGTGAAAACGAAGTGTGATCACTTGTCCAGAAAATTCTCTGATAGAATATTCATCTTCGATGACGGTGACGGCTCATATTTTAAGCTCAAGCGTTCCACGTTTAACTATAACGGTGGCTATTATACATCTGACGTCTCTACGACCCAAGATATCATTAAATATTCTACTAAAGTGAAATTCCAAGACAAGATCCTCGTATGGATTGCAATGGGTCCGAAAGGTTTGAGTCGTCCGTTCATCCGAAAGTCTGGGTTCGCTGTCAATGGGCAACGACATTTGAACAAGGGCATTCGCCGTCTTCTTATCCCCTACATCTGTAGCAACTACAATGACGGCGATTACGGTATCTGGCCAGACTTGGATAGCAGTCATCTCTGCAAAATCGTTCTCAGCCATTTCCGCCAGCAAAACTTCACTTTCATAAAGAAGTCTGACAACCTGGTTAGCGTTCCCCAAATTTGACCAATTGAGCGGTTATAAAAGTATCTGAAGTCAAAAGTGTATGCCAAAGGCTAGAAAGCAGGTAACATCCAGAAATTGATCAATCGAATCAAGTATTGTTTCAAAATTATCAACTTAAATTTTGTACAATGTCTAGCAAGTACCACCAAAAGTAAAAACGATAATGTCAAACGAAACGGTTTAATTGAAATCCGATAACAGTTTTACAGAGGAATGTGGTTATTAAAGTCACCTTACAGTGCCCATTTGAGTTCTTTATCTCGTTTTTTAATGACTTTCAAATCAAGAAAAGTTTGTGCAGATTTCTAGGAAACAGTCCTTATACCACATTTAAAAACCATATTTCAATAATTACCGCTCATAACCGTAAAAGTAATCCAGTTCTTTTGTGAAGCTCTGTATATGATCTATAAATTTGTACATATGATACACAGTGTGCTTAAATTATGTTTAGTAAGAAAATGCATAACATAGTAAAAAATTCCCCTTCAGCAGTTTCTACCGATAGGGGGAAACGTACTTAAATTCTTTTGTACAGCCCTGTATATGACATACAGATTTTAATACACACCACATATTAATGCTGAAATTTACAAGCAATGCTTAAGCTACTTAAATTACGCTTCCATGAGTTAATATCCATAGGCGATTATATATCCAGTTCTTTGCATAGTCCTGTATATGATTTTATTTATATGCAGCAAACTTACCTTAGTATATTATACTAAATGTAGTTGAGCTTGAAAGACAACTTGAATCTGCATAACTCAATTTAAAAATAACATCTTTAAGCAATTCCTGCTCTTTCTCAATAATGCTTAAGAGTTTTTCTGTGTGTCTTACGAATTTAAAAATTGCTCTGTATATGTTCTATAGAATTTGTGTACACCATGTAGTATTCAAAAATTTAGTTAAACTAAAAAAATATACCATAAGTGAAAACGGACTTGCAGCAATCATTCCTAATAGCCAAACTTCGCATACAGATTTGCTCCCGAAATCTTTTATGTGTACCTGTAAATGAATGATAAATGCAATCCCCATCCTATTTTACTGCAAGCACTTTGTTGTTAGCTTCAGTAATATATATCAGTTTCATCATGTTTGAAATAGTGCAACATAATTGAAATACGCTGCGAACAGTTTTTACCCGTAGACCATCATACAATCGAACTTTTTTGCATAACCTTGTAAATGAGTGAATATGCTTCGCACCCCATATACTACAGAGAGTATGCATTAGCACTAGAGATGAGACGGACTCAACCCGGACCTGACACGGGTTTGATTTTTATACCAGCCTTCGGGCTCGGGCCCATTCTTTCTCAAATTGGCAATTTTATTTATTCTCGTACTCGTGTAGAAACAAAAAATAATTTTTTTACCCCTTAAAAATTAATTATCCCATTGCAAGTCTGTTTAATGCTATTTTGATCAGGAGGAAAAAAAAATAGATTTTTTTTTCTTTTTTTTTTTTTTTTTTTTTTTTTTTGTATTTGTCGAACATTATTTTGAAAGAAAACTTGTGACATTTGATGATTTATGTCTGTAGTTTAACGCGAGTAATGACCTATTGATGTTGGCGGCAATCAGAATATGGCGCCATTAGGATACTGTTTAATTGGAATGTTTATTTATTATTACTTTTTTCAGAGATCTAACGCGAAATAAATATTTTCTTTTACGTCAATCAGCATTAGCCTAAGATTTGCAAATTTTTAGTCTCCTATTGCCTGCGATTGTAATCGCTCTTTATATGAAAATAATGTTGGTGATTTTATACATGCTTCTTCTTGAAGTCTGCTCATTCTGTGGCTCTGTTCTTCATATTCATACAATCACTCTCATACGTAAGTAGATAAAATTGGCATGTGTTATTATTCCCGATTGAAAGCAATCAAGCGGCGTTTCCTCTTTTTCTATAAAAGCATCGGATCTTTTCGGTAACGGTGTCAAATTTATAATTTAAACTTATTTTCAAAGCCATGATAAATGCGAAAGATGTACAACTTTTATAGGAAACAGAAAACGCTGTTCGATTCTTCGTCATATAAATCATAATTTCTGCAAATTTCATTAATTTATACATAAAATGCTCTTCGTTATTGTGTCCATCAGAGATACCTACTTGTTGCGGGAGAAAAATTTAAAAATCTTTTTAGGGAAGTATATTTCTATTTGACACTAAACGTCTCTTTTGATAAGATTTAATGTAAATTTCATAAAATTAATTATGTGCTAGAGATTAACAGTTGTTAAAAAAATGAGATCTATTACATTTAGAACAGCTTTTAAATATGCATTTTTGTTAAACCTTTTTTTTTCTGTGCATACTTTCGGTATCGGAATCGGGCTCTGATGGCACAAACTTTTTCGAATTCGGGTTTAAAATTGTTGGCCCCTGTTTCTGAAAAATGAGCCAGAACTCATCTCTAATTAGCACATCTCGGAAATTTTTATCAATTTCATTATGTTTGTAACGGAGTAACATTATAAAAATACGTCACAAATATTCTTTCTTCATAGACTATAATATAACGGAATACTTGTGGGTTCTCCCGGACGCGAACTGTAAGTGCTAAACATAACATTACATGTAATAGTAATCTTTTAGTACAACCCAATAATGTATATAAATGTTATTATGTTTAAATACTGTAATAAAACAATATTAAAATATACAGCAAATGATTTTACCCGATAGACCATAATCTAATGGAATACTTTTGAGTCCTCCTGTAAATGAACTATGAATGATACACACTTCATTTTGAATACCGAACATTCCATTGTAAACATTAATAACATATATCAATTACGCGTTAATCCGAGTATATTTACGTGAGTTAGAGCATGACCAGACGGGCAGACAAACCCAATTCACTTTTCAACTGCGTTGGAAAGTGTTACAAATATTTCTTGAAGAATCCCATGGTTATGAAAATGTTAAGGATGGCATGCTATTTCAAACCCTTCCCCTCAAACAAAATCTTGCCTCCTCGCCCCACTCTAAGAAACTTATTAAATGGCTTTCTGTCCTGTCCCTAAAGCCTCTAAAGTCCAAAAAAAAAATCTCCGTTTTAGACAGGTACCCTTCTTAGCAAGAATAATTATGTAGTGCTTTCTTCATAGAAACTTATTTTTTTTTCCGTTTACGAAACAATTCTTTTTTTGACAGATTTCGTATTCGCAAGTTTTACAATAAATGTAATATACCTATACTCTTCAGAGGTTATATTATAGAAAGGATGTTTTAAATGCCTTTAAGAATACTTGTAAAAAGGGAAACTGTCTATAATAGAATACTGTCTTAAACGGAAAAAATGTTAGTCACTATCTTGAAATTATACCTGCTAAGATAAAAAAAAAAACCTTAAAACGGAATGTTTCATAGGTTTTCGTTTTGATGGGAGAGAGTACAGGCTCCCCCCCCCCCCCCGCCGAACCCCACCCCACCCTTGGCTGTGCCACTGTCCTCAAAGACAGCCTTGCCCCCCCCCCCCCCCCAAGAAAATTCTGAAATGGCGCCACTGATTTACCTATGCCAAGACTTTTTTGCGCGCCGTTTACTTTTTGAATGCAGTCATTGTACAGGGTGTGTTCACAAAGTTTCAAGACTGGTCTGAGAATACAAAATTTATTAAATATTTTTGTACAGCGATCTGAAATTCTTTGAAATATGACCCTTGGGCATCAACACACCGCTGTCAGCGTTTTTTCCATTGTTCATAGGATCCCTGGAAGTCTCCGCGCGCAAGGCTGTTAAGGGACCTCGTCGAAGTTGCCTGGATCACTGGAGTTGTGTCGAATCGTTTCCCTTTCATGTCTTTCTTGATCCGGGAACAAAAAAGTCGCTGGGAGCAATGTATAGGCTGTAGAAAGGCTTGCGGCAGTATTACCACGTTAAGCTTAGCCAAAACTTTGGCGGCGTTTGAGAGGGCGCATTGCCGTAATGAACAATTCAATCATTTCTGATGTCTGGGCGGACGCGCCGGACTCGATCATTCAAATGGTGGTACATTCCAGTGTAAAACAGACCTGACCCGGCGCATCCGCCCAGACATCAGAGACGATTGCATTGTTCACCACGACAATGCGCCCTCTCACACGTCGCTCGAGGCCGCCAAAGTTTCAACTAAGTTTAACTTGGCAATCCTGCCACAAGGCCCCCTACAGTCCCAACATCGCTCCCAGCGACTTTGTTTTGTTCCTCTGGATCAAAAAAAGACCTGAAAGGGAAGCAATTTGACACGTTTCCAGCTATCCACGATTCCATCTTTGACGAGGTCCCTTAACAGCCTTGCGCACGAAGGCTTCCAGGGAGCCTATGAATAATGGGAAAAACGCTGGCAGCGGTGTGTTGATGCTCAAGGGTCGTATTTCGAAGAATTTCAGTTCGTTGTACAAAAATATTTAATAAATTTTGTATTCTCAGACGACTCTGGAAATTTTGTGAACACACCATGTATATTAAGTGTAAGTACTTCACCATCATTTATTAATTATCCTGTACGGTGACTGTTATGGTTTATAAGTCAGGTTATTTGTTGTCATTGCATTTTTAGTTATTGTTGTGATAAATAAAAATATTAAATCGAGACGGGCGGATGGTATCGAACACAATTCCGTCGGGTACCGCCGGGCATTCTTTGGATAGAGAGAATGTCTTGTTAGTTGTTAATTCATTAGCTGCTAAAGATACAACCAATAAAAAGAAGGCTACAATCAACAAAACCATTTCGGCAAAGGCAATCAAGAAAAAAATTAAAACAAAGAACAGCATTCACAGTTTAACATAGAACCGGGAAACAGAACGTATCATTTATGGCGAAAATTTTTAAGAAGACTGGATACAATGTCATAAATGTAAAGGGTGGGCACATGAAGCATGTGTGCACATCGATCCTAAGTAATCTTACTACTAAAGCGGCGTCTTGGTCACTGTTAATTATGTATGTCCGTTGGCTACCTGCCAAAAAAATATTTGTCAAAAATTAAAGACTTTCTGTGAGACTTAATTTAAGCTAAGATAAAGAAACTATTTGATTGTTACTTAAATAGAATTATAAGAGATATGTCGGATTTAAATTATAGTTTCAAAATAAAAGTTTAATTATGTTCGTTTCCAAAATTTTATGAGTTTAGTTTATGTGTCCGGAGCTACCTGACCTTCCCCTATATAACTTTACGTAGTGCGATTCAACCAAAACAATTTTAGTATATTTTGTCATAACCCATGCTATAGGAAAAAATTTTACTCGAGAAATTATTAAACTCGCTTACAATTAAATATTTTAAAATCAATATTTACTACAATTGGGATTTCTTTTAATAAAAACAAAATTTATTAAACCATCTAAAATCACAAAAAGAGCAAATATATTATTTCACTTTGTCAGAAAACTAATGTATTTCCACGGATAATGATAATATACATCGATTAAGAAACATGTCTCACGTAATAATATCAGCTATTAAGTTTAGGAAACGTAAGCCGAGAGATTAAAAGCTCTTTGGGTAACCTCCAACTTTACGCAACACGCATTAATTAGTCTATGTAAGTTGAAGTAGAAGCGGTGAATTTATAGCCTTAAAAGAATTAGCTGGAAGATTTTTAAAACTGTTCGCGAATTTTTATTTTTCTGAAACATTTTTTATTATTATTTGTTGTTGATTTTGGTAATTGAAATGTATAATGTATATTATTTTTAAACCATTTGTTCTTGACTTTTTATTTTCTCAAATTTTCTGGTAAAACTACTTTAAAATGTTGCAAATTGAACTGGATAAATACTAAAAAAAACTATGCTAAAATTTTTTGTATTTATTTGATAAAATGTAAACGTACTAAATATTGGAATATGCGTAATATTCATAATATTATTATATGCATAATTATATATTTTGTATAAATTTTAAATAGTAAAGTTTTAAATAGTATATTACATACTCTAATCGGTATTTTTATGAACTACTAAAAAATTATATTTATTTATTTACTGGGACTTATAATATTATAAGTATTCTTAATAATAAACAAAAATAATCGAATTTGAGGCTTAAAAACAATTTATTTCATAATCATCTTGAAAAGGACCGTACATTAAAAACTGTTCCATAAATGGCTAATAAAAATATGTACCCATTCGTGACTAGAGCCCAATAATTTGTAGTTTAGAAACAGGCATAAAAAATAGGCTTGAACCTATAATTTCACAATTTAAATAAATAGTATTTCAAAAAAGTCTACACGTTAAGATTATGACTTTTTTTGGATCCTTGACAGTAAAAATACAAATAAACATTTTTTTACATTTCGCCATCTTGAAAAAGGAAAAACCCATAACCTCCCCCCAAAAAAGCTTTACTTTAAGAAAATAAATTTCCATCTTATGCTATCATCTCTCGGAAGCAGATAAAGACATTCATAGATAATTACTTCATACAATTTTCATGTTATAAAGAGGAAGAAAATTATACAAATTTATTAAAATTTGAAACGTCCCAAAAATGGGACGCTAGGCATAAATGGGTTAAATCAGAAATAATTGTGATAAAAAATAACATGGAATAAATACAGTTGTATATACTTTTACCTATTTCGAACGCTTGAGTATAAAATTTACAATATGTGTAGTAAATTACTTGACTTACTTTATTGCCTCTAATTGCAAGATTAGCTTGTAAAGTTACATTTGAAAATAAAAGCAATCTATATATGAGGATTTGAGTTTCAAAACTCGCCTTATTCAGGAAATAAATTTTGGGAAATCGCACAAAACCTCTGACTACGGCCAGTGCCTGATTTACGACAGAACATTCGGGGCACGAGCCCAGGGCTCCCAAATGCTGCTGAAGGTGTTTCAATTATCGTCCAAAATCTGATGTAGTTTCATATTTCATTCTACATTCTATTCTGTTCGTATTGTATTTTTTATAAAATCGTATATTTTTTCTGAAACATCCATATTTAATTACTTTATTATAAATGTATATTTTCTTTTATCTTTATCAATTAAAAAATATATTGTTTTATTTTTATTCTTATTCAATCCTATTCCTGTTCTCGTCAGATTATTTGGGGTTTGGTGAGCGTAGCTCGTAGGCACCAGAGTCCCCTAATATTTTAAATAATTGTAACTTGGTATTGCAAAACATTTATTATTAATTGTTGCATACTTTATCATTTCAGATACATAGACTTGCACAGGAAAAGCTAATCAGCACCACACAATTTATTATACAACGTCTACACATTTAAATTTTATAATTATGAAATAATTATTTAAAAGTAAATTAATGATTATCTTATTTAATTTTTAATAGATATTTTAAAGTAATTATCAAAGTAAAATGGTTATCTTAGTAAGTATAATTTTCAATATATTTTTTAGTTCAAGCGCCCTGTAAGTATCGGTGCAAAGGGCCCGTAAGCAGGGCCCAACTAACAAGTTTCTGTACACAGGGCACTTGCAATGTTTCGTGTCCCCTTAGATTGGTTGATTTACTTATACTAGTTGTTTGATTTTTTACATGTTACACACTAATTCCAAATGAGTCATCTCAAAAAATTAAGTTTTCCAACAATTAAAAAACGGTTCCAGATATAAAAATAAAATATTTTTTTATTATTTTTTATTGGGTTTTTAACCATATATTGAGATATATATCTGTCTCTTTATGGTATTAATATCTCAAATATCACATTTTTTCAAAAATATTTTATTTTTTAATGGAAATTTTCTTGAAATTATGAAAAATTTCGTGCCCTTCAGAAATTTCGTGCCCAGGGTGTCCATGCGACACCCAGGGTGTCCGTGCAACACCCAGGGTCTCCCCATAAGCATGTGTGCTCGGGGCCCCCAAATTTGTAAATCGGTCCCTGACTATGTTCATTAGTTTTCATTGTAAAAGAAGATTTTACAATGGCAGAAATACAGGATAAAACTTTTTTTCTCAGATTGCTGTGTTCTTTCGGTGCAGGTTTACGAATACAATAGATTGTTAGAGAAAACAAAATATTTTTAAAATTTTGTATAAGCTAGTTGTGAAACTGCCGTTCTCATATAAGAAAACATTTTTTGTGTGCATTCTTGAGTGTATAATTACCACAAGAATAGTTTGAGTACTGAATAATGTATGCATATTCATTGGAGAAAGAAAAATCGAACGCAATAAAAGTACATTCTTACCCGCTTGAAATAATTTAAGGCATAAGCAAAGCTACAGGAAATACACAACTAAAATATCTCACTGCAAGATAAATCTATTAGGAAAATGCAGTTATATATTATTATGTAAATAAAAAATACACATACGTAAATAAACTAGCATCCGCCAGGCCAAAATGTCGGAGCATTGAGTCGCATAAACATGAAAGATAACATTTTAAACTAAAAAAAGTACTTTATTATTATAATAGAAAGCTAGAATCTTAAACAACGATTTTTACGCACAAATAACGTACAGAAACGATACAAAATACCCATACGATCGCATTTTATCTAAACCTCAGATAATCACCGATTCTGTTCCTGCAAATAAAGAATTTTAAAATGTTATTGTTTTACCGTATTTTCCTAAAATCAGTACACAAATTTCTCGTATTCTCAATAGGTTTAGTTTTAAAGTTGTTTTCTCTCCAACCAATAAAGTTTCTTTCTCCAATCTTAAAGATCCTATCGACGATTATAATACCTGGGGCATTTACAGAATTTTTTGTGAGTGCGGCCTCTCTTACATTGGGCAGACGAAGCGTGCACTTAGAATTAGGCTGAAAGAACACCAGAATTGCGTTAGAAATCTAAAATAGCGAAACATAATTGGAATTCCAACTACCAGTTTAATTATCCAGAGGCAAAAATTATTCAAAAATGTAGCTCAGTTTTTGATCTAGACTTTAACGAAGCTCAGTATATTCATAAACATACTTCCACCTTAGTGAATGATATGACCAGCACCCCTTTCTTTCACCAATGTGGAGAAATCCTGCGCAGTGACTCTTTTTCAGTTAGTTCTGTTCAATTACGTCATTTGTTTGGGATATATAAACTCTTGCTTCTGCCTTTTCAATCAATCCATAAGCCAGTTCTCGGGGATATAACCGAGGGGTTCTTCAAACCCATTTTTTTCCTTCTCACTGAGAAAGGAGATCGAGGAATCCTCGAAACGATCGTATGGGTATTTTTTATCGTTTCTGTACGTTCCCAACAAACACATAACTTCGGGCCGCATGGCGTATTCGTTGCGGTTAGGATGAGTTAAGGCCATTTGTAACCAAACAATACTGTGCCGTAAGTGAAGCGCCGCTAAATACGGCAGCTAACACCAAACAGATTACGGATCGGAAGCGAGAAAACAGTTGCGTTTATTTTACCGGTCAATCGTTGAGGGCAATTTCCAGCAAGCATTTAATGTACCCTCATCGTTTAGACAGTAGCGGGCTAATATTACCTAACTGGCATATTTATTTAAAGAGAGGAAATGTATTTTTTCTTCATTTCTTTTAAATTAATCTTAATTACTTTAAATGTGGGTTTTAGTAAAATATATATATACGTTATGAGATTTATATTTAAAGCAGTAAAATATTTGAAATATATACATTTGAAATATAATTTCGCAAAAAGTAAAATATTTGGAAAATAAATTTTAAGTTCTGAATTCAGTATAAAGGAAAAAATAAACCTTTTTTTAAATTAAATTCCTAGCAATTTAGGTATATTTATTTGTTTTATTATCAACATTTTACTAATAAAATTTACAGATAAAGCCATATATTGTTTTCCATATGTATAAAAATAGTAAACTCAATGTCAGACATATGAAAACCGATGTTAAATAAAGCGATAGGATTGCAGAATAAACTATATTCTTTTTTTTTATTATCATTATTATCATGGTTCGTGTCACGATCTTTACTCATTTACATTCAAAGGAAAAATTAAGTATCATAAAATTTAGAACATGTTTGATTGGGTGTTCCTTTGCTTGTACCAAAAAATGAGAAATGCTATTCGATTTTTCTTGCATCTGAATAAGAATATATTTAAATTTATGTTTTTATAAATGAAAATGATTTCGTCAGCATAAGTCGAAAAACATATGATATGTATGCATGTATTTTGCCATTTATTATGAGAAAAACAATTTTCTTATGTTAAATCGACTTGTGCAGTGTATCATGCTCTCAGATTTTGCTAAAATCTGAAAAGAAAATATGTCTGTATTCGGCCATACTAACATATGTAAATATAAGTGGAAATTGTGATTTGTGCAAAATATGGATATGAAATACATATTTCCTTAGCTTAACGTAAAACTATCTCTTCATTGCCTTATACAATTAAAAACAGAAAACTATTTCGAAGCCTTTTTTTTTTTTTCTCACCGGGGTAAAAATCGTTTTCGTGTTCTGAGATACACAGA
This sequence comes from Maratus speciosus, assembly GCA_963932465.1. NCBI lineage: Eukaryota > Metazoa > Arthropoda > Arachnida > Araneae > Salticidae > Maratus > Maratus speciosus. The sequence goes on along the minus strand of OZ010799.1, from coordinate 355,948,879 downwards.
GTATCTGAGATAAAGAAAAGTCCCCGTCCCCCTTGTTCAAGGTCAAGGACAACTATAAAGTACGGGAAATTTTTCCGAGAATTTGACTGTACCTCTCCTTGTATTCGTTTTGTTCTTGTTGATAAGTAGATCAGACCAGTCAGTGCGCGAATGAGTGTTCAAATGGTTGCATGATTTGGATTTTTCAAAATATGAGTAAGTCTTATTATGTTGATCCATTAAAGAATTATTAATTTATTTCATTATAATCTGTTGAGTTTTTTTGCATCAATATTAGGCTTGTTAGTTACAGAAAATATAATAGAATTATGTAAGAAATATATTTGTTTTTATGGAATCACACGTATATTTAAATATATTTTAATTTTAGTAAACGCAAGATAATATTTACTTTATACTATGTTATTCACCGACTATCCATTATATTAAAAATTTGTGTACATTAGGAAAAATAGCTAATTTGAAATTATGAACGCTTTTTGAAAATTGTAAAGTTTGAAAATTTATCATATTTTCAAATCTCAGATCTAGGGGAAAATCCCTAGATCTAGGGAAATGGAAGCCTATTTAGGGATTTAGGGAATTCCTTCAGATTTCTAGGGAATTTTTAGAAGACTGGCAATATTTTCTTAAAATTTAGGGGAAAAAAGGATTTTTGTTAGACTCCTGTGTTTTTCTGGCAATGAACTTTAGAAACTGATTGATGTGACGTGTTTGATGAATGAATATGGAAGAGAAAGTAAAGGGATGGTCAGTGGGGAGAAATTGTCTTCAAGCAATTCTTTGGTTACAGAGGGTGTGGGGGGAGGAATTTATGGTCTGAACTGGAATCGGACCTCTCTTTCGTTTCTCGGAATAGGGATCCTAGATGGCTAATAAATGATAACCACCTGGATCAACAGTTGTTAATTACTCCAGATGCAAACAGTACTTATTTTTTGCAGATTTCAACATCTGGATTTGAATCCTTAGAAGCTTTTTTTAAATGAAACTGTCTCTGAGTTCTAAGGTCGTTCGTTTAAAGGGGGATGGGGAAGTGGGGTAGGAGTTACTGCTGGTTTTTCTTCTATCAAGTAAAACCAAACCAAATAAAGAAATCATCAATCTGATTTCCTGTTGTTAAAAAAAATCGTGTACTAAGTGCGTATGGAAACTTTATTATAATTATACCCATAATGAAGTAAATTATTATGCATAATGTACTAAAACAGAAGAATGCTAGGTGAAAATATCTGATCCTCTAAAGAAATTGTTTTCTATCTCTTTTAAGTATTAGCCATAACAATAGCAAGCATTTCTCCCAAATAACATGAAATACAAGAAAATGAAATGAATATTTTATTTCAGATTTATTTTTTTTTTGAGGCGGTGGGGGGGGGGGGGGTGGCTTATTATAGATTCATTTTTATAGGTAGAAGCCTGCAACTGACAGACATGACCATTGAAATGATTTTGGACCTAATAGCATTTTTCGATAATGTGTTGTATCCAAGGCTGTAAGCGATTGCTGTCTCATGACGGGACTTCTCCACTATGAATATGTTTCAAAACGCCAACTTTGACGGTATTCTTTTGAAGCACTCTTTATCTTTCATGGAAAGGAAAAATGGAAAACGCTATTTAATTTCCTGGTTTTTAGAACACTACCTGCCAATTTTATGCGTTTACGAATGAAATGAATTGAGATAAAAACATGCACGATTTTTACTAATTTGTTTTGTGCTTTTATGCATTAATTTGGGACATGTAAAGTTATATTAATATGGGGGCGAGACTCCATACTTAACTCACAACTCACTTTTAGGACGAACACTGACATTTATTGAGACGAATACATACACAAAAAATACAGATATGAACACTCTTCTCGTTCTTTAATTAGCTTAAAGTCAATAATTCAAGACGTCGTCGAATATATTTCTGAGATTTTCTTACGTCGTGTAAATATTCAATCTTATTTCTCCGAAATATGTTCTATTCTTTTTAACAAAACCCTGCGTCGTAGAAACTCATTTCGTTCTCTTTACTTCTTCTGTATCTTCACTTCACACAGCTTCGTAAAAGCTCGTTTCCTTTTTAATCTCGAAGCGGAAAATACGGGAGACACTCAGTCGAATGCAGGCGCTGCTTGCGAAATCTCCACAAGCGGCCGTCCTGACATCTGGAGCTGCCGCAGCGACATGTGGTAAAATAGAATCTGAAAAACAAAAAACAAAAACCAGTAACTGATCTTAGGGGAAAAGAAAAAAAAATTAATCTGCACGTCATAGTTGAAGTAGCGTAACATCATATGGGTTGACTTATAAAATTGTTACAAACACATAAGAAGAAAAGATTTTTAAAAAATGTTTTTGAAGTTTCAGTTATCGTCAGGCCAAGGTTTCATGTATTCAGCACAGGAGCTAGTATTTATCGGTCCTTCAGTTGATGAGATTTTCGCTACGTCGTAGGTGTCATTAGACTTCACTTTGATTACTTTATACGGACCTAAGAATTTAGGTTTCAACTTTAAACCTGGTCCTTGCTGGGTTCTCTTAATTTCTACAAGGTCACCAAGCTTGTACTTACGGGGTTTCTTACGTCGTAAATTATAGTGCTTGCGATTTTCTTGTTGAATTTCCAGAATATTCTTCTTGGCTTCTTTACGGAGCTCTTCTCTGTCTTTCATAAATTGTTCTTCGACTGCACTGTTTAAGAGGTCAATAATTTGTACATCTTCTTTCTGTTTCATTTTTGTACCAAATAATGTTTCAAACGGTGTTCTCTTAATGCTTCTTTGGTAAGTTGAATTAATGACTTGTTGAACTTTAGGAACATGTTTAAACCATTTGGTCGGTTCGTCTTTGGACATTTTAGAGATTACAGAAATTATGGTGGAATTAAGTCGCTCTACTTGACCATTGGCACGGGGAAGGCCAGTTGTAACTGTCTCGTGCTTTATATTTTCATCTTGACAATAATCAGCAAATTCTTTGCTTGTAAATGCAGGACCTTTATCGCTAATGATAATGGAAGGATTGCCAAAAGTGTGACTTTGTTGTCGTAGTTTTGATATAACTTCGGTAGCAGAAGTACTTTTACATGGATACAACCAGACGAATTTAGTAAATGCGTCTATTAAAGACAAAATATGTTTATAATTTTTGTTGGTTGTTTCAAGAGGGCCTAAATGATCAATGTGGTAGGTTTGGAGAGGAGTCTCTTCTTTAGGTAAGGGATGCAATTCACCTTCTTGTTTGCCACGTTTGCGATTATACAAAAGGCATGTTACACAATTTGCTATAATTTTATCAATTTTATTTGACATATTAGGGATGAGAAATTCTTCGTTAAGGAGTTCTTCACAGCGTTTACGGCCAAAATGTCCTTTGTCATGAACGTGTTTAATGACATTTAGCTGCATTTCATCCGGCACAACTATCAGATCGATACCTTTATGATTTTTATAGAGAACGTTATTTTTAAGGAAATAGTTGTCATATGGCTTTGTTTTCAAAATTTCTTTGATGGCCTGTATATGTTCGTCAGTGTTCTGTGATTGTATGATTTTGGTAGTAAAACTATCTTGAATGATCATACATATTGGATTTCTACTTAAAGCGTCGACATGGCGCATGCATGTACCTTGTCTGTGTTCGATTGTATAGTTATAGTCAGCTAACATTAAAGCCCATCGAGCAATCTTGGTGCAAAGATCTTTTTTATTCATAGTAAGGGCGAATGCGTTGCAATCTGTGACTATCTTGAAAGGAATACCTAGAATGTAAACGCGAAATTTTTTAAGGGCTTCTATGACAGCTAAAACTTCTAATTCATAACTCGAATATTTACGTTCGGCATCTGTGGTTTTTTTGCTCATAAAATAGACAGGGTGAAATTGATTGTCAATAGAAGACTTTTGAAGGAGGACTGCTCCGTAACCGTCAATAGATGCATCACAGTGAACTTCTGTTTCGTTACTAGGGTTATAAATGCTTAAAACAGGACCTGAAGAAAGGATGTGTTTCAGCTGATTAAATGCATTTCGTTGCTGGTCGCCAAAGTGAAATTTAGTGTCCTTTCTAAGAAGATCTGTTAAAGGCTTAGCTATTAAAGAGTAATCTTGAATGAATTTACGAAAATATGAAGTTAATCCGACAAATGAATGTACATCTTTTATACTTTTAGGTTCTGGGAAATTAAGGACAGCTTTAGTTTTTAAGGGGGATGGGTGCAGTTGACTATTTTTAATGTGGTAACCCAAAAAATCAATTTCTCGTTGTAGAAAGTGGCATTTTTTGAGATTCAGTTCTAAACCATATTCGGATGCAGTTGTAAGGACGCGTTGTAATTTCTGGAGTCCTTCGACTTCGTTTTCAGCTGGTATTATGAAGTCATCCATATAGACAATAAGTACTTTTTCATTAATGAGGTCTCGAAAAACGTTATAAATATATCTTTGAAACACTAACGGTGCATCGCTAAGGCCATAATTCATATATAAGAATTCAAATTGACCAGAATGTGTTACGAAAGAAGTATATTTTCTACTATTTTCTTCTACTTCGACATGAAAAAAAGCATTTTTAAGGTCAAGAGTAGTAAATACTTTTGCAGAATGCAACTGATCAATAATGTCATCAATTACTGGGAGGGGAAAACGTTGTTTATGTGTTTTAGAATTTAACTTCCTATAGTCAACACACAATCTATATGAACCATCTTTCTTTTTTACTAGGACAATAGGTGATGAAAAATTACTAGTGCTTTTACGAATAATTCCTTTTTCGAGCCACTCAGAAATTTGTTTTTCGACGAAGTTTTTCTCTATTTGCGCCAAGCGCCTGGGAGGACAAGTAACAGGTTCTTCATTTTCCAGATGAATTGATAATTTAACATCAGTTGTCTTTATTTTTTTAGGAGAATAATTTTGAATAAGTTCTGAAATTTTTGAACGTATTGTTTCATCGGTAATATGGGATAAATCAAGATTAAGATCGTCTAACACATGAGCAATATTAATCAAAAAATTATTGGACGTATCGTCATTTTTCTCGATTTTTTGCATCGAAATATTATTTCCAGAAATTGTTAAAATACTTTGTTGAATGATATCTGTACCAATAATAAGATCAAAAGATATGGAATAATCTGGGACTACATAAACATTAGTTGTATAATTAAAATCATCTATCATAATGTTCGTAGAGAAAAAACCTAGGGGTTTGATTATAGTATTTCCTAATCCAGTTAATGTGATAGTTGAATGTTCAAGGTTCGAAATTGTAGGGAGTTTGCGATAAATACTTTCCTTTAGTAAACTTCTTTCACTACCTGTGTCTACCAATGATGTAACATTTACAGACGAAATAATGACTTGTTTGGTCATGAAAGTGTTCGACGTGACAGTGGAAACATTGGAGGGTTCTGACTTAACTCTAGGCCTCCTTGGTTGATCACATTGAGCCGATTTGTGGCCAAAATTCGAACAATTAAAACAACGAGGGCCTTTATCTTTATGTCTGCATTGGCTACTTTTATGATTCGACAAACCACAATTAAAGCAAAAAAGATCAGATTTTGGTCGAAAGGATTTCTCTTTCATTGGCATTTCAGGTTTGACTTTACGAAATTTAGTGTTCTCAAAGTCATGGCGAATTTTGTCATAAATTTTGAGCTTTTGCTTGAATTCTACAATGGATTGGCATCCATATAACATTGATTTTCTGAAAACGGGGTCGGGTATGCCGTTTATGATGTATTGCATTAATGCGGAATCCTCGATTTTACCACGCGAGCATATTTGTTTCATGATAAGAAAATATTCTTCTATTGATTCATTTTCTTGCAATTTTCGTTTATTTAATATATCATGTAACTCGGCAGAATTATAAGTGGTGCTAAATTCTGATATTAAGAGTTGTTTAAGTTTGTCATATGAATTTATATGAAATTCTGTTTGTGTTAATAACTGGGCTTTTCCTCGTAATGATCTTTTACAAAATATGAATTTATGAAAGTCAGATAAATTAAACATATTAGTAACATCCTCAAAATGATTAAACCATACCTGTATATCACTAAAAGAACTACCATCGAAAGGAGGTATTACACTTTCAATATCAGTAAAATTAACAGACGATGGTATAAAACTTTGAACTGGAAATTGCTGTTGTTTGTCAAAATTTGATAATTGAGTGTTATTACTTGAAGTCATATTATTTGAAGGCAGTTCGGGTTCCGAGTCGGTGTCACTTTCATTTTGTATAATATTATTTTGTAGTAAGGTCAAGTCGGAAAGGTATGTCACTAATCGGGTTGCGATATCGTTTAAAGATCCCTCATTATCAATACAAAGTAGATTGCACACTGTAATCAGATCATTTAATGAAAAATCAGTTTGAACTTTAGTTATTTTATTTTTGAATTCGGTGCTGTCGGTTTGAAAACCGAAACCAGTAAAATCACGTATTCTCTTTCTATTAGAGCGATCACCGTCAGCATCAAATAGGAATTTATGCAGCAATTTAATTTTATGCGTTCGTTCGTTTTTAAACGCAACTTCCAGTTCTGGTATTTCAACTAACTTCATAATAAAATAATAGCAATGAACTCACCGTTAGAAGAATATCCGGCTTGAATATGTAGGATGAATAACTCTAATTAATCATATTGGTGGGTTAACTGTCACTTCTGACTCCAATTTATGGGGGCGAGACTCCATACTTAACTCACAACTCACTTTTAGGACGAACACTGACATTTATTGAGACGAATACATACACAAAAAATACAGATATGAACACTCTTCTCGTTCTTTAATTAGCTTAAAGTCAATAATTCAAGACGTCGTCGAATATATTTCTGAGATTTTCTTACGTCGTGTAAATATTCAATCTTATTTCTCCGAAATATGTTCTATTCTTTTTAACAAAACCCTGCGTCGTAGAAACTCATTTCGTTCTCTTTACTTCTTCTGTATCTTCACTTCACACAGCTTCGTAAAAGCTCGTTTCCTTTTTAATCTCGAAGCGGAAAATACGGGAGACACTCAGTCGAATGCAGGCGCTGCTTGCGAAATCTCCACATTAAAATAATAATGCAATAATATGAGCATCTGAAAACTTCAAAAACTGTAGAAATAGAACTTGAATATTTGTCAAGCAACTATTATATTTCCTTTTGTTTGACCACCCACAGGAGATTTCAGAATAGTAATTTGATATAAAATATATGCGCATGAATATCAAATAATAAAAATTATAGTAATAATAATCAAAGCTGTAATGTATGTTATTTCGTGATTGCAGCGATTTTCTCAAAAATCAAATACAAAGAGTATGTTTAATCAAAGTAACTTGTTTTTAAATAAATATAAATTTATATTCTAAGCAGTAGTTTTGAAAAAAGTATATCACAAGATTTTGTCGTCCCGAACAAAATAAGTTTTTGTTTTTCATGACTACCCACTTTATACAACCAATCAAAATGCAGAATTTCTTCCATGTCACGTGACTTTAGAATCTAGGGAAATCTAGGGATTTTTTACTCCGTAGTCTAGGGAAAAAAGTAAAATCTATCTGAGAACGCTGTGTACCTCTCCTTGTATTCGTTTTGTTCTTGTTGATAAGTAGATCAGACCAGTCAGTGCGCGAATGAGTGTTCAAATGGTTGCATGATTTGGATTTTTCAAAATATGAGTAAGTCTTATTATGTTGATCCATTAAAGAATTATTAATTTATTTCATTATAATCTGTTGAGTTTTTTTGCATCAATATTAGGCTTGTTAGTTACAGAAAATATAATAGAATTATGTAAGAAATATATTTGTTTTTATGGAATCACACGTATATTTAAATATATTTTAATTTTAGTAAACGCAAGATAATATTTACTTTATACTATGTTATTCACCGACTATCCATTATATTAAAAATTTGTGTACATTAGGAAAAATAGCTTATTTGAAATTATGAACGCTTTTTGAAAATTGTAAAGTTTGAAAATTTATCATATTTTCAAATAACGATTGTTGTTTTGACAGTGCATGTCATTAAAAATATCGCAAAAACTTGAATAGTTTAATTTAAGTAAAGTTTATTTTTATTATTAAAGATAAAATATACTTTTCTTTTCACATATCCAATGTGAGAAAGAGTGTTTTTGTGTTTGATCATCGTCCTGTGTAAAATTGTACAAAATATCATTTAATAGATGCTTGTTTAACTTAAAAAAATCTTTCTGTAGAGGTTCGCTGAATTATTTTAGACATTATAATTATTGGTTTCATTGTAGATTCTTAAAATTGCTTGTTTTAGCATAATAATAAAAAATGTGACTGTGAAGGAAAGATTTTTTTTTCTTTTCGTATTTTGAGCGAAGAAAGTTAACAGTTTACCATCGAAAAAAAATTATTCATTAAACAATTAAAATTCTGAAAAATCCGAATGAAATGCAATAAAATTTAGAGAAATCATTCAGAATTTTGATGACATTTTTAGTTACTGCAAATATATCTCAGGGATTTTGAAAAGATTAAAGTAATATATTTTAGTAATATTTGACTATTAAACTATGAGAATAAAATCTAAATGTGAAATTTTAATATATTCAAATGATGCAAAAAATATTCAACAGGTTTCTTAATAATTCTTTAATGAAAAAAACATAACATGTTGGTAACATACATACCATTATGTGTAAAAACCAATGAAAAAAAAAAGTGAAAAAAATCACAAACACAAACACGTTCTATATAATATAACATACATAACTTATAATTTGTTCTGTAAAAAATATTTGTTGGAAGATTGCTTAATTGCTTAAGCGCTTTTGCATAAAAAAAATATAGTAATAATCATGTAGGTACACTTTTAAAAAATATTATACATTTTCTTATCTTGAATTATTTCGAAAGTTTCCCATACACAATGCTTGACATAGTGAATTAATTAATTATTTTATTTTGCAATTAATACTTTAAAAATGTATATGAAATGCAACTATTTAAAAATCGCATTACATATATATTTTTAAAATGTATAATATAATAAATAAACAAATTAATAAATTCACTGTCAAATATTGTGTTTTGGAAATTTTTGAAAACGTTCAAGATAAGTAAATTTATAATTTTTTTTAAAAAGTGTACGTAAATGATTATTATTTTTTTTCATTCAAAAGCACTTATCATTTAATTAATCTTCCAACAAGTGTATTTTACAGAACAAATTTTGACGTTTTAAAGAAACAAAATCATGTAAGGGTTTTTCATGGGCAGCTTTGGGCTATATTTTATTATTGACAACCACGAATGTCAGGGCTATATCTAGCTTCTGGCTAGCTTTAATTTTTAATGGCCATTAAAAGAATAAATGTAGCCAGTATGAGGCTATTTAGCAGTTTCAGTAAAAAGTTCGTGGTATGATTGTGGCCATATCCATGTATTTACGGCCAATTATATTGTGGCCACATTATGTCCAGCGTGACACTTTTTGACGGAGCCGTAACGGAAAAATGATAGCGGGCCGAAATCAAACATTTGCGACCAAGGCTAACGTAGCCGTGAGCGGGCCACAAGTTCTGTGTTTGTTGTGTTATTTGTGCGTAAAAATTGTTGTTTAAGATTCTAGCTTTTTATTGCAATTCGCACAAAGTTTAATCTATGCTTACTTTATTATTATGTTTGTCATTTAATGGTATATAAATAATTTGCAGTAACAATTTTCGAATCTCCATTTTCAAGGGTTTATTTAGTCGCCATTTGTTCGAGGTGATGCTCAAATACTAATCTATTAACAAGCGCACCCCATTCTTCTAATTTGACCAAGTCTATCCTTTGCGATAGGCACTTCAATGAAAATATACTCTAAATGACGAACTCTATTAAAAGTGACAGAAGTTGCTCCAAGTAACAACATTTTTGGACAAATATCCGGAGCAAATTTTGGCAAAGTTAAATCCAGGTATCTGTATTTGGTGAAAGCAAATGTAACTTTTAAAGGAAAATGGTTCGTGATCATGAGACTTTTGTTCCTTTACAAGATTTAGAAACAGGTGTGACAGGGAGAAATCTTTCAGTTCTTTTGTCTCAGTCTTGCTTCCAATATAAAATAAATTTAATAAAAATCCACAATTTTAAAACGCATAGAATGATTTTATGCAGAAATTCTGAACTATTATTTCTCATGAATGAGTTAAAAAATTACATTAATAGGTATGAAAATGAAAAAGTTTTTCTTTCTCATTTTGCAGTTTAATACCTCTTTACAACTACAAAATTAATTAATGGTTTGCACCTTTCATGTAAAACTTTAAATCATACAGTCGTGGGAAAAAAAGTAAACACCCCCTTCTAACTCTCCAACAAATTATCGCAAAAGAAAGTCACACGTTCGGAACGATTGGAAATAAAGTCTACTTTTAAATGATGTACATGAAATTTGATTAGAGGGCCATCTACTTTTCAAAACGAACCTAATTTTTTTTTTCAATAGCAATACCCAAGTTTGACACCATAAATAAATTCTACACCCTACAAAAAGCCTAAATTCAAATTTGCATGAAATTCGTACGATCATTGCTGAAATGCTACAGAATGTCTAAGTCACTTTTAATCATATATTATTTCTTATATAAGCTTATATATATATGTTATTTCTTATATTAAGCTTAATATGTTTCGACTACTGGCAGCCCAAATATTTGAATAAAATCAATAAAATATAATTTTTCAAATTATGTTTTTCTGCACACCTTATACGGCTGTTTAAACCGAAATCATTTCCGAAATCTTTCCTAAATTTTGATTTCTAGAAATTGTTTTTCCAGTTCACATGAATAGATTGAAAAAATTATATTAATAGGTATGAAAATGAACAGTTTTCTTTATGACTTCAGAATTTAATCCTTGTCTACAACAACAACAACAAAAATCATTAATCATTAATTTTTACAAATCATTAATTTTTCAACGATCATTAATTTTTACAAAATTAATTATTGTTTTTTGACATTCATGTAAAACACAAAGTGGTACACCTTTTAATTTAGCATATAGATAATAAGTTAAAACTAGACATTTCCGAAATCTTTCTTAAATTTCGATTTCCAGAAATTGTTTTTTATGTTCACATGAATATGTTGAGCAAAATTATATTAAAAGGCATGAAAAAGAACAAAGTTTTCTTTGTCACCTTGCTGTTATTATTAACACTATTGCAACTGCAATATTAACAGTAGCATTGCACCCTTCATGTAAAACTTCAAATGGTACATCATTAAATTTAGCATATAGGTATTAAGATAAAACGAGACATTTCCAAAATCTTTCTTAAATTTCGATTTCCAGAAACTGTTTTTTCTCTACACATGAATACGTTGAACAAAATTACATTAATAGGTATAAAAAAGAGCACAGTTTGCTTTCTCACCTTGCACTTGTTAATCCCACTAGTGCGACTGCAAAATTAACAGTAGTTTTGCACCTATCATGTAAAACATAAACTGATACATCTTTATTTAGCATATAGCTATTAGGTATATTAAGTTAAAAAGAGATATTTCCGAAATCTTTCTTAAATTTCAATTTCCAGAAACTGTTTGTTCTGTCCACATACAGAAAAGTATCGTCAGATTTGTTTTTTTAAATAGGATCAAAATTACCAGAAAATTTTTTGGACATATAACACTAATGAAGAAATATAAAATGTCAATTTAAAAAATGTAACTTGCGGTTTAGCTATAGACATTAGGTTCGTTTGCATTAGACGCAACAAACAAACTGTCCACAATTATACAAAAAAATGTATAGTGTCGCGTATTTTCTTAGGACGTTTAAACATAGATTATTTATTATGAGGATCCAGTACAATTTGAAAAACGATATTGCAACTTGTAAGGAAACTACAACTATTTTACATGCACGTGGTTGTCACTTCAGAAAAGGAATTTCTAACAGTGCTATCACATGTATAATAAGCACTTAAAAATTTCAAGCTACAAAAATAGCCTGCGACTCGTCAGTTTTCCCGCAACTAAAAGTTTTATTACACGAAGCGTCAAAGTTGCTTCAAATTCCATGCGTCTCCATGTTATCCTATAGCTCCAAGGGAGTCGCTTGGAAAGCAAGCATCTGTCTTGTGTCGTCGCGAATTCGACGCCTGAAACAGCCAATCAACTGCTTGGTAAACTGAAGAGTAATACGTATGTTGCAGGAAAACTGACGGGTCGCAGGTGATTTTTGTCACTTGCAATTTTTTACGTGTGATAAGCACTTAAAGTCCCACTTTTTTCGTTTTCCTAACATTTCATTGGCTGTTCGGGAAAAGCCTTTTCTATCGTGAGTTTTCTATGCATTTATTGGCTGTTACTGGCGGTTCAGTTCGTTTCAGACGTCAGAATCCCATTGACACAAAATAGTTTCTTGCTTTCCGAGCAACTCTCTTGAAGCCATATAAATGTTGAATTGTTCGGAATTAGAGGCAACTTTGGCGCCTCTTCTAATAGCAATTTAATTCAAACAAATGTCTTGCAGACTTTCAAGATTGTAGTACTACAAAAGCGGTTTCTAACAAGGATGAGCACTGAGAAAAAAAACCCGACTAAAATACGGAAATTGTATTGGCAATCGAGACGCCAGTCCTATTTCCGTATTTTAACGGAAAATTTTCCCCGTAAGTTACAGAAACGTTTTTCTGGAAATTACGGGGTAAAAATTCCCTTAAAATACGGAAATAGTACTGGCGTCTCGATTGCCAGTGCAATTTCCGTATTTTAGTCTGTTTTTTTGCAGTGAATTTTATAAATTTTAGATCTATATCAAAACTTTTCTTCGAGGCAATACCAACTGTGACAGAGAGATATATTTCACTTAATCTGCAGAATTGTGACCGATTAAGGTTAATTTGACCATGTAGCGGTTAATGAAAACGTTTTATTGGGAAATTTTCTTACTAAAGGAGAGTGGAAATATCCGTTTCTGCAACATCTTAACTAAGAATTTGTTTAAATTTTAAAATTCATTCAATGTAATAAACCCTTTTTCTATCCCAATATGTGCCATGATTTCTTCTGGTAATATGCTTGAATTACAGGTAACCGCGGAACCTTCAACACTGGTTTTCACAGCCGCAATTTACTGCCAATAAACTTATAATATAATGGCAAAACAGATGTTTCTTGTGCTGTTCCTAAATTAGATCTTTGTTGTTGCTCACTTACTAAGTCATTTAGCTCAGTTATAAACATACTATAAAATTACGATTTTGATATTTCACTTGGGCTGATTCGAAAATCGACTTTTTATTGTTATCTATACAGTATACGCCCACGTAAGTGGGTAACCTTGTTGTAAATAGAACTTCTCCAATAACAGAAGTTCTTTCTACAAAACACTAGAGATATATTCTATCCGTCATTTTTTTTTTCATTTTATACCCGCACATCAAAGTAATTTTTTATGATTTGTTGTAAAAGTACTTTTTTTTTTCAAAATTATTCGCAGCTTGTCATGATTCATTAAAATTGTCTGATTCATGTCACAGATTCATTAAAAACTACAAGGACTATAATTAATATATTTCAAAAATATAAATGATAACTTCCATGTCAATAAATATAATCTAAAAGACCCATGGTGATATCTCTTTTCTTTATAACCGAAAAAAGGATAGTAAAAATCACGTGAACTTTAGGCTAAAAAAGAAAAATCTCACCTCAATTAATTCAAATATTAAATGTTTTATTCTTATCCGTAACTCTTCGCTGTCGGAAAGTACCTTAGATGATCGAAAAGACATTTCACCATCTTAAGAGCTTCACCGTCCATTCAAAACTGCGTAAAGTTCAGAAACTGATTCTTTATTTCCTGTGAAATATGATGAATCATAAAACAGATGCAGGGTAATATGTTCAGTTAAAAGTCTGGAAATGGCCGTGTTTAACCCTTTATCTACTGCAATTTGTTTCATGTGCATTTTTTTGTCGGTTACTACAAGGGAAATTAAAGGGTATTCATAAGAAAAAACTCACCCGTGAGAAATTTAATTCGTTAGAGCTAATTAAATAAAGTAGTACATTAAAGTACCGTCAGGACATTATGCCTAAAATACTCTTGTAATAGAAAAACCCACATGATATTTCAAATAAATTTTAAACTCTTAAAAATGCTAAATAACTAGAAGGCACTAATAAGTTAACAATAAAAAAATATTAAATTAACGTAACTTTATTTTACACATGAAAAATGAGTTAAAATTTGATGGCATTAAAAAAAGGGGTTTTTTTTATGTTTCAATCTTGTTAGCAGACTTTAGTTTATTTATTCATTTATGTATTGAACACATGCATCTGACTTGTGTGCTTGACATCAGAGGCCCGCTTATAAGTCATCGTCAATATATAAGGACGAGAAAGCACAAGAAAATTTACAACGCTAGAGAATTACATCCGGAAGCTCCACAAAGACAGTGCAACGGAACTACCGAAAGTTAAACTCTCAACCCACCTACGCTCTCAAGCGATTAGCGGTATGGTGCCTTAACCACTCAGCCAAGATGGGTCATCTTTAGTTATGAGACGCCTATATTCCAGGGGCAACATGTTCTCTCGCATCTCCACATATGCAATATATGAATTTACATATGCAATTTCTAGCATAGCAAAAAAGAGCTGGCGCCACAACTTTGCCGATTTATAATGAAACACAAAAGAAATACAAGGAAAAACATTACTACACTACAATTTAGTAATTACATTATAAAGCAGATAAAAAGAATGATAAATACACAGACGAAAAGTAAAGAAGTTTTTTCTCCAACTCCCTGTGTACTGGCATCACTTATAAGTACCACCGAGTAATTCAACTGCTAAATCAAGTACATAAACCGTTCATCTAAAATAGCTAGTCAAATTGTATTCTAAGATCATAATGAACACGTAAAGAAATCCAACAGTTATGTTCTTTACTATGTTGCAGAAGTAAAAAGTCCTTCCGGCCAGTGCCGGGAGGAAGAGGTAGCTTTCATATTCCTTAATTTTTAAAAGCCAGCTTATATCATTCAAACACACGGAGCTCAAATTAGTTGAACCCGATTATAGAAGATTAAATACTTATTTTTGTCAATACAGAATATGAATGAGAATTTCGCGCAATTAGTCGCGTTTTCAAAGCTGGTTTTGTTTAAAGTGATTTATATTTGGTCGCCAAATTCTGCGATATCTTGAAGTGCCCGCCATTTTAAAGCAACATAATGGATGCAACAAATCTAACCAATGAACTTAGTCGAGATTTTAGTAATTCCTGTGCACATCCTCACTCACATCTAAATCGGTTGATAAATACGAGTGCTGTTGCAGGCAAAAAATTAGATTTTTCAAAATGTCACCCACAGTAGAAATTCAAACTGTTATATCTCAGCCATTTTTTAAGATAAACACAAAACAAAAAGTGCTCCGGAATCTTTGTATCAAGCTCAAACACATAAGAAAAAAAAATTCAATTTCTAATTATTTTGTACCTCATTTTAAATACATTTCTTTAATGGCCGCCATTTTGAAAGAAGATGGCGGATGAAGTTGGCAAACGAACTCGGCCGAGAGATTGCTATGTACTATGCATATGCTTTGTCACAACCGAGTCGGTTCATAAATACGCGTGTTATCGCGTGACAAAAATTAGATCGTTTCAAAATGTCAGCCATGCTAGAAATTCAAAGTGCTATAACTCAGTCATTTTTTAAGATATAGACGACACGAAAAATGCTCCGAAATCTTTGTATCAAGGTCAAACACATAAGAAAAATATCTTTTTCAATTTCTAATTTTTTTGTACCTCATTTTAATTTAAAATTTAAAAAATTTTTAAATTTCCGCCATTTTGAAACAAGAAGGCAGATGAAGTTGGCCAACGTACTCGGTCGAGACATTGGTATGTACTATGTACACAACAAGTTATATCCAAATTCGTTCATAAATACGCGTGTAATCGCGTGACAAAGTTCAGATCGTTTCAAAATGTCAGCCACACAAGAATTTCAAAGTGCTATAACTCAACCGTTTTTTAAAAAATAAACGAAAGAAAAAATCCTGCGGAATCTTTGTATCAAGCTCAAACACATAAGGAAAAAATCTTTTTCAATTTCAAGTATTTTTTTTTACCTCCTTTTAAAATTTAAATTTTTTTTAAATATTTAAATGGCCGCCATTTTGAAACAAGATGGCGGATGAAGTTTTCCCACGAACTCGGTTGAGACATTGCTATGTACTATGCAAATGCCTTGTCACATCCAAATCGGTTCATAAATACGCGTATTATCGCGTGACAAAAATCAGATCGTTCCAAAATGTCAGCCATGTTAGAAATTCAAAGTGCTGTAACTCAGCCATTTTTTAAGATATAGACGAAACAAAAAATGCTCCGGATCTTTGTATCATGTTCAAACACATAAGGAAAAAATCTTTTCCAATTTCTAATTTTTTTGTACCTCATCTTAAATTTTAAATTTTTTAAAAAACTTTAAATGGCCGCCATTTTGAAACAAGATGGCGGATGAAGTTTTCCCACGAACTCGGTCGAGACATTGCTATGTACTATGCAAATGCCTTGTCACATCCAAATCGGTTCATAAATACGCGTATTATCGCGTGACAAAAATCAGATGGTTTCAAAATGTCAGTCATGCTAGAAATTCAAAGTGCTATAACTCAGCCATTTTTTAAGATACAGACAAAACAAAAAATGCTCCGGAATCTTTGTATCAAGCTCAAACACATAAGAAAAAAATATTTTTCTATTTCTAATTTTTTTGTGCCTCATTTTAAATTTTAAACTTTTTAAAAAATTTAAAAGGCCGCCATTTTGAAACAAGATGGCTGCTGAAGCTGGCCAACGAACTCGGTCGAGACATTGGTATGTACTATATACACACGAAATTTTATCCAAATCGGTTCATAAATACGAGAGTTACAGTATGACAAAGATCAGATATATATATATATATATATATATAAGCTCAGAAAGATCAAAAGTAAAACTAAAAGTAAAAAATAAAAATAAAAATAAAAATAAAAATAAAATCCATGCGATAAGCGCTACAGCTGCATATAACCACACAGATTATATATAGCACATTATGTTTTAAATGCGTTTGTCGGACCCAGAATCCTGCACCATAAATAAACTAAGTATAACCATAAAACATGCAAGAAATTTAAACAGATATAACCTGAACAAGAAAAAACAACAAAAGGCTGTGGCCTCTTCAGCGGTGGGCATTATAGAAAGCACAGCAATGTTTCAGATTAATTACAATTTACAACAAACTATTATTCAGTAGTGGCAGTGGGTTTCGGCCAGAGTGTCGCAAAGCATAAATCAAATGCATAAAAACAATTGAAAGCATATCGCGAACACTCCCCCACCGGACCCGACGCCACAATAAACAGTGCATCTCGAAGATACCACTGATTCAGAACGTATGTTTAATGTATACTGAAACAATAAAATTATTTTACCCAAATCCGAGCAACACAGCCACAAAAAACAATAACTAAATTCCAGTGATCCATAATCTGTCCATAAACGTTCCATGTCTGTTGCCACACAATTGCAGACATCCTTGTAAAACCGTCCAAAAAAGGCTTTAGGTTATACAAATCATTAACTGTCAATCGCATAGCAACTCCTCAAAAATGAAGACTGTCTGTAAAACTAGTATATTTATTAATGAAATTCAAAGGTATATTGTTTTTATAATACAAAATGCTGGTTAAATTAAACAGTTTTTTAAAAAATAAATTTTTATTCGAACAGAGTTTATAGTAGCGAAAAATCTGACCTATTATGATATTGACGTAAACGCGTTTATGGATATTTGAACTCCAATTAACTAAATGGTTAACTTCAAAATTAAAGTTATCCCGTTTATTATAAATTGATATGTGTATACCGTTTGAAATGTTTATTTTCAATTTATAATAAACGGGATAACTTTAATTTTGAAGTTAACCATTTAGTTAATTGGAGTTCAAATATCCATAAACGCGTTTACGTCAATATCATAATAGGTCAGATTTTTCGCTACTATAAACTCTGTTCGAATAAAAATTTATTTTTTAAAGAACTTTTTAATTTAACCAGCATTTTGTATTATAAAAACAATATACCTTTGAATTTCATTAATAAATATACTAGTTTTACAGGCAGTCTTCATTTTTGAGGAGTTGCTATGCGATTGACAGTTAATGATTTGTATAACCTAAAGCCTTTTTTGGACGGTTTTACAAGGATGTCTGCAATTGTGTGGCAACAGACATGGAACGTTTATGGACAGATTATGGATCACTGGAATTTAGTTATTGTTTTTTGTGGCTGTGTTGCTCGGATTTGGGTAAAATAATTTTATTGTTTCAGTATACATTAAACATACGTTCTGAATCAGTGGTATCTTCGAGATGCACTGTTTATTGTGGCGTCGGGTCCGGTGGGGGAGTGTTCGCGATATGCTTTCAATTGTTTTTATGCATTTGATTTATGCTTTGCGACACTCTGGCCGAAACCCACTGCCACTACTGAATAATAGTTTGTTGTAAATTGTAATTAATCTGAAACATTGCTGTGCTTTCTATAATGCCCACCGCTGAAGAGGCCACAGCCTTTTGTTGTTTTTTCTTGTTCAGGTTATATCTGTTTAAATTTCTTGCATGTTTTATGGTTATACTTAGTTTATTTATGGTGCAGGATTCTGGGTCCGACAAACGCATTTAAAACATAATGTGCTATATATATATATATATATATATATATATGGATATATATATATTAGGGTGTCCCAAAAAAATGAAAGTCGTTTTATTTTTTCGCATACCCTCTCATTTTTTTCCTTTTATGTCAAAACAATTGTAAATAAAGTTTCATTTAATTTGGACCGCGGGAACCCGTGCCGACTTGTATCTAAATGTCTCAGTCGGTACTTGTGCACTTAGCGAGCGAACGCTGACACATGTCACCCTGTCATGTGTCTGTAGCGGAGCACCCAGCAGTTGCAAATGAAAAAGATGAAACAAAACAAAAAAAGAAAGGTGTTGAGAATGCTTGTGACAATGCGCAACCCGTGAAGAAACAGTGCAAAACCTGTGAAACGTGTCAGTACCAGTTTAATCAGGACAGCGCACATCTATGTTTCAATGCGCGTATAATTCCTAGTTAGTCTTTTGTTAGAAAATGCCTGGATAGTTTTTAATCAGTGAGCAGAACATGACAGTAGAATTGTGTAGTTCTAAAAAAGTGATATTTTTAATAGGGAAAATTAAACATCAAATAACGGGTTCAAAAGTTCCGTCTAATGAACAAGTTCTCGCAGTTTTGTTTTACAATATTCAAGAAGAGAATTTAACTGTTAATGAAAATTCAAATATCGCTATTCGTGAAAGTATTATTATTTGGGAAAAGGCACACATGCCTAAGAAATCGTTGCCAAATTGTGTGAGGAAGCTTGTTAATATGTATCAAGTTTGTAGAGGCTTACAAAAAATGCAAAGAAATTACAAGACGTATTCAAGCGGCGACAATAAGAATTTGTAACTGTTTTAGAGCTTTTCTTTGCTTGCTGCCATCATGTATACGATCTGGTATTAAAGTCTGCATTCGAAATGAGCATTAAACAAGTGTCAACAAGTCCCAATATTACACTCTTTAAAACACACAAAGGGAATTGGAAGAACATCTATCCAACTAAAATACAGTACTATGGAGAAACAGTGGAATTGTTCTAACCAGTATCTGAACTTGGCAATTTGCTTGAATTTTACCGCTCTGAACTTTAGAATGTTATGATCAGAGAGGACTATCAAGAGTTGATCAAAATTTCTGTCATATTTTTAGGTGGAGATGTAGAAAAAAAAATTAAATCAGACCTCTGGGTGCTATGTACCAAGCTAGATGCATGGTCCGAGCGATTTACTCCCTAAAACTCTCGTTATTTAGTTCTCATCTGAAATGAAACGCCAAGGATAAGAAATCACTGTTAAACGTCTGCTTCTTTATCGTGAAAATCTATGTTAAACATGGCTTCAATACATTTTGGCAGTTAAAGAACACTAAAAAGATTTGTGCTTTTTGAAATCTTTGAAAATCTACGAAAACGTGAATGAAGAATTTCTCCAGCATTTATGGTATTTTTCACTGATGAAATAGCAGTATTAGCACTTTTTGATGATGATGATGTTGACAAAGAAACAAAATTAAAAATGATGACAAATTTACATAGAGAAAATTTCTCGACCCGTGAAAAAACATACATTCCATCAAAGGAAGAAAGAGGTTCAACGTATGGCGAGTTTCATATATTGATTTTGTAATTGTTTATTTAGTTATTCATTTATATCACGCGATTGTTACCTGTTCTTTTATTTTTATTTTTTTTTTTTTTTTTTACAGAAAAAAGCATCGATGATCTCATATCTGTCAAAAGCCATTCATTGTTTTCTAGACTCAAAATTTATGATAATTTTGAAGAGTCCCTCTTCATGGGAGAATAATGCTTCGTTACCCGACGCGAAAAAGACAATCTTAATGCTCAGGGCAATGAACAATACAGTTAAAAGAGTGGTAAAATTGATGCAGGACTTTCATGATTTAATAACGGTGACTCAGGAACAAAAACAATTTTCGTTATGTTGCGTACAAGAACACACGAAGGTCTATCCCGACTGTAAAAAGAAAACATTGAAATGAAAATAAGTTCAGTAATGTTTCTTTTACTATAATATGTTAATAAATATCCTCTTTCAATAAAATAATGTTTTAATAACCGAAGAAATATACATTTTACAATCTTTCCATAGTATTCCCGATACAAGATCTCATGTTCAAGTTTGACCGAAAGTCGGCACGGGTTACCATTATCTGATTGCAATAATATTTTTTACTTATGTTTCTCAGGAGAAATAGAAAATAAATAGAGGGTATGCGTATTTGATTTTGCAAAAAAATTTTTTTACCTTGTATCCTGGGACACCCTAATATATATATATTTATATATTTATATACATATACATATATATATATATATATATATATATATATATCAACTTTTGAACGGAGGGTGGTTTCGGGGTCTGGGGGTCATGATCGATGAAAATATACCAAAATTTTTTTTAATCACTTTCCTCCGAACGGCTGCAATAGGTAGCTTTTTGTAATGAAAGCTACCTAAAAGACAAGAGTGACAATCTTCACAAAATGTCGTTATAAAACACTTCGACTGTTTCAAAGATAGCCTCCTTCCCAGCTAAAATAATGAACCTTGAACTGTTGTTGCCATGTATTCTGATAAAGGGGAGTTAAAAGATTATTTTTGAAAAGTATCGTTAGAATATTAATAATATTCACTATGGGATGAAAGTTTAAAGTGATTGGTACTTATAAGTACCGTCAGTAGATAAAGAATTAAATGATTTTGCTCCATTTAAGGTTATGGTATGAGATTGTACAGAAATATACAAATTTTAATGGGGAAAGAAAGCACTTTGAAAATCCTTAGTAGCGGCAACTCGGGAATTTAAAGCAAAGACGCGAATTATGAGGGGAGATACGTAATCACTAATGAAATTTAGTAAAGCATTTAATACGGGAGTAAAAATTTAAATCAGGATTCAGATCCAAACTCGTAAACGTCTTTGCTTTTCAAGGAAATATACTTTTACTGAATATTTTCGCTTGAGAAATAAATACTGTTTAATATCAATAGGAGTTAAAACGGGAGAGTAAATATTTTTGCAATATACAGAAAAAAACTACGCAATTATTAAATTGTAACTATTAATGATTTATTAATACAATATGCCAAGTCTACCACCACTATTTCAGATTAGAAAATTTCTATTAATTATTTCAATCGCAAAATTTGCAGTCATCGTGTTTAATCTTAAGATTTTAACATTTTTCTACAAGGAAATAAGGGGGGAAATTTTGTTAAAAGTTTGTGGAAGAACTGAACCCATCGTGTTAATATTATTATTTAAGCTAATTACTATGTACGACAATTATTTTTATATAATCATTCATTTTAAAAATTTAAACTTAATTTTTAGAATTAAACGGACGAAAAAACTATTTTTAAATAAGGTTTTAAAAACACAATAAACACAAAAAATGATACAATTAAGACAATTTATTAGTGCTGTTATTTATTTAAAATATCGAAAAAATTGGCTCACTGGCTGATATCCAGCAAAGTTTGAAATTTCTTCGTATCTATCTTTCTTGGTTAAAATTTATCAATGTCGAAATACTATTTTTCAGTAATCTAAAAATACTTCTTAAAATATTTATGTGAAAGTTTTAAAAGAAGTGAGAAAAGTTTCAAGACGTAAAAAATTGTTTCTTAACATAACAGCACTAAAATAGCAATTAAAGCCCATGTGCAGGATTATTGAAATGTAGTAAACCAACGTTTAAAATGCACAAATAATGCGTGAAAAAGCAGCAAACAGCTGTTTCGAATCTACAGCAAGATTCTTCTTCAGTGCAAGAGGGGGAAAAAAGGGAACAGCGTGCTAGAAAAAGCAAGGCTGAGCAAAATGATAAACAGAGACGCGCTGCCTTATATACCCTATGCGGGTAGCGAAAGCGCCAGAAACAACCAATGAGAGAGAAGCAGTGGAAACGACTGGGTGGACCAGTAGCGACATCTACCGGAAAAGGAGAGAAAATGAAACCAAAAAAGAGGAAATTAAATTAATGCTTTCCAAATACTTGGAAAATCTGGAGTACTAGATAAGTCATTGACTAAAGAGTGAGAATTTTTAATGATGTGGTAAGCTTCCCAAAAATCAAGATCAAGGTTAGATGAACATTTTTGGATAATGGTGGCTGAGGAAAAATCGAACCTATGTTGAGAAGACCAAGAATGTTGAGCAATAGAAGAACGTTTGAGCTCCTGATTTTTAACATAACCTTCATGCTCTTTTAAACGAAATCTAAGAGCACGTTTAGTCTGGCCAATATAAGAAAGGCCACATTGGCAAGAGATTTTGTAAATACCCCAGTTATCTAGGCGATCAATGGGGTGTTTGAGATTTGAAAAAGTGATTTTATTAACAGGGGAAAAAATAATATTAAAATCAAACCTTCTTAAGATTTTAGCGACTTGCTGACTGATTTTAGGAAAAAATGGTAACACAACTGAAGTATTAGAGTTGGAATTAGAATGCTTTTCAGAATGGACGGATTTCGTTAATTTCTTATAAATAGAATCAATAATATTAGAGGAATAACCACGATCAACAGCAATAGCTTTGAGGTAATTAAGTTCAGCACTAAGTAACTGAGGAGTGGAACAAACATTGGTAGCCCGAAAAACAAAAGTATTGAAAGCAGCGAATTTCTGGTTAGGGGGATGAGAAGAATGCCTGTGAGGTGGAAGACTGACAGCAAAAGGTTTACGAAAGACGGTAGTCTGAAAGCCATTATCACAACGAATAACAAGGACATCGAGGAAAGAAAGACAGTTATTGGTCTCAATTTCAGAGGTAAATTGAATGCAGGGATCAATGGAATTCATAATAGAGAGAATATGATTAATATCCGAATTTATTTCAACCAGGACATAAACATCATCAACATAACGAACATAGAACGGAAATTTTAAAATTTCAAAAAGTTTGACCTCAAAATAGTGCATATAAATATCGCATAAAATTGGACTAAGAGGATTACCCATAGCCAAACCATCAATCATGCGGAAGAAATTACCATTGAAAACAAAAGTATTTTGTGACAAGCAAGTGCGAGTGAGAAGGATAAGTTCCTCGATTTCAAAATAAGAGAAATGGAATTCACAAAGCCTGTTCTTGAGGCAATCCAAAGCCCCCTCAACCGGAACGTTTGTAAATAATGATTTGACATCAAAAGAAACCATCATGTGACCCTGCGGCTTAAAATTATGGAGTTTTTTAACAAAATCAAAAGAATTCTTAACAGTGAAACATTTACTGCTCAAAAGTGGGGAAAAAACAGAAACTAAATATTTGGCAAGCTTATAAGAAGCTGTACCGATACTAGAGATAATAGGTCTAAAAGGAATGTCAGGTTTATGGACCTTATGTAAAGCATAAAACCTGGCACAGTGCGCAATAGATGGAATAAGAGACTTCTTAAAGTTAGCAAGAATAATGGAAGAAGACTTGATGGCAGACTTAATAGAATTAATTTCACTAGTGGAAGGATCTTTGCGGATGTCCACATAAGGACCATCTTTAATTAATTTATGGGATTTTTCCAAATACGAAGATTTGTCGAGAAGAACAATCTGACCACCTTTGTCAGCCTTAGTAATGATTAAGTTTGGATCAGAACGCAAATTTTTCAGACATTGTTTAACTGGAATTTTAAGATTGGGCTTATAAACATTAGAGTTGAAATCAACAGTGTTGGCAATGAGATGCCTGATGGACTCTTTTTGAGAAGAAGATTGGGCGCTATGCTTAAAAGCCCTTTCAATAGGAGCAATTAGATTAGGTAAAGAAGGAATAGCAGAGACAGAGAAATTGTTATTCAATTTGAGAGCATCGAGCTGATTGTCACTTAAAGAAACACTAGAAAGATTGACAACAACATTTTGGTTAACAACAGGCAAATTGCTGGGGTTATTAACGACAGGACTTTTACAAAGTTCATTAAATTTCTTCTTTAAAACCGAACAATGAACAGAAGAAGCTGTGAGAACTCTACTCCATGACCTTCTGTCTATAGACTCAAAATCAGGTGTAGAATTAGCGAGGCTGATATGTAAGGAATATAACTCGCGCTCTATATGAGCAATTTTATGGCGAGTCTCTTGAATCAAAGCTCTTAAAAGAGCTAATTTAGAACGAAATAAGACCTTGTCAATTCTGTTAGAAGAAGATAAATTACAACGTATAGAAATGAAATTAGGAATAACCTTCTTACGCCTACAGTCAAGTAGGAAATGTAAGTGTTCCAAAAACCTGTACTTTTTTAATCGTAAATTACAAAACCTATTGATTTGAGGCATTGCGGAAAAAAAATTGCACGTTTAGTCTGGCCTTATATTAGCCAGACTAAACGTGCTCTTAGATTTCGTTTAAAAGAGCATGAAGGTTATGTTAAAAATCAGGAGCTCAAACGTTCTTCTATTGCTCAACATTCTTGGTCTTCTCAACATAGGTTCGATTTTTCCTCAGCCACCATTATCCAAAAATGTTCATCTAACCTTGATCTTGATTTTTGGGAAGCTTACCACATCATTAAAAATTCTCACTCTTTAGTCAATGACTTATCTAGTACTCCAGATTTTCCAAGTATTTGGAAAGCATTAATTTAATTTCCTCTTTTTTGGTTTCATTTTCTCTCCTTTTCCGGTAGATGTCGCTACTTGTCCACCCAGTTGTTTCCACTGCTTCTCTCTCATTGGTTGTTTCTGGCGCTTTCGCTACCCGCATAGGGTATATAAGGCAGCGCGTCTCTGTCTATCATTTTGCTCAGCCTTGCTTTTTCTAGCACGCTGTTCCTTTTTTTTCCCTCTCTTGCACTGAAGAAGAATCTCGCTGTAGATTCGAAACAGCTGTTTACTGCTTTTTCACGCATTATTTGTGCATTTTAAATGTTGGTTTACTACATTTTAATAATCCTGCACAAAGGCTTTAATTGCTATTTTAATGTATTCAGCTTTAACGGGCCTGTATTCCTCTGTGATTTCTTTCTTTTTTCTTTTTCTCTTTTTTTTCCGCAATGCCTCAAATCAATAGGTTTTGTAATTTACGATTAAAAATGTACAGGTTTTTGGAACACTTACATTTCCTACTTGACTGTAGGCGTAAGAAGGTTATTCCTAATTTCATTTCTATACGTTGTAATTTATCTTCTTCTAACAGAATTGACAAGGTCTTATTTCGTTCTAAATTAGCTCTTTTAAGAGCTTTGATTCAAGAGACTCGCCATAAAATTGCTCATATAGAGCGCGAGTTATATTCCTTACATATCAGCCTCGCTAATTCTACACCTGATTTTGAGTCTATAGACAGAAGGTCATGGAGTAGAGTTCTCACAGCTTCTTCTGTTCATTGTTCGGTTTTAAAGAAGAAATTTAATGAACTTTGTAAAAGTCCTGTCGTTAATAACCCCAGCAATTTGCCTGTTGTTAACCAAAATGTTGTTGTCAATCTTTCTACTGTTTCTTTAAGTGACAATCAGCTCGATGCTCTCAAATTGAATAACAATTTCTCTGTCTCTGCTATTCCTTCTTTACCCAATCTAATTGCTCCTATTGAAAGGGCTTTTAAGCATAGCGCTCTATCTTCTTCTCAAAAAGAGTCCATCAGGCATCTCATTGCCAACACTGTTGATTTCAACTCTAATGTTTATAAGCCCAATCTTAAAATTCCAGTTAAACAATGTCTGAAAAATTTGCGTTCTGATCCAAACTTAATCATTACTAAGGCTGACAAAGGTGGTCAGATTGTTCTTCTCGACAAATCTTCGTATTTGGAAAAATCCCATAAATTAATTAAAGATGGTCCTTATGTGGACATCCGCAAAGATCTTTCCACTAGTGAAATTAATTCTATTAAGTCTGCCATCAAGTCTTCTTCCATTATTCCTGCTAACTTTAAGAAGTCTCTTATTCCATCTATTGCGCACTGTGCCAGGTTTTATGCTTTACCCAAGGTCCATAAACCTGACATTCCTTTTAGACCTATTATCTCTAGTATCGGTACAGCTTCTTATAAGCTTGCCAAATATTTAGTTTCTGTTTTTTTCCCCACTTTTGAGCAGTAACTGTTTCACTGTTAAGAATTCTTTTGATTTTGTTAAAAAACTCCATAATTTTAAGCCGCAGGGTCACATGATGGTTTCTTTTGATGTTAAATCATTATTTACAAACGTTCCGGTTGAGGGGGCTTTGGATTGCCTCAAGAACAGGCTTTGTGAATTCCATTTCTCTTATTTTGAAATCGAGGAACTTATCCTTCTCACTCGCGCTTGCTTGTCACAAAATACTTTTGTTTTCAATGGTAATTTCTTCCGCATGATTGATGGTTTGGCTATGGGTAATCCTCTTAGTCCAATTTTATGCGATATTTATATGCACTATTTTGAGGTCAAACTTTTTGAAATTTTAAAATTTCCGTTCTATGTTCGTTATGTTGATGATGTTTATGTCCTGGTTGAAATAAATTCGGATATTAATCATATTCTCTCTATTATGAATTCCATTGATCCCTGCATTCAATTTACCTCTAAATTAAGACCAATAACTGTCTTTCTTTCCTCGATGTCCTTGTTATTCGTTGTGATAATGGCTTTCAGACTACCGTCTTTCGTAAACCTTTTGCTGTCAGTCTTCCACCTCACAGGCATTCTTCTCATCCCCCTAACCAGAAATTCGCTGCTTTCAATACTTTTGTTTTTCGGGCTACCAATGTTTGTTCCACTCCTCAGTTACTTAGTGCTGAACTTAATTACCTCAAAGCTATTGCTGTTGATCGTGGTTATTCCTCTAATATTATTGATTCTATTTAAAAGAAATTAACGAAATCCGTCCATTCTGAAGAGCATTCTAATTCCAACTCTAATACTTCAGTTGTGTTACCATTTTTTCCTAAAATCAGTCAGCAAGTTGCTAAAATCTTAAGAAGGTTTGATTTTAATGTTATTTTTTCTCCTGTTAATAAAATCACTTTTTCAAATCTCAAACACCCCATTGATCACCTAGATAACTGGGGTATTTACAAAATCTCTTGCCAATGTGGCCTTTCTTATATTGGCCAGACTAAACGTGCTCTTAGATTTCGTTTAAAAGAGCATGAAGGTTATGTTAAAAATCAGGAGCTCAAACGTTCTTCTATTGCTCAACATTCTTGGTCTTCTCAACATAGGTTCGGTTTTTCCTCAGCCACCATTATCCAAAAATGTTCATCTAACCTTGATCTTGATTTTTGGGAAGCTTACCACATCATTAAAAATTCTCACTCTTTAGTCAATGACTTATCTAGTACTCCAGATTTTCCAAGTATTTGGAAAGCATTAATTTAATTTCCTCTTTTTTGGTTTCATTTTCTCTCCTTTTCCGGTAGATGTCGCTACTTGTCCACCCAGTCGTTTCCACTGCTTCTCTCTCATTGGTTGTTTCTGGCGCTTTCGCTACTCGCATAGGGTATATAAGGCAGCGCGTCTCTGTCTATCATTTTGCTCAGCCTTGCTTTTTCTAGCACGCTGTTCCTTTTTTTCCCTCTCTTGCACTGAAGAAGAATCTCGCTGTAGATTCGAAACAGCTGTTTGCTGCTTTTTCACGCATTATTTGTGCATTTTAAACGTTGGTTTACTACATTCCATAACAGCACGTCATAAATGATATATTCTAATGTGCCGTAAATCTTAGAGAAAAATTATAACGCCTAAATAAACTAATTAATGTTTTGGAGGATAATTATATTATTTTTTAGCTTTTAAGAAATTTCTTTTTTCTTATTCTATACATTTCGCATTATTGAATTTTTAATTATTTTGTGAAATTTGGGACTCGCGGTCCCATGTACACTCTCAGAGATAGATACTCAGATTTCGCAAAATTTCCTGGGAAATGCTCCGAGCGAATATTTCGTCAAATTGAGAAAATCACTTTCTTTGCTTGTTTGAGGATAATAATTTCGTCAAAGGAGCTTGGTCGAAAAGTGCAATAAAAGAGCTAATGATGCCATCTATTGAACAGTTTAGAAGCATCTGTATTTATTGACAGGGGAAAAATAATACCACTTATCTTTTTCTTCGGAGTGGTTCGAACTCACGACCTCCGGTGTATTGTCTTCTCTTGTAGATGGATTCTGTAGTGAATACGTTAATACAAAATTTGTTCTTTAAAATATTGACAGTAATTATAATTATAAAAAACTGAACGTCCACATATGTGGCTAAGGTCATGAAGAGGTTGATATCATTAGCAGTTAAAAACATTAGCATAATTTTTCTAATATGCAGAAGAAAACTGTGTATTTATTAATTAATAATTATTAATGATTCATTAATACAAGATGTGCGCACTTCTTAAAATTTCCATAAAGTCGACCACCATTATTTCAGGTAAGAAAATTTCTGTTAATTATTTCAATCGCCAAATTTCTAGTCATCACGTTTAATTTTAGAAATTTTAACATTTTTCTACTATTAAATAGGGCGAACAACTGCGTTATAAATTTATGGTAGAAATAAACGCAACCTGATAATGTTAATTATTATTTAGATTAATTATAAAACTAAGGTACAAGAATAGAATTTTAGACCATATTTATTTTTTAAATAATTATTTATTTCAGAATTTTAACTGGAGTTTTGTAGAATTAAACAAAAGTAATAACTATTTTTAAATACAGGTTTTAAAAACACAATATATTAAAAAATGTCACAATTAAGACAATTTATTAGTGCTGTTATTTATTTAAAATATCGAAAAAATTGGCTGATATCCAGCAAAGTTTGAAATTTCTTCATATCTACCTTTCTTGGTTAAAATTTATCAATGTCGAAATACTATTTTTCAGTAATATAAAAATACTTCTTGAAATATTTATGTGAAAGTTTTAAAAGAAGTGAGGAAAGTTTTAAGACGTTAAAATTGTTCCTTAACATAAAAGCACGTCATAAATGATATATTCTAATGTGTCCTAAACCTTTGAGAAAAATGATAACGTCTAAATAAACTAATTAATATTTGGGGGATAATTATGTTTTTTCTTAGCTTTAAAGAAATTTTTCATTTCCTATTCTATAAATTTCGAATTATTGAATTTTTAAGTGGTCTCAGAATTTTTAAAATGAAAAAAAATTAAAAAAAGACCATTTTCAACATTTAATATCTTAAAATGTATACGATTTTAAAACACAATTTTCATTGGGATGAATGATATAAGTATGTTCTTTTATTTCATGTATTTAAAAAATTTCAAGATGCTGAATTAGCATTTACAGTGGGCTCCCGACTGTTAGACATTTCACGAGCAGAAAATTGCCTTAACAGCTTACGCGCAAGATTACAAAATAAATTTTGCAACTAGAATAAAAATTTTGGTGCCTACTTATACTTCAGATTATTATAATTACCCTGAACATAAATAAATTTGTATTTAAATCATTTTTATATTTTTAATACAATGTTGTATTTAGCTAATGCAAAAATATAATGACCTAAAAAAATATGTCCCACCAGTGGTTCTGCTCTCGAAGATGGTAGACGTGAGGTGCTGGATTCGAACCCAATCGCGCTCGTCGGCCAAACATTTTTGTGGTTTTCTTCTAACCTTGGGAAACCTTGGGTAAATACGGGTTAGGTTCCCTTAGAAAGACCTCCTTCCGGAGGGCACTCTTCCTAGGGCCTATATCCCTCGAGTAGATAATCGGCCGTCAAAAATAAACCCAAAATTTCGTGAAAAAATATTCAGAAGTTTTTGAGATATCGTGCGCGTTATGCCTAAAAACGTCATTTGGAGAAAAATGACTTCAAAGTTTCGGAAACGTCGCTTCAGCTATTGCGCGGGTATAATTCTAAAAGCCATAACTTCTGTTCTAATGGGAATTTCAAGTAAACAATTATATTAAAATCTTCAGAAAAGATAGGAGTTTAAAATCTAAAAAAAAAATAAATAAAATTTCGAAAATTTTGAAGTTCTAAGAGCCCTAAGACCGCTTAATTCTTTTGCGAAATTTTTTAAGAGACTGCACTACTCCTGCGAGAGCACTCGAAAGTTAATGTTAATGATAGCGTTCGCTTTAAATTTCTTGTTTGCATTTTAGCATTTTTAAATGATTTTTTTCATAAATATGATGTATATGTTAAAACACACTAACTTGCTCAATGGTACACACAGACAAGAACTTTTATATGAACTTGTACAAATAAATTAACGATCAATCATAATATCGACGTTTTGAACTGCCTCTGCAGTCGTCTTCAAGATAAATATTGTGTTGAACTACTTAAAAGTCTAGCGACAAAAGCATCTTTTTGAGTCTTGATCAATTACATGAATGGAATTTTTGGTGTAACCACTGCAGTTTTCCATACATATAATTGATCAAGACTCGACAGGAAACTTTCGTCTCTAAAGTTTTAAGCATTTCAACATCACATTTATCCTGAAGACGACTGCAGAAGCAGTTCAAAACGTCGATATTTTGCTTTATCGTTAATTTTATTTGTGCAAGTTCATATAAAATTTCTTGTTTATGTATACCATTGAGCAAGTTTGTGTATTTTAACGCATACATCTTATTTATTATATTTTATGGTGCAGTCGTCCTACATATGCCAATGATTTTTTTTCTTTTACATACCATACCTGGAGTTGATTTTTACCCGGTGTTTTTTAAGGCATTCTAACATTGCAACATTTTTATAATTTCGATTCGTATTTCCGTATGGCCGAGCTCTAACTAGCGTAATAATACTCGAATTCCTATGCAATTGATTTGTTATTGAAGTCCACCGGGGCTTGTCCGGTATTGAAAATGAAGTGTACCAGATTTACAGTTGATTAACAGGGACACTGAAAAGAACTCCGTTGCATATATCCATTGCAGTGTATAGGGAAAAAATCGTTTGCAAGGCACTTTAATGACGTTAATATATTTCAGATATATTCAAATTTATATACGTCAAGCAATGATGCACTACAAGACGCCTTCATTAAAGTATTAGACGAGAGTTGACTCATAGATTTACCATTGTGTTTTCCTGCACCCAAAGGTACGGAAACATGGAGGGCTTTTAGCAGGAAAACACAATGGTAAACCTACGAGTCAACCGCTAAAATTGAGTTTTCATGTGTTTTCCACCAAGATATGACTTGGCAGGCCATTTGCGTTTTAATATGCGAATCGAGTTTTAATTAATTCTGGAACTTCAGCCGTGAACTCGACGAGGTGGTTGTCTGTGATGCCACTTCCCGATCTATATGGTTTGTACAGTATTTTATCGTTCATTTACAGGAGCAAAGTAATTCGGTTACAGTACAGTCTATTAGCGGTGGAAGTGCAGATTCAGTTTTCGTACGCTTTTTTTAAATTTAAGTGATTTGTTACACATTACTTGGTGCTTATCAATTATACAGGACTGCACAAAAGAATGCGGGTACATTTCCGCTTATTGACGAAAATTACTGAAAGGTGATTTTCAACTGTGTAATACATTTCTTAATTGAACTAAATTTTAGCAATCTATGCAAAATATATAAAAATATATAGATCGTATACAAGGCTTCATAAGAGAATTTGAATACTTTTGATCGGGAATTGCTGCAATTGTGTTTTCAAATGTATTATGTGTTTTCCAAATTCTTCATTTTTTATATAAAATTGTTTACATTACACAGGCCTGCGATGAAAAAATACAAGGGAATTTTAGTGCTAATTAAAAAAAAAATAATGAAAAAATTCAATCACGTCACATTTTCTAGAAAATTTCAATTTTACTTTGATTTTTATGAAAATTCTATCGGTCATACGCCCCTCCCCCCCCCTGTTCCTCATGGACCTGATTTTCAGTGCCTTTGCCTCCCATTGAAATGCTAGTCTTTTCTTCAGACTCGGAACATCCAGAAGTTCAAGGCTCCGAATATAAGCCCTCTGGAAGCGATTCGCCTAAGTCCTTCTCTCAGGTTGAATTTAATGATTTAACTAGAGATCCAAGCCTTTCGAAAGAGGCAGCTGAATTGTGGGCCCAAGATTGAAAGAAAAAAATTGGCCAAAGACCTCTTTTTATTACCCGACTGCCAAGAAGGGTTATGTGTTTCACGCGTATCTGGGTATGTGGATTTCTTTATACCCTCGAAGCATCCCCACGGCTGGATGGATTTTAATGAATGAGGTCTCTATCAATTCGTCTTAAGCGTCCGATGGTTATAGGCTAGGTTTTGTTTTTATAAATTCAAAATGGCGGCCGTAAATTACAAAATGGCGGTAGAGACGAAAAAACTTTTTTACGCACCCTATTGAGTGGCGTATCATTGGATAGGTCTTTCAAAATGAAGACGATGTTTCTTTGACTATTTTACAGTCAGAAGCTCCGTTAAAATATTACACAACTTGGAAGTTGTGTAGGTAGGATCTCTAGATTTACTGCAACTCTAACCTTCATAGACATCTATAGGACTTATCAAAACAGTATTCATAGATAGGAACTAACAATTAAACACAACTTAAAAGTCATCCATACAAGTAAATTAAAAAAATAGGTAAATAAATATAAAAAAAGTTTCACATTGATGAGAAATAATTAATTAGATCGCTTTTCATGCAGTCGGGTTTTTTGATTTTTCAAATTTAATGTTTACTTGTTAGAACAGGAATCAAGAAAAGGGAATTATTAGTTATTATTTTGTGGAAGAGGATAACCTGGCCTATTGTTCTTATGTTCCCGGATTGATGAGCAATTTTAATATCGCGTACGATACAGAAGGATCGAAGCTGTTTATCGATTCATCGAGAAATAGCCTTAAAGCTGTTCTTCTTCATCACGGAAGCCAGTATGCATCTGTACCAGTTGGACACTCGGTGCATTTAAAAGAACGCTATCAAAACCTGGCTCTCGTCCTCAATAAAATAAAATATGCCGACCCTGGTTTGACTGTTTGCGGTGATTTGAAAGATATCTCCATGCTTCTTGGTCAACAAATCATATACACAAAGTACCCATGTTTCTATTTTTGTGAGTGTGACAGCCGCAATAAGTTTCAACATAAGATCAAACAAGTAATATAAAAAAAAAAAATTAAGTCAACTCCTACTTAGGTCATCAAAGAAAAATTTAATATAATCAAGCTAATATTATTTTTTGTTGCATTAAAATATCTCAATTTGTTGATTTTCTATAAAACCTATTGGTTTATAATGGAAGTCTATGGGAATTTGGCGAAATATTAGAGATATCGCCAAGTTGGCGTCACTGTTGGCGACTCATTTTGGTTGCCGAATTTGGCGATATATCGCCAAGTTGGCGATAAACTCTGTGGTATTTGGCAACAGAACAGGGTCCCCCTATGGTACCACCTCCTTATAGGTATGAAGATGCATTCAATGCTGTTCAATAACCAATGGCCACCATTTTTTTCTCCCATATAATACTAAAATTAATTAATAAAAATTTAATTAATGAATTAATATGTGAAAAAACTGTATTAACATGTAGTGTCATCCACTACAAGTTTTAAAAAACTATCTGACCTTGATACGACGAATAATAAGTATTTTATTAACGATTGAAAATTTGAACAAGATATATATAAGGAGAGTGTAAACTAATAGTAGGAATTGAAAAAGAATGGCCGAAAACACAATCTTAAAACAGTCACCGAGAATGTGATTTGGAACACCTTAGTTGATCCAAAAATTGCATTGTTCCAAAAATTGCAATCGTTTCAAAGACTTGTGCAAAAAGTTTCCAGGTTTATCCGAAGTCAAATTGAAAGGGGATAACTTTGCTAATCTAAATATCCGCAAGCATATGAAGGATAAAGAATTTGAGACTAGCATGACAGCAAAAGAAAAAGAAGCTTGGGTTTCCTTCAAAGATATCTTCAGTAAATTTGTGTGTAATTACAAGGACCCTGACTATAAATGAATATGCTGTAAAAATTTCAAGCGCTGGGTTGCTCCATGGGTGTAAAAATAGTTTTCTTTCACGCACATGTGAACTTTTCCCCGAAAATTTAGGATCAATCAGCGAAGAACAGGGTGAAAGGTTCCATCAAGGCATCAAAGGTATGGAGCTCAAATATCAAGGACGATGGGGCAAGAACATGTTCGCCGGCTGCTGTTGGATGTTAACACGAGATAGGCCTGAGATTGAACATAAAAGAAGAACGTCAAAAAGACGTTCTAAAAGTAAAAGGGTACGCAATTAAATAGAAACTTCATTTTTTTTTTTTTTTTTTGCTTTGCTTTTTGCACAGTTTAAAATTTGTTTGAAACTTTCATGTACACATACATAATATTTGTTCCTCTTAGTCCGTCGTCTATTTTATGTACATTATCTTAATAAAAAGAAATTAAAATAGTATGTTGATTATTTTTTTCTAGAAGCTGCACCATAATTTGTTGTAAAAAGTTTAAACTCAAGGGAACTTTTTGTTTTTTTTCTCGACCAGAGATTGCGATCTGGCGGCAATGATTTTCATCTATTTAAACCTATAAAAATGTAGTCGATTTCTGAAGAATCCTTTTGCCTCACCAAGAATCAGTTATTTTACATAGATTAAAATGGATAAAACCACTGTTGCCAGATAGTACATGCAAAATTGTTCGAGAAGTGTCCTTTTCAAATAGAATTTTAACACAAATATCTATATCGATTTTACAAAAAATTCTGACGTGAAAGGAAAAAAAATGGAGGTCATCTTCGAAATCAGCACACCAAATTACATAAAAATCAGCGAAACCTTCTGTTGTATTTTTCAAGAACTTTAATTTCGCAGGCCTGTGTTATTAAACGAAGAATTTTTGTTACAACCGTCTGAATGCTCTGAAAAGTGTTACATAATCTGTGCCTGACACTTGATTTTTCTTTCTTTTTTAGAATCTCCTAAAAAACATTGATTGTACATGAAACGAGTTTTTTATATATATGCATCAATATGAATAAAACATCAGGGAAGATAGAGTTATGCTCGGTTAAAACTATCTTTGTATGCAACTCGATATAACAATAATTTTTCGCTGCATTATTGGTATAAAGAATTTTATTTTAGAGCATTATTATTTACAGAAACTATCAATATTAATACTATGCACATATTTCTAAATGTTGTCATTATCAATCTATACATATTCAATTATAATTGAAAGATTCACTGATTAACTTCACACCCTTTAGGCTCCGACCTAAGAACTTCTTTATATATGTGTGGGATTTATTGCGAGAAAGTTCCATGAAACCTAATTGGTTGAATTCTGTTTTTGAGAATATTCTATGGACTCTGATTGGTTGAAATATGTATCTCAGGTCCTATTGGGAATTTCTAGAAAATTTCTTCAGATTCTGAAAGTCAAATGTCATCAAAATGTCCCCAAATTTGGCGGCATATTTTCATTTGTCATCAAGAATGTGCTTTTGTATTAGCAAAGTCAATTTTCATGCACAAATTTCAACAAATGTTGCAACTTTGAGACTTCGTTTACTGCTAACCGTTCAAAAACTCAATGTTTCAACCACCATTCCCGTTGAAGAGCATTGACCTGTAGTGACTCAAAAATCACCCACTGATCGAATTTTCACGATCATGTTACTTAGGCCAGTGGTCTTATAGGATATAAAATTTAGTCAAAATCGTTAGAAGTGAGTTTTGTAATTTTTTTCGCCTATCTCCTCTTACCTGCCCTCTGTCGTGTTTGGTTTTTTTTCACCTGGCAGGTGCAGCACTGACACGGCATTTTATATACATACTGCCCACTGTCGTGATTCTGGCTTCAGCTCTGGCTGAAAACTGTATTTTTTAAGACCTTAATAAAGGCGACAGGGAGGGACACTATGCTCTACAGGCTTGGTTTCCTTGTCTGAGCTGTCCCTCTTAGGCAATCAAATCCAAATGTGATGTCAAAATGTGACTTTAAATTTTGAAATAATTAAAGTCTTAGTAGAATTTCTATATCTAGAAGACCCCTTAAGCAAATTTTAAATCCATTCGTATCAGTCATATTTTCCTTCGGTTGTTTATAGCAGACTTAATAAGAGACGTTCTTTTTTATTTTATTTTAACTTATATATTTATTTTATATACAGGGTTAGCAAGAAATATGTTTTCCACTTCCGAGTGCTCTAGAATGCGTTCTATTGGTCCAAATGAGATAAAATTTGAACTACAGATAATTCAAATGATGTGCTTAACAAAAGTTAAATGAAATATAATACAAATATCAGCCAATAGGTGGCGCTATAATACACATAAAACATTTAATATGCTTTAAAAATGTTAAATAATATAAAAAAGTAGCATTAAATTTGCTCAATATGTCCCCCTTAATTATTAACATTAACATACATATATTATTTAACATCTATAAAGCATATTAAATGTTTTTATGCGTATTATAGCACCCTCTATCGGCTGATTTTCGTACTATTTTTATTTAATAAATGTCAAGCGCATCATTTGAGTGATCTGTAATTCAAATTTTATCTAATTTGGACTAAAAGAACGGAGGCTAGAACATTCTGAATTGGGAAATATTTTTCTTGGAAACCCTGCATATATGTACTGATTTTGTTGGTTATACATAAATAAGCAATTTTTTTCGAATCTTCAAGCAAGTACTTACTCTCGACAAAAATTGCTTAACCAATTAAATGAGTAAAAAATTTATAATTTCTTAAAATTTTTGCTTTGAAGTTGAATAGTTAGAAACAACTAAATAATTTGACGTTTTTTTTTTCTTCTTTTAAGTAGCAAAGATTTAGCTTTACAACATTTCTAAATACGTAATACCAAAAAATTGATTTTTTACCGGAATGTTCCTGATAAATTTTCTAAGTGGAAAATTAATTACAATTCTAAAAATGCGTGTTATCTTTTAGAAATAACTTGAAACTTATCTTGGAGGAACACACATTTGTAAAATTAAAGAAGAATATTCATAAAAAAATGATAGTGATAAGAATCATCTTTAAAGAATACGATTATAAGAAAGATTATTTCAGATAAAGACATTCTTAAGATAACTATTATAAGAAAGATAATTTCAGATAAGGTCATTTTAAAGATTTAATTGATTCAGCAGGTTTCAGGTTAGTAAACGTTCTGTTAGAAAACGTTTTATTTTACAGTGTATTGCATAATTCATCAAGTCAGTTTTTCCGGACCAGCAGTCATGGGCGTTTTAATATGTATATATATAAAGTATATACATATATATATGTAATATAATAACACACACACACACACATATATATATATATATATTCATAAAATATATGCATCTATACATATATGATATTAGGGTGATTCCATACGAAATGAGCAAATCAGATATGGCTGACATGTCACAGATTTTAATGAAAATCATCATATAAGTAGATGATATTAATTTATTAGAAAATGGAAAGTAATAGATTTCAGGATTGTTTGTTTGAGTATTAAAATTTACATTAATAGTTCATACAAAATCGAGGTTTTGTTTACATGCTTGAAATTTTAATTATGATTGTTAGCGTTAGCAATGGAAAGACTATATCAAAAAATAATTTATAATTAAGAATGAATTATAACTAAAAATTGGCATAATTTAGTAATTGTCATTTTTTTCCCTTAATGAGTAAAAAAAGATAAATAATGAAAAATTTTGAAACGAAAATGCAATATTTCTATCACTTGTTTCAGAATGAAGGAAAGGTCTTAAAATTTTAAAATTATTCGACGTTATAGATAAAAATATATATTTTAAATACAGAAACTTTCATTCTTGCCTTTTTAATCCTTAATTAGAAAAAAAAATAAATAATGGAAAATTTGGAGGGGGAAATGCGATATTTCTATTGCTTATTTAAATACAAAAGAAAGGTCTTAAAATTTAAAAATTATTTGACATTATAGATAAAAATGTATATTTTAAGAATAAAAAATTTCAATCTTGCCTTCAGTTTATTTTTGCCTACTCTACATTAAAATATTCTTGAGCAAGAGTATTTTAAAGTAGAGTAGAAATGAAGAAATAATTATACAGTAATCTTAAATCCTTATAAATGACAGCATTAATTTTCCCCCCTGGAATAAAGTGCAATATGTTGAACGAAGCCAACAATTTTCGAGTGCAGTGGCTCTTAGAATGTAACAAATATTATATTTTTGAACCCGATTCTGTTATGTTAGGAATCAAAAGGTAAATTTGAATTTTTTTTAGCATATCATGGACTTATTGATCTTTATACCTATGCAATATTGTTGATGTCTGATTTTTCCTTCATTAGATTTTTGTGCCGACATAAGAGAAAAAATTGCGATTTTGATTTATTTTAAGCTATTTTGAAGATAAAGGAAATAAATGGCAACTTCCAAACTTTAGCAATGTAATTTTCATGTGTGACACTACATCAGGCATCAATTTCTGAGATATTTTTTAAATATCTTTGTTTTTTATAACATTTTTAATTTTCTCAAATTTGACAAATTTTGAATTTTTACAACCAATTTAATATTAATCCTAGTATTACCAAATTCTTATTACTAAATAAGTTTCAAGCTAATTTTCCAGAAGTTACAATATTATAAAAAATTTAATTTATGTTAAATAGTTTTCAAGATACGGAACTTCAAACATGCAACTTTGAACGATTGCACACATGCCACTCTATTGCTCAAGTTTTTTAAATGTTCAGAACTGCTAAAATATTTGTTTTTTATTAAGATATATTGCACAGCTCCATTTAAATATGAATTGAATCTCTGTATCAAATTTTATTAAACTCGATTAGTATGGAGCCACGACTTTTTTTTTAATTTTTGCTCATTTTGTATGGAATGATCCATTAATAAATTATTTACATACCATAACCACATAATTGGCAGTACAAAAATGTGAAAACTTTACAGCAAGCCAGAAACTCTTAAACTCTACAATCCTCAGGAAAAGAGCGGCATATGAGGTTATCAACATTAGAATTTCGGCCAAGTGGGACTAACTTCGATAATCTAAAACGTTAATCATTTTAGTCACTCAACCACCAATTCTCCACGCTAATGTTAAATCTATTGTTGAGGAATGCATTCCTACATTTAAAATATCTCCTCGGGAAGTTAATATATTTAACTTCTATTTTCTATGTATTCTTCTTAAAGAATGTCTCTTTTTTTCTTAATGCTCAAATTATTTCTAAAATATATACTTAATTTTATGTGGGGTTTTAAAATAGTACTCACTGTTCGCCAGTCTTTAGCACATAAAATACAATATCAAGCGTAAATTTTAAATATTGTGGCAACTAAGAAAGGTACTTCTTAAGAAGGAACTTCTTTAAGAAGGGTACGAATGAAAAGGAGTTAAAAATAATCATTTCCTGGAGAAATATTTTAAATATACGAATGCATTCTACGCCCATAGGTTTAACATTATTGGGGTAAATTGTGGAGTTTGCTGACCAATAGCTTTAACTTTTTACGCATAAAGCCACTGTTTTATTCTAACAAAGGGACCGCCAAAACTGGTGCTCACCGATTTTGATGAATTTAAAGTATTTTGCAGAGTTCTTATCCCTAATTATTCTGGTGAAAGGATTTTTTCAAATTGAGAAATTAGGCGTCAAATTTCAGCATACGTTTAAATTAACCATTAGTTTGCTTTTCTCAAAATGCACTTCGTGGCGTGAACGTGAAGTATTCGCCCGCCAGCCGGAGGGCCCGAGTTCGATGCTCTCTCTTGACATTCATTTTATATTATTGCTACTTTACAACTTTTAAGCAAAGTCATGAATTGCAAAGCTTTGAAATTATGGTAATTTCTTTAAAAAAAAAATAGATCTGTCATGAAAACTTCAATTTTTTCTGTAATTTTTAAGCTAATATTTCTCTTGACGGAAATCAAAACAAATTTTTCTCTAATTTGCGGAAAAAATTTGCTTTTGTAAAATCATTATGTTAAGTGAGGTGCTGGGTATGTGAATTCCTAGAATATGAAATGAATTCAAGATAATTAATTCATATATAATTACCCCAAATTCACATTTGACATCTCAAAACCCACACACCCAACATCCCACTTTGGCCGGAGCGAAAGTAGCGGTACATCGCGCCATGAAAAGTTAATTTAAAGTTATTGCAAATAATAATAATTCCCTACTATTTATTATTCAATATAAGAATCCTAGCTGAAATAAAGAAAGTTAAAATAATTAATCTCACCCTTCAACGATCTTCAGGATGTACCTGAAATAACAATATTTGAACAAATATAC
The DNA here is from genome assembly GCA_963932465.1 of Maratus speciosus. Lineage (NCBI taxonomy): Eukaryota > Metazoa > Arthropoda > Arachnida > Araneae > Salticidae > Maratus > Maratus speciosus. Next base: position 355,907,950 of record OZ010799.1, on the reverse strand, counting down.
ACAGACACAATAAACATATCAAAGAATGGGAGTTTAATGCAAGTTTATTTACTATTATTTCTGATTAAATATATATCTAGAAAGAAAGGATTTGCGCAGATCAAAAACAACATTTCACGGCAATAACATAATGTTCACTAATCATTCAATGATAGTAAAATTTGAGATAACTAAGACAAACAATTTATGGATTCCAATAAACATGACAATTAAGATTTTCGATTATATTTAAATTATGATGATACGTTAAAATTATACAAATCAGCATTTGAAGCGCCATGAACTCTAGTTTCATAAAGAGTCAGTTATTAGAAACTAATCAGTTCTAAGCTAAAGACTATTTGCCTTTATCAGAAAGTCCGAACTAAATGTTCTGTTTTACTCAGTTCATTGTGAATATATGCCAAACTACAATTGCATGAGAATTTTCTGTCTTCATTCTTTCACATTTCGAATTATGGCAAAGGCGAAGTTCAACGAAAATGAATACAAAGATAAATTCTCACCTCCAGGCTTGGACTGACGATTTTAAATATAGAATTATACCTCCTTCTTTTTATATCTTGTTATATTCCAAGAGAAATATTCTTCTGTTTCTTAGCAAGAGGCCTGTTATTTCCATGACGCCCAGCATCAAACATTGAGAATGCGAGAACGCTCATCTTCTTCAGAATCTTTCGGACTTGTTATTGGCATAAAATTACTGAATTTAAATATTACGTATCATAACATAATTATCTTATCTCTTTATTATTACAAAACATAGATGATTTAGGAAGACACCGACCGATGTGCCAATTTAATAACACGGCACACCGGCCGGCCGCCTGTACATCCTTCTTCCTTCACAGCTGAATCATCACAGAGAGATAATAGCGTCGGCTTGGCAAAACGAAGTTAGCGGCAAGCGCTGTGATTGGCTGGTTTGATAACGTTCTCAAACGAACTCAAAAGGAATATTATTGGAAAAATTAATCAAAATAAATTGCTTTTGAATGAAAATTAAAGTGATAAAATTTATTAAAAATGGGATAAATTAATTTAAAATGTATATTTATTTAAAAAATGAATTCAGATGATTATTGTAATTCTGATAGTTTATCTCTTATTTCCCAACGATCTTGATATTGAAATTAAAACTTTTATTAAAATTGGAAGAACAATGTTAATTTATAATATAAATTAAGTTAGGTATTATTTCTTAATTTTTGATAGCTGAAAAAGTTTAGAAATTATATTTGAAATATCTTTATAAAGATTGGCAACACGAAAACGAAACTTTGAATTTAAAAGTAAATAAAGATCGTTAGAAAGATAAATAATGTCATAGGCCACTCCACAATTTGAAATATTAAAATTTCAGGGGGTAATTATTGTTAAGTTAAAATATTTAAATTGTTTTATAAAGGGAAAAGTTATGTTATGTTTTTATGACATAACATTTACCTACGGCTTATAGAAAAAAAATGTTAAAAAAATTTGAGCCAACGGGCTAAACAAAATTATGTAGCGAAAAAAAGGTAAATTGTCAAAGTTTCAAATTATGAATGTTGTAAACAAAGTAACCGATGTAACCTTGTTGTTTAAGCATAAGTCCAAATGCATAATAAAAACAAATCAAACACAAGATATTAAAATTGCAGAATACCAATACACTGATAGAAATCAATAAACACAGAAACAAATTGAATTAACATATAAAAACACATAAAAATGATCATCATTCATAAAGAAAAAAAAAGGGCGAGATTAAAATACAAGTTATCTAGTCCCCTTCATGTGCTAACCATCACAGCATTGTTATGCAGATAACTGAGCATCAAAATAATCTTTATTAAACATAATTTGAAAACCAAGATATTTTTTTGCAATTGTGTTAATATCAATAAACCAAGATTTTTATCACTATATTGCACATAAAAGTAAACAAAACACTGCATTGCACCTAAACATAAAAAAACACTGCATTGCACCTAAACATAAACAAAACACTGCATTGCACCTAAACATAATCATCTTGTCTATAAATGAGTTATTGAGCAGCAATACACCAGCATATAGAATCAATGAATTATTGCACCATAACTAGATTGATTTCAGGAGAAGATAATAGGATTGCTGTGGATATGCGTTAAAGGTAAGTGAGATAATGACAGTTCAAGACTGAAATTTGTAAAGCATGGTAAGTAAGTTCTGTGTGACTCTCATATGAAATATTTATTAATCATTATTATTAATCTTCAGTGACAATAAGTGTTATAATTAAAATTTACTTAGAAGTCAAAATTCATGACCAAAAATTCAAGCAGAATTATATGTCCATAGTTGCTTTTAACATACTGAAATAATGATGATTAATTTCTTCATCACCTTTTTAAATTATTTATTTTATAAAATTTGAATGTCATCAAATGAATGAAACCTTTGAATTAGTATTTATCACATATTTTATATTGATTGTTATTAAATGTTAAAGTTAATAATATTGAAGTGTTAATTGCTGAGGAAATAAAGCAAAATTCTAACAGCAAAAATAGATTGCAGTATACAATCTCTTCATTGTGTACACAGATCAAAAACGTAAAGCAGTTGCTTCATAGTATGACCTTCGACAACAATGGAATGACTGATCTAAGTTTCCTAGCGTTATACCAACAAAAATATTTACAAAATCAAACAAAACTATTCCTCTCAATTTTTTAATTCCTGTCTGTGATGCCTGAAACAAACAAGACTGCACCGTGAGGGACTTGTTGGAAGGTTAACAAACCCAAGCTAAGCCAAGTTTACCTTCTGTGTGTGCTCATCATGGCTGAATTAGACCAAGCCAGCCTGAGGGAAAAAACAAACATTCTACATCACAAATAAACAAAGTCCTGTCATTCGCCTAGATCAGTCTAATATATATTTTCTATATACATTTTGTTTTATTATATTTTTCAATTTTTTCATTTGATTTCATTTTTTATTTTTCATTTTTTATTTTTATTTATCATTTCATTATTTTCATTTCAATATTTTATCATATTTTCATTTTCATTTTCATATTTTTTATTTTTATATATTTCTTACTCAATTTTATAAGCGATAAGGTACCCTTTAAATTTAAATAACTTTATCATTAAAATAAATTCCTCAGCAAAATAACAACACTATATTCTCTCAAAGTCCAGAAATTGCTATTGTAAGTGAATAATAAATAAATAAGTTTGAACTTTAGCTATAGCATCAAATAAATATTATAAAATTTAAATGGATTTTATCCGAAGTTTCCTAAACCGCAGAACGTTACTGGAAGGCGGAGGAATGTCATATTCCTTTGTGTCGCGACCCTTAACTAAATGCCAGCGAGAATTACGAGATTCTACTACTCTGGATTATAACGCAAATGCGAAACAATCATGGCAAAAAAAATCGATAAAATAGGAATAAAAATTTAAGTTATTGCGTCCAGAAATTGCGACTGGACTCTCTCAACTGTCTGAGACCCAGAAAATCTGGTGGTGCTCAAAAGTACAAGGACAGGGTTAACTTGACTTCGTACCAGAAAAAGAGAGCCTCGAATTTCCAAATGAAGAGTAGTCTGTTGCCACGAAACACTGGATTTTTCGGCTTAATATGCACAGCTAATCTACAAAACCGTTGTGTACAAACAGAACTACCAAAATTTTTAATAACTAAAAACAGGTGGGTAAAACTGAATATGCTATAGCTTGCAAAGATAAATGAATGAATTTTAAGGGGTATTATTAAAATGACATGAGAGAATTGCTTATATTGTCAGTCAATGTTGTTTAATATTAATAAAGTCTGGAAAATAGTATAATTTTCATATATTTATATCTATATTTTTTATAAATTATTAAATTTTTAAGCAAATTTAAGGTTGTATGTCAAGAGATCTATGAGTATAATTAGAAAGTAAAATGATAAAAAAGGACATATAAGTTAAAAAGCCATGAATGTAGTTGAAATGTATATATAGAAGAAAATATGGCTACTTGATATTGATTTCCAAGATAAAATATAATACATATATAAATTATTTAATTTTGTAGCTATGATGATTGTAAATGCTCAAATAACGTCAAATCAAGAATGCTGAATTTCAAAAAGAAATATTTCTCAGTGTGCTATTTACGTACTAGCACACTGTCTATATTGCCAGCAATACAGACTATTCATTTATAAACTCAATCTTAATTGATCATAATTTATCAATAAAATTTAAACTGAAAGTAAAATGCAATTCTAACTTTATATATATATAATAAGTAATTTTTTAAACAATGTACAAAATGCATAACATGTACTAAAATTTTGTAATAAAACAAAAATAAATAAATTTTCTGGTATGCAAAGAATTTTCCTGAGGTAGAAAACCATCTAGAAATTAAATATAAATTTTGTATTTTATTCTAGTGTAAAAATATGATTAAAAAAGAAATTATATAGTGGAATAATGTAATTTCAAAGTAAATTTGAATATTAATTGTGCTTAAATACTTTTTAAATTATAATCTTATTTATTTATTTTATTAATTGTAAAATGTATAGAAAATTTAGAAGTTGAATAATTAAATAATTTCAGTCAGGAGAAATTCCAGAGTATGAGTGCACAACTTAGTACCCTACATATTTTGGCTGCAAAATATGTATACACTGAAACCTAAAAATACTACCAATCAATTCAAACAATAGTTTTTCCATATGAAAACAGAAGTTATATTTATTGAATTATTTAATTTTCAGCACTTTTTAATTTATTTGTTTAAGAATATACTTTGAGAGTCACCAGAAGAACATCAAATAATTCTGTAAAAAATAGAAATAAAATAATGCATTCTGTTAACTAATATTATTTTGTTTATAAATTAATATAATACTCTTATTTATTTTTAGTAATAAAATCTCTAAATTAAATTTAACAAGTAAATAAATATTTAAAATTGTTATAAATTGATAAATGAAAAGTATCTCTTGTATATAACAAAAAAAACAAAATTTAAACAAAGTTCACTTTAAACCAGATTTAGTGCAAATGTAAACACAGTGAATACCAAGTAGTTATGTATTTCCCTTGAATTTGTGTAAAAGTAAGATTGTCCTTATCAGGGACAAAATTATATAAAAAAATATAGAGCAGGAGGGATCAATTCCTGTCCACCATACACAAAATCGAGGCAACATAATAGTTATCTTTTAATAAATTAACAAGGATGATATCAGGAAAGAAAAAAAATGAAATAAATGTATATCAGAAATAAAATAACATATTATATGTATTCATTAACAATAATATATCAGCAATATGATTAAGATAATTTATGAAATGTATCTGTCATAATTTCTGGCAAGCACATGAAGAATTTTTAAAAAATTAAACAAATGCTTTGAGAAATATCAAACTTTAAAAAAAATTTAAACCATAAAACACCCAGGTAAGAATTGCCACTGACGGCACCATTAATGTTAAGTGAGGTGCTGGGTATGTGAATTCCTAGAATATGAAATGAATTCAAGATAATTAATTCATATATAATTACCCCAAATTCACATTTGACATCTCAAAACCCACACACCCAACATCCCACTTTGGCCGGAGCGAAAGTAGCAGTACATAGCGCCATGAAAAGTTAATTTAAAGTTATTGCAAATAATAATAATTCCCTTCTATTTATTATTCAATATAAGAATCCTAGCTGAAATAAAGAAAGTTAAAATAATTAATCTCGCCCTTCAACGATCTTCAGGATATACCTGAAATAACAATCTTTGAACAAATATACACAGACACAATAAACATATCAAAGAATGGGAGTTTAATGCAAGTTTATTTACTATTATTTATGATTAAATATATATCTAGAAAGAAAGGATCTGCGCAGATCAAAAACAACATTTCACGGCAATAACATAATGTTTACTAATCATTCAATGATAGTAAAATTTGAGGTTACTAAGACAAACAATTTATGGATTCCAATAAACATGACAATTAAGATTTTCGATTATATTTAAATTATGATGATACGTTAAAATTATGCTAATCAACATTTTAAGCGCCATGAAGCTCTAGTTTCATAAAGAGTCAGTTATTAGAAACTAATCAGTTCTAAGCTAAAGACTATTTGCCTTTATCAGAAAGTCCGAACTAAATGTTCTGTTTTACTCAGTTCATTGTGAATATATGCCGAACTACAATTGCATGAGAATTTTCCGTCTTCTTTCTTTCACAGTTCGAATTATGGCAAAGACGAAGTTCAACGAAATTGAATACAAAGATAAATTCTCACCTCCAGGCTTGGACTGACGATTTTAAATATAGAATTATACCTCCTTCATTTTATATCTTGTTATATTCCAAGAGAAATATTCTTCTGTTTCTTAACAAGGCCTGTTATTTCCATGAGGCCCGGCATCAAACATTGAGAATGCGAGAACGCTCATCTTCTTCAGAATCTTTCGGACTTGTTATTGGCATAAAATTACTGAATTTAAATATTACGTATCATAACATAATTATCTTATCTCTTTATTATTACAAAACAAAGATGATTTAGGAAGACTCACCGACCGATGTGCCAATTTAATAAAACGGCACACCGGCCGGCCGCCTGTACATCCTTCTTCCTTCACAGCTGAATCATCACAGAGAGATAATAGCGTCGGCTTGGCAAAACGAAGTTAGCGGCAAGAGCTGTGATTGGCTGGTTTGATAACGTTCTCAAACGAACTCAAAAGGAATATTATTTAAAAAATTAATCAAAATAAATTGTTTTTGAATGAAAATTAAAGTGATAAAATTTATTAAAAATGGGATAAATTAATTTAAAATGTATATTTATTTTAAAAATTAATTCAGATGATTATTTTAATTCTGATAGTTTATCTCTTATTTCCCAACGATCTTGATATTGAAATTAAAACTTTTATTAAAATTGGAAGAACAATGTTAATTTATAATATAAATTAAGTTAGGTATTATTTCTTAATTTTTGATAGCTGAAAAAGTTTAGAAATTATATTTGAAATATCTTTTTAAAGATTGGCAACACGAAAACGAAACTTTGAATTTAAAAGTAAATAAAGATCGTTAGAAAGATAGGGGAAATTAAAAAAAAATTGTTGTGACTTGTTGTTGTTTCTGTGTATAATAAGGATCATTCGACGCGACAGCCATTGTAGCTATAGGTCCCAAAGAATTCTCCACTTCGGTGGACGTCAAATGTCAAATGTTAGAAAGATAAATAATGTCATAGGCCACTCCACAATTTGAAATATTAAAATTTTAGGGGGTAATTATTATTAAGTTAAAATATTTAAATTGTTTTATAAAGGGAAAAGTTATGTTATGTTTTTATGACATAACACATTATTATACTTTTATATTTTAAATTATTATACTTTTATATTTTAAATAGAATTAATTTTGGAATAATGCATAATATTTCATTAAAAAAATAACAGAATAATATTTACTTAATATTTGATTTTTTTAAATACATTAAAATATGTCAAATGATGAAATACAGAAATATTTATTATTACTGAAATCCGCATTTTAGTTTACTAAATATGCAAATAATCGGACGACATATATCGGAAAAATAATCAAAACAAAAGATTCATACGGAGAATTTCCCTATATGGAGTATAACTTCTTACCTAGTACTTGTCTTCAAAAGAAGATAAATGTATAAATAAAAAGAAATTTTTATTTATTTTGATGTCATTATAAAATACTAATTGACGATTTTTTATATAAAAAAAGGTATATCTATCATAAGTTATATGTGGGATACACGGATGGTTTTTATATTTCTGGTTGGTAATTTTTGTTTTATTATCATTATTTGTTAGAAGGAAAAAAATATTTTGAATATAATTTGCCCATTTTTATTCATCTAAAAATAAATACATTTGACACCTTTGCCATCAGAATTATTATTTATAATTTACACGAAATAATAAATTTTCACTTAAAATTCCATAAAGTAAAAAGAAAAAAATATGATGTATTATTTCAGAAGTTTACTTAAAATATAAAAATATAAAAAGTTAAATAATAGTTATAAAATAAAATTCTATACATAAAATACTTTGAATAGTATTACAGTTAGACAGTAGTTTAAAAATCAGAAAGAATATAAATTTTCATGATATAAAATTATACGTAATTGTACATTTTTTTACGAAAATATAAAAAAATTTATAAATCTTGTTTAAAAAGTTGTAATATGTCAAAATATAAAATTAATTAAAAAGAAAAAAGAAGTCAAGAGGTAGCATTGAACTCGGGCTGACGAGCGAGTATTCTAAGTTCACGCCACAAAGTCCACGTTGAAAAGAGCAAACTAATGGTTATTTGAAACGTATTCTGAACTTTGACCCCCAATTTTTAAAATCTCAGGCCCATTTGAATTCAATGAAACGTTTTGGCCAATTTATTGTGTAGATTTAGCTATGGTTTGCAAAACATTTTTTTTAACCTATAAATATACGGAGGGCGTACTTTGAACGCCACTCAGTGAAAACCACTTGCTAATTCCAAAATAATTGTGTGATTAATTTTTATGAAACTGATCGTTTTTTTAACAATTTAATGTTTATTGATTTTCATTTAACAAGTATATCATTAAATCATTATATCATTAGGCTATAACAACCGAAGACTCATAAAGTGCGCCGCCCGCGGTTTTATATCTGTATAAACCATCCAAGTACACTCATGTCCGAAATTAAGGTCACAAACATAAAATCTGTGAAAACTGATGAAATATTCACTGTGTTGCTACAAAATTTGTCACAGAGGTATATTACAATGGGAGAAAGAATATAGCAACATAACAATATGAAAAAGATTTTAATTGTGAATTAAGTTACTGTAGGCCCGGACTTCATGTTTATGGACGATAATGCGAAACCACACAGAGCTCACATTGTCGATGATTTTCTTGAAGAAGAGGATATTCGCCGTATGAATTGGCCCTCGAAGTCTCCGGACCTGAATTCTATTGAACGTATTTGGAATGGTCTAGGAAGAGCCATTTCACACCATAACCCCCTCCCAGGACCCCCCAGGAGTTAAAAGCCGCGGTTTTGCAAGAATGGGTTTTATTGCCACAAGCATTTATTGACACCCTCATAAACAGTATGAGAGCTCGTTGTGAGATTTGTATAGCAGTGCACAGTGGTTACACTCCATATTAGACAGACTTTTCCCGAGATAAATGCTACATCTCTGATTCATGATTTAACACTTTTAGATATGCCCTGCTTCTTATTTCATGATTAAAATATTTTCCATATTGTTATATTGCTATATTCTTTCTCCCTCTGTGCCAAATTTCGTGGCAACACAATGAATAGTTCATCAATTTTCACAGATTTTATGTTTGTGACCTTAATTTTGGACATGGGTGTATTTTAAAGGTTAAACATAGTTAATGAATTCTCGTATGGATTGTGTCTTTTGAAACATTCTATTTATATTAATTTAATTTATTTTATGAACATATTTGTTTAGACACAAATCTTCCAATTTTCCCATCAGTCCAAACACTCGTTACACGTGGTTCTCCGTAATCTAATTTTTTGTTGAAATTGTTATTTATAGTACGCACTTTGTATATTTCTCGCTTTGAACGTTTTACAATTTTAGAAAATTCAACAAATGACTTACAATTAGAGTTCAAGTGTAAAACATTTAATATTTTTTCTTTTGTGGGTCATTTTTGTCTGTAGCCTTCTCCATCTCAAATAACCAGTGGAAATTGAATATTAAGTGTTTTACAACTCAGAGAAAACGGCTTGATGGTTGAAACCAATCTAACATTTGTTAACTTTACATACTGTCCCGAAACTTTTGAGACAGGGGTTTATAACGAAAATAAAAAATATTAAAAAACTAATTAATGGTGATATATCCATTGTAATATCTTTACTATGTTTCATTACAATTACATTTTTAATATTCGTCGTTAAATTATTCCATATATTTCTCCTCCTAATTTTACTATCATTTTTAAGCATGTCCATAAACTTTTTCATACAGACTGTATAAATTTGAGTTTAATCTATATAATAATAGCCTAAGTCATGTGACTGCCATCAATAATTCTGGGCTGACCACTTCACTTTTTATATGCCAAACAGCCATTAGTCGGGCGCAGGTCATAAATCGCCAAATATTCTTCCATCGCCATCATTTCATTAAAATATAAATCTATCACTCATTTCATTTAAAGTACATAACTTTCATTTAAAATACACATCTTTCATTTACCACACTTAAAATACAATAAATAAATAAATAAATAAATAAATAAATATTTTTCCAGCCTAGGTTCTTGGCGAGAAAAAAAATTGGCATCTTATTTCATATACATAAGCATTTTTTTTTCATATGTATACAACTTATTTAATCTAAAGAAGACAATAATCTATTTTTGTATAAAAATAGAAGTAATTTGTAGCTAAAGAAATATTGTAGATATACTTGTAAATAAAATGTTTATATGCAAATAAATACATATAAATAAAAATAAAAGTTCACCAGTTTTATTTTCATAGCTATTTATATATTTTATGAACGTATTTTACATTCTGAAGCCCGAATTGCACCAAGCTTAAAAAAAAAAAAGGAAGCCAAGATCCCTGTAATAGAAAGGTACCTAAATAAGCAATTAATCGTAATAATAATAACATAAACTAAAATATTTCATTTCAGCATCAAAGTATTGTTTCTAATTTACATTAAAATAAATATATATTCCAAGATAATTTCAATTGAAATTAAGTTGACAGCTTTCTATTTCACTTCATAAAGTAAACAAACACAAGAGATTCATTCATTATAAATGGTAGAAAATATTAGGCCATGGAGGTAATCATTCGTAAAGCAGGTTCTCCAACAATGAATGGACAATATTCTTATGACATCATAGTATGTAAATTGGCGGCGCTAACGTTTGTTAACGGCTTGCATTCACGAGGCTTTCATTTTGCTATTTCTCTTAGTTACGTTACTTTAATGTCATATTTATGAACTCAGAAATCAAATCTATAAAAACAAAAATATATATATTCCTTATTTAGTTATTAAGTAGTGAAAAAAATTTATAAATGCATGATTTTCAAAAATTTAAATAAATTTATTAATACTAAAAAAATAACATTGAAGTAACGGCATGTTTAAGTAGAATAAGTTTATTTTATATTATTTATGAACAAATCTCAGTTCAAACACTTGAAATTTCACTCATTTTTACAGCTACGGAAATTAAGAGGTATCCGTAAAAAAAGACGATATACGCATAACAACAAAAATGTATGAAATGTTATCAAGTGCGCAAATAATTCTTGATTTCTCTTTGGACTCGCGGGGAAGGATTGAGCAAGTGAATTAGCTTAAGAATGAAAGTAACATGATGCAATGCTTAGCGTACATTTAAGGGAGACCAAACTGGTCGCCAGAGGCGGCTAGTATATGAATAATCATCATTATAAAATTATCCTATGCATGCTTCATGACGTTTTAAAATTCTTCGTTGAAAAGCAGTCTAAAAATGAAAATTATAAATATATCAGTGAAGATCTTTAAGAATGATATTTTTAACAGCTTATTGGTAAGTTAAACCTTTGTGCTTGCTGCTATTTTTATTTCCTTATAAAATTCATATCTCCCCACTTTTAGACTTTTTCTAACAACTCATTTTTTATCGGGAATTTTGATTTACTTGATTGAAGAAAACCCGCGATTAAATTAGGCAATTTTGTCTATAAGAAAATATTGGTAACAAAACAGCGTAAAACCTAGCAGCTATGGATAATATTGTGGTAAAATTAGTAAAGAACATAAGTAGGTTTCGATTGCTAAAAAAATATATTTATAGCCTAAACTTTTCAAAAAATGACTTTCAAATACTTTCTAATATCTAAAAATTGTATTTTAAGACTTGGGTGGTTTAATTTATAAACTAACTTAGTTAACACGTACGCTACAAAGCCATTTACAGATTTCATTATCAGTAATAGCATATTATAAAATTTCCATTTTTCATTTACATAGAAAGTGCATTTACATAGAAGTTACATAGAAAGTGTTGACATTTTAACGCATTTTTGAGCTTCAATAACATTGCAAAATTTTCAAATAGTAAGTAAGTAATTCTCACTTTTTTAATGACAGGCATTTTATGATTAAATAAGCGAAGTTTAATATTTGGAAATTCTAGTAGATGTTTTGAATAAAGAACGAGCTAAATTGGTAAATGCATCGAGATATTCCTAAAAGTCGTTGTGAACCAGTGTTGCGAAATAAAGATAATAAAATTTGTTACCATATAAAACATAAAAAGTAGGAAAATTTTAAAGAAAAGTCTAGTCACTATTTACCCGACTGCCAAGAAAGGTTATGTGTTTCACGCGTATCTGGGTATGTGGATTTCTTTATACCCTCGAAACATCCCAACGGCAGAATGGATTTTTATGAATGAGGACTCTATCGATTCGTGTTAACCGCCCGATGGTTATAGGCTAGGTTCTGTTTTTATACATTCAAAATGCGGCCGTAAAATACAAAATGGCGGTAAAGACGAAAAAAATTTTTACGGACCCTATTGAGTGGCATATCATTGGATAGGTCTTTCAAAATGAATTATTGATTATTTTACAATAAGAAGCTACGTTTAAATATTACACAACCTGGAAGTTGTGTCGGTAGGATCTCTACATTTACTTTAACTCTAACCTTCATGGACATCTATAGGCCTCATGAAAGCAGTGTTTATAGATAGGAACTAACAATTAAACGCAACTTAAAAGTCATCAATACAAGTAAATTAAAAAAAAATGGGTAAATAATATAAAAAATAGTTTCACATTGATGAGAAATAATGAATTAGTTAGCTTTTTACGCCGTCGGGTTTTTTCATTTTTTAAATTTGTTTTTATTGAATTGGTTATTAATATTTTAATTAGTTGGTGTATTTATATGTTTTAATTTTACTTAGAAATATTACTTATATAGTCTTGATCGTATGTGAAAAATCTATATGCATACCTCAATCAGGTAAACTTGTTAAATAAATACATAAAATATAAAATATTTATGTCTTATCATAGACATATAAGCTCTGATTTATTTAATCCTTCTTCTGACATATTTATGCGACTGCGTTTTCATACAATCTAATTTATTATTTATTTAACTAATGCATGTTAAGGAAATATTTACTTTTGAAAATTCTTAGCTTACTAAGAAACTCGTTGAAATATATACACTTAAAAGTAAACAGATGCGCTCATTTTACGTCTAACCAATATATCTCCAAAGTACCTCTTGGGAATTAATACTTCTAAATTTTTGCATTGTAAATTGTACCTACTTTCCGATTTAATCTTTATTAAATGGAGAATATTCCTGTTTGAAATAACTTAGAAGGTATTTCGTAACATATTTTATCCTTGAAAAGGAAAGGCACTTTGAAATGGAAAGATGTGTAAAATCACATTAGAATTATTCAAAGATATAAATGGAACAAGTAAGCCTTAAAACATGCCGTCTAATTTAAAAACAAGTAATATGAAAAAAATAAATAAAATAAGTCAGTTCCTACTTAGGTTATCAAAGAAAATTTAATATAATCCCTTAAGCTAATATTAGTTTTTGTTGCATTAAAATATCTCAATTTGTTGATTTTCTATAAGCAAGAGAACCCTATTTGTTTACAATGGAAGTCTGTTGGAATTTGGCAAAATATTAGAGATATCGCCAAGTTGGTGTCATTTTTGATGACTCGTTTTGGTCGCCAAATTTAGCAATAAACTTGGCGGTATTTGGCGACTGAACAGGGTCCTTCCTATGGTAACCCCCATTATAGGTATGAAGATGCATTAAATGCTGTTCAAAAACCAATGGCCGCCATTTTTTCTCCCATATAAAACTAAAATTAATTAATTAAAATTTAATTAATGAATTAATATTTGAAAAAAAACTGTATTAACATCAAGTGTCATCCACTACAAGTTAAAAAAAATATTTGAACATGAGTGGATGAATAATAAATATTTTATTAACGATTGACAATTTGAACAAGATATATACAGGGTGCAATATGTTATCTATCGCCGACCTTTAATTTCTCAACCGTTGGTCGTAGACATATAGTTCCAATTACAAAAACGTTTCAAATGAGGTAAATATTCACGTTGTGGCATTATATCAAGTAAAAAATGAATTTTATAAAAATTACGAAAACTAACATTTTATACGGTCCCCCAGTCCCTATAGTTACATTTAGTAAAAGTTTACGAATATCATAACAGATATAAAACAAAAAGTTTGACATCTGTACTACAAAAATTTACACAGTTATTAAATTTCAAAATTTGAGATTTTTGCACCTGATTTCGTCTTTCATTAAGGGATCAGTTAAAAGATGAATTAAAGTAATTCAAGAACAAAATTAGGTTGCAATGTTCTTTTTACGACGAAACCACCTTTAGCCGGTATCGTCGGTACGTTTGAATGTTGTTCGACCCATACAAGTTAACTCAAATTTTTAGATGAAATAACCCTATTTCGTCATTTCCCGATTTGGCGATACCGGCTAAAGGTGGTTTCGTCGTTAAAAAGACATTGCGAGCTAATTTTGGTCTCGAATTACTTTAATTCCTCTTTTAACTGATCCCACAATGAAGGACAAAATCATGTGCAAAAATCTCAAACTTTGAAATTTAATAACTGTGTCAATTTTTATAGTACAGATGTCAAACTTTTTGCGTTATATCTGTTAAGATATGTGTAACATTTTTACTAAATATAATTATTGGGACTGGGAGACCGTATAAAAAGTTAGTTTTTGTAATTTTCATCAAATTGATTTTTTACTTTAAATAATGTCACAACATGAATATTTACCTCATTTGAAACGTTATTTGTAATTAGAACTACGGTCGGACCTCTATTTAACGAAGTCGCTAAATCCCGAAAAAAAATTCGTTACATGGAAAATTCGTTAAATAGAGAGTTACCTTTTAGAACACTTTAAACTATATAAAACATGTCCATCAACACTAAATATAATTTAAAAAGTAATTAACCACACTTTTTTTTATAAATTATATCTATTTGTTTTATTTATTTTACCCATCAAAAATAAATCTGCAAGGGAAATAAGAATGAAATAAAAAATTGTCTGGAAATACATTGTATTTTCAGTTAAAAAATGATCTTACATGAAAATCACGATTTTTTATTATGGTTGATAAGCTGTTTGGAGGAATACCAAATTTTAAAGCAGTATTCTTTTTCTTCACCCCTTTATCCACCTCATCAAGGGTATTTTTTTTCTTTGATGCTCAAGCACTTTCGCTTTGACAATTTCGAGCTACAAGAACCGAAATTACCAACACGACTGATCATGATCCACAATCTAGAAAACGGGAGACTCTAAGGACACGGGGCAGCTCCATTGAGGGTTAAAAGGGGATATTGAAAGTTTTCACTTCTTGGATGAAAAGCAAAGAATCACAGCGATTTTACTGTTCTCGGTGAGTTAGGTGCCTTGTAAGACCTGG
The DNA here is from genome assembly GCA_963932465.1 of Maratus speciosus. NCBI lineage: Eukaryota > Metazoa > Arthropoda > Arachnida > Araneae > Salticidae > Maratus > Maratus speciosus. Next base: position 355,892,365 of record OZ010799.1, on the reverse strand, counting down.
TCTTGGTCATTGATCATCATAAAATGTGTTAAAAAGAAAGAATAAGTTTGAAATGTCCTGTAATATTTTGCGAAATAAGGAGAAAAAAAAATTAGAACCCAAGAAAAAGTTCGTTAAATAGAGAATGCACTTCGCTATTTGGAGGTTATTTTACGAAGAAATTTGCAAAATGTTCTTCGTTCCAAGTAAAAGTTCGCAAAATAGAGAAATTCGCAAAATAGAGGTTTGTTAAATAGAGGTCCGACTGTATTATGTCTACGACCAACGGTTAAGAAATTAAAGGTCGGCGATAGATAACATATTGCACCCTGTATAGGGAGAGTGTGAACTAATAGTAGGAATTGAATAATTACAATTTTAAGCCTATTCTGATGCAGTATATATTTTAATCAATTTCTTTTAATTTGATATTTATTCTATTTCATTTCATTGGTAGATTTTAGTTTAGTATCAATATCCGCTATCTTATTACAGTCTTTTATTACACAGTCTCAACCAGTCTTTTCAATACATATATGTAATTTTGTAATAAAAGTTTAACCCATTTTTTAATAAGCTAGAATTATAAACATTTACGTTCACAGATGGGCGTAAAATTAACGAATGATAAATATTTATTCCACCTACTTTTTGCCGATGATCAAAGGATAATTGCACAAGATGAGTACGGTATTGACTATATGATGAGAAAACCCTTGGACACATATAGGAAAAGGGGACTAAACATCAATTTTTGGGAAAACTGCATACTTAAGGCTGTTCTTAACTGTTCTGCTCAACAAGCGCAAAACATTTTGACACATTTACAAGTTCATTTTTTAACGGAAAGGTATAAAATTGGAAAGCCTGGCCATGGAAGTGATTTGGAATTGAACTGTTTTTTCCATTTTTTGATCGATCTATCACCTATTGAGTTATAAAGGATTTCGATCACGTCACAAACACGTTTTTCGCCCGCTCTCGTGTGCTCTTTCTTCCTTCGCGCGGAAATTCGCCTCAAAACGCCCACTTTGACACTATTTTCTGAAAGATCTATTGCGTTTGAAAAAAAATGCAAAAAAAAAAAAAACAGCTTAATTACATTGTTTCCGCATAACAACACCAGCTAGCTTCATGCATTTTCGAACAAAAATAAATTAAAACTCATGTCAGAAAGTTGCCCTTTTGGATTTGAGAACACCCTTAACGTCAGGTTTCAATAAAGATATCATAATAGAAGACAAAGTGATAAAGAGTGTATCTCATTTTAAATGCATGGGATCATAACTACATGAACAGGGTGAAATAAAAATGGAAATAAATAGAAGAGTAGTAACAACAAGAAAAGCAACATCAGCATTAAACTATGTATTATGGAGTAGTAATATGATAACTAAGACGAAAAAAGTAATCTATAATACAATCATTGAAAGTATTTTATTACAAGGTGCAGAAAATCGGACAACCAATAAAGCAAATGAAGAGAAACCATTGGCAACGAAAATGGATTATTGGAGGAGATCGGCAAGAAAATCGAGATTTTAAAGAAAGACAAATATTGAAACTAGAAAACAGGAATTCTGCTTTTTCAGAATTTAATGTCGCCCGCGATGAAAAAAAAAAATGTATTTTAAGACTTAAGCACACGCTTTTATTTGATGTAAAATGACGTCATTCTCATCCGCTTAAGAATTCCACTTTACGATCCACTCTTAAACATCTACAATAAAGTATGCATAGGACGTCACTATCGCGAAATAATACACAAATGCAGCAAAAAGATGCCGTCATTAAAGAAACTCGACGAAAAAACAAAAACGGCTGTCTAATGATTCATAGGCCTTCATTTGTTTGTAACATTAATATAGAAACGTTAAAATTAAATATAGTTTATAATAGCTCTATGTTTTAACAGAAACCATTCGTTTATATTTTTTCAAAATATCACGTACTTTAATTACATTTTCTTTCGGTTGTTATGAAAAAATGGAAACAAAAATATATAATTAATGTTTCACAACTATTTTTCCTTTACTTTCTACAGAAGTGGAGCACTTACTTTGCCAAAATTAAGCAAATGGCTCCAAAAATTACAAAAAAAAAAAAAAAAAAAAATAATATTTCAAAAATGAATGGAGATGCAGTTTTCAAAATAATTGCATTTAAAAGTCCTTTTTTTCCAATACGACGGTATAAAAATTGAAAATGTGCGATGCTTAGAAGTTAAAAAAATTGCTATAGAGTATTTAATCGTACTGCTTTGTTTTACGGCTGTTTATATTTTTTCGTTTATATTTTTTCAAAATAGCACGTATTTTAAAAACATTTTCTCTCGGTTGTTATGAAAAAATGGCAACAAAAATATATAATTAATGTTTCACAACTATTTTTCCTTTACTTTCTACAGAAGTGGAGCACTTACTTTGCCAATATTAAGCAAATGGTTCCAAAAATTACAAAAAAAATTAATATTTCAAAAATGAATGGAGATGCAGTTTTCAAAATAATTGCATTTAAAAGTCCTTTTTTTTTCCAATACGACGGTATAAAAATTGAAAATGTGCGATGCTTAGAAGTTAAAAAAATTGCTATAGAGTATTTAATCGTACTGCTTTGTTTTACGGCTGGCTTCTATAAGGTAACGGTAGGTTTCGGATATGATACAAAATAAGCTAGGAGAAAGAACTAGCACACCGTACCGGGAGCTAATAAGAGATCAATAAATGTGAGGACAAATGATACGCAAAAGATAGATGAGAAAAGGATGGAAAACAGTTGATTGCCAAGGCCACTAATAAAATGGTAACCGGAAGGAAGGAACAGAAGAGGAAGGCCGAGAAAATGTTGAGCAATAAACCTTAAACAAAATATGGACTGGGAGAGGCAGAGGCGGAGGACTGAGTTGAGTGGCGAAGGAAGTTACATTTAGATTTTGGTTGAGAAAAACTTCAAATGCGGGGGAACTCCTAACGAAGAAGACGTTCACAACTGTGATTCAGATGACAATAAAAAATTTGGATATTTTTAGAACATAATTATAATTTAAAGCTTTGATTTTAAGGCATATTCTTGTTAGCCGCCATAGGTGATCAATCGTCTAATATTCACTGTAACTCATACAATTGTGAGTTGAAACAACCATGGATTTAATGAAGCGCAAATAATTGTCGCCAAATTATGCCAAATAGCTCTGAAATTGCAACAGTAAAACATTTTAAAGAAAAAAAAGTAGCAAATTAAATTATAAATAAAAAATAAAGTGTGTATTTTTTTAATATATGCTGTTTTATCAATGAATAGTTTAGTATTAATTAGTTTACGATTACACGTTGAGAAATCGATTTAGACATTCTAAAAGGATAGGTTGAATAATGTTTCATTTTTTCTTTCTTGATGCCCATCTTAAAAACAGAGCGAAATTCTATATTTTCTTACTAAGTTCACTTGTTTGCTCTTTGTACCAAGCAAAAAACAAAAAAAAACAAAAAAAAACAAAAAAACAAAAAAAACAGTCTATTTTTCAAAATTGAGTTCGGTGCCCACATCAAATAAAGGTATTATAACAAAAATTTTGAAGCAAAAACATAAATTGCAGTAAAAAAAATTAGGCTTGATTTTTAAGATGAACATTGAATACTTATTTAGAGAAAGTGTTTTTTTTTTTTTTTTTACTATTTTTAATTTATACTTATTTTTTTAATAATCTTGAGGTGTTTTTTATTATATTTACTTTTCTATAGGCTTGCTATTAATTCCGAACTGTGATAACTCTGCCGCTAATTACTTTACATTATTGTAGTAAATATTCTTTATTATGATAAGATTTAAGAAAAATCAAACTTGAAAATTAGTGAAGAAATGGTTGAAGAAAAGTCCATCCACTCTTTAAAAATATCTGTCGAATTTAATAACGTTTATTAAATTAATAGATGTATTTGAATAATTGAAAATGATGGAATTTCACTGGATGGAATGATGGAATCTATGGAAATTTAAACTCATTTATTAATCGTGTAAACAGGATTATAAATTTAACAAAGAATAAAACATTTCTATCTTATTGATAGAATTAAAAGGATTTATTTCTTTAAGTATTCCATTAAAATCTTAATGCGACATCATTTTCATACAAACTAATTTAATATTTATTTAACAAAATCCTATTGAGGAACTATTTCTATTTACTTTTCAGAATTCTTAGCTTAGTAAGACACTTGAGACCATGTATATAATTTAGAAGTGAACAGTTGCTGTCATTTGACATCTAACCAATATCTTCCGAAGTATCTCGTGGGAATTAATGCTTCAGGAAACATATCAGTTTTTCCATTGTAATTTGTAAATATCTCTCCATTTAAGCTTTATTAAATGAAGAATATTACTGTTTGAAACAACGGTGACGATATTTCATAACGTATGTAATCCTTCAAAAAGAAAGCTATAGTGAAATGGAGAGAGGTGTAAAATCATATTGGAATTATTAAAACATATAAAAGTAAAGAGCTAAGTAATCCCTTTGAAACATGCCGTTTGATTTTAAAATAATTATAATTTTGAACCTATTCTCATGCAGCATATATTTTAATTAATTTCTCTTATCTTAAAATTAATTTCATATCTTTTCATTAATAGAATTTAGTTTAGCGCCAACGTGTGCTATCTTATGTTTAAAAGGATTTTGGGGTTAATCTAGATTTTTCTTAGTTTTACTTTTCAGTGAAACTCCAATCAGTTGAAATAAAAAAATTAGGCTTGATTTTTAAGATGAACATTGAATACTTATTTTAAAAAAGTGTTTTTTTTAACTATTTTTAATTTATACTTCTTTTTTAAATGTCTTTGAGGTTAATATGCATTTTTTATTAGATTTACTTTTCTATAGGCTTGTAATTAGTTGCAAATTGTGATAACTCTTCTGCTAATTACTTTACATTATTGTAGTAAATATTCTTTATTATGATAAGATTTAAGAAAAATCAAACTTGAAAATTATTGAAGAAATGTTTGAAGAAAATGTTGCAAAGTCTATCCACTCTTTAAAAATATCTGTCAAATTTAATAACGTTTATTAAATTCGACCATTAAATCCGATGAAATAGCAACTGTGATAGCACTGCCACTAATTACTTCACATTATTGTCAGCAGTAAATAGTCTTTATTTAGATAGAGTTAAAAAAAATCATACTTGAAAATTATTGAAGAAAAGTTTGAAAGAATATATTGAATAAACATTTGATGTAAAATCTATCCACTCTTTAAAAATATCTATTGAATTTAATAATATTGTTTCATATTATAACTAATTGGTGCATTTAAATTATTTAAAATGTTTGAATTTCAATTACAAATGGTAGTTGCACAGTATTCATACTGTATAAAACACTTTTAAAATTCATAAATTATCGTAATTAAAATTCATAAATTATCGTAATTAAAATTCATAAATCAGTTTAAAATTAAATAATTTTAAAATGTATGGAAACACGCTCATAAATTTTACAAAGTATAATATATTTCTATCTTATGATAGACTTAAAAGCATTTATTTATTTAAGACTTCTGTTGAAATCTTTATGAGAGATCGTTTTCGTACAAACAAATTTAATATTTATTTAACTAAGTCATAATGAGGAACTAGCATTTACTTTTCAGAATTCTTAGCTCGCGGACATGTATAAACTTAGAAGTGAACAGTTGCTGTCATTTGACGCCTAACCAATATCTTCCAAGGTACCTCTTGGGAATTAATGCTTCAGAAAACATATAATTTTTCACTTTGTAATTCGTACGTACCTCTAGATTTAAGTTTTATTAAATGGAGAATATTATTAAAAATAAAAAATATATTAAAATTCATCAGACATACAAGTAAAATTACATAAATACATTTAATACAATTAAAAAGCAAACGTTTCAAGCTAAATTTTAGCCCCTCATCAGTGCAACAAAACATTCGAATGACAGAAAACTATATATCATGTTTACAGTTAAAAATTATTAGCAGTTAAAATTAAATAAAGTATAAAAAAATTTTTAAACAATGCTGAGTATTCAGGAGGAAGTGCACATGATTCATTTATCGGCGACGTTTGCTTACGAGTGAACACATTTTCCAGAAAAACTCTACTTTTAATATTATTGCAACCGGATCTGATAACTTTCATATTCGTGAAATCTGGGATATGGTCGGTATCCAAAGAATGCTGTACAATTTTAGACTGTAGGTTTCCAGATTTGTAAGTACGTCTATGCTCGTCAAGGCGAATGGCGCAAGTGCGACCAGTTTCGCCAATATATACTGAGTCGCAACCTTTACATGGTATACTGTAAATTGAACCGGTTCTTAGTAAGGGGGGAATTTTAGGTTTAGATTTACAAAGTAAGTTTTTCAAAACATTTTGAGGCTTGAATGATGTACTGATGTTATGAGACTTCAAAAGGCTAGAGATTTTTAAAGAAAGATATTTGTTGTAGGGTAGAGATATGTAAATAGCGGGAGCCTTAGAATTTACAGAGGATGATACGCGATGCTCAGAAAAAATCCTTTTTAACCATCTTAAAGTATACCCATTTAGAATTAGGTCACTAAATATCTTCTTTTTTTTTCAAATTGGAAGGCTGAATCAGTATTACAATAACTTTTAGCTCTGTGGATTAAAGTTCTAACGACTGCGATTTTATGGGAGAGTGGGTTCATTGATTCAAAATTTAGGTATTGCCCAGAATTTGTCGCCTTACGGTATACAGATGTTAAAACTTTCTGAAAATCAGTATTCTCTACTCTTTCAACCATAATGTCGAGGAAAGGTAATTTGCGATCAGTCTCGATTTCGGCAGTGAATTGGATTGCTGGACAGATAGAGTTCGCAGTTTGTAGAATTTCATTCAAGTCCTCCTGCTTCGCAACAAGAAAAACGTCATCGACATAACGTCTCCAAAAACAGACCTTAGAGCCTAAAAGGCACATTATTTCATACTCAATGTACTGCATTACTATTTCAGCTATTCTAACGGAAATTGGGGATCCCATAGCAGTTCCATTAACTTGGCTATAAAAATTTTCATCAAAAATGAAACAATTAGATGTAAGACAAAATCTCACAAGATCAACAACGTCCAAAATGTCAAGACTTGAGTCCATATTATATTTAGGCCATACTTTCTGGACAACTTCGCAAGCAAAATCAATCGGTATAGATGTAAACAGAGACACTACGTCAAATGAAGCCATCATGCAGTTAGGTGGAAAACGGAAACTCTTAAGACAGTCCAAAAATTGATAAGCTGATGTAAGACAGTAAATGGATTCCAAAGTTAGAGGTTTCAACAATGTCGATAAAAAACTAGACAATTTATAGACAGGTGAACGAATGTAATCTATAATTGGACGGAGAGGCTTATTAGTTTTATGAACTTTAGGTAAACCATAAAAAGCCGTAACAATGCCAGTATAACACTTTAATTTTTTAGCTGTATCCGGGGGGAGTTTTTTCTTTTTTTCTAGGTCGCTAAGTAAAGCATTGAGGTTCTTCTGAATACTTGGTGTAAGGTCTTTACTTAATCAATCTACAGATATGCAACTATTAAAGTCATTGTCGTTGGATCCTTCTATCGTGATTACCAGAGCCGACAAGGGCCGGATGACTGTGATTATGGATAAATCCGCTTACATTATTAAAGCACATGAGTTATTGGATGATGTTTCTACATATAAAGTTTTAAGTAAAGACCTTACACCAAGTATTCAGAAGAACCTCAATGCTTTACTTAGCGACCTAGAAAAAAAGAAAAAACTCCCCCCGGATACAGCTAAAAAATTAAAGTGTTATACTGGCATTGTTCCGGCTTTTTATGGTTTACCTAAAGTTCATAAAACTAATAAGCCTCTCCGTCCAATTATAGATTACATTCGTTCACCTGTCTATAAATTGTCTAGTTTTTTATCGACATTGTTGAAACCTCTAACTTTGGAATCCATTTACTGTCTTACATCAGCTTATCAATTTTTGGACTGTCTTAAGAGTTTCCGTTTTCCACCTAACTGCATGATGGCTTCATTTGACGTAGTGTCTCTGTTTACATCTATACCGATTGATTTTGATTGCGAAGTTGTCCAGAAAGTATGGCCTAAATATAATATGGACTCAAGTCTTGACATTTTGGACGTTGTTGATCTTGTGAGATTTTGTCTTACATCTAATTGTTTCATTTTTGATGAAAATTTTTATAGCCAAATTAATGGAACTGCTATGGGATCCCCAATTTCCGTTAGAATAGCTGAAATAGTAATGCAGTACATTGAGTATGAAATAATGTGCCTTTTAGGCTCTAAGGTCTGTTTTTGGAGACGTTATGTCGATGACGTTTTTCTTGTTGCGAAGCAGGAGGACTTGAATGAAATTCTACAAACTGCGAACTCTATCTGTCCAGCAATCCAATTCACTGCCGAAATCGAGACTGATCGCAAATTACCTTTCCTTGACATTATGGTTGAAAGAGTAGAGAATACTGATTTTCAGAAAGTTTTAACATCTGTATACCGTAAGGCGACAAATTCTGGGCAATACCTAAATTTTGAATCTATGAACCCACTCTCCCATAAAATCGCAGTCATTAGAACTTTAATCCACAGGGCTAAAAGTTATTGTAATACTGATTCAGCCTTCCAATTTGAAAAAAAAAGAAGATATTTAGTGACCTAATTCTAAATGGATATCCTTTAAGATGGTTAAAAAGGATTTTTTCTGAGCATCGCCTGTCATCCTCTGTAAATTGTAAGGCTCCCGCTATTTACATATCTCTACCCTACAACAAATATCTTTCTGAAAAAATCTCTAGCCTTTTGAAGTCTCATAACATCAGTACATCATTCAAGCCTCAAAATATTTTGAAAAACTTACTTTGTAAATCTAAACCTAAAATTCCCCCCTTACTAAGAACCGGTTCAATTTACAGTATACCATGTAAAGGTTGCGACTCAGTATATATTGGCGAAACTGGTCGCACTTGAGCCATTCGCCTTGCCGAGCATAAACGTACTTACAAATCTGGAAACCTACAGTCAAAAATTGTACAGCATTCTTTGGATACCGACCATATCCCAGATTTCACGAATATGAAAGTTATCAGATCCGGTTGCAATAATATTAAAAGTAGAGTTTTTCTGGAAGGTGTGTTCACTCGTAAGCAAACGTCGCCGATAAATGAATCATGTGCACTTCCTCCTGAATACTCAGCATTGTTTAAAAAAAAAAATTATACTTTATTTAATTTTAACTGCTAATAATTTTTAACTGTAAACATGATATATAGTTTTCTGTCATTTGAATGTTTTGTTGCACTGATGAGGGGCTAAAATTTAGCTTGAAACGTTTGCTTTTTAATTGTAATAAATGTATTTATGTAATTTTACTTGTATGTCTGATGAATTGTAATATATTTTTTATTTTTAACTCGTATATCAGACCTTAAACAATGATTATTTATTTTAAGGAGAATATTATTGTTTGAAGTAATGTAGACGATAGTTGATAACCTATGTAATCCTTCAAAACGAAAGTCATTTTAAAGCGGGTGAAGATGTGTGGTGTCAAATCACATATCGTCAATCTAATTACATTAAAAATCTTCAACAATTAATTATTTAGCCTCTGAATTTCTCAAAAACATATTTAATTCTTATCATAATTCACATTTTCAGTGTTAATATATCTTCTTTTCTTAATCTTAAAATTCAGGTGTGTTAAATTATTCATATGTCATCGCAATGTAATAATGATTTTCATCTTTCATAAATCAACCATTTTCTTGTTCCAGTAAAATATTTTATTTTAATGTTACTTTATGTTATTAACCATTTACATGTTTCATCAGTAACGCTTTTTACGTTAAGCTATTATCTTATTATAATAAATCAATCACATTAGATGATTTCATTTCCTTTACAAATTTGTACAATAAGCATCTATATAATAATAGCCTAAGTCATGTGACTGTCATCAATAGTTCCGGGCTGACCGCTTCGCTTTTTATATGCCAGGTGACCATTTTTTACATTTTTTTATTTTTCGCGTGGTAAATTAAAACAATGTTTTGATATTGAAATTAAAAGTCGTGGTTTTTGGTATTATTTATTATTTTTCTTTTCTTTTTCTTAAAAAAGGGAAAGAAAAGGTGAAAGTCGTGAATTTCAAATCAAAATTATGTATTTTAAATAAAATGAGTGAAATTATTATATTTTAGATGAATTTAATGAAATATGAAAAAAATGCGATTGGAAAGACAATGTTTGATGATTTATCACTTGCGCCTGACTAGCATAAAAAGGTACTACTTAGTTATACCGTCGAACCATTTCGCCAAATTATATAAATCGCCAAACCACTCGCCAAATTATACAAATTGACATAATTTTTATTTTAAGTAGCGAAAGAACAAATAAATTAGTATAACATTAATAAAAATACAAATAAAACGTAGAAATAAAAATAACTTGATAATGTAAACGCGTGTAACTTGCTTAAAATCAAGCGAAAATGACATTTACGATCAACCATTATTGATATTTAAACTTATAGTTTGGCGATATAACGGAGTCGACGGGATAACCAAGTAGTACCCATAAAAATACGGAGTTCTTGATTTCTCTATTAGAAACTTCTGATTTGACGAAGTATTGAGAAAGTAAATTAAATTTTGGATAAAAGTACCATGGTACAATGCTTAGCACACATCTAACGGAGACCAAACTGGTCGCCAAGGGCGGCTAGTATAATAATAATAATAATTCTTTCCATGACAGCTATTTTTCCCTAATATATCTATATGTTTGTATTATCATAGCAAACGCGGTAGCGTTAAGCTATAATATGATTAAGAAATAGAAAATGCAAACGACTTTCTTAAATTTCTGGCGAACCAGTTGACATACGACAATGATTTTTCTTTTGAAAGATAGAACTCGACGAGACGAATAAACTGATAGCATTAAAAAAATTACTGTAGCTTTCAGTAGTTTTTTATTCAACCTTAAAAGGAAAAATGAAGACACAAAATTCAACAAAGTGTAGCTAACGTTCCAGTGGGTGGATTAACTTCGTTTTTGTTTTATTTTGATCCTCTTGTTCAAACTTAAAATAGATTTTTTTTTAATCTTTGTATGTTTGACAGTCGCTGAGAAAATCGAATTTGTCTTTTATAATGTCTCCATAAAATTATAGCAATCTCTCCTTTTCATTTTTTAATTTTCTAATTCAATAATTTCTTTCGTGTTGCCACTCCCTAAAAAGCAATACAATAATTAAAGAAAAGGATAACACGTGTACTTTTGTTGTTATAAGTCAATAAAAATTGAAATTCAACTGATAGATTTTTTAAATTTTGAAATCGACGTCAACCTAAGCAGATAATGCATAATTTTCATAAATATATATATAAACTTTCTTTATTAATATTTTGAACTGGGGTAATAGACACAATGGAGCACAAACGAGTTGATAGGAAAAAAAAAAAAAAAAACAGGGTAAATCCCAAGCTTCTGTTCAGGAGCTAAATGTAAGTTTTTTTTAAATTATCATCGTAACATCCTAACTTGCACAAGCGAATGGTATGCAGTAATATAAATACTTCGCATACTAAGCGTACCTTAAAAAATAGCATTCCATCTATTTTAAATAAGGAAGAGATGTCATATACGCACCAGAGTACATAACTGGCGCGATAATGGCGTTTTTATGCCTGATACGGTAACTGAGCTATTGTTGTTTATTTATTAATTATTTTTTTATTTACTTTTATTTTATTTTTTAAAATTATATAAATTGTTTTGTTCTATAGTTATTAATTAAACTTTTCATTATTTATTGTTGTTTTCTTTTTTAAATAATAAAAAGTAATTTAAAAATATATATGTAACTGCTATTCGGTTTTCGTCAAATTGGCGTCAGAAAAAACCGCGCCAAACCCGTTGTGTATATGACATCTGTGCCTTAAATAATTAGGGTTTCGTCTAACTTTAGGTACTTTTGGTTGAGATATTGTCGAAAATGTACAGCAAAAATATACGGTACTACTTGATTATCCCGTCGACCAATTTCGCCAAACTATTCGCCAAATGATACAAACTGACATAATTTTTATTTTAAATAACGGAAGAATAAATAAATTAGTAAAACATTAATAAAAATACTAATAAAAACTTGGGCACAGATGTCATATACGCTCCGTAATGGCGCGATTTTTTCTGATGCCAATTTGGCGGAAACCTCGTTAATATATCACCTATATCCGGGTTACCATATCAAGCAAAATAACGACACTTTGTCTCCAGTTAAGTACCCGGTGCGTATATGACATTGGCGTAAAAAAAATTGTGCTAATATATATATCACATCTGTGCAAAACTTGAATTAAAAATCACTTGATGACGTAACAAACACGTGTATCGTGTTTAATGTCAAGTGAATGTAACATTTACTATCATCCATTATTGTCATTTAATCTTATAGTTTGGCGGTAATTTTTTGATCGACAGGATAATCAAGTTGTACCAAGTATGGTACAGATGTCATATACGCACCACGTTGACGCGATATTTTTTCTGACGCCAATTTGGCGAAAAACTCGTTTTCGAATACCAGTTACATATATATTTTTAAAAAGGGATTAACAATAAATTTAAAAAAGTTTAATTAATAACAATAGAACAAAACAATTTATATAATTTAAAAAAAGAAAATAAAAGTAAATAAACAATTTATTAATAAATCAACAACAACATCCGGGTTACCATATCAAGCAAAATAACAAAACTTTGGCGCCAGTTAAGTATCCCGGTTCATATATGACATTGGCGTCAGAAAAAAATCGGGTCAACGTGATGCGTATATGACATCTGTGGCGTTTCAAGTACACTTCTGAACGTTACTTTGAAATCGGTGAGTTTCATCGCCAAAATCGCCAAGATGCTTAATGATCATCGCCATTGAACATATAAATAATGCCATATTTGCAAACTTATAAGCCAAAATATAAGTGGAACCTCGGTTCACGGCCGCCTCTGTTTACGACCAGTTCGGTTTATGTCCAACTTCGGTGATCAAAATTTGACTCGGTTGGCGTGCAATATCTCGGTTCACGACCAAGGCTGCCGAATAGTTCAGTTGGCAACCCTTACATAACTCGTGTTATTAGTCAAGTTTGGAGTAAGGTGTGCATGTCAGAGTGCTTTGTGTACCTTTATTACTGTAAAAAAATTAACTTTTTGTTTTACTTTTAGTCAGGTTTGCGCTAATTTTAGCTCTCATTATGGCTTCTAAGAATGAAAAAGTGCTTAGTGGTAGCAGTAGTAAGAAGCTTAAGCGAATTACTGTTCAATAAAAGGAATTGTAGCAAAACATGAGAACGATATTAGTATAACCGGTCTAGCTAAACAATACGATGTGGCCTAAACCTTCGATTTCCTTGATAATCTATATATATATATATATATTACGCTATCGTATGTGTCAGAGAAATTGCGATTAGTTGTTAATTGTTTAATTGCAACGCTCGAATGAAACGCATCTCATTGGTTATAGAACAGCATTTAATGCATCTCCATACCTATAAGGGGGGGTTACCATAGGCAGGACCCTGTTCTGTCGCCAAATACCGCCAAGTTTGTCATCAACTTGTAAATATATCGCCAAATTCCTATAGACTTCCATTGTAAACCAATAGGGTTTACTTGTTTAGAGAGAATCAACAAATTGAGATATTTCAATGCAACAAAAACTAATATCAGTTTAAGGAATTATATTAATTATATTTAAGGAAGCCCAAGTAAATTAAATTATGAATAAAAATAACGTGAATTTGATTTTAAAACCTTGAACCTCTTAAAACAGTGTGCATTACTTGGTTAAATAGTGCATTATTGCGCGAAATAAGAAAAAAGTATTGGGAATATTTAAAAGCAACTCAGGTTTATTTATATTCAATATATAATTATCAAAAAATTTAAATGACTAGTATTAAAAAATGCTCTGACGAGCACCAAAAAAGGCTAATATGTTTTTAAGTATGAAAAAGGGTTTGACAAGTGCTTATAATTGGGCATGAAAAAGGACAAGGGGTCCCTTCTTGGCTGCAGCTCACTGTCAATGCCAATTTTGAAAATATCATATTTGCGCTTTTTTCCTATAAAAAAAAATCAGCCACAGTTACGATAAAAATGTGTAGTATAACGACGCAGCCTGATTAAACATGAATGTAAGGCGACATAGCACCAAAAACCTTAGTTCCTGCAGCGTATCACACTAATGCAGGGCCACCAAGCACGCCCGCAGTGTAGAACTGTACAAAAAACTGATTTGTAGTGCAGTGCAGACTGTTGCAGCACTCTGCACAGGAACAATTCCACATGTGCACGCATAACAGTATAATGCATTCATTGATTGTTGAAATTATATGCAAGTGGCTGTGGCTGTACAATGTAGTATGCAGTACAGCAATGCATGAAAATTATAAACGAACATTAGATGCATACACCTTTAATACGGAAGTATAAAAGAACAGTGTGAGTGTGCGCTGAGGTTCAAAAATTAAAAGCATAATAGGAATGTACAGTGTAGTATAATTTATAGAGAAATAATGGTACACAGTGCACTGTACAAAGTTGCATTGCAGATGCATGCGCAGTACAACAGTGCAACAGTGCAGTTAACATGTAAAGCGCGACGGAAAGTTTTACTAAAATACCTCGAATTTATGTTATATAGAAAAAGCGCAAATATCATATTTTCAAAGTTGGCATTGACAGTGAGCTGCAGCCAAGAAGGGACCCCTTGTCCTTTTTCATGCCCAATTATAAGCACTTGTCAAACCCTTTTTCATACTTAAAAACATATTAGCCTTTTTTGGTGCTTGTCAGAGCATTTTTTAATACTAGTAAATATATACTTTATGCTTCTTAAGTAATTTTCTTTAATAAAAACCAGTTCATCTATCAGATTGTAATTTAACTTGCCTCTTTTAGAACATAAAATTATTGTTTACGATGTCATAATATGTTCCTTTCTTGACCGTTGAAAAGTTTTATTAATCTGTTATTACATTAATATTATGATTTTGAGATAGTGAAATAATTCTTTCACTGTCGTTACATTGATTTTTATTGGATACTTCCTAGGCCACGCCAAATTGCCTCTTTTTTGTCATTTTGGTTGAATGTTGGCAAGTTTTATTATTTTTGTATGTCAACACATCAAAACTGCTGTTGCTGTTTTTACTCACTGAGCTCTTTGCTCCTGTTTGAGTAACATTATCTCTAAAGATTCCTTCACAACAAACACATTGCTGTAATGACAATTCATCATTCTTCATTAAAAGATTTGTCGAGCAATACTATTGGACCCTCCTTATGTTAAGTGCCTGCAGTTTTCAATTATCTTTTTATATAATTAAGAATTATTTACTCATTCATTTTTACCTATTAATGAAATTGAATAGCTGATATTTACATCATAAGGTTTTAAATCACATTGGAATTATTAAAATACACCGGAGCGTGGCGCCAACGTATATGGGCCCATGGGGCGCGAGCCCACCCGATAATTTGATCTCTCTGCCCACTCAATTTCAATTGCTTTAATTCGTATCTAATTATTTTATTTATTTAATCGCTGAAATGAAATTTGGTTTTATTAACGTTCTTAGAATAATTTTGTTTGAAAAATAGTAAGGACATCATCAAGCACTGAAAACTCCTTCAGCGGATGTATAGTTAAATTTCTCACGAAAACAAATTTTTTTCCTATTTTGCCATCTGATTTGATGTCTTGATTTAATAAAGCACTTAGGTGACTAAAATATATGCTTTTCATAACGCCCACCCGATAATTTGATTTCTCTGCCCACTCAATTTCAATTGCTTTAATTCGTAACTAATTATTTTATTTATTTAATCGCTGAAATGAAATTTGGTTTTATTAACGTTCTTAGAATAATTTTGTTGGAAAAATAGTAAGGACATCATCAAGCACTGAAAACTTCTTCAGCGGATGTATAGTTAAATTTTCCACGAAAACAATTTTTTTTCCTATTTTACCATCTGATTTGATGTCTTGATTTAATAAAGCACTTAGGTAACTAAAATATATGCTTTTCATAACGCCCACCCGATAATTTGATCTCTCTGCCCACTCAATTTCAATTGCTTTAATTCGTAACTAATTATTTATTTATTTAATCGCTAAAATGAAATTTGGTTTTATTAACGTTATTAGAATAATTTTGTTGGAAAAATAGTAAGGACATCATCAAGCACTGAAAACTCCTTCAGCGGATGTATAGTTAAATTTCTCACGAAAACAATTTTTTTCCTATTTTGCCATCTGATTTGATGTCTTGATTTAATAAAGCACTTAGGAGACTAAAATATATGCTTTTCATAACGCCCACCCGATAATTTGATCTTTCTGCCCACTCAATTTCAATTGCTTTAATTCGTAACTAATTATTTTATTTATTTAATCGCTGAAATGAAATTTGGTTTTATTAACGTTCTTAGAATAATTTTGTTTGAAAAATAGTAAGGACATCATCAAGCACTGAAAACTCCTTCAGCGGATGTATAGTTAAATTTCTCACGAAAACAATTTTTTTTTCCTATTTTGCCATCTGATTTGATGTCTTGATTTAATAAAGCACTTAGGTGACTAAAATATATGCTTTTCATAACATTTAGTTTTTGCGCTTTCAATAGTTAGTAATTCCAAATTTTTTAAAAATAAATATTAGTGTATTTATAAGGAATAACTTATAAGAATATAATTTAATATAATTATTTATAAAATTATAATTAAATTATAATATTTTATATATTTACTTAGAAAAAACATAATTTATTTTCCAATTATCTTTAGTCATTCGCTCCATCCCTTTCCCTCTCCACACACATACACAGTAAGGCAAAAAAGATTATATATGTGTTATTTTTCTCAAAAATTTTTGAGCCTACCCAATATTTTTAAGGGGTAGGATACCTTTGAACAAGTCGAAAAAGTAAAAATTATCACTATGTTCCAAGCTTCAAAACATGTGTAATAAGTCAAAAATAAAAATCAAACTTCATTTAAATATAAAGCTCATATTTAAATTTATATTTAAAAATATATATATCATAGCTGCCAACTTGTACGGATTTTTGCTACCACTAAAATTTAAAAGAGATTTCAGCCTTATTTCATTATCAACATTCACAGAAATTCGGCGATTGAATTAGGCAAATTTTTCTATTAAATTTTAGTGGTAGCAAAAATCCGTACAAGTTGGCAGTTATGATATATACTTGTAAATTCATAAATAAATATTGTAATGATAAGTTTAAACATATATGTTAATAAGAGAAAAAAAATCTTGCGCGCATGATAAAATCTGAAAATATGCATATAAAGAGTAAATTTTAGTGAAAATAAATGCATAATAGAGTTACCTTTATAATAAAACCAGAATATTTGTAAAAAATATTGACTAATTTAAAAAATAAACAAAAAATTAAAAATTATCACTTTTTGAAAAATATTTTCAAAGTACAAAAACAGAAAAAAAAATAAAATTTTACATTTTTCTGGTTTTAAGTTGTAGATAATACAGAAATGAATATGTGGTAAAAATTTCTTTCGGTTGCCATGCATAGTTTTTCAGTAACACTGCGCGCAGTATCAAAATTCATCGTTTTGAATAAACGCAACGCAAAGTTTAATTCTCCTATGTAGTCTTAATGTGTAGTCATAATAAAACTGCCATAATTGTAAAGTAATCGAAATTTCTTAATGCGGTTTTTTGCATATTACTCAGAAATGGTTACGAAATCAAATTATCTATTATAAAAAATTCGAAAATTTTGATGGTTTAAAGGTATCCTACCCCCTTAAAAAGTTGGCGCTACTGAAACTATATAAATGAAACAAGTAAGCAATCCCTTGAAACTGGTTATTATTTTTTTAAATATTTACAATTTTGATCATATTTCCGTGTAATATGTCTTTTAATCTTAATTTGATATTAATTTTAATGTGTATGCTTCAAATTGAAATATGTTCTTTTATTCACAGATTTTAGTTTGACACTAATGTGTGGTATCTTATTTTTCAAATGATCTTGAGGTTAACCTCCTTTTTTAAAAAAAAAACTTTCTCTGGTCTTTCTATTAATTGCCAACTGTAATTACTCTGTCACTAGTTACTTTACATTATTATACCCAGTAAATATTGTTTATTTAATTGGATTTGAGAAAAATTATACTTGAAAATTATTGAAGGAAAAGTTGAAGAAAAGTTTAAAGAAAAATCTATGCACTCTTTAGAAATATCTGTTGAATTTAATAACATATATTAAAATTATAATGATTGGTGTATTTGAATTGCTGAAAATGTTGGACTTTCACTTACAAATGTCAGTGTTACAGTATTCATTTAAAACTCATTTATAAATCCATGTCAACATGTTCATAAATTTCATAAAGTATAAAATATCTCTATCTTATAATAGACTTATAAGCTTTTATTAGCCCCCGTACGGTATGCTATTTCTTTCTCCCAGCCTATTTTGTGTCTTAAAAAATAGCGTTACCTTACAGAAGCCAGCAGTAAAACAAAGCAGTACGATTAAATACTCTATAGGATTTTTTTTTTTTACTTTTAAGCATCGCACAGTTTCCATTTTTATACCGTTGTATTGGGAAAAAAAGTACTTTTAAATGCAATTTGTTTGAAAACTTCATCTCCATTTATTTTTGAAATATTAATTTTTCTGTAGTTTTTGGAGCCATTTGCTTAATATTATCAACGGAAGTACTCCATTTCTGTAGAAAGTAAAGAAAAAATAGTTGTAAAATATTAATTATATATTTTTGTTGCTTTTTCATACCAACCATCATTTTTTCATAACAACCGAAAGAAAATGTAATTAAAATACGTGCTATTTTGAAAAAAATATAAACGAAGGATTTCCATTAAAACATGGAGCTGTTATGAACTATATTTCATTTTAAGTATCTATAATAATGTTACAAACAAATGAAGGGTTATGAATGATTAGGAAACCGGGTTTTTTTTTCGTCGAGTTTTTTTAATGACGGCATCTTTTTGCTGTATTTGTGTATTATTTCGCGATAGTGACTGTCAGAGTTGTGAAACCAGCGGACAAACTTAAATGCCTAGAATGGACTTTTTATTCTTTAATTCACAGTCTGCGCCGAACTTTAGATAACACAACTGGCAACGAGACGAGACCGAGGATCCTGAGAACCGATGTAGAAGAAGTTGAAAATGATAGAAGGTGGAAGAGAGTTTTATGTAACTTCTGAATTATTGCTTTTCATATTAAATGATATATGATGGTTTTTAGAGTATTAAAAGTGTTGAGCTTTAATTCAGTGTGGTTTATTCAAGAGTATAAGAGTTGTGTGAATTTATTCAATGGCTCCTGGTATGAACTGATACTCGGCTGCGAGTTTGATGGTTCAAGAAGCTCCGTATCACAAAAACATTACTGGCGTAGTTGGTAACAGTTATGATCTGTTTTTGGAATATGTGATAGGTACTGAAATGTTGACAGGTTATATATGTTCAGATGAGATTGCCTTGTATAAATTATTATGTATTTGACAATAAGTGTGAAATATGGTATAACGGACTGTATATATAATCCTAGTGTATATTTGTGTTATGGTTGGTAGGTTTAAATACTGAGGTTAATGATTTATGAAAATTTTCGGAATTGCTGTGAAATGGGTTTTTTTGAAATGATGTATATTAAGATATAAAATTGAGATATTTTGATGTATGCTTTGATAACTGTTTTAGATAAATGTTATGAACTGATTATGTGTATGCAGTATACAGTAATATTTGAGCTCACAATTTCGCATAACTGAGTGGTGGATTGTTGATACCGAGTTGAATTGGGGTCTTGCACAATTTTGGTGAACAATTTTGAGACTTTTTGTCAGGCTATTAAAGAGAAAAGAAGGGGGAGAGATGGCTTTTTTGGGGGGAAGGCCGCAAGGAATATCTGCGATGTGTGGCTGAGGAGTTGGGAGAACATCCGAGTCCGGATGCAAGAATAGTTGATTTAAAGGAATTGATTATGGCAAATAATAATTATGAAGCCGAATTCGTGAGAGGATTATTGGAAACAATTATAGAGGCAAGACGGGAAAGAGAAGAGAAAGAGGAGAGAGAGAGTTTGAATTGGAGATATTAAGAATGGGAAAGAGTAATGAGAAGTAGGGAATCTAAGACTGGAGTGGATATGGCAGAGTATAATTACGGAATAGAGGTTACAAAGCTTATGCCGAAATTTAATGTTAGGGAAGATGACATTGTTTTGTATTTGTCCATTTTTGAACGGCAGGTAAAGAGGATTTGTTTGAACCAGAAGCATTGAGTGTAAGTTTGTTGGTGTTGTTGACATCGGAAATTGTTCAGATTCTTACACGTGAGGCAGAGGAGAAATTTGAAGACTATGATTATATAAAAAAGATTTTGTTAAAACGATTTAAGTTGAGTCCCGAAAAATTTCGTAATAAGTTTATGGACCATCAACGAAACCCCGAACGGACATGGCGAGAATTTGTGTTTGAAATAAACGGTTATTTTCAGGAATGGATTGATGGACTGAAAATTGGCGAATTTGACTCCTTGAAAGAGTTGATGGTAACTGATCAATTAAAAAGAAGAGTACCTATGAAATGAGAGAACATTTTGTGGATGAATGGCCGAAAATAGTGTCCCCCACTGAGTTGGCTGAGAAGCTCGATTTGTATGAAAGTGTGCGAAAGGACTGTAGGAGACAAGTTAAGAGGGATAGATATGTGGAGAGGAAAAGTAGTTTTTCCTTGAATCCTAAGTATGTTGATAATAGAAAAATTGGTTTTGCACCATATCGAAAACAGGACACTAGAGCTAATAATTATAAATCAAATACACAGATAAATAATAAAGTTACCTGCTATTCGTGCGGAGGGGAAGGTCATAAGGCTCCATTCTGTCCAAATAAACGTAGTACTCCAGCTATACAGAGATTACAGACAAATTCGGTGCAATCTGAAATAAAAACTGGGCAAGACCAATCGCCAATATTGACTGCTAAAATAACAATACCGGTATCTGCACATGTGGGAAAGGATGGAAAGTATGATAAATTAAAAAGGGTAAAAATTAAATGTGGAAGTAATGTCGTGGATGGAATCTATGATTCCGGTGCTCAGATTTCGGTGATACGAGCAGATTTGGTCAAGTATATGGCCAAGGAGGGTGAGGGAAGGATCGAGATAACCTCAGGGAAAGAGAACCTCGGAGAAAGTGAAGTCACTTCGTTAAGAGTGATATCAATGAAAATAGATGATGGAACCCATGGAGAAGTTCTTGTGACTTGTGCTATTTCGGAAAAGCTGGTAAGTGATATGTTAATATGCCCAACGGCTTATGAAGCGTTGAACCATAATGTGATATTGTATACTAAGGCAACGAATATTCCCAGTCTGGTTCACGATGCTAATTCTGAGAGGGAGAGGGAGCCACAGATGGACCATGAGGTGGAGAGAGAGCGTGAAGGAGGTTGGTGAAGGAGAACAAGCCGGAAAATGAAAATGATGAGAGTGAGGGAAGAATAAAGGAATCTTTTATCGAATTACAAAGAGCTGATGATTCGTTGGAAAATATATCGGATATGGCTAAAAATAATAAAAATGCTTTCTTTATAGAGGAAGGGATACTAATGCATTTGGAAAATGTGTGCGGTGAAGACATGAAACAAATAGTGTTGCCTGTGTGTAAGAGACAGCATATTTTATCAGTTGCTCATGAAATTCCCTTGGCAGGTCATCTAGGGGAACAGAAGACGAAACAAAGAATCAAGTATTCCTTTTATAGGCCGGTGTTGAAGAAAGACGTAAAAAAATTTTTGCGCAAGTTGCAAACAATGTCAGTTAAGAAGACCTGTCACATATAGAGATATAGTACCCATACGTCCGTTAGTACGACCGGAAAACCCGTTAGAAGTGTGGAGTCTGGGTTGTATTGGACCTTTGGAACCACCTTCTCGTAGAGGACATAAATATGTGATATCTGCTGTTGACCTGTGTACCTGGTGGGCCGAGGCGGTAACAGTTAAAAATATAACCGCAAAGACCACGTGTGAAGTGTTAATGAAAATATTTACCCAAACGGGATTCCCCATTACTATATGCACAGATCAAGGACCGAATTTTACTTCACAATTGTACGATGCATTTTTGGATACTTTGGGGGTAGCGCCCAGATTTTCGACTCCTGGATATCCAGAGAGTATGGGAGCGGTAGAACGCTGGAATAAAACGCTAAAAGATATGTTGAATAAGAACATTCAGGACAATGGTAGTGATTGGGATTTGCATTTACCGTATCTGCTGTTTGCTTATAGGGAAGTACCGCATAGTACTACTGGAATGTCACCTTTTCAGCTGGTGTATGGGCGACTTCCTTCCGGACCACTGAAATTGTTGAGGGAGTTTTTTGATTGGTAAGAGGAAAATACCACTGACAGTATCTCCTTCTATAGAGCAGTACATGAAGGAATTACTTGGGAAAATGGAGAATGCGCATAAGATCGCATCAGAAAATGCTGACAGAAATCAGGCTGATTATGCTGCTCGTTACAATCTTCGATCTCGAGATAAAACCTTTTGCATTGGAGATCAGGTGTTGATTTTACATCCACCGTCGTCGCACAAATTACTGAAGACATGGATTGGACTAGTCACTGTGATTGAAATTACTAGACCACATTCTGTAGTCGTGAAGTTGGATGATGGTAGTACAAGAAATCTGCATGTGAATAAAATACGTCCTTTTATTGCAAGGGTTCAACATATAGGTTTGATATTTGAAGAAGACTCTGATTTTGGAGATTTGTACTGTGTTCCAGATGGAAAAGTCTCCAGTAGTGGGAATTATCGTGTTCCAGTGAAGGCGAAGAAACAGGGAATGAAGGATATAAAGAGAATTATCATGGATGAACACGAATCGTTGAGTGATGTTCAGAAACAGGAAATTATTACGATTTTAGGAAATTATCATGATTTGTTTAGCAAATTACCTGGATTGGCGAAATTGGATGGGCATGCCATTCGAGTTACGGCTGATGGTGTCCCGAAGAAGTTATCGCCATATAGAATTCCTATAACTTTGCAGGAGGAAGTGGATCGCCAGATTCGAGAATTACTTGATCAGGGATTGATTGAACTTAGCAACAGCGAGTGGGCACATCCTGTTGTATGTGTGGAAAAAAGGGTGGAATGGTTAGGTTATGTGTAGAATTTAGACACGTGAATGGTTTTACCATACTGGATGCGTATCCAATGAAAATTGCGAAGGATTTGTTATATGAAATTGGACAGGCGAATTTTATTACAATTTTAGATTTAACGAAGGGATACTGGCAGATTCCAGGAAGGTTTCGATTGGAGGAATCGAAACCTTTTACAGCTTTTGTGACGCATTCAGCAAATTATCAATGGAGAGTGATGTCATTTGGTTTGAAAAATGTTGGAAGTACTTTTCAGAAATCTATGTATGGGTTGTTTCAACGACATAAAAAATATTGTATGTCATTTTTGGACGATGTTTCTATATTTTCTCAAACATGGGAAGAACACTTGGAACATTTTCGACAGGTCAGTATATTTCAGTATATTAGAGACGTAGGATTGACTGCAAATTTGGGAAAGTGTAATTTTGGTAGAAATGAAGTGAAAATTTTGGGTCATGTGATCGGATCAGGAAAACATTCACCCGACCCATTGAAGGTAGAAACTATACAGAAAATCTCTTGGCCTACTACAAAGAAAGAGTTACGAATCTTGCTGGGTCTAGCTAGTTATTAGCGGGATTATATTTCAAATTTCTCGGCATTGGTTTTACCTTTGACTAATCTTACATGAAAAAGAGTGGCAAACGTAATTCCATGGAATGCAGACGCTAAAATTGCGTTCAGTTGATTAAGGGAAAAATTGTCACAAATGCTATCAATGTTTACCCCTAAAATCGATCGACTGTTTCAGTTGTATACTGACGCTTCCGCTAATGCTATCTGAGCTTGCCTTGCTCAGATGGATGATCAGGCACAAGAGAGACCTATTGCATTTTTTAGTAAGAGACTTACAGATACCCAGATGCAGGGGCGTCGCCATGGGGGGGTATGGGGGGAGCCTCCCCCCCCCCCAATATATGTGAAGTTGGGAAATTTGAGCTTAGAGTTGGGAAATTCTAGATTTTTGAAACATTTTCTTTTTTAAAAGTAATAATAAAACAATTACGAAATTTTTATTGTTTTGGTGATTATTTTGAGTACTGCAACAGTAAAGAAGTTAAATTATCAAAAGAAATACAAAAGAAATCAGCCACACTCAATCTATCATTGTATTTTTCAGTTCTATAAAAATATTGTACATCTGCCAGACCTAAATTTCTCTACTCCTGTCCATCAATAACTGACTTAACAGTTCCTTTATTTCCTCCAAAACTTTGTTACTTTCTCAAAAATTTCACCCTACCTCCCTTTCTCCTTCCAAAAGAGAATCCAGCTATTTTAATCCAAAGGGATTGCAGCTTCTTTTGAAAATTGGAGATCACTTGTAGCACAACAGAAAGGAATGTAGTAACCTACTTGAAACACAGCTATGGGCAAGAAGATTTGATGAGTTTTCACAACTTTTTTGACTAACTTTGCGATTTTTGGACAATATTTTACTCATTCTCGTGATTTTTTTGCCGCAAAAATTAGTTAACCCTTCGCTGTCAAGTAAAAAGCATTATATGAGCAAATGCGGATATAAGAAGTCGTTAGTTTAGATAAATTTCTCACATTTTACTTTTATTTGTGTGCGGAAATATATATCAGTACTGTTCGTTTATATTTATATGTGTTTATAAAATTTTAAACCAAAAGTCCAGTGTTCTGTGTTTAAAACTGTTCTAAAAAGTTACTATAAACCTCAGGACGAAGAAACCCTTCATAATAGGAAAAGAGTTTTCGTGCAAGATTTTGGAGCATCTAAAAATCTATTTGAGGATGAAAAAGGTAAACAGTGGACGATTTTAATTTGGAACAGAAATATGACCATGAAAGCAGTCCATCAACTGAAGAAAAAATCGACATGCACTGACACGTTGCACTTGAATAAAATTTTGAAGAAATAAAGATTTCCTTACAGACAAGCTCACAAAAAATTATGAATATTAGGATGTGGCTGGAGAAGCTGAGTTCCGAAAGCACCGTAGGAAAACGGTTTCACCAAAGGCAATAGATAAAAATAATAGCACAGCAATGGACATTGATACACATAAGTTTTACAGTAAAGAATTATAAGAAATACAAGAAAATCTCTGGAATTTAGTAATGGGCTTAAATGACAATGTTCCCTATATCAAGAGAATATTGCAGCAATGCATTCCATATTTAAATTACAATTGTGCAAGGGAAAAGTTAATAATGTTTCCACCTGGATATGATAAACTGGATGTACATGATTTGCAGAGTCAAATAGAAATAAACCAAATCCCAACTCACTTAACAAACCTTTTACTCATGCCATGAAATTGAAAGACTATTTGGGTCACGCCGTCAAACTATGTACTCGTACCTTAACATTCACAGCAGCTTATCTTTATGGCGTTGCATCTAATGAAATAATCTTTAGTCAAATAAAAATTTAAAATATATACAGGGTGATTCATAAATATCGAAACAATAAGCTATCTCCTTAAATATTGCCCCCAGGCACACACTTCCAATTGCAAAGTTTCATAAAAAAAGGTGCCACATTTAATGACATAAGTTGTAACTCGATGGGGGGTCTATTTGAGAAAATGCAAAAACTACTTTTTATACGGCCCCCGTTGGGTAAAATTTCCAATTAGGAAATTTTCTCTTATCCCTTCCTGAATTAAACAACAAAAAAATATCTCGGTACCTGCAAAACTCGCAGAGTTATTAAAATTCAAAATTCGCGACTTACACCATTTTATCATGCCTCTGAGCGACGAGTTATTGATTTATTTTGAATGCAATATAAGGATCATCCACAAATTGTACGTTATTAAATGTCGATTTAAGACCGTGCCTCTCCTTTGGACATAAAATAGCTACGTATAGATTTTAAGTTAAACCTTCTTTCAAATTATGCTGGAGGCCTTTATTAGAGGTCTGCAAGGGTCGAAATATCCAGACCCGGTCTCGAGCCGACCCATAGAAAAGAAAGTTCGTCCCGGCCTGGAAAAATGTTTAAATCTTAGCCCGAGTCTGGTCTGGCCTGATTGAATTTCTAGAAAACATAGTTTTTTACGTCGATATGGTTAAAAATTGCTTCGTATGAAAGAGTTCTGCCCAAAAATAGCTTTATAATAGCTTATAGATTTTCTTTTTATAATCTTCATTTTTAATGAAGCGTCAAAGGCTGTGGTATTTATTTTTTTTAAATAAATCTCTATTTGTATGTAAATGTTTCACTTACCATTTAATATCGTTAAACCATAATCCATGTAATGGAGACTCAAAAATGATATACAGAAAAATCTTATAAGATGGAATCACACAGACAAAGAAAAAATACCTTGTAGGCAATTTCCCATCTTAGGAGGTGAAATGTATTCTATTCTTTTCTCAAGTACTGTTATTATATTCATTTTGCATAGATCAAAAATTTATTCCGTTTTAGACAGGATTCCGTAATAGGCAGGTACTTTTTTACTTGTTTTACTGTTTTTTGCGTTAAAATTTACTATACTTTAAAAACGTTTTTTAAAGTTTAATTGTAAAAGGTAATATGTTTTAAGTGTAATGGCGATTTAAAAATACATGCATTTTTTGTAAATTTATTAGGTTACTTTACTGATTTTTGCACGGATTAGATGAATCAGGTAGAATGATTTTAATACGGGTTGAGTCGAGACCGGGACTTAAAATTTCGCCCCGTGCAGACCTAGGAAGAAATGAAGCCAGTCCCGGTTCGGTATGAAAAATACATTAGGCCCGGTGGAGACTGGTCCGGCCCCAGAATACAGACTTTTTTTAGCCGCTCGCCGGGACGTTATAAATCCTGAAGTTGTGAGGGTTAAAATTATGAAAACACTCTTAATCGGTATGTTAGAAAAAACCTTGTTTTAAATAGTACAGAAAGAAGGTGGAAAGGGCAAAAGTTAAACTGAAACTGAAGTTTTAGCTACAGGAAAGAGTTACATACTCACCTGCAATTTTTTATAAAGCATTTAAACATTTTATTAGGAGCCAATCTTTGTTTAAAACTTTAAATGCGTTTTAAATTATTAATTTAAATTGTTAAAAATAATTAATTTTAATTTATTAATTTAAATGCGTAATTGAAACTAAAATAAATTTAATTTAAATTATTAATTTGCATTTTTAAGTCAAGAATTGTTTTAAAAAAGTGTGAAAATTCGGAACATAACCTTTTTGATTATTTTACATTACTTTTGTTTCGAAAAATTTGAAAATATATTTATTTTTGAAAATATGATTTAAAAAAAAATAAGTTACATCATTTTTTTTATTTGTATTTTTAACATTTTTAATATTAATATTTAAAAAAAAATCCTAAAACAAAATTAAAATTATATTTTCCTCTTTAATTAAATAAAAAAAGGTTTAAAATTCGACGATAATATTTCAAGTTATAACGATTTTAAATTACCCCAAATAAAAATAATAATAATAATTTTTAAAATTTTAAACTTTCTGAGAAATTTTAGGATGTGATTTTATTTGCAAATTATATGGTTAATCACAAAAAACAGAAAAATCTAATTCTAACTCAATAAATATATTTTCTACATGTATTCTGGAACTTTTAAAGTAACACTGTTTCTTGAATAACAAGCATTTCAATTTGTGTCTAATCCCTTAAAACCTGACGAATTATTTAAACAGGCATAACTCCATGAGTTTTTCAGATATGAGAATGGAACTTTTTGACCCTAATTCAGGAATGGATAAGGAAAAAATTCCTAACTGGAAATTTTACCCTACGGGGGCAGTATAAAAATTTAATTTTCGTATTTCTCAAATAGACCTTCTATGGGGTTGTAACTTATCTCATCAAATTTTCCACCTTTTTTTTATGAAGCTTTGCAATTGGAAATATGTGCCTAGGGGCATTAATTAAGGAGATAGCCTATTGTTTCGATATTTATGAATCACCCTGTATATTGCAAGCTACAATGAAGGATGACAGACTTGACAGCCTAATGCTTTTAAAATATGACAGTGAAATAGGGAATTTTATTAAACTAAGCGATGTTATTAACAGGTGGGCTTCTTTGAAGACCACAAGAATTAATATTAAGTGAAAACTAGTCAGATGTGCAAATCCCAAAATTTTCTTCTACCCCATACATGTTAATGCCTCAAAATTTGCAATCACAGTGCCAAAATTAAATGACAATTCTTTGCCTATAATAACAAACTCTAAAGGTATAGATTTGTTGAATTGTGTGCAATTAAAAAGGAGATATAAGCATAGCATTTTTCAAACAAATCATTGAATTTTGGCACCCAGCCTCTTAGATGTATGCAACCAAAATTCCTTACTCAAAGGGCACAAAAGCGATAGCTTTGGACAGTACAGACCCAAGCCTAATAAGATCTATTTATGTGGAAGTGCTACTTATGTGGAATATAAAGTTTGACTAAATTCCGTGCATTAATTTTTGAGATACGGCTATCGCAAAATCGTGAAAAATGCTGCATAGCAGCGCCACCTGCTATATGATATACATAAAAAGCTAATTTGCATCAAATTATGTCAAGGTTTAACAGAATATGACGTTTGATAAAATTCCGTGCAATAATTTTTGAGATATAATTATCGCTAAAATCTTGTAAATCGTGAAAAATGCCGCATAGCAGTGCCACCTGTTGGACGATTTACACCAAAAACAATTCAGCACCAATTTTTATCAAGGTACAGTCAAACCTCGTTAACACGAACTCTTTCCGATTGCCTCGTCCAGTTGTATGTAATGTAGTTAAGTTCCGATAACACGAACTACTTTTAATACGAATAAAAAAAGTTTCCCCTTGAGTGTTCGCGTTAACGAGGTTCGACTGTATAAGTGAATCTCTAAAGTTTTATTAAATTTCGTGCATTAGTTCTTGTGTTAGAGCGCCCACAAAATTTGTATCACATATAGACAGACAGATATTTTCTAAAAGCAGTCGAATTGTGTTCAGGACTTACTAAAACGTATAAATCAGTCTAAAACCGGAAGTCGAATCCAATACATTCTTCTTGTAAAGATAGAAGAAAGTAAAAAGCGTATTTATTTTTTTAGTAAACAAACCCATAATTAGAATTTTTATGTTTTCAGTTTCAGAATTTTTCTTTGAAAAGGAATTTTTTATGCAAAAGTATCATTATAATTATTACACACGTTGTGCATATCATTTTAGTCGAAAATTGGAGCAATTTGTTTCAAGTTGGGAAATTTTCGAATTCTCCCCCCCCCCCCCCCCCCGAAAAATATCTGTGGCTACGCCCCTGCCCAGATGCGTTGGGCTACTATAGAGAGAGAAGCATACGGTGTAATCGAGGCTTTGAAGAGGTTTGACACTTGGATATTCGGTGCAGAGATTGAGGTCACTGCGGATCACAATCCACTCACTTTTCTTACGAGCAGCGTGCCGTATGGTGCAAAATTGGCTCGTTGGTCTCTGGCATTGCAGAGATACAATTTAACTATAACTTATCGTAATGGTTCTAGACATTTAAATGCAGATTCTATGTCAAGATTGACATTTGATGAAGGTTAAGCTGAAATTTAGTTCTTTATTTTGTGTTTTTGGAAATTATTGGGTTTTTTGTGTATTAATTTATAAAATTTATGTTGATGTATAATCTATATCTATACTCCTATTATAAAGAGGAAAAAATTGTTTATTTGTAGGAGGTAAGCTCAGGAACTACCGAACCGATTCCAAAAGTAATGGTATCAAAATGATGGTGTTAGTCCAACTTAGAACATAGGCTATATCTTATGTCGGTGCCACTACCCCAAAGGGGGTGTAGGAGCAAAAAACGTTCTAAAAATGCGATTTTAGCGTTACTGAAGGAACTAGAAATATGAAATTTTGAATATTAGTTACTTATAAGATATAAATGATGTCTAAGAACAGTTCTTAAACAATTCGAAATTTAAAAGTGGTGAAAATGCACAAAAAGCGTTCTAAAAAACGTTCTAAATGGTAGTTTCTACACAATCTCAAGAAATACGAAACCGATTTAAAAAATATTGGTGTCAAACTGATGGTGACAACGCTTGCTCCAAGATAGGCTATGTTTTATGTCGGTGTCACTACCCCAAAGGGGATGCAGGAGCAAAAAACGTTCTAAAAATGCGATTTATATGTTACTGAAGGGCCTAGAAATATGAAATTTGAAATATTACCTACTTATTAGATATAAAGGATTTCTAAGAACAGTTCTTAAACAATTCGAAATTTGAAAGGGGTGAAAATGCCCGAAAATCGTTCTAAAAAACGTTCTAAATGGTGGTTTCTACACAATTTCAGGAAATACCAAACCGATTAAAAAAATAATGGTGCCAAAATGACGGTGACAACCCATGCTCCAACATAGGCTATGTTTTATGTCGGTGCCACTACCCGAAATGGGGTGCAAGAGCAAAAAATGTTCTAAAAATGCGATTTTTGCGTTGCCGAAGGGCTTAGAAAT
Source organism: Maratus speciosus (assembly GCA_963932465.1). Lineage (NCBI taxonomy): Eukaryota > Metazoa > Arthropoda > Arachnida > Araneae > Salticidae > Maratus > Maratus speciosus. Next base: position 355,861,613 of record OZ010799.1, on the reverse strand, counting down.
ATGAAATTTGAAATATTAGCTACTTATTAGATATAAAGGATTTCTGAGAACAGTTCTTAAACAGTTCGAAATTTAAAAAGGGTGAAAATGCGCGAAAAGCGTTCTAAAAAACGTTCTAATGGTGGTTTCTACACATTCTCAGGAAATACCAAACCGATCTAAAAAATAATGGCGTCAAAATGATGGTGACAATCCTTGCTCCAACATAGCTGATGTTTTATGTCGGTGCCACTACTCCAAAGGGGGTGCAGGAGAAAAACCTTCTAAATTGCGGCTTTTGCGTTACGGAAGGGCCTAGAATCATAAAATTTGGAATGGTAGTTAGTTATAAGATATCAATTCTTTTTGAGGGCATTTTCACTAAGGGCATTTTCCTAAAAAAATCGAAATTTAAAAGGGTTGTCAAAATGCGCAAAAAGCGTTGTAAAAAACTTTCTAAATTGCGATTTCTATGTAATCACAGGAAGTACTGAACCGATTTCAAATATAATGGTGTAAAAATGATGGTGACAGATCTTGCTCCAAGATATATCTGTTTCCACTACCCCAGAGGAGATGTAGGAGCAAAATGTGCGAAAAGCGTTCTAAAAACGTTCTAAATGCCGATTTGTCGGCAATATCTCAGGAAGAATGAATCTGATTTCAAACGTAATGGTAGGAAATTCATGCTGACAGCCCTTACTCTAACAAAGACGCTATTTTATGTCGGTATCACTATCACCAAGACGTTGCAGGAGCAAAAAAGCGTTCTAAATTTCGATTTTTATGATCGGTAGGGGCTAGCAACTTAAAATTAGGCAAGGTACATATTTATCAGATATAAATGATCTTTAAGAACAGTTTTGAAAAAATTGGAAATTTAAAAAGGGGTGAAAATGCGCGAAAAGCGTCCTAAAAACGTTCTAAATTGAGATTTCTACTCAATCTAAGGAAATTCCAAAGCTATTTCAAAAGTAATGGTTGCAAATCAATGGTGATAGTCCCTGCTATAACATAGGTTATATTTTATGTTGCTGTCACTACCATCTGAGGGTTGCAAAAGCAAAACATGTTCTAATTTGCGTTTTTTGCACAACTGAGGGGTCTAACACTTTGAAGTATGGCATGGTATTTACTTACAAGATGCAACTGCTTTCTAAGAACAGTCGAAAGAAAATTCCAAATTAAAAAAAAATGGAGTGAAAAGCTTTATAAATTACAATTTTTAAGCAAACTTATAAATTACCAAAGCTATTAAAAAAATAATGATGACAAATTTTGGTGATAGAACCTGCTCAAACATAAGCTATATTTTATGTCTGTTCCACTACCACCAGAGGGTTGCAGGAGCTAAAAACTTTCTAAACTGTGATTTCTGTGATACTGAAAAGGCAAGAAACTTTAAATATGACATGGTAGTTGCTTATAAAATATAAATGGCCTCGAAGGAACATCGAAAATAAATTCGAATTAAAAAGGGGTGAAGCGAAGGGGAGGTGCTAAAAGCATTCTAAAAAAGTTCTAAATTACGATTCTATGCAATTTCAGGGAATATAAACCGATTATAAAAGTAATAGTTGCGAATCAATGGTAATAGTCTCTGATCCCACACAGGCTATATTTCATGCCGGTGATTCTACAATCTGGGGTTCACAGGAACAACAAACGTTCTAAAAAAGGGCTTTAAAAGCTTTTTAAATTACGTTTCTGTGGAATATTAGGAAATAACAAACCGATTTCAAAATTAATGTTGGCAAATTAATGGTGACAGTTCTGTTTCAACATAGCCCTTTATGTTGAGAGAGGTGGTAGGACTTGGAATTTGACATGATGGTTAATTTTAAGATGTAAGAAGATGGTTTCTAAAAAATTCAAAACTTCAAATGAATACTAAAATGAGCGTATTAATTGAGCATAAAAGTTTCAAAATATTTTCTAAATTATCATTTATTTAGTTTTGTTTCATTTTATTAATTTAAGTCTCATTTCTGCCTAATGCAGTGTAATAATGATGTTTAATCAAACTGTGTTTTAAATAGTAATTTTTGAATTATTCCTAAAAGTAATAAGTACCTTTTAATAAAATAAAATATTACCTTTTAATTAAAAAAATTAGTTAGTACCTTTTAATAAAAATTAGACATATAAATATCACTTGGCATATTTCAAATATTACGCGAGCAAAGCCGCGGGGTTTGCTAGTATTGTATATATATATATACGTATTTCTTAAATTAGTTAGTTTAATTAGTTATAATGGGAAGTTCCACATTATTCTGACCTTTGCTAAAAATACGTGTGGTATAATTTTGATTTTACGCTTCATTGTGACAAGGGTCACGAATGAGCTTCTTTGGGGGGAAAGTTGTTAGAGTTGTGAAACCAGCGGACAAACTTTAATGCCACAAAAAAGAACTTTTTTCCTTTAATTCACAGTCTGCCGCTGAACTTTAGGTAACACAAATGGCAACGAGACGAGACCGAGGATCCTGAGAGCCGATGTAGAAGAAGTTGAAAATGATAGAAGGTGGAAGAGAGTTTTATGTAACTTCTGAATTATTGTTTTTCATTTTAAAAGATATGTGATGGTTTTTAGAGCATTAAAAGTGTTGAGTTTTAATTTAGTGTGGTTTTCAAGATTATATGAGTAGTGTGAATTTATTCAATGGCTCCTGGTAGGGACTGATACTTGGCTGCGAGTTTGATGGTTCAAGAAGCTCCGTATCACAAAAACATTACTGTGACGTTCATGCATACTTTACTGTAGATGTTTAAGAGTGGATCGTAAATGTGGAATTCTTAACAGGATGCGAATGACGTCATTTTACATAAAATAAAAGGGAGTGCTGTAAATCTTAAAATTGAAATATGTTTTGTACTATTTATATATACATATTTTTCTGGAAAAGCAGAATTCCTGTTTCCTAGTTTATTTAAGCATCCTTCTGAAATCTTAATGTGACAGCATTTTCATACAATCTAATTTATTATTTATTTAAATGATGCATGTGTATGAAATATTTACTTTTGGAAATTCTTCGATGAAAACAAGCTGAAATGTATAGACTTAGAAATAAACAGTTGCTTTCATTTAACGTATAACCTATATATCAGAAAAATCCTCTTGAGAATTTGTACTCAGCTTTCGATGTAAGATTTATTAAATCAAAAATACTCCTATTTGAAACAACGGTGACGATGTTTCATAACATGTGTAATCCTTCAAAGCGAAATCCATTTTGAAATGGAGGGAAGTGTAAAATCACATTGGAATTATTAAAACATATAAAAGAAACAAATAAGTAATCCCTTGAAACGTGCTATTTAATTTTAAAATAATTACAATTTTGAGCCTATTATGATGCATCATATCGTTTAATCAATTTCTCTTACCTTGAGATTAATTGTATAGTTTTACATTAATATATTTTAGTTTAGCGCAACGTGTGCCATTTTAGGTTTAAAATGATCTTGGGGTTAATCTTCGCTTTTTTCGTTTTTTTTTCTCTGAGCATGCTATTAGTTGCCAACTGTCATAACTCTGCCACTAGTTACTTTACATTATTGTAGCTAGTGCATATTCTTTATTTAGATAGATTTCAGAAAAGTGATACTTGAGAAGTACTGACGAAAAATTTGAATTAACTTATTAAAGGAAGGTTTAAAAGAAAGTCTATTCACGCTTTAAAAATATCTATTGAATTTAATAACATTTATTAAATTATAATTAATTGGTATATCTAAATTATTGAAAATGATTGAATTTACTTACAAATATCAGTTGCACAGTATTCAGCCTGCATGAAAAATGAAAACTCATTTATACATCCATGTAAACATGATCAGAAATTTCCCAAAATTTCTGTTTTACGATAGACATATAAGTATTTATATCTTACTAGCATTCTCTTGAAATCTTAATGCGACGTCGTTTTCATACAAACTAATTTAATATTTGTTTAACTAACTCATGTTGAGGAACTATTTACTTTTTAGATTTCTTATCTCATTAAGAAACTCACTGACTTGTATAAATTTAGAAGTAAACATTTGTTGTTATTTGACGTCTAGCCAATATCCTATGTTATGTTTAAAATGATCTTGCGGTTAATATGCAATTTGTTTTTCGTTTTACCTTTCTCTGAACTTTCTATTAGATGCCAACTGTGATAACTCTGCCACTAGTTACTTTATATTATTGTAGCTGGTACGTATTCTTTATTTAGATAGATTTAAGAAAAATTATACTTGAAAAGTACTTACTAAAAGATTGTATTAACATGTTGAAGGAAAGTTTAATGGAAAGTCTATTCACTTTTTAAAAATATCTATTTAATTTAATAACATTTATTAATATTATAAGTATTTGCTGTATTTGAATTATTGGAAATGTTTGAATTTCCCTTACAAATGGTAGTCGCACAGTATTCATACTGTATGAAAAATTAAAACTCATTTATTAATCCTAGTGAACATGATCTTAAATTTCACAAAGTATAAAACATTTCTATCTTTTGATAGACTTAAAAGTATATATTTCTGTAAGTCTTCTCTTGAAATCTTAATGCAACATCATTTTCATACAAACAAATACAATATTTATTTAACTAAATCATGTTGAGTAATTATTTACATTTCATATCTCTTAGCTTATTAAGAAATTCGCTGTAATTTATAAATATATGTTATTTGACGTCTAACCAATATCTTTCGAAGTACCTGTCACGAATTAATACTTCAGAGAACATATAATTTTTACAGTGTAATTTGTATGTAACTCTCGATTTAAGCTTTATTAAATGGAGCGTATTACTGTTTGAAATAACATAGGCGATATTTCATATCATATTTAATCCTTCAAAACGAAAATCGTTTTGAAACGGAGGGAGGTGTAAAATCGCATTAAAGGTATTAAAACATATAATGAAACGAGTAAGGAATCATTAAAACACGCCGTTCCATTTAAAAGTAATTAAAATTTTGAGCTTATTCTGATGCAGCATAACTTTTAATCAATTTAGCTTAACTTGATATCAATTGAATGTCTTTTCACTTAGCACCAACCTGTGCTATCTTACGTTTAAAATGATCTTGTGGTTAACTGCCTTTTTTTTTTTTTTACTTTTCTCTGGGCTTTCTGTTAGTTGCTAACTGTGTTAACTCAGCCACCAGTTACTTTAGTTTATTATAGCCTGTAAATAGATAAAAGTAAATAAAACAGATACATTTTGAAATAATCATACTTGAAAATTATTCAAGAAAAAGTTGAAGGTGCGAATTGTGTAAAAGTTTGGAAAAGTCAGCCCACTCTTTAAAAATATATTGCACTTAATAACATTTATTAATATTATAATTAACTGGTGTATTTCAATTACTCAAAATGATTAAATTAAAAAATGTCGGTTTCAGAGTATTAATCCTGTATGAAAAATTAAAACTTATTTATTATCCATGATCACAAATTTCACAAAGAATGAAACATTTCTGTCTTATGATAGACTTATAAGCATTTATTTCTTTAAGCTTTCGTCTTAAATCTTAATGTGGAAATCTATTTCACAAGAACTAATTTAATATTTATTTAGCTAATTCTTGTTGAGGAATTGTTTACTTTTTAGAATTCTTAGCCTATTAAGAAACTTGCTGTAAGGTATAGATTTAGAAGCAAACAGTTCCTGTCATTTGACATCTAACCAGAATCTTCCGAAGTACCTCTCGGGAATTAATGCTTCAGAGAACATATAAATTTTTACTTTCTAATTTGTCCGTATCTCTCGATTTAAGCTTTATTAAATGGAGAATTTTACTGTTTGAAATAACGTAGGCGATATTCCTCAACATATTTCATCCTTCAAAACGAAAGTCGTTTTGAGACGGAGGAAGGTGTGAAATCACAAAAGAATTATTAAAACGTATAAATGAAACAAATAAGGAATTCATTGAAACATGCTGTTTAATTTAAGACTAATTAAAATTTTGAGCAGGTTCTGATGCAGCATATCTTTTAATCAATTTAGCTTAGATTGAAATTAATGGTACGTGTTTTCATTTCCCGCCAAGGTGTGCTATTACATGTTTAAAATGATCTTGCAGTTAATCTGCAATATCGTTTTTTTCGTTTTAATTTTCTCTGGGCTTGCTATTAGTTTCCAACTATGTTAACTCGGTCCCAGTTACTTTATATTATTATAGCTAGTAAATATTCTTTATTTAGATAGATTTTTAAAAAAAATCATACTTAAAAATTATTGAAGACAAAAATAAAGGTATGTTTTGAATAAAAGTTTGGAAAATTCTATCAACTCTTTAAAAATATCTATTGAATTTTATAAAATTTATTAATATTATAATTTATTGGTGTATATGAATTTTTGAAAATGTTTGAATTTCACTTACAAATGGTAGTTGGACAGTATTTATTCTGTATGAAAAATTAAAACTCATTTATTAATCCATATAAACATACTCATAAATTTCACAAAGCATAAAACATTTCTACCTTATGTTAGATTTGTAAGCTTTTATATGTTTAAGCCTTCGCCTTATATCTTAATGTGACATCTATTGCACATGAAATAAGTTAATATTTGTTTAACTAATTCATGTTCAGGAACTATTTACTTTTTAGAATTCTTTGCGTATTAAGAAATTGGCTGTAATGGATATATCTAGAAGTAAACAGTTCCTGTCATTTGAAGTCTAACCAATAACTTCCGAAGTACCTCCCGGGAATTAATGCTTCAGAGAACATATAAATATTTACTTTGTAATTTGTATGTAGTTCTCCCGATTTAATCTTATTAAATTGTGAATATTTCAAATAACTTACACAAAGTTTCATAAGATAAGCAGTAGATTTAAAAATGCCTAAAGTACCTTTTGTGAAAATAAGAGCTAAATCTAAATCTTATTAAAATTTCACACAAAGTTTATGTTTTTATTCAATTAACAACAAATATCGTTTAATGTCAATAGAAAATCAAGAGATTACTTACTTCTTTCAATTATTAGTCATATCATACAGCACGATCGTGCTGTATAGTAGAGCTCAGCCGCATCTTTTACGTTTTGAAACATGATGAACAGATAACAACTCAATTACAATCCAAACCAGAAAACATTTAGTGATGAATAATGGCTTTTTGGAAAGGTCTTAATTTAGCGATGTGCCTTTCGAAGGTCGGGTCAAAAAATATCCAATATTAAGGGAATGGCACCCATTTAAACTTTACATAGCGTTCTATAATTTAACAATATAGAAATATCTCCTTCAATCTTTCTTTGCTGTTGCCACATGAAGCGGCACAATAATTTTAAAAAAAAAGTGATAACACGCGTATTTTGTTTTAAATAAAAAATCAGATTTTCTCGCTATATTTTTGCATTTTTCAAATCAACATCATTCTAATCAGAAAATGAAAGTATTTCCTATATATATGTAAAAACTTTAATTAAACACGTGTTAAAATGGCGCAGTATATTCATTTGAATATTTTTAATGTTTAAAAATCTATTTTAATACAGGAGTTTTAATTTCAAAAAAACAATTTAGGAAAAGATAATGATAAAAAAAAATCGTTTGCAATGTATGACGTCAATTTCTGTTTAACCGACATAACTTTGTAATGATGTGTTATTCTGAAAAGAGACACCTGATATTCTGAAAATAATCGTTATTATTATCATCCATAAAACGAAAGATTTATTTTTATGTCATACGAAAGAAATTTTCGGTATATGCTAGTTCATTTGGTTGTATTTATTGCATTTTCCTGCGTATTGTCAAGGAAATCATATACTTCTATTGCACGCGCCAAAGAAAACATGCATTTTAATTTTAAAAGCTGAAACACTTTAGTATAATTACGTCATTATAATGCCAAATGAAATTCAATTTCGCCAGTTTAACCTTCCGTCTACCAGACGGGTCCATTGGACCCGACAGCAATATTTAATGTAAATTTTTCTCATGAAAAATAGCATTCAAAGTTTCGCGATTACATGACTTTTCCTGCAATTGTCTCATCTATGTATATGCAATTGCGATTAAAATTTTGTTCGAAATTTTTTACCAATTTTTAATTTGTTTCATTGTTTACCACGCGGGTCCATTGGACCCAACATTAAAACAAACGTAATATACTGTTGCTTTCTTTTTCTAGGGTTGCCATAAATCATGAGGAGGAACAGGGTTACCATAATTGGCTGTTTATCGCCCATTTGGCGATGGATTTTTAGCGCCAATCTCGCCAAATTTGGCGACTTTATAATGAAGTTTTGAGAACATTCTAGACTGATCTAGTAAACTTCGTGCTCTATATATAAAAGGTTACTTCTGGTTCAGAGAGTCATTTATCAACAGACACAGTTAGTGAGCGAATGGTGTCTATTGATGTTTTTGAGTCTTTTCATTGAAAATAGGACTTGATATTTGAAGACAAGTAATAAGTGTAGTTTGTACGTGCTTTGTTATTTTACAAATATTCATCATTTTCTTATTTCCTAACTTATTTTTTGTTAAAAACTGAATTGAAGATGAACAGAAAAAAAGTATTGACTCAAGAGGAAATTCAAAAAATTATGGAAAATCCGGACGATATAGAATTCGACACCGATGATGAAAATCTGTCGTCTGATGAAGGTGAAGTAGATTATGTTGAAATACATAATGAAATTTCTGATTCCTACTCAGAATCTGATAATGATTCCAATGAAGTAAATGTAGCAACCACAAGTACTTCAAATTCTACTTTTGTTTCCAAAAATAATTCACAGATCTGGTATAAGAATGAAGTTGCCAGACCACAAGGAAGACGTACTGAAATCAATATTTTACGTGAAAAATCTGGACCTTCAAGATTTGCAAATCGTGAAGTGGATTCCATATCATCCTCATTTCTTATCTATTTCCGAAAAAGACTTTTGGAAATTATAGTAAAATGGACAAACGCGGAAGGCAATAGAGTATTCGATAAAGAGTGGAAACCTATAGATATTATAGAACTTAAAAAATTCATCGGACTTTTATTACTTATTGGAGTATATAAATCGAAAAATGAAACAGTAAGCGAACTTTGGAGCATAAAAAATGGAAGACAAATATTTCGGGACATTATGAGTCGCAATAGATTCACAAGTATATTACGTGTCATAAGATTTGATGATGCTGCTGAGAGGCGTAAAAGAAGATCAACTGATAAATTAGAGCCAATAAGAGAATGCTTTGAATTGTGGAATAGCTATTTACAAGACCCTTATATTCCTAATTGGTCTATGACTGTCGATGAGCAATTAGTTTCTTTTCGTGGAAAATGTCCTTTCCGTCAGTATATGCCATCTAAACCTGGAAAGTATGGATTGAAGTTCTGGGTTATTTGTGACAGCGTAACATCGTATGCTTGGAAACTGGAACTATATGCAGGCAAAAATGAAGTAAGAGAATCTCATCAGGGAGAAAATGTAGTTAAAAGATTGACGAAGGAAATTGAAAATTCTGGTCGTAATATTACATGTGATAACTTTTTTACGTCATATGCATTAGCAACACATCTTACTTCAAAAAAATTATCTCTTATTGGAACAATTCGAAAAAATAAACTTGAATTACCCGCTGTGTTCACAAATCCAAAACATCGTTCTGTATAATCTACTTTATTTGGGTTTCAAGAGAAGGCGACCATCATCTCTTACTGTCCCAGAAAAGGTAGAATTGTTACTTTGCTAAGCACAATGCATAACACTTATGATATTGACAACAGCTTAGAAAAAAAGCCACAAATAATCCTAGATTATAATAAAACCAAAGGCGGAGTAGATACGATGGACAAAATGGTAAGAGCATATAGTGTGAAACGCATGACACGTCGGTGGCCTTTGATTGTATTTTATAATATGATCGATATAAGTGCGATGAATGCATACATAATATGGTTGTCACTGAATGCTGAATGTGATCCGAAAATGAAAAAAAGGCGGAATTTCATTATTCAACTTGCAGAAGAATTAGTAGGTGAAGGAGGTATCGCCGTCTCAACATCTACTTCAGAACAACTTTACGCAAATAGTTTTGAACCGCCACGAAAAAAATCAAGATGTCATATTTGTCCCTCTAAAAAAGATCGAAAAACACGAACATTATACAAGAAGTGTACGAAAAATGTTTGCGGAGAACATTCCGTCGTTATTTGTACTTCATGTACAGAATAATTTTATTATGATGAAAAACGTTTTGTAGTCATTATAATATACTATATATATTACTTTCTTACTGTATGTGTTACTTTCTTACTCTATTACTATATATATCACTTTTATATATTGTATAAGGTGCATTAATAACAAATATATTCATTGTAGATAAATGGGTGTTTTGTATATTTTGAAATCCTATATATTTTACATATGGGTCCAATGGACCCGAATGGTAGTTCTTGCATATACTTTTTTTTTGGTAGTCTGAAGGTTAAAAAAAATTAATATTGTTGGACCGAAAGTAATAATCTAAGACAGGAACGGCGAACCTATGGCACGCATGCCATAAGTGGCACGCTGCAGATTATTTTTGGCACGGCATAGATTTAAGTTTTACATCAAAATATAGTAGAATTTCACAAAATGCATTAATTAATATAGATGTTGTCTGTGTCACTTGAATCCGATTAGTTCGGTTGGTTGTGATTGTCACACAGATTGAAGAAATTGAAATATAACTTAATTTATCCGAATCTAGCTTAATATTGGCTCAGAAAATTTTGAGAATTAGAAGATTATCGCTAAACAAAAATTAAAAGTGTAATAAGCAAAAATGCTTATTTTAAAATTATTACAACTTGGAATTCAATTCCAGACACTAAAAGCTATAGTTTCTGGCGCTTGCTATTCTGACAATTTTTTCTGCAAAACATTCTTTTCGTAAGAAAAAAAAAAAAAAAAAAAAAAAAAAAAAAAAAAAAAAAAATTCAACTAAAAACGTTTTGTCAAGTTTGTGCAATTAAACTTGCATTCTATCGAAAATAACTAAGTACAAAGCGGATATAAATTTTTTGGCATTTAAGATGAGACAACAGAAATAATATTTTTTAAATAAATTTCTACAGTATAACATCAAATATCACCTGTATTTTTTTAATGCTAAAAACAAAATTTTAAGTAGTTTTGATTCATTATTATTTGATCCATTAAATTTTTTTATTGTTGGCACGTCATGATCACGTAAAGTATATTTTGGGAAAATTTGGCACGAGGACGTAAAAAGGTTCGCCACCCCTGGTCTAAGAGCTAGCAACGTTTTCGTCACTTGATTTTAGCCAGGCTCATTTTTCTATATGCTCTTCCGTTTTATGGTGTAGTATGTATGCGAACGGTCTGGCTGGCGGCAGACGTTACGTTTACCTGCGGGAGAAGGGGTTATGCAGATGAAAAAAATTCAAAATTACGTCATTTTAGCAAGGCTCATGTTTCTATATGCTCTTTCGTTTTATGGTGTAGTACGTATGCGGACGGTCTGGCTTTCGGGAGACGTTGCGTTTACCTGCGGGAGAAGGGGTTATGCAGGTGAAAAAAATTCAAAAATTCGTCATTTTATCAAAGTTCATTTTTCTATATGCTCTTCCGTTTTATGGTGTAGTATGTATGCAGACGGTCTGGCTGGCGGGAGGCGTTGCGTTTACCTACGGGAAAAGGGGTTATGCAGGTGAAAAAATTTCATATTTACTTCATGAAACACTTCTGACCTTCCTTGTAACTTTCAAGGTCAAGGTTTAGAAAGGTTGTATGAAGGAATGACTTAAGTTTGTTGGCTAGAAAAGTAGAAATGTGGCTTTTGGGATTAAATAATCCCGCGCGTGTACAAACGTTACATTTCTATATGTTCATTCATTACGGGATAACACACACTAAAATAATTTTACTGAAAGAGTGAAATAAAAGCTGCCTTCATATGTTGATGAAAGTATATTAAATGTAATTACTGTAAATTTTATAAAATAATTCATATTTTAAGAGGTAAAACAAATCGTTGCTTATTTTTTAAGGAGATAAAACCGTCATTTTTACAGAAACTGTATAAAATCTGAAAATAAATATGAAACGCTTGATTTTTCCCTAAAAAGAAGTAGTACTGATGCATTTTACAATATAGAGTAGTAGACTTTATTTTTAAAGCGCATTTAGCCGAAAATATAATGGGAGTCAAAATGAGATGAGATTTACCCCACGCGTATGTTAACGTTACAAAAATAGGTGCATGCATATACGGTTCAGTTAATTATGCCCTAAATGACGCCCGTTAACATGCGCCAATTGTCTGTAGGCTCAATTATATAATTTATCCGTACAAAATACACCAATTGTCAATAAACTCATTTACGTAATTTATCTCCTTAATTAATGCATACTTTACAAAGGACACCTACTTTCCAATTTTCCTGATTTTATGATCAATGGTTACAGTTAGATGTAAATATGTTAGTCATTATCGTGATATTTTAGTTTGTCCTCCGAAATATTATTATAAATATCCAATATTAGTAATATTTCTGATCTAGACACACGGCAGCGACCAAAATTAGTCGCCAAAAGTGACGCCACCTTGGCGATATCTCTAATATTTCGCCAAATTCCCACAAGCTTCCATTGTAAACCTATCTACTTACTGAGGGTTTATCTGGGTTTACTTGCTTACAGAAAATCAACAAATTGAGATATTTTAATAATTTTCTAATATTAGCTTAAGGGATTACATTGCTTTTCAGAAACAATAAAAATTTCGAATCAATACATTTCGTTTCAAAACATGCATTCAATAAAGCAGTATTAAAATATAGATTTCTGCCGCAAATTTACAGCCAAATACTTTGTTGGAGGAAATTTAAATTAAAATTGAATGTTGATTGGTGAATCTAGACACACGGCAGTGTCTCAGCCAAGTTCCTCTGACATGCTCGTGTGTTATTTTACACGAACCATTTCGAGCTGTTTCCGCCAAATTTCGACACTCTACTACCCAAAATTTATTTGACCTACGCACTTGTAATACGAAATACGTAGTAAGGCCACCCTAATTACCTAGAATCCAAAATTTTATAAAGAGCACATAATTAGTTTTTTGAGGTAATGACATTTGAAAATATCTGATAGTCGATAATTTTATCATTGACTGACTGACTCACTCACTCATAAAAAAAATCTCATATATCTACTGCACCTACAAATTTCAAATTTGGCGCGAAATTCGTTTACTCTATAAAACTAAGGAATAAAAAAAAATGTGAAAATAGATTAATTACATATCTGGTGGTGTCCATTTTTACATTAACATTACGTCTATTAGGCGAAATTTTAATTTGCCAAAAGAAGCGCCAAGGGCTGAATCCGAGCAAAACATGCAGCAACTGATGGTTTCCTTAACTGATTGTTCACAAAAATTATGTTTCAGAAAGCGCATTTAAAGTTTTTATTTCGTAAAATTTATTAGAAATATTCTACCTCCTCAAGAATCTCTCGATTTATACGTTGCACCTTCTTAATTTCAATATTGAAAGACATTATTTTTCTTTAGGTTACCTAAACTTACATATCCGTTTTTAGGGTTTCGTTCATCTGACGAATCCCTATTCGTCTCGCTCCTCTGTCTGTCTGTCCATCTGTCCGTCTGTCACAGAGCCCGTTCTCAGAAACTATACATGTTGCAAACTTGAAATTTTGCATACTTATAGCTGAATACCACACATAATACAACAAATCATAAAATTTGAAAAAGTCGTACATTTAATCCATTGGACTCCCACATGTGTATTTTAAACAATTCTATTATATAATAATGATATATATAATCGTCGATACGATACGTAATATATATCGAAATACGATATATAATACGATATATATAGGTCGTACATTTAACCCTTTGGGCTCCCACATGTGTATTTTAAACAATTCTTACTAAGTGAGTCCCTAATTAGGTTGGAGGCGTGAAATTTGACATACTTATAGCTGAACACCTGACATCAAACGACAAAGCATAAAATTTTGAAAAAGGTCGTACATTTAACCGTTTGCGGTCCCACATGTGTATTTTAAACAATTCTTTCTAAGTGAGCCCCTATTTAGGTTGGAGGCGTGAAATTTTGCATACTTATAGCTGAACACCACACATCATACGACAAATCATAAAATTTTGAAAAAATCGTACACTTAACCCTTTGGGCTCCACATGCGTATTTTAAGCAATTATTTCTGAGCCCCTTATTAAATTGGAGATTTGAAATTCTGCATGCAACTGCAAGCAGAACACCTGAGGCCATGCGACAAATCATAAAATCTTGAAAAAGTCTTACGTTTAACCCTTTGAGCTACCACATATGTATTTTAAGCAATTCTTTCTAAGAGAGCCCCTAATTAAGTTGGAGACATGAATTTTGGCATACGTATAGCTGAATACCTCAGACCACACGGCAAATCATGAAATTTTCAACAAGTCTTATATTATTTACCCCTCCGGGCTCTAACTTGTGTATTTTATGCAATTTTTCTAACCTCCGCCCATTTCACAGGGGAGCATTTTTCCAACTTTTGTAGACACCACTTTGATCAATTCTTTCATATGATGCACCATAGCCTTACATATTTTAGTTCCACTTTTTACCACCAGGGGCACCTACTTATCTCGGGTGCTACCCACTTGTTTAAATAAAAACTTCTTGTTTGAGAACTGAAATTTAAAAAAAAAACAGTCACAGCTGCATTTCCAATGATCGTACAAAGAAAACAAAAACAGTTTTGAATAGTTAAATGCAAAGTCTTTCATATGGAACAATAAAAAATATATGTTACATTTGCCGAGAATTGGTTATTTATACGTACTGGGATATTTTAAGCGGGCAGGGCACGTTAAAAATAAGCAAATTAGCTCGAAATAATGAAACATAACTCTAAAAATCATTTTATCTTGAAATATTCCTATAATGAATAAGGCCTGACTCATTTCAAACTAGTTGTATCTGAAGCCGATTAACATTGAGTAAATACTTTCTTCCTTTAATATTCACCTATTATGAAATACCAAACACACTTAATGTCAAGTTTTTTTTTCTCCGAACCTTATCAAATTTTCAATGAACAGTTGCGATCTTATTTTTCAAAAACCCGAGTGTCCATTTCAAAAATAGGAAATTTTATAAAAAAAAAATTAGAACTCTCAAATTCGATAATAAGGTATAAACTTGAAAAAACCCTGTTTGCAAACGAAATATCCAGTTAATTGTAGTAAAACATTTAGGCTATAAGAAAAAATTTTATTACTTTTTTTCCCAGTTTTTTAATTATTTTAAATCACTTGAGAAGAATAAAGTTCATTTTTATTTTCAAAATCATCAGACAAAGAGAATATCTAGTTAATTAAATTTGAAAATCCAGGAGGGGCAATGTCCTTCCTCTGCACTGCTTCTTTGCCGGCGCCCATGGATGAATGAAACATAGTGTAGCATAAGCACATAACTTTATTTTTCACTGTCAGTACAAAAAATCAGACCCAGCTATAGGAAATTTAATTGAAATATTTAATAGGAAAATTTAATATAGGAATTTGATAGCAATTGTTGTTTCAGAAACAATAAAAATTTCGAATCATTGCATTTCATCTCAAAACATGCATTCAATATAGCAGTATTAAAATATAGATTTCTGCGGGAAATTGACATCCAAATACTTTGCTGTAGGAAATTAAAATTAAAATTGAATGTTGCTTGGTGAATAAAATAGTCACATGTAAACACATTAAAAAGCATTAAGTAAATTGTCTAAATACATTGTAACTTTACAAAAAGTAATGATATCTAACAAAAACATAACTGTGAAAAGAGGGAGCCAAGTTCTATAAACACAATGGCAAGAAAAGAAGTGATATCTAAGTGGGTGCCAAGTTCAAATAAAATTCACTCAAACTTACCTACTGAAGTATTATAGCATTTTTTAAATAGTTTAGAAATAAAAATTATTGATAGCATATTAATAATAAATGTAGAACTTGGCAAGTTTTTGATAAATGTTATGCCTATTAATTTCATGTCTTAATAAAATGATGATGTTAATATTAACAACCATGTAATTATAAAAAAAATTAATATGTTATTATTATAAACTAATGCCTCATGTTAAAGATTTGATAAACCAATAAATACACAAATACACTCCCACTTGTCTTTGGTTATCACTGTAGCACCCACCCTTCGGAAACCTCAATGCAAACAGACTAAAAGGCCTGAGAAAGAGACAGATACCCTTACGCTTGTTCTTGGTCATCCCTCTAGAGACTGCACCCCTTGAACACTTCAGGGGCAAAGTGCTTTTATTCGTGACATGCTGAAATGATTGAATCACACCAGAATTTAAAAACAAATTTAAATGGCTAAAAGCTTCTTTTCACGTATTTAATAAAATTAAATTTTTTAGTCCTGAATTCTAGTGTCAATGTGGCATTTTGCAGTTAAAATTAAGTGGGATATATTTTATCCCACCACCCTTCAAGAGGAAGGAGCTCACTCAAATGAAGGCTTCCAAACATGAAATAACAAGTTTAGATATAATAATGTCATTAATAAAAATAAATGACTCGTAGGTAAAAACTTGCCAAGTTCTAGATATGTTATTAATGTGCTATCAATAATTTTTATTACTAAACAATTGAAAAAATGCTATACTACTTCAGTAGGTAAGTTTGAGTGAATTTTATTTGAACTTGGCACCCACTTAGATATCACTTCTTTTCTTGCCATTGTGTTTATAGAGCTTGGCTCCCTCTTTTCACAGTTATATTTTTGTTAGTATTATTTACAGGTGTATTGTATAATATTTTCAATCACTTTTGATTATTTTTCTGCATTCAGTCGTTTTCAGACTTTTTTTAATTTTAAATTTCCATTAAGTAACAAAGACAGAAATTTTCCCTTTTTACAGTTTTTTCGCAGTTTTAATTCATTTCTTATGACTGTTTCTTACCCTAGCTTTTTGTGTGTTTGAGGGGTTAGCCTAGGGTACTGCATAGTCCCTTCAACCAGAGGAGCGTAAGTAAATAGCAGAAAAATTCAAGAGATCACACTACGTATAAAACTTAGACTAAGGACTAGTCTGGCAGTCAGTAAAGTATACGTCAATATCCCAATATGGGGTTTAGCAATAAGTATGGTGTCATCAGAGCTCTTGAAATACACTGGTGAACCAATATTTCTGTTAATTTTTGATTGGGACAATTGGTTGGACCGGTTAATTGGGATCATTGGCTGGTTAATTGGGGCGGTTGTTTGGTTAGTTGAAGTTGGTTGATTAAGTTCCTGAAAGGATCTGAAAAAGATGTGAAATGATATAAAAAACTGGTGGAACCAGAGAGAAAAGTAAAGCTCGATCTAAAAAAGTTACAGTAAAAAATTGTCAAATAGTTTCAGTTTAAAAAAGTAAGTAGTGCGTAGAAAAGTAATGGAATCAGATTATCTGTAAAGCTCATGTGATGCTTTTGTAATTTTATTTTGGCTGTGACCTTAGCATATTTCAAGCTTTTGGCACTTTTTAACATATTTCTAATAGTTCTGGACGCTACTGAGAGTTCTAGAGCAAATTTTATCGTCGAAGAAGAGGTGCAATCTTGAATCGCCATTCTACTAACTTTCTGTTTACACTGGACTCAGAGTTTTGATGGCCGTCCGCTTTTTTATTTCTTCCATACCCAGGTAGCACACAGATATCGGCCAATGTCTCGATTAATATTGGCCAATATCTCGAAAGTCCCTGAATGTCAGACGTCAAATTTACAATATCTGCCGATATTCACAGATGTAACTTAAAATTAGTTTTTAAAAGAAAGCATCCAAACAATTTTTTTGCATTACTTATAGCATTATAATACGTAAATAGTATTCTAAACAATAAAATTTAACAATTTTGTCATTTTTTCGAAAACTTCATTTTTTAATATTTATATATTTTATTCACATTAGCCAATGTTGTAAAAATGATATTAGTATTCCAACATTTAGAGATATCTATCGACATTCGTAAAAACAATATCATTTTTCAGACATTTCAAGATATGTGTCGGCATTAAGCATATCTGACGAAGTTTGTAATCTTGACCAAAGTGAATGGAAAGTTCTGAAGGACCGCCCATTTCTTTCGTTTTCGTTGAAGAGTATTTGATGGAGACACCTGCCATGAAATTTGCAATGTATATATTTGAAGATATATATATATATATATATAAATTTGTTGGGATTGGTATGGAAAATTCTCTGCAGTACAATTTATATAACAATTTATAGCTACTGCAAGAGAAAATTTTCTCAAGAAAAGCATTTCATATTAAAATTTACTGATAGCGCTTTATAAAAACTTAATAAGGAAATCTGCAATTATTGCTCTAGAATAATTTGTATTAAAAAAAATATTGTAGTGCCTATAACAATGTTAAAATATAACAATTGTTAGTTTTATAAAAAACGAACGATGCTTTTTTATTACATAATATTTTTACATAAAAAATATCTCTTTAAAGAGAACAATTTATGTATTTTTTAATGGATACTATGTTTATCTTTTTAAAATGGTCTCGAATTTGACTTTTAAAATAATTTTTTTTTATTATTATTGAAAGAATCCAAGTTTAGTTTCAAAAGTCTGTCAATAGTTTTCAACATAATTTCTCTTTAAATTTCTAACAAACTTAATAATAAAAAGTGATATTTAAATAAATCTTTGTTAAAGAAATGAAAAAAAAGGTAGTCGATTGTGACTGAAAGAGTATGAAATAATTAAATTATAACTCTGTCAGACATTTTTTACATCACTAACAGAAAAAATCTACTCCCACCACTTTCTATTGAAAGTTTCTTATTATTACATTTTCCCGGGGTAAACATAAACACTGTTTATAGATTGTGAGCTAGTGTTTCAGCTCCTGACATGGCATCTCCGAGAGAGTGCTAGTCACCGTACTTGGAAGAGCGAAAGGCCGTTTTCACGGTCACGTATGCCAGTAGCAAACCGGTCGGTGACTGAACGTTTCTGAAGCCTAATCCAGATGGACAGCAACCAGATGCCTGAGACTTCGACCATAGGTAATATGGCTTTTAGCTCAAATAGCGATGGCAGTGTTAGATTTAGAGAAAAACCGGAATCTATCCCAGAGGGTAGCGATCTTGATAATTATTTGCTTGAGCAAAATATCGAGTCCATGTCGGATACTGATGAAGAGAATTTAGCCAATTTTGATAGTAGTGGAAACTACAATGACCATTATTTTCAAAAAACTTTTGGACCGAAATGGGAAAACGCTAAAATGCTCGCTAAGTCAATGAGCAAAGGCGGACCCCTTCATTATCTAAATCCTACTAAAATTAGAGTTAAGAAAGTTAAAAAAGCCACTAGTAAAACTAGTATCTCAACTGGTTTAGTTGTACCGCACTGCAAAAGACAAAAGATCGAAAAAGATGAAGTTAACTTCAAAATTGAACTGCAAGGGGACAGCCAATCCTAAAGTATGATGCACAATGGCGAGAGTCAATCCAAATACGCGGATTCAGCGACCGCAGAGTCAGTAGCTACAATCTCAGAAATGGAATATTTTGAGGAAAACCCCTTAAATAATGATGAAAATATTGAAGCTTATTCTGCTAAAATTCTTTCTTAATAGGACTATTTTTACTTGAAGAACCTGTGTAATTAGTATTTATTTATTCCAGAAAACGTTTATAAACATGACGTATGCAACTACATACACAATACTCAATAATTAATGTTTGTGATTAAATTATGCTACACTATACACTATACTCCGAAAAAGCTTGTGAATAAATGGTATGCTACATAATACACGCCTGTGAACAAGTGACAGATACCGTGTGTAAGTGAACTGTTAACACGAACTTCCGGCAGATGGAAGCACCACAAGTTTTCATCAATCCGGAACTTATTTCATCTCGACGCTCACAGATGGCCACACCATGCAGTGACGTTATGCAATTAAACTCTGAAGCTTCATTTAACAATGAAAACTGCTGACTTATGTACTATTTTCTGTCTCAACCCTTTGAACAGTTTTCGGGACCCCAGATTTTATTAGTCTGCTTTAAAATCTCAATGCAATAACAACACGCTTGTGGTGTTCGACGTCGTCTATTGTTCTTCGGAGGAAGCGACAGCTCCTACTTAAAAATGTCACATAACAACGTCTTACAGACAGTTTGAACTGTCTAAATTTATCCATGTCACTCATATATTAATTAACCGTGTTTCTTCTCCTATTTTCTCATAGTAGTCCAGAATAAAATTGTGATTCTTCAAGATCCCGTGTTTTCTGAAGAGTACACACACAAAACGGAATTGCAGGATTGCCATTCATATACTTCAATAAAGCTTATTTCTTTCAGACCAAAAGCACGGAATAGATCCAGCTACATACAGAGAATACAGGTAGGACCTTTCCATTTTACATCTAAATATATTTTTGTCTGCCTGGGTAAGTTGTTTTGGCTGACGCCATCGATAAAATCACTCACTGCTCCCTTATTTCTCATTAGATTATGAGAGACTGAGGCATAAATTAAGGGACGTGAGATGTGAAATATAAATATAAAACCCAGAAAATGAAAAATGAGTATATATATTATTTAATGATATAAAAAGAGTATTCTATATAATTTTATGATACACAGAAGAAAAAGAAAAAATAGTTTTTTTTATGAATGTTGATAAAACAAAAACATATAGTTTTTTCATGAATATTGATAAATGATATATTGATATGCACATATATGAAAGTGAAACATTTATATAGTATCATAACAAATTGAATATCAGAAATAATTTTTAACTGTATATTGATATCATATATAAATAACATTATGGCAGTCCATAAAGTTTTAGCGTGCATAGAAAAACTTAATGATACCAATTATTTAAATTGGTCGTTCAGGTTAGAGAACCTGCTCATTAAAGACGACCTCTTTAAATATTGTTTAGAGGCCCCACCCGCTACACCGGACGCGGCATACACGAAAAATAGCACTAAGGCCAAAGCCATTATAAACCTTTGTATTGAAGACAGTCAAATAGTTAATGTTAGGAATCTTCAAACCCCCAAAAAGATTTGGGATAAGCTCAAGTCCATACACCAGCGGGCAAACTTATCGTCGAAATTTTTTTTACTTAGAAAACTTTATTCCCAGAAATTGCATGAGGGGGGAAATATTATAGAGCATATAAATAACATTTTAATTATTAGACAAAAACTGTCAGGAATCGGCGAAGAGATAAGCGAGTCACATATTGTTGCTATTTTGCTATGCTCGCTGCCTCCATCATATGCAACATTAATTACTGCCCTTGAATCCCGAGATGAAGACGATCTCAAATTGGAATTCGTTAAAAATAAGTTAATTGATGAGTTTCCTCATCGCTTAGAAAACAAAATCAACGGTTCTCATACGAAACAAACGGCGTATAACATTGAGAGTAGAAACGCCGGTTCAAATCCCACTGAATCGGCATACAAGGCCATAAACAAAAACTATAAAAACAAAAAATTTTGCAGTTTCTGTCCCCGTTCTGGTCATTATAGAAATGAGTGTTTTCAATTAAAAAACAAAGAAAAATATAATTCGCAAAAGAGTAATTATAGAAACGAATACAACAGAAACACCAACTACAACAACAGCGGTAGTTACAGACCCAACACCGCTAACTACAAAGATCAATTCAAAAATAAAGACCACTCGTCTAATTTTTGCTTTAACAGCAAAATAAATACATCTAGTGACAAAAACGACTCAAATGTTCCTCTTCCCCCAGTTGAACATAAAATTGAAAATGAATCCACGCTAGTTAACGAAGCACATACAAGAAACCCTAACACATATATTATAGACTCTGGCTGTACAAGACATGTAACATCCACAAAAGAGCACTTCACAACATTTACACCAAGGAATTTTGGTAACATCACAATAGCTAACGGGAAAAGATTAAATTCTCTAGGTTTGGGTGACGTAACGCTAAACACAGATCTGAAAAATAGTATAACACTCAAGGATGTACTGTATTGCCCGGAATTAAAGAATAACCTTTTATCAATAAAAAGGGCAACAGATAATGATATAAAAGTAATTTTCGAGAAAGAAACATGTTTTTTTGTTAAAGATAACACCACTATCTTAACTGCTAAACTAAACAACAACCTCTACGAAATAAATCCCAGAGATGAGTACGGTTACACCTTAAGTACACAAACCTCATGTAATAGTGATAACTGTATATACAAATGGCACCGGAGACTGGGCCACAAAAATTTTGACGCGATTAAATATCTAGTAAATCATAAATTAGCTGAGGGAATAGTCATAAACAACTGCAAGCATGAGACATATTGCACTAAGTGTATTGAGGGGAAGCTTTCGGTTTTGCCCTATCCTAAATCAGCTAAAAATAGAAGCAAAGAAATATGTTCGCTTGCACATTCCGATATATGTGGACCTATGGAGAGACAAACTCCAGGAGGAAAGCGTTATTTCATAACTTTTACGGACGACTACAGTCGGTTCACTATGACGTACCTATTAGCGCATAAATCTGAAGCAGTAGAGAATTTAAAGCAGTACGTAGCCCTAACAAAAAATAAATTCGGGAAGGTAATAAAAGCTATAAGGTCAGATAACGCCAAAGAATATCTTGGGGAGAGTTTCGAAAACTACTTAGCCGAAAACGGCATAGATAGACAGTTGAGTGTCCCGTACAGTAGCCCCCAAAACGGGGTTTCTGAGAGAAAGAACAGAACAATCGTTGAAATGGCACGTACTATGCTGTCAGATGCAAAATTGCCTAAGCATTTCTGGGGGGAAGCGGTGATGACAGCCACATATTTAACCAACCGACTGCCGACGAACGCAAATGAAAATCACGCCTCACCATACGAATTGTGGAATAATAGGAAGCCTGACCTATCAAACATTAAGATTTTTGGGTGTAAGGCATTTGCCTACGTAGATAAATCAAAAAGAACTAAATTTGACGAAAAGGCAATTGAGGGGGTCATGATGGGATATGATTTTCGAAGCAAAGGATACAGAATTCATACGAGGAATAACAACATAATAATTTCAAGAACCGTAAAATTTATTGAAGAGGGTACTAAATGTGAGGAAGTTAATGATATTGAAGAAAACAAAAATGACGCTCCAACACCGGCAGAAAAATCAAAATTGACTTAACGAATGATAAGGAAGATCAAATTGAAACCACAGTGGAAAATAATCCCCCCGAACCCAGAAAGTCATATAGACAAAACAGGGGCGTACCTTCGAATCGTTTTGGAATAACTGTAAATTTGTGTAAAATTGAGGAACCTAAATCGTGGACCGAATTACAAAACATTGAGGACACGGAAATAAAAAATAAGTGGTTGGAAGCGACAAATGAAGAAATGAATTCGCTACATCAAAACAAAACGTAGAAATTAATCAAAGCTATACCAGGAAAGCGCGTCATAGGGTCAAGGTGGACCTTTAAGGATAAAAGAGGGGCCGATGGAACTGTAGAAAGGTATAAGGCCAGGTTAGTGGCCAAGGGGTACTCACAAAAATATGGATGTGATTACGACAAAACTTATGCACCCGTCGTATCACATACCACATTGAGAGCATTTTTAAATGCAGCCGTTTAAAAAATTTAGACGTGACGCACCTTGACGTCAAAACCGCCTTCCTACACGGCACGCTTGAGGAGGAAGTCTATATGTATCAACCGGAAGGGTATTTAAAGAAAGGGGAGGAAGAAAAGGAGTGTAAATTGAATAAAGCCATTTATGGCCTCAAACAAGCCGCCAGGGCGTGGAATTTAAAGATTAACCAATCCCTACGGAACTTAAATTTCACAGAATGCGAATCGGACCAATGTCTGTTTAAGAGAATCAAAAACGGGGAAATTGCATATGTTATCGTCTACGTGGACGATATTCTCGTAGCAGGTAATAAAGAAGATACGCACGAGATTTATACTCAATTGTCCAGGGAATATGAAATTAAAAACTTGAGACATGTAACACAGTATTTAGGGATTAATATAACAAAAACAGAAAACGGTAATTTACAACTCGATCAGGAGCACAAAATAATAGAAATAGCGGAAAAGTTCAACTTAACCCTTAGGAAACCCACCTACACGCCGATGTGCACTAACTATTTTAATTTGGATCCAGAGGGAAAACTAATGGAAAGTAACACAAGGTACAGACAAGCAATAGGCAAATTATTATACATCGCGACACTAACAAGACCCGACATCGCGGCGATAGTAAACCTCTTGGGGAGGAGGAATGAGTCGCCAAGACAAGTTGATTGCGAAGCCATAGAAAAACTGATCAGATACCTGATGACTACAAAAAAAATGAAATTCGTTATTGACAAGTCGAAGCCACCGATCCTCAAAGTGTACAGTGACGCCGATTGGGCGAATGACAGGGTAGACAGGAAGTCTACCACAGGCAACCTATTTAAATTAGGGAACAACCCACTGATGTGGCTTTCTAGGAAACAATCCAGCGTAGCATTGTCATCAACTGAAGCCGAATACATTGCGGCGTCAACCGCTACGCAAGAGATCAAGTGGTTATTAAACCTACTTAGCGATCTCGAATTACCTCAACAATTACCAATAGAAATCTACGAGGACAACTTGTCCGCCATAAAACTCACTAAGAATGAAAAAGCACAGACCAAGACTAAACACATTGAGGTGAAATACCATCATATAAGACATCAATACGAAAGTGGCATAATTAAAAATGTTTATTGCCCAACCAAGCAAATGCTTGCAGATATTCTCACCAAGCCACTTCCAAAAACTCAATTTGAGTTTCTAAGAAAAGAAATGCAACTAACTATGGGATGGATTCTTCACGTAAAAAGAAGGAATGTTAAAATTCTTTCTTAATAGGACTAGTTTTAAGTGAAGAACCTGTGTAATTAGTATTTATTTATTCCAGAAAACGTTTATAAACATGACGTATGCAATTACATACACAATACTCAATAATTAATGTTTGTGATTAAAATATGCTACACTATACACTATACTCCGAAAAAGCTTGTGAATAAATGGTATGCTACATAATACACGCCTGTGAACAAGTGACAGATACCGTGTGTAAGTGAACTGTTAACACGAACTTCCGGCAGATGGAAGCACCACAAGTTTTCATCAATCCGGAACTTATTTCATCTCGACGCTCACAGATGGCCACACCATGCAGTGACGTTATGCAATTAAACTCTGAAGCTTCATTTAACAATGAAAACTGCTGACTTATGCACTATTTTCTGTCTCAACCCTTTGAACAGTTTTTGGGACCCCAGATTTTATTAGTCTGCTTTAAAATCTCAATGCAATAACAACACGCTTGTGGTGTTCGACGTCGTCTATTGTTCTTCGGAGGAAGCGACAGCTCCTACTTAAAAATGTCACATAACAACGTCTTATAGACAGTTTGAACTGTCTAAATTTATCTATGTCACTCATATATTAATTAACCGTGTTTCTTCTCCTATTTTCTCATAGTAGTCCAGAATAAAATTGTGATTCTTCAAGATCCCGTGTTTTCTGAAGAGTACACACACAAAAAGGAATTGCAGGATTTCCATTCATATACTTCAATAAAGCTTATTTCTTTCAGACCAAAAGCACGGAATAGATCCAGCTACTTACAGAGAATACAGGTAGGACCTTTCCATTTTACATCTAAATATATTTTTGTCTGCCTGGGTAAGTTGTTTTGGCTGACGCCATCGATAAAATCACTCACTGCTCCCTTATTTCTCATTATATTCAAAATTAACAAGTAAAAACGAATAGCAACCAAATACTGAAGAAATTAAAACAGTAAAAATTGATACTAAACCATCCAAACCCATTATTGTTAAAAATATCCAAAACTTCGTAAATTTCGCTCCCAAAATTGAAAAAGAATGTGACCCAGGGTTTAATATTAAAATTGCCCAAGAGGATACAAAAATGTTTCCCAAAGACATTATTGTAAAAGATAAAATTATAACTTACCTTAAAGAAAAGAATCATAAATTCTTCGTAATACCGGACACTATTGCTCCGTTAAAAATTGTTATCAGAGGACTCCCTAAGAGTTGTAAAACGGATGATATTAAAGAAGAGTTAAAAATTAAAGGGTATGAACCCATTAAATTCGTCCAGATGGTCAGTAGGGTTGATAAGCGTGTTCTCCCCCTTTTTCTGATCTACCTTGTTAAAAACGAAAAAGCCAAGGAAATCTCTAAATTACGTGAATTATTCAAAATAGTATTGAAACGGAAAATTACAGGGTTCCCCATAAAGCAGTGCAATGTTGGAATTGCCAAGGGTTTTTCCACATTAGCACATATTGCTTTATGGACCAGAAATGTGCAGGATGTGAGGGGGGGGGGCATAAAAGTCCCGAATGATCAAGAAAAGTTCCAAACGTGTAGGAAAATGATAATAAAAATGAAAAATCACCACCGGTTTGTTGTAACTGCTCGTTAGAACATCCGGCCTCTTTTAAGGGGTGTGAGAAATTTCCCATAAAACCAAAATATAGAAAATCTTATGCTGAAATAACCCAAAATAACCAAAGCAATCCCAAAATTGAAAAATCTAAAAATAACTCCAAAAAAGCTTGTACTTCCCAAATCCAGCCAAAGATGGCGCCACCGGACCCGGTACAACTTTACCAGATTGAAGAATTTAATCTCGGTTTCCTAAAAATTGTTAATACTTTGGAAAAAATTAAAGCTGAATTAAAGATTGAATCCTTTACCAAATTAGCAGAAAAACTTGAAATGATTTTAAATAGTATAATTAAGCAAGAAGCAGGAAAAAAGACATTAACTTTCATGGATGAGATCACTAACATCCAACATCATTAACGTTTAACAACGTTGTAAGATAATTTGTAAATAGTTTTGTATTTAATTTGTAAATAGTTCTTTTTTATTGTTAACATCGTGTATCTTTAGTTAAATTGTAATGTAAATGTTAAATTTATAATGTAAAAATGCATGGTCCCGTAAGGGTCTTTTTTGTTTACGTTTCTGCCTGCCATCGCTCCAGCTTACCATGCAAGGTTCAACAACCAGGGAGAGGAGCTTAGTCTCTGACCAATGGGAAATCGACCTTGCGCCTCCATTCCATCTTGCTACGAAGTCCTTTCCGTGTCAGTTCACAAAGTTGTCATGTCTCTGGTGATGCGGGTCATAGGTCCCGGGCTCCCCGGCAAATCCTCTTCGTATCGTCGCGCACTGTTTATACTATAATAGAACCACGTTTCTCTGTCTTATTCCATAATAAAACTAGAAATCCCTTGAGCATAAACTCCTCCTAGACTCAGTGAGAAGTTTACGTTCACCACATTTTTGCAAATCGCATTCGATGGGGTTCAAAAATAAATTAATATCTAAAGAGTTATAATTTAATATTTAAAAATGTTATTGTGAAATATTAGAAAAATATATCGCTCAATGTCAAATAATAATATTAAGCAATGACAGAAAAAGATATCACTTAATGTCACAAATTGATATTCAGAGGTATTGTGAAATATTGGCCAACATTGCCGATTATCAAAAAATAACATTCATGGAATATCTTTTTAGGGGGTGGGGGGGGGGTCATTTAACGTTGGCCAATATTACATTTGATATCGGCCAGTATCAAAATCAGATATTGGCCGATATCTTTGTGCTACCTAGGTAGTTCGTTGTATCAGAATGAATATTTTGCACAACAGTCTTAGATTTATTTACTTTTAAGGCAATTTGCATTTCACTCAATCCTCAATCCGAAAAAGCCTTGATTTTACTCTTTTCTTCTTCAGTCAGTGATTTCCCGCGTCCAATACTCAAAGTAGCAGTTGAATATCCCAAAACTTCAAGTCTAGTGACTACTAACCTATGAGCATCATCACAGATAAGTCCCGTAAAAATACTACGTTTCTGACGTCATCTTATTACGCTGGATTTAAAAGAAACTACTGGGCCTGAATTTATTTCCTTTTACCAATATTACAAGTTTTTAACACTTGTAGATAAAAATACATTTTTACATTTACAGCTAGATTAACGCCACATATTATATCAGATATGTGTGTCTAAATTCAAAATATATAACTTTTTCTGAAATTTTATTCTTAAACACAAAATTAGCATGTAGTGTTAAGCCTTTTAAAGCACCGTATAAAGTACTAACTATCGAAAAAGAAATTTAGTGGATCAAATTTAATGAATCAAAATTACTTGCTTTTAGTATTAAACAATATGGGGATGACATGTATTTTGGAATTATACAGTAATTATTAGAGTAACAATCTCTATATTCTAAAAAACGGTAACCACCGCCGCCGCCGGTTTTGAATTTTTTGTGACCGGAGGTCTTTCTTCGTTAATATTAAGAAAAATAATGCATACAAAAATAAGAAAATCGGTAGTATTATACAGAAGTTTAACAGAGAAAGAATATTGTAAAATAATAAATTCATTAACATGCGTTAGAAGTCTTAAATAGGAGAAATTACGTCACATTACACTTATTATGTAAAATGAACAAAAAATAATATTACAAAACAGTTTAAATTTAAAAATTGCGCGAGAGATTTATCTGATATTTCGAGATGATCTTTTCCACTATTTTTGCTGGGACAGCGCAAATAATATTTCATTTCTAACAAAAGTATTTTCACGTAATATCAAAAAGAGAAAGAGAAGTTTGGTGAAAATTACGTCAAAAAGAACTTTCTTTTAACTTTGTTAAAAAATACCGGAACACAAAGACTCTGTTTACTTAATTCATTTTATATTAGCTTATTTTGAAATGTTTAATGATTTTATTTAATCAAAGACGAAAACAGCCATTGTATCTTTTAACAGCACCTGATTTTTCCTTAAAATTCCCCAATCAAAGAGAAATGAATAGAAACCCGTTTATAGGGAGATCGCCACTGTTTTTTAATTTATAATTCAATCTTTTAAAGTCTTTTTAAAGCCAATCAAATTAGCGTGCTTTTAGAAAATGCGGTGTCTGAACGGGGGTTGGCGAGCGTAGCTCGTAGGGGGCCGAGCGCCCTAGTTATTTAAAAAAAGAAATAAACTAATAAATGTAATTTTTGTTACTGCATCTTGGATGCCAAATATTTAATTTTCAGTTCATACTTAGTTACTTTTAACAGAATGGAAGCTGAATTGTGTTAATCTGACACGTTGTTTCTATTTGAGTTTTTCATATCATTCGTATCAGAAAATAATCTAATCAGCTAGCTGATCACGGGCAGAGCATTCCCACTAATATTCGCATTCCTGTCATATTTCCACAGCTGTGTTCCGGCATGTTCACTTCAATATATAATTCATGATTTTCACATTGCTAACGAAGCGCATATCCAATGATGCGAAAAATGTCCAAGCTGGGAATCGAACCTGGAACCCTTGTAATAGCGCTCCAAGTGCTCCACCATTTAAGCTACGCGGACGACACCCAGCTTAGCATTTGCCAAATATTTTGCTAAGGCTGTAATTGCAGTACGAGATGGAATAGTCTTCATGAGCACACAATCCTGCGACGAAACATAAAGCATAAACAAACCCAGCATCGGTGAACACATACATAATTTTAATTAATTTTTTAATTAATTTTGAACAATGAATTACGCTCGAAATTACTGAATATATAACACGTGATTTATCACATTGCTAACGAAAGGCAGAACTGAACCATTCCAAGGGTTCCTATTTCGATTCTCGCATGGACATTTTTCGTATTGTTGGTTCTGCGCTTCGTTAGCAATGTGATAAATCACGTATTATGTATTCAATAATTTCGAGTGTAATTCAACTGTTGAAAATTAATTGAAAAATTAATTAAAATTATCTATATGTTCACTTCAAATTGCAAATTCACACAGTTTCGCCTTCGTTGGATAAGTCTATTTTAGCCATTGATCGGGACGTTCTGTGGCTCGCCTAAGCCTAACAGCTTCATTTCTAATGGATATTCTTACAATCTTTTCTTCCGCCGTTTCCGCAGCACGTCGTTGTATTCTGTGTAAATTATAAACTTCACGCTGTAAATTCATTTTTGCGAAAAAAATAAAGAAAATAGAAAAGAATTAGCGTAAAGTTGCCGATTTTTACATCTCAAAATGTCCCCTTCTCCTGTCAATGAATGAAACCTCGCATTATGGCACACCGTTAGATCCTCAAAATCATCGAATCAAAATATTGATTTACAAGTAACTCATTTTTTGCAAGAATTACAACAAATTAAATTTAAAAAAATTAAAAAACCCGACTGCGTAAAAAGAGAACTAATTAATTATTTCTCATCAATGTGAAACTATTTTTTATATTACTTACCCATTTTTTATTTACTTGTATTGATGACTTTTAAGTTGCGTTTAATTGTTAGTTCCTATCTATAAACACTGCTTTCATGAGGCCTATAGATGTCCATGAAGGTTAGAGTTAAAGTAAATGTAGAGATCCTACCGACACAACTTCCAGGTTGTGTAATATTTAAACGTAGCTTCTTATTGTAAAATAATCAATAATTCATTTTGAAAGACCTATCCAATCATATGCCACTCAATAGGGTCCGTAAAAAAAATTTTTCGTCTTTACCGCCATTTTGTATTTTAAGGCCGCCATTTTGAATTTATAAAAACAAAACCTATTCTATAACCATCGGACGGTTAAGACGAATCGATAGAGACCTTATTCATTAAAATCCACCCAGCCGTTGGGTTGTTTCGAGGGTATAAAGAAATCGACATACCCAGATACGCGTGAAACACATAACCCTTCTTGGCAGTCCGCTAAAAAATAAAGAAGCCGGATAAAGTTACGTTTAGCATGCTTGATTTTGAATAGCCATTTTGCTGAACTTTATTGATGACGAAGGCGTCAGCGTATTCAACACTTATCACTTTGATGATGGAGAAAGCAAAGAAAAATTTGACGATGTCATTAAGAAGTTTGAAAACCACTGCTTACCCCAAAGTAACGAGAAATTTGAACTTTTTAAATTCTTTTCCTGCTCTCAGAAACACGGACAAGCCGTAGACGTATATCTGACGGAATTAAGGACATTAGTCTCGTCATGGGGATTCAGAGGCCAAGAATCGAGCCTTCTGCGAGATCTAATAGTACTTGGAATTCGGGACAAGAGCTTACAGGAAAGACTATTTCGGGAATCAGATCTGACGCTGAAGGATATGGATATTCTTTCGATCATTTCTTCCACAGTTTCAGCAGCATGTCGTTGTATTCTGTCTAAATTATAAACTTCAAACTGTAAATTCATTTTTGCAAAAAAAATGAAAGAAAATAGAAAAGATTAACGTAAATTTAGCGATTTTTACACCTCAACATGTCCCTATCTTCTACCAATGAATGAAACATCGCATCACAGCACGCCGTTAGATCATCAAAATCATCGTATCAAAATATTGTAATTACAAGTAACTCAATTTTTGCATGAAATATTACAACAAATAAAGAAGCTGTCTAAAGTTACGTTTAACTACAGCGTCTAGAATACATAGTGTGGAAATATGCTATCCAAACAATGCTAAAAATTTGTATCCCTTAAATGTGCGACGATACCAAATGTGCGCTGAAATACAAAGAGTCGATCGCAGCGACATCTGTGGTATTTTCGTATTACATTATATAGGCTAGCAATGTTCTTGCAGTTTTAGAAAATATCCTGCAGATGTCATTGCGAACTTTATATTTCAGCAGCATCGTTGCACATTTAAGGGATACAATATTTTAGCGCTTCTTTTAAGTATCACAGGGATAGCCGATTTCCACCCTATATATTCTAGGCGCTGTTCGTTTGTTTGTTTGTTTTAATGGACACATACATCAGACTTGTGTGCTTGACAACAAGGCCCGCTTATAAGTCATCGTCGATATACAGGGACGAGATAGCACAATGAAATTTACAAGACACAGAATATTTACATCCGGGAGCTCCTCAAAGAGTGTGCAATGGAGCCAGCGGGAGTCGAACCCGACAAGCCTCCTACGCTCTAAAGCGATTAGCAGCGTGGTGTCTTAACCACTCGGCCGCGGAGGCCCCCATTCTTGGCGCTATAGTTTAACATGTTTGATTTTCTAAATAAATCACTCGTTTCCATCGGAAAAAGAGAAATAACCGATTTTTCGTCGCCACGTACCTTTGTATTGTTTATAGAGTTTGCAAATTTCATACCAATTCTCTATAATTTCTTGATTGACATTTTTGCATGTAATGTTTGGGGATTTTTCATTTCGATATTCTCTAAATAGTTTCTTGATTTGGTAAATTATAGAGCTGATATTGGAACAGATTGAACTTCAGAAAGCTGCACTTTCCAAACTCAAAAGTGTTTATGCATTCGGTTTGTCTGTCCATCTGTCCGTCTGTCCACGCTCTAACTCTTGTAAATATACTCGGATTTTCATGCAATTGTTTAAAAACTATTTAGGGTCACCAAGGCATGTTTGGTATTGTATATGAACAATGTAGGATTAATGGCTCATTTACAGGGGCACTCAAATAATTTCCGTTACATTATAGTCAATGGGGAAAAATCGTTTGCAGCGAATTTTACTGACATTACGCTATTTCAAATATATTGAAATTGATATAAATCACTGAATTTCACTACAAGATGATTGCTATAGAATAGAGCAATACAATATATACACGGCTGATCAAAGAATTCGGGTAATTTCCCGATTGTACGTAGGAGCAGCTGATATTTGGTTTTCAAATATGTTAGGCCAGGAAGGGCGAACCTATGGCACGCGTGCCACTTTTGGCACGCGAAAGAATAATTTTGGCACGGCATTCTTGTGGCTCTAAATCAAAATAAAGAGAGATTACACAAAATCGCGACTGATCTTTTCTAAATTCGATTAAAGGGAAATTGAAAAATGTTAATTGCGGCATATTATGTTCCAATCTAATTATTTATGGTTTCAAAAAATTTTCAAAGAAAGACGATAGCATTTGAAAACTATCGATAAGAACTGGTTATTAGACATTACTTAATTCTGATCGTAAATTTATGGTAACTTTGAATTTATTTCAGAGCTATTCAAAGAAACTGGCCTTTGCTATTTCAGCAGTTTTTCTGTTCATCTATGCTTTCCAGTACTGTCTATCTATCTATATTATAAAGGACAAACATATCTGTGCGTAACGCATACGTCATTCTGCGAATGGCAACACTCTGAAGTTTGAAATGAAATTTCGGTTTTGCAATTTTCGCTACTGCAAATTTTTAAACTTCTAAATATCGCACAGTTTCAATTTTTACACCGTAATACAGGAAAAAAAATGTACTTTTAAATGCAATTTGTTTGAAATCTCTATCTCAATTTATTTTTGAGATATTAATTTTTTTATAGTTTTTAGTACCAATTTTGTAATTGTGGCAACTGAAGTACACCATTTCATTAAAAGTAAAGGGAAAATAGTCATCGTTTATTTATTTTATTGATTATATTCTTATTGATGCCATTTTCACATTACAAATAAAAGTAACTTTTTTATAATTTTTGAACAGAAAATTATGCCAGCCATTAAAAGAAAACATGCATTCTTCTTCATAAATCAGTTACATTTCAATATTTTTACATTACGCTGATACTGAGCTTGAGATGCTAGGCAAAATGATTCAGTGAATAAAAATGATGTCATATTTAAAACAATACGATCATTTATTTTGACAAAACTAAATATTTGACCAATACTAAATGGCCAATACTATGACAACTAAAGGCAAATTTCTGAATTTTTTATTCGCGGGTACTGAGATTAGAACTTAAAGTTTGTGAGAATGTTCACATGCAAAGTTGCATCGAACAAACGTGGCTTTAAGTTTGGAAATACATTCATTAATACTCTATTACGCGTTAAAATACTTTTAAATTGTGAACTTGAGTGGTGCGTATGTAAATTTTGAGAATGTGAAAATAACGTACAGTTTAGATTTTATGGGGGGAAAATTTATGACGTGACAAAGCAAAATCATTTTTACTGATTATTCATCCCATAAAAACAAACGTAAGAGCCTCAATCGATAATTTCATCATAATTATTCAACTTGGTTACGCATTCTAATACAGTTTAATTTTTCAATAATTTAAGCAGTTGAAGTTTGTGGAAATAAAATTTTAATAATTTTAGGTTCAAAATATTATTTGTTTTAAGAGTTAGACAACCAAAGTAAGATGAATTTTTTATGGTAATTATTTTTGTAGGTTTATCATAAATTTGATCTAACATTTCCTTTCTAAACATTTTATTTCGTCGAGTTTCGACGGGTTCCAACTCGTTTTCATAAATGAGTAATGTGAAATTTCAAACTAATGAGTAATGTGAAATTTCAATTTCACTTGTCAGATAAATCCGGTTCAATTTGCATTAAAATCAACCTTATATGAAGATGGAACAACAGAAATCAAATTACGTCGCATTAATTTATTTTAATTATTTATTTTTTAAAAATTACTTGTTTCAATAATTATTATAGTATAATACCAACATGTATATGTTCTTCATATTTTTTAAATCTGAATAGAAAACTTTAAGTAATTTCAAACAATTATTTTTCCACCTTTTTTAGTTGGCACGTCATGGTCACGTAAAATATATTTCGATCAAATTTGGCACGCGGCAAAAAAAGGTTCGCCAACTCTGTGTTAGGCGTTTCCATACGGTTGAATTAGGCATAATATTTTAACTTATTAAACAGTGTAGTTTTGTATCATTATTCTGAATGTGTTGGATAGTGATATATAATCTATGCTTGACGCATGGTTTTTTCTTTCTTGTTTCAATTTGAGAAAAAAAATTAAAAATTGGAAAGATTCAAATTGTTTCGATTCATGAAATTTGATTAACTCTATTCTCTTTTATTTTAGAACCTCGTTCAACGCCGCTCCGAAAATAGTCTTTAGCGTGCCACTCGTAAAACTTGTAACATACGTTCTCTATCCCTGCTCAAGTCTAAAAAATAAAATTATGCTTACAAAATTGGGGGGGAAAGCTTAGAGAAAAAGTTATTGTAATAACTTAATGTTCATTTTGTAAGTTTTTGTTTCAGTTTTTAGGTAGATTTCGTAAGAAACACTACCTATTATTTTCTCCCCTTTGTTGGAATTTCTGAAAACATTTTGCAGATCTACGGCGATCATGACACTTAGAACCCAAAACCACCCCTAGTTCAAAACTTTATATACATATATATATATATACAGGGTGATTCAAAAAAGATGGGGAAAATTTTAAGAGGTGATAGTACACACCCAAACAAACATTTTGTATCAAAGAATGCATGGTCGAAAACTAAACGTAAAAAAGTTAGAGGGCGCCAAAAGTTATGTTCTTGTACGAGGCAAAAACACACAATGAACGATTAAGTTAAGTTACGAAAACAAATTTAATGGCATTTGATTACAATAAGTGCTCAAAACATTGACCGGCAGCTGTTTTCCACGCAGTACAACGGCGAAGAACAGATTGGCGAATTTTCTGAAACACACCAGGCACCACCGCGCTCGCCAGATCTTTCATGTCTCGATTTTTTTTTTGTGGGGACAGCTAAAGGCTCTTGTGTATGAGACTCCCATTGAATCCGCAGAAGAACTTGTCGCCAAGCTTTCGGCTGCTGTAGAGGAAGTTCGCGATATGCTTGGTGTGTTTCAGAAAATTCGCCAATCTGTTCTTCGCCGTTGTACTGCGTTCATAACAGCTGCCGGTCAATGTTTTGAGCACTTATTGTAATCAAATGCCATTAAATTTGTTTTCGTGACTTAACTTAATCGTTCATTGTGTGTTTTTGTCTCGTATAAGAACATAACTTTTGGCGCCCTCTAACTTTTTTTCGTTTAGTTTTCGACCATGCATTCTTTGATACAAAATGTTTGTTTGGGTGTGTACTATCACCTCTTCAAATTTTTCCCATCCTTTTTTAATCACCCTGTATATATATATATATATGAAAGGATAAAAAGATTTTTTCATCATAAAAAGCTTTGACACTAATTGATAGTTATGAATTTGTATTTATAAAACAGAGTTGGAAAAGAAAATTACTCTTTGTTGACATAAGACAGCCATCATTAAACATATTAAATTAGTTTGTAAGCATCATCATATTTTATAGCATAAACAAACTGATTGTTTCAGGCTCAGTTAAATCATAAAGTTTAATCAAGTTTCTCCAGAATGACAGCTAGTAATTTCATATCAATAAATCAAAGTAAATATGTTTAAAGTTAAAGAGTTAAATTAGTGTCAAAATCAAATACTGATGATTACATTATAAGAGTTAAATCTTAATTAACTTTTGTCTGATTTGACAGGTCATGCTATGATTATCTAATAAATAATATATAACAGTTAAATTAGAATTACCTCTGGATGATGCAAGACCTGAATAATTATTAGAAAACCCGTCATGAAAAATAGTCTTAGCCAATTAAATTAAAGTTTCCTCCCAAATTGACATTTCCGCCCTCTGCTGGAAAATATTCCAAACGTCATAACAAAACTCATGTGCTCAGCCTAAGAGATTTGAGGTGCCTCTAAAAGATCAACTATGCGATTCTAGGAAAATATATGGTATCTCGGGGCCTCCGCGAACTCGTGACTCTCTTGTACTGCCAATGTGCTAAATAAAAAAGAGTTTACTGAAAAAGCGAGGTCCCGAGTCAATTATTTAACCTGCCGGCAACATCTTTCAAGTATCGCCGCTGCAAAACACGTTACACACACACACACATATATATATATATATATATATATATATATATATCACCTTTTTATGAACACGATAACTTCTTTAATTCTGCACAAATCTCTTCGATACTGACACATAAATTGAAGGGGTGAAAAATCTCGGTCAAGTTCGTTGATGGACAAAATCAGACTAAGAGTATGGAAATGGGGAGAGCTTTTATGAAAACAGATAAAACCCCATATCTTCTTAGTTATGATACATATCGAATCAGTTTAAAGTTACTATTACTTCTAGGACAAGAGTCAAAAAGTTATGTATGACAGATTTTTGATATCATTAAAAACGGCCTCAAGATGAGAAAAATATAAGGTTATAAGAAGAAAAAAAATTATAACTTCGTCAGTTCTCCAGATATTAAATCCACTTAAATTTATTATAAATTTTCTTAATATTATCTACAAATTTTATATTGACAAATGTTTGATAGGACCAAGTCTCACAGCAAAAAAATAAATAAATAAAAACAAAAAAAGAGGGGGTGGGGTTTCTAGAAAACAAAATCACATGAACATGATTCTGATAAAACAAATTCTTACAGAAAAAGGAAATTAAAAGCTCGTTAAAAGCGGCCTTATAAAATTGTTAAACTGGGTTTATCTCTTTTCTCGACTTAGTGTTTGTTGGTGAAATTAACTACAGATTAAAGTAAAAATTTTCTTACATTTATTTCCCCCTAAAAATTATTAACAAGAAACACTTAATTGATTATTTACTAAGAAAAAATAGAAAAATTATTATCAAGATACGCTAAACAATTATTTTTATGACAAGAGCATTGCTTCCAAGCACTTTTAAATCATTTTAAAATACTGTGCATAATTTAATATTTACATTATTACAATATTTACAGAAGGTAAGGCTGATTACATTAAACAAGAAAAAAGAATGTATTGAATATTTAACAGAGAGCATTTACTTTCAAAGTTGTCCGCGAAATATTGAAAATCCCATTTTCCTAATCTTTGTTTTTACGAAAAATCCATCTCACGTAGCACACAAACCAGATCGAATTTTCGAATCACTGATAAACAACAACACAATGTAACCTTACGCATTATAAAGGCGATACGGGATATAGTTTCTTCAAAGGAATAAAAATGTAATATTATACCTCTGATTTCCATGGTATATTACATCGTTTTCCGATTAAAGGACATCTTTTAAGCCGCCATGAATGAAATAAATCACTACAAAGTAAAAAATTAGCATTTCGTTTGGGTTTGATAACATGTGATATATCAAAATTGAGAAAGCATTAGGTTCATTTTTGATCCAAACATACTCAATTCGATATGAGTACATCGATTTACTCATTTTTGAGTACTAGCACAGGTAGATTTCGAAGTTAAGTAAACCCTCCGACTGTCTTGGAAAAGGGCAAAATTGTAATGTTGTTTTCTCTGCATTATGTTTTAAATGGTTAAAAAAAAAAAATGATTCTTTGAATATTTTATAAAAAAAAAACTTAATAACGAATATGAATGCAATCCTTGGAAGTATTAATCATTGTTCACTCTCAGAAATGGATGCTCAGATTTCACGAAATTTTCTTCGTTTTTGACGAAACCTTGGATACCTAGGATATGCTCCGAGCGAATATTTCGTCAAATTGAGAAAATTACTTTCTTCGCTTGTTTGAGGATAACAATTTCGTCAAAAGTGCTTATTTGAAAAATGCAATCAGAGGGCTGGTGGTGCCACCTATTGAACAGTTTAGAAGCTCTTCTATTGACAGGAGAAAAAATAATAGCTTCGGGGTGATTCGAACTCACGACCTCCGGTGTGAGAGACGGTCGCTCTAGTTATTACGCTATTGAGTCCTCGAATGGATATGATTTTAGATGCATGTAATGGATTCTACTGTATGTTTATATTTTTATAAGGTTGGTTGTAATTTTATCGATGCTGTTATACTTATAATTCTTGCAAGTTTTAATTAGTAAGGCTAATTTATTATTATTATTTCCTATGGTTAATATGAATAATTATAATATGGCTTGATTAATATAATTTATTAGGGAAATTTTCTTTGCTCTATGAATGATTAAAATATGGTCTGGTTAATTTGTTGCTCAGAAATAATGAATTTTAACCACTTCACCGGCTGCCCCGAGATAACTGGGGGGTAAAAGCACTGTTTCCCCATATCAGTCGCCGGTGAAGTGGTTAAAGTGCATATGGGGGAGATTTTATCAATTTGAGTAGGTGGTTAAGAATTTCACACTTTACTGTTTACAGAAGAGAAGGGAGAGGGATCAATTATGCATATTTAATTTGATAGTTACATGAATATATTTCTAAAATAAAAAATAGATCTTGGAATTTTGAAACTTTATTGACCAAATTTTCTTTTTGAACGATTTTGTAAAACACAGGAAATTTATTCTTTTCGAATTAAACCATAGCGAGCAAAGTAAAATAATAATAATAATAATAATAATAATAATAATAAACATTCTTAAAAACTTTAACAGCTAAAAAAATAACTAATGCAGAAACAATAACTACCTGTATTTCAGCATTTTCTAAAAAGCGCTAAAAAGTGCAATTTTTTAAATAAATTATGACAGGAAAACGTTACGTTAAAAAAATGAATCTGAAAATTTTATTAGACTAATTTTGAATTACAATTTTTTTATTTTTAGTTCCTTTTTATTTTCATCTAACTGCCACATCATATGATTTACAGGAGAAATAAATAGATGTAAACAAGCAAATATCTGCTTGCTAAAGTCGCAGGATTTCAGGAGGTACGGTTTTCTTAAAATGCATTGAGTCTGGCCGTGAGTGAAGAAACACCTTCGTCGAATATTTGAGAGTTTACGTGTCGTTAAAAGTCACGTGATTTTGATACGAAATGATTGTCA
This sequence comes from Maratus speciosus, assembly GCA_963932465.1. NCBI lineage: Eukaryota > Metazoa > Arthropoda > Arachnida > Araneae > Salticidae > Maratus > Maratus speciosus. Next base: position 355,821,896 of record OZ010799.1, on the reverse strand, counting down.
AAAACAACGAAACATAGCTCAAGGATTACTGAATCGTCAAAATTGAGAGTTTTATTTCTGAGAGTGTTCAATGTATTAAAAATACATTAAATCAATAGAATTATATTACTTTAAATATTGCTTGTATTGCAGTGAAACCTGGAGCTTAGTGAACGTATTAACACGGGCTTGTCAGTGAGGGGGTTTTAAGTGTCTCAAGGGAGGGGGGGGGGGGGGCTTTGACAAGAAAAATGTTTTTCCATTTAACTTAGCTTAGTTTTGAAAGTATTTTATAAAATGTGTGTCTTTTAGCCCAGTATTTTATTTTGGTTTCGCACGTGTTACTAATCAGCCATCTTGTTTTAGTTCATATTTTTATGACAGAAAACTTTCCAAACTTTTAAATTATTTTAAAATACTCTGCATAATTAATTATTTGCATTAATGTAATATTTACTGAGGTATAGCTGATTACATAAAATAAGAAAAAGATGTACTGAGTATTTAACAGGCAGCATTTACTTTCAAGTTCTTATTTGAATACATACATGGGATCAAAAATGTGTACGTAAACATTTCATATTTGAACACATGCATAAGATCAAAAATGTACATAACTGTTCATATTTGAACACATCCATAGAATCAAAAATGAGTACATGTGTTTCTCAATTTTGACAACATTTGGATCGGAGCTATTTTGAGTATGTGAAGTATTTAAAAATGAGTACTTTTTACTCAATTTTGAGAACCCATTTTTTTTTCAGTGTGCCAGCAGGGATTTTATTAAAATAAAGACTGTAATATAATTAATATTTAAGTCATTTCAAATCAAGTACTTATAAATTATAAACCTTAAAAATCTTCTCAAATAATTACAAGTAAACGTGAAAAGAAAAACATGTATACTTAATATGTTCAGCTGCAAGTATTATGTGTAGTTAAAATTATAACAGGAACAACATATTTTGTCCACCCCACTAGAAAATTCAATTTACTATATCAATGGAATTTTCACATTGGTCTTTCAAAATCTCGTATGCAAGTTTTAAATGAATTCTGCAATATGCAAAATTGGATGTTTACGCTTTTCACAGTTATGGAGATATTCCATATATTAGAATCGTTCAACATCGATGTTCAATAAATTTCATTAATTCTCTGATTTACAGTTATATTTGGATGCCTAGATATGAAAATATTTTGCCTTTATTACTGTCGTTGTATATATAACTAAATTCCGATAAATAAACTAATATTTAACTATTAGATGCCCTTTTAATTAACAGATAGGCTAGGTGGGGGTATAGATACGTACTTATATAGGGGGTATAAGAGGGTATAGATACGTAACAAACACATTGGTCTAAACTTTGTGACAAGCGATTAAAATGTTATATTAGAACCTTAGGCATGTGCAACAATCAACCGACATTTTGTTAAATTATCATTTTGTGAGAAATTGCAATTTTTAAAAAGCACTGCTCTGCGTATCTTTGCCCCATTTGTTGGAGTAAAAGTACGCAGTGGTGGGCCCATTATTGCGAGTTTTTTTTATCCATTTCCACCAAAACGAATGATTTACGTAAAAGCCTGTTATGTGAAACCCTGTTAATGTACTAAACTTTATGTACAGGGCTACTATAATTAAAACTCACCTACTCAGAAGTCTCTAGCGTTACTGCTAGACTCCTAACGAACTTAATATCTACAGTTAAACTGTAATCTATAATAAATTCCCCTTGTATCTTAAACTGAAAAGTACAAGTTAAACCGTGAACAATCAAAAATTAAATTTAAAAAATCAAAAAAACCCGGCTGCGTAAAAAGCGAGCTAATTAATTATTTTTCATCAATGTGTAACTATCTTTTATATTACTTACCTATTTTTTTATTTACTTGTATTGATGATTTTTAAGTTGTGTTTAATTGTTAGTTGCTATCTATAAACACTGTTTTGATGAGGCCTATAGATGTCTATTAACTCTCCGAGCGTCTTGCAAAAGGATAAAATTATAGTGTTGTTTTCTTTGCGTTTTGTTTTAAATGCTAAGAAAATATTATTCTTTCAGCATTATAAAAAAAAAAACTCAATTACAAATATGAATGTAATCCTTGGGAGTATTAATGATTCTTTAATGTATTTAAAATTCATATATCTATAGAATCTATAGAATTATATTATCTTAAATATTGCTTGCATTGCTGTGAAACCTGGAGCTTAGCGAACGGAATATTACGCCCCAAACACTTAGAGGGTTAAGGTTAGAGTTCCAGTAAAGCTAGAGATCCTACTTACACAACTTCCGTGTTGTGTAATATTTAATTGGAGCTTCTGACTGTAGAATAGTCAATGAGACATCGTCTTCATTTTGAAAGATCTATCCAATCATATGCCACTCAATAGGGTGCGTAATTTTTCTTTCATCTCTAATGCATTTTGTATTTTACGGTCGCCATTTTGAATTTATAAAGATAAAACTAGCCTACAACCATCGGACGGTTAAGACGAATTGATAGAGACCTCATTCATTAAAATCCATCCAGCCATTGGGATGTTACGAGGGTATAAAGAAATCCACATACCCAGATTCGCGTCAAACACATAACCCTTCCTGGCAGTCGGGTAAAAAAAGGAAAAAAACAGCGGTCTGTGAGACGGCAAGCAGCAGTTAACCATTAAACATTAACTGTAGTAAACTTTATGTAAAGGCCTATTATAATCAAAATTCCCTTATTCAGATGTCTCTAGCAAGACTACTAAGTTTCTAAATGAATCAAAATTAAACTAACATCAATAGTTAAACTGAAAATTACATTTTAAATTGCGAAAACTGAATATAGCAGCGGTCTGTGAGACCGCTAACAGGAATTAAGAGTTAAGGTTTAAAACAAAAGTGTTTCATGAAAGAATATTTTTTAATCCGTTGAGTGCCACTGTGACTGACACTGAAGCTGGAAAATGTACAATGTTTTAAGTAATTTTTAAGAAAGTATAATCCTGTAATAAATAAAAGGTACGTAAATTTTAAATAAATTTTCAGTAATTGCTTATAGTCTAAGAGCTAGCAATGTTTTCGTCACCTGATTTTATCACGGCTCATTTTTTTATATGTTCTTCCCTTTTATCGTGCAGTACGTTTGCAACTGGTCTGGCAGTCCGAAGACGTTGCGTTTAGCAGTGGCAGAAGGGGTTATGCAGGTCAAAAAACTTCAAAATTACGTCATTTTATCAAAGCTCATTGTTTTATATGTTCTTCCCTTTTATAGTGTAGTACGTTTGCAACCGGTCTGGCAGTCGGCAGACGTTGCGTTTACTAGTGGCAGAAGGGGTTATGCAGGTCAAAAAACTTCAAAATTACGTCATTTTATCAACGCTCATTGTTTTATATGTTTTTCCCTTTTATGGTGTAGTACGTTTGCTACCGGTCTGGCAGTCCGGAGACGTTGCGTTTACCTGTGGCAGAACGGGTTATGCAGATCAAAAGACTTCAAAATTACGTCATTTTATCAAGGCTCATTGTTTTATACGTTCTTCCCTTTTATGGTGTAGTACGTTTGGAACCAGTCTGGCAGTCCGGAGACGTTGTGTTTACCTGTGGCAGAAGGGGTTATGCAGGTCAAATAACTCCAAAATTACGTCATTTTAGCAGGATTTTTGTTTGTAACATTTGTTTATACTAAATATTTGTGATATTAATCCATTATTGCCAAACGTTACCAATGTCGCTAAGACCCTGGCAGATCCACATTTATAGATATCTTAGTACTCTTTGGCTATCAGACGATCTATAATTAATTTGCAAGACATAATTTCGGTGGCAAAGTTAATGCCAGACGGCATTAAATATGGCAACCGAAGTGCCTGTTTCAAGAGTGATTTATAGTTTAAAAATTATAAGTTATCTTTACGTCATTTTATCAAGCAGAAAAATTACAAGATTTACTCTTTGGCTATCAGACAACCTATAATTAATTTGCCAGACACAAATTCGGTTGCAAAGTTAATGCCAGACGGCTCTAAATATTACAACGAAAGTGCCTGTTTGAAGAGTGGTTTATTGTTTAAGAATTATAATTCATCTTTACGCCATTTTATCAAGCATAAAAATTACAATATATTACTCTTTGGCTAGCAGACAACCTATAATTCATTTGCTAGAGACAAATTCGGTTGCAAAGTTAATGCCGGACTACTTTAAATATGGCAACGAAAGTGCCTGTTTCAAGAGTGGTTTATAGTTTAAAAATTATAAGTCATCTTTACGTCATTTTATCAAGCTTAAAAATTACAAGATATTACTCTTTGTCTAGCAGACAACCTATGATTAATTTGCCAGACACAAATTCGGTTGTAAAGTTAATGCCAGACGGCTTTAAATATGGCAACCGATCACAGCTGTTTCAAGAGTGGTTTATAGTTTAAAAATTATAAGTCATCTTTACGTCATTTTATCAAGCATAAAAATTACAAGGTATTACTCTTTGGCTATCAGACAGCCTATAATTAATTTGCCAGACACAAATTCGGTTGCAAAGTTAATGCCAGACGGCTTTAAATATGGCAACCGAAGTGCCTGTTTCAAGAGTGGTTTATAGTTTAAAAATTATACGTCATCTTTACGTCATTTTATCAAGCATTAAACTTACAAGATATATGTTATACAAAGAGTAATATGTTATCTATAAATGGGGATCTGGCAGGGTCTTAGAGACATTGGTAACGGCTGGCAATAATGGATTAATATCACAAATAGTTAGTATAAACAAATGTTACAAACAAAAATCCTACTAAAATGACGTAATTTTGAAGTTTTTGACCTGCATAACCCCTTCTGCCATAGGTAAACGCAACGTATCCCGACTGCCAGACCGGTTGCAAACGTACTATACCATAAAAGGGAAGAACATATAAAAAAAATGAGCCTTGATAAAAAGACGTAATTTTGAAGTTGTTTTACCTGCATAACCCTTTCTGCCACAGTTATACGCAACGTCTCCGGACTGCCAGACCGGTTGTAAACGTACTACACCATAAAAGGGAAGAACATATAAAAAAACGCGCATTGATTAAATGACGTAATTTTGAAGTTTTTTGACCTGCATAACCCCTTCTGCCACAGGTAAACGCAACGTCTCCGGACTGCCAGACCGGTAGCAAACGTACTACACCATAAAAGGGAAGAACATATAAAAAATGAGCCTTGATAAAATGACGTAATTTTGAAGTTTTTTTACCTGCATAACCCCTTCTGCCACTGATAAACGCAACGTCTCCCGACTGCCAGACCGGTTGAAAACGTACTACACCATAAAAGGGAAGAACATATAAAAAAATGCGCATTGATTAAATGACGTAATTTTGAAGTTTTTTGACCTGCATAACCCCTTCTGCCACAGGTAAACGCAACGTCTCCGGACTGCCAGACCGGTAGCAAACGTACTACACCATAAAAGGGAAGAACATATAAAAAAATGAGCCTTGATAAAATGACGTGTTTTTTGACGTTGCTAGCTCTTACGCTCGTATTCATGAATAACTTCGACCGAGGGTTAAACCGCGGGTTCAGTAACCCCAGGTTGGTATTTTCAACCGGGAGTTGAATACCAACCGGGAGTTGGTATTCACCGTTTACTTCGGATGAAAAGTTACCCAACTCGGGGTTTCTCGACCTAAGTTGAACGAAATGTGTTTATTGATTAAAACAAATCACATGCCTTGTTCGGTTTCGCGTCGGGACTTCGTTTGTTTATGTTTTGGAAGAAAAACGACGATTAAAAAAAAAAGAAAGATTCAATGTAATGTTTTTTTTTTTAAATTCCCATAAAATGTATGGACAGAATAAAAACCTGTAATCACTAAATATGGATCAACTTAATTTTTCTTGAAAGTTTTAATATTTTTGAAACAATTATTTTTTTTTTAATTTATCAATGAGTTAGGTTAATGATATGAAACGTGTCAACTGCTAAAATAAATGTTAAAAGGTTCTTTTTCAAAATAAATTTTCGCATAGTTGCTAAAAAATGGAACTTGATTTGGGCCAAAACTAATGAAACTTGATTTGAATAAAAACTAAAATTTTATTTCAACAGCAATTATGATTATTCCTATTATTAATAGCTCTAGTTAGCAATTAAACAATTTCTGATAATAAAAATATTAAAATAGAGAAAAAAGGAAAAAAAATTAAGAAAGTCTGTTGTACTTTATATATACTATTTCTTTTATTAGTATAGATGGTATCAAAGATGTATTAATTTTATTGTTTGGATTTTCAGCGAGCTAATTAAAATGTTTAATTCTATTTAATTTAGATAGTAATTAATATTCCAGGTTGACAGGAAAAAGTAGTGAAATAATATTAACAGAACTGCAGAAAAAGCGGAATAGGTGATCCTAGCGGTGCCCTGGCACCAGGTACCAAGCCGCAGAGGCGCTCCATAGGCGCATGTAGTTATCACTTCCGAGCGATTGATAAACATTTTTCATTTAACTAGTCGCTAAATAAAACTCTATACTTCCTTTAAGTTTAAACTGTGTGCAGTGGAGATATTTTATAAGATGTTATTTTAAGGAACACAAATATTTTAAACTTTTTATGACTACTAGTGTATAGTGTATGAATTTCCATTCAACACATATAATCGAATAAGGCCTTTCCTAAATCATGATAAATATATTCTGAATACTATCTGGGCAAATAAATGTGAAATATTACAGAAAGTTGAATTTTTATCGTCCAGCTTTTAGGACCTATCCCCACCCCTTCCCCTCCAGCCATTTGTATGGCAATTTTTCTATTATCACATTTACAAGATCAAAGCTATTCACTTGATTATCTTTGACTATTTTTTGATAAATTAGCCTAATAATTGCGAAATATTATTACATGCACGAAGACACTTGTTTTTGGTTGCAGTGTTGCATTTGAAAAAATGAATCTATTTAGAAAATGTTATTTTATTTTCTATATTTTTTCCAGCTTCTTAATTTCATATTTTTAACTCATTTAGATATCACTTCATTAGATGTAATAAGAATCTCATTTAGAATAGAAATTAAAAGTGGGATTCGTTTTTTTTTTTTTTTTTTTTTTTATGACTGATTAATGATAGATTTCAAGACTAAATAGGCAGAATAATGATAGTTTGTAATCTAACAAAACAACTCAAATTAATTATTAATAATTTCATATAATTTTACATTATCTAATAAATAAAATAGCTGTCTGTTGTTTGTGAATCAGTGGAGAAAACAAGTTCCCATTTGTACCACCCTACCCATTCCCTCTATTTTTTTTCTCTTTTTTGGTGTCATTCTTTAATTTAAGTAAATTAAACGTTTCTCAAGATGCTGTGTAAGATATAGAAATAAAAAGAAAGTTTAAATTACATATTACCAAAAATAGAAGAATATATGTAATCTCATACATACACATATATATATTTTATCTATACATTTTTTGACTGGTTTGTTTATATTTATACATTATATCTCCTTCATTACATGTTGAATTGTTTGCTTTCATAAATACTCATGATCACGAAGAATTTATTTACCTTAAAAATAGTCATCATTACTGCAAGGGCTGATAAAAATATTTTTGGTGTGTAGTTATTTTAAAAAAGGAAAGTATTTTTTTTTTGTTTTTTTTTTTACCAGCGTTTTTCAACCCTTTAGTAATTTATTTTAATTTAGCTGTCAATTAAGTAGCAACAATTATAAGTGATCTCTAAAAAAGTCACAATTTCGGGAGGTAACATTGAAAAGTTATTCCTTTTAGGATTTATTATTACTATTATTATTTTCGTATAAAATAGTACTAATGCAAAATTTTATATTATGTATAATTTTGAAATTAAAATACAGTTGACAATTGTTTACAAACAATCGTAAAAAAATCAATAAAGTAATAAAACTCAGATTGTTTAAATTTTAAGTTAAAATATCTAATTTATAGATCTGATTTATATTTATCTCAGTTTGTACATAAACAATAATGTATCTTTTACACAATAGACCCAAAATTTAATTTTAAAACATTCTGTAAGTACTGATAAAAAATCTACAGAGAATTTACGGATATTCTAAGATAATCTGTGTATTTCTTTACTTAAACAAAAATGCAAATTAGCCTGAGTCTCACATTTTAATTAGAACTTTAATTAGAAACGCAAGTATGGCGTTTATTTCGGTCCTGTTAAAATACATTTGTGAATTTTTTAACATCAAAATTCCAAAAAATAAATGACCTTAAACGCGACAGTTGTTACTTTAGAAGCAATTATTCGGCTGTTTAAGTAATATTGGCTATTTTTAAGGCAAATACATTTTTCGCGACCACGCGTATTTATGTAAACAAACAATTCAACATGTATTCAATATATAGAGGATATATACATAAATATAAACAAATCAGATAAAAATATTGAAGATAATTACATATATATGAGATTACATACCTTTGCATAATGTTATTCCGTTTTATTTAATAGTAGAACTTCTATATTTTACACAGCACATTCTATCAGCACGTCTGCCGCCATTGTAAAATGGCGGTCCTCTCCCTCTCCTCACTCTCACCGCTTGTTTTTCGTTAAATACGCATGCTCGGTCGAAAAATCCTGGGTTGAAATTGCTGTAGACCAAGGTTGGGTTACTGAACCCGGCGTTAGATTTCAACCTCGAACTGGTTCAGTGGGGTTGACGGTGAATGCCATTTGAGTTTTCAACCCGGGTTTTCTGCATAACTCCGGGTCGAAGTTATTCGTGAATACGAGCGTTAGACTATTAAAACAATATATATATATATTTAGTTTTATATCATATTTTAGACCGTCGGTCACCGGTGACTGACGTGGCGCTTAACGTGTTAAATAGGTTATGTACCTACCTACGTTCTTTATTTCAAATAACTTAACTAGAAAAGGGAAAGGTTAGTTAACTAGCATATATTAGTTAAGTACCTATTATACTTCACTCTAAAATTGGGAGGAGTGAAAGGTTCACTTTCTGAAAGAGTGACAGGCATTTTTACTCTTTTTGGAGTGAATTTTATAAAAAAATACACTCCTTAAAGAGTGGAATTTTCCACTCTCTAGAAAGGAGTGAGATGTCTCACTCCTGAAAGAAGAGTGACTTACGTGTGCATTGCTTTTAACCAATCAGAGCAGCAAGGCGACGACACCCTTAAAAGATAAGAAAAATGATCACTTTTTTGTCCGCCATCTTACGATTAACAGATTAGGATATCATTAAAATTATTCTTATTGGAATATATAAAATAAAGGTAAGTCTTATTTAATTTTAAGCATTTATCCGTGTAGATATGGGGAATGTTAATATTATTACCTAATAGTTGTATGTTGTATAGAAAAAGATTGATCGTTAGAGTGTTCAAAAGTGATTGTCTGTTATATTTCTTCATGTAGCGGTTTGAAATCTTTCTTTTAACAATTGAATACGCACTAGAGATCTGCACGGGCCGGATCGTTCTCGGGCCGATTTTCACTCACGGAACTCGGGCCGGACCCGGGGCACACTTTTATCTGAAGGCTCGGGCCGGGCCTAGCTTATTTTTTCTGTACAAAGACGGGACTGGTTCATTCCGAGTCTTCATGGCCCAAAATTTTCAGTCCTAATTTTGACCCAGCCCGTATATGAAAATCGTTGTCTCAGCGTGGCCTGGTCTATATAAAGGTCAGTAAAATTAGGTCTGGCCCAAAAATTTTTGCAAAAAATGCATACATTTTTAAATCGCCATTATTCTACACTTAAACATTAAAATTTATTATTTTTTAGGAACACTAGATTTCTGCGCTTATTAAAATATAGCTAAATTAAAACATAGTAAAACGTGTGAAAAAGAACCTGCGTATGACGGAACCCAGTTTTAAACTCACTAACGTATTGATCCATGCATAATTAATATACTAATACATAAGAAAAGAATATATAATACATTTATACTCGCTAAGAAGGGAACTTGTCTATAACGCATTTTTTTTCTATATAATTCCATCTTACTGTATAGCATTTTCCAGATTTTTAACACTTCAAAAAAATAAAAAATTAATGTTTTGTTGAAATTCACTCGGGCCGGGCCGGGATCGGGCCGAGAGTTTAACTTTTTTTCCGGGTCGGGCTCGGGCCGAACTTTTAAGTTTTTTACCGGGCCGGACCAATTTTTTTTCTACGGGCCGGGCCGAATTTTTTTTTTTATGAGTCGGGCCCGGTTCTTGGAAATTTCAGCCCGTGCAGACCTCTAAGTGCACAATGCTAAATCAAAACTTCATTAGTTCAGGAAATGTGAATAAAAAAAAATGACTGTGCATATTTTATTCTTCCCTTTCAATGCTGTATTTACAAATAATAAAACTTTTGCCACGACCAAAACAAAAAAGTTTTGTCTCTTTCGTTTGAAAGGGTGACTGACTCATAACAGAGAAGATCTGGATTTTCTCAGTCGTAGGAGACACATTATCGAAAACATTAATTTGCCGTTCTATGAGTTTTTTTTTTTTTTTTTTTTTTTTTTGGTTTAATTTCGATTTCGGATTATATACAGTTAAGAATATTTATTATTGTTTGGGAGTTAAATAGAATATTTGATGTTTATGATATTACGAAAAGGTTGGTACAGTGAAACCTCCCTGTGCGACCAACTCTATTAGGCGACCACCTCCCTCAACGACCATTTTTTCATGGAACGAAATTTATTCCCATTGGCTCAATATTATTTTGACCTCTATTCAGAGACCATCCCAGTTGAACTCCCTCCATGAGAGACCGATTTCTTTGAAGAAAATGAAATAAATTCCGTTTTTTCCTGGTCGCTTGAAGAAGGTTTTATTAAAAAAATAATTCAGGAGAGGGCATTATTCAGCAAACTTCTAAACTAAGTTTAGATTTTTTTTTAAATCCCGGTAACTTTTAAGTGTTTAAAGCCCTTTGTGCCTTTTTAGGCAATGAATTTAACTCTGATTACAAATTAAGGCTGACGGTCAATAAACTCCTCTGCCCTGTTCTGTCGGAAAACTCCCAAAGAAATAGATGAAGTAATGAAATCGCCATTATTTGTTCCCGTCCACAAAAAAATGCATTTATTTACTGAACTTCGAAAGGACTTGGAAATAAAAATTATAAAATATAAAACTGTAAAATTAAAGCAAAGCTCAATGTGTTCATTTTTTAAACTCTGCAGTAATTAACTTATGTAATTAACTTTTATTTTGATACTTAAATTTTTATATTTTTTCCTAATGTGAAAAATAAATTTTAGTAACACTGTTACCATTTTTCAACAATTAAAATCTAGATTTAAACGTGACCTCCATTAAGAGACCACCTCTCGGAGCAACCAATTTTTATTGGAACAGTACGTGGTCGCTTTAGGGAGGTTTTACTGTATATTAATTTTTTTAAAATTGTATCTAAACATTTTTCTGCGAGTTATGATTTTAAAATTTCGAGACTGAGTAATATAAAAAAATTTAATTATAGATACTCTGCATCAGTTATTAAATTTCCTTCTATTATAAAAAAATTTTCTACGTTTTTGATACAAGTAATTTTTGGTGCTAAACAATAAAACATGATATTTAAGCATTGGAATAAAATGTTTTTTTATGCTTGTTTTGAAGTTTATGGATAAGACTGCTTTAGTATATTTTTTAAAAATGATCATATTTACTTACATAATACAGGACTGAATATTTTTTTAAGAGATTACTAATAACTACTTTTTTACATTCAAATGTTTTTCAAACAATAAGAATATTTCTAATGCAGTCATTTACTTTACTTTTAAGTTTGTTTTTTTTTTCTATTTCCGAGGTCAATCTTTTCCTATAAAACATATAAAATCTATTTTGCTCATAGTCACAAAATACAATATCTACGCGAATAAAAAATTTAAATTAAATATGGCTTATCGTATTAATTCCATTTTTCAGCAATAACAGACGAAAATTAGAAATCATGATTAAGTTAAGGAATATGTTTAAAAGAAAAATATATACATATTCCAGAGAACTCATAATTTAGACTCCATGTTCATATTAAACAAAACAAAAGCAAATCACAGCGGATAAAAAAAATTACACATTCTTAACGTTTAAATCATGCTTAGAACTTATTTTAAAAAGAAATGAGTTTATAAGCATTGCTTTTAAATGGAAAAATTAAAAATATTTTACAACAATAGGACTTTTCAGAAATAGCAATAATTTAAGAAAAAAGTTACGGTTTTATATTTAAAACAAAAATTAAAATCAAATCAAACATTGTTAAACATATAACATCCACCTATTAAAACGTTATTAATAAAACTTTAAAAGTAATATCTTTATAGGACATGCAGTAAAAGCAAACACAAAGGATAAGATTGGAATAAAATATTTTAGTTTATTTCTGTCAGTAATCTAATTTAAAATCGTATGTAACTTTAACTGAATTTTTCCTTAAAAGTTCAATTAGTGTTATAAACTATGAATTAAATAAATATTGCTAATAAAGTATTTTATTCCAATCTTTACCACGCTTGTATCTATTTTCATTGCATGCCGTAAAAGATGTGATTCTTTTAAAATGACCATAAAAGCAAAAGAAAAAAGAACCGACTACAAAAAAAATGAACATTCACTTCCATGAAAGAGTGACTATTCACTCCTACCAAGGGTGAAAAACCGCACTCCTTTAGCAAGAGTGAATAGTCACTCCTCCGAAAGAGTTATTATCCACCCCTGTTTAGAGTGAATAGTCACTTTCCAGGAGTGACTATTCACTCTTTCAGAGAGTCAAATATTTCACTTTTGCTCAGAGTGCATAGTCACTCTAAAGAGGTTGGGCATATTTTGAGTCCGCGGTAGAGTGACTATTCACTCCGGAGGAGTGAATAGTCACTCTTTTTTATTTATAGTGTTCATACAATACTAACTTAGAAAAAATATGTAGCTTTCCAGAATTACGTTGTGGAAAGCTTTGCATCTGGATAAAACGATGGGGCTAAGCGTGCATCTTAAACTTGTGCATATCTTTGCTCCAAGACGGAGGCGTGTTTTTACAACATTCAGTAGTATGTTGCTTAACCGGCTTCCCGCAAGTTTAAGCAAATGCAATCGTACTAAACTACACGGCATTTAGAAGCTAGGGAGCTTGCTTTCCCCCACTGAGTTTTTGGATTTGAATGAATTTGGTGTATTCCCAGCTAAACAATAAACTGAAATTTTACAAATGTTTCACCAAACTTCGAAAATTGAAACTTGATTCATTTTTTTGGCATGGGGCGCTACTTTTATCACAAGGTTTGAACACGCAATTACTGCACTTGAAACCAAACTGACACCTAGCAGTCATGATTGTAGAAATGTTGCTTCATATTAAATCAGCCAGTGTGTATCTTTGTCCCGTCCGTATCTTTAACTCCATCTACCCCATATGCGTATATATGATGCATACAAAAGCTTTGCGAAGATCGTAATTGTGGGGGACGCTATAACACAAAAGAACCCGAAATAATTTTTACTACGTGGAGCCGAAATCAGCCAGCGTTGAATTGCACCCTCGCAAAAAGGAAAAAAAAAAAAAAAGCAATTTATCAAATTGCAACGAACATTTGGAAAACGATTTTTTTGAAGACTAAAATTTAAGACATAAAAAATCGCACGGAGTTGATCATACATTACGTACGCCATGAATTAAACATTAATAGTGTTATTACACGTAAAAATTGCAAGCCAAAAATATCGCCTGCGACCCGTCAGATTTCATGAAACTTAAGTATTATCCACCTGAAACTTACGTAAATACCAAGCATTTCATTGGCTGTTCGGGAAAAGGTTTTTCCATCGTCAGATTTCCAAGAAGTCTGACGGCCCATTTTAAATGAAATTTCATTCTTAAACTTCTAAACATCCGACAATATTACTTTTTACACCGTCGGATAGAGAAAAAAATATGTACTTTTAAATGCAATTTGTTTGAAAGCTGTATCTCAATTTGTTTCTGAGTTATATATATATATATTTTTTTTTTTTTTTTTTGTAGTTTTTATTACTTTTTTGTCATAGTGGCAACAGAAGTATCCATCTCTCTTGAAAGTAAAGGTTAGTGTATAGACCAAGCAGAACACGAATAAAATGCGGATTAAACCAATAAAAACCTTCAGATATGCTTTTGATTTCCTACCCTGACGAGAATAATAACCATTTTTCCAAATGGTAAAAAAAAAAAAAAAAACAAGAGAGAAAAATCATGCGTCAAGCATAGATTATGAAACACTTCCCAACACATTCAGAATAATGTAACAAAACTTCATAGCTTAATAAGTTAAAATATTACGTCTAATTCAACCATATGGAAACTCATAACACATCCGAAAACCCAATTTCAAGCTGTTCCCGTCTGCAAAAGGAAAATTATTACAATAGTTTGAGCAGCACTTTATATGATTAAAACGGTCAAATTTAAAAGAGCAAGCCGAAATTGAAAACGCACCTCAGCAATTACAGTAGAACCTCTTTTATCCGAAACTCTTTTAACCGAAACTCTCGATTAACCGAAATACATTTTTAAAGCCCTTTTTTTCATATCACATTCTTTGTGTGCAAAATCCATTTTGAAGAGCTTTTAACTACCATATTCCTTGTGTGCAAGCGGTCCTTTCCGAACTACGAGTAAATATAAATATTTTCGACCACGTTTCTTAGAGTTCCTTTGAATTTAACTTGAGCTCCCGTAACCTGCGGAGTGGAACGAAGAAAACGAACAAATTAGCAATTCTGAAGCTTTTGAATGCTTTGCAAAAGGTTTGGCATGGCTGGAGCAGCAGGAAGACTGTGATACTGGTAAACTAATAATATTAAAAAACTACGTGATAGAGTTTCAAAGCAAAGGCAATCGAAACTGCGATAAACAAAACCTTTTTTCAAACCCTATGTAAAAGGTACTTAATTTCAAAATTAAAATTCAGGTAATTTATTCTTGTTTCTATTATGCTATTGCTTTATTTTTATTAAACAATTGTTACCATAATACGAAATATTGCATATATTTCTCCTTAATCTTAAAATTGAAGCATCCTCAATTATCCAAAAATTTCGATTTTCCGAATGAGGGTCGGTCCCAATTATTTCGGATAATCGAGTTTCTACTGTATTATTCAAAGACAGTATTGTAACGGATTTCTTTTGTGTGTCCCTGTAAATGAACGACAAATGCTATGAACACCCTATTCTGTCGTAATCATCTTATAGTGAAATTCGGTGATTTATATCAGTTTCAATAAATCTGAAACAGCGTAATGTCACTAAAATACTCTGGAAACGATTTTCCTCCATACATCACAGTGTAATGGAATTCTTTTGGGCAGCCCTGTAAATGAAATATTAATACCGCATACTTCATATGCGATACCAAACATCGTTAGGTGACCCTAAATATGGATTATAAATTACATGAAAATCCGAGCATATTTACGGGAGTTAGAGCGTGAACAGACGGCCATACGGACAGACGGACAGACAAACCGAATGCATAAACACTTTTCAACTTTGTTGGAAAATGTTAAAAACTATTCGCTTTAGATAATTGAGGACTATTTATGTCCTGCTCATAGAAGAGTGTAAACAAAAGCGCTTCGTGGAACAAAAAAAAAAAAAACTTTTAAACCTAAGCTCTATTATTTTAAAAAAAGACTTAACTTGAAAAGAAAAAGTAGTTAAGTAGATTACGTTAATCGAATATTGATCTACTTCATACAATACTAACTTAGAAAAAATATTACGCTTCTCACAACGTAATTTGGGAAAGATTTGCACATGGGTAAAATGATGGTGCAAAACTCCGCATCTAGCAGTTGTGCGTGCACATCTTTGCCCCACGACGTAAGCGGGTTTTCACCCCATTGCGCAGTTTAAACAAGTGCAATCGAGGTAAACTTCTGGGCATTTAGCAGCTAAAGAGTTTCCATTCTTCGCTGAATTTTTGGATTTATAGTTATTTTAAGTAATCTCAGCTCAACAGTCACTTAATTTTTAAAATAAAAAAATTGAAACTTACCTCATTTTATCTGAACGGAGTTCTACATTGTCGTAAGTTTTAAACACACAACTGGTACGATTGAAACCTAACTGCAGTCTACTGGTTCAAAGTTTTAAAATGTTGCGTTCATATTAAATTTGCCAGTGCGTGTTTGTGTCCCGTGCGTGTTTGTGTCCCGTGCGTGTTTTTGTTCCGTGCGTGTCTTTGTCCCATACATACGCTAGTAACCATACATACATACATACTAGTGGGCTCCCAAATGGTCCGCGAACTGTACACCAATATTTTTTAACAGAAAACTTCATGACAGGTTTCTACAGTATTTCCGATAGACTTAACCTCCGAGGATGATTTCTGTGCAATTTGGAAGAAAAATCTAAAAAGAAAATTTTTCTAAGAAAATATTGGTGGTCAGTTAGCCGACCATTTGGAAGCCCTGCCCTACCAGCTCGTTTATAGGTTGCTTCACGAAATTCCAGATATTTTAAAAACCTATGAGGAGTAAAGCAAACTTTGCATTTTGCTTGTACAAGTACAGCCGTTACGTCATTAAATAAATTAAAAAATTAATATTTATTTTTCAAGGTTTGAATTTATTTGAATTTCGTAATGGTCGTATCTGTACATGTAAAATGCAACGCTTGCTTTAATCCTCCAGCTTATAAACGCCGTGTTATACAGAGTGTGTCTGAAAAAGGTGTCAAAACTGTATGGGGTGATAGAATGCAACTTTTACGAGCAAATTTCTTAATAGAATGTATGGGAGAGGGGGGAAGAAAGGGACATTTTGTCTGTATAAGCTTATAAAATAATGACATTAAAGATATCACTTTCAAATTTGCGCCTACTTCTCGTCTAAAATTTTTACTTTGATACTACTAAAACCTCTTATCCTCAGGTACAGATTTTTAAAATACACTACGTGGCCATTAATGACCGGCAACTTTCAATTTTAGACATTTTGTCGAATATTTAAAAATGTACTTCTCAGATACTTCTGGAGTTTTAGGATTAAAAAGAACAAGTTTGACTTCATATTTAACAATACCGCTTTGATAAGGAGGACAATTTGGGGGCCAACAAAAAATTAAAGAAAAATAATAATACTTGAGATCACCCTGTAAAATAAAATGCACGAAATGATTTATCGCTGCGGAATATACATAAGCAAACATTGTACAATATGTGTATTCATTTGTGTAAGAATAGCACGTATATTAATAGAGATAATAGCGATTTATTTTTAATTTTAAAAAATCTTGCATGTTTTTTGCTTATAACATGCAGGGTTTTTAACCAAATTTAACGCCAGTTTCAGAAAAATTGGCAAAATGTAGTAGAGACAATATAGTGCAGTTGGAATATATATATATTAAATATTTAAGGAAATATGGGCAGTTGTATAAAATAATTTTTTATCTGCGCATGCGCGAAAGATAATAATTAACTTTTTGCATAATTTAATAGTCAACTCTATGTAGCAACAACTTATTAAAAAATATCAGTCAAATATCGTAAAAATTCAGAGAGATATCGGCTTTAGAGTGAGCTGTTTTTCAGTTTCTCACTAAAACTCGCTTAATGATAAGGGATTGACCACAAATTGTAATTTTTAAGTTATCAGACAGCGTTCGGAGCAAGTTTTTTGAAAAAGCTATTAAAACGTTGAGTGCCACGATGAATGACACTGAAGCGCTGAAAAATTTACAATGTTTTAAGTAATTTTTAAGAAAGTATAATCCTATAATAAATAAAAGGTAGGTAAATTTTAAATTAATTTTCAGTAATTACTTAAAACAATATATATATTTTTTAGTTTTATATCATATTTTAGACGTCAGTCATCGGTGAATGAAGCGTTTTAAAGGGAAAGTTCAGAGTCAGTCACCGGTGACTGAAGCTGCGCTTAACGTGTTAATAGTTTACGGTTATGTTTAGGAAGATTTTGACTCTAAACTACGATGAAAAGGAAAATATAGTCCGTACATTCATTACATTAACGTACATTGAGGAGTTTATGGTAAAATTTTATGAAATTTAGCCCGATACGCAAAAACAATCTACAGTAAATTCTATCGCATATATGGCTAGTTTTGAAATTAAGTGAAAATTTCACTTTGGTAATTTGTAAAAAATAAAAGTTCAAATTGTCTCGTTTAAGTTGTGTTTCCAACATTTTCTTATGGTTTTAGAGATAAATAAATCATGATTAGAGGTCAAGGTTAATTTTTTTTAATTTAAAATTAAATTTCATTAATCCTATAAACATAGAGGTGACACATTATTCGATGGAGGTGACAACCTTTAATAGTAGTGATGAATATAAGTTTTATTGTCCATTCACAAGATTGAAAAACATTTATGGTTGCGATATTAGTTTGTTTTGTTGTTTAAGAGGTATAATATGTTATTTCAATGAAATACAGATACTGAAATAACACATCAAAACAAAAACTGGATTACAATGCAGGTAAAGAAAACATACTCCTGAGTAACATATTAACAAAAAAGAAATTTTTATTAAATAATGTTGCAGTTTTAAGGGATTAAATCAAAGATATATTATAACCGATTGTTCACTTTCGGCTGTTCAACCACACAAATCAACTCTTCATATATAATGACTGCTTCTAGCTCTTTACTGAAAACAAATTTGTTCTTGGATCCCGAACATTTTGCATAATATTAACTTCTACGTAATCTTCAACGGTGGTAACTTTTGCTACACACAGTTTAACAGGACACTAATTGGAATCTTGTGCATACTGTGGTACTTCATTATTATTTTTTCAGAAAGAACAAGTCCAAAGGCTTTCTTTGACTTTTGAGACTTCTCATTTTTTTTTTCTAAATTTTTCTCAATTTAAGTATTTTAATGCGGAACCGAATATAAGACATTTTCTGACTTTAGAAGAAACATTTTTGACTTTCAATATTTTTTGTACCTTCTCTTTTGTACTGTTTAATTTTATTCTTTTACTTATGTTGTGTTGATATCTTTCCTTACATTTATCCTTTTCCCTTTTATATTTCAACTTTTCATAACTTTCATTTTTAAACTCTTTTTCAAGCAATTTTATTCTACTGTATGCCTTTGTTTTGTTTCTGTTAACAATTTCTCTACCGCTTTTTACCCGACTAGTACCTGTTTTACCTATCACATCTTTAGCATTCGCAATAGGATTGTTTATACTTTCTGGATCATCATCTGTTTCTGGAGTAGTAGAATTTAAAAGAACTTGCTGTAATTTTTCTTTATTTGCTTTCTTCTCTCGACTTTTCCTTGTCCTTCGTACCCAATTCTTTCTTTGTGCACGCTTCTGCTGTTCACTCAATTGAGATATAGCTTTAATTTTTCCTTCTTGTTTCATCTTGTAATACATTTTGCGTTCCTTTTTCTTACATTCTTCATACACTTCTGGATTTTCTTTAATTTTATCTCGTCTTTTCTGTTCTGCTTCTAGTTTGAATTTTCTTTTCTTCTGTACAGAAATCTTTTTGCCTTTTGGTCGAGCCATGATAAATAAAAATATTTTAAATTATTAATGTGCAGTTGGATAAAAATAAGTAGATTAATAGATAAATAGAAAATACAGCACTTTAAATATATGACTGCAAAAAGCCCTAGAGTGGCCATATTATTTTATTATCTATCTATATTATAAAGGACAAACATATCTGTGCGTAACGCATACGTCATTCTGCGAATGGCAACACTCTGAAATTTGAAATGAAATTTCGATTTTCGCTACTGCAAATTTTCAAACTTCTAAACATCGCACAGTTTCAATTTTTACATCATAATATACAGAAAAAATGTACTTTTAAATGCAATTTGTTTGAAAGCTCTATCTCAATTTATTTTTGAGATATTAATTTTTTTTATAGTTTTTAGTACCAATTTTGTAATTGTGGCAACTGAAGTACACTATTTCTATTAAAAGTAAAGGGAAAATAGTCATGGTTTATTTATTTTTATTGATTATATCCTTATTGATGCCATTTTCACATTACAAATTAAAGTAACTTTTTTTTATCATTTTCGAACAGAAAATGACGTCAGCCATTAAAAAAAAAAATAAACACGCATTCTTCTTCATAAATCAGTTACATTTCAATACTTTTTACATTACGCTGATACTGAGTTTGAGACGCTAGGCAAAACGATTCAGTGAGTAAAAAATGATGTCATGTTTAAAACAAAACGATCATTTTCTTTGGTAAAACTAAATATTTGGCAAATACTATGACAACTAAAGGCAAATTTCTGAATTTTTTATTCGCGGCTACTGAGATTAGAACTTAAAGTTTGTGAGAATGTTCACATGCAAAGTTGTATCGGAAAGACGTGACTTTAAGTTTGGAAATACATTCATTATTGTGCGTTAAAATACTTTTAAATTGTGAATTTGAGTGGTGTGTATGTAAATTTTAAGAATGTGAAAATAACGTACAATTTAGATTTTATGGGGGGAAATTTTATGACGTGACAAAGAACTGATTTTAAAAGAACCTTTTTACTGATTTTTCATCCCGTAAAAACAAACGTAAGAGCCTCAATCAATAACTTCATCCTAGTTATCCATCTTGATTACGTATTACAGTATTACGTAATACAGTTTAATTTTTCAATAATTTAAGCAGTTTTTGGAAATAATATTTTGGTAATTTTGGGTTAAAAATATCATTTGTTTTAAGAGTTAGACAATCAATGTAAGATGAATTTTTTATTGAAATTATTTTTGTAGGTTTGTCATAAATTTAATTTAACAGTTTCTTTCTAAACATTTTAATTCGTCGAATTTCGACGGGTTCGAACTCGTATATATAAAAGAAAGTCTGGATTTTGTATTAATCAACGCGCAGCCAAAACTACTGATCCTAAAATCTTGAAAATTGGGGTAAAAATACTTCTTATGACAAAGAGTGCCGCTAAGAAAGTATTTTCTAAAATTCTATCCCTAAGGAGGGTAAAAAGAGAAAGAACTTTTAAAAAATTCCTTAAAAATCCGATTTTATAGTTAGTTTTCAACTGATGACATATTTTGGTGTATTTTTGTAAGCTGAATCGAATGGTACTAACCAAACTCTTTTAAGTCCAACAGTTCGTGTGATATTTCATATTTTTCTAATTTCGCAATGTCTTTGGCGCCAAAATATCGAAATATCGAACATTGCAAGTGATAATTCATCCATATTCATTTATATTGTATTTCCGTTACTGTAGCAACGGAAGAAATTCAAATTAAAACTTTTTGTTAATTCTTTTGGTTAAGAAATTAAAACGGCTATATGAGTTTGAAAAAAATAAATTACAAATATCTTGGAAAAAAAGAAAAAATACATTAATTTTATTTAAAATACAAGGAAGCGATCCACTTAGAAATTAACATTATAAAACGAAAATATTTAAAAATGAAAGCAATGTTTGTACGACTTTAAAAATTTTCTGGTACTTACATCCGGGCTATGTCAGATACAACTGCGCCAAGCATGGCATTACATGAATTACAGCAACCCTTATTTTTTGTCCATTTGATAGTTTATTTAGTATAGTTTTAACTTGATTTTATTATTACTAGGGGGGTAGGCCCCTACGAGCTACGCTCGCCAACCCCCGTCCAGACACCGCAGACTCTAAATGCACGCTAATGTGATCGGCTTTAAAAAGATTTCGAAAGATTGAATTACAATTTAAAAAACAGTGGCGATCTCCCTATAAATGGATTTCTATTCATTTCTCTTTGATTGGGGAAATTTTAACGCCAAATCCGCTGCGGTACTACTTGATTATCCCGTCGACTAATTTCGCCAAATTATATAAATCCCCAAACCACTCGCCAAATTATACAAATTGACATAATTTTTATTTTAAATAACGAAAGAACAAATAAATTAGTACAACATTAATAAAAATACAAATAAAACGTCGAAATAAAAATAACTTGATGACGTAGACACGTGTAATAACATTTCAAAATAAGCTAATATAAAAGGAATTAAGTAAACAGAATCTTTGTCTCCCGGTATTTTTTAACAAAGCAAAAAGAAAGTTCTTTTAAATGAGACATTTTAAATTAATCGTTTTTAATCTGACGTAATTTTGACCAAACTATTCTTTCTCTTTTTAATATTCACGTGAAAATACTTGTGTTAGAAATAAAATATTATTTGCGCTTTCCTAAGAAAAATAGCTGAAAAGTATCCTCTCAAAATATCAAATAAATGTCTAGCGCAATTTGTAAATTTAAACCGTTTTGCAATATTATTTTGTGTTCATTTTATGTAATAACTGTAATGTGACGTAAATATGATGTAATTTCTCTTATTTAAGACTTCTAACACATGTTAATAAATTTATTATTTTACAAATTCCTTTCTCCCTTAAAATTCACGTGTAATTATAGTTTTTATGACGTAATTTTTAATAAGTTCCTGCTTTTTGTACATAATTATTTAATTCTAATTCCAAATGTTTTTTCTGTTTATAATAGTCACGTGTAAATAAATTTTTAATTTATTACACGTATAAATATATTTTTTTAAGCAAACATTATTGTTTCCGCTGTTTATACAGTTGGCAACAGTTTAAATTAATATCACTTTCTAAAATCTGTAAAAAATATCTCTCGAAATGCTGAAAATTTGAATTTAAAATAGATATAAAACCTCGAAAAATGAGTCAAATTAAAAAAATAAATCAATTCTGCACACCGGGAAATTATAACGTATAAAATGAACTAAAAATTATTAAATTCCGATGTATAGTTTTTGCTATTATAAAACTTTTTTAGTGGAACGATTTTGTCCAACTTTAGTATTAAATATCTCTTAAAATAATTCTTCGATTTGAAAACTGTCTGCATCAGCGTGTTTATCAAACATTTCTGTATAACACTACCGATTTTCTATTTTTGTATGCATTATTTTTCTTAATATTAACGAAGAAAGACCTCCGGTCACAAAAAATTCAAAACCGGCGGCGGTGACAGCGGTAGTTACTTTTTTTTTTTTTTGAATAGAGAGATAATTTTTTTAAATTATAGTTTATAGTATGTAGTTTTATGTTATATATTTTATTTATTTATTTACTTAAAACAATTTGCCATTTTTATCAAGGTTATGTATTTAAGAATGTTAAATTACTTTTTTAACGTAATTGGCAAACGATAAACAAGATTGGCAATTGTCAACCATTTTTGGCGATCTATCTCATGCTCCGAATAATGCGTAAGTATTACTTTTTCCAGTGGAAGAAATTGGAATTGAAATAATACATCGCGATTTATCATTTGTTCCTGGATAAGAAGAAAAAATGGGTACTTTTATGTCAGCTGTATCCGTATGTAAATATCGCCATTAGCATTTTTAAAATTGCCAATAGCAGTAGTTACATTTCGCGTATGTAAATTAAAAACAATTCTTTGATTTAAGTTATGGCATTATTTCCTATTGTTTTACTTCAATGTTACTTCAATGTTACTTCTCTTTCAATGACATTAGTGTAAAGCATGTATTATAAATGAAATGTTTTTATTTTGAATGAAAATAATAAAATAAGAATAAGATATGGAAACAATCTTTGTTGATTTATTACTTGCGCCTGGCTAACATAAAAGTATCACAAAAGCCATATATTCACCTTTCTTTGGTTAGTTGTTCATGGAATTTCTGGTTAACCTTCCGTAATCGGATACTTCTTCAATCGGTGTATTAATTACAATGTTGAAATCATCGTTTATGTATGAAGCGAAAACTTCATGATGAATTCTATTACAGAAAATCGTATCATCATCATCTACTACATATTTAAAACGGAAATTTGCATTTTATTCCTATTCTTTATAATATTTTGATAGGATATGCCAGTATTAGTTAGGTATTGTATTTGGAACGGTTTTTATGTATATACACAGTGTTCTCGTTGCTTAGTTTTAGTTATAGAGCTATTGGAAAAGCTATACAGAAAGGTGAACGCAATTATAAAAGATACATCTACTGTAATTATATAAAATGCAAATTTGCTTTTCCTTCCACCCATTTATAATTTGAGTTTTGCTGGATATACTTTGATGGGACTTACACTGTTAGTTAGATTATTTTTTGTGGATGGTTGGTACTTCTTGCATGGATGGTACTTCTCTGTAGCAAAGTTTTCTTCTGGGTTATTGTTTTTCTGAAGCACAAACTTGGCAACAAATCAGATTGCAGAAAATTAGATTACAAGAGAAAGTTCCAAAACTAGGTGAACCCGAATGTGAAAGATTACCTTTTATTTAAAGTTCTACTGAACGTATTTTGATTGGAGTTGCACAGTTAGGTAATATTAGGGATTGTTGCAATATTTGACATGTCATTCTACATTTTTAGTTATGGGGCTGAGGAAAGTTCTCAGCGGTATAATTGAAAAAAAAAGCTAGGATAAAATCTGCAGGCAGAGGGTATACATTAGAGAGTATATATGTTATAGCTATGGAGTGCAGAGTTTCTAAAAAAAAATCCAGAAGGTCTACGGCGTATAGTCTCTGCTACATTCCTGAAAATTCTATAATCACGTTAACTTGATTATGAAAGCTATATTTAACTATCAACTTCAAATATAAAATAAAAAGGGCAATTTCGGTCCGACCGCTTATAACTTATCTACTGAATTGATTTTGATGGGGCTTACATTGTTAGTTAGATAATTTGCAGAAAAGGTGTTAGTACAAAACATAATGTTCTACGTTGCTTAACTAAATAATTATGGGTTAAGATCTAAATTAGATGAACCCAATTTCGAAAGATTGGCTCTTTTTTTTTTAAGGTTCCGCTGAATGAATTTTCACGGGATTTAAACTGTTAATTAGATTATTTTTATGAAATGTTTCGGTACATTTTCCAGTTTAAAAGATCCTGCTAAGTGGATTTCGATGGAACTTGCTCGGTTAGTTAATTTTTCTGTGAATGTTTTAGTATAAAGCACATATCATTCGCTTGGTGTTGCTTGGTCGTCGGGTTGCTTGATTATAGAATTAAGGCTGCATGTTTTAGAATCAAGCGAACCAAATTATGAACGATTAGCCTTTTCAGTATGTCCAATTAACAGATTCTTATGAGACTTGCATTGATAATTTTTCATGAACCCTTTTAGTACATTATATATTGGTCTATCGTTCTTCACCGAATACTACACGAAATGATCAACGAAAGAAATTGGACCTTAACAGCCTAAATTTTGTATGGCTCAAAAGATATAATAGCGTAATAACGTTCATATTAATAATTAAAAATCTTACGATACTCATCAGCGTACATGTAAATAAAAACTATTTTAAAAATACATTACAAATTATTCCCAACGTTTCGTACTCTTTCTAACGAGCCATCTTCAGGGGAGAGAGTCCTTGACCACCTCGGAGCGAAGTTTCCAACTGCACTTTCACGGCATCACAACTAAAAACATTACGGTAACTGATCATTAACACAACCAAAATCAGTACTGCGTTGGATATGGCGCCATCTGTTGTTAGGCTAACACACTACAATAAGAAACGATACGTTCATATTGTTTTCACCAATTAGATTGGGCATTCCAGGTAAATGCCCATATTGCTTTAAAACGCATGATCAAATTCACAGATATATTTCGTTTGATTCAAGGTTTCTTTAGAAAAACTGACCAGCGTAGCGTGCGTTAGGCTGCTAGTATTATATATTAAGCAAATATTTTGTGTGTTTTTTCATTTATGAAATTACGTAGAATAGAAAAACTGAACATTTAAATTTAGTTCTATTTTTATTTTTTATTTTTTTAAGTTTAGGAGATCAGGAAATTCAATAAGAGGCTTTAAAATAAAGTTTAATTAAATCTAAAATTCAACCTGCATTGAAAGAAATACTGAAAGGCACCATTAAATCAAAGTTATAAAAAACTCAATATTTTAGAATTAAGAAATTTTCAGTTTCAAAATTTTTTTTATTAATATAAAATTATCCAATAAATACAAATATAGATTCAATAATTAAAAATATACTCTAAGCACCCTTAAAATATTATTTACATCAATAAATGTCACATCCATGTATCAATATCACCTTCATGCTACAACAATGGCATGGAGGTGACATATCTGATATTAGGCCTAATATTTTCTAAACTATGCACAGCATTAACATAATGCTACTTGGATACAAAATTAAATAAAGCAATTTAAAGCTACTTATCAACAGAATTCTGTTATTTTGAAAACTGACATAATTAATGAAGCCATGGAGTTGACATCCAATTAAAGTACCCTATGACAATTAAAAGTTTTTAAATTAAAACTAGATGAAATAACAACTTACCATGATTCAGAAATATTCCATCCAACAAATCGCTTCCAGTACTTAATTTTAATTCCAATTTCTAGATTATTCTGCCATCTAGTGGATTTTTATATAACTATAACTGATATGTCATGGAAGTAGCTATAATTCTGGGGACAGAAGTGTCTTGGTCTGTAATTTTTAAAAAATAATAAATATTCAAAATTTTCTTTTAAAAAGTAAATAAAGTTATCTATTTTTTAACTTAATATATTTCATATGGTTCTTTTCCTTTATCTTATGGGATATATTCATGTTGTAAAGTAAAAACAGTCATGGAGGGACATACCATGGAGGTGACGTTTAGTAGGATTTTAATTTTATTAAAATAGTTTTAAATTTCAAATTTATTCTAAAGTATTTTTAATACCAGTTTTAGATGTGCCTTCATAGATTACCTATTTACTTGAACAATTATTTGCATAAAAGTACAAAAAAATTGATTGGGACTCAAATTTCCACTTAATTTCAGAACTACCCATATATGTATTTTCTGTATACATGTAATTTGTATGACAGTGGTAAAGATAATAAATTAAAATCTAAGATATGCATTTTTCATGAGTTAAGAGTCAATAACTTGCAATTTGATTTTTATAGTGATATTTCAATAGCTTTTTGAGAAATTACGTTTTGCGTATTGAATTTTCCCAGAAAAGTGCATTTTCCATAAAATACATTTATTTAACTGAAACACTTACTTAACTATTTTAAACTTTATTTAACATTTACTTAACACTTTTGTGAATTGGAAATTTACTGTACTTATCAATCAAGGTTTTTTTTTTTTTTGAGCTAAGGTAGCAATAAAAAATAAAAAATAGTATACAAATTAGGATATCTGATTACGTTTAAAATGAGATTTTTGTCAAAAATTTTCGTTTTCTTTGTATTACATTTTATTAAATCCCACATTTTTAACTTTCCAAATTTGCGCTTATATTTATTGTATTATAAAAAAAATCTAAGTTATCAGAATTTAAAAACTACTTGATCTGTGAATGAAACCGGAAGTCCCAAACGTTTCAACATTAAATTTTTTCCCCTTCGAACAAAAACCGACAATACTGTCGTTTAGATATAAACTGCACAAAAAAAGACCTTGATCGATAAATACAGTAAATTTCCAATTCACATAACTATTAACTAAATGTTAAGTAAAGTTTAATATAGTTAAGTAAATGTTTTAGTTAAATAAATGTATTTTATGCAAAACTTTTCAGTGAAAATTCCATACGCAAAGCGGGATTTCTCAAAAAGCTATTGAAATATGACTTTAAAAATGAAATTGCAAGTTATTGACTCATAACTCATGAAGAATGTCCAATATATCTTAAATTTTGGTTTATTGTCTTCACCACTGTCATACAAATTACGTGTATACAGAAAATACATATATATGCGATAGAATTTGCTGTCGTGTGTTTTGCATATTGGTCTAAATTTCCCAAAATTTTACCATTCAATTTACCTAAATGTAATCAGCGTATGGACTATATTTTCCCTTTCATCGTAGTTTAGAGTCAAAATCTTCCTAAACATAATCGTAAACTATAATTAAATAGATTTTCCAAAAAACTTGCTCCGAACGCTATCAGATAACTTAAAAATAACAATTTGTGGACAATCCTTTATCATTCAGCAAGTTTTAGCGAGAAACTAAAAAACAACTTACTCTAACGCCGATATCTCTCTGAGTTTTAACGATATTTGACTAATTTTTTACTTACCCATCATACGTAGTATAGAGTAAGTCTTGTAATCGTTTTAAAAATCGAAAATTTTTTTTGACGGATTTACACGTTTCAGACACTGGACTTTCCGAAAAACATATTTTTAGAAAAAAAATTTGTCCGTCCGTCTGTATGTCTGTGTGTCTGTAATCGCTCTATCTCCCGAACAAATTGAGATAGAAACTTGAAATTTGGCGTGTACTTAGGGAGTAATAATAGAAAAAAGCCTATTGAATATCAGTAACCTCGATTAACCGGAACTATTCTTTTCGGACTCTTGAAATATTCGTTCTGATTAAAGGTATACAAAAATTTTCGAAATTGTTTATTTGAAGGAGTGAATATAAAAGACAATAAATAAATTTTGCATCATGAATGAACTTGATCGGATAATTAGTTACCGAGATATTTGTAATTCTATTTTTCACACTCTTCGATTTTTCCTGAACCTGTATTTCATTCAAATTTCAATTCAAAGACATATTTTAATTGGAAATGAGACGCTTAATCCGACGCAGTAAACTGTTAGTTAATAGGATTATAATTTTTCGAGTTATAAGGATGTTTCTTTTACGCAATTCGGTACTACTCGATTATCTCTCCGACCAAAAAACTCTCGCCAAACTATATTAAATGCCAATAATGGCTTATCGTAAATGTCAAGCATTTAATGCCTCTCCATACCTAAAAGGTGGTTTACCATAGGGGAAACCCTGTTCTGTCGCCAAATACCGCCAAATTTGGCTGCCAAAATGAGTCGCCAATAGTGATGCCAAATTGGCGGTATCTCTAATATTTCGCCAAATTCCCGTAGACTTCCATTGTAAACCAATAGCGTTTCCTTGCTTACAGAAAATCAACAAATTGAGATATTTTAATTCAACAAAAAGTAATATTAGCTTAAGGGGTTATATTAATTATATATAAGGAAGTCCAAATAAATTAAATTATGAATAAAAGTAACATGGTACAATGCTTAGCAAATATCACATGTTTTATTTTCATATTTTATATTCTCTATATCCATGATGGGTAAGTATTACGGTGGCCCCCAACGACTAGTTTTAATATGTTACTCCATAGAGTTGACTATTAAATTCGCAAAAAGTTAATTATTATCTTTCGCGCATGCGCAGATAAAAATTATTTTATACAACTGCCCATACTTCCTTAAATATTTAATATATTTATATTCCAATTGCACTATTTTATTTCTACTACATTTTGTCAAATTTTCTGAAACTGGCGTTAAATTTGGTTAAAAACCCTGCATGTTATAAGCAAAAATCATGCAAAAAAAATTTTTTTTAACCGCTATAATTCTATTAATATACATGCTATTATTATACAAATGAATACACATATTGTACAATGTCTGCTTATGTATATTCCGTAGCGATAGATCATTTCGTGCATTTTATTTTATAGGATGATCCCAAGTATTATTTTTTTTCTTTAATTTTTTGTTGGTCCTGTAATTGTCCTCCTTATCTAATTGACGTTGATAAATATGAAGTCAAACCTGTTCTTTTTAATCCTAAAATTTCAGAAGAATCTGACAAGTATATTTTTAAATATTAGACAGAATGTCTAAAATTGAAAGTTGCCGGTCATTAATGGCCATATAGTGTATATACGTATTTTTATAAATTGGGAGAAATGTCCCTTTTAACCCCATTGTAGGGAATGAAAGAGACACTGTGCGGGGTTGAAAGGGACACACATCAATAAAACACGGTTATGAACATTTTTTTTTCTTTTCATTTTGCAATTACATTATTAAAAACAAATAATTATATGCAAATAAAAATAAAATGTATTGCAACATATGATAAAATATAAACAAGGAAAATAACATGTTTAGGCCTACTTGACTAAGAAAGATTTAGCTCTAGCTGTCTCACCACCAGTTACGGGTTAATTAACTTCACCACAATATCACTAATATTCACGTCATGCATGTCAATAGTATCAGTAAATACAAAATGATTTTATTCTGGGGTTTTTTTCTGAAAAAAATGTACTTTGAATTCATTACGAGTGTTTTTCTGGAGTTTGTGGCGACAGGAATATCACCATAATTGTTCCATTACCTTTTGCAATATTTATTGTCTTAATATTTATATTGCTTTCATAATTATCGAATAAGAGAAGCGCAGGATCAGTTTTGGAACAACTAGAATATTATTTAATTCACAATTGCTTTAAAAAACTTCTGCGGTCATTGACCAACTGTGATGAGCAAGTCCAAGTTTTTTGGATGGGGCACCTCCGACCAGGAACTCCTTGAAATTCTTTCTTGGGAAAACAAATACTGTTGATCAGAGTTACCTAATGTAGAAACAAAACACAAAAGTGTGACAAGTTTGTCACGTTCAACTGATGTTACGTCAGAAAATTGTTTTTTTACTACGTTTCGCTACTGTATTAGGTTGTTTGTGCTCTGTCATTAAGCCTGTTTTATCACAGTTATATATTATATTTTGTGTAAATTTATAGCGATCCATAACAAACTGAAGGTTTAAAAAATATATCAGCATTAGCTTTGTTGAAACTTGTACTTCTTGTTAAACTAATGGCTATAGGTTTCTTAAGAGAAAGTAAAGAATTTCGTTGAGTAAAATCTTGGAACCAGAAAATTCCAGCTTGCTTCTTTGTTTGCAAGATAGAGACGTATTTGGAGAGTTCAAAGCAATTGAATACTCATATGCAGAGTAGTCAAACAATAGTTGACATTAGATGCTTGGAGCAAATATGAAGCTAACTCTTTTTATTGAGCTTCACTAAAGGAAGCTTGATAGGAACAGCCTGAGGGTCAACCTGAAGGGTTGAAAGGGACAAGTCCCTTTCAACCCCATACCCACCTAACGAATTGAAAAATGTATTCATGTATGGGAGTATTTTGCCTAACAAAATATACTAATATTCACATAAAGTGCATACTTTACAGTGCTAAATAACACAACTATTATAATGCTAAACATAATATTACTTTGTTAGAGGAAAAAAAGAAAAGCAACATAAAAATTTACTTTTTTATATCAAAAACAGATTTTGCTTTCATCCCCTATAACCCTGCTGATGTTAGTTATAAGGATTATTAAGGCAGAACAGGTATCGTCATCGATTGAGGCAAAATTGAAACTTTGTACATTTTATTTTCTACCTGAAATTTTGAGTGTCCCTTTCCTCCCCAGTCTCCCCTATTGTCGGAACGCAAACGGTGAGAAGTTAAAAGAAACTTTTCCATTGTCACAGTTAAAGAATTAACACAAGAATGAGAGGAGATACTTCTGAAAAACATTTTATGTAATTCATGCTCAAAGAAATTGCTCAAAAGTTCTTCCGCCAGCACGCTTCACACTTGCGGGACTGACATACATTTGTGAAGGAATTTCCTGAATATCGCCAGCAGCAATCCTGGCAACTAGATCCATATCAGTTACAAAGGGGCACTTGTATATTAGGCTTTTCATATGGCCCCACAGAAAAAAGTCCAAACACGAGATATCCGGCGATTTTGGTGGCTATGGGACCACCTCGACCAATCCATCGCCCTGAGACAGTGGAAAACTACCTTTTAACTTCTCACCTCTTGCGTTCCGACCATAGATTCTATGACGAAATTTGCTCGAATAGCTGCGTTCTATTACCCCGAAAATTTTTGCCCACTTTTTCAGTTATACCCTGTATATTCCACAAATGGATTGGGAAGCCATATTATATGTTCATAAATTTACCGGGTAGGGAATTATAGGAAATTATTATAATTATAGGAACAGAGGTATTAGGAAATTTTTATTTTGTAAAGAAAATTTAAATTCTAAACCGATGATGGTGTCACTAAATATCTCTAATCACACAATGATTAATTGATGTTAGCGAATCAAAACAACTGCTTTTCTTCTCTTACCAAAAAGCTTGATGTATTTATGCGAGCATTTTCTAGGAATATGTGTATTTTCTAGGAATATGTGTAACTTTGGCGTATAAAAACTTTATTTGAAAGGAAATATGTGTGACCAGTCATTAATCGCAGGTTTTATTAAAAATCTTGTTGCCTACTAACTATGTATAGAACTTGAGTCAGTCTTCTTTTTCATTAAACTTCACTGCTGATTGCGGTTTCATAGATAGCTGCTTTTTTTCATTTTCACAGTTTAACTTGTAATTTTTAATTTAACTATAGATCCTAGAGAAATTTAGTTTCGTTTGGAGCCCAAGAACTACCGCTAGAGACTTCTGAATAGATGAGTTTTAACACTCAAAGTACAAGGCTGGTGTTGCCGGTGACACCAGAAGGGAATTTTTGTATGTGGAGGTTAGTACCCGTAAGGCATGGTGACGTCACGGCGACGTCGTTGTGAAGTCACACTGTGATTTTGTGACCGTCGATGTGACGTCATAGTGACTAGAATGCGAGGTCGTTATGGCCGTTTTCGAGGGCGTTTGTGACGTCACATTGTGACCAGTCTGTGAAGTCACGGTGTGACAAATTTGTGAAAAGTGTGTCATTTGTGACTATTTTGGCATTAATTTTGTGACGAACCTGTGACGACAGCGACAATGTTTTGACGTCACGCTGTGACTAATTTGTGAAATATGTGTCATTTGTGACGAACTTGTCATAAACAATGTGATGATTTCAAATGAAAATCAAATTTCAAATTAATTGCTTAAAAAGGCAAAGGCCAATATAGAGAAAAAGATTCCAAGCCGGGACTCGAATCCGGGCCATCAGTGTAGCGCACTGACATTCTACCGACTAAACCACATGAAACGAGACCCAGTCTGGAAAATTTCTTACTAGTACATGTTTGCAAGGCTACAAACGCAGCACAAGATGGAATATTTATCGTGAACCGCCAACATCGGGTAAACACGAAACTTAATTAAATCCAGCCTCGATTCAAACTATATAAATACTTGGAAATTTTTCCATAGAGAACCATTCGCCTTGCATACAATATTTCAAATGAAAATCAAATTTCAAATTAATTGCTTAAAATGCAATTTTAATTTGAAATTTGATTTTCATTTGAAATATGCAAGGCGAATGTTTCTCTCTGGAAAAATTTCCATGTATTTATATAGTTTGAATCGCTGCTGGATTTAATTAAGTTTCGTGTTTGCCCCATGTCGGTGGCTCATGATATATATTCCATCTTGTGCTGAGTTTGTAGCCTTGCCAACATGTAATAGTAACACATTTTCCAGGCTGAGTCTCGTTTCATGTGGTTTAGTCGGTAGAATGTCAGTGCGCTATACTGGTGGCCCGGATTCAAGTACCGTTATGGAATTTTTTTCAGTATGTTGGCTTTTGCGCCTTTTAAGCAATCAATTTGAAATTTGATTTCCATTTGAAATATTGTTTGCAAGGCGAATGTTTCTCTCTGGAAAAATTTCCAAGCATTAATACTGTGATGATTCTTGTTATAAACACTGTGATGAATTTTAAAATAAAGTTTGGTTTGAAATATACAATATTATCTTTTTACCGTACTTTTTAGCAAAGTATCGCTATTTTGGAGTCCTATTCTTCTAAAATACTTTTAATTTTTACACTGAAAAAAACAATGCTTATCAACTGGCATCCTTTTTTATTAAGTTCTAAGCTTGATCTTGAGTTCAAGCTTTATATTAAGAATGTGTAAGTTTTTATGTGTTGTGATGTGTTATTATTTTATTAAATACGAACCTGGAGTCTAACGGATATTAATATATTTCCTATTTAAAGAAGAATAAGATAAGCCATATTTATTTAAATTTTTTATTCCCGTGTATATTGTATTTTGTTAATAGGAGCTAAATAGATTTGGTATGATTTATAGGAAATGACTGATCTGGGAAATAGAAAAAACAAGTAAGAAAAATCATGCGTTAAGCATAGATTATAAAGCACTTTCCAACGCTTCCTGAATTCTTTAACTAGACATCGTAATTTAAGGAAATAACGTAAATAAGATAACTAAGTAAATATTTTAGAAAACGCATAAAACATTTGAAAAACTGATTTCAGCAGTTACCGTCCATAGCAAAATATGTTTTCCAATTCTTTTGAATAGCCCTGTATTTAATCTGTAGGTTGATATATACAAGTATATAATGTGAAAATTTAGTTTAGCAAGAAAACGCATAACAGGTTGAAATTCTCATTCAGCAATTTATACTAATAGATGAAAACATACTTGAATACTTTTGTAAAACCCTGTAGTTTACCTAGAATCTTTATTACACGCCACTATTTAGTTAAAATTTAATTCAAATTAAAACACTCTTAAAACTGCTGAAATCACATTTCCAGAAATTATAATTTATAGACGGCCATATATCCATTTCCTTGCGTGACCCTGTGTATCATTTTATCCATATTCTACAAACATTTCTTAGTAAATTAAATGCAGTTCAACATAAAAATCCATAACTCATCTAAAAAACAACTTTAAGTAATTTGCGCCCATACCCCGTAACTCTTACGTATACTTTTGTGTAGCCCTGTATACGAATTATAGCTTTTATATACTCCATATACTATGCATAAATATAGATAATCATAAAAGCGCATATTATAATTAAAAATGCATTTCCAGCAATTATCGCTAATGAACAGTACAATATCAACTTTTATAAATATCATAAATTATAAATATTTTTTTATAAATATTATAAATATCAAATTTTTAAAAGTATAATAAAGCAGTTTAATCTATAAACTTGTTATCAGGCATAAAAAACACTTTATTTCAATGCTTAAATGTCATATTTTATTTTTTAATGCGAAGTATCGAACGTGTATCGAAAACGTAGAAAATGAGTTTACAATCAAAGAAAATTTAATAACTGATTCTGAATGTCTACAATTAAATGTTTGATTAAAATCACGAACAGTAAAAACGTGCTTACATACAATTTAAAAAAATAAATATACCAATTTGAAAAACACTAAATAATTAGTATTTATAATTGTACTATTAAACAACAACAAAGTACAATAGATGAATTAAATGTATTATTAGATTTAACAATTTCTCAAAAATCTCTCCATATATTACAAGGAATTCCTATTATTTTATAATTTTGGCAAATGTTAAATCTGAAAACATTGATATGAAGATTTAGGATTTTAAATAATAATTTAAAATATTATTAGCAATGAAAAAAAGTCTTTCAAAAGTTTCACTATGTATGTAAAACGACATTTCCCATTCAGTATAATATTAATTTCTAATCTGAAAAACAAATCCAGATTAGTCTCTTTCTATAGGTATAATGTAAAACTATTTAACTCATCTCACCAAATATACAAAACAGGAATAAACAATTTAAATTAAATAAGACCTACTTTTTAAGCTCCATAAATTAATTATTAATATCCGTGTGTATCCGAAAATGGCGACGTCTTTTTCTTCCATTAAAAAAAGCACACGCAACAGCTTACATTTTAGACTAGTACCTTACCGCATCTGTTAGAACAAAAAAATCTCTGTTTACCCTGCGGTATCGTGGCAAACGATTTTCGGCAGGTGTTAGTTTATTTGCTTTTATATAAACATATTTGGAACTTACATGTGCAATCATTTTATGAGACTGTCTGTATTTAAATTTTTGTATTTGAAGAATTTTCCAATGTATTTTACCTTTTCTTTTTATCAGTTTTAACCCCCCCCCTCCCTTTTTCTAAGTAAAGATTGTTTCACACGTAATAAATACAAAATATCTCCCTAAAAAATAATCTCTCTATTCTAAAAAAAAGTAACTACCGCTGTCACCGCCGCCGCCGCCGCCGGTTTTGATTTTTTTGTGACCGGAGGCCTTTCTTCGTTAATATTAACAAAAATAATGCATACAAAAATATGAAAATCGGTGGTTTTATACAGAAATGTTTGATAAACACGCTGATGCAGACAGTTTTCAAATCGGAGAATTATTTTAAGAGTTATTTAATGCTAAAGTTGGACAAAATCGTTCCACTAAAAAAGTTTTATAGCAGCAAAAACTATACATTGCAGTGTAATCATTTTTAGATCATTTTATGCGTTAGAATTTGCCGGAGTGCAGATTGCATTAATTTTTTTATTTTGACTCATTTTTTCAGGTTTTATTTCTATTTTAAATTCAAATTTTCAGCATTTCTAGCGATATTTTTTACAGATTTCAAAAAATTGTACTAATTTAAACTGTTGCCAACTGTATAAAAAGCGCAACCAATAACGTTTGGTTCAAATTAAAAATTTATTTACACGTGACTATTATAAACAGGGAAAAAACTTTCAAATTAGAATTAAATAATTACGTATAAGAAGCAGGAACTTATTAAAAATTACGTCATAAAAAGTATACACGGGAATTTTAAAAGAGAAAGGATATTGTAAAATAATAAATTCATTAACATGCGTTAGAAGTCTTAGGAGAAATTAAGTCATATTTACGTCACATTATAGTTATTACATAAAATGAACACAAAATAATATTGCAAAAAAGTTTAAATTTAGAAATTGCGCTAGACATTTATTTGATATTTTGAGAATTAATTTAAAATGTCTCATTTAAAAGAACTTTCTTTTCGCTTTGTTACAAAATACCAGGAGACAAAGACTCTCTTTACTTAATTCCTTTTATATTAGCTTATTTTGAATGTTGTTACACGTGTATACGTCATCAAGTTATTTTTATTTCGACGTTTTACTTGTGTTTTTATTAATGTTGTACTAATTTATTTGTTCTTTCGTTATTTAAAATAAAAATTATATCAATTTGTATAATTTGGGGAAATTGGTCGACAGGATAATCAAGTAGTACCGCAGCGGATTTGGCGTTAAAATTCCCCAATCAAAGAAAAATGAATAGAAATTCGTTTATAGGGAGATCGCCACTGTTTTTTAAATTATAATTCAATCTTTCGAAATCTTTTTAAAGATCAAATTAGCGTGCATTTAGAGTCTGCGGTGTCTGGACGGGGGTTGGCGAGCGTAGCTCGTAGGGGGCCGAGCCCCCTAGTAAGATATAAATAAATATCGAGGATAAAAAAATTTTCTTTGTCAATCGTCATTCTTTTCATGTTAATTTCCTGTAGAATAAAACAATTCGTAAAATAACTTTTTTTTAGAGTCGTATCTCTAAAACACAAATTTGAAATACGAATAATAAATTATATCATGGTTTTTGCATATATATATATATATATTTTTTTTTTAAATGCTAATTTTAGTTTAAAAGTCTGAAAGAAGTAGAATTTTTTAAAAAAATAGTTACTTGAAATAGGTACACTAACAGGAAAAAATATGACTTGAATGCAAATTATAAAGCAAGAAATGTATGTATGACTAAACTCTGAAGACTCTTTCTACGTGTTCATTAAAAGCTGCAGACTTAACTATAAAAGAATTTTTTTAGTTTGAAGCCACAAAAGTGTTTCGAATACCAGTGGTCGGTAAAAATAAATTAAAAATTTTCCTTCCTGCAAACTAAATATGTAAAGTGTATATATTTAATATTCCTAATTCTAAATATGTTATCCAAATTGCTCCAGCACGTACCATTTTTCCGGGAAACACTTTTATAATAATAAGAATAATAGAAGGATTATTATATTAAATTGCAATACTAGATAAAATTGAAATCAGGAAAATAGTATACTTTCACTCTCTTAGATATCAAATTGATAAAATATAGCATGTAAAATCTAGTTTGTTGATACTTGTACCGTGCATTTTCCTTTATATGCCCCCCCCTCCCCCCCCACCATCTTTTCGTGTCTGAATTTACTATTTGCTATCCACTAATATATTTTCATTCCTTATGCCGCTGTAACTCGGGCCTTTTTAAAACATTTCTCTTCATTTTCAAAAATTTTTGAAGTTCATATTTTTCTCACACTGTGACTTACAATATGGGGGTATTTTTTTTGTGAGTGTGACGTGACCTACGTTACATGCAGTGACATAACAATTCTTTTTTTATTGCCAGAAAAATAAAATTTTACAGTAACAACATGTTTTGAAGAATTTTTGTAATTTTTTAAAGTTTTCTAAGAAGTTCACATCTCAGTCACAATGTGACATCACTGAGTGGTGGCATTTCGGTCACAGATGTGACGTGACCACAGTGACTCAGAGTGACGTCACAACGACGTCACTGTGACCATGCATGCTATGAGGGTAGCCATTTTCTCTTGCCCCAAAGGGTCGATCTATCTTTCATTGCACTATTTGTGAAGCATTCAAGGCTTCTAGGATGTTGACCTTCCTTTTTTCGATCTTCCCAAAGCAAGTAAGAGAAGAAAAAACTCGGGATCATTAATGACCCCACGTTGTGATTATTGTCTCTCGATAAGAGCCTTGTGATTCCAAGATTAATTATAATCCAGCTCATAGAGTTTTGTGTAAAACTGTATCCTACGAATTAATCGAATCTTTTTATTCATCCTTCAATCAAACGATCTCTGAAACCACTCACAGTATCCATGCAATCATTTCTGTAGTAATAGTTAACTCTTGCTAGTTACTAAATGGCATAAAATATATCATGGCGTAAAAGAGGAATTTTTGTGTGGGGGGATTAGTAGAGATGTTCACTTGCCCCAAAGGGTCGGTATCTCTTTTATTGCACTATTTGTAAAGCATTCAAGAATTCTAGGATGTTGACCTTCCGTTTTTCGATCTTCCCAAAGCAAGTAAGAGAAGAAAAAACTCGGTGTCATTAATGACCCCAAGTTATGATTATTGTCTTTTTATAAGAGCCTTGTGATTCCAAGGTCAATTACAATCCAGTTCACAGAGTTTTGTGTAAAACTGTATCCTACGACTTAATCGAATCTTTTTATTCATCCTTCAGTCAAACGGTTCCTGAAACCACTCGCAGTACCTATGCAATCATTTTTGCGGCAATAGTTATCCGTTGCCAGTTTGTTGGCTTCTAGGATGTTAGCCTTCCCTTTTTCGATCTTCCCAAAACAAGTAAGAGAAGAAAAAACTTGGAGTCATTAATGACCCCATGTTGTGATTATTGCCTCTGGATAAGAGCCTTTTTATTCCAGAGTTAATTATAATCCAGTTCATAGAGTTTTGTGTAAAACTGTATCCTACGACTTAATCGAATCTCTTTATTCATCCTTCAATCAAACGGTCTCTGAAAGCGATTCGAAGTACCTATGCAATCATTTCTGTGGTAATAGTTAACCGTTGCCAGTTTGCGCATCATAACAACACGTTCTGGCTCGTGTTGTGTCTGATAGATACCTATTGAGTTTTATGTGAATATATTATTCTTTTTCTCATGCATATTATTTTAATGTTGCTTTAAATAAAACAAAGATAGCATAAGAAGTCTTTAAATTATTTTTTTAATAGGTAGCAAAACCATTAAATGGCATAAAATATATCATGGCATAAAAAAGTGAATTTTTGTGTGGGGAGGTTAGTAGCCATGTTCACTTGCCCCAAAGGGTCGGTCTCTCTTTCATTGCACTATTTGTAAAGCATTCAAGACTTCTAGGATGTTGACCTTCCCTTTTTCGATCTTCCCAAAACAAGTAAGAGAAGAAAAAACTTGTGGTCATTAATGACCCCACGTTGTGATTATTGTTTCTCGATAAGAGTCTTGTGATTCCGGGGTTAATTATAATCCAGTTCATAGAGTTTTGTGTAAAACTGTATCCAGCAAATTAATCTAATCTTTTTATTCATCCTTCAATCAAACGGTCTCTGAAACCACTCGCAGTAGGTATGCACATGCACATTGAGAAAAGTGACACTTTGAAATCTGAGCAAATCGATGATTTCATTTTGTTATTAAACTTTTTATTTCACATATGACGACCCAATGCTTTCAATTCTGAAATATCGGAAATACTCAGCTTCAAACAAAATTACTTTGTATTCGTTAAATGTAATAAATTTCATCAGTGTAGTTGAATTTATTCATATTATTTCATTTGTTATGATTTTGAACGAAA
The DNA here is from genome assembly GCA_963932465.1 of Maratus speciosus. Classification (NCBI taxonomy): domain Eukaryota; kingdom Metazoa; phylum Arthropoda; class Arachnida; order Araneae; family Salticidae; genus Maratus; species Maratus speciosus. Next base: position 355,781,836 of record OZ010799.1, on the reverse strand, counting down.
CGCTCCTTTCAATAATATTTTGTTACATGGAATGTGGCGAACTACATTTTTATTACAATTATTTTTATTTGCATTGTAATTGCATCGTAATGTGATGATCGCAGAAGCGTAGAGTTTGTTTTAAGCCTTTGAAACCGAATAATCGATGAATTTGTTAAAAAAAGACTTCGCAGGTGGAATTTGCAAGATTTCGTTGAAAAATTTTAAGGTAATTTCACTAATTTTGTTGTTTTGAAATAGTTATCCTATTTTTATTGTATGCACACATAATTTCTATAAGTTATCTTAAAATTAGGATTAGTTATGCACCATGTTATGTTACACTCGGAAAACGACATTTTCAAAACTGAGCAAAGAATACTCAATTCTGAGTATGTCGCATAGCATGAATTGGCTCCGAATCAAATTTACTCAAGTCTGTAACATGCATACACTCATTTCTGAAAACATGCACACACTCAAGAATAAAACATCATGTACTCATATTTCAGTATATCTGTGTTTTCAGAAATGAGTACATACGATTTTCAAACTTGACTAATTTTGATTCGGATCCATTTTGACTATGCGACATACTCGTATTTGAGTATTTTTTGCTCAGTTTTGAAAATGTCGTTTTTAGAGTGCAACCATTTCCGTTGCAGCAGTTAACTCTTTCCAGCCCTGGTGTAATAACATCACGCCCTGATTTGCAAATATTTTTCTTTTTTCTATTGCATATTCTTTTATGTTGCTTTAAATGAAACACAGATAGCATAAGAAGTTTTTCTATTATTATTTTTTAAATCAATAACAAAATCATTAAATGGTATAAAATATTTTTATCTTTTCTGATAGATAAAAAGACAGGAGGTTGGAGATGGTAGAGGCCAGTCCAATGTTACACGAGACCACGCATTTGCATGGCAGCAGAATAAAAGTCAGTAGTATCTAGGAGACACTGCGCGTGCTAAGAAGTGTTAATATTTAACAACAGATCGAGAAATGTCCGTTTGTTATAAATTATTCATTTTATAGCACTTTGATTTTAATGGTATTTTAGAGTGTCGTCGGACAATAAAGAGTTAAAATTTTTAAATACAATGTTTATTTAGTATAAATCATTAAACGGAATAAGGCTCATAATTATAAAAAATTATGATAAATTACATATAAACATAGATAAATTAAGACGTTTCTTTAAATTAACTTATCTGTTTAACTAAGTGTATTTGCAAAATAAACTATTTGTTTGTTTAAGGAATAATGAACTTGCATCATTTATTCATTTAAGGAACAACAACGTGAATTAATTTCCTCTCCATTTCAAAACGGATCCAGTTTTCAAGCATCAAGTGTTTTCTTGAATACCCCTTATTACATACGATAATATTTCTTCATTTAATAAAGCTTAAATCGGAAACTACGTACAATTTACGACATAAAACGATATCTGTTATCTAAATTCAGAAGTATCAATTTCCAAAAAGATATATTGGATGTTGTTGAATAAATGGTTAGTAAGAGTACGGTTGTTTACTGATATATTAGATGTTCTCGGATAAATGGTTAATAAGAGTGCGGTTGTTTACTTCTCAGATTATAGATTTACCGAGTTTCTTCATAAGTAAAAGAATGTTCAAATATAAATACTTGTTTGATATGCATTTATTAAGTAATATTTGAAATACATTTATTTAAATATACATTCGTATCATTTTATAAGATGTAATCCAAAGAACTTTCGAAATAAGAATGCAATTTTAAAATGGTTTTAAATATATATTAACTTATTTATGCCTAAATTTTTGTTTTCTCAAATTTGTTCGTAAAATCACTAGTTCGAAAAGTTCGAAAAATACTAAAAAAAATTGCGCTAAACTATTTTTGTATTTATATAGGCTTTATTTGATAAAATGCAAACGTACTAAATATGGGAATATCCATATGTGGAAAATACATAATTATTTATTTTGTCTAAATTTATATAAATTAAGCTTTTAAATTGTATATTATATACTATGATTAGTATCTTCATGAACTATTAAAAAAATATATTCATCTCTTTACAGAGACTAATAACATTATAAGTATTATTAATAATAAATTAAGAATAATCCTGTTTGAGGCTAAAAAACAATTTATATTAAAATCATCTTGAAAAGGAGTTTGCATTAATAACTGTCCCCTAAATGGATAATAGAAATATGTACCCATTTGCACATAGTGCCCTGTATTTTGTGTGTTACATATAGGGGAGAGCGAGGTACAGTGGACCACCCCTTATATTTTACTATTTTTTAAATTTTTAAAGCTTTTCTTTTAGGCTAATTGATAACAGCACTGAATTGATTACTTATAGCCTTCAAAACACATTGTTAGCTCAGAATGAACCCTTTTATCCTGACTGGTTGTTTTGAGTTCCTAAAAGTAAAATTTTTCATCGTCATACTTTTCTTTATTGAGTAATTAAAGGTTATGGATAAATAAGATAAAACAACTTTTTTGAAAAGGTAAGACACTGGTCTTTATTTAATTTAAAACTTTATATGCTTAAAAGAAAACTTTAAATAATATTTTTATGAGTATGTATTGAACGTCAACATTGGGCACAGTGGACCGCCCACTGCTGAGGTACAGTGGTCCGCAATGAATACTGCTCCTGTAATAAAGAATTTTCAAAATATTTAATAATTGCTTATTCTCCATAAAGAAATATTGTTTTAAAATAGTTATTTACCTGTAAAATAAAGTAAACAAAGAAAAATGACAATTTATTTAACCTTACCATGCATAGACTAACCATTTGGCACACTTTAAATTTCATGTTATATGTTGTTCATATTATAATGTAGCCATCTGACACTTTAGTTTTCTCCTAAATTATGGATAACAGTTCACGTGTGATTTTTTAAATAAGTTTTCCTGTTCAATATAGCAGTTGTTGTTTTTCTTTTCTTATTTTTTTTTGGGGGGGGGGGGGGAGAAATGAAAATCATGCATTGTAGGGTTAACATAGTAAGAAACATTTTGTTTTGTATTTACTGCCTTTGAAAAATATAACTGTAGCCTAATAAGTAATAGATGACCTCACTGGATTGGTTATTTATAGCTTCAGATCACATGGTTAGCTCATAATGAACTACTTTATTCTGACTATTTTGAGCTTCTAATAAATTTTTAATCATCATATTTGTCTTAATGCTTGCTGATTTTTTTGTACTTAATTAATAACATATTTGCAATCACTCCTGTATCTTATGTTATTTTCAAAATATAATAAATTTTTTGATAATCCTTTAGTTTTATGTTTTTTGATTCAAAATGCTACTTGCAAATTTGTATTATTATATTATTTTGGAGGTATAGGGGAAATAAAAAAGAGTTTGATTAATTATAAATAGATTTATATTGTATTTTAGACAATAACTAATAGTGGACCACTGTGCCCAGTTGTACCCCGCTTCCGGGGCACACTGGTCCACTTTACGGGCGTATATAATTTTTTTTTTTGAAAAATGTATTGGGAACTATGTTCTGAAAAAATTATGAGGCATGTAGAAACGTTTAAAGAATATTCAAAAATATTTTCAGGTAGATTAGTCTCTTCGTTAAAGAGAAAAAAAATGTTAACTGCAAAAGTGGACCACTGTACCCCGGTCTCCCCTATGCATAAAATATAGGCTTGAACATACAATTTCGAAATTTACAAAAAATATATGTTTTTCAAAGAAGTCTACAAGCCAAGATTATAACTTATTTATTTGGATCCTTGATTAAAAAAATTCAAATAAACTTACTTTTTACATTTCGCTATCTTGAAAAATGAAAAATCTTTAAGCACCGTAAAAAGACCTTCATTTAAGCAAATAAATATCCATCTTATGCTGTCATCTCTCGGTAATAGAGAAAAACATTTATGTGCAATTACTTCATACAATTTACATGTTGTAAAACAGAAGAAAATTATAAAAAATTATTAAAATCCGAAACGTCCCAAAAATGGAACACTAGGCATAAATGGGTTAAGAAGAGAAGTGCCATTCAAACTCATTTTTTTGTTTTTTTTAAATTGCTAAAGAATGGGTGAATTGTTATTTAAAAAATCTTGTTCAGAAATGTTAGTACAGAAATAATATCCCATGAGTTTATCGAGCCTTCCAGAATTTATCATTCTTAGTCAGTCTGTTAACAAAATTCTGTTGTGCTTCTCTGTACATGAACATTAAATACTATAATCCATAGAAAAGATGCTGTGCATTTTATTTATTTCGTAATGTTTGAAGTATGATAATATTACTAAAATGCACCGCAAACGATTTTCCCCCGTATATCGTAATATAATGGAATTCTTTTGTGCCTCTCTGTAAATTAACTACATTTGCTACACTGCAAAAAAAATTGCTGAATTTACAGTATAATACTGGCAGCTGCACTGAGAAAAATGACACTTTCAAATCTGAGCAAATCGATGTTTTCATTTTGTTATGAAACGTTTTGTTTCAAATATGACGACCCAATGCTTTCAATTCTGAAATACGGGAAGTACTCAGTTTCAAACAAAATTACATTTCATTCGTTAAATGTAGTAAATCTCACCAGTGTAGTTGCATTTATTCCTATTATTTCATATGTTATGATTTGGAACGAAACACTCCTTTCAATAATATTTTATTTCATGAAATGTGGCGAACTACATTTTTATCGTAATTGCGGAAGAACACTCAAAAGTCTTCCTAATGTGATCGCAGAAGTGTAGAGTTTGCTTTTTAGCCTTCGAAACCGAAGAATGTAAGACTTGGTAAAAGAAAGACTTCACAGGTGGAATTTGCAAGATTTCATTGAAAATTTTGAAGGTAATTTCATTAATTTTGTTGTTTCGAAATATTTATCCCTATTTTTATTGTATGCACACGTAATTTCTATAAGTTATCGTAAAATTAGGGTTATATATGTACCATGTTGCGTACACTCTAAAAACGACATTTTCAAAACTGAGCAAAAAATAGTCAAATCTGAGTATGTCGCATAGTCAAAATGGCTCCGAATCAAAATTACTCAAGTTTGAAAATCGTATATACTCATTTCTGAAAACACGGACATACTCAAATATGAGCATGCACACACTCAATAATAAAACATCATGTGCTCATATTTGAGTATGTCCGTGTTTTCAGAGATGAGTATATATGATTTTCAAACTTGGGTAATTTTGTTTCGGAGCCATTTCGACTATGCGACATACTCAGGTTTGAGTATTTTTTGCTCAGTTTTGAAAATGTCGTTTTTAGAGTGTGGGGTGCCAGTTAATAACCGTAAAATTAACAGTAATAAACAGTAGAATTAGCAGGTAATATACCGTTAAGCAGTAACATACGGTTTAATTCATTTATACGACTGTATATTACTGTTTATTTTACGGTTTTAAACAGGACGCCCCAGCAGCCAGTATTACACAGTGAAATCAACTTTTTTTGGATTGTAGTTATACTATACTCCAGGGAGGGCGAACCTTTTCACATCCGCGTGCCAAATTTTTCCAAAAATATGTGTTACGTGACCATGACGTGCCAACAACAACAAAAAAAATAATAATGGACAAAATAATCAATCGAAATTACCTAAAATTTTGCTTTTAGCATTAAACAAATATGGGCAATATTTGATGTTATACTTTACAAATTTATTCTAAATATATTATTTTTGTTGTTTCATCTTATATGCCAAATAATCTTATATCAGCTTATAATGTTAAATCTTATATCAGCTTCGTACTTATTTATTTTTAAGTTTGGAAGTTAAATTGGACTCATTTAACAAGATGTTTTTATTTGACTTTTTTATATTATTTATTTCCGAAAAGAATGTCTCGCAGAAAAAATTGTCATAATAGCAAGTGCCAGAATCTACTGCTTTTAGTGTTTGGAATTGAATTCCAAGTTTTCATGATTTTACCATCGGAATTTTTGCTTATAATGCCTTTTAATCTTTCTTTTGCGAAAATCTTCTAATTCTCTCTTATTCTTAAAATTTTGTGAGAAAATATTGATCTATATTGGAATACATTAAATTATATTTCAGTTCTTCAATCTGTATGACAATGACAACTAACCGAACTAATCGAATTCAGGTAAACAGAGACAACATCTAGAGTAATTAATGCATTTTGTGAAATTCTAATATATTTTGATGTAGAACCTGAATCTATGCCGTGCCAAAAATAATCTGCTGCGTGCCACTTATGGCACGCGTGCCATAGGTTCGCCGTCCCTGCTATACTCCTTAGAAAATATACTTTAGTCAATCTCATTCAAATATATCAATCTCTCTATGTTGAAAATAGCCTGACATCAATAAAATGCGCCACAAATGATTTTTCCTCATAGACGGTAATGTTTTGGAATTCGTTTGTGTGTTCCTGTAAAAGAACTACTACAATTCTCCGGTATACAAACTGTATATATTCTATAATGCATATATTATACATAGTGTAACATATTCTACACTCATGTCCAAAATTAAGATCACAAACCTAAAATCTGTGAAAATGGATGAATTATTCGCTGTGTTGCCACGAAATTTGGCACATAGGTATATTACAATAGGACAAAGAAGATAGCAACATAATAATATGGAAAAGATTTGAATTGTGAATTAAGAAACAGGGTATATCAAAAAGTGTTAAATCATGAATCAAAGATAAAGTATTTATCTCGGGGAACGTCCGTCTAATATGGAGTGTGACTATCGTGCACTGCTATACAAGCCTCACAACAAGCTCTTATTTTGTTTATTAGGGTGTCAATAAATGTTTGTGGCAACAAACCCTATTCTTCCAAAAGCGTAACTTTTAACTCCTTACAGTCCGGGCCTTCATCACCCCGGAACAACCTCACTTAGGCTTCGAGGACCTCATCCCTATAGCGAGCGCGTCGAAAGTACTCGCATCAAAGACGTACAATGGTGTAAGACTGCCCAACATTATGTCACCCCATACAAGGATTCCTTTGCAACCAAATCTGTCGATTTCTTTTACGTAGGAGGGGTGATAGTGAGTTCCACGTTCTCTGCAGATGAAGATTCAACGAGAATCACTATGCGTGGTAAATTTCGGCTCATCACTGAAATGAACAAGCCCCCATGCTTGTTGTGCCCAAGACTAATATTTTCGGCTCCACAACAACTGGATCTCCTGTTGGATTCAGTGAAAGGGACACACACGACTGGACGCTGGGAGTTAGGAATGAGTCCTTGAAGCCTATGTGAGGTTGTTCCGGGGTGCTGTAGGACCGGACTTCATGTTTGCCACGTTGATCGAAATGACGCTATTACAAAAACTGTAGCCTAGCATCTAGTCTACATGACTTAGAGTTTTCAAACACACATCATTTGAAAGGTTATTTCATACTTATGAAGCTGCATAAGAGCAATTAATTATAACACTACATATTATTTAGCTATAATCAGCAAATTGTACCACTTGCCTAAAATAAAAAATGCGAAGAAAAATAATAAACTGTGTTAAAAACAAAAATTAAGTAACCTTCCGTTTCAAAATTGTAGACAATATTACCAGCAATTCTGGTGACTGTTTCACCCAGTTCCAGCGTTGCGGAGTCGATATGCAGTGTAAAAAAACCCAAATAGCCATTTTATCCTTACCTTCCGTATTAAATCAAAGCAAGTATTTTCATCATCCGACCCATGACAACACTGTAGTTATAAAAAGACATTTTTACTTATTTTTACTTATTACATTTAAACTTATTTAAAGTTGTTCAGCATAAAGAGTAGAAAAAGTTTTTGTCCTTTTTTGAAATTTCATTGTGTCGCCATCAGGCAATAAATCGGCAGAAAAAAAAACATTATTTTTTTACGAACGCTATATCGAGGTCCCGCAGGTAATGTTTTGTAGACATACGTATATCCCCTTGTGGCAAAAATATTCTGTATATCCTTTAAATTTTTCTAAGAATGCACTGTTGGAGACCTTCTTTTAAGCCACAAACCACACAGTGATCAGTTCCGGGTGGCTGACTTATTGACGCTGTTGTTACAGTTGTAGTTGTAAAAAAGAAAAAAAAAAACATGTACAAACTTCCATTTCCATCTAATAAAGCGGCCATTTTACAAATCTATTGTTAAACACAGTTTGTATATATTTACGAGTTGGACTTTCTGGTCTATCAATACAAGTGCCTTTTTATTTATGTCTTATTGCTTTGGATTTTCAAAGTAAGTCGCACAATATTAAAGTGAAAACTAAAATGTGTTAATATCTTCAACACCATACATAAAAAAATGTGACATGTTTCAAAAAGTTGCTATAACTTCTGATTTAGGATTTTTTTTTTTTTCTTGAAAGTTTTTCCTTGGGAGTATGCTGTCCAGATTCTCTAGTCAGACAGTTTTAGCTGGATTTTAATGTAGTTTTCAGAGACAGTAATGAATGTATCGTATGAAGCGACCACCATGACCCAGGTTTATTATATACCTGTCGAATGTTTACTGCAGTGCTGAAAACTCTAAATCATTAATCCTAATGTAATTCAAGATCAATTTGTAGAAAAAAAAATGTTTGTTTGAAATTTGTTACTTCACAACATTTAAGTAAGATGATAAAATATTATCGTATATCCTATATCAAATAAAAAATAAAAAATACCGAAGATGCACCAAAAATGCATAATAATTTTATTCCAATTATTATTAAAATTATACATGCTTGTCTTTATGCCAATAGTACATAATTAAAAATATCTGTATAAATAAAAACTATTTTCAAATGCACGGTGATTTATCAATTTTTAAATGAATCAAGACGAGCTGAAAATTCTTACATTCAATCTATGCAAAATGACACACACCTTAAAAGATTTTTAAAAAATCACTTAAATAAAGAATTAGATATAACACATTTCCTAAATCAGTCATCAAACAGACAAAACTTATGCTCTATAAATGAACAAAAAGCAAATCTCTTTTGAGTATTCTTTATTTCTTGCCATTTGTTTTTGTAACATCTGAAATACCTTATGTTGAAAAGTTCTGCTTCCTTTTTCACTATCTGCCAGCTCCATCATGTAAAACGTGTTTCAACGACATTTTCTTTTCAATCAGATATGTTCATGTAATGTTATGTTTAAAAAAATGCTGACATTGTAAAAAAAAAAAAAAACTTACTTTTAGGAGAATTTGGAACAATGGTATATAGATATATGTTAAATTTATGTATTTAAATAGAAAACCATGTTGAAAGAATAACACAGTAATATCATTTAATCTATACAAACATGTGTTTTTAAATGTATAATTTTATTCTTCAGTTCTTGCAAGGTGTGTGGTATATTTTAAATAATTTTAAGTATTGTATTTAATCGTATTCTAAACTTTCTTTTATTTTTCAATGAGTCTAGCTACAATTACATACTTTTGGCAAAAAAAATACAATTTATTTTCCAATCAATCAATGTGTGAAATATTATAATATTTAAATATCGGAAAAAATAAATTAAGTTGCGATGATTACTGATTATATAAGTCCTTAAATCAGCAAAGGTTTTTAGCGTATGTTTGTTCACATAAAAAAAATATGTATAGAGTAGGTGGGGGTAAAGGTACGCACTTTCCTTACATTTTGATTTTTAACGCACACATTAGTCTAAACTGATCTAACGAGTGATTAAAATGTTAGATTAGAACCTTAGGCAAGTACCACAATCAACCGACATTCTGTCAAATTATAATTCTGCGAGAATTTGCAATTTTTAAAAAACATTGCTCTGCGTATCTTTGCCCCATCGGTTGAGGTAAAAATACGCAGTGGTGGAGCAAAGATACGCAGTGTGTATTTTTGCCCAATTACTGTGAGTTTTTGCCCCATTTCCAATAAAACGAATGAGTTATGCAAAAGCATTAGTAAATTTCACTAGTATTTATAATTAAACTGAAAATTCTAAGTTAAACCATGAAAAGAAAAAAATAGCGGTCTGTGAGATCGCAAATAGCAGTTAACCTATAACTACTGCGACAAAAATAGTTGCATAAATACTGTGAGCGGTCCCAAAGACCCCTTGATCGTAGAATGAATAAAAGGGTTGATTAACTCATAAGATACAGTTTTTGCGCTAAACTTTATGTAAAAGAATATTATAATAAAAATTACCCTCATTTAGAAGTCTTTAGCGATACTACTAAGTTTCTAAACGAATCAAAATTAAACTAACATCAATAGTTAAATTGAAAATTACAAGTTAAGCTATGAAAACTGAATATAGCAGCGGACTGTGAGACCGTTAACAAGAGTTAAGGGCTAAGACTTAAAATAAAATAGTTTTATGAAAGAAGAATATTGATTTTTAAAAATAGGTAGGTAGATACCTACGTTCTATATAGAAAAAAACTTAATTCGAAAAGGTAAAAGTAGTTAACTAGCTTATATTAGTTAAATAGTTATTATATTTTATGCAATATAAAAAATAAAACTTTCCACAACGTAATTGTGGAAAGCTTTGCATCTAGCTAAAACGGTAGGACAAAGCTCCGAATCTTAAACTTGTGCGTATTTTTGTCCCAAGACAGATGCGTACTTTTACCCCATTCTGCAGTATTTTACTTAACCGGCTACTGGCAAGTTTAACAAATGCGATCGCAGTAAACTATACGGCATTTAGAAGTCATAGAGTTTCCGTTCTCCACTGAATTTTTAGATTTGTAAAAATTCGAAGTATTGTCACCTAAACAATAAAGTGAAAATTTAAAAATATTAGATCAAAATGCGAAAATTTAAACTTACCTCATTTTCTTGGCACGGGGTGTTACTTTTTTCCCAAGGTTTGAACACACAACTACTATACTTGTACCAAACTACCATCTAGCGGTCATGATTGTAGAAATGCTTCTTCATATTAAATCAGCCAGTGCGTTTCTTTGTTCCGTGCGTATCTTGACCCCCCCCCCCACACACACACACACACACCTACTCTATATTTGTTTTATGCTTTATGCACAACATTTTAAAGTATTTGAAACATTTTTATGAAAATATACAAAAAAAAAAATTCCGCAGTAGAAAGTTTTATCTTCAATGTTTTTTCTTCAATTATCGGGAGAAAAAAAATAATAATTAAAAATGACCAAAATCTATCAAATGACTGTTTTTGTAGACTTGCAAAAAAGAGACATTCTCATGCTGCCCGTATGTTTCATTTTCAAATGAACGCTTGCGCGCAAATTGTACGGATACATAAATTTTATTGAGTACTTTATTTCAAAGAATAACATTGCTTAACACGTTCACGCCTTCGCGGTGAGTCACACTCGACTGTTTCAGAGTTGTCAAGTCTCCGACTTTTTGCACACCACTATTATTTTAGTGAAAATTTTGTTCCTTTAAATCGCCCAATTGTTCTAATTAAATAAAACAGCATTTTTTGTATTAAAATACTGGTATCCAAAAGGCCGGAGACTTGCCAGCTCTGAGACAATCGAGTGTGACCCACCGCGCCGGCGTGAACGTGTTAAAAAATGTCATTCAAGGAAACAGTTTACCTCAAAATTGGTCAAAATGTCGAATTGTTTTTTTATATTAAATGAAAGTCCGTTTAATAATGAATATTTTGACACCTCATTTTTATTAGTACAGTAATTATATCGCGAGATATTGTAAATTTTGTTAATACAGCCAGCGTAATTCCCCACACAGATGAAAACGTTAAACGGCATTCATATTTTCTTCACTTTCACGTTTTCAAAATACTAATGCGTTTTCTGTATTTCAGATCTACTAAAAAACAACTTTTCAAAAGTAAAAAAAAAAGCCAAGCAAAAAAAAAAAAAAAAAAAAAAAAAAGAAAGAAAAAAGAAAAGAAAAGAAAAGAAAAGTAAAAAGGTGAAAGTTGTGGCTAAAAAATAGTGTGATATCAAATTTCCAAGCTTATATTACGGTACTTATTTAACATTTTTTGATAAAAATTTACCATATGTAAGTCGAGTACCTAAGTATGCGTTGATAGAAAGCCTTTTCTCCTTTACTAAATACATCATAACGTGTTTCTGAAAAATAATTTTTTTTTAAATTATGCATGATGGGCTTGGCGGCCATCTTTCCATATTTTACACAAATTTCTAAGCACACAATTTCATTGTTAAGATTGGAAGTTCGAAATTGTTACTAAAGCAAACATTTTATTCTTTTAATTTATGGAAATGAGTGCCTAAAAATTTGTGTCTAAAAATAAAGCTGAAGTAACTTCAGGTCTCATCTTATGATTCTCTTTTTTCGGAGTGGGGTTAATTAATTAGTTAAAGCAGTAAAAATCAATTTGTTTTTTCGAAATAAAAAACTTTCTTAATTTATCTGTCTGTAGCTAAAACTAGAAGTTCGAAATTCTTAATAATGGAAATATGATACGAGCTTCTTGTGCTTAGAAATTTGTGTAAAATATGGAAAGATGGCCGCCAAGCCCATCATGCATAATTAAAAAAAAATTTAATTTTCAGAAACACGTTATGATGTATTTAGTAAAGGAGAAAAGGCTTTCTATCAACGCATACTTAGGTACTCGACTTACATATGGTAAATTTTTATCAAAAAATGTTAAATAAGTACCGTAATATAAGCTTGGAAATTTGATATCACACTATTTTTTAGCCACAACTTTCACCTTTTTTCTTTTCTTTTCTTTTCTTTTCTTTACTTTTTTTTTTTTTTTTTTTTTTTTTTTTTTTACTTTTGAAAAGTTGTTTTTTAGTAGATATCAGTTCTTTTTTTAAAACAAATGATATATAATTGAAATAATTCTACTAGCTCAAATTAAAATTAGTCCTTGTTTAGCCTTTATAAGCAGGGAGCAAACATAATATTATACATTTTGTTTACTTATCATTCAATTTTTATAGTGATTAATAATTTTAAAGTAAGGAAAGTCAATTTCTTCTTTCAAAGTATCAGTCTTTCTCAATTTATATCTCCTTAAAATTTTCTACGAAAGATGAAAATTTAGTAAAAAACAGAGTCGAAATAAAATATATATTTACAGTTAGTCTGTCAGTTAATTGTTTTTTCTAACTTTTTTTGCTGGCGGTTTTGCAAAATAAATTTACCTTTACAAATACCTACGGTTAATCCGAGAATGAAACCCCGCAGGCATCTAAAGAATCGAAGATCTGTAAATCTAGCAATTTTAGACATAATAAAGGAACATTTTTGATAAAAAAAAAATATAAAAATTTAAAGATATAAACTGTACATATAACTTCATCTTCATTTAGATCGTGTTATAGAGAAGAAAGAATAAATATGTAATTTTACTCAAGTCTGTTTATCCATAGCTATTTGCATAAATGTGAGGATATTAATTTACTATAAAATTTCCCCTAAATTGATTATCTTTAATAGTCTATTATTAAAGCCGCATATACATTAGAATTAAATATTTTTCGGTTAAAAATTGCCTGAAATCTATAGTCTTATCGTTCGTCAATTTTTTTTTTTTTTTTTTTTTTATGCCCAGATTCTTTTTCTGAACTCTGACAAAAGATCACAGACATATTGAAGCTATCCAAATTCTTATATCTTTCTATTGTATTTCCCTTTTTGAGGGGAGTGTGAGGAAGAGCCCTTAAGAACTTCGTTTTGTTCTCAGAATTCTGAATTATTCATTCAAAAGATCTACCTACATAAGTCTTGTTGCAGAATTTTCATTAGCTAAGAGTTGCATCAAGTTATACATCATGTGAATCTATTAAATTAATTTTGTGAAATACTAGATGGGAGCCATTGATATTTCCAGACCATTTGCCTACATCTTAAACTTGAGTCATTTACTACTATTCATTAATTTTCTATAATAATTAAAGAAGTCGTTGTTTCCATGCCAACTGTACCTTTCACTATTGCTTGCTTTGACATTTGAAGTCCACCGAAGTGCAATGCTTTGGGGCCTATAGCTATAATACTATGGCTGTCGCCTCGAATGATCCTTATTATACAGAAACAACAACAAGTCACAACAATTTTTATTTTCCATTACATATATTATATTACTACAATGGGACATTCACAATTACTTCCATGTCTTACCCGAGGATTCGAACCCGGGCCCGAGCCGTGGCAGTAGCTGTCGCTACCGACCACGCCACTGGGCGACATATTGCTTGCTTGTTTGTTTGTTTGATTTATTGAACACATACATCATATCACATGCGGGATTCGAATCTGCTTCCACCTAAGCACTCAAGCGATTAGCGGCATGGTGTCGTATCCACTCAGCCACGGTGGGCCACTATTGCTTTCTCTAATGCCCAGATACTCAAATTTAACCAACTGCACTTAGAATCATGGTCATAACAGAGAACATTTATATGTTATAGCAGTGTTGCTAGTGGGCTACTTTTTTTAAATTCAGATTTCTTGATTGCCAGCACTTATTATAAACGGTAAAATTCTCTTTGTTTTCGCCTTAATTAATATGTCATTAAATAAGGCGCATTTTACAATTTCAAAAAAGTGGTGCCAATCAAGTATCTGAATTAAAAAAAGTAGCCCAACTGGCAACACTGTGTTAGAGTGGTGACATATGCACAAGTCCTGTACTCATATTCAATTTTTTGTCCAAAGTACGGTAACTCAGTTTTCAGTAATAGACGAGGAAGATTTCAAATAAACTAACCAGAAAAGTTAACAAACATTGGCTTCCTGATTTGATTTTATTAAAAATTGTTTTAACCAACCAAAGTTAATGTCCGGGATCCAGATAAATTTTTCTCTGTTAGTAAAATTACATTGACCAATCAGTAGCCTCCATCCTTGCAGGCTTTTCGGTGTTTAATGCAAACATCAAAAAGTTCGGAAAAATGCAGACGTCTGATTGATCAATCGCATCCCGCTAATAGCGAAAAATTTATCTTGATCCCGGCCTATTCAACACCCTTTAAATATAGGAGAAAGCCTTGACACGTGTCAGGAAAACGTCACACAAAGCAGGCAAAACAAAGAAAAAAATCATTCATTGGCTCGTTCATTTTCACGAGCCAATGAATGATTTTGTTTCTTTGTTTTGCCTGCTTTGTGTGATGTTTTCGTGACGCGAGTCAAGACTTTCTCAAATATTTAGGAGGATTTGTCTTATTTCACCACCATCAAGTTATGAAATGAGAGGAACAGACATGTCAATCTTCCCGTGTGAAAAACTAGTTAAAAAAAACGAGTTCTTTCCCTCTCTTCTGCCCTTTTCTCTCTTGATTTTGACCGATAGCAGCCCATTTAGCAGTCTCCAGTACAAGATGCCGCTATATACGGTGTACGCAGGAGGGAGGGTGTTAGCGCGACCAATGACATAATAGGCCAGTTCATGATGATTAAAAGTCACACGGAGTTGGATCGAGGCTAACGAAAAAGACAGGCTACCGCGGTGGGTCCGATTCTTCTTTTTTTACAGACCGCTGGAGTCACGTGATGCTCGAATGCACCAAAGAAG
Source organism: Maratus speciosus (assembly GCA_963932465.1). Taxonomy (NCBI): domain Eukaryota; kingdom Metazoa; phylum Arthropoda; class Arachnida; order Araneae; family Salticidae; genus Maratus; species Maratus speciosus. The sequence goes on along the minus strand of OZ010799.1, from coordinate 355,766,378 downwards.
GTGCGTGAAAAGAGCATCACGTGACTCCAGCGGTTTGTAAAAAAAGAAGAATCGGACCCACCGCGGTAGCCTGTCTTTTTCGTTAGCCTCAGAGTTGGATCATCTTTACACGATGATTAGTACAAAACTGCGCGCCGATTTTTTTTGTGTCCATTGCCGTGTACAGATAATCATTTCCGTGTGACGTTATGAACTGGCCTTATATGTTGTTGGCCACAGTTTAGGAACAGCTACAAAAGACTTCATCTATATCTACTCCGAGGTAAACGAAAAAGACAGGCTACCGCGGTGCTACAGCGCCTAGAATATATAGTGTGGAAATCGGCTATTCCAGTAATACTTTAAAAAGTGCTAAAATATTGGATCTCTTAAATTTCAAATGATGCTGAAATCCAATGAGTCGATCACAGCGATATCTGCAGGATATTTCCTAAAACTTCATGATGATTTGGTAACAGCGTCTAGAATACCTAGTGTCGAAATATTTTATTAAACAACGCTAAAAATTTGTATCCCATAAATGATCGACGATACTGCTAAAATCCCAAGTGTCGATCGCAGCGAAATCTGCGGGATTTTCGTATTACATTGTATAGACTAGCAATATCTTGCAGTTATAGAAAATATCCTGCAGATGTCGCTGCGATCTGTATATTTCAGCAGCATCGTTGCACATTTAAGGATGCAATATTTTAGCACTTTTTTAAGTATTACAGGGATAGCCAATTTCCACACAATATATTCTAGGCGCTATAATTTGGTCTAGATGCTGTAGCATTTTTTTTTTTTTTTTTTACATTTTATTGACATTTATCTGACCTGTGTGCTTGGCGTCAAGCCCGCTGTACACCGTTAAAAATACCGTGAAAAATTACCTCTGTTTTTAAAGGCTATCTATTTTTTGACCAATGAGAACGCTCCATATGTACTTATGTAGCGTTCTCATTGGTCAGAAAATAGATAGCCTTTAAAAACAGAGGTAATTTGTCACGATATTTTTAACAGTGTAATAATACGATGTTTACTTTGGAAGTATATCACAGATGTCGCTGCGATCAGTTCCCTGGATTTCAGCATGAGTGCACATTTAAGGGATACAACTTTTTAGCGCTGCTTGGATAGCAAATTTCCACATTATGTATTCTAGACGCTATAGCGGTGCATTACACGTGTCTCTTTCTTCTTTAAAAAATATCCTGCAGATTTCGCTGCAAATGACTGTTTGGAATTCAACATCGTTGTACATTTAAGGGATTCACTATTTCCGCGCTTTTTTAAGTATTGCTGGGATAGTCGATTTCTACAACATATAATCTAGGCCTATAACGGAGCTATAGTATCTAGAAGATATAGTTTAAAAATCGGCTTATTAAAAAGGTGCTAAAAAATTGTATCCCATAAATGTTGAACGAGGCTGAACGATGAATGTCGATCACAGCGACACATGGTAATTCCAACGTAACTATTTCAAAAGACATCAAATGAGAAAACGTTTCGCTCAGAGAAGATCTGGAAAATGTTGCTGCTATCGACATTTGTCATTCAGTATTTTTCAATATTTATGGGATTCAATTTTTAGCAATTTTTAAAGTATTACTGGAATAGCCGGTTTCCACACCATGACCATGATCTAGGTAGATTTTTCTTTGTTATCGCAACGAGATTGACCAATCAGAAGCCAGAATTATTGCTAACTTTTCACTGTTTGCAAAAATGTACCTGAATCCCGGCCTATATTTCTAGACGTTATAACTGAGCTCAGGAATAGTACAGAAAGCAAACTCCGTATTTTGATACATTAAGGCCGGGATCCAATTAGGAACAAGTGTGTCGCTATAACGAAGTAGCGACATGTGGCCAATAATGGTTTATTGGTAGAAGTGATAAAAACAAATCGTTAAAGGTCTTTGCGAGCGTGTCATTATCGTCAGGCTAATGCATATTGAATTCTTTCCCTAGTCTAATAAAGCTCGTCCATGCGCGTATCGTCTAATGGAGGATATTCAAAATATGGGTTCAAGGCTGAAAAAGTCACGTGGTACCGGCAATTTACCTAAAGAACGTCTAACTGATGAGAAGGGAAACAGGAAACTACTACTGCTTTCTACAGTGAACTGTTTCATTGGCTAGCGGGGATTTACATTGCGTCGACGGAGCCTTCCCTTCTTTACGTTAGACGTTTTTGCCTTGACTACGTGATCATAACGTAGATAGAATAGCCTCTATTCAAGAAAGTGGATTGTCGTACTATAGTACCTAGAATATATAGTGTGGAAATTGGCTATCCCTGTAATACTTAAAAAAGTGCTAAAATATTGTATCCCTTAACTGTGCAACGATGCTGCTGAAATATACATATCACAGCGACATCTGCAGGATATTTTCTCAAACTGCAAGATATTGCTAGTCTATACAATGTAATACTAAATCCCGCAGATGTCGCTGTGATCGATACTTGGGATTTTAGCAGTACCGTCGCACATTTAAGGGATACAAATTTTTAGCGTTGTTTGGATAGCATATTTCCACACAAGGTATTCTAGACGCTGTAGCCATACTTTCGGCAAAAACTTGAAATGAGCATGCTTCCTGTGCATATATCACCACTCTTATGTATAAAGGCTCTCTGTTATGGTGTTGATTCTGAGCGCTCTTTGTTAAATTTCTATATTTGTGTTTTAGAGAAAGCAATACAGAAAAGTACTGTTACTATGGAAACAACAACTTCTTTAATATCAAAATGTATAGCAAAGGAGTTCAGAATCAGTGCCTTAAATAGTTTCGAATATGTAATGTTGTTATGACAATCAATAACCTTACTGTATGTGGAAATGCAAAATTGTGTTCAACATAATGGAGGATATTCCATCTACATTTTGATCACGTGGTCAAGGTAAAAACTTCTATCGTAAAGAAGTGGAGGCTCCGTAGACGTGTAATGTAAATCCCCGCTAGCCAATGAAACGGTTCATATGAGGCAAAGTAGTAGTAACTTCCCTTCTTATCAGTTAGAAGTTCTTTGGATAAATTACCGGTATCACGTGACTTATTTCAGCCTCGAACCCATATTTGGAATATCCTCCATTGGGTGCAATCTAGATAGATTTTTGGCTGTTAGAGAAACGAGATTCATCAATCAGAAGCCTGCATTTTTGTGAACTTTTCGCTGTTTGCAGAAATGCAGGCTATTGATTGGTGATTCTCGTTTCGCTAACAGCGAAAAATCTATCTGGATCCTAGCCTACATTTCTACAAACATTGCACTTCATCCACGGCACTAAAAAAATGACTCAAAACTTTCATGACATAGGCCGAGATCCAGAAATAGCAAATATTCTCAAACATGCTGGCTTCTGATTGGTCAAACTCATTTCGCTAACAGCGAAAAATCTATCTGAATCTCAGCCATAGTTATCTTCGATGAAATCAATGCAAAAGGATAATATAAAAGAAAAGTATAAGATTTCTAAAATATTTTGGCGGGTTTATCGCTATTTGGCATAATTTGTAAACTTTAGAACTAATTAACAGTTTTTCGCTAATTATGAATAGAAAATTAATATTTTTAAAGCTGAATTTTATAAAAGCACGTAGATTGAGTAAATATCTATCCAAAAATTCAATCCTTACGTTTTTCTGTCCCTTATTTAAGTCTCTACCTCGATTTAAACATAAGTTGTGACGAAGAAAATAAATCTGTCATTTTCAGTATCTCGACGTTATTTTAAAAACGTTATCGACGTTATCTCTGTTTATAATTAATTTATGAGGATGCATTTGATCTCAAATTGAAGATCTTCTTTATTAGGTCCTTCTGGTGTTGGTTTTATTTTTCTGCGATGATTGCCTCTTTTGATATGGGAAATTTTACGCTGGCATATTTCGTCCATTTAACATGGAGAAGTTGTCTGCAGTATAATAAGCAGTTACGGTGTCTTGCCGTTATTCTTGGCGTTTGTTTGTTTGGCGGGGTTAGCATTTTTTTTCAGCTTGGCTTGGCAGAACGACCGTCCTGCTTGATAAAGATTTAAAAATTTTTATACGTGTCCTTTATTATATATGTAATAAATCTGCGTATGGAACCAGCTTTCAGGTTTTTTGTTATTTTTCTTTAAATAAAAGTATAGGAAGAAGTCTTAGATTTCATCATTTTACATTATATGTATCAGTAAAAAAAATTATATTAAATGTAATATTAGATTATCTAAAAATCCATACGCAGTCTTGTGTAATATATATTTGAAAATCTTTAATAAAAAATTGAGCAAAAATATTAATATTTAAAAAAGTTGTAAAAAGTAGTAGGGATTTTTAAAAAATCAATTTTTTTAAACATTTAAAAATTTTAATTATTCAGTTTAAAAAAAAAAAATTTGCGAAATGTACGTCTTTTTAACACTGAAATGCACTGAGTTCAGCATTTCAATCATATTTTTAAAAATAAACAAAATTGTTGAAAATAAACTGTCCCATTAAAGAACATCTGATAAAGATCTGAACATAACTCTATGATTTTTTTTTAATGCTGAAAATGAATTAATTTTTGTTAATGCATGAAGTAAAACATAAAACATATTTAAAATATCAAATAAACTGTACTTTAATTTTTCAAACTTAACAAGAATAACTATGCTGTTGAAATAAGTCGTCTTTTATTATATATGATAATTGCCCGAATACTTAATCTTATTAAAATGGACACCAAAAACAGACAACTCAACAAATATCTGTAAATATATACTTAGGGTTAACAAATATATATAACAATAAATACATTTAAACAATATGTATATATATATATATGTGTGTGTGTGTGTGAGGGAAAAACGAGCAACGGCAAAACATGCAACATCTAAACTCGTGCAGAGGAAAAGATTCACGAGCTAATATGACAATGGGTGATTTCATTAATAGAACAGTATTCCTAGTATTAGATTATTGTTTTTTTCGCAAGGTTTAGCGTAGATTGCTCGTTTTGTTTGATGAGAAAAACAAAAGTGTTTCTCTGTTTTGTCATCACTGTAAAGTCTGCATAAGGTCTTACTGATTTATGTTAACTCACTATCCAACTATGTGTTCTTTATTTCTCTATATACTGCGTGTTTAATTAAATTCCCTTAAAATTAACACATAATGATCGTCTTCAAATCCGATGTAATCAATTGAAACATTCTAATAACGTTATTTCACTATTTACCATTCCCATATATTTCAAGGGTATGAAATTAAGAACGTAAACAGTTCTTGAATAAGACATAATTTATTTATAGATAGAACATAAAAACAAGTATCACAATTCAAACATATAACCAAATACTTGAATTCTAGTTCAGTACTGAGTTCACCTCCTCCAGAGCTTTCATATCAGAATAATAAATTGCATCTTCATGAGAACTTTAAAACAAAATCAATAAAAACAAAACTATGGAGGCAACCTACATGTTAATCCATCATTAAACAACTTAAAAACATCAACAAACCAGCTGACATCCCCTACAAGATATAGTTATCACATTACATTTCATGACATTCACAGTCAATCATCGCATTACATTCAATGGTCGTACGTCCTGAAAGCGACTTTGTGCACTTAAACTCCATGCAAGAAACCAATCAACGTACATGAAACAGCAGTGCTCTCTTTTGTACAATTCTTCACACATTGCTTTAAAAATATGATTTCTATGTTCTACGCATATTAGCAATAGGAAATCCTTCTATATATATAAAAAAAGTTTTGATTTGGAAATGGACCAATGAAAATCTGCGTAGATATTCCCAGCAGATCGGCATCCAATTTGAATGCTTAATCATGGCCTTTTTTCGTTAATATTAAAACAACTGTTGCATACAAAAATATGAAAATCGGTAGTATTATAGAGAAATGTTTGATAAACACGCTGATGCAGACAGTTTTCAAATCGAAGAATTATTTTAAGAGATATTTAATGCCAAAGTTGGACAAAATCGTTCCATTAAAAAGTTTTATAGGAGCAATAACTGTACATAGGAATTTAATCATTTTTAGATCATTTTATGCGTCAGAATTTCCCGGTGTGCAGACTGCATTTGCTATTTTAAGTTGACTCATTTTTTGAGGCTTTATTTCTATTTTAAATTCTAATTTTCAGCATTTCGAGTGATATTTTTTACAAAATTTAGAAAACTTGGGGGCTCGGCCCCCTACGAGCTACGCTCGCCAACCCCCGTCCAGACACCGCAGACTCTAAATGCACGCTAATTTGATCGGCTTTAAAAAGATTTCGAAAGATTGAATTATAATTTAAAAAACAGTGGCGATCTCCCTATAAACGGATTTCTGTTCATTTCTCTTTGATTGGGGAATTTTAAGGAAAAATCCGCTGCGGTACTACTTGATTATCCATTCGAACAATTTTGCCAAATTGTATAAATCGCCAAACCACTCTCCAAATTATGCAAATTGACACAATTTTTATTTTAAATAACGGAACAACAAATAAATTAGTACAACATTAATAAAAATACAAATAAAACGTCGAAATAAAAATAACTTGATGACGTAGACACGTGTAACAACATTTCAAAATAAGCTAATATAAAAGGAATTAAGTAAACAGAGTCTTTGATTCCTGGTATTTTTTAACAAATCGAAAAGAAAGTTCTTTTAAATGAGACATTTTAAATTAATCGTTTTTAATCTGACGTAATTTTGACCAAGCTATTCTTTCTCGTTTAAATATTCACGTGAAAATACTTTTGTTAGATATGAAATATTATTTGTGCTTTCCTAAAAAAAAATAGTTGAAACGATCCTCTCAAAATATCAAATAAATGTCTAGCGCAATTTCTAAATTTAAACTGTTTTGCAATATTATTTTGTGCTCATTTTATATAATAACTGTAATGTGACGTAAATATGACGTACTTTCTCCTATTTAAGACTTCTAACGCATGTTAATGAATTTATTATTTTACAATATCCTTTCTCATTTAAAATTCACGTATATACTTTTTATGACGTAATTTTTAATAAGTTCCTGCTTTTTGTACATAATTATTTAATTCTAATTCGAAATGATTTTTTCTGTTTATAATAGTCACGTGTAAATAAATTTTTAATTTGAAGCAAACATTATTATTAGCGCTGTTTATACATTTGGCAACAGTATAAATTAATAACATTTTCTAAAATAATGTAAAAAATATCTCTAGAAATGCTGAAAATTTGAATTTAAAATAGAAATAAAACCTCAAAGAATGACTCAAATTAAAAAAAAAGAAATACAGTCTGCACAACGGGAACTTCAAACGAATAAAATGATCGAAAAATGATTAAATTCCCATGGATAGTTTTTGCTCCTATAAAACTTTTTTAGTGGAATGATTTTGTCCAACTTTAGCATTAAATATCTCTTAACACTAGAACGCCCAGAAATTTTACTCAAGTTTCATAAAAATATTTCATACCACAATTTTTCTTTAAAATTTTTTGACTCATTTATTTAACGTAAATCTGCGTGGTTTAAATTTAAATTATTTTATTTAAGAATTTCTGGTTCCAGTTGAGATTTAATCATATGGTCGGAGTTAGATCGACTCCTTCCGGGCGTTCTAGTGTTAAAATAATTCTTCGATTTAAAAACTGTCTGCATCAGCGTGTTTATCAAACATTTCTGTATAAAACCACCGATTTTCATATTTTTGTATGCATTATTTTTCTTAATATTAACGAAGAAAGACCTCCGGTCACAAAAGATTCAAATGCGGCGGTGACAGCGGTAGTTACTTTTTTTAGGTAGATTTCGTATGAAATACTACCTATTGGCGTCGTTCCTATGTTGGAATTTCTGAAAAATTTTTGCAGATCTACACCGATCATGACCCCTAGAGCCCAAAACCACCCTCAGTAAAAAACTTTATATCTATCTATCTATGTATCTATATATATCACTTTCTTCTGGACACGATAACTTCCACAATTCTGCACCAATCTCTTCCAAACTGATACATAAAATCAAGGGGCATAAAATCTCGGTCAAGTTCGTTAATGGGCAAAATCGGACCAAGGGGATGGAAGTAGGGAGGGGTTTTGTGAAAACCGAAAAAACCCCATAACTTCTTAAATTTTGTACATATCGAATCAGTTTAAAGTTTTTATTACTTCTAAAAATAGGGCCAAAAATTTATGTATCACAGATTTTTGATAAAGTTTAAAATGGGCTCAAGGAGCGCAAAAAATAGGGTTTTGGGGAAAAGAAAATTCATAACTTCGTCAATTCTCAAGATATCAAATCCAATTAATTTTATCATGAATCTCCTTAACATTATCTACAACTTTTATATTCACAAGTTTTTGATAGGACCAATTCGTACCGCAAATAAAAATTAAAAACGAAAACAAAAAGGGCGTTTGAAGATGAAAATAATTCATAACTTCGTCAATTCTCAAGATATCAAATCCAATTAATTTTATCATGAATTACCTTAACATTATCTACAACTTTTATATTCACAAGTTTTTGATAAGTACAATTCGTACCGCAAAAAAAATTAAAAACGAAAACAAAAAGGGCGTTTGAAGAAGAAAAAAATCCATAGCTCCGTCAATTCAAAAGATATAAAATCCCCATGAATTTATCATATATCTTCTTAATATTATCTACAACATCTATATAGACAAGTTTTGGATAGAACCAATTCTTACAGTAAAAACAAATTAAAAATACATAGCGGTTGAAGAAAAAAATCTTCGTAAGGGTGTACTCAAATCCAAACTGCTTATTTTCTGACTCATTTTACAAACCATTTTTACTCTCAAGGGCTTCCAATTGGTACTAAAGTCAACGACTGGGGTTTTTAAAGACGTTATATAAAGCGAGCACAAAAAATCATGCGTCCAGCGTAGATTATGAAACGCTTTCCAACACAGTCAGAATATTGTAGGTTAGTCAGAATAAGGGTTAACCCTTTCAGGGGCAAAATACTTCTACACTGTAAAAAAAAATTTGTAAGGTTACTAAGAATTTTGTCGGAAACTGGGATGCCTAGAACATTTTATGTAACCACAACGAAAGATAATCATGTAAAATTACAAAAGTTTCTTCAGTAACTGTTACTAAATATTGCTTAGTAAACGTACTAGTGATTTTTTAGGGCGTTTCCCAAAAAAACTCTTGTAAATTTACTAAATATTGTTTAGTGAAGTTACTAATGCTTGTTTAGGGAGTTTACTATATAAGTTTTAGTAAATTTATCAGTGAATATGTTGTAAACGTACTATCCATTTTTAGGGTGTTTTCTAAATTTTTTTTCGTAAATTTACTAAATATTGTTCTGTAAATTTACTAACGGTTTTTCAAGGGAGTTTCTCTAATTAGTTTTTGTAAATTTACTAAATATTTCTTAGTAAATTTACTAGCAATTTTTTAGGGAGTTTACTAAAGAATTTGTGGTAATTTTTCCAAAGATAGTTTATTAAATGTACTAAGGATTTTTTAGAGAGTTTCCCAAATAATTCCTTGTAAGTTTACTAAATATTGTTCAGTAAACTTACTAACGATTTTTTAGGGAGTTTACTAAAGAATTTTTCGTAAATTTACTTAGGATTATTTAGTCAAGGTACTAACGATTTTTTTAGGTAGTTTCTTAAAGAATACTTTGTGAATTTTCTAATGATTTTTTAGTACACTTACAAAGGAATTTTTAGTACATTGACTAAGAATTGTTTTCGTAAATTCGCGAAGGATTTCATAGTACATTTACTATGAATTTTTTTAGTATTGCACCCAAAACTTTACATATACTTTAGCAAAAAATTTTTGGTAACTTTATTAAAGTACCGTCAGAAAAATTACCAATGGTTTTTTAGTATTGTATCTAAAATAGTTTTAGTATTCTCGCCAGAAAGTTTTTTGTAACTGTGCAAGAGATATTGCAGTAAAGTCAAAATCCTTCGATGAAAATACTTCGATCAAAATAAGTAATATGGCTTGACGTGTTTTTCAGTAATACCACAGCAATTGCCAGCAATTGAAATATTTGTATGTTATGCTTTAAAAAAATGACTGAAGCTTCATTGTAGATATTCAAATAGGTACAAAATCATTTCCATATTAAATGAGCATTATAATAACAGCAGTAAATAAGCAGATAAGCAGAAGCAGATCTTACGGTTTTTAGTTAAATTAAAAAAGCGAATAGAAACAATAATGAAAGTAAAGTATCATTACTGAGTTTATAAAGTATGCCTAAATTTTTAAAAAAACGTTATCGATACACTGTTAAAAATAAAGTGTGATGTTTCACCAAGAAAATGGTGAAGAGTCGCTGAAATTTAGCTGCAACCAAGATATTGGCGATAAGTTTTACCAGTTTATTGGTGCTTTCTCAGATACCATTATATTAGTGATGGGCGATAACGAGATGTTTTTCTCGATTGTCTCGATTGTATGGACATCTCGATATTTTTCGATTGTGTAAATTTTTTCTCGATGACTCCAGTTTTTATACATCATATATTATATATTATATACGTCATACATTTTATCAAGAATCGTCTGCGAGTAAACTGGAATGAGTCGGTGTTAATAAAGACAAGGTGACTTCACCCGCTAGTGGGCCCCTCCTTTAATCGGGGCCCCTAAGTTATACGTAATCTTGTAATATGAAATCACGAACAGGTTACCCGCTATATACGACACCGTATAGCAGGCGTGGTGTGCACGCTCTACAAAATCTTGTAAAAAATATATATTCTCGAAACGAACGAATCTCGGGGGAGGGGTCAAAGCGAGCGGAGGGGCAAAGTAGCTGCATGATACGAATAAGTCGTCACAAGTCTTCAGGCCTTTCGAACCATCACACGAGGGGTCTGGATCTGAATTTATAAAAATGCCCTTCCCGTGGGGGCAAAGTGTGGGGAGGGTTGCGGGAGGTGGATAACATGAGTAAGTGGTCACAGACCATTCCAACGATATATCACATGTGGGGTCTTGGCTAAATTTGTAAAAGTGTCTCCCGGGGGGGGAGTGGGGGGACAGACACCGGAGTAGCATAACATCAATAAGTAGTCATAGACCTTTCCAACGATATCTCACATGTGGGGTCTTGGCTAAATTTGAAAAGTGTCTCCGGGGGGAGGGGGGGCAAAATGGGGGGACGGACACCGGAGGAGCATAACATCAATAAGTAGTCACAGACCTTTCCAACGATATCTCACATGAGGGGTCTTGGCTAAATTTCAAAAAGTGTCTCCCGGGGGGGGGGCAAAGTGGGGGGACGAACACCATAGGTGCATAACATCAATAAGTAGTCACAAACCTTTCCAACGATATCTTACATGAGGGATCTTGGCTAAATTTGAAAAAGTGTCCTCCGGGAGGGGGGGGGGTGTCACCGGAGGAGCATAACATCAATAAGTAGTCACAGACATTTCCAACGATATCTCACATGAGGGGTCTTGGCTAAATTTCAAAAAGTGTCTCCCGGGGGGGAGGGCAAAGTGGGGGGACGAACACCATAGGTGCATAACATCAATAAGTAGTCACAAACCTTTCCAACGATATCTTACATGAGGGGTCTTGGCTAAATTTGGAAAAGTGTCCCCCGGAGGGGGCAAAGTTGTGGGAACGAACACCATAGGGGCATAACATCAATGAGTAGTCACAGACCTTTCCAACGATATCTCACATGAAGGGTCTTGATTAAATTTGGAAAAATGTCCCCCGGGGGGGGCAAAGTGTGGGGGACTGTCACCGGAGGTGCATAACATCAATAAGTAGTCACAGACCTTTCCAATGATACCTCACATGAGGGGTCTTGGCTAAATTTGGAAAAGTGTCCCCCGGGGGGCAAAGTGGGGGACGGCCACCGGAAGTGCATAACATCAATAAGTAGTCACAAACCTTTCGAACGATATGCCACATGAGGGGTCTTGGCTAAATTTAGAAAAGTGTCCTGAAATGTCATATATTTTAAGTAATATTTATCGGAGGGCTCCATAAAAAAAAATCCGATCTAAAATGATAAAACAAAAAAACTACCCCCCGCAGTGGGGGCCAAATTGGGGAGGGGAGGAAGAAAGTCTCATAATATGAAAGAGTCATACGAGAGCTTTCCGATAACGTATCACATGACCGGTCCAAAAAAACTTTGAAAATTGCTCCCCCTCCCCCCTTGGGCCCACTCTTTCACAACGGAATTCACGCAGCCCCCACTTTAAAATTTTTATCTTCAATAAATAATATTTATTGGAAGACTTCATAAAAAACTCACATCTAAAATGTTATTTAAATTTATCATAGAAATCGGCTACGGTTTTAAAAATTTGTTCGCCCCCTCACTACCTCCCGAATTTCACCTTCGGGGGAAGAAAGGTTCATAATATGAAAGAGTTGTGAAAGGGCTTTTCGATAATATGTCACAGGAAGAGTTCGGTAAAATGTTTTAAATTGCGCCCCGCCCACTCTCACGTCCTCGGAATTCACCCGACCCACCTTCCTCTTTGAAATTTTTATATTTAATAAATAATATTTATCGGAGGGCTCCAGGTATGTGACAGCTTGGTAGGGCTAAAATAAGAAAAGCATTGAAAATTAAAGCTTCATTTCACAGCTCATTGTCATGCCCATTTCTTTCTCCAGCTTGCCCCTCGATATCTCTTCTCGGCCCTTCTTGGCCAAGAGTGAAATGACAACCATCGAGAGTAACATTTCGAGAAAGGACGAAAACTGATTTCTCATTCTCGACAATGTCATATGAAATGTTGAACAGAGACCGAGAGCGAGAAACGAGAAGTGACGAAGGAAGCAATGAGTTACAATCGGTGAGATACCTCGAAGTAAGCGAAAGGTTTGCCCTCGAGCAAAATGTCTCCTCGAGATAAACGAGCGGTTTGCGTCCAGAAATTAGATCTCGAAGTGCGAGAGAGAGCTCTCGCACCGTCGCACTTCGAGAGAAAGGAAGCTTTCAGAAGAGTCAAACTTACCGCGCTTCTGGTGTAAGTCATGATTTCCCAAAGGAGTACACGTTCTTTTCCATTCGCTATTGTTATTAAGCGATATGGGTTAGGAGGCATAGTGGTTTATGTTATCAGTTCGGGTTTCAGTTGTTGATATAGAAGTTTTCTAATGAATTTGGTGCCAGTTTGTTTTTGATTTTCAATGTTTCTCTTATTTTAGCCCTCCTAAGCTGTCCCATATCTCTTAATGTTAAAATGCTATTGTTAAAACAAAACTGCACTGCAAATTATGTGTTTTCAAGATTTTAAGTGTCGCCTCAGGAAAGAGGATTTTTTTTAATTATTTTACCCCACTCATGTAACATATTAAAATAAGGGTAATCTCATAACCTTTCTAAATCTACCTTTCTTTTGTCAATCCACCGAATTTTAGACCCCTGCGCTTAAAATGCTCTAAAGGAATATACTTAGCGGCGGTTTTTTTTTCGTACTCTGGTACGGTATCTTCCACTCATAGGGAAATTATAAGACTAACATCAAATTGTGTCTAAAATCGAATAAAAAATATGGACATATGTTTCTTAATTTTAACTCCTTTCTTCGCCTCAAGAGGGAGCTTTAACATTTTGTTTCTTCAAACCTTTAGTATACTGTTTGTCCAAAAATTATAAAATTCATAAAATAAAGTCTTTTCACTCTTCCCTATCTTCTCGTATCAATTTTATTTTTACTACCACCAGGGGACACCGCCCAGTGAGACATTTTACTTTTAGCCTCAGGCTATTGGTATTTTTCATCTGTTTTTCATAATATTTTGTCTCATTGTTTTTCTTCATTGTAGATACTATTCTCCAAGTTCTTGATCCATTCTGACTACTTGGGCACTCATTCTGGACCAGCTGTGGCCCAACGGGCCCCTCTTCATTTGTCTGGCTCTAATCACACGCTTCACTTGTTCTTTTTTTTTTTTTTTCTTATTCAATGGTTTGGTTTTTTTACCATTCTCAACTTCTCCTAGTCCTCTCTTACATGAAGTTGTTGGTTTCATCCTTGGTCTGCCCTACTGTCAATTTGGGGCTTAATGCCCCTGCGGTGGGGGTGGGGGGGGCGTTCCTTCTACTTTTTCCAGACCTATCATCTAATACCACGTTGGTAAGGATTGGAAGATTAAAATTATCCAAAATACCAAAAATGAAGTCCACTGAAGTTTTATTTTAGTTATAGAATTCCCTATTATCGGATATATTTGTCTGTTTATCTTTCTATTTTTTGATAATACTCCTTTGTTTTCGATAAACGGAGAAATTCAACAGCATTAGACACACTTTAGATATTTAGGGAACTTTAACTTGTACCAAACCTTCTGCCTTTATCGAAAAGAAGAAAATGCTAATCGATTCTAGCTAATGCGCCTAAAATAAAAAAAGAAGCTAGCAAATGTGTCAGAAACTAGCTACTTTGGATTTCGATACAGACTTGAAGAGTCATATTGGAATCGCTAGGCACTGGAAAACAATTTCCGTGTTAGACAGGTTTCCTCTTAACAGTTATATTTGTCTGGTTATTCTTATGTTTCTTGATAAACGGAGAAATTCCACAGCATTAGACACACTTTAGACATTTAGGGAACTTTAATTTGTATCAAACCTTTTGCCTTTATCGAAAAGAGGGAAATGCTAATCGATTCTAACTAATGCGTTTAAAATAAAAAATGAGTTTTTAAATGTGTCATAAAGTAGCTACTTTGGATTTCGATACAGACTTAAAGAGTCATGTTGGAATCGCTAGGTACTGGAAAACAGTTTCCGTGTTAGACAGGTTCCCTCTTGGCAGGTATCTTTATCTTACTATCCTTACGTTTTTCGAAAGAAACTTTTGTTTTCGATCAATGGGGAAATTCCACAGCATTTGACATTTAGGGGAACTTTAAACTGTATCAAACTTTTTGGAGTTATCTAAAAAGTAGAAGGGTTATTTGATTCAAAGGCGCCATAGTTACGCGATTTGGACATTGCAGTTTCATAAAGAAGAAAGGGGAATTTATTCCAATGCAAACAAAATCATTTTAAAATACTGAAATTCAAATGAGATAGCTTTATAAATTTCTTCCATAAGATTAGCATTAGCGAGCAGGTCTTTTCACTTGACTGAAGTAACCCCTTCAGCATAAATCAGGAGCAAATAATTGCGATAGCAGAATTATCGGACAAACCCTATCACTACTATGAAATTTTCGGCCAGAATAATAGCTAAATTTTCCAACAATTGTTTTTAGCTTCTCTCGTTATAATCGATTGTAAAATATCTCGATTGTAGATTCTAGGAATTAATCGATGGCTGTATCGATTGTGATTTTTTACGATGACGATTTTTCTCGATTGTCGAATTTTCGAGAATCGCCCATCACTACATTATATCAGTGAAATGTTAAACAATGATTCAGGTTTTTTATAAATCCAATTTTCTGGTGAAAGGTTGAACCATAAATCAGGATTTTTTTTAATCCAATTTTCTGATAAAAAGTTTAACTATAAATCAGGGTTTTTTTTTTTAAATCCAATTTTCTGGTAATAGTTTGAACCATAATTTAGTTTTTTTAATCAAATTTTCAGGTAAAAGGTTGGACCACGAATCAGGATTGTTTTTAAATTCAATTTTTTGGTAAAAGGTTAAATCATAATTCAAGGTTTTCTCTATTCTAATTTTTTGCTAAAAGTTTGAATCACGATTCAGGATTTTCTCTCATCTTTATGGGGAATGGTTACACCGGATTGTAGCTTTCTTTTTCCCCCTCACTTTGGTTTTCAATTTATCATTTTATGGTGTAATAATAAATAAAATTTCAATTTCAGATTTTGGAGATTATCTTGCAGTAGGAAAGCTTTTTTTTTTCATTACACCGAAAATTATTTAAGATTTAATTATTGATTCTATTGTCTTTGAAATATATTTAAAAAACAAATGTAAACCAATTTGATCTAATTTCACAAAGTAATTGCATTTTTTCCCCCACAAATATTACCATTCTGTCTTTTTACATTTTGGAATATTTCTTCGCACTCAGTTACACTTATAGTCCATTTAGTGTTTGCTTATTCACAAAGACAATATAAAAAAAATAATAATTTTCTTTAGATTTAAATACATACCCTGTTTTTATTATTGTTTTAATTTAAACAATGTCTGAATAAATTTCTTCAACCAATATTATTTTTTGCACGAGTTTGAAAAGGTTTTTTGCATAATGCACTTAGCTGCTACTTTCATGTTTTTTTTTTCTTTAATTTCTTTGAATCTATAGATGCTGAAATTTTCATATTATACAGTTTTAAAATTTTTACCTTCTTTTCAAAAAATAAAAAATAAAATAGAAATATTTTTAAATTTTATATTGCAACACAACTCAATTATGCAAAATTAATTGATTGATTTGAATATAAAACAACAAAAAAAGTTTAGTATTTGTTTCTGTTTAACATTCAATAATGAATATAACACTTTTGAATAAATAAAGCACAAACATAATGAATACATAATCAAAGTATATGCGTAAACACTGAAATAATCAGCATTAAAAAGGCAGCTATAAGTAGCAGAATCTGTTTAACCTCTAATATCAGCTAATACAAAAGTATTACTTTAAACTTTAAAGCTTTATTTAAATACACAATGTATTTCTATAGTATATTATATACTTACTTTGAAGTGTTAATTTAATAACAGCAGTGTCGCCACCAAGCGACTATTCTTACATATATAAGTACTTTTTCAGTATTCCTAAATGACAATCTATGACGACGATTTATTTATTTTTTAACAATACTCGTAAAAAAGAACAATATTCACCACCAGCAGCCTTGCAATAGCTGAAAAAGAAATGGTTACAGACACTATTAAATAGCAACACATTTAAGTTGGTTTGCGGTATGCCGCTCCATTTATTGAAAATACAAATTATATAACCATTAAATTATATATATAATATGTCAGACTAATATTTACTGTAATATAATATCATTTTACATAGAGTTTCTCTCAGACAGTTTTAGGAGGGTGCTACACCCTCTCTGACCATTCAGGTCATCAAATATAAAGAATTCTTGAAGCTTAGTATGTTCTGAATCAGGATTTCAAGTCAGGTAAAACGGAATAGATCCAAGCATCAGGTTAATTTCTCCACCTGTTTTAAAAGAAAGAGTAAATATTTTAAGACATAAAATATTTCTTGTGCAGACATAACAATAATCAAATTTCACACAGGGGAATTAACAAATTAACAGTATATCAATTCAAATCTCTTTTACAAGGAAATCTTCAGCATTTAAAAAATCAATCAGTTTTCGAAATAATTGGTGGTCCGCTGGTCCGAGAACACCAAAAATTCATTTGGACCAATAATTTTAGTGGTCAGCAGGAACATTAACTCCACCCCCCCCCCTCTCTCACAGGCTCACAGGTAAACTTGAATTTTCCCGTCTCAGAGAAAACGGCAACCAAACACAAATCGCACAATTTTATTTATTTTAAAAAATAAATAAAACTGCATTAAACCTTAGTCAATTGAAATATTGGAATTAAAATATCTAAATTGATAATTTTATAGTTTTTCTTTATGTGCTGTTTATTTAATTTTTAGTTATAATTTTATATTTTATTAGGCTGAAAATTTTGGATAAATGCAAAGAAAGTTTGTAAGAAAAAGCTGCAAAATTCTCCATTTATTAGGTAGAAGGAAAATATTGTGAAATTCTTAAATCAAATGTGGAAAAATATTGCAAAAAGCGTCAGTTGGTTGAAGGAAAAAATTCGTCAATCAATCGTGATTAACAAAAACTAATGCTTGCCATTTAGCTGCAATAGGATGTTAACGATTTTAATCAACGATTAAATCATGATTTTAATCAACTGATTTTTTTTTTTAGAAAATTTGTGATTTTAATCAATGATTTTTTATGGTCTATTTCAATGGTCTGTAGGGAAAAATCATTTGTAGTATATTGGAATGATATTACACTATTTCAAACATATAGAAATTGATACACATCACTGAAATGTACAAAAAGATGCTTACTATAGAACATGATGAGAATAGCATTAATCGTTTATTTAGGGGGGGGAAACAAAAGGATTCGCTTATAGTACTGTATAAATAAACAATAATTGCTGGAAGTTCGTTATCTGTTGTGGTACAAGTTTTTTTTTTTTTTTTTTTTTTTTTTTTTTTATTTATTTAACTAATTTAGTTACTTCGTATGTATAAAATCTGTAAATCATATACAGGGCTGCAAAAAAGATGTATACATTTCTGTTTATTGACGAATATGTTGAAGGGGAATTTTCAACTGTGAAAATGCGTTTCTTAAATGAACTAATGTTTAGCATACTATTTGGTATATATTCAAATCTATAGATCATATATAGCGTCGCACAAAGGAATTCGGATATTTTTCCGATGACTGATAATTGCTGAACTTTAATTTTCAAATGTGTTACGTGTTTTGTAATTTGCTTACTTAGCAATCATATTTAACTTTATTTAAAGGTTGATTTTTTTTTTTAACATAATTCTGAATGTGTTGGAAATTATAATCTGTCGTTGAAGGTTGATTATTTTACGTTATTGTTTAAAAAAATATTTTTATTTGTATGTGTATTTATATATATATGGACGAATTGTAAAAAAGTCCTTCCGGCCAGTGCCGGGAGGAAGAGGTAGCTTTCATAATCCTTATTTAAAAAAAGCCAACTTATATCATGCAAACACACGAAGCTCAATTTAGTGGAAACCGAATATACGAGATTCAATACTAATTTTTATCAATATAATGAATGAGAATTTCGCGAAATTAGTCAGCTTTATCCAAGCTGCTTTTCATTAAAGTAACTTATATTTGGCAGCCAAATTCGGCAATTTCTTAAAGTGCCTGTCATTTTAAGACAACAACATGGTGGACGAGGCTAAGCAGTGAACTTGGTCGAGACCTTAGTAATTGCTGTGCACATGCTCACTCACATCGGAATCGGTTAATATATAGGAGTGCTGTCGCATGCAAAAAATCAGATTTTTCAAAATGTCACCCACAATAGAAATTGAAACTGCTATATCTGAGCCATTTTTTAAGGTAAAGACAAACAAAAAATGCTCCTGAATCCTTATATCAAGGTCAAATACTTAAGAAAGAAACCTTTTTCAATTTCTACTTTTTTTGCACCTCACTTTAAATATATATATATTTTTTAATTTAATGGCCGCCATTTTGAAACAAGATGGCTGATGAATCTGGCCAGCGAACTTGGTCGAGGTGTTGATGTATACTATCCACATGCCTTCTTACATCGAAATAGGCGAATACGTGTGTTATCGCGTGACAAATACAAGATCGTTTCAAAATGTTAGCCTTGCTAGAAATTCAAAGTGCTATAAATCAACCATTTTTTAAGATATCAACAAAAGAACAAATTTTCAGAAACAAAAACTGCTCCGGAATCTTTGTATCAAGGCCAAACACATAAAAAAAAATCTTTTTCATTTTCCAATTTTTTAATACCTCATTTTGAATTTTAAATTTAATTTTTTTTAAATGGCAACCCTTTTGAAACAAGATGGCGAATGAAGCTGGCCAACGAACTCGGTCGAGACATTGGTATGAACTATGTACAGACCAAGTTACATCCAAATAGGTTCATAAATACGCCTGTTATCGCGTGACAAAAATCAGGTCGTTTTAAAATGTCAGCCACAAGAGAAATTCAAAATGCTATTACTCAGCCATTTTTTTTTAGATATAGACGAAAGAAAAACTGTTCCGGAATCTTTGTATTAAGGTCAAACACATACAAAAAAAATTTTTTCATTTTCCAATTTTTTGGTATCTCATTTAAATTTTTTTATTTTTTAATTTTTTTAAATGGCCGCCATTTTGAAACAAGATGGCGGATGAAGCTGGCCAACGAACTCGGTCGAGATATTTGTATGTACTATGTACACACCAAGGTACATCCAAGTCAGTTCATAAATACGCCTGTTATTACGTGAGAAAAATCAGGACGTTTCAAAATGTCAGCCACGCTAGAAATTCAAAATGCTATAACTCAGCCATTTCTTAAGATATAGACGAAGCAAAAACTGCTCCCGAATCTTTTTATCAAGGTCAAACACATAAGAAGAAAATATTTTTTCAATTTTCAATTTTTGGTACCACATTTCAAATTTAAATTTTTCTTAAACATTTAAATGGCCGCCATTTTTAAACAAGATGGCGGGTGAAGCTGGCCGACGAACCCGGTCGA
Organism: Maratus speciosus; assembly: GCA_963932465.1. Taxonomy (NCBI): domain Eukaryota; kingdom Metazoa; phylum Arthropoda; class Arachnida; order Araneae; family Salticidae; genus Maratus; species Maratus speciosus. The sequence continues at coordinate 355,746,148 of OZ010799.1, read as the reverse complement.
GACATTGGTATGTACTATGTATAAACGAAGTTACATCCAAATCGGTTCATAAATATGCCTTTTATCGCGTGACAAAATTCAGGACGTTTCAAAATGTCAGCCACGCTAGAAATTCAAAATGCTATAACTCAGCCATTTTTTAAGATATAGACGAAACAAAAACTGCTCCGAAATCTTTGTATAAAGGTCAAATACATAAGAAAAAAATATTTTTCCATTTTCAATTTTTTGGTACCACATTTCAAATTTTAAATTTAAAAAAAATTTAAATGGCCGCCATTTTGAAACAAAATGGCGGATGAAGCTGGCCAACGAACTCGGTCGAGAGATTGGTATGTACTATGTACGCACCGAATTACATCCAAATCGGTTCATAAATACGCCTTTTATCGCGTGACAAAATTCAGGACGTTTCAAAATGTCAGCCACGCTAGAAATTCAAAATGCTATAACTCAGCCATTTTTTAAGATATAGACGAAACAAAAACTGCTCCGGAATCTTTGTATAAAGGTCAAATACATAAGAAAAAAATATTTTTCCAGTTTTAATTTTTTGGTACCACATTTCAAGTTTTAAAATTTTTTTAAAATTTTAAATGTCCGCCATTTTGAAACAAAACGGCGGATGAAGCTGGCCAACGAACTCGGTCGAGACATTGGTATGTACTATGTACACACCGAATTACATCGAAATCGGTTCATAATTACGGGAGTTACAGTGTGACATAGGTCAGATATATATATATATATATATATATATATAACCATTAATTAAACATAACCATCCACCGTCAATTATTATGAATTAAAGCTGTAAGTATTAAAAAAAAAAAAAATTAATATAAGAATTAAAATCATAACTAGAAAATTAAAAAATATTAAATAAATCGTTGCAATGATAGGAATGAAAAAAGTCCTTCCGGCCAGTGCCGGGAGGAAGAGGTAGCTTTCAAATTCCTTATTTTTAAAAAGCTAGCTGATGTCATTCAAACACACGAAGCTAAATTTAGTGGAAACCGATTATAGAAGATTCAATACTAATTTTTATCAATACTAAATCCTTATGAATGAGAATTTCGCGAAATTAGTCAGCTTTATCCAAGCTGATTTTATTTAAAGTTATATTTGGTTTCCAAATTTGGCGATATGTGAAGTGCCTGCCATTTTAAGAGAACATGGTGGATGAGGCTAACCAGTGAACTTGGTCGAGACCTTAGTAATTCCTGTGCACACGCTCGCTCACATCGGAATCGGTTGATATATATGAGTGCTGTCGCAGGCAAAAATCAGATTTTTCAAAATGTCACCCACATAATGAAATTCAAACTACTGTATCTGAGCCATTTTTTAAGATAAAGACAAAACAAAAAATGCTCCGGAATCCTTATATCAAAGTAAAATACTTAAGAAAGAAACCTTTTTCGATTTCTAAATTTTTTGCACTTCACTTTAAATATAATTTTTTTTTTAATTTAATGGCCGCCACTTTGATTCAAGATGGCGGATGAAGCTGGCCAGTGAACTTAGTCGAGACATTGCTACATACTATCCAAATGCCTTCTTACATCCAAATAGGTTAATAAATACGTGTGTTATCGCGTGACAACTATCAGATCGTTTCAAAATGTCAGCCATGCTAGAAATTTCAAAGTGCTATAACTCAAACTTTTTTTAAGATGTAGACGAAAAAAAAAACTGCCCTGAAATCTTTGTATCAAGGTCAAACAAATAAAAAAAAAACCTTTTTCATTTTCCAATTTTTTCATACCTCATTTTAAATTTTAAATAATTTTTTTTTTAATGTTCCCTTTTGAATCAAAATGGCTAATGAAGGTTGCCTACGAACTCGGTCGAGACATTGGTATACACTATGTACACACCAAGTTACATCCAAATCGGTTCATAAATACGCCTGTTATCGCGTGACAAAAAGCAGGTCGTTTCAAAATGTCAGCCACAATAGAAATTAAAAATGCTATAACTCAGCCATTTTTCTAGATATAAATGAGACAAAAACTGTTCCGGAATCTTTAAATTAAGGTCAAACACATAATTAAAAAATCTTTTTCAATTTTTTGATACCACATTTTAAATTTTAAATTTTTAAATTTTTTTAAATGGCCGCCATTTTGAAACAAGATGGCAGATGAAGCTGGCCAACGAACTCGGTCGAGACATTGGTATGTTCTTTGTACACACCAAGGTACATCCATATCGGTTCATGAATAGGCCTGCTATCGGGTGACAAAAATCAGGACGTTTCAAAATGTCAGCCACGCTAGAAATTCAAAGTGCTATAATTCAGCCATTTTATAAGATATAGACGAAACAAAAACTGCTCCGAAATCTTTGTATCAAGGTCAAACACATAAGAAAAAAATATTTTTCAATCTTCAATTTTTTGGTATCACATTTCAAATTTAATTTTTTAGGTAGCTTTCATTACAAAAAGATACCTATTGTAGCCGTTCGGAGGAAAGCGATTTCAAAAAATTTTGGTATATTTTCATCGATCATGACCCCAGACCCCGAAACCACCCTCCGTTCAAAATTGATATATATATATATATATATATCCATCAGTGGCGTGGCGTGAAAATTTTCGGTGGTCATCGCAATTATTTAAGTTTGTGGTGAAAAATTATTAACTCTAAAATTCAATGGTTGAATGTTCAAAAAAGAAACTTTAAATCTTACCTTTACTTATACATGAACTCCAAATGTTCTGCTAAAACTGGATCGTAGAGTTTTAAAAGCTTATTAAGAGTTTTAAAATATTGCTTGGTCATCGCCGCATCCAGCGATGACCGGACGCCACTCCACTGATATCCATTTATATATATATATATATATATATATATATATTTAAAAGATTGCTAAATAATTTAGCGACCTGGGAATATATAAAAATATATAGAAGATACCTTAAGGAAAAAATACATCAAAATGAATTGTTGACATTCAAAATGAAAAGATATTTAAAATATCGTAAAAAGCATACCTTCATAATTACTTGCGCAAATGCATCATAGTAATTTGAATGCTAATATATTACCATTAATTAAACATAACCTGCCACCGTCAATTATTATGAATTAAAGCTGTAAGTATTAAAAAAATATTATAAGAATTATTATGGAAGAAAAAAGAAAAATGTGGACACCGACAAAAATTGAAAAGCTTATACATTGAATTACGTTATCGAGGGCACAGAATTCAATGATATAAGCAAAATGGGTGTTTTCTGTGGGAAAAATAAGCTAAAGCTAAAATTAATTTTCCCCTGTGCCCGAACAACCACTAAAATCAAGTGAATTGATTAAAAATGAAATCAGAATAGAAACAAATAATATGAAATGGAAGAATCAATAAAACGTATTTAAATATTTATAGGATATAAAATAGAAATAATAAACACCATACCTATTAATATTTCAGTATTTTACAAAAATCCATGTGCACATGTCTTCCAGTATATCAAAAAGATTAAGGTGAATAAAACAGTTAAGAAATCACAGTAAATGATACCAAAGGATGCAGTTAATACATATTGAAATAAAATTTGAAATACCTTGTAAAACAAATTTAATCTAATATAAAATAAATAGATATTAATTACATTATTTAAAATGCACTATTAAATTAATAGATAACAGTTTAACAATATCGTCAAAATTTAGCTAAAAATACACCCTGGTGTATAAATTATAACTGAAATGGAGCTAGAAAAATTAAAAAATAGAGCAATCTGAAAGATACAATTTTAGTGCTGCCATCTATTAATAATTATATTAAACATCTATCGCAAGATAAAAATTTGCAAGCTTTTGAATGTAAATAACTGTTTAAACAGCAAAACCAAACAAATCCTTATACATAGAGAATTATAGAACAACCACTAAAATCAAGTGAATTGATTAAAAATGAAAGCAGAATAGAAACAAATAATATGAAATGGAAGAATCAATAAAACGTATTTAAATATTTATAGGATATAAAATAGAAATAATAAACACCATACCGATTAATATTTCAGTATTTTACAAAAATCCATGTGCACATGTCTTCCAGTATATCAAAAAGATTAAGGTGAATAATACAGTTAAGAAATCACAGTAAATGATACCAAAGGATGCAGTTAATACATTTTGAAATAAAATTTGAAATACCTTGTAAAACAAATTTAATCTAATATAAAATAAATAGATATTAATTACATTATTTAAAATGCACTATTAAATTAATAGATAACAGTTTAACAATATCGTCAAAATTTAGCTAAAAATACACCCTGGTATATAAATTATAACTGAAATGGAGCTAGAAAAATTAAAAATTAGAGCAATCTGAAAGATACAATTTTAGTGCTGCCATCTATTAATAATTATATTAAACATCTATCGCAAGATAAAAATTTGCAAGCTTTTGAATGTAAATAACTGTTTAAACAGCAAAACCAAACAAATCCTTATATATAGAGAATTATAAACCTAATATAAATCACACAAAGTATTTAAAACTATTGTTAATAAAATTTAAAAGCATACAATATGTTCTATTAGCTAAATTATTTAAACTAATCTAAGAGTTTAAATAATGTTAGAACATTGATAATATATAGCATATATCTATATGCTATAAAACAAAATAAATTCAGTAATAATTAATATAAATAATTATTAAAAATTATCTAAAAATTATTTTTTATTTTTTAATGAATTATATATAAGATATTAATAAAATGAACAGAAAATAACAAACATGTGGAAGTATATAAAAGGTTAAATAATACTTAAAATCCCATTACTTAAAACGCACAAATATAGAATGTGGATTATTTTCAGACATCCATAAAAATCCATAAAGTATGAATATGGGACATTCAAAAACATTAAACTAAGAGTGGCATACTATTAGTAATTAATATGATATTGTCCTTAGTAAATTAAAATTTAATAACAAATAATTGTAAATTAGATTAATGAATAATTAAGCTAATTATAATATTAATGAAAATCTCCAACTTACATATAAAATATCAAATCAACATCCACATAAAATACATAACAAAAAAAATATAGTAATAATACAAAAGCCCCGCTTTTTTTTTTTTAATAAATAATTAACCATTGCGTATTATCCAGACAATTAGTACTTTTCTTACATGATCTATAAACACAAATTAACACATGCGTAAACAAAATTACAAAAAAATTATAAAATAAAAAAAAATATCTATAAAAAATTTAAAATTGTAAAATAATATAAAAAAATATTATAGGTTGGTTGGGTGGGTAGATGTTAGAGTACGGAGGAGGGTGGTGTTGTCTGGATAATACGCAATGGTTAATTATTTATTTAAAAAAAAAAGCGGGGCTCTTGTATTATTACTATATTTTTTTGTTATGTATTTTATGAGGATGTTGATTTGATATTTTATATGTAAGTTGGAGATTTTCATTAATATTATAATTAGCTTAATTATTCATTAATCTAATTTACAATTATTTGTTATTAAATTTTAATTTACTAAGGACAATATCATATTAATTACTAATAGTATGCCACTCTTAGTTTAATGTTTTTGAATGTCCCATATTCATACTTTATGGATTTTTATGGATGTCTGAAAATAATCCACATTCTATATTTGTGCGTTTTAAGTAATGGGATTTTAAGTATTATTTAACCTTTTATATACTTCCACATGTTTGTTATTTCCTGTTCATTTTATAAATATCTTATATATAATTCATTAAAAAATAAAAAATAATTTTTAGATAATTTTTAATAATTATTTATATTAATTATTACTGAATTTATTTTGTTTTATAGCATATAGATATATGCTATATATTATCAATGTTCTAACATTATTTAAACTCTTAGATTAGTTTAAATAATTTAGCTAATAGAACATATTGTATGCTTTTAAATTTTATTAACAATAGTTTTAAATACTTTGTGTGATTTATATTAGGTTTATAATTCTCTATATATAAGGATTTGTTTGGTTTTGCTGTTTAAACAGTTATTTACATTCAAAAGCTTGCAAATTTTTATCTTGCGATAGATGTTTAATATAATTATTAATAGATGGCAGCACTAAAATTGTATCTTTCAGATTGCTCTAATTTTTAATTTTTCTAGCTCCATTTCAGTTATAATTTATATACCAGGGTGTATTTTTAGCTAAATTTTGACGATATTGTTAAACTGTTATCTATTAATTTAATAGTGCATTTTAAATAATGTAATTAATATCTATTTATTTTATATTAGATTAAATTTGTTTTACAAGGTATTTCAAATTTTATTTCAAAATGTATTAACTGCATCCTTTGGTATCATTTACTGTGATTTCTTAACTGTATTATTCACCTTAATCTTTTTGATATACTGGAAGACATGTGCACATGGATTTTTGTAAAATACTGAAATATTAATCGGTATGGTGTTTATTATTTCTATTTTATATCCTATAAATATTTAAATACGTTTTATTGATTCTTCCATTTCATATTATTTGTTTCTATTCTGCTTTCATTTTTAATCAATTCACTTGATTTTAGTGGTTGTTCTATAATTCTCTATGTATAAGGATTTGTTTGGTTTTGCTGTTTAAACAGTTATTTACATTCAAAAGCTTGCAAATTTTTATCTTGCGATAGATGTTTAATATAATTATTAATAGATGGCAGCACTAAAATTGTATCTTTCAGATTGCTCTATTTTTTAATTTTTCTAGCTCCATTTCAGTTATAATTTATACACCAGGGTGTATTTTTAGCTAAATTTTGACGATATTGTTAAACTGTTATCTATTAATTTAATAGTGCATTTTAAATAATGTAATTAATATCTATTTATTTTATATTAGATTAAATTTGTTTTACAAGGTATTTCAAATTTTATTTCAATATGTATTAACTGCATCCTTTGGTATCATTTACTGTGATTTCTTAACTGTTTTATTCACCTTAATCTTTTTGATATACTGGAAGACATGTGCACATGGATTTTTGTAAAATACTGAAATATTAATAGGTATGGTGTTTATTATTTCTATTTTATATCCTATAAATATTTAAATACGTTTTATTGATTCTTCCATTTCATATTATTTGTTTCTATTCTGATTTCATTTTTAATCAATTCACTTGATTTTAGTGGTTGTTCGGGCACAGGGGAAAATTAATTTTAGCTTTAGCTTATTTTTCCCACAGAAAACAACCATTTTGCTTATATCATTGAATTCTGTGCCCTCGATAACGTAATTCAATGTATAAGCTTTTCAATTTTTGTCGGTGTCCACTTTTTTCTTTTTTCTTCCATAATAATTCTTATAATATTTTTTTAATACTTACAGCTTTAATTCATAATAATTGACGGTGGCAGGTTATGTTTAATTAATGGTAATATATATATATATATATATATATATATATATCTGACCTATGTCACACCGTAACTCTCGTATTTATGAACCGATTTGGATGTAATTTGGTGTGTACATAGTATATACCAATGTCTCGACCGAGTTCGTTGGCCAGCTTCATCCGCCATTTTGTTTCAAAATGGTGGCCATTTAAAATTTTTAAAAAAATTTAAAATATGAAATGTGGTACGAAAAAATTGAAAATGGAAAAATATTTTTATCTTATGTATTTGACCTTTATACAAAGATTCCAGAGCAGTTTTTGTTTTGTCTATATCTTAAAACATGGCTGAGTTATAGCATTTTGAATTTCTAGCGTGGCTGACATTTTGAAACTTCCTGAATTTTGTCACGCGATAAAAGACGTATTTATGAACCGATTTGGATGTAACTTCGTTCATACATAGTACATACAAATGTCTCGACCGAGTTCGTTGGCCAGCTTCATCCGCCATCTTGTTTCAAATGGCGCCATTTAAAAAAATTTAAAAAATTTAAAATTTAAAATGAGATACCAAAAAATTAGAAAATGATAATTTTCGTATTATGATTTTTCGTATATGTTTGACCTTAATACAAAGATTCCGGAACAGGTTTTGTTTCGTCTTTATCTAAAAAAATGGCTGAGTTATAGCATTTTGAATTTCTATTGTGGCTGACATTTTAAAACGACCTGACTTTTGTCACGCGATAATAGGCGTATTTATGAACCTATTTGGATGTAACTTGGTCTGTACATAATACATATCAGTGTCTCAACCGAGTTCGTTGGCCAGCTTCATTCGCCATCTTGTTTTAAAAGGGTTGCCATTTAAAAAAAAATGTAATTTAAAATTTAAAATGAAGTATTGAAAAATTGGAAAATGAAAAAGATTTTTTTTATGTGTTTGGCCTTGATACAAAGATTCTGGAGCAGTTTTTGTTTCTGAAAATTTGTTCTTTTGTTTATATCTTAAAAAATGGTTGCATTATAGCACTTTGAATTTCTATCATGGCTAACACTTTGAAACGATCTTGTATTTGTCACGCGATACCACACGTATTCGCCTATTTCGATGGAAGAAGGCATGTAGATAGTATACATCAATATCTCGACCAAGTTCGCTGGCCAGCTTCATCAACCATCTTCTTTCAAAATGGCGGCCATTAAATTAAAAAATATATATATATTTAAATTGAGGTGCAAAAAAATTAGAAATTGAAAAGGTTTCCTTCTTAAATATTTGACCTTGATATAAGGATTCAGGAGCATTTTTTGTTTGTCTTTATCTCAAAAAATAGCTCAGATATAGCAGTTTCAATTTCTAAAGTAAGTGACATTTCGAAAAATCTGATTTTTTGCCTGGGACAGCACTCGTATATATCTACCTATTCCGATGTGAGTGAGCATGTGCACAGCAATTACTAAGGTCTCGACGAAGTTCACTGGTTAGCCTAATCCACCATGTTGTCTTAAAATGGCAGGCACTTTAAGAAATCACCGAATTTGGCAGCCAAATATAAGTTACTTTAAATAAAAGCAGCTTGGATAAAGCTGACTAATTTCACCAAATTCTCATTTATAATGATTTAGTATTAATAAAAATTAGTATTGAATCTCCTATATTAGGTTTCCCACTAAATTGAGCTTCGTGTGTTTGAATAATATAAGTTGGCTTTTTTAAAATAAGGAGTATGAAAGCTATCTCTTCCTCCCGGCACTGGCCGGAAGGACTTTTTTAAAAATGTAAATGGCCGCCATTTTGAAACAAGATGGCAGATGAAGCTGGCCAACAAACTCGGTCAAGACATTAGTATGTATTATGTACACACCGAGTTTCATATAAATCGGTCATAAATACGCCGTTTATCGCGTGACAAATATCAGGTCGTTTCAAAATGACAGCCACAATAGAAATTCAAAATGCTATAACTCAGCCCTTTTTTAAGATATACACAAAACAAAAACTGCTCCGGAATCTTTGTATCAAGGTCAAACACATAAGAAAATAATAGTTTTCAATTTTCAATTTTTTGGTATCACATTTCAAATTTTAATTTTTTTTTTTTAATTTAAATGGCCGCCATTTTGAAACAAGATGGCGGATGAAGCTGGCCAACGAACTCGGTCGAGACTTTGGTGTGTACTATGTACTCACCGAGTTTCATCTAAATCAATTCATAAATACGCCTGTTATCGCGTGACAAATATCAGGTCGTTTCAAAATATCAGCCACGGTAGAAATTGAAAGTGCTATAACTCAGCCATTTTTTAAGATATAGGCAAAACAAAAACTGCTCCGTAATCTTTGTATCAAGGTCAAATACATAAGAAAAAAATATTTTTCAATTTTTAATTTTTTGGTACCACATTTCAAATTTTAATTTTTTTTTTAAATTTTAAATGGCCGCCATTTTGAAACAAGAGGGCCGATGAAGCTGGCCAACGAACTCGGTCGAGACATTGGTGTCTACTATGTACACACCGAGTTTCATCCAAATCGGTTTATAAATACGAGAGTTACAGTATGATAAAGATCAGATATATATATATATATATATATATATCAACTTTTGAACGGAGGGTGGTTTCGGGGTCTGGGGGTCATGATCGATGAAAATATACCAAAATTTTTTGAAATTGCTTTCCTCCGAACGGCTGCAATAGGTAGCTTTTTGTAATGAAAGCTACCTAAAATTAATGGAATCCTAAAATAGGTATCAGATAACTACGTGGTAGAAATCATATTGATAATACACAAAGATAGTGCGCTAATTGCAGCAATGATCTAAGCGTATAATATTAAAAAATTGCTAAATAATTTAGCGACCTGGGAATATATATAGATATATATAAGACTAGAAAGGTAGCCCGTCAAAAATGACGGAAATTTAGATATAAAGATATATACAACTCATGTGCAAGAATATGAGTTTTCTCGCTTGTTCCGCAGTGATAGATGAAAATAACACATTTTAAGAACGAAACACATTTATGAAATCTGTGTACAGTATCTGCACAGTTTGGTTTCAAGTGTTATGCAGATTTGAGGCTTTTTGCGGTCATGTCTATTCAATCTTTGTTTACATTTTTTTTAAATTCGTATATTGGACAATTTAGATTGTTGAGCTTTAAAAATAAATAAATAACACACTTGAAGTAAGGTTAAAAACTATTAAATTATCGTATACGATTTCATGAAATGGTATTATATGGTATTATATGTGTGTGCTTCACGATCTTGGTTACGACGTTAGCGAAATTGGCTGCAACTTGTCATAATCCTAATAGTGTGGGCCGCTATAACAAACAAGTAACCAGTTTTTAGTAAAATTTCTGATATAAAGTAGCTTTCAAAAACTTGTGTAAAATTGCAGGCCGTTCTCGTGTTATGTCAGTCCTAGCAATAATATTTCTAACACTGAAGATTTTCCATGTATATATGGAATTTAGAAAAGCTTCTCCAAAAGAAAGGTCCCGAAATGACATTGTAATTCCTCTAACTTCAAAGTTTAATCGGGCCCTGATGTAGAGTACTGAAATCTAATAAATACAGTTATTTTGAATATTACAACAGAATTAAACAGTTAAACTTATTTAACTTAAATCCGCTGTTACTTCTCGATGTTATTTTTTAGTATTAAGAAAGAAAATTATTTAAAATTTTCAAATCATGCATCCATGATATTTTTCCATCTTTAATAGCTAAATAATGAAAAAATAGGCTTTTGTTCTGAGCTCATAAATATGACAATAAAATAATATAACTAAGAGAGACTGCAAAATTAAATCTTTGTGATTACAAACCATAAACAAACGATACCGCCACCACTTTATCTACTATGACGTCATTAGATTATTGCCCATTGATTGTTGGAGAACTTACTTTGTGAATGATTACCTCAATGATTTCATATTTTTGACGTTTCACGATGAATGAATCACTTGTGTTTGTTTAGGTATATGGAAGGAGATATTAAGCTGTGAAACTAATTTCAATTTAAGTTATCCAAGGATATATGTATTTTTAATCGAAATTAAAAACAATGCTTTGATCTCGAAAAAAAAATTTTAGTTTGTATAATTTGGTATTTCTGTTAATTATTTATTTAAGTACTTTTCCATTATAGCGCATTTTTAAAAAAAAAAGCTTGGCGCGATTCGGGCAACAGAAAGTGAGATATGTTGCGAAAATATATAAACAGCTATGAAAACAAATCTAATGAACTTTTATCTTTGTTTATATATGCACTTATATGCATAAAAAATCGTTTCTAAATATATGTAATTTTTTTATATACAAATCACGGCACAAATTTCAGATATGAACCGGGATACCTAACTGGATCCAAAATGGTGTTATTTTGCCTGCTATGGTAACCCGGCTATTGTTTTTAATTTATTAATAAAAAAATTATTTACTTTTTTTTTCTGTTTTTTAATTATATAAACTGCTTTGGGAACAGATGTCATATTCGCCCCATATTGGCGCGATTTTTTTCGGTTGCCAATTTGGCGAAAACATCAACAGCATAAACAACATAATCCGGGTTACCACATCAAGCCCTTTATCGCAAGTTAAGTACCCGTTGCCTATATAATATTGGCGACAGAAAAAAATCGCGCCAATATGGGGCGAATATGACATTTGTACCCTGCTTTGTTCTATAGTTATTATTCAAACTTTTATTTATTTATAGTTATTTCCTTTTCAAAATGATAGCAAACAATTGAAAAATATATAAGTAACTGGTATTCGAAAACGAGATTTCTGCCAAATTGGCGTCATAGAAAAATCACGCCAGCCCCCATGCGTATATGACATCTGTGCAAAAATTACTTCTGTTTCTTTATAAAAATGGGTAAATAGCTTTTTTTATATTAAATTGTCGGCACAGATGTCATATACGCCCATATTGGCGCGATTTTTTTTTTTGACGCCGATGTCATATACACACCGGGTACTTAACTGGCGCCAAAGTGTCGTTATTTTGCTTGTAATGGTAACCCGAATGTTGTTTATGCTGTTGATGTTTTCGCCAAATTGGCGTCGGAAAAAAATCGTGCCAATATATATGGCAATCGTGCAATATATATATATCGTGCATCATATATCGTGCCAATATGACATCTGTGCCAAATTGTATGCATATGGAAAAAATTGTTTGTGAGTATGAAGCAGTAAATAGGTTGTCAGAAAATACGTTGGCAAACTTCTTTCTTGCCAAGAAACTTTTATCCGAAGTATTGTACATAAGCAATGATTGCTATAATGCATTTTTAATTATGATATGCGCTTTTATGTTTCACTACATTAATGCATATTATACTGTGCGTATAAATGCTACAGTTCATATGCAGGGCTACACAAAAGAATTCGTAAGGGTTACTGAGTATGAGAGTAAATTGCTTAAAGGTGGTTTTTAAAGGAGTTATGCATTTTTACACTGAACTGCATTTAGTTTCCTAAGAAATGTTTGTAGAATATAGATAAAATGATATACAGGGTCACGCAAAGAATTGGATACATAACCGTCTATGGATGATAATATCTGGAAATTTGATTTCAGTAGTTTTAAGAGTAGTTTAAATTAAATTTTAGCTAAATAGTTGCATGTAATAACGGTACTATTGGCTATGGGCGGTAACTGCTGAATTCAATTTTTAAAATTTTTTATGCGTTTTCTAAAATGTTTACTTAGTTATCTTGGTAATTCTTAGTTATGCCTTCGACCAAATTACTGTCGCCAAATTGTAAGATTAATTGCCAATAATGGTTGCCATTAATTAATTAATTAAATGCCAATAAAACCATTAATTCGACGTTTTATTTGTATTTTTATTAATGTTTTACTATTGATTTGGCGATTTATATAATTTGGCGAAATTGGTCGACGGTATATCTAAGAAGTAACGTTATCTTATTTACCTTATTTCCCTAAATAACGAAGTTTTGTTAAAGCATTCAGGATGTGTTGGAAAAAGTTTCAAATTCTATGCTTAACGCATGATTTTTCTTTCTTCTTTAGTCTTATTTTGCATTTATTTTATTCTTAATTATATTGCTTATACTGCTTTATAGAAACTTATAGAAACCTTATAGAAACTTTGGCACAGTCGTCATATACGTTATCATATATTGGCGCAATTTTTTTCCGACGCCAATTTGGCGAAAACATCAACAGCATAAACAACAACATCCGGATTACCATATCATGCAAAATTACGACACTTTGGCGCTAGTTAAGTACCCGTTGTGTATATGACATTGGCGTCAGAAAAAAAATCGCGCCAATATATGACATCTGTGCCGAAACTTTAATATCTAATGTTTAAACTCTTCGCTCCACTCCCCTTGCATATAGTACAAACTATAACACGGATAGCGCAAAATAATAGACAGTTTGGTACTTTTCCACTGTAGGGGCTTTGGCATTTTTTAAAAAAAGCTTGGTGTAATTTGGGCATCAGAAAGTGAGATTTGGGTACTTTTCCGTTATGCGGACACCATTGTCGCCAAGCGTAATAGTTGGCGCAAAATCGTGAATTGAAGCATTTGCAAAATAAAAGAAAAACCATTGTCGATACTAAAGTGAGCATTTAAAAAATATAACATTTGAAAATTCCAGACTTTTACGAACTATTTCATGAAATCACAAATATATACTTAAAATAAATGAACAAATAACTGCTATAAAATAAAGAAATAAAATAAAACTCATATTAAACTGCTGGCATAAAATTACAAATATCTTTTAGCATTTTGAAATAATTGGCGCATTAGCATACATTTTGGCATGGTGTTCGTATAACGGAAAAATATCTAGATTTGTTGTCAAATCATATAAACAGCTATGAAAACAAATTTTATGAGCGTTTTTGTGTGTTTTATATGTATATTATTGAGGTTTTTATGTACAAATTGCATCTGTTTCTGTATAAAATTAGAGAAACGGATTTTTTATGTTAAATAAATCGTATAAATATCGAAAAAAATGCGTGTGTATATAAAATGAAACAGTGTATAGGTTCCCGGAAAATATGTTACCAAATTTCCTTTTTCGCCAAGGCACCTATACTGGAAAAGTCCCTGAAGCACATTAAAATCGCGCAGTTAGGAGCTCACACAGTACACCGTTGTCTATTGGCGGTTATTTTATTAGTAGCATCGGGAGGAAGATGTAAAGATATATTTTAATTCTCACCCGTAGATTTCGAAAAAATATCTTAAAAGAGTGCAGTTTAAATTAAATTTCGGTGACCTCCATTATGAAAGATTAATGGTTTTAAATGGGAATTTCGCCAAATTAGTCAGCTATCGCCAAGTTGGCTAACATTTGGCGCTGTGCTGGTACTGTGGTAACCCTGCATTAATATTTTTCAACAATTACTCATTTCAATGAGGCGGTACTACCGGAATAGTGAGGGACACACAGAGACTTGGATTTTATATAAATAGATACCATAAGGAAAAAATACATCAAAATGAATTGTTGACATTCAAAATGAAAAGATATTTAAAAATATCGTAAAAAGCACACATTCATAATTACTTGCGCAAATGCATCATAGTAATTTGAATGCTAATATATAACCATTAATTAAACATAACCATCCACCGTAAATTATTATGAATTAAAGCTGTAAGTATTAAAAAAAAAAGAAAAAAAATTAATATAAGAATTAAAATCATAACTAGAAAATTAAAAAACATTAAATAAATCGTTGCAATGATAGGAATGAAAAAATTAATGGAATCCTAAAATAGGTATCAGATAACTACATGGTAGAAATCATATTGATAATACACAAAGATAGTGCGCTAATTGCAGCAATGATCTAAGCGTATAATATTTAAAAGATTTCTAAATAATTTAGCGACCTGGGAATATATATAAATATATATAAGATACCATAAGGAAAAAATACATCAAAATGAATTGTTGACATTCAAAATGAAAAGATATTTAAAAATATCGTAAAAAGCATACATTCATAATTACTTGCGCAAATGCATCATAGTAATTTGAAAAAGCATACATTCATAATTACTTGCGCAAATGCATCATAGTAATTTGAATGCTAATCTGGGAGCACGGCAGTGCGTCCGCCGAGTTCGCACAAGCCGTAAGCTACCTTTTCCTGAACCATTTCGGCATACTTTTCACCCCCTCATAACGTCGTTTTAGGGAGAGATATAGAAATTTTTCTTTTATACACATGTTCGTATGGTCAAACTGAACTAAGGTTCCACGATTTCGTGTTTCTATATTTAGTAGTTTTCGAAATATTAAATTCCGAAAAAGCGCTTTTTTGTCACTGACTCACTTCGCATCATCAAATAACTAAGGTACTTCTAAAAGTCGTAGAATCATGAAATTTCACAAGTAAGTTGGGTTTGTAGCACAATTAACCAGAAAAATCTGAAAACACAGAATTTCCGCCTCTAAACCCTTCAAACAGGGGGTGTTCATTTGGCCGTAAACAGTTCCTTAACACATTCAATTGTGCCAATGTTGGTCGCCAAAACTCGATTACAGAGTTTTGAAGGGAGTCACGGGATTTCGAGCAGAATAACATTTTATATATATGCTTTTCCAAAGATGTTTGTTAAATGGAAAAAATGAATATACCTAAAAATTTTAATCAGTATAGGTTATGATATATTTACGCTATTAAAACAACAAAACATTTAACAAAATATAACCGCAATTCGGTACGTTTCCGATATCTGACTTGGCGAAATACAGAAAATAGCCTTGACGAGAAAAGAAATTTGATAATAACGTATTTTGTGGCAACCTATTTACTGTGTCATATACACAAGCAATTTTTTCGATATGTATACAATTTATTTAATGTAAGGAACCCGTTTATTTATTTTTATATCCAACATAAATAATTTGTATATAAAAAATAATATTTTATACATGTATAAATAAAATGTTTATAGGTATATAAATACATGATACTTCTTAGTTATCCCGTCGACCAAATTACTGTCGCCAAATTGTAAGATTAAATGCCAATAATGGTTTGCCATTAATTAATTAATTGTAAGATTAAATGCCAATAATGGATAATAAAACCATTAATTCGTATTTTTATTAATGTTTTACTAATTTATTTGTTCTTTCGTTATTTAAAATAAAAATTATATCAATGTGTATAATTTGGCGAGTGGTTTGGCGATTTATATAATTTGGCGAAATTGGTCGACGGGATAACTGAGAAGTACCAAATACGTATATAAATAACATTAAAGTTCATCAGGTTTGTTTTCATAGTTGTTTATATTATTTGGCAACATATCTCAGTTTCTGAAGTCCGAATTGCGCCATGATTTAAAAAAAATGCTAAGGTCCCTATAGTGGAAAAATATCCTAATTCCATATGAAAGTTTAAAAATCTCCTTTTAATTAAATGAAATGTGTAACTAATAAACTGTCTTTAACGGTCTGCGAAAGATGCGGCGCCCGAAGTCCGCTGGAAATGTTATTATATTGTATTATTAGCCTACTTACTGTTAATTTATTGTTAATTTTAAATCTGTAAAAGAAATATTATAGTTACAGATAAGATATGTTGGTCGCCAAAACCCGATTACAGAAAATTAGCCTGAGTTATAAAGGTGTTTCATGATTTCAAGCTGAATGAGTTTTTATATGCTTTTACAAAAATCTTAATGAGGCAAATCTTTCAGTTTATCTGTCCCTCTTTCTATCTTTTATTTACTTAAAACAAATTTTATTAAAGACCGGGAGGCGTCTGCACAGATCATCATCTCATCGAGTTGACGGCTGAAATTTTAGGATTAGTTAAATATCGATTAGCGTATTGAAATGTAACTGGTCTGCCAAGTCATATATTTGTGGAAACCACCTACAGACCCGATTTTACGGGTTAATTGGTGGATTTTCCATTGTGTGTTCCTGCACTCATTCCTCCATGTTTCCAAACTTTTAAATGCAGGAAAATACAACAGTAAACCTATCAGTTAACCACTAAAATTAGGTCTTCAGGTGGTTTCTACCAAGATATGACTTAACAGACTAGTTGCATTTAAATATGCTAATCTAGTTTTAACTAATCCTAAAATTTCAGCGGTAAACTCGATGAGGTGATGGTGTGTGCAGACGCCCTCCGGTCCATTATAAATGTCGGAATTCTGATCTCAATAGCACTCTGGTCAACCTGGCAATTATCCCTACTATTTATGGAACACTATTCTTTTAAGTGCGTTTTAGTGATGTTAATGAACTTATGCATATGCATCATACATATTATACATATGCATATAATACGTAATACATATGCATCATTACACATTATAGGTATGTGTATAATACATAATACATATGCATCATTATAACGTCAGAATAAACAAAACATTTTTTGTCGCCAAATTTGAGAATTGACATGATATATTACCAAATTTTGCGAAACTTTGCTAAATGTCGCCAAGCTTAACGAATATTTGACGCTAGTATTTATTTTTCAATGAGTTAATTATTAATGCGAGCCATCTATTTTTATTTTTCCGCATATCATCTGGATAGTTAAATGATATAACGTACTAATATTTTCAAAGTGCTAATAGTTTCGTCACTGCCCAAAACCTCTGCTATTGTTATTATATTGTACTGTTATTATACTTATAGTGACTATGTTGTTAATCTTTACACCGCTAAAACTTCTGTATTATATAAAGATAATTTACGGAAACTATTAAAACATTGAAACTGCCGGTTCTCCTTATGATTATTATAATTCTATAATATGTAACCTGTTAATCGATATGTACGTTAGAATGAATATTCTATAATCCGGTTCCTCGCATTTTAGTTTTCAGGTTTCGAATAAAATTAGCTAAAAACTTAAAACCATGGCACATTGACTAATTCTTCAACACGATCAGATGCGAAGAATGATAGATTTTCAAATGGATCATGGCAGTGAGCCGGTAGACCTTCTATTTTTCCGTAATCGAGTCTATTGAAAAGGTTAAGGTGAAACAAAAAGATATTACTACCAATATGGTTTAATGCAAATGCAGATATTGTCAAAGGATTTCATAAGAACCATTTGACTTGTACCCAGTCGTATCAGTTAAAATACAACAATTGGCAGTGAGCCCAATTAAAAAAGATTACGTAATAGGATTAAAAATTTCCGCATTATAGAACGAATCGTAACTGCTAAGGAAACATGCATAAGTGAGTTCAGAGATATTTGTCACGAAAGATGAAATACATAACAACACAAAATATAGGATGTGCTTCCATGATCGTAAAGAGTTCTTGATTTCTCTATCAAAAGCTTCCGACTTGGCAAAAGAATGGGCAAGTAAATTAAATTATGAATAACAGTAACATGATGCAACGTTTAACATGGAATTAATGAGGCGGCTAGTACTTTAACATAAAAAGAAATAAAGTATAAATTTGTAAAGCTCAATAAAATAAATTTAGGTATTTTTATGTTAGCCGGTCGCAAGTGGCAAATCGCCAAATACTGTTCCCAACTCCATTGTTCATATTGCATTCATTTCATTTAAGGATATATACTTTTCAGTCATCTCATTTAAAATAGATGCACTTCCCTCATTTTATTTAATAGAATATTTAACATAGAAATAATTAAATAAATAAATAAGAAATAATAACATAAACCAAAATATTTTATTTGAAAATCAAAGCATTGTTTCTAATTTACACATGTGAAAAATGAAAACTGCTATTGGCGAAAAAAATGAGGAGATTTGCTCCCGGCTAACATAAAAGTACCGAAATTTAAGTTTTTTCGTATTAATATAGTTTAGAATAACAAACTTGAAAAAACATACAAAAAGTAGTGATATCCCAACAAAAAGTTTTCGGTAAAAAAAAAAAAAGCTCCAAGTTCTCCTTAATGTTTCGGCCAGAAAAAGTAGTGATATCTGAAGTTCGCACAAGTTAAAAGCCAAACATCCCAAATCTTTCATTGAAAATGGCTTCCTGCGACTTGGCCGTTAATGCCTTCGAGAGAGTATTTCAAATTTTAAAATATGTACAAATGAGCTACATGTCAACTACATTTTTTGATTATTTTAGGCATTTTGTGGCGCAGAGTACAGAAATAAAATACACATTTGAAAAAAGCATTTAAACAACTTCAGTCTATTTAAATGCTTAGAAGTTAAAAATAACAAAATACTTGTATTCAGGAGATAATATCCCTAACTGCTAAAAAATAATTAGTATCAGCTTTTAACAGTTTATAAATCGAATACCTCTTAATGTATGCAAACAAACTATAATAAATGTTCAAACGAAAAAAAATCTCTTTCGTCAATACACAAGATTTCAATATTATACAATAAAATATAATGTAACATATTGTGAGATTTGAAGTAAGTAAATTTTGTTTTATTTCTTGGGTTTACGTTAATGACTTTATATTTAGACCGTACAAAATGGCAATTAAACCACAAGTGGACTAAATGATCTGTAATCAAAACTAATGTTTGTTGAAACTGAATGATAGTTATCAGAAATCTTTTACTTATAATGTCTTTATGTGAATTTGCCTCTTTGCATTCTAATATTACTTTTAATATTTAAATAATTCATAAATGCGTAATTTCCAATCATTAATTTTAAAATGCTGTAGAAGGCATTAACGGCCAAGTCGCAGGAAGCCATTTTCAATGAAAGATTTGGGATGTTTGGCTTTTAACTTGTGCGAACTTCAGATATCACTACTTTTTCTGGCCGAAACATTAAGGAGAACTTGGCGCTTTTTTTTTACCGAAAACTTTTTGTTGGGATATATAACCATTAATTAAACATAACCATCCACCGTCAATTATTATAAATTAAAGCTGTAAGTTAAAAAAAAAAAAATTAATATAAGAATTAAAATCATAGCTAGAAAATTAAAAAACATTAAATAAATCGTTGCAATGATAGGAATGAAAAAATTAATGGAATCCTAAAATAGGTATCAGATAACTACATGGTAGAAATCATATTGATAATACACAAAGATAGTGCGCTAATTGCAGCAATGATCTAAGCGTATAATATTTAAAAGATTGCTAA
Source organism: Maratus speciosus (assembly GCA_963932465.1). NCBI lineage: Eukaryota > Metazoa > Arthropoda > Arachnida > Araneae > Salticidae > Maratus > Maratus speciosus. Next base: position 355,725,648 of record OZ010799.1, on the reverse strand, counting down.
ATAATTTAGCGACCTGGGAATATATATAATTATATATAAGATACCATAAGGAAAAAATACATCAAAATGAATTGTTGACATTCAAAATGAAAAGATATTTAAAAATATCGTAAAAAGCATACATTCATAATTACTTGCGCAAATGCATCATAGTAATTTGAATGCTAATATATAACCATTAATTAAACATAACCATCCACCGTCAATTATTATGAATTAAAGCTGTAAGTATTAAAAAAAAAATTAATATAAGAATTAAAATCATAACTAGAAAATTAAAAAACATTAAATAAATCGTTGCAATGATAGGAATGAAAAAATTAATGGAATCCTAAAATAGGTATCAGATAACTACATGGTAGAAATCATATTGATAATACACAAAGATAGTGCGCTAATTGCAGCAATGATCTAAGCGTATAATATTTAAAAGATTGCTAAATAATTTAGCGACCTGGGAATATATATAAATATATATAAGATACCATAAGGAAAAAATACATCAAAATGAATTGTTGACATTCAAAATGAAAAGATATTTAAAAATATCGTAAAAAGCATACATATATATATATATATATATAGATATAGATATAGATATAGATATATCAATTTTGAACGGAGGGTGGTTTCGGGGTCTGGGGGTCATGATCGATGAAAATATACCAAAATTTTTTGAAATCGCTTTCCTCCGAACGGCTGCAATAGGTAGCTTTTTTGTAAAGAAAGCTACCTAAAATAGGGTAGGTGGGTTAAACCGGGTAGCGCAAGTCCCTCCTTCAGTTGTACTTCTGTCTATCAGCCAACACGAGAAATTACTTGTCGGTAAACATTATGGCATTTATAGCTGAGTGAAACGTTACTGTGAGCGGTTTTTTTTTTTTTTTTTTTTTTTTTTTAATGTGAAGGAATTAGTTTCAATTACTCTTAAAAAATTGTTTTATTTGATTCTAGATTTTACGCGTATAACCACTTTTTTCAGCATATTAAATATTCCTGAGAACTATATTTAATTCTTTCCTGATAATATTTTAAAATTTTTACTGATCTTTTGCTTATAGGATTAAGAGTAGTGACGCTAGGTTTTAAACCCTGTCATGTTGGGGTAAAACCGGGTACTTAAGAGTGGGTCAAAACTGGGTATACCCGATTTTGTCCCACACTCATAGAATGTTTTTTTAGTATAGTTAATAAATTAGCATGGAATTTTAAATTGCAGTCTTAATGCTGTTAAGCTATAATATAATTCTAAATCTATCTAGTTATAATGAAAAAACTAATTTTGATTTTGTTTTATATTAAAAAGTGGGTCTAATTTTTAACTTACATTTATGAAATTAAATAATTTGCAATTATTAATGAAATTAATAATGGTACTAATTAAGGCATAATTTTATATTATGCTTATTACATTTTAATAAATAACTTTCTAATTTGAGGTGTAATAACTTGCGTTATGGGTCCACTTAAAATGCAAATATATCTCGTGACTTGTTTCTCTAAATAAAATAATCTGCCCAAAATGACAAATAATCCATAAAATCTCAATCCTATATAACTAGGCTATATAATCTGTAACAGGATTTTTTTTTTAATCAAATATTAAAACAGGCAAGAAAAAAACCTCTTGATGAATGAAACTTTCCGAGACTCATTTGCTGTATATGATAGGAGTGGATGGATTACGAAAGAGGTCTTTATTTTATTTGGTTAAAAAATGCATACATTTTTCCAATCCTTGCCCTGAAAAGCCCGTTCTTTAAATCCTTAATAGGTGTTCAATTCATATAAATGAATCCAGTTAATCTAGTAAGAGAAAGCAATGTATTTATATATGCTTCTTTCCTTACGCAATGCAACGATTTCAACCCCTTGATGTGTCATTCATGTATCTCTAAGCTCATACTAAGAACAAGAGGTGAAGAAGTTATTTTCCCACTCTGTGCGATCTGTAACAATTTACCGAATTGGAAAATTATTTAAAACTGCATTTTCGAGAGCAGCAATTGTAAATACTGCAATCAGAAGGTTCGAATAAACAGGGATCTTTTTGCTCCTTTCGGAAGTGACAGAGAAACCCATGAAAGTCATGATAACACACCTAGGTCTATGCAGCCACAGGTTTGCAAAGCTGCAGAAATAAATATTTCTGAAACATTACAGGATAATGGAGCTCAACCTTCCGAACAAAAACGAGTTGACAACATCCAGCGTCTTTCACGTCGAGCTGCTTCCAGATGCAGCAGTTAACATCCCAATCACAGACGTCATCACACATTCAAAATGTTACATCTACAGAATACATTAGTAAAATTATCCATTCGACATCTTCAGACTATGTAGCCCAGCAATCTGCATTTCCAATTTCGCCTAAAATGTTATTATCCCCCTTCTAAGGAAGGCTTTAGAATTGAGAAAAGAAAGGGAAAAACTTATTTTGATTTCTTCTCCCTATAAATTACAGATCGAAACAGATATTAAGGAGAAATAAGCCAAACAAACTGCAAGACGAAAAAAGAAGTTTCTTTAAAAGAAAAAAAAAAAGAAACCAAAAAAGATTGCGGACACGTCTTCAGAAGAAGAGGATAATGAAACCTGTATGTTTTGCTATGAACATTACTCAAATTCTAAATCCAAATACAATGTTTGAAATGCCACGGATAGGCACACGAAGCATGTAGTAATGCAGAAGAATATGATGACAAATTCATCTGTGATTTTTGAAGCTAAAAGAACTCTAAAACGTACAGTGTAAAGTAAGCAGGCCTATACAACGTAGAAAATTTGCTAACGAATTATTTTTTTTTACACATGGAAGAACACATGTGCAATTTCGTTTTGTTAAAAATAATAAAAATGTATTTTTTACTATATTAAGCAAGACCTTTTTGACCAAAATGAGTTTTCCAGTAGTTTTAAATGGATACCCAGTTTTACCCAACCAGCGAGGTAAAACCAGATTTTTGCATACGTTTGAAAAAAGCTATTTTTTTTATATAAACAATTATATATATATATTGTTTGAAAAAATGTTTTTAATGTAAAACGAATCCTTGGCTATAATAAAAGTGTTCAAAGTTTGTTTTCCCATTTCACAGCATTTGAGACTAACAAACTTTTAAGGTACCCGATTTTGCCCCACCTTCCCTATATATATATATATATATATATTTAAAGGATGCTGTAGAAGAAAATAGCATGAAACATTTATTAGCTCTTTTCTACATCTGTTTCTACTAAATTTTTTGGTAACATGCCATTTATCTTTTAAAATAAGCAATTTTTCTATTCGCATACACTTTACGGTAGTTATCGCGATATATCACCAATATTAACACGTTGATATATTCCGATATTAAATTTACGATATTCTCCCCACCTAGCAGTTAAACCTTTGAAAAAAAAGATCAAAAAAGTTTTTCCGAAAACTTGTAGCAATTTATTCCAGGATGATATTTTAGAAGTATCGGCAAATATATATAAGCTCTAAAAGTTAAAATCTTCTAACTGATGATGCAATTGATTTTTAAAAACATGAGTTTTAACTCTTTCAAATACATTGGTGAGCGTAGGTCACTTCGCGCCTCACAAAGACTATATTTTTTCTACCATAAAACTAACTAAACGTCCGTATTTTAACACAATCTTTTTAGAGCAACTCAACAGGCCAGATTTACATTTACCTACAAAAATTTCGAAACATTAGGACAAATATAAATATTATTTACTAAATAAAATGTGCAAAAACCCGAGTTACATCGTGGTAAAAATCTTACCAGCCTTTTTCCCACTAAATATTAATATTTGTTCACTCGGGCTACGAAAACATTATGTTTTTAACATCTAAAAATTTCAGAGTCTGGATGATAACGACAAACTTTAAGAATTTAAAATACTGGAAGAACCTTGTCCCTCCCCCACCTCCCTTTCCAGGCATATTTCAAAATTACACATAAGACTCCGAAAATCAAATTATGCAGAATATTAATACCAAATAATAATAACAATACCAAAAAGCATATACTTTCAATTCTCTTTGAAATACTGCAATACATTTTAAAAAATACAAAATTAATCTTTTAAAAAAATTCACTGTCCGAAGTCACTTTTCTGCGCATTTTACTGTACGACTCGCATTACGTATATATTATTGAAAAATACACACTTAGTGTTATACAGTAGCTTTGAAATGATCGAGTATTGATTTGGCTCAGATATAAATGGATTTAAGGGTGAAAAAAATTAGTTTGAAAAGAAAAAAAAACCCATAAGATTTTGATATGAAAATAAAATCTATATCTATCTATATTATAAAAAACAAATATATATCTGTGCGTAACGCTGACGTCATTTTGCAAATGGCAGCACTTTGAAATCTGGAATGAAATTTAGGTTTTGCAATTTCCGTGTTCAGCTCGTCGTCATCTTAAAATTCCGAGTAAAATGAGAACTACATTTAATATTTTTGTGTAACATTGTCACAATTCTATTTCAAAGACCCGTGATCGGGGGTGAGGATGTCATTAGATCGAGCTCCTCACTACGGATATTCAATCCGTTTTAATCTCGTTTAATTATAAATCTATCATAATGATAGCAGTGCGTACTTCAGACTTAATAATAAGCTTGCTAATTTACACACTCATTTAATTAGAAATTACAAATAAAAAAATAAGTTAACAGATAAGAATTTCTCCATGTGCCATGCACATTGTATAAGCGGTGGAGTCAATCGTTTTTTAGCGCGTGCAACCACAGCGACGATCAGTTCACAACTGCCTCTCTTCTCTTCTGTTCCAAAAGGTCTTTTCAAAGTAGCGTATGTGGCGCCATCTGTCGCCTACTTGTTAATTAAAAAATGTTTATTATTGTAGAACGGTGGAAGTCACCTCAGCACCCCCTTCCTAGTGCAAACGATATGTCAATGTTCTACTAAACGATCTGGAAATCGGACAGTTCGGCCAGATCGTGTGGTACGAGACGGTTCCGAGTCACAAGTTGAAGCCCCTGTCTCAGAGGTTGAGGGTTCAGGGATGGAGGCTGTTGATTCAGGGGTAGGTGCGTCGTTCACTAAGAAGGCCGGCTTCAGTCTATCCAGTGAAATGTTGACAATTTTACCTTTTATGGCTATTTTAAAAAGTTTATCACCTCGCTGGATGACCTCAAAAGGTCCATCATAAGGTGGTTGGAGGGATTGTTGCATACCGGCGTGGCGCACAAATACATGGGTACACGTGTTGAGGTCCTGTGATACAAAAGGTTTTATGCGATGATGGGACTTTGTTGGCAGTGGTTTGAAATCCTGGAAAATGTTCCTTAATCGCTGGACCAATTCTTCAGGGCTTTTAACAAGGGAATTGTCGTCAAAAAAATCCCCAGGCAGTCGGAGTGCAGACCCAAAAACAAGTTCTGCTGGTGAAACTTTTAGGTCTGTTTTCAGTGCAGCACGAAACCCAAGTAACACTGTTGGCAGTACCTCGGTCCATTTTTCAGTTCGTCTAGCTTTTAATGCACATTTTAGGGGCCTGTGCCAATTTTCAATAATCCCATTACTCTGTGGGTGGTATGGGGATGATCGGTACTTTTTAGCACCTAGCAGTTGAGCTAATTGTTTAAAAAGTTCAGACTCAAACTGTCGGCCTTGATCAGTGGTGATCTTTTCAGGACAACCAAAACGAGCAATCCATTCGGAGAGAAGTGCAAATGAAACTGATTGTGCCGTTATGTCACTTAGTGGATATGCCTCTGGCCAGCGTGTTGCTCTATCAATTACAGTTAAACAATACCTTTTACCATTTGATTCTGGTAAAGGCCCAATTATATCTAAATGTATGTGTGAAAATCTATCTGTTGGAAGGTCAAATTTTCCCAACTCAGTTTTCGTGTGCCTAGTGATTTTGGAGCGTTGACAATCCAAACATTCACGAGCCCAAGTTCGGCAATCTTTAGCTAGGGAAGGCCAAATAAATCTTTGTCGCAATAGATTTACACTACTTTTAGTTCCAGGATGGGAAAGTGCATGTAAATTCCAAAATGCCTGTTTTCTAAAGTTAGGGGTTAAATATGGGCGTGCTTTGCCTCTAGAAATGTCACAATAAATTTCTGTTGTAGAATTAGGAAGGGTGATTAATTTGAGTTCCAAACTGGATTGACCGCTTTGCATAAGGTCTTTAAGTTCTGCATCCTCTTTTTGCTCGATACTTAACTTGTTGTAATCTATAGGAGTAGGCATTTGTATTTCATTAATTCGAGATAGTGCGTCTGCTGCCGTGTTTTGGTTTCCATTTACAAATTGTATATCAGTGGTGAATTCTGATATAAATGATAACCACCGACTTTGTCGGTTAGTGTAATTATCAGTTCTTTTTTTAAATGCATAAACAATAGGTTTGTGATCAGTGTAGATGGTGCACTGACGGGCTTCCAAAAAGTGTCTAAAATGTTTAACCGATTCATAAATCGCTAACAACTCACGATCAAAACTAGAATATTTTAATTGTGTTTCATTTAGACGTCTGGAAAAAAATGAAAGTGGTTTTAGGCCCTTTTCTGTTTCTAAACTTAATGTAGAACCAATAGCAAAATCACTAGCATCCGAATGAAGCACTAATTGGCCATCGTTTGTAGGAAATGCAAGAGTTGCGTCAGTTAAGGCTTTTCTTGAAGCTTCAAAAGAATTTATAGCATTTTCAGACCAATCAATAGGGGTTGAATCTTTCTTTTTGGCTCCTCGCAACAAATCTGTTAAGGGTGCGAGAATAATTGCAGCATTGCGACAAAAACGTCTAAAATAATTGAATAATCCAATGTATTTGCGAAGTTCCAAAAGAGTTTCTGGTCGCGGATATTGCTTAATAATTTCAACTTTGGATTGAAGAGGCCGAATTCCGGTTGGAGAAATTTCATGCCCTAAGAATGATACATTAGTTTGTTTGAAAACACTTTTTGAAACATTTATGTTTAGTCCGTATTTAGAAAGTCTGCCCAGAACAGCTCGTATATGTTCTAGGTGTTCAGATTCGTTTTCCGAAAAAATTAAAATGTCATCTAAATAAGCGATAGCAAATGGAAGATCGTAAAGAACTTCGTTAATAAATCTTTGAAACGTGTTTGCTGCACATTTTAACCCAAAGTTTAAATACAGAAATTCAAAGCTTCCAAAAGGAGTTATTACTGCCGTTTTAGGGATATCTTTTTCATTTACAGGAATGTGAAAATAAGCGCGGACTATATCTAGTTTTGAAAAAATTTTCTTTCCATGGAGAATATTTGTAAGATCATGAATGTGAGGTATTGGGTAACGATCCGGAAGAGTTACTGAATTTAACCGTCGATAATCACCACAAACTCTGTAAGAACCATCCGGTTTTGGTACAACATGAATAGGGGATGCCCATGGAGATTTTGAAGGGCGACATATACCCTCATCCATAAGATATTGGAATTCTTTTTTAACTTCCTTTAAAATTTTTGGATGTAAGCGGCGAGGTTTGGAATAAAGTGGAGGTCCCGTAGTTTCTATGTGATGAACTGTGTCATGACATGTTGGTTTCTTAAAATTTGGAATGGGGTTTAAGAGGTCTGGGAATTCTTCAAATATAGTTTTAAAAGCCATGTCTTCAGAAATCAGTTTAATTTGGGACTGAGTTGTGCAAGTGAGTTCACCTTTAGTGGACAATCCAGTTACAGAATCAATTAATCGGAATTTGTGTAAATCTACAAGCAAAGCAAAATGTCTTAAAAGGTCGGCTCCAATTATAGGGCAAGAGACATTTGCAATAACGAATGACCACCTGAAATTCCTTCTCAAGCCAATATTTAGGTCCATGAGTTTGTTTCCATAAACAGGAATTTTGGAATTATTTGCAGCTTAAAGATAATTAGAAGGGTTTTGTTTACTTAACTGCTTTGAGGCGGGGATACAAGAAATATCACTACCGCTGTCAATTAGAAATTTTAAACCCGAGTTTTTATCAAAAACATGTAATCTACATTGTTCTAATGCTGCTACGCCAAGGGTATTTTCGCTTGTTGACCTAGCAGCGGCCACTAGTTTTTTTGAATTTCGTTAAAAGTACAAGGTTCGCGGCACTTTTTTGCTTCACTCCCAAATTTATGATGATAATAACATAAACCAGAGGATGAATCAGATGAATCTTGTTTACGATCGGCACTCCTGAACCGTCTATTTTGACTATAGTGCCTTTCTCTGTAATGCGGCCGCCCGCGAGACATCGATCGCCTAAACACATTTTTGGATAATTCTGAAATTTGCAGTGTTAATTGGTCGATCTGCGTTTGTAATTTTGAGACTGCGTTTTGTTCGCTTTGCGAAGTTTCAACGGGTTTAGAAACGGCATACACAGCAGATTCCGATTTAATTTCATTTATTTTGTCAGCTAAGATTGCTAGTTCCTGTAAAGCAGCGCTTGAAACTGACAAAATCGCTTGTGTATGTGTCGGCAAACGCTCTAGCCAAATTGTTTTTAGAAAGTCTTCGGAAACTGAATTTTGCGCTAATTCTTTCATTTGCCGCAGCAAAACAGAAGGCTTTTTATCACCTAACACTAATTCGGAAAGTAATTTACGAATTTGCTGAGACTGCGAATCAGAAAATTCTTTAATTAGTCTATCTTTTAAAGCAGTATATTTATCATCCTGAGGCGGATTTAGAATTAAATCTGTTACTGCACTTAAAGTATCAGTATCGATAGCAGATAATAAATAATTATATTTTGTAACGTCGTTTGTTACTTGCGCGACGGCAAAATTTGCTTCGACTTGTACAAACCATACCGAAATATTACTTTTCCATAAGGGAGGAATTTTAACAGCTACCCTAGCAAGATTTTCTGGCGGAGCAGCAATACTATCATCAGGCATTGTGGAAGTATAATTGGGCAATAAATGATAGATAGAGCACTAATTAAATAAATACACAATTTAGCAATAATATTTTGAACATTAAGGACGTTGGGCTCGAAAAATTTTAACTATATAAAATCATTAATAAATTAAATAAGTTGGCCAGAGAATACCACATATTAACACAGAAAATGGCACATACCGTTGATTTTTGCAGCTTTGCACACCTGGTAAACTTCCATCATAAGCGATCAGAAGGGCTTGTTTTAGTCCAGTCACCAGTTGAGGATGTCATTAGATCGAGCTCCTCACTACGGATATTCAATCCGTTTTAATCTCGTTTAATTATAAATCTATCATAATGATAGCAGTGCGTACTTCAGACTTAATAATAAGCTTGCTAATTTACACACTCATTTAATTAGAAATTACAAATAAAAAAATAAGTTAACAGATAAGAATTTCTCCATGTGCCATGCACATTGTATAAGCGGTGGAGTCAATCGTTTTTTAGCGCGTGCAACCACAGCGACGATCAGTTCACAACTGCCTCTCTTCTCTTCTGTTCCAAAAGGTCTTTTCAAAGTAGCGTATGTGGCGCCATCTGTCGCCTACTTGTTAATTAAAAAATGTTTATTATTGTAGAACGGTGGAAGTCACCTCAGGGGGGATGTAACTCACAATTATGTGGGTGGGAAACTGGAAATTGTTTTAATCCCTTCCGTTTAGGTCTAAAATGAAAGTACTAAGTTTTATCCCACGTACTAGGTGAACATTAGAAAATATGTACATATTTATAGTCGAAAAACACTTTTTTAAAATTATCTTAACAATATCTCAGAACAATTAATTCTTTCAAAAACATTGTCATAACAAATGTCGTAGAATTTGAAATTCTGAATAAAATGAGTACCCATATTAATATTTTTGCTGATCATTAAGGTCGCAATTCTATTTCTAAATTTTGCCTTAACCGCTAATCAAGAGAGAGACAGAGTTGTCAATCCGCCCTGCCTCCGTTTATTGCATACATGTATTTTCTTTAAGTTGTTGAGGCCCTCGCGATGTTTCTGCAATTATGTTAATGCTTTATTTTGTATATTTTGAGGATTATAATTTAGTAGTTATCGAGAAAGAGGTACATAATTGACAGCCGTTTTACATGCCATTTCTCAACTGATATCGTCAACCTTAAACCTTAGTTTTTAAAAAAAAGTAAAGCTTATAATACTTTTTTTCAATATTACGAAGGTTTTAAAATTTTATGAACTTAAGATGCTCGTATACTAGTCGAAAATAATTTTTATTAAAACCATCTTATTCCTTTTCGTAAAATATCGAAGTTTAAAATCGTGCTATTGGTTGACCTATAATTCCTCTAGCGACAAGAATCCTGTACACTCATTTGTTCCCTCGCTCCTCCCCACTATTTTCGACCTCCTTAAATGTGATACATACGCACTAGGGTGGTCACAAGCAACATGGGGGAAATTTTTTTTTACATTTTCTTCCGGGGGACCCCTCTAAAAGTTGCCAATTAGTTAGAAAATGAGATTGGCAAAGTTTCAGCTCAATTGAATAATATTAACCCGTGCCTCATCGAGGTTGAATTCTTGAAAATTCGCGATTTTTGGCGAAAAACCGTAGTTTTTCTTTCATCAATTGAAAACTATTTGTCTTAGAAAACTGATTCTTATCTTATTTCATAGAAACTGTTGTTGCCTTGAACTTTTACTCTCATCAAAACTTATATTTAATGATATTTAGTGTTTTTCAAGCCAGCTTATGAACCATACACTCAAATTCTGCATTTTTAAAAAATAAGTAAAAAATGAGAAATGAATAATTTTTATTAAATTTGACATTATTATTTTCATTATTTGCATTAAAAGGCAAAAGAAATTAGACATTTTTTGTAATTTTAACAATATTTCACGAATTATATTTAATTATCAGTTATCTAGTTCCCTGAATGGAATGAATTCCCAATTTGTATTGTAGTTGAAGCGCATTTAAAATGAACCTCTGAATTTCTCTTTTTATTACAAGGCTGTTTTTATTACCTGCTATCGTTATTTATTTTTTAAAGCGACAAAACATTCCGACCCCCACCCCCTCTTTCGGTATCATGGTAGCAATGCAAGATTTTTTTATTAGGCCACATGCTCATCAATTCACCGGCAATAAGTTATCAAGTAATTGTCAAGTTTTATGTATTTTGTTTCATAATATTCCCAAGTTAAACTGGACACCAGAGAAGCTGCTAGACTTAAAGTACACCCACCAGTTAATCACAAATTTTAATTTTAAGTAGAAGTGTAATAGGACTTCGCAAACAACTATTTCTAAAATAAAGAACTGAGTTCATCAAAAACAGATTTCACAATTCCGATTTACAGGGAGCTTTTGTTAGCTACGGTGGAAAACTGTTTCCTCATTTTTTGAATAAAGAAAATGTCTACAATTTATTTATTCAAAAGAGATAGCAGTTTTAATTAGTTGTGGAGATGAGGAACACTTAATAAGAGTTCCTCACCTTAAAAAATAGTATCGGAATAACTCGGGTAAAAACTGTATTTTAAGCAGTTGAAGAGTGGGTGGAAGTTGGTAAAAACCAGGCAATGTGTTTTGATACCACTGCAGTAAACATTGGTCACCTCAGAGGAACTTGCATAGATCTATATCAATTATTAAAGTAAATTCTTCTGTATTTACCATGTCGCCACCATAATTTACAAATTAACATAAAAGCTGTTTTCAGCCAGTTATTTAAAATAAGATTCAGATTGGATGTCACAAGTTGGACCAGATTAAGTATGAAAATGCTATTAATGGTAAAATATTAGATATAAAATACTTAATTAAGAAGAAATTTCAAGTTTTCTTATAGCTTTTAAAAAAGTAATAGCCCATGGTTGATTATAAAGAATTTATCTAACTTTGTTTAATTTTTACAGGACGTCTTCCTCCAAAAGACATCCAATTTCAATTCATCGACGATAGGTATCACAGATCATTTATCCTCTCAAAATATATCTTTTCAGGGATCAGTTCTCAATAACAAATTTAAAAAAAGAAGGTGTTAGAGACATTTGATTATTTATAATCAATATTTATGTAAAAGCATGGTTCAACGCTTCCACTTCCCCGCAATCAAGACCTGCAATTATTAAAATTATTTGTTGAGTACAGAAAAATTTATAAATAGCTTGCAGACAAAACACTTGCTAAAATGATAAACCACCTTTGGTATCTGAACTCTGTTCAAGTTGCATTTTCATTTTTTGATAATACTTTGGGGAAAAAAGTGAAAATAAGCATGGCTGTAAAATCAGTATTATTTGAAAAAGAAAATGATGTTGATGATAAGAATGTAAGAGCAACAATAGGTTTCAACCAAGTGGATTATTTATTGAACAAATAAGTCGATGTTTTTGTTTAATATCAAGCTGATTTTTTTTATTATTTTATATATTAATATACAATTTCTAAATACTGATCCTGATGTATGGTGTGAAAATAAACATTATTTGAAATCAAGAAAAATACTGAATGATTTTAAGGTAACACAGCTGAAAGGGGAATAAAATTAATCCATGATTTCAATTCCTGTTTAACAAAAGACGAAGAACAAAAACATTTCTGCTAAAAGTTGTATCTGAATGTAGAAAAACATTTCAAGACAGACCTTATCTGAACCATTACCACCTTAATATGACAACGGAGTATATAATGTAAGGGATAGTAATTTCTTTTATCTATAATGCTTCCTTTCTTGTAACACAACTTTAATAATAAAATGCATTTTAAAATATTTGTTCCCATTTTTATACTTTCTTTGCCCGTTTTTTCTTTTAAATCTTTCAGTTTAAACTTCAATTTTTATCACAATTAAACCCTTTATCATATACAAAATGAAAAAAAACAAACAAACAAAGAAAAACAAAATGTTGAAAGCAGATGAAAGGGAATGTTACATCGTTTTTTCGCATTTTCATAAAAAGTCAATTTTTAGGATTAGGATCAAGTCTGGTCTTGTAAAACGCACATATGTTTAAATTTATACATTTTTACAAAAATGTAGCGAATGTTTTTTCAAAGCAAACATATTTTTTTATGAAATGAGATCAGCATTATGTTTCTAGGTTTAATTGTATTCATTTTATGAAGAAAAAAACAGCATTTTTTGCGAAAAATCACGTTTTTTCCGAACTTTGACCTCAATGAGGCACGAGTTAATATTATCCAAATGAGCTGAAACTTTTCCAATCTCATTTTCTAGCCAATTGGCAACTTTTTGGGGGGTCCCCCGAAAAAATTCGAAAATTGATTTCTTGTGACCACCCTAATACGCACTGTTATTTACTATATATGTCAAATTAAATGCGAAGCATAATTCAAATACAATATCAGAGATCATAAACAATATTTTACATCATTTACAAATCCTTTTTGAAATATGCTAAAAATAATGAAATAATGCACTTTTTAAGTTATCTATTTGTTCGTAGCGGCAAAGCGGCACCTAGTAGGGCGGGAAAACTTAGTACGTTTATTTCTGACCTACGTCGAAGGAATTAAAACAATTTCCAGCTTTCCCGTATTTAATTCCGGATTCGGCCTTTTTTTTCATTTCCTACCACCGGGCTATAATCCGTAATCAAGAGTTTAAGCCATAACTCTGAAAATATCCAAAATAAAGCCTAAAATAATTACAAAATCCTCATAAATAATACCTCAATAAATTAAAATATATATATAAATTAGAATCAGGGTGAACTGAACCTCGTCTGTTCTGGCGTCAATCACTTGATTTACGAATTAGGCAAAATTTTGCATTATAATTGTAAAAATTCAACAAAAATATTAAGTACACATTTCAATCAGAATTTTAACATCTACAACATCTGTATTGACAATGTTTTTGATAGAGTTAGTTTTTTTAGATATTGCTATGGTAATTAATAAAAATGTGTTTTTTGACTATAAAACTGTACATATCTTCAACCACTCACCTAGTAAGAGGGAGAAAACTTAGTACATTCATTCTAGGCTTAAAATAAAGGGATTAAAACAATTTCCAGCTTTCCCCTAATTAATTCCAAATGCGGCCCTTTTTCCCTCCCCTACCACTGGTCTATGAAGAGTTTTAAAGACTTTAAAATTCTATGTGCTCTATTTTTTTTTGGGGGGGGAAGGGGGGAGGCCAATTCTGAGTAGGAAGAAAAATCTTGATTATTTATTGTGACAATAAAGTGACACAGAACAGATTTCTTATTTATTTATTTATTTAAGCAGTTTTAAAGAGTTTTGAAACTTTAAGTATTACTACTGTGAGAGGTGAAGAAAACGGGGAAACGAAATTTTGAAGGTGAAATTCAGATAAAATTTTAATCAAACGGATATGATGGAATGAATAGTTAATGAAATTTAGGACTGATTATTTATTCACTTAAAGTAACAAATACAGTAGAGTATTTTTTTTTTAACCTTTAACTGATGTCAAAGAAATTGTCACATATCTAGTGTGAAGCGGTCTGTGAGACCGCTCCAACGAAAGATGAATAAAAGCCGCGATAAACTTATAGGATGTTGTTTTTGTACTAAACTTTTTGCACAGGTGTGTTATAATTAAAATTCATCTATTCAAAAGTCTCTGGTATTAGTACTAAAGTTTCAAACGAAACAAAATTGCAGTAGTGTTTGTAGATAAACTGAAATTTGCAAGTTAAACTATGAAAATTGAAAAAAGCACTGGTCTGTGAGACCGGTAACATCAGTTAAAGGATAAAAAAAAGTTTTAAACAGCTTAAACTTTGGTATTGTGGAGAAGGGAGTAAAAAGGGGAGGTGAAATTTCAGAAGAAAGGTTAGCTCAATGGCGGTTTTATCTTTATTTTTTAAATCAGAAATGAAAAGAACTGCAGAAGAGTTCCACCCCCGATTAAGAAATAATATGACAGTAAAGCACTTTTAAGGACTTTTAAAAAATTTTGTATGAAAATAAGCACTTTCAAGCACAAAAAAAAATTCTTTTGAAAAATGCAAGTACTTTTAAGGACCGTACGAATCCTGATATATTGAAAATTTCCCGACTACAGAGTAGTCCTGCACGGGTCAAGTTGCACCAGACACAAAACCGAATATTATACTTAAGTCAATCCACAACTCGACCCGAACCCTCCAAAAATATTTCCTCGATCCGTAACCTGGCCAGAATCAGCCAAAATAATTTTCGGCAACCTGCAACTCAACCCAGACTTATTTCAACCCGAACCCGAAATAAAAGGAAAGGAAATCGTGTTTTATTGATATTATGAAATGTAATCTACAATTACATCTCTAATAAAAATTTATGTTTTATGTAGGAAAATGGACAAATGTATATACTTTAATATTCAAACATATGTGGGTATCATGCCCACAAGTATTTGAAGTGAGGACAGCTTGTTAAAAAAGCGCCATCGATATTCACCATCATGGTTGATCTCAATGGCGCTTGGTGACAAGTTGTCCTCAACATGGCTTACAATCACATGACACACCTAAGTGATGTAGGATAGGTGGGGGCTAAAGTTACGCACTTATTAATTTTGATTTTTAACGAACACATTGATCTAAACTTATGTGACGACTGATTAAAATGTTGTATTAAAACCTTAGGCACGTTCCACTATCAAACGACATTCTGTCAAATTATAATTCCGTGAGAAATTGTAATTTTTAAAAAACATTGCTCTGCGTATCTTTGCCCCATTGGTTGGGCTAAAAGTACGCACTACGCAGTGATGAGGTAAAGATACGCAGTGCTCATTTCTGCCCCATTACGGCCGGATTTTGCCCCATTTTCACTAAAATGAATGAGTAATGTAAAAGAATTAGTAAATTTCGATAGTATTTAAACTGAAAATTCTAAACTAGACCATGAAAAAAACAGCGGTCTGCCAGATCGCAAATAGCAGTTAACCTCTAACTGTTGTGACAAAAATTGTTTCATAAATACTGTAAGCGTTCTCCGAGACCGTTTAATCGTTGATTGAATAAAATGGTTGACTGACTCATAAGAGGCGGTTTCTGCGCTAAACTTTATGCAAAGGACTATTATAGTAAAATTTCCCGCATTCAGAAGTCTTTAGCTATACTTCTAATTTACCAAACGAATCAAAATTAAACTAACATAACTACATAAATTCAAAATTACAAGTTAAACTGTGAAAACTGAATATTGCAGTGGTCAGTGAGACCGTTAACAGGAGTTAAGGATTATGGTTTAAAACAAAAGCGATTCATGAAACAATATTGATTTTTAAAAGTAGGTAGGTAGATACCTACGTTATATATTAAAAAAAAACTTAACTAGAAAAAGGAAAATGTAGTTTACTAACTTATATTAGTTAAGTAGCTATTATATTTCATATAATACAAATTTAAAAATTGTGGAAAGCTTTGCATCTAGCTAAAACGATAGGGCAATGTCCCGTATCTTAAACATGTGCGTATCTTTGTCCCAAGAAGGATGCGTACTTTTAACCTATTCTGCAGTATTTTGCTTAACCGGCTACCCATAAGTATAAACAAATGTGATCGAGGCAAACTACCGCATTTAGAAGCTAAAAATCTTTCGATCTCCACTAAAATTTTGGATTTGTAAAAATTCCAGGTACTGTCAGCTACAGAATAAAGTGAAATTTTAAAAATATTAGATCAAAATTCGAAAATTTAAACTTACCTCATTTTCTTAGCACAAATTGCTACTTTTATCAAAGGTTTAAACAAATAACTAGTACACTTGAAACAAAACTGCCACCTATTGGTCATGAGAGCCGAAATGTTGCTTCATATGAAATCAGCCGGTGCATATTTTTCCCCCGCTCGTATCTTTACCCCTACCTACCCCATATATCTCTCTTTGCATGAGAAAGTAAAAACTCGGCGTTATATCGCTCAGAAACTCACGTAAAATTAAAATGCAAATGTTTATATTTAGGTTTTTTCCAAGTCTAAGATTTCCACAAAAAGTTTGAGCAGAACAATTTTTCAGATAAAATAAATACATATTTCAATATGAATGAGTTATTATTAAATTTACTCCTTAAGAGGACACTGCAGTCACAGGCAAAATGAAAACAAGATGGCCGCTCGCATTTTAGCTAAATTAGAAGGATGGTCTAAATTCAAATGATTGACAAGGGAACTCTTCCAATCAGCAAATGACCAATTATCTGTCTCGATCCCACCCGCACACCCCCTTTCGGCTTAGCGCTACATTTGATCATTTCCAGTGGGTTTCAGGTCTAAAGAATTTTTTTTTTCAACCGTCTTCGCTTTTAGCGTAGATCAAAGCCGCTGCTTTGTGGAGACCCTCGATAACATTAAAAGCCGTAAAAAGAATTTTAATCTGTTTATGATAAGAGTGCAAAAACTAAAACGATTTCAGAAAATAAATGAATATTTTATTTAGATATATTTCTTTTTTTTATATTCAGATTCATTTTACAGTTTTTACAAACATAAAATTGAAATTATTGCCGTATAAACACTATTTTATTTCACATAACGCAATTACATTTAAAATCAAGGGGGAGATATTGAATGAGGGGGGAAATATCAGGTACAAATATTCTAAAATAACTATCTTTTGTGGGGATTCTTTTTAAAACATGAAATTTATCAAGAAATTTATAAGAACTATTTATAAGTGTGTGTGTGTGGGGGGGGGAGGGATTTCTGAACACAAAATATTTTTTAAATGATGCAGTCAGATAAGAATGTTTTTGTAGCGGTTCTTAATCTAAATAACACTAAAATACTTTTATTTTCATTACATTTTTTTTCATTTTTAACACTCTCCAAGAAAGTTTAAAAGTGTTTATGAATTGGGTTTGTCCGTCCGTCTGTCTGTCTGTCCGTGCTCTAAATAGCGTAAATGTAGTCGGATTGCCATGTAATTGATATACGATATTCAAAATGAATATCGAATGAATTACCATTCATGGTTCATTTACAGACGCACTCAAACGTATTCTCTGTCATTATGGTCTATGGGGGGGGGGGGGATCATTTAGGGTGCATTTTCATAGTGTTACACAATCTTAAACATAGTTAATTTTATATACTTTGAGATACAGTTTAAAATGGTTACTATAGACTAAGTTATGTGTAACGCTTAAAGTACGAGTATAGGGGACTCAAAAGTATTCCGTTATGTTATAGCCCATGACGAAATATCGTTTGCGGAGTATTTGATTGATATTACTCTGTCACAATGATAATGAAATTGATATGAATTTCTGAGGTCTCCTAAGCCTACTTTCTGTACAACATGAGCATTTAACAATTAGTTACGGGGTCAGACAAAAGAGCTTGGTTATATATGGTGTACGAGGAAAAACTGTTTGTAGTGTATTTCGATTACGTTACATTATTTCAAACATGACGAAATAGATACACATTACTTCGATTTGTTACAAGATGCTTGCATTCGAATATGGTTTGCATTTCATTTAGTGTTCATTTACAGGGACACATAAAATATTTTGATACAATACTGTATCCGACGTGTTAGCTATTAAAAATTAATGGTGAAAGTGCATTTTCAATTACAGAATGCGTTTTTAAGTTTAACTAAATTTTTTGCGTACTACATGGTGTGCTTAAATTTTACAGACCAGGACTACACAAAAGAATTCGTAAACATTACTGAAAATGAGTGTGAATGGCTTAAAGATGCTTGGTTTTTTAGTTATAAATGTACAAGATCAACTACATTTATTATGCTAAGAGGTGTTTGTATCATACAAATAAAATCCTATACAGGGATATTAAAAAACTGGATACATTGCCGCCTATGGAAAATAATTCCTAGAAGTGTGATTTCAGTAATTTTAAGCATGTATTTGCTTGAATTAGATTTCAGCTTAATATTTGACGTGTATAAAATCTGTATGCTATATACAGGGCTAAACAAAATAATTCAAGTATGTTTCCGTCTATTGGTAGAAACTGCCGAGGGTAAATTTTCAACTGCTTTATGTATTTTCTTACAAAATTAAATTTTAACATAGTATGTAGAATCTCTACAAATATATGCAGTACAAATATATCATATACAGAGCTGCACAAAAGAATTGGAATATCTTCCGGGTTATGGGCGCAATTGTTGAAATCTGCTTTTCAAATGTGTCATACGTTTTACAAATGTTTAGTTAGGTAACTTCTTTACTTTATTAAACGGCGAAGTTTTGTTACAGTGTTCTGGAAGTGTTGGAAAGTTTTGAAGCATGATTTTTCTTTTTTTGTTTATGGATGTATTCTGTTTAGTCGATAACACCTTTGGTATCTAAGTTTGGTGGTTCTTTCTGAGCTAGTCGGAATGAAAGGATTTCAAAAGATTTTGAGAATATACTTGCACGTTGACGAGAAACCACAATATTTTCCTTTGAAATATATCTCTAAAGACATTTTCCTTTCAGAAATACAGTTAAAATGTGTTTGTGCATAATTAAATGTATACCTATCGCTTTATTGTTAACACTTTCGCACATAGTTGAAAAGATTTAGTTAATATTATAGATAGTAAAGATTTATAATTAGGAACAAAAAAAGTAAAAATTAAAAAGTTTTAAAGACTGTAAATTAGATTTTTTAACTTCATGAGTTGAGGGTAAGACAAGGGAAGAAACAGATTTTTTTTTTTTTTTTGGGGGGGGGGAGGGTGAGTTTAATAGATGACTGATTATGTAACTTATTAAAGATTTACAAATAGGGCAAAAACATTGAAATCAGGAGTTTTAGAGACTTTAGATTTTATGAGCATGGAAATAATGGAGGGAGAAAAGAAAACGTCAATTTTATATGGGGGTGGAAGAAATTATATAATCGATTATTTATTGTTCAATATGAAACAGATAAAGCTGAAAATGTATTAAAAAAAGATTTTCAAAGATTTTAAACTTAAATAAGGGAAAGAAGGAAAAAGGGGGGGATTTTATTTGATGACTTATTTAATTACCTTACTAAAGAATAAGAAATAGGACAAAAAAAGACTAAATTTTGTGTTCTTGGTAAGGGTAGAGTCAGAACAAACGTCAATTTTGGTGGGGGAGGAGTATAGTTATATGATTGATTATTTATGATTACAATAAATTAACAGATAGAGTACAAAATGTTTTAGAAAAAGCAATGACTTTTAAGGTTAAAATTTGTGACCTGAGTGAAAAAAGAGGAATAAGCAGAATTGGTTCTTTTTTGCGGGAGGGGGGGAGGGAAGTTTATTGGTGACTTATTATTTACTTACCTTAAAAAATATTTACAAATAGGTAAAAAAAATAATAAACGAAAAAATTTTAAGGGCTTTAAATTTCAGATGCTTGGTAAGAGGGAGAGGCGAGGAGGAAATACCAATTTCAGTTGGGGTGGGGGGGGGGAGAAATTTTTATGATCGTTTGTTTATTGTTAAAATAAAGTGTCAAATTGAGCAGAAAAGATTTTAAAAATTTAAAGAGTTTTAAAGGGTTTTTATTTTAAAATATGGGTACCGTGGGTCAGGGAGCAAAAGCGAGAAATGACATTTTCGGAAGGGGCAATTTACAAGAACTTTTAATGAAATCAATGTGGTGAAATAAATTGATAATGAAATTTATGACTGATTATTTATTGTTAGTTTAAAGTAACAAATAAAACAGAAAATTAAAGAAAACATTAAGGAATTCTAAAGATTTTAAACCTTGATACTGTAAAGGGAGCAAAACGGGAGGCGAAATTTCGGAAGAAGGGGAGACAAAGAGTGCAAGATGTTTGGATAAGAATATGGTGTGCATCGCATTTATTGTTCATTTACAGGGAAACATTAGGGATGATTGCTGAAAGTGAGTTTTAAATTATGATATGTTTGATTTATGATAAGTTATGGTATATGTTAAGTTAAACTAATATTTTTGCACAGGCACATAGGTGGTGTATATGAATTGCATATACACTACACAAAAGATTTCATCAGTAGTACCGAGAATGACCATGGATTACTTAAAGATGTTTTTTAATTTGATTTATGCATTTTCAAGCTCAACTACTTTTAGTATAGATGTTTGACCCGTAGCCGGGGGCAGACATTTAGCCGACAACCAAATAGCCGTCAAGACATTTAGCAGATAGCAGTTAGCTGACATGTGCATTTAGCCGATACGTACATATAGCCGACAACACGATTAGCTGAAATTTACATACAGCATACAGGACAATTGACCGAAACGGACATATAACAATAATTTTAGCAATACAGACAATTGGCCGACAGGCAACTGGTCGGACGTGGCAATTAGCCGGGAGGACATTTAGCCGAAAAGGCGATTAGCCGACAGGACATTTAGCTGATAGTATAATTAGCCGGCACTTTTCTAACATTTTTCGACACCCCTCATGAGATACATCGAATTGGAGCCCTTTGATCACTCTTTCATATTATGTACCTCCCGTTCCCCCTCCCCCAATTTGTATCACCGGGAGCATTTTTCTGACTTTGCCGACATCCCTCAAGTGATATATCATTGGACTGGGCAGCCCTTTGATCACTCTTTCATATTATGCACCTCCCGCTAGGTTACAGTTAATTTGCAGTTTGGTTACAGTTGCGATTAGTTACTCTTACAAGGAGAGGGCCAACCTTGTTAATCACAGATTTTGATTATTTTAATATATGTTGTAGGGTATACACCCCTTAGTCTCAGGTTCAACGGATTCTATACAACGCTCGTTAGTTCTTGAGTAACCGGGGGGTCTCATACTAGTAGATGATTTAAATACTTATTTTGTAACAATAAGGACAGGTTGGGCGTAGCTCAGTTGGTACGGCGTTTGCTGGCTGAGCGGCGGGCTCGGGTTCGATTCCCGGAAGCACTAAATTTGTTTTTCTTATATTTTGTTTAATAAATATACTTGTAATTATAACTTAATAATCGCATTGTCAATTAAAATTTATACTACTGTATTTCAATTATAATTTTAACCTATTTAATTTTTTTACTTTTAACTAAATAGTTGTATAAAACATCATAAAACTGATAATTTTTTAAAAATTACTTTTAAAATGTAGTTCATATATTCAGTATGTATGCAATGATATTGAACAATTGTGTCAATTCGTGATTTTAAAGAAATATCATTTATTCATTGCTTTAACAAGGGAAATCAATACGATGATACCATTACTCTGTTTTTAAAGTAACAAACATAATTATGTTAAAAATTAGCATCGGAATTAAATTACAACGGATTTTTTGCATATTAAAGATTTTTAAATTTGTAATATGTATGCTTCCGCTTTCAAATATTTCGTTTTTCCCTCTATCTTTTTTCTGCTTTTTTTTTTTATTTTATTTGAATATGTTTTATTTTATCATAACTAGATGGCACCACAACAGGTTTCTAACGATTTTGGAATTTTTATTATTCAATAATTAATCCAATTTCTTTTTAAATGTCTTTAAAGGATGAGAAATAATAGTTCAAAATAAAAAATTATAAATTTAAATTTAAATTTGTTAACATTATAATTAATATACGGTATTAAAATTTTTACTTGAAATTATTAAATTATAATTACAAGTATATTTATAAAACAAAAAATGAGAAAGACAAAAAATGTAGCGCGTTCGGGTATCGAACCCAGGCCCGCGGGTCAGCCAGCAAACGCCGTACCAACTGAGCTATGCCCAACCTGCACTTTTTGTTTCAAAGTAAGTATTTGAGTTGTGTACTAATATTAGACCCCCCAGTTTCTCAAGAACTAACGAGTGTTGCATAAAATCCATTGAACCTGAGACTAAGGGGTCTATACCCTACAACATATATTAAAATAATCAAAATCTGTGATTAACAAGGTTGGCTCTCTCCTTGTTAGATTACGGTTAGGTAACTGTTAGGTTATAATTATGTTACGTTTAGGTGATAATTAGACTACACTTAGGTTACAGCTTGGTCATGGTAAAGTTATGTTACAGTTACATAACAGTTAGCATATGATTAGGTTATAACTAGGTAAAAGTTAGTTACAGTTAGATTACGGTTACGTCCCAGCTAGGTTACATTTAGGCTACAATTAGGTTACTGTTAGGTTTTAGTTTGGTTACGGTTACTTCATAATTAGGTTACACTTATGTTACGTTTAGATTATGGTTAGGTAACTGCTCGGTTATAATTAGGTTACGTTTAGGTGATAATTAGATTACGCTTAGGTTACAGCTTGGTCATGGTAAAGTTGTGTTACAGTTACATTACTGCTAGCATTCGATTAGGTTATAATTAGGTAAACGTTAGTTACAGTTAGATTACGGTTACGTCCCAGTTAGATTATATTTAGGCTACAATTAGGTTACTGTTATGTTTCAATTAGGTTACGTTTGCTTTATAATTAGGTTACCCTTAGGTTACGGTTACGTTACACTTAGGTTACGTTTAGATTACGGTTAAATAACTGTTAGGTTATAATTAGGTTACGTTTAGGAGACAATTAGAATACGCTTAGGTTACAGCTTGGTCATGGTAAAGTTATGTTACAGGTGCATTACAGTTAGCATACGATTAGGTTATAACTAGGTAAACGTTAGTTACAGTTAGATTACGGTTACGTCCCAGTTAGGTTACATTTAGGCTACAATTAGGTTACTGTTAGATAACTGTTAGGTTATAATTAGGTTACGTTTAGGAGATAATTAGAATACGCTTAGGTTACAGCTTGGTCATGGTAAAGTTATGTTACAGGTGCATTACAGTTAGCATACGATTAGGTTATAACTAGGTAAACGTTAGTTACAGTTAGATTACGGTTACGTCCCAGTTAGGTTACATTTAGGCTACAATTAGGTTACTGTTAGGTTTCAGTTAGGTTACGGTTATGTTACACTTAGGTTACGTTTAGGTTACAGATAGGTTATAGCTACGTTACAGTTTGGTATTGGTTAGGTTACAGTTACACTAGAGTTAGTTTATACTTAGGTTATAATTAGGTTAAGATCAGGTTACAGTTACGTTACAGTTAAGTCGGATGAATGTCCATGTCGAATAATTGTCCTCTGTCGGCTAACTATCTTGTCGGCTAACTGTCGCTGTCGACTAATTGTCATGTCGGCTAAACATCCTGTCGTCTAATTGCTGTCTGCTAAATGTCTCGTTGGCTAAATGACATTGTAGCATTTAAATAAATAGTGGTATGCCAAAAAACTGGATACATGGCCGTCCATGGATAGCAATTCTTAGGCTAATGTTAGCCCTAGAAGTGTGATTTCAATGATTTTCAGCGTATTTATTTCTGAATTAAATTTCAGCTCAGTATGTGGCGTGTATAAAAATTTGTAAGGAACATACAGAGCTTCACAAAACAATTGAATTACGTTTCCGTCTATTGTTAGGAATTAATAAATGTGTATTTTCAAATGTGTTATGTTTTTCTAACTGAACTAAAAATGTAGGAAAGGTTTCATAATCCATACTTGGCACATGGTTTTCCTTTCTTGTTTTATTTATTGTCAATAATTCATCTTCTTATCTTTTTGTATTTCTTAGTTGCAATAATCATGATTTTAGGGTTCCGTACTTAAAAAGTATAAACGGAATCATAAGATCACTCCTGTGTCTGTCTGTCACAGCCATTTTACTCGTAAACTACGGAACGTCGAAAGTTCAATTTGGGGGATGTAATAAAGACTATTGACCCACATATTTACAGATTATTAGACATTCACAAATATATGTGGGGAAAACGTAGAGGGGCTAATTAGGTTATTTGAAAAAGAAATATATTTTCTTTGTATATCGTGTGAGGTATCGGTTAAAAGATTACGTAACGCCGAACTCAAAAATACATTTCTTTTAATTTTAGATATATATTTTCAGAGATATCTTCGAAAATGTAGTGCAAAAATATGTTCCTCCCCCCCCATCTATTTTCAAATCTACTGAAACTAAAATTATGAAAAAACTTAGAGGTAGTAGAGGTTAATTTAATACTTGCAGGGAAATTATAGCGATTGCCCAAGGTGGCATAGTTTTTCATAAAAGCGCATTTTTCTGTTACATACAGATTTCTATTTGCGGGCATTCAGAAAAGGTATCGAAGAGCGCTTAAAGGTGCCTATCGTATCAAAAGTATAAACGCATTGTTTATAATGATTTTCGAAAAAAAAATCCTCGGTAATTCGCCGAGATATTAAGACTCATGTCCCTGCCGGCGAAGACGCTAACGAGCTAATGCTAATCCAATGGGGAGGAAAAAGTAAAGAAAGTTGCGATGTAGAGACGGATCTCGGCTATACAATGCAAAAAAAAAAAAAAAAAAAAAAAAAAAATTAAAATATCGAAATGCAAAAGAGATATTAGAAAAATCCTTCCCCATACGATTAGCATTAGCTCGTGAGTGCCTTCGCTGGCAGGGGCAGGAGCCTTAACCCTTAAAGACACAGTTGGTTTGGACATATATAATGGCAGAGGCGGCTTACTCTATATACCACCGGTTTTTAAATACTAGATAACAACTTTTAACGATATATTTGTGTAATGCAATACCCAGTAGCAGCATAAAAGCAGTAAATATCAAATTGTTAAAAACAGACCAATTTAATTAGAATTAATCGCATAAATACTATGAGATTCGCGACTAGTTTGTGTTGAGTGGATCTCTAAATATGCCTCCCGTGTCTTTAAATGATAATTAAAGACCAATTTGAAAAAACGCGGCACGGACAAAGTCGAGTTGCATCTTTGCGACCTCGTTTCGAAGCGCGCTTAGTACAATGCCAAGTTTAAACTTTGAACAAGAATTTTCTTTCGGCTACACTGTAAAAAAAGAAAAATATTACTATGTTGAATTTAGTTTTATGAAATGCCAAACGAAATTTAAATATGCAGTACTTTTATTGTCAGTACCGAATTAAGTTCATCATATGCAGATTAAGATAAGTTTAAAAAAGAGTTATACAAAATAGCAATATTTAATTTTATTTCGTCTTCATATCTCTTTGAACTATTGTTGTATACTCATTCATACTTTTACGTAGCTTTCATTACAAAAAGCTACCTATTGCAGCCGTTCGGAGGAAAGCGATTTCAAAAAATTTTGGTATATTTTCATCGATCATGACCCCCAGACCACGAAACCACCCTCCGTTCAAAAGTTGATATATATATATATATATATATATCTGATCTTTGTCACGCTGTAACTCACGTATTTATGAACCGATTTAGATGAAATTTCGTGTATACATAGTACATACCAATGTCTCGACCGAGTTCGTTGGCCAGCTTGATCTGCCATATTGTTTCAAAATGGCGGCCATTTAAATTTTTTTTAATTTAAAATTTGAAATGTGGTACCAAAAAATTGAAAATTAAAAAATATTTTTTTCTTGTGTATTTCACCTTGATTCAAAGATTCCGGAGCAGTTTTTGTTTTGTTTATATCTTAAAAAATGGCTGAGTTATAGCACTTTGAATTTCTAGCTTGGCTGACATTTTGAAACGACCTGATTTTTGTCACGCGATAACAGGCGTATTTATGAACCGATTTGGATGTAATTTGGTGTATACATAGTGCATACCAATGTCTCGACCGAATTCGTTGGCCAGCTTTATCCGCCATCTTGTTTCAAAATGGCGGCCATGTAAATTTTTAAAAAAAAATTTTAATTTGAAATGTGGTACCAAAAAATTGAAAATTAAAAAATATTTTTTCTTATGTGTTTGACCTTGATACAAAGATTCCGGAGCAGTTTTTGTTTCGTTTATATCTTAAAAAGTGGCTGAGTTATAGTACTTTGAATTTCTAGCGTGGCTGACATTTTGAAATGACCTGATTTTTGTCACGCGATAACAGGCGTATTTATGAACCGATTTGAATGTACCTTGGTGTATACATAGTACATACCAATGTCTCGACCGAGTTCGTTCGCCAGCTTCATCCGCCATCTTGTTTCAAAATGGCGGCCATTTAAAAAAATTTAAATTTTAAATGAGGTACCAAGAAATTGGAAAATGAAAAAGATTTTTTTTTGTATGTGTTTGACCTTAATACAAAGATTCCGGAACAGATTTTGTTTCGTCTATATCTAGAAAAATGGTTGAGTTATAGCATTTTGAATTTCTATTGTGGCTGACATTTTGAAACGACCTGATTTTTGTCACGCAATAACAGACGTATTTAAGAACAGATTTGGATGTAACTTGGTGTGTACATAGTACATACCAATGTCTAGATCGAGTTCGTTAGCCAGCTTCATTCGCCATCTTGTTTGAAAAGGGCTGCCATTAAAAAACAATTTTAAATTTTAAATTTAAATGAAGTATCAAAAAATTGGAAAATGAAAAAGAATGTTTTTTATGTGTGTGACCTTGATACAAAGATTCCGGAGCAGTTTTTGTTTCGTCTATATCTTAAAAAATGGTTGAATTATAGCACTTTGAATTTCTAGCATGGCTGACATTTTGAAACGATTTGATATTTGTCACGCGATAACACGTGTATTTATCAACCTATTTCGGTGTAAGAAGGCATGTGGATAGTATATAGCAATGTCCCGGCCAAATTCGCTGGCCAGCTTTATCAGCCATCTTGTTTCAAAATGGCGGCCAGTAAATAAAAAAAAAATATTTTAAGTCAGGTGCAAAAAAATTAGAAATTGAAAAAGGTTTCTTTTTTGAGTAATTGACCTTGTTATAAAGATTCCGGCGCATTTTTGTTTTGAATTTATCTTAAAAAATGGCTCAGATATAGCAGTTTGAATTTCTAATGCGGGCGACATTTTTAAAAATCTGATTTTTTGCCTGCGACAGCACTCGTATATATCAACCGATTCCGATGTGAGTGAGCATGTGCACAGGAATTACTAAGGTCTCGACCAAGTTCACTGGTTAGCCTCATCCACCTTGTTGTCTTAAAATGGCAGGCACTTCAATGTCTCGCCGAATTTGGCAACCAAATATAAGTTATTTTAAATAAAAGCAGCTTGGATAAAGCTGACTAATTTCACTAAATTCTCATTCATAATGATTTAGTATTAATAAAAATTAGTATTGAATCTCCTATAATCGGTTTCTACTAAATTGAGCTTTGTGCATTTGAATAATATAAGCTGGCTTTTTAAAAGTAAGGAATATGAAAGCTACCTCTTCATCCCAGCACTGGCCGGAAGGACTTTTCTAATATATACAGCTATACCCAACTCTACGTTGCATAGTTTTTTACAAAGTTTCATTATTCTTTTAAATAATACAGTTAATAATTCATAAATTTATTGTACGGAACCCTCTGAGCGCGAGTAATACTCGTACTTGTCCGTTTATTTTTGTACAAGTTATATGCATTGGTCTGCCAAGTCGTATCTTGGTGAAACCATCTGCAGAACCTCAATTTAGTGGTTGATCTGCAGGTTTACCATTGTGTTTTCATGCACCCAAACTTCAATGTTTTCATACATTCGGGTGCAGGAAAATACAATGATAAACCAATCGATCAAATACTAAACTCCGGTCTGCAGGTGTTTTCTATCAAGATATGACTTGGCAGACCATTTGCATTTTAATATGCTAATTGAGTTCTATATAATCCTAAAATTTCAGTCTTCAACTTGATGAGATGATGGTCTGTGCAACTGCCAACCGTCGAGCAAATCCCTTCCTGTGAAATCTTGTATCACTCTTTAGGACTCTGTGGACAGGCACAAAAACATCCTATCTGTGATTTTATACCTAGATTGTGTATAAAAACCTTTTTTAATTCATAACTCTGAATTTGGAGTTTTTTGTAACAAATACAGTTGTAGTTTTTTTTTTTTTTTTTACAATTGTTTGAGAAAGACTTTGTTTTTATTTTCTCTGAAAACTGCTTGGATTTTTCATTACATTGATATGCAATTCTGATAATGAGTTCCTTAGAATTCCATTTCAAAGCAAAATTTCGAATTTCTTCCAATTTTACCAAAGCATTCTTTTTCATTATCAGAAGTCAGAGAAAATAAATTTATTTTCCCTGCATCTTTATCTTTAGATTAAGTTATAATTTTATTTTCCCCACATTGCTGATAGAGATTTTTTTTACCTTGTCAGTTGCAAGCTTACAGTCAAATACCTCCAGAGGTTCTCCATCTTCTTCCTCTACTTCCAAGTTAATAATCAGGATGAGTTGCCGTAATATCCTTTACCAATCAGTGTCCTATATCGGAATTTGGTAAATTAGCAGTGCTTTTAGTTTATAGTCTTTACTTGAACTTGCCGATCATGACAGTGTTAAAGCTATCATTCGTTGTTGCTAAGAAACTGTTTTTATTAGTTTATAAATTAGTTTGGTAAATTAGCAGTTTTATGAAGCTAAAACTCTAGCCCCACTCAATTTCTACAAAACATGTCGATATTTTTAAAACAACGTTATTCTACATTATTCAAAAACCAGATTTACGCATAGATTTTATTTTTAGATTATATTCGTAATTCTTGGAATATAAGGAATAATAACAATGTTAATGATTATTTAGACTACATTGATGACTACATCGAAGAGGCCTTTTAATCAAAGCAAAAGTCAGTTCCTACCTACAGAAGATTTTTTTTCGCATTCAGTGAGACAAGAAAATTGTTTATTAATAGATGTTACTCAGAAAATACAGCATTAATTTGCAGAAATACTGTTTATAATTAAGTGAATTAAATCAAGCAATCCGCTAGAAGCAGCTTCAAATAATCAACGATTAGGCATTGTTTTCCAACAAGACTGCTAGACCACATGTATCTAGCCCACTTCAGACACAAACTGTTATAATTGAGATGAAATGTTTCAATCCAAGAACCATTCTCCAAAACTTGCATCGGCGAATGACCGTTTATTTAGATCACTTCAAAACATTTTGAGGATAAGATATTTTATTTTTTGGAAGATTTAAAAAAATATATCGATTCTTTAGCCAGATGAGCGCTAATTATGTAACTGCTAGGAATTGAAATTTTCACGAAATACATTTTCTTTAATTTCCATCAACAATATGCGACAAACTTTTGCATAAGACGGGGGGTCCATCTTCCGGTCCCAGGCCCTTTTCAGGCCCATTTGTCGGTACAAGGAACCACCCGTGAAACAAGCCCCGCGACGCGTCCCGAAGGTCGCCGCCAGACAAGCTCCAACAGAGCGGAACCCCGTGCCAACTCCGGTCAAACCGACACCGCTCCCCAGCGCACACGGTGACGGCTATTCCCAAGAAGAGACGAACGGCCGCTACGACAGTCCTCACCACCCAGCTAGAAAAACCAAGTGGTCCCTAAACTTGGTTACTCGAGCCGGTAGACCCCGCAAGCCATCGCAGGAACCAGACGCCTATAAAGACGCTGGGCCCACGGACTGAACCGAGGCTTCCCGACCCGAATTTAATTTACGGACAGGCCCCCAAGATCAGATACCATTTTCCGGCAGAGACATTTTTGTGGGCCAGCCGATCGGAAAGTTAGTGAGGAGCCCCTAGCTTGAAAACCAGGGAGGACGGGGAAAATCCCTCCGGCCGTAAAGCGACCCAGCTCCTGGCTCTTCGCCCAGTCCACCCGGCTCAACCGACGGAACCCCTCGCGGATCACGCCGGGAGCCAGTTGGCCCAGACTAGGTGCCGTTAGCGACCCCAGGCGGGCACGGAAAGCTCCACCTAGACGGAATAGACTCCGCCTCGCTAGGGGGTTGGATGGAACGGAGTCCCGCCAGCCCCCACCGACTCGACTCCATCCTAGGACAGAGAAGCCAGCGGGGGCCGACAGAAGCCCGCCCACCACTACCTTACCTCACGGCCGTCGAGGGTACCCAGGCCCGAAGACCCCTGACCCCGTGCAGTGACCGACCGCTACCTTTGTTAGTGCGTTCGAAAGTTAGGTGGAGACACCTCTAGGTCCTCATCACCAGGCGAGGCAAACTCCGGTACCGCATAGACACGGAGGACCTGGATCGGACCAAGAGTTCACCTGAGGCACGATGAGCCGCCGCGTTACCGGCGAGCCTCCGACCCGTTTCCCTGCGGGAATAGCGTTCGATGGTGGACCTGCCGGCCGACCCCCTCCCATGGGTCACGGCACGACATGGAGCAACCAGAGCCATACTGGCCTCCCCACGCGACCGCTCCTTGGTCAACGGGGGCACCGCCAAACCCTACCACCCTGAGGGTCGGCTCCCAACTGCTCCAGCTGAGGTCCTCGGAGGGATGAGCCACCCAAGTCATAAAGTAACCTGGGCGCTGTCCGTAACCCTCGCCCTTCGGTTGCTCCGGGAGTCCCTGCATGGCGTTCCCGCGAGCCCCGTCGTCACTAGCGAGCACCGAGGACTTTCCTCTACAAAGCCCTCACTCACACTTCAGGCTCCCTCTTAGTCAATTGGTGGATGGGGTCCTATCGCCTTAGCTATCCTTTGCCCAGAGTCACCACCCGGCCACTGCCGGCTCTGGGATCAGACTATGGAACGTCGCTATCCAGCTTGGCCAGAGAACCCGGCTGCTGGGGGAACGCAACCTATTCAGGCCCGAAGGCCCAACGCCCCATGCACAACGTCCGTTACCCGTGGCCACCGGACCCTTGGCCTGTCGACCGCAGGTCTCTCGAGGAGGTGGCGAATCGTCCCCATCCGGCCCCCTCGCATTCGTACACAACGAACTCTGCCGAGCTTCCGGTCTCCTCCCCCACTCAAGGGGTCGGTTCGGAACCACCCGGAGGGGCGGCCACAAACTTTTGCATAAGTCCCAAAAATTGGAATTTGGTAATAGATTCTTCTCTGGTCTTTTTCTATAAATTTTAATAACAGTCCATCTTTACTTTCAATTTACATTGGTATCCTGTTAAAGATTGCGTTACTTAAAATTTTTATTTCATGTTGTATTTGTAATGGCACATTCTTTCGTTTACTACAATTCATTATTCAATGACACAGTTTTATAAAATGAGTAGAGAGGAAATTAAGGCTCACAAAGCAATAGTTAGTAAATTTGTCATTAGCTTTTCAAGAATTATAGAAGAAGGATAATACCATCATCAACAAGTCTATCACTGTGAAAGTCTACGTTATTTACGTAGAAAATGTCGGTAGGACATTTTTAACAAACTGATAAAAACATTTTATGGGCACCAATGAATGATAGCATAACATTGTCTTGATCAACAAGTTCAAGTAGAGGCTGCAAAGTAAAACCGGGAACAAGAAATTTCTATCCGAGGAGACCTTTACTTTCAAATTTTTAGACAACAAAGACTTAGAAACTGATACAATCAATTATGACTGGTATTCAATCATAGAGGCTTGCTTATAGAAAAAGTTTCAGGCCGAAATGTGCTGGATCGAACCGTAGCTTCCGACATCACGAGGATGAAGTAGGCATACTTCTATTACATATTTTTAAATTTTTTTTTTATCCTATTTAATAACTTCAGTTAATTAAGACAATAATAACATTTTAAAATAAGTGGTAGAAATTTGCCTGATTTGCCTCCGTTAGATCATCGCTTATAGATCGAATTTGGCAAACTCAAAAGTGCAGGTTCTATTATGATTTTATCAGATACTAGCAAAGCCCGCGGCTTTGCTCGCGTAATATTTGAAATATGCCAAGTAATATTTATATGTCTAATTTTTATTAAAAAGTACTAACTAAATTTTTATTTTATTAAAAAGTAATATGTTATTTTATTAAAAGGTACTTATTACTTTTAGGAATAATTCAAAAATTACTATTTAAAACACAGTTTGACTAAACATCATTATTACACTGCATTAGGCAGAAATGAGGCTTAAATTAATAAAACGAAATATAACTAAAAAAATGATAATTTAGAAAATATTTTGAAACTTTTATGCTCAATTAATACGCTCATTTCAGTATTCATTTGAAGTTTTCAATTTTTTAGAAACCATCTTCTTACATCTTAAAATTAACTATCATGTCAAATTCTATGTCCTACCACCTCTCTCAAGATAAAGGGCTATGTTGAAATAGAACTGTCACCATTAATTTGCCAAAATTAATTTTGAAATCGGTTTTTTCCTAATATTCCACAGAAACGTAATTTAGAAAGCTTTTAAAGAGCTTTTTTTAGAACGTTTGTTTTTCCTGTGAACCCCAAGTGGTAGAATCATCGGCATAAAATATAGCCTGTGTAGGATCAGAGACTGTTACCATTGATTTGAAACTATTATTACTTTTATAATCGGTTTATATTCTCTGAAATTGCATAGAAATCGTACTTTAGGTCTTTTTTCGAACGCTTTTCGCACCTCCCCTTCCCTTCAACCCTTTTTAATTCCAATTTATTTTCGACAGTCCTTCGAGGGCATTTATATTTTATAAGTAACTACCATGAAATATTTAAAGTTTCTAGCCTTTTCAGTATCACAGAAAGCGCAATTTAGAAATTTTTTAGCTCCTGCAATCCTCTGGTGGTACTGGCACAGACGTAAAATATAGCTTATTTTTGAGCAGTTTCTATCACCAACAATTTGTCATCATTATTTTTTAAATCGGTTTGGTATTTTATAAGTTTGCTGAAAAAATTGTAATTTATAACGCTTTTCGCTCACTTCATCTTTTTAAATTTGGAATTTTCGTTCGACTGTTCTTAGAAATCAGTTGCATCTTGTAAGTAAATACCATGCCATATTTCAATGTGTTAGACCCCTCAGTTGTGCAAAAAACGCAAATTAGAACATGTTTTGTTTTTGCAACCCTCAGATGGTAGTGACAGCAACATAAAATATAACCTATATTATAGCAGGGACTGTCACCATTGATTTGCAACCATTACTTTTGAAATAGGTTTGGTATTTCCAGAGATTGAGTAGAAATCGCAATTTACAACGTTTTCAGAACGCTTTCGCGCATTTTCACCCCTTTATAAATTTCCAATTTTTTCGAAACTGTTCTTAAAGATCATTTATATCTAATAAATATGTACCTTGCCTAATTTTAAGTTGCTAGCCCCAACCGATCACAAAAATCGAAATTTAGAACGCTTTTTTGCTCCTGCAACGTCTAGGTGATAGTGATACCGACATAAAATAGCGTCTATGTTAGAGCAGAGGCTGTCAGCATCCATTTTCTACCATTATGTTTGAAATCAATTTGATTCTTCCTGAGATATTGCTGACAAATTGGCATTTAGAACGTTTTTAGAACGCTTTTCGCGCATTTTGCTCCTGCATCTCCTCTGGAGTAGTGGAAACAGATATAAAATATAGCCTATCATGGAGAAAGATCTGTCACCTTCATTTGTACACCATTATATTTGAAATCGGTTCAGTACTTCCTGAGATTGCATAGAAATCGCAATTTAGAAAGTTTTTTAGAACGCTTTTTGCGCATTTTGACCCACTTTTAATTTTTTTTTTTTTTTTTTTAGGAAATGGCCTTAGAGATCATTGATATCTTATAACTAACTACCATTCCAAATTTCACGATTCTAGGCCCTTCCGTAATGCAAAAACCGCAATTTAGAACGTTTTTCTCCTGCATCCCCTTTGGGGTAGTGGCACCGACATAAAACATAGCCCATGTTGGAGCAAGGGTTGTCACCATCATTTTGACGCCATTATTTTTTAGATCGGTTTGGTATTTCCTTAGATTGTGTAGAAACCCCCATTTAGAACGTTTTTTAGAACGCTTTTCACGCATTTTCACAATTTCAAATTTCGAATCGTTTAAGAACTGTTCTTAAAAATCCTTTATATCGACACTGTAAAAAAATTTCAGAAACGTTTTCGAAAGTAACGGAGACCTGTGCTGCACGATACTAACGGAAAGGTTTCAGATTCGAGCAGAAAACTGTTTCGGTTATAATACCGAACATTTCCGATTCGCAATGAAAGGTTTCTGAATGTATCGGAAACCTTTCATTACGGATCGAAAAGTTTTCTGAATATATATGGAACCTTTCTGAAGACTAAGAAATGTTTCTGAATGTATAGGAAACCTTTTATTACGAATCGGAAAGGTTTCTGAATATATATGGAACCTTTCTGAAGACGAGGATTATTTCAAAATTTACATAAAAAAGGACAAATAACTGTACTAAAATTACTTGCAGGTGCATACATATAATATAAAATCATTTAAAATACAATAGAAATATCTCAAAAATACATTAAAATTTTTAATGTATTTTTAAGATATTTCTAATATATTTTAAATAATTTTCTATTATGTTGCAATGCACCTGCAAGTAGTTTTAGTACATTTATTTGAGCTTTTTTATATGAATTTTAATTATTTACTCAAGTTGAATTTAGCACTAGTATTTAAACATTCAATTATTGAAGATTATTTTGTGAAAAGGGCTTAGTTTAGTAAAATGGATTTTGTGAAGAAGCCAGTTTTATTAAATGAATTTTTATGAAACAGTTATATGGAAGTTCATTTCTGAATGATTTTTCTTCCGAGTTTTATACATATATATATATATATATATATATATATATATATATATCTGCTTGGATTTATTCTGAAAAAAAAATCAATATTATTATACTTTTTTCACAATTTAGATAAAATTTATTGCGTTTTAACATCTTGCACTGATATTTTTTTAACCATGCGGATTAACAAGTAACATTAAAGTTCCTGAACTGTATTATTATTGAAAATGGAATGATAAATTCTTTCGAAAAGCGTTTTATTTATTTTTTTAATCATTTATAGCATTATTTTTACTTATTATTTTAGTTCTTTATTAGCGTTTCTTTGTTGCACAGACATTTTAAAACACAACATTTTATTATTATTAGTGCATGTAAATAAGATATGATTGCAATTTATGTTATTATTGATTCAATATCGTATTATGCTTTTCACAGCATGATATTAATAAATTAAAATGCCTTATAACTTAAAGTAAGAAATTTTGTGTACTATATTTTCATAAAATAAGCTGATGGTTAATAATCTAGAAATTTTCAATTTTGCTTACTGTAAAGTGCATAAGTTAAATAACAACAATAACAACAATCAAGTTAAATAACAACAATCTTTTTTTTTTTTTCACAGTTCAGTCTTGCAAAATCAGAAGAAAACATTTTTATTTTCAAGTAAGAACATTTAGATAAACAAGTAAAATTCAAATCGCAAAAAATGCAATAGTTAATTTTTTCGAAGCATTAAAAAAAAAAAGTGTGTGTTGGGGGGGGGGGGGGGGATTTACATATCTGAACCTGAGTACTAAACAAGATAAAGGATCTTAAAACGCTTCTTTTTATTTTTCTATCAAAATTTGAGGAGAAAAAAGGTGAATATAGAAAATGAATTTTTGAAAGCTTTTTAGGAAACAGCAAAACAAATGAATCAATTTTATTTACTATAATGATTTATAAAAATAAATCCTATAACTGTAAGAATAATTTACTGTTTATTTTTACTTACAATACTGTATTTTTTACATAAAAGCAATCAATAATAAAGAAGTAAAATGACAATGAGCCTTCAGCTTGTTTGATTAAAATATAATACGTAAATTTTCTTTTAAGTTATAACGCATTTAATAATTTGTTAAGAACACGCTGTGAAAAGGAGATTACGAAATGATACCGGAAACAGTATGAACATCAAGTTTAACTACATTATCTTATTTTCATGCACACATGTATATATATTATAATAAAAAAACAGACAAATCAAAGCCTGATATATTAATAAATATAAAATAAATAGGTTACTAATTTCTTTTCGTGTATTGCAACAAAGAAAACTAATAAAGAAGTAAGTAATAATAAATAATAGTAAGTAAAAGTAATACTGTAGATGATAAAAAAAAAAAAAACACTTACCCAGAATTACGATCGTTTCGTGTTCAATAATACTAAATTTCCAAAGCTCTGAAAAATTCCATTGATAATATTCAAGGTACATTTCTTGCATAATTTTAAAACGCAATAAAAAATACCCACAAGATATAACAAAAATGTTATAATACTGTTTTTTTTTTTTTCAAAATAAAAGCGAATTCAAATACACGTGGTAAAGCGTGACCTACGCCGCCATCTCATTTCTCATACACACGAACGAGTTGACTTTCACTTTAGGTGATTGCTTCCGGTTGCAGCGTAAGGAGAAATAGAGGTGAAATACTTGGAGCGCATGCGTACAGGCGCTTTCACTGTTTAACGGAAAGTAAACTGAAACACCCAGGAACATTCCCGGTTGTTTCGGAAAATAGAAATGGCTCTCACATATCCGATACTATCAGAAATGTTCCTGTTAGAATAGTAAACGTTCCCACTATTTTTTACAGTGTAATAAGTAGCTAATATTTCAAATTTCATATTTCTAGGCCCTTCAGTAACGCAAAAATCTCATTATTAGAACGTTTTTTTGTTCCTGCACCCCCTTTGGTGTAGAGGCACCGACATAAAGCATAGCCTATCTTGGAGC
The DNA here is from genome assembly GCA_963932465.1 of Maratus speciosus. Lineage (NCBI taxonomy): Eukaryota > Metazoa > Arthropoda > Arachnida > Araneae > Salticidae > Maratus > Maratus speciosus. The sequence goes on along the minus strand of OZ010799.1, from coordinate 355,688,369 downwards.
AAGGGTTGTTACCATCATTTTGACACCCGTATTTTTTAAATTGGTTTGTTATTTCCTGAGATTGTGTAAAAACTACCATTTAGAAAGTTTTTTAGAACGTTTTTTGCTCCTGTACCCCCTTTGGGGTAGTGGCACCAACATAAAACATAGCCAGTCTTGTAGCAAGGGTTGTCACCATCATTTTGACACCAATATTTTTTAAATCGGTTTGGTATTTCCTGAGATTGTGTAAAAACTGCCATTTAGAACGTTTTTTAGAACACTTTTTGTGCATTTTCACCTCTTTTAAATTTCGAATTGTTTAAGAATTGTTCTTAGACATCATTTATATCTTATAAGTAACTAATGTTCCAAATTTCATATTTCTAGGCCCTTCAGTAATGCAAAAATCGCATTTTTAGAACGTTTTTTGCTCCTGCATCCCCTTTGAGGTAGTGGCACTGACATAAAATACAGCCTATGTTCTAAGTTGGACTAACACAATCATTTTGATACCATTACTTTTGAAATCGGTTCGGTAGCTCCAGGGATTACCTCTAACAAACAAACAAACTTTACTTCTTTATAATATTAGTATAGATATACTTTGCAATAAAATGCTGATTTGGGTGGACTTTCTGCTGAAAATTCCTACATGAAAACATTTCATTTATTAACATAATCAAATTAAACCTCGTGAAATTTGTCTCCTTCTTCACCCCTCCCCCCTTTCTTTATCATTTTATGAGTTTCTCCATCTTCACTGTTCGTTTTGTTTTTTTTTCAAAAGAAGGTAGTGCAGATGGCCCACTGTCTTTAGTAATGTGGACTATGGTTATTTGAAGTTAAGTTAGAAAACTTAACCAATCTGCTGATTTTCGTCAACGTCTTATGACGGTGGATGAAACATGAAACCGCCATTATTCACTAGCGATGAAACAGCAATCTAAACAATGTGAAAGAGCAGCTGAAATTAGACCAAAGAAAGTGAAAACGGTTCCATCTGCTGGAAAAGCCATGGATACGGTTTTCGGGAATTCACAAAGTGTGGTGACCATAGACCACCGGCCAAAAGATAGAATCGTCACCGGACAGTGTTATGCATTTCTACGGGACCAATTAAAGAGTGCTTATTCTGACAAAACGTCCATACCTGAGCAAAAAAAAGTGTTCTTTAACACATTCTTTAACACATGCCTGTAGTTTTCGCTACGAAAGTCAATGACCTACGCTCTGTAGTGCTTCCACATGCACCGGATTTTGCTCCCAGCAATTATTTCTTTTTCTCATGCCTGAAGAAATGGCTCGGTAGTCGGAAATTCACTTCAAAATATGGGGGTAAAGCAGGGACCACCACTTCATTTCCAAAGTTAGATAAGGCTTATTATACTGAAGATAATAAAAAGTCGGAAACTCGTTGGTTTAAATTTTATAAGTTGTAAGGAACTACGTTAAAAAAATGAAATACTGTCAAATTTTTTCTATTTTCTTTGTCGGGCTGATAACTTTTCGAAACACACTCGTATCGACATCAAATTTTATTTTCCCTGAACATGACACTATAAAACTTGGTAAGACGGAAACATAAACAATAGGTGCGAAATACCTTTTTAGATGGGTTATTTGCGTCTTTGCAGATGCAATTGCCGGGTATTTTTAGAGGACTAATGAGAATTCCGTTAAACCAGGGTTCTGTTACAGCTACGTATCAGAAAATAAATTTGTTAGCTAGCAGACATTTATAAAATGTAATATTTTACCATACAGTCTCCTTATTTTCAGTTTAACATTATTATAGTTGTAGCCGTCTGCTATTTTTCTCTCTCTCTCGCACGCGAGGAGCCAGCCAATAGCAATGAGGCGCATTTCCTCCCCCCGCGTTTTCTGCGGAGAGCTTTTGAAGTCACGTGACGCAGTAACATTCGAACTCTGCAGAGAGCGGCAGATTATTCTGTCAGTGACGATGGCGAATATTTGACTATGTGTTGTTATGTTAATAAAGTTTATTTTTCTACAAAACCTTCTGATTATTTGAGTCACCGATACATTTTTATCATCTCCCTTCAATGCATTCTCTAAAATGGTGACCGCGGATTTTTGAACCTTCAACTGTTTCATAGAACGTCGAACTATTCAACTGTTTCATGGAACGTTTTGTTTAACTAGCAAAATGGCAACTGCTGAAACATCTGCCGTAGTCATTCCACCCTATATCCCTGTGGACCCTACATTATGGTTTCATATGCTGGATAGCACATTCGAATTAGCTACTCCTAAAGCTATCACTGAGTCGAAAACAAAATATAATTATGTTGTAGCGCATCTACCGCCTGCTACTGCTACTATGGTTCGAGATATAATTATGAGTCCTGATCCTACTGATCCTTATCAGATTTTGAAAGCAAAAGTTATCGAACGTTTCGGAGAAAGTCGTACTTTAGAAATACGGAAACTGCTAGCTGGAGAAAGCCTGGGTGACAGAAAACCAACTGAATTACTTCGATTAATGAAAAGACGGGCTGAAAGCCATAATATTAGTAACGATCTTCTTTTAGAACTGTTTACTCAACAAATGCCAACCACTGTGCAAACGATTCTAGCTTCCATTAAAAAAATTACTCCAGATAAAGCGGCGGATATTGCTGATAGAATAATTGAATTAACGCCTTCCAACATTAGTTCTGTTTCGATTCGAACACCAACAACTGAATCTCAGACACCACCAGCCATTGATATGCTCGTAAAAGAAATCCAAGCATTACGCCAAGAGGTCGCTCATCTTCGTCGTTCAAGAAGTGTATCTACAAGTGATAACCATCAGCGTAATCGTTCTCAGTCCCGCCATAGGGATGTAACATTGTGTTGGTATCACCAAAAATATCAAGAAAAAGCAAAAAAGTGCCTAGCGCCTTGTTCTTATTCGGAAAACCAGAAGCGGGAAGAGTAGCGGCGACGGACTTCTCCCCAGCACCTTCTCGTCGCCTTTTCGTTAGAGACAGAAATACAGGTATGTGTTTTCTAGTCGATTCTGGATCTGATGCCTCACTTGTGGCCGCGAATAAAAATGACAAAACTAAGCCTGTTCTTCAAACCTTTCGTGCTGCTAATGGCACAAAAATTAATGTGTATGGTCGTAAATGTATTAATATCAACTTAGGCCTACGCCGAAATTTTACATATTCTTTTTATATTTGTGATGTTTCATGTGCTATTTTAGGAGCTGATTTTTTGCATAATTTTAATTTAAAACTTGATTTACGGAATCGTCGTCTTATTGATTCCACTACTAATTTAAAAGCTTCTGCTATATTAAGTACTTGTAACATATTTTCTGTGAAACCCAATGTTGTAAATGATATATATGGTAAATTATTATTTAAATTTCCTGAAATCACGAAATTACCCGATCCCAGCCAACCGGTTAAGCATAATACTGTGCATTATATAAACACTAAGGGGCCTCCAGTCGCTGCTAAGCCTAGACGGCTAGCTCCAGATCGGTTAAAAATTGCCAAAGCTGAATTTCAGCACATGCTACAACTCGGTCATATGAGACCTTCTAAAAGTAATTACTCTTCGCCTTTGCACCTGGTGCCGAGGAAAGGATCTGTCGATTGGAGACCTGTTGGTGATTATCGTGCTCTAAATGCACAAACTGTTAAAGAAAAATATCCTATCCCTTGTATCGCAGATTTCACTGCTGAATTACATGGTAAACAAATCTTCAGTCACATTGATCTTGTAAAAGCCTACCATCAAATTCCCATAAATCCTGATGATGTACATAAAACTGCGATTTGCACTCCATTCGGACTTTTCGAAAGCACTCGTATGCAATTCGGCCTTTGTAACGCTTCCTCAACTTTTCAACGATTTATTGATGACGTAATTCGTGACTTAGGATTTGTTTACGCATTTCTTGATGATTTTCTAATTGCATCAAATAATGAAACTGAACATTTAGAACACCTTGAGTTGTTGTTTTCTAGACTTAAAGAGTATGGTCTGTGTATTAATGATGATAAATGTAAATTTGGCCAATCCACTATCGATTTTTTAGGATTCAAACTTTCAGCTGAAGGAATTGAACCCTTACCTGATCGTGTAAAATGCATCCTAGATTTCCCTCAGCCCTCTACCTTAACTCAACTAAGACGCTACTTAGGTCTTTTCAATTTTTATCGACGGTGCATTCCCAAAGCTGCCGATATTTTAGCTCCACTCGTTAAATTCTTAGAAGGACACAAAAATACGAAAAAACATCCCCGTTCCAATGCTAACAAAACTGAGCAATTGCAATGGAACGATGAAGCCATTCTTTCCTTCACATCTTCAAAAGAAGCTATAGCTCGAGCTACATTATTACGACATCCAATTCCTGGCTCCCAGCTAAGCTTATGGGTCGATGCCAGCAATGTCGCAATTGGTGGATCTTTAATGCAACTCTCCGAAAAACAATGGGAACCAATAGCATTTTATTCCTGTAAATTAAATAAATCTCAAAGAAATTGGTCTACTTATGATCGTGAATTATTTGCTATTTATTGTTTTATAAAAAAATTCAGACACATGCTAGAAGGTCGGAATTTCATTATTTATACAGACCAAAAACCCCTTACATTCGCATTTCAACAAAACCCTGATAAATGTAGCCCACGTCAATTGAGACATTTAGACTATATTTCACAGTTTTCTACTGATATTAGATATACTAAAGGCTCTGACAACATTGTGGCCGATGCATTATCTCGAATTGAGATAGATTCAATTTCTCCTAATGTGTTAGATTTTAAAGAGTTTGCCACTGCTCAGACAAATGATGAAGAGCTAAAACAACTTCTCGAATTTGACACCACTTCATTAAAATTAGAAAAACATTATTTTCCACTCGAAGATGTACATTTATATTGCGATATGTCACAAAACATCCTCGACCATTTGTTCCTAAAAGTATGCGACAATCAGTTTTTTCAACCTTGCATTATTTCTCGCATCCTGGTATCTCAGCTTCATTAGATTTAATTTCTAAACGATTTGTATGGCCTGGCATGCGTAAGGACATAAAATCTATGGTTCGCAGCTGTACGAAATGTCAAAAAGCTAAAATCTTTCAACACACCAAATCACCAATTGGTACATTCTCTGAACCTGATGCTCGTTTTGCCCATATTCATATTGATTTTATCGGACCTTTACCATCATCCGATGGCAATCAGTATTGCATGACCATCATTGATAGGTTCACGAGATGGCCCGAAGTTATACCCACATCTGATATGACTACAGAAACAACTGCTCGTACATTGATACACAGTTGGATCTCCATATTTGGAACCCCTGTTACCATCACTACTGATCAGGGTAGAAACTTTGAGTCCACTCTTTTCAAAGAGCTTACAGATAGATTAGGATGTAAACGCATCAGAACTACAGCATACCATCCACAGTCTAACGGTTTTATTGAAAGATTCCATCGCCATCTTAAGAGTTCTCTTAAAGCTCACAATCAAATTCAATGGACTGAAATCCTCCCGATTGTCTTACTTGGTTTACGCACTGCTCTTAAAAATGATATCCAAGCGACCTGTGCTCAACTTGTTTATGGCACAAATATCAGACTACCCTCTGATCTCATAAACACTGAAACTATTAATCAACCACCTACTCTTACATACGTCACTGAGTTAACTGAAAAAATGAGAAAGTTAAATCCCATTGCCACTGCAATGCACGGCAATCCTAAAATTTATGTCAATCCCTCATTAAAAACCTGTTCACACGTGTTTCTTAGATCAGATAAAGTCAATCCTCCCTTATCACCCCCTTATACAGGACCTCATTGAGTGATTGACAGGTCTGAGAAAACGTTTGACTTGGTAATAAACGGGAAGCGCTGTACTGTATCTATTGATCGCATTAAACCTGCATATCAATTAGCAGATTCTATTTCACCTTCCCAACCTCAAAAACAAAATGAGCCCATAAATATTCCAACTACTCCTGTCGAACACCCTACCACCAAATCTGGTCGTAAAGTTCGTTTTCCGAAACATCTCGTTACGGATTATATTGTTTAAAACATTTGATGTATATAGTGTGCATACTATTTCCTTCTCAAAAATATTGTTTTTCATGTAATGCATAATATATTTTCTATTTTTTTTTTTGCATCATATGTACTTCAATTTTACTCAAGACCTTTCTTATGTATCTTATTAATTGCTACCTTTTTGTAATCGCGACTTCGTCACTGGGGGCATACTCTGTAGCCGTCTGCTATTTTTCTCTCTCTCTCGCACGCGAGGAGCTAGCCAATAGCAATGAGGCGCATTTCCTCCCCCCGCGTTTTCTGCGGAGAGCTTTTGAAGTCACGTGACGCAGTAACATTCGAACTCTGCAGAGAGCGGCAGATTATTCTGTCAGTGACGATGGCGAATATTTGACTATGTGTTGTTATGTTAATAAAGTTTATTTTTCTACAAAACCTTCTGATTATTTGAGTCACCGATACATTTTTATCATCTCCCTTCAATGCATTCTCTAAATAGTTAATCATAAATTTTCGCGTTTCCTTACCGTTACAAAAAATATCTTTAGTTTACCTTTGAGAACACACACAACACTGTAAAAAAAAGACTAAAATACGGAAATACTACTGGCAATCTAGACGCCAGTACTATTTCCGTATTTTAAAGGAAATTTTTCCCGGTAAATTACACAAAATTTTCCGTTTTTTTTGGAATTTAACGGATTTTTTCTGTAATTTAAAAGGAATAAGTTCCGTTAAAATACGAAAATATTACTATCGTCTAGATTGCTAGTAGTATTTCCGTAATTTAGTCCTTTTTTTACAGTGTAGTGAAGAGGAAAAAATGTAAGCGCTAATGTTAAGTCTATGGGAGCGTTATTTTCAAATATCTCGCATCCTTTTTAATATTTTAAAATGAAATTTTTTGCATAGGATAGCTGAGAACGATCTACAACCGGGCTGTTTTTGACTTTTTCGATTTTTGTTAGAGATATTTAAAAAAAAATTACTTATACTTTCGGAACTGGTGGAATCGGTTCTGAAATTGAAACTATCATAATAAAAGAAAACTATAACTAAAATCGAAAAAGTAAAACCTAGCCTGGTTGTTGATCGCCCTCAGCTATCCTATGCAAAAAAAAAAATCATTCAAAAATATTAAAATCAAAGCGAGAAATTTGAAAATAACGCCCCCATAGACTTAAAATTAGCATTTTCATTTCTTCCCGTGTCTAAAGTGGGTTCTTAAAAAAAAATATGTTACACAGGACAAATTTCGCATTTTCTGCGACTTTTAAAGGTATACTGTTCCCATAAAAATGAAAAAATATTAAAAATAATAAATATTATTTTTTTTTTTTTTAAAGTTTCGAACAAATTGATAAACACTTTTAAAGTTAACAATCTTTAAAACTTACGAATTCCAAGTTCTTGCTAAAACTTAGTAAATTTAAATTGTTCAAATTATGAAAAATTAAAATAATAAAGTCATCAATGAATGTTCTTAGGCATGTTTTAACGGCATGAAAAATATGCTAAAAATTAATATATTAAGAAAATGAGTAATACAGATGAAAATCAACTTTCAGGAATTTCTACCAATTAACGGAAGTGTATTTGCATTCTTTTGTACAGCCCTTACATTAACAACAAGATTTTATACACGTCACATGTTAAGATAAAATTTATTCCAGTATAAACATGCTTAAAACTACTTAAATCGCACTTCCAGAAATTATCATCCATAGGCGTTCATGCATACAATTCTCTGGATAGCCTTGTATATTATTATATTTAGTTTTTTCTTTCGGAACCGGTTGGAATCCGTTCTGAAATCGAAATTATCCTAATATTACAAAAAAAAAAAAAAAACTAAAACCAAAATCGAAAAAGTAAAAACTAGCCTGGTTGTTGATCGTCCTCAGCTATCCAATGCAAAAATCTATTAAAATAAAGCGAGAAATTTGAAATTAACGCCCCCATAGACTTAAAATTAGCGTTTTTATGTCTTCCCGTGTCTGAAGCGGTCTCTTAAAGAAAGATGTAGACAAATTTCGCATTTTCTGCGGCTGTTAAATGTGTACTTTTTCGTTAAAAATAACAAATATTAAAAGTAATAAATATTAACAATATTCCTTTAAAGTTTCAAACAAGTTGATCAAAACTTTCAAAGTAAACATTCTTTAATACTTACTAACTTTAAGTTTTTGTTAAATCTTAGTAAATTTAAATTGTTCAAATTATTGAAAAACTAAAATGACAAAGTCATCAATGCATATTCTTAGGCTTGTTTTAACGGCATGAAAAAATGATAAAATTTAATATAATAAGAAAACGATTAATGCAGATGAAAGTAAACTTTCAGCAATTTCTACTAATTAACGCCAGTATATTTGTATTATTTTGTACAGCCCTTGCATTCGAACAAGTTTATATACACGCAACATGTTAAGATCAAAATTATTGCAGTATAAACATGCTTAATACAACTGAAATCGTACTTCCAGAAATTATCATTAATAGGCGCGCGCATGCATCCAACTCTTTGAATAGCCTTGTATATTATTATATTTATATTTTACAAACACATCTTTCTAAATATAGTTGAACTTGAAAATGTAGAATTTAATTTAAAAAAAAATTAGAAATTCATTCTCATTCTCAGCAACTCTTCCTATTTCTTTTGCGTAGCCCTATACACGGTCTATAGAAATCATATATATAATCTAGTATTAAAAAAGTATATCATAGGTGAAAACTGACTTTTAGCAATCATCCCTAATAGAGAATACTTCGTATACAGTATTGTATCCAGCAACTTTTATGTGCCCCTGTAAATGAAATAAAATGTGATTCACATCATATTCTAATGTAAGCATCTTGTAGTAAACCTCAGTAACGTATATGAATTTCATCTTCTTTAAAATGTTGAAACAGAACTAAAACACGCCGCGAGCAGTTTTTTCTGTAATAAAACTGAATTCTTTTCTGTGATCCCGTAAATGAATGATAAATGTTTTGCAATCCCTTCAGCAATCATGTTAGTACACCTCATGAATTCATATCCATTTCGCTATGTTTGCAACAGAGAAACATTATTAAAATAAGCCGTAAAACGTTTTTTCTTCATAGTCGACAATATAAAGAAATGTACTTTTGAATTCCCCTGTACACGAACCTGTGCACTTCAATAAGGTGCATAGATTTTATGCATAAAATTGCTTTACATCATTAAAATACACCGCAAATGATTTTTCCCACATAGGCCATAATATAAAAGAACACTTTTGAATGTCCATGTCATGAAGTATAAATTATTACACGCTTCATTATCAATGTCATGTATGCCATGATAAACTTCAACAACGTATTTCAGTTACATCACAATCCAAGTATATGTACGCTAGTTAGAGTACGGACAGACGAGCAGTCAAGCCCAACTCATAAACATTTTTCAACTATGTTGGAGAGTGCTAAACATCTGAGTACCCGTCCAAAAGTTTTGTGTTGGATATACATATAGAAAATACAGAGGGCGTAGAGAAAAACGTGGGACCTAATAGTAATTAAAATTCGACCCCCTCATGCTAAAAACATGACACTATAAACCTGGTAAGATGAAAACATAAACAATAAGTGCGAAATACCGTTTTAGGTGGGTTTTTTCCGTCTTTGCACATACATTTGTAAGATATTTTTAGGAGAATCTTGAAAATATTCCGTTTAAACCAGGGTTCCGTTACAATACGTATTGAAAAATAAATTTGCTAGCTGACAGACTTTTATAAAATGCTATGTTTTACCTCATAGTCTCATAACTTTCAGTTTTACATTATTATAGTTAATGATAAATTTTCCCGTTTCCTAACAGTTAAAATAATACCTTTACGTTACATGAGAACCCATACTAGTAACGGGGGAAAATATGAAAGCGCTAATGTTAAGTCTATGGGAGCGTTATTTTCAAATATCTCGCTTCCTTTTTAAAAATTTAAAATGAATTTTTTTGCATAGGATAGCTGAGGACGCTCTACAACCGGGCTAGGTTTTACTTTTTCGATTTTGGTTTCAGATATTTAAAAAAAAAAAAAAACTTTTACTTTCATAACCGGTTGGAATCCGTTCTGAAATTTAAACTATCCTAATACAAAAAAAAACTGTAACCAAAATCGAAAAGGTAAAAACTAGCCTGGTTGTCAATCGTCCTCAGCTATCCTACGCAAAAAAAAAAAAAAAAAAAAAAAAAAAAAAAAAAATTCAAATTAAAGCGAGAAGTTTGAAAATGACGCCCCCATAGACTTAAAATTAGCGTTTTCATTTCTTCCCGTGTCTGAAATAGGCGTGGATGCATCCAATTTTTTTAGTTTATATTTGTATTTTCCAAACATATCTTTCTAAATGTAGTTGAACTTGAAAATAAAATTAATCAATTCACTCTCATTCTCAACAATTCTTCCTAGTTCTTTTGCGTAGCCCCATACATAGTCTATAGAATATATATATATAATCTAGTATACAGAAATTTAGTTTAAAACATATATCATACCTAAAAACTCCCTTTCAACAATCATCCCTAATAGACAATACTTCATATACAGTATTGTATCCAACATCTTTTATGTGACCCTGTAAGTGAAATAAAATGTGATACACATCATATTCTAATGTAAGCATCTTGTAGTAAACCTCAGTAACGTATATGAATACCATCTTGTTTAAAATCGTGAAGTATAACTAAAACACATGCTGCAGGCAGTTTTTTCTGTAATAAAACTGAACTCTTTTCTGTGACCCTGTAAATGATGATAAATGCTGTGCAACTCCTTCATAAAGCATGTTTTGCTGCGCCTCATAAATTCATAGCAATTTCATTATGTTGTAACAGAGAAACATTATTAAAATCACCCCAAATATTTTCTCTCCACAGTCCATAGTATATCGAAATATACTTTTGAATTCCCCTGTACACGTACCTGTGCACTTCAATAAGTTGCATAAATTTTATGTTTAAAATTGTTTTATATCATTAAAATACACCGCAAAATGATTTTTCCCACATAGGCTATAATATAAAGAATACTTTTGAATGTTCATGTAAGTGAAAAATAAATTATTAGAAAATAGTATGTATTATAAATTAAATTTGCTAGCTAGCAGATTTTTTATAAAATGCTATATTTTACCTTACAGTCTCATTATTTTTAAGTTTACATTATTAAAGTTAATGATAAATTTTAGCGTTTCCTTACCGTTAAAAAAAATACCTTTACGTTACCTTTGAGAACCCACATTAGATACGGAGAAAAAATGTAAGCGCTAACGTTAAGTATGTGGGAGCGTTATTTTCAAATGTCTCACTTCCTTTTTAATATTCAAAAATGATTTTTGTTGCATAGGATAGCTGAGGACAATCTACAACCGGGCTAGTTTTTACTCTTTCAATTTATGGTTTCAGATATTTAAAAAAAAATTACCTTACTTTCGGAACCGGAGTGAGTCGATTCTGAAATTGAAACTATACTAATATAACTATAACCAAAATCTAAAAAGTAAAATCTAGCCTGGCTGTAGATCATCCTCAGCTATCCTGTGCAAAAAACATCATTCAGTAATATTAAAATCAAAGCGAAAAATTTTAAAATAACGCCCCCATAGACTTAACATTAACGTTTTCCTTTCTTCTCGTGTCTGAAGTGGGCTCTTAAAAAAAGATGTGTTACACAGGACAAATTTCGTTCTCGACTGTTAAAGGTGTACTGTCCCCTTAAAAATAATAAATATTAAAGTAATGAATATTAAAAATATTTCTTTAAAAATTTGAACAAGTTGATCTACAATTTTAAAGTTAACAATCTTTAAAACTTACTAACTTTAAGTTCTGCTGATTTTTAATTAAAAAACTGTTTTTCAAACTTAAATGTTAAATTGTCGAATAACTAATAGTACATGTACAAGAATATGAAACTTGAAACCCAGTTTCCTGGCCGGGCCACAAACATGTTCTAGGAAATTCTGACTTCGTAATTTTATTATTTGTTAGCTATTTTAACTTAAAAAATACTTTAAAAAGAACACGTCTATTTTTTTACCGTTTCACTTAATAAACCAATGTTGAATTCAGAGGGTGGCCTGGGGGGGGGACATTCTCTCCCGGAGCAATGAGTTGTCCCCCCCGGAAGATTTGATATTTTGTGTTTTCAATGGTCAAAAAGTGCAATTCCCCCCTCCCCCCCCCCGGAGCCTCGGAAATCCCTCCCGGAGAAAAGTGTCTGAATTCAACACTGTAAATAAACTCGGGCTGAAATTTGGTCCCCTAGTAACTTGTACAAGTTTTACTTCCCTGTATGCGGTTCTGAAATTTTATGTATACAAACTAAATGCGTAATTTCCTTCGTTTTTCATAGAAATATAGAAATTGAAATATTTCATTCTTCCAAGAGTATTTTGTTGAAATTAAACAATAATCGTAAAAAAAAAAAAAAAAAAAAAAAAAAAATGCAAGGTTTAAAATAGGAGTGATCTATTTTAACACGTTACAATAATCCAATCACAATTAAATCGTTTCCATTTGCTAAAGTTTTTGGATATTAGCCAATCAGATTTTTAATAGGCGTGGTTTTCATCGTCTTGGTAGAGGCGGGCAGCATAACATTACGAGGCCGTTTTTCACACATTTTTCATCAAAATCTTTACAAATTTCGCTCAGCCTAATTGTAGTAGAACTATTGAAAGCATATTATTGGAAAGCTTAAACTCTATATTTTCGTTGTTATTTTTTAAATTTTGCTGAATTTTGCTGATATGGATTTTATAAGGCTAAAAAGGACACAACACCTCGAATTTCACTGGATCTTAAATTGACAGGATCCTGAGAATTAAACTACAACGAAAATCGGAAAAGTAAAAAATAGCCCGGAAACAGATTGTCGTCAGCTATCCTGTGCAAAAAAAAATCATTTAAAAATATTAAAAATCAAGCAAGATATTTCAATATATTGCTCCCATAGACTTAGCATTAGCGTTCGAACTTCAAGGCGTGACTAGTGTGGCCTCTTAACCTTTAACTAATGTCACAGAAATTGTCACAACTAGTGTGAAGTTGTCTGTGAGACCGCTTTATCGAAAGATGAATAAAAGGCACGATTAACTCATAGGATGGTGTTTTTGTATTAAACTTTTTGTACAGGATTGTTATAATTAAAATTCACCTATTCAAAAGTGTCTGGTGATAATACTGAAGTTCACAACGGAACAAAATTTCGGTAGTGTTTGTAGTTAAACTGAAAATTGCAAGTATATAAAAAATGGCAAAACTATAAAAATTAAAAAAGCTGCGGTCTAAGAGACCGGTAACATCAGTTAAAGGTTAAGAAATAAAAAGTATATAAGAAATGTGATAAATTCTTTTTATTTAAGGCACAGTTAACCATCTATTCTTCTCTAGGAATTGGAAAAATATTACCAACATTTCATTTTTCATATACACGCAAACACATGTATAATATTTCTGATAGTTTTAAAACACATATCCATGATACGTGTGTATAGGTAGAGAAGTGCCCAATATTCAGAGTTAGAAGCATAGGAGAGAGTATGGAGGAATGGGACACCTTTTACAAAAATAAGAAAATGAACTTTGACACAAAAACAATATTTCAGTTTATAGAATACAAAATGAAACACTTTCTAATGTCCTTTAACAATATAGAAACATAATTTCAGAAACAATTTTATAATTAAAGAAATTGCAAGTTTCAAAATTTGTCCCATGCTTAGTTTAATCCATGCTTAGACCCATGCTTGAAGGCTTAGTTTATATTATGGATAATATACAGTATAATGTTCCATAAATAGGGAAACTATTACATCTATGCATAAACAAGTCATTAATATTCAGAAAGCATAAAAAGTATATGAAGCAAAATTACTTCTGATTCTTGAAATAATCTTTTACTTTATACAATTGAAATGTTATGCAACTTTTTTCAACTGGAGATTGGGCTACCATTGCTTCATATAGTGTGCGATTGATGAAATGTCTAGAATGATCATATTCAAAAATTTTTATTACTACCAAAACAAAAACAAATTTTGCAGGAAATTTTGCCGGAAAGTAAAAGAATATATAAAATTTATTAAGTTAAACCAGCTCTTTGCATGTTCACCAACATAAATGAAAAACAGTGGAACTTCGTAGGATCACTTTTTGCTTCCTAATTGGTTTGATTGAGAGTATCAACAATAACACAGATTATAAAATATGTAAGCGGTGGGGGAGGGGGGGGAGGCTTATGAAGAAAATTTTTAAAGTAAAATTTTTATTGTTTAATTTTTTTTATAAACAAAAAACTTTGAATTTTATCCATTACTGGCACATCTGCCCTATACCTAGATTTTTAACCTGAAAAAAAAATATTTTGGACATTCTTTTGAAAAATCAGTCAACCCGAATCCGACATACAAGATTCAAAACCCAAACCGTCCCGATCCGAACCAAAAAAGTAAAGTAAACCCGACCCGATGTCGGAATCTAGTATAATAAATACCGATTACAAAGCACGACTCTAATATTAAGAAAGATAATTTTGGTATACATTTTAAGTATTCTGCAGAAGAATAGTGGAATATTTGGCCTTCATTATCAGTCAAAGAGGGGGAGTACTATTCATTGTATCACTAATTAAAAATAAAATATTTAATCTGCTAACCATATTGCAATAAAATTTTATTTATTACATAAAACATTAGAAATTGCACGCATGTAATAAACACTGATGTAAAGAATAGTCATTTGACTGAATGATAAATATTTAACAATAAAATAATAGGATGATTACGCATTAATACCTGCTAAAATCATGTTACATTATAATTCGAAATCAAACGGTCTTACTGTGTAGTTCATTTTTACTTACTAGGAATCAAGGAAAATGGAAATATAACAAAATTTAACTCATAAAGAAGAAATATTTACTTACATCCTTATTTGAAATCATTTGAAGCCTTGAACACCTCTGTGGCTGCCTGAACAGTCATTACGTCATCATTGAAGTCCTTTCTCATTGGCTGACAGGTGCGACTAAGATATTTCATTTATTTGTACTATGCAAGTGGTAAATATTTTACCCGGTTACAGATAAAATTCTAGTAAACATACAGATTTCTGTAGTTTTACAAAAACTAGTTTTGTAGGATTACAGATTTTTTTTTACAGTGTATTCGTAAAATTCTAAAATGAATGACTGATACCAAAATTTATAAAAAAATTTATTCCACAGTAGGTAAAAGCTTTTACTTATATATTTAATGAAATTATATTTTTCATTTCCAAAATCCCGGTGTCAATGGTAAAGAATAGTGAAAGTTATTAGGGGCTGTACGTATATAACATTAGCAACATTTTGGTAATTTTAGACCCCCTGCCCCCCCCTTACTATATCATCCCTCGAACCCTCGCCCCCCCCCCCCTCTCCCCGCCGTAATGATATCGTTATCGATGTCTAAAAATTATTCTGATTTTTGGACTTTAT
The DNA here is from genome assembly GCA_963932465.1 of Maratus speciosus. NCBI lineage: Eukaryota > Metazoa > Arthropoda > Arachnida > Araneae > Salticidae > Maratus > Maratus speciosus. The sequence goes on along the minus strand of OZ010799.1, from coordinate 355,672,832 downwards.
TTCTTTTCTTTGTAATTATATACAAAAATGGTTACATTTATTTTTCGTAAACTTTATTGATTCAAACAAAGAGAAGTCAATAACATATCCCTTTATATGTGAAATAACTTTATATGAAATAACACTTAAACAAATAGTACTATTTAAAAGTATTTTATAATAGCTTTTTGTTGCATAATGCGTGCAACAGTAATAATGTCTTCCTGCACTTGCCCCTCGGGGGGGGGGGGGGGCAGATAGAACTTCTAATCAACAAAACAAATTAACCACAGTATTTCTCTTTTTTTACTAGCAAACACAAGTGTTATTTAAAATATACTTCACATATGGTTTCTTGAACAGCGAATTATATATGCATACACATACAAGAAGAATAGGAATGCCAAACGTTCGGGTATTCCATATTTTGGAAGTAAATAACTTTATAATCATATAATGATTTAATAATAACTTTATATTTTTTTAAAAATAGATAACAGACTAAAGAAAGATAGCATACTATTTTGATGTAAAGACCAAGTTACAAATAAAAAGAAAAAAAAATTGGTTGGATCAAAAATGATAACGATATCAAAAGGTAATCCCCCCCCTACCCCTACAGATATCTTACGATATCATGTGCCAGACCCCCTAAAATAATAATGTTATATATGCACGGCCCCTTAGGATATAATAAACATTCACACGTATTTAACTACAAAAATTTTCTAACCTTCTGATTTAGTTTGTTTTCTATCTCCCAGCCAAGAATAAATTGATCATTCTGAATTTTCCACGTCGTTTAATGGGATAAACATACTATTTTTTTTTCTATTCTTCTTTGAAAACAAAGGCAATTTCTTTCGTTTGAGAGATAACTTTTTTCCATTATTACTAAAAGAAAGGCTCTGCAAGATACGTTGGGAAAACGTTCAATCATCACATTTTCTTTGTCCTTCATTAATTGTACATAGCTTTACCGAATAAAACAAAACAATTATTCCACATTCAGGTATAAGACATTATCTACCAATAAAGCATTCAATAACACAAAGTTGGAAAAGAAATTAATTTTAAAAGGCCTCAGGACTCTTAAAGCTTCAAAATTTTCGAAATTTTACTTATTTATTTATTTATTTAGATGTTAAACTCCTATCTTTTCTGAACATTTTTATATAATTGTTTCTCTGAAATTCCCATTAGAACAAAAGTTATGGCTTTTAGAAGTATACCCGCTCAATAGTTGAAGTGGCGTTTCCGAAACTTTGAAGTCATTTTTCTCCAAACGAAGTTTTTGGGCATAACGCGTAGGATATCTCAAAAACTTCTGAATATGTTTTCATGAAATATTCAAAACATATATTTCATGTTAGTCTGTATAAACGGAGCCTAAAATTTCATTTTTATCGTTCAAAAAAATATATTTTTAGGTGATTATACTATTGACAATTTCAAAACTTTGTATTAGCTAAATACAACTTTTTATTAAAAATATAAAAATGCTTTAAATACAAATTTATTTAGGTTCAGGATAATTACTACAGTCTGAAGTATAATTAGGTAAGAAAAATTTCATTCTAGTTGCAAAATTTATTTTGTAATCCTGCGCGTAAGCTGTTATACCAATTTTCTGCTCCACAAATGTCTGACAGTTTGCAGCGCCCAATAAATACTAATTCTGCATCTTTCAATTTTTAAATACATGAAATGAAAGAACATACTTATATCTTTCATCCCAATAAAAATTGTGTTTTTAAATCATACACATTTTAAGATATTAAATGTTGAAAATGGTCTTTTTTCATTTTTTCCAATGTTAAGAGTCCTGAGACCCCTTAAGTGTTATTGATAGATTCATTAGAATCATTAAAATATTACAGATATCTTTTTATTTTACACTCGCTCCAGTTTAAAGAAATAACTATTTTTATAATCTATAAATAAATGTTTTTTTAAACATACCCGACAAAAAATATTATAATTTTTTTGTTAGTTGAAAAGCACAAGGCAAAAATAACCTTGCCACATATGAAGTATTTCGAAGATTATTGTGAATATATAAGAAGTTTATAAAATTCAAAATTATTAATTTATTATTATTTATAATTTATTATATCATGTTCACGGCTAAAATTCCAGAGTTAGTTAAAACTCGATTCGCATATTAAGACGCAATCGGTCTGCCAAGTCATATCTTGGTGGAAAACACCAGAAATCCGATTTTATCGGTTGACTCGTAGGTTTACCGTTATGTTTTCCTGCCCCCAAAGGTATGAAAACATGGAGAACTGGGAGCAAGAAAACATAATGGTAAACCTACAAGTCAACTGCTAAAATCGGATTTTCTGGTGTTTTCCACTAAGATATGACTTAGTAAAACAAATGCGTTTTAATATGCGAATAGCGTTTTAAGTACTTCTGGAATTTCAGCCGTGAACTCGATGAGATGATTGTCTGTGATGCTGCTGCTGCCGCCGCCGCCCTACGTAACATGTCAATTATTTCATTTTCAACAGTTTCCAACGTAGTTTAACAGTGTTTATGATTTCGGTTTGTCGTCTGCCGTCTCACTGTCCGTAACTCTAACTGGCGTAAATATATAATGAAACAAACTAACTTTTCCGCGGATTGCCATATAATTCGTATATGCTGTGGAGGTTTACCATAGCATATTCGGAATAAAAAGTGGGAGGTGTATCATTTATAGCTGATTTACAGGGGTATTCAAAATAATTTCGTTACTCGATGGTCCATGGTGAAACATCATTTGCAGCGTATTTCAGTGATGAGGCACTTGAGGCACGGTGAAGTGATGAGGCAAACATATTGGAAATAATATACAGCATTGAGGCTCACTACAAGATGTAGAATATGATGTGCATAGGGTTTAGCGTTCATTTACAGAAACATTCAAAAAGTTCAGCTACAATACTGTTTGTGAGCAGAAATTGCTGGAAATGCGATTTTAGTTATAATATGCATTACTGAGGGTTTTTTTTTTTTTTTCATATTACTTCGTGTGTATAAATTCCATAGATCATATACATGGCTGCAGTGAAGAATTTAACTACGTCTCCTTTTATTGGTGGTAATTGCTGCAAGGGAATTTTCAAGTGTGTTATGCGTTTCCTAACTGAATTTGATTCTTACCATACTGTTTAGTATATATATATATACTGTTTAGTATATATACAAACCTGTCGATTCTATATAGGGTTGCGCAAAAAGTAGGATATTTTTCAGAGTGCAGATGGCAACTGCTGAACTTCGATTTTTAACCCTTAAATGCCGGGTGTTGCTTTTCGGCAACATACCCAATTTAGGCTCTAAAATACTATTACAATAATATTGAAGCTATAATGCCTAATGTTGCCAATAAAATACATTCTGAAAATATTATTAAATCGATTTTCAACATGTAGATGGCAACACTTGTGCTGTTTAAGGGTAAGGATAGATTTATTTTTTCAATTGTTGCTACTTGTTCTTTTTGTATTGTTTGGAAGCTTTCGAAATACCCTATTTTGTTCTGCAGTGAGCAAGTAAAATTTATTTCTTATTATAGTTCCTAAAATTGTTATGTGTTTAATATTATAGAGTTTTATCAAGGAAAATTATTTTTCCATTTAAAGACCAGTATTGTCGATTAGTAACAAACTGTTTTTTTAGCCGTAAACCATACTTAAAACAAAATATGATTTTTTTTAAAGTATTTTTCCCATGATTTATTTAAAAAATGAAAGCTGAAAAACATTATTACAATGATTTTTGAAAAATCAGGCATTTAAGAGTTAAATGTGTTATGTGTTTTCAAATATTTAAATGTGTTAAGGGTTTTCAAATATTTAAATGTGTCACGCGTTTTCAAGTATTTTCACTTAAATATCTTCTTTTACCTTATTAAGCTGTGAAGTTTTATGAAACTGTTTTGATTGTGCAGGACGCATATCAAAATCTATGCTGAATTCGTGGTTTTTCTTTATCGTTACATTTATTAACACTATTTCTACCAAGAGGTGTCAAAAGACACCTTTCATGTTTTAACTTAAAATAACTCTCTAAGTTTAATCATTTCTCCAAAATTAATTTCTTGACTTTTCGTCCAATAGATGTTAAATTAATTGAGCGATATCATTATGATGGAAAATCATATATTGATCATTAATGTACTCAAAATCATGTTCGTTCGTAAATTACTTTTCGTTAAATTATTTGTTCACTCATAAATCTTAAAATCTATTCAGTTACTGGGTTAAATAACTTTATTTTCTCCTCTAAGAATCTCTCTTTCATAATAATATTATTTCCCGTCAAAAATAAATCTTTAGCTAAGGTATTTTCCGTTTGCATTTCGTTAATCTTTGCAAAATGTTTATGATAGAAATTAAACAGCTGTCACTACTTGATCGAAATAAGTACAAGCAAATAAATTGCCGAAATATTTATTGCTTATTTCATACAATTGTTATAAAAGATTTTTCATCCGTTACCTATTGCCAGATTGACGTCATTGGATGTTTGAATTTTATTTGTAGGAAAGCTAACGGTTTTTAGATTGTGTATTGGGATGGCTCGATACGATATATGATGTCAGAACTGCTCTACTAACCTTCGAAACGTAAAGTCAAAGAAATTGCTCGTGTAAGGGGCCCACCTCACTTTACGTATCTCTTCACAATAAACTTAACTGTTTCCATGGATAATTTTTGAATTTTATGCCTCCTGTTTATTACTCAACTTAGTTTCATCGGGATGAGAATGCTGGAGTTCTTGCTGCTGAAGCTTTTCGCAATGTACACCCTGTTTGGATCACGTGTAGTAATTTTTAGTTAAAATGCCACCACGCCATACAAATATTGGTGCCGTGACCAGGATCCACCACACCATAATCATTTTCCTCCAGCTCATCCTGGATATAAAAATTTGCATATGGAATACCTATTTCTACCATGAGGTGTCTTTTGACGCATTAAAGTTTTCATAATTTCTAATTTTAAACAATTTTGCACATAAATATGAATTTCATTTTACAGCACCATATCAATTATAATCACACTGTAAAAAAAATCTGTAGTTCTACAGATGTAAAGTTTCATGCTTACTAAACTTTCATCTGTAACTGTACAAAAAAAGCTGCAAATCTACAAAACTAGTCTTTGTAAAGCTACAGAAATCTGTAACTTTACAAATGAATCTGTTAAAATTACAGTAATCTTACTACAATTTTATCTGTAACCCTGGTGTCAGTTACATGAAAAGTTCTAGGCATTCCAGTTTCCTAAAACATTCTTAGTAACCTTACATATTTTTTGATTTTCGGCGCAAAAGTGTGTCTGTTACATGAATTTTTGTTGTTGTCGTTACGTAAAAAGTTCTAGGAATCCCAGTTTCCTAGAAAACTTTAGTAACTTTCCAGATTTTTTTTTTACAGTGCAGATTAGAGAATCACAATTTCAGTTGTAACGTAAAATACAAGAGTTGCTGCATAACTCTATCCCCTAGTTTTCTGCCATGTTGAATTCTAGTGTATATTATTGCAGGGACTAGTTCTAAAAATTGAATAACGCGTTTTGCTCCCCGGTATTGGTAGTGAGTTCAATGCACATGAATTTTGTTTTCATTCGTGTAAAAACTGCAGTAATGAATACGGAAAGAATTTTATTATACTGCTGCTTTTATTATTACTGTTGTTGTTGTTGTTGTTGTTAAAAAGATTGAATTTTTATGCACGAGACTGAAAGTTTGTTACGCTAGTAATATTAAAATGTTCAATTTTCAAATAAAAAATAAAAACAATAAAGAAGATATTATTTGGTAATTGTTGTCTTTGTTGACGTAAACCACGTTTCATTACATTTGTGTATATTTGTATTTTGTAAATTGTTCAATTAAGATAGAATTTATAACCTGTAATAAATTTAAAACTTAATATTAATTAAATAATCTCTAATAAATACGCGTCAATGAATAAATATACTGCTCAAATTATCCATATTAAACTGAAAATTTTAAATCCCATCAGTTTTACCATTTATTTGCATTGAAACGCAAAGGTGTCAAAATGGGTATGTGGTATGGTCAAATGTGTCCATTTTGGTAGAAATGGGTATACACAAAGTTATGGCAGAAATAGTGTTAATGCTAGGGTATCCTTTATGAAATATTATGGAAATACTTTTCATTAATCAAAATATAAAAATTAAACACTATATTACACAAAATGAAAAAAAAAATACATCCAATACATAATGTTTTATCTTTGATTTTGACTTTTTAAATATGAAAATTAAACTGTCAATTCACATATTACTCTTCACAATGAAATAAAACATTGTTTTTAAAACAAATTAATACGATTAGAAGAGAAGCAATTTTTCATTGCTTTCTCAACGTTTCTGAAAAATGAAGAAAAACACTTGTTCCATTTAGAATGCATTATTGCTATTTGTCAGTAATAATTGAGAACGCAATCTAATAAATATCACCCTTTTTACTTTCTATTAAATATGTTAGTTTTATAAAAATCTAGGAGAAAAGGAAATTTTGCTGTTTTATATCTTCACATTTAATTTGCTTTTATTCGTGTCGAAATTCTTCATTCTAATAGTGTTGATTTAATTTTTTTTTTTGACTAACCTTTTTCTCTGGATTTTTCTTTTGAGAATTATTTTTCTTTCATTCGTTTTATTTGAAATACTTTAAATGTTTACTTTTGCTCTAAAGAGTATGACATTTTCATTAAGATTCTTTTTAATGCAACAAAAAGTATTTTTCTTAGCTCTTTCATATAAAGACTGTAGGATTATAAATTAAGTGAAAGCTTTTACGCACAAGTTCTTTTCATGTGTATTTACTGACGAAAGGAACATAAAAGACATTTTTCTAATTCTTTATATATGACAATGTGAGTACAAATTAAAAACCCATTAATTTAGAAAGTTTTTAGGTAGATTTAATATGAAATACTACCTATTAGGATCTCCCCAGTGGTGGAATTTCTAAAAAAAATTTGCAAGTTTATATATATATATATATATATATAACCATTAATTAAACATTACTGACCATCATCAATAATTGTGATAGTATGAATTAATTTACAACAATACAGTGTCCCCAAACACACTGAATGGATACCAAAAATATAATAAACAAGCTGCTATGTATAAAATAGAGTCCTTTGTACTATATAACAAGAATTAAATATATATATATACATATATACTTTTTGCGATTATTGCTATTGTTATAACAAATGATTTTGAAATCTTGGCCATGGACGTTATGTGTTATCTGTCATTCATATATAGTCAATTTGCATTTTGCTTTTTACATAACATCTGGTTAATGTGATGTTTGTGTTTTCATATTATTGGTCATTTTCATTATCTTTCAATGGTATTATTGTACAGAAAGTTTATATATATATATATATATATATATATATATATATATATATATAATTATTATATAATTACAATTCGTCATCTTTTTCTTTTATTAAAAATAAAATTAATAAATTGAGAATCAATACATTACACTGACATTACACAAAATAAAGCAGGATCATCTATTTTTAACTTAATGAATCATCATCAATAACTCTTTTGCTCGATATGTATTTTCCAAAATTTATATATGTACATAACCATAATATAATTACAAATCATCATCTATTTCCAATTACGACAATTAAATCAATAAATTAATAAATTTAGCATCAAATCATAACTGTAACATTATACAAAATACAGATGGAACTCTATGCAAGTAATACAAATTAAGCAAAATCCACTAATTGACTAGCACATTGCATACGATTAATCCATATAAACATATGAAAAACCACCAAATTTTGAAAAAAAATCTATTAAAGACATATGAAACAAAACACCAGCAAAATAATAATGAGCCATTAAAAGACGTATTGTAAACAAATAATATATCAAATGGAAGGATGTAGCCGGAAGCTTATATAGCATTTCACTTTATCAAGGGTACATGAAATACCAATATCAGCAAAAGCATAGTCGATTTCTGTAATAGAATCCAGCATTAAGCTAAAAATTAGATTCCATTATATATATATATCACTTTTTATGGGCACGATAACTTTCATAATTCTGCACAAATCTTTTCCAAACCGATACATAAAATCAAGGGACATAAAATCTCGGTCAAGTTCGTTAATGGGCGAAATCGGACCAAGGGGCTGGAAATAGGGAGGGGTTTTGTGAAAAACGAAAAAACCCCATAACTTCTTAATCATAATATATATCGAATCAGTTTAAAGTTATTATTACTTCTGAAAAATGAGCCAAAATTTATGTATGACAGATTTTTGATAAAACTAAACATGGCTCAAAAGGTAAAAAACAAAAAAAAAAATGGGTTTTCTGGAGAAAAAAATTCATAACTTCGTCAATCCACAAAATATCAAATCCGCATGAATTTATTATATATTTTCTTAATATCATCTACAACTTTTATATTGACAAGTTTTTGATAGGATCAATTCTTACAGCCAAAACAAATTAAAAAGCATGGAGATTAAAGAAAAAAGTTTTGTATTAAGGATGTACTCAAACCAAATTGCTTATTTTCTGACTCATTTTTAAATTCACTTTTGCTTTCAAATGCATTCAATTGGTAGGTTCTCTTATTCAGAAACTATATAATGTACCGTAATGGCCGATCTTTTGGTAGAGGCAGAATATATTACAAAAAATTATATCAAAGTGGGAATTTTGAACCTAATTTCCCGAAGCGATTGTGTTGGAAACGAAAAATATGGTCCTACTGAGAAAATAATTGTTCATAAATCAAGTTCTAATTAATTGAACGAAAAATAAAAACACGGGTCTCTTATAAATCTCTTCAAAAATCACATCAGCAGGTTTCATGTTTTTTCATTTAAAAATTAATCTGAAAATGCGTCAGAAAATTTCGATTTGTTGAGTATGGAAAAGTATATTTTTAATACTGCCTTAACATGATTCTGAGGAAATTAGCTCGTACATAAAAAGGAAATTAAAATCTCGTCAAAAGCGGCCAGATAAAATTGTTAAAGTGTGTTTATCTCTAATCATGATTTAGTTTTTGTTGGTGAAATTAGTACTTACCTTCGAAATCTACCTGCGCCTGTAGGGCGAGTCAGCAGGGATTTTTCAATTGAATTTACTTTTGAACGCAACTTAAATCATATGTATAGTTTTCTATGTACTGCAATGTGAAAAATATAAATTAAAGGAAACATTTACCTTTCGTAAAATTCAGCTATGCTTGTGAAAGAAAATAATTTCTGAAACTATTTGCTTCATGAGCTCAGTGATTAGAGCACCCCTCCTGAGATAAGATGTCCCCATGTTCATTCCCGCGATTGATAGATAAAGCTCAACACATTTTAGTCATTTTAAACTCAATCTCTAAAATAAAAAATTATTATTTTGCAATAAATGAACAAATTTGCAAAAGTTTTTCATGTATAACTTTTAAAGCTAATTATATATAACTTTTGGAGGTAATGATGAAACATTCATTGATTGTACAGTGAAGTAGGTTTTTTTTACAAAAGTACTATTTTAATGTTGGATAGAAATTCAATGTATGTTAATAAACAAATAAAACAAAGTTCTTCATTTACAGCTTTAAAAGTTCACTTATAAACTGCCTTCTGTACATTAATAATTGTACATTGAAATAATTAAGGAGTAGCTCAAATACATAATAAACTTATATATAATTATGCAGATTAATAGAATATATACCAATCAACAATTAACAATAAAGGTCTTTTAAAATAATAAGTAGCTTAATAAAAAGTTTAATAAAAGTTTAAAATAAAATAGCTTAATAAAAAGTTTTTGATGAATGGATTTTGAAAAGATTTGCACTGTTACTTAGATAATTTTTTAAGGGTGTTTTCAGTATATTACATAACGTTCAAAATTGCCTAATTTAAGAATTATTGAATAAAGTTCTCAGGTGAACCCGATTATGAATTAGGGTAACTGTAGGATAGATGGCCATAGTTTTTAAAGATTGAAATAAAAATTCTTGGAATGCAAATACAAAAAATATTTCTTATACATATCCTCATAATATTTTATGCAAAAAATAATTAAGTATTGAAAACAAAAAGTGTTAAACAACATTGAAAATAAAATGGTAGATGGCCATCTCTCCTTCAAGCCGAGGAGAGATGGCCATCCAATACAAGAAAGAAAAAGTTGCTTTAAATAGCAAAAAAATAACACATTTCATATAGTTAATCATGAAAAACATATAGGTAAAGAGGCAGGTATATGATGGAAAATGAGTGAAGAAAACTCGAATATACAACATTTGAAGTATAAAAACATGTATAATAATCACTTATAAACAAATTAAGATAAATAATGCTATAAAAAGTGATAGAGTATCTTTATTAAGACTTACGATCGTTTCATCGCACAATCGGCGACATTTTCAAAATCAATCATAATAGAAAATATTTTCACATAACTTAAAAACAATAATATAGTAATCATATGAAATCATATGATATCATCAAATGAATACTTATTAATCAAGACGCACCAAGGAATAAAGCGCACTGTGTACAGAAAGCCCATAGCCAGTCAATCCATTATCCCTAATAATGCGCAAGCACCTTTTTCATACAAAGTTTCTGCATTTAGACATTCTATTCAGAGAGCTTTCACAGTTTGTACCCCTGAACATTTAAATAACGAAATAAATAAAATATATGATATTGCAAGAAACAATGGATACAAAGAAAGCACCATAGAAAAATTAATTAAGAGCTTGAAGAACAAAAAGAAAAGAAATTTCAAGCCACAAAATTCCACGTTATCCACTTTACAATATTTTCCTGGTTTCTTCGAACGTTTAAAATATAAACTCAATAAATTCAATATCTTCCTAGTCGCAAAACCATCCATGAAAATAAAAAATATAGTATGCAAGAAAATAGATCAAATTGAGTCCAACCAATTAGCAGGAGTATACGAAATACCTTTCACCAAAGAAGATGGAACAAAGCAGTTTTATATAGGTATGACAAGCAGAAAACTTAAAACTAGAATCAAAGAACATATAGCAGACATCAAATACAATAGAAGAACCACAGCTTTGGCCAGATTATGCAGCGAAGAACCTTTACAGATTGAATTTAAAAATAGCAAGTTAATTTATCCATCAAGATTTTATTTACCATCCATAGTCCGAGAATCAATAGAAATATTTTTACGCAACGAGAATATTTGCAATGATTCTGTGTCCCTTGATTTACCTAGAATTTGGAAAAAGATACTAGGTAATTGTAGAAACAATAGTAAAAATTAATCCACACTCACAAATAGCCAAGTTAATTTTATTTTATTTTATGTTTTGCAATGTTTTTCAGTATGCTTGATGTCTCGTGACATTGTTTACCATGTTGTTTTTAAATTATGTGAAAATTAATCCACGCTCGCAAATAGCTAATTTAATTTTTATTTTATTTTATGGTTGCAATATTTTCATTATGCTTCATGTCTCGTGACATTGTTTACTATATTATTGTTTTTAAGTTATGTGAAAATATTTTCTATTATGATTGATTTTGAAAATGTCGCCGATTGTGCGATGAAACGATCGTAAGTCTTAATAAAGATACTCTATCACTTTTTATAGCATTATTTATCTTAATTTGAAGTATAATTTCAATGCTTCACTTTTCGTAAAATCTTACAACATGCTTGGCAAAGATCTTCATAATTTGTACACGTTTCATGGAACCACTTCAGGTACCTTTTGCATTGTATCTAGACATCCTTTTGGATGTAATATTATATTGTTTTACACAACCAACACAGTGATCCTAATCCAATTCCATTTACTCGGAATCTGTAGAATCTTATAATTTAAATGTGTTTCGTTTTTTCGCTACTGGAATTGTCGTATGTTTTTTTTTCTCGCATTAATTGTAGTTTTATTACGTTAGTTTAGTTTATTTATCAACTTGATCAGTTTCCGTTATGAAAGTTTCCGACGTTTTGCAGTATTTTCTGAAACAAATAAATCGTTAGGTCTTATTATATTATTATTTTTATTATTAAAATATTTATATTAGTTAAAATTTAAATAATTATATTAATTAATATATTTATAAACGTAAACGTTACATATTTATTTTAAATGTAATTGTATTTAGTTAAAATCAGCACTAAGTATAATTTTGAAATATTGATTAAAAATGGCCATGTCTCCTCGATTTCATGTGGCCATCTATCCTGAAATTGAAGGGCTGATGATCGCCCAATTTAAAACATCAATAGCCATTGTACGTTTTTGTTTTAGTCTTAGAAGTAAAGATTAGATTATATACGTGCCTTAAAAGTCCACATAGTAAAAAATATACATAACGTACGTACTGCAAAACGTTCAGATACCTAAGTCAAAAAAAATATTCAACCACCTATATAAATTACATTAAAATTACACTTACTTTTTATAATTGAAAAACACAACTGCACCTCGCAATAAATAAACTCGTTGAATTATTTCATACGAACAATGTTTATATTGCAATATATGATCATGTTTTGGAGATATTTAGACTGGTCATCTCTCCTTTATGGCCATCTATCCTAGATTTACCCTACAAGCTTTTACAAAAAGTTTTACTAGACGAATTTTGATGAAACTTACATTGTTAGTAAGATACTTTTTCTGGGATTGTTTTAGTATATTCCATGTCTTTCTATCGTTCTTTACCAAATCCTACTGTAAATGATAATTAAAAGAGTTGGCCCTTAACACCTCAAATTATGTCTGACACATCAGAAAATACAATACCACAATAACATTTGTATTGTTTTTAGAAATGCGAAAGGACATTCCAGGAAAAAGTCCACACTGCTTTTAAAACACAATATCAAATTCCCCAATATTTTTCGTTTGATTCAAGATTCGTCCGGAGAAATCAACTTAGTAAATAAATTTAAAAAATCAAAAAACCCGACTGCGTAAAAAACGAACTAATTAATTATTTCTCATCAATGTGAAACTATTTTTTATATTACTTACCTATTTTTTTTATTTACTTGTATTGATATGGAATATCCCTTTGATTAGAGAATAAAATGCACTTTACTACCAGAAATAAAGACGATTTCTCTTTAAAAAACCATTTATATTGAAACTTATTTACCAAATGTACATGGAGACAGCACTCACACAAACATTATTACATCTTGTGACATTTATCGTCTTTAAAAACGTCTACGTCTTTTCATTACATTTTTGCGTCTCCCTCCTCCTTCCAGCACCAACACTCGAATTCTAAACTTCTTCCCGTCACTTCAGATTATTTCCCTCGCAGCGTGTCTGTCGCCGACAGTCATTTGTTGCGCGCATGCGTTACCGCTGACAGCATCACTAGAGTGCTCTACTGCAGAGTAATGATAAGCTAGCTCTGTGAGGTTTTGGGAAATGGGATCCCACAGCTCGGCCGTCCTTCTAGACATTCGTCCTCGAATGCATCCTGGACCTCTGGAAGCAGCAGCTGGATCACATGGAAAGATAAAGATAAAAACAGCAGCGTCCAAAGTTCTATTTTGGAAAAAAGCCATCATTATTAAAATCCTTCATCAAAATTTAAATTATTTCTTGAAAAAAAAAATTTTATTCTTTTTTTTTACGTCTCTTCGTCGTTGTTTCTTCTTACGTCTTATCGTCTGATTCGTCTTCCCTTTTCTTACGTATTTCCGTCTTCTTTTACCTTACATCTTTTCGTCTTCTTTTACCTTACGTCATTTCGTCTTCCTTTTTCTTACGTCTTTTCGTCTTCCTTTTTCTTACGTCTTTTCGTCTTCCTTTTTCTTACGTCTTTTCGTCTTTTTAGGATTTCGTTCATCTGACGAAACCCTATTCGTCTCGCTCCTCTGTCTGTCTGTTTGTCCGTCTGTCACAGAGCCCGTTCTCAGAAACTATACATGTTGGAGGCTTGAAAATTTTCATACTTATAGCTGAACACCACACATCATACGACAAATCGTAAAATTTTGAAAAAGTCGTACATTTAACCCTTTGGGCTCCCACATGTGTATTTTAAACAATTCTTTCTAAGTGAGACTTATTAGGTTGGAGGCGTGAAATTTTGCATACTTATAGCTGAACACCTCACATCAAATGACAAACCATAAAAGTTTGAAAAAGTCGCACATTTAACCCTTTGGGCTCCCACATGTGTATTTTAAACAATTCTTTCTTAGTGAGTCCCTAATTAGGTTGGAGGCGTGAAATTTGGCATACTTATAGCTGAACACCTCACATCAAACGACAAATCATAAAATTTTGAAAAAGTCGTGCGTTTAACCCTTTGGGCTCCCACATGCGTATTTTAAGTAATTCTTTCTAACTGAGCCCCTTATTAAATTGGAGATTTGAAATTTTGCACAGCAGAACACCTGAAGCCAGGCGACAAATCATAAAATCTTGAAAAAGTGTTACGTTTAACCCTTTGAGCTATCACATATGTACTTTAAGCAATTCTTTCTAAGAAAGCCCCTAATTAAGTTGGAGACATGAATTTTGGCATACGTATAGCTGAATACCTCAGACCACAAGGCAAATCATAAAATTTTCATAAAGTCTTATATTATTTACTCCTCCGGGCTCTAACTTGAGTATTTTAAGCAATTTTTCTAACCTCCGCCCTTTTCACCTTTGCACTTTTCCAACTTTTGCCGACACCCCTTTGACCATTCTGTCATATTATGCACCATAGCCTTACATATTTTAGTTCCACTTTTTATCGCCAGGGGCGCCAACTTCTCTTGGGTGCTATCGGCCCAATCCCCTCGACTAATATATCTACGGATAGTGTATAAAACGGAGTTTCGTTCGGATAGAAGTTTGTTTAGAATAGAGTGCACCCCTGGTTGCAAAATGTGGAACTAACAGATTTTTCAAAAGGATAAAGTGTTTAGAAAGGAATATTAAACGAAACCCTCTGTGCGATCTGTGATCACACTTACCCACTTGTTTTTTTCGTTCCTTCAGGATTAATTTTGTCAAAATCGTTTAAAGTCAGTCCGGTGGTGTGTCGTAGTCGGGGTAGTGTCATAATCGGTGAAATTCTTGTTCTTTTTTTTTTCGATGTCAAGCTTCATCCGTCCACGGCTTCATGTACTCGGCGCAAGTACTAGTGACCATTGGACCTTCATTAAATCCAACTTTCTTTACATCGTAGGTGTCGTTATTTTTTACTTTTATGACTTAGTAAGGACCTAAATATTTTGATTTTAACTTCAAACCTGGGCCTTGTTGTGTGCGTTTTATAGCAACCATATCATTAAGCTTGAATTTGTTAGGCTTTTTTCGGCTGAGATTATAAATTTTTCGGTTCTCTTCTAGGACTTTTAAAATTTGTTTTTTCGCGTCTTTTCTCAATCTTCACGATTATTAATAAAATCTGATTGTATTTCAGCGTTCAAAAGGCTAGTAATCTCGATTTTATTTTTTAGCTTCATTTTAGTACCAAACATCAGCTCGAAAGGGGTTGTGTTAATACTTCTCTGAAAGGTCGAATTTATTACTTGTTGGACATCGCTTATATGTGTATACCACTTCGTAGGATTATCTACAGATAATTTAGACAAAACAGTTATTATGACCGAATTTAGACGTTCGACTTGGCCGTTAGCTCTTGGTAACCCTGTGGTAATCGGAATATGTTTAATATTTTTTCTGACGCAATAATCTTCAAAAGCTTTGGAGGTAAAGGCAGGACCTTTATCTGAGATTATGCGAAATGGACTTCCAACTACAGTTTTTTGGAATTCTAAATTAGAAATTACTTCTGCAGTGTCGGTAGATTTTGTGGGATACAACCGAACAAATTTTGTGAATTCGTCAATGACCGAAAAAATATGTTTGTAATTTTTATTCGTGCTCTCCAATGGACCTAAGTGATCAACATGGTAGGTATCTAACGGAGTTTCTTCTTTTTCTATCGGGTGTAGCAAACCTTCTTGTTTACCAGATTTTCGATTAATTAAAATACAGGGAACACAATTTGATATACATTTCTCGATTTTTTGTTTAACTTTGGGGATGTAAAAATCATTCTCTAAATTTTTTTCTGTTCGTGCGACTGCGTAATGACCTTTTTCGTGAGCGGCCTTAATTATATTCATTTGCATTTCATCTGGTACAACTAATAAATCATTACCATTAACACATTTATAAAGAACATCATTTTTAACTACATAATCATCATAAGATTTTACTTTTAGAATTTCCTTTATGATTTTAATATGCTCGTCAGATTCTTGAGCTTGGATAATTTTTAAAGTTAAGCTATCTTGGATTACCATAAAAATAGGATATCTGCTTAATGCATCAACATGCCTCATACTAGTACCGTGTCTATGCTCAATAGTATAATCGAAATCAGATAACATAATTGCCCATCTAGCTATTTTTGTACTCATTTTTTTCTTATCCATAGTCATTTTAAATGCATTACAGTCGGTTACAATTTTAAATGGAATACCTAGCACATATACTCTAAACTTTTTCAAGGCTTCAATTACAGCTAAGACTTCTAATTCATAGCTAGTATACTTTCGTTCAGCTTCGGTTGTTTTTTTACTGGCGAAATAAACTGAATGAAACTGATTATCTACCGGCGATTGTTGCATTAACACAACTCCATAGCCATCTATACTGGCATCACAATGGATTTCGGT
The DNA here is from genome assembly GCA_963932465.1 of Maratus speciosus. Taxonomy (NCBI): domain Eukaryota; kingdom Metazoa; phylum Arthropoda; class Arachnida; order Araneae; family Salticidae; genus Maratus; species Maratus speciosus. Next base: position 355,656,114 of record OZ010799.1, on the reverse strand, counting down.
CACGCTTTTGGGATTGTAAATTGAAAGTACAGGTTCTGACGACAAAATGCGTTTGAGTTCGTTAAAAGCTTTCTGTTCTTCTACATCAAACTTAAATTTAGAATCTTTTCTTAACAAATCACTCAACGGTTTAGCTATAACCGAAAAATTCTTATAAACTTTCGAAAGTATCCTATCAATCCTAAATAACTTTGAATATCTTTGGTACACATTGGTTCGGGAAAATTTATTACTGCTTTTGTTTTCAGTGGGGAGGGACACAATTTACCATTTATGATTCTTTACCCCAAAAAATCAATTTCACGCTTCAAAAAGTTGCATTTTTTTAAGATTTAATTCCAACCCGTATTCCGATGCAGTTTCAAGAACGAGTTTTAATTTTTCTAGGCCTTCAGCTTCGTTTATGGTGGGTATTATTATGTCATCCATATAAATGACTACAGTGTGATCTTTTAATAGGTTTCGAAATACGTTATAAATATATTTTTGAAAAACACTAGGGCTATTGGACAGCCCGAATGGATACTTTAAAAATTCGTACTGTCCTTCATGAGTGACAAAAGAAAGACATGAAAAAAACCGTTTTTTTAATCTATAGTTGTAAATACCTCAGCAGAGTGTAATTGATCTATAACATCACCTATCACTCGTAATGGAAAATGTTCACGCACTGTCTTCTTGTTAAGACGTCTGTAATCAATACAAAGTCTTATTGTAGTATCTTTTTTCTTAACCAACACAACCGGCGATGAAAAATTAGAAGAACTCTTCTGAATGATTCCCTGAGCTAGCCACTCCTCAATTTGGTCTTCAACTATTTTTTCTCACATGGCGGTAATCTTCGAGGGGAAGAACAAACTGGGATTTCATCAGTTAAATTAATTTTCATTTTAACATCTACAGTTTTAGTTTTAATAGGCACATAATTCTCTATTAAAGAGGATAATTCCGAACGCAAATTTTTGTCAGCAATGTGACTTAAATCAATTTTAGGCTCATCTAGAACATTTACAATGTTAACTGAAAAGTCATTAGACTGAACTTCCGTTTTAAACAATTTCACTTCATTCTCAGAAATAGTTAATGTACCTTGATGAATAACATCAGTGCCAATAATTAAATTGAAATTAATGTAATTGTCATTAACGACAAAAATGTCAACTTTAAATTTCGAATTATCAACTTCAATTTCTGAATCGAAATAACCTTCTGGCTTAATTGAGGTTTTCCCTAAGCCGGTCAAAGTTATACCCGTAGGTTCTAATTCCACAAAGTTCTTCAAATTACCATAAACACTTTTCTTTAACAGAGTCTTTTGACTACCAGTATCTATCAAGGAGGTTAAATGTAAAGAATACAGCTTTACCTCTTTTAGAATTAAATCTTGGGATGTAATATTGTTAACTTGTGGCTGAGCGATTTTAACATTTTTATCTTTCGATTTATTACACTGAAATGATTTGTGACCATAACCGTTACAAGAGAAACAAAGGGGCCCTTTATCTTTATTAACACAGTTAGTGCTTTTATGATTATTCCCGCCACAGTTATAACAGCGCATATCTGGCTTTACAGGCTTAAATCTGTTCTTAACCACTTCAACGGCTGCCCCGAGATAAGTCGGGGGTAAAAGCACTGTTTCCCCATACCCGTCGCCGGTGAAGTGGAACTTCAACTTCGGATTTAATTTTAGGCTTAGCTCCTTCATGTTTATGAGATTTTGCATTTTCATACTCCGACCATAACTTCTCATAGACTTTTAATTTTTGTTTAATTTCCAAAATCGACTGACATCCATACAATATTGATTTTCTAAAAACAAGGTCGGGTATACCATTTATAACATACTGCATCAACGCGGAATCCTCGATATTACCACGTGAACCTAACTGCTTTATTACTAGAAAATATTCTTCAAGGGTTTCATTTTCACGTAACTTTCGTTTATTTAACAAATGATGCAACTCCGCAGAATTATAAGTAGTGCTAAATTCAGAAATCAAAAGTTGCTTCAATTTCTCATATGAATGTATATGTAATTCGGTCTGAACCAATAATTTAGCCTTTCCTCTAAAGGATCTTTTTACAAAAATAAACTTATGTAATTCCGACAGATTAAATATACTGGTGACATCATCAAAATTACTCAACCATACATTTATATCCTGACATGCACTACCATCAAATGGAGGTACAACATTTTCAATATCACTAAAATTAATAGTTGATGGCACAAAACTTTGAACTGGAAATTGCTTGCTTTTATCCAAATTTGATGATTCCATGTCATTAGTTGCTGAACTATTATTTAAAGGTACTTCGTGTTCTGAATTTGTGTCACTGTCGTTCTGAACATTAGCTTGTAGCAAGCTTAAATCCGATAAATAAGTAACTAATCGCGTAGTAAGATCAATTAAAGATCCTTCATTCGAAATGCAAAGTACATTACAAATTGTAATTAAATCATTCAGAAAAAAATCTGCTTGACATTTTGTTATTTTGCTTTTAAATTCGGAACTATCGGTTTGATAACCAAAACCAGAAAATTCTCTGATTCTTTTTCTATTTGATCTGTCACCTTCAGCATCGAAAAGAAATTTATGCAAAAGCTTTATTTTACTTGTTTTTTTCATTTTTAATGGCATGTTCCAGTTCAGGGATATCAATCAAATTCATCATGGAATAAAAAATGAATTGTATACAGTACTCACCACTAAGAACAATATCTAATTGAATCCAGAATTCTGTATTTTTTTTATTTTTATTACACCATCAGCGATTTCATAATACTCATCATATTTGGGGGCATCGGCGTCAAAATATTAAAACATTCATTCCACATCTAGCACCAAAAATTATGGAATATCCATTTGATTAGAGAATAAAATGCACTTTACTACCAGAAATAAAGACGATTTCTCTTTTTAAAAAACTAGTTATATTGAAACTTATTTAAAAAATGTACATGGCGACAGCACTCACACAAACATTATTACATCTTGTGACATTTATCGTCTTTAAAAACGTCTATGTCTTTTCATTACATTTTTGCGTCTCCCTCCTCCTTCCAGCACCACCACTCGAATTCTAAACTTCTTCCCGTCACTTCAGTTTATTTGCCTCGCAGCGTGTCTGTGGCCGACAGTCATTTGTTGCACGCATGCGTTACCGCTGTCAGCATTACTAGAGTGGTCTACTGCAGAGTAGTGATAAGCTAGCTCTGTGGGGTTTTGGGAAATGGGATCCCACATTGATGACTTTTAATTTGTATTAATACATGGAAATTATTCCAGAGAGAAACATTCGCCTTGCATACAATATTACAAATGAAAATCAAATTTTTAATGTAATTGCTTAAAAGCTTATATATTATATTGCTTAAATCTTGTGCTGCGTTTGTAGCCTTGCCAACATATAATAGTGAGAAAATTTTCCGAGCTAGGTATCGTTCCAAGTGGTTTAGTCGGTAGAACGTCAGTGCGCTATACTGATGGATCGGGTTCGAGTCCCAGCTTGGAATCTTTGTACTTATTTTACATTTTCCATTAAAAAATTAGCATATGTAAGTGGAGTGTCTACGTATACGTTGACAGAAATCCTTTTCTCCTTTACTAAATCATCATAACGTGTTTCTGAAAGCTTCAAATTAAAAAAAAATATGCATGAAGGGCTTGGCGGCCATTTTTCCACGTTTTACATAAATTTCTAAGCATTCAAAATCGTACAAAAAAAACATAATCGTCTTTTTATCTCAGATGGCAGGCCTGCACTGCACGGATTATAATAAAGGTTTTGTTAGATTGAATTTTTCTACACAACTCATCTTTTAAAATAATTTATGTGAATTGGGAAGAAGTTGAGAAGATACACCAGAGAAATAAAATTTTCTTTACTTAAATATATATATATAGAGAGAGAGATAGAGCAAGTTCAGGTATTATAGAATCCACTAAAAAACAACTTTTAAAAAGTTTAAAAAAAAAATTAAAGTTGTGGCTAAAAAATGATGTCATATAAAATTTTCAAAGTTAAATTATTGTACTTATTTATCATTTTCCATTAAAAATTTAATATACGTAAGTGAAGTGTCTATGTGTACGTTTATAGAAAGCTTTTTCTACATTACTAAATACATCATAACGTGTTTCTGAAAATTCCAATTTTTTAAAAAATATGCATGAAGGGCTTAGCGGCCATATTTCCATATTTAACACAAATTTCTCAGCACACTAATTCGTACAGGAAGAACTGTCTTTTTATCTCAGATTGCAGGCCTGCACTGCACAGATTATAATAAAGGTTTTGTTAGATTGAATTTTTATGCACAACTCATCTTTTAACATGATTTATGTGAATTGGGAAGAATTTGAAAAAGATACAATATAATACCCGAATAACAAAACTATGTTTACTTAATATATATATATATATATATATATATACACTGGCTATCAAAAATTAAGAAAAAGTCACAAAATGCTAACTTTTAAATACTCAAATACTCAAAAGGAAGTAATATAATTTGAATAATTACTATCTCAGCAGAACAGCTAGTCCATATAACATCTCATCCAGGTCACACATGGTCACAAGAGTCACAGTCACTACGGCGAAACAAAAAATAGGAAATTCCATACGTCTCTTTTATGAGTCTCAAATGACTACTATATGCGAGTCCACTGACAGGTCACTGTGGCTGCTGCTTTGAGACGCGTCACCAGGTGACTATGCAATGTCGTTTCATTGAGACTCTCGTGTGACTCTCATCTGGAGATTCAATTTCAAAGTCATTGTGCACGTTGCATTATGATAAATCACCAAATAATGTCACATTAAAGTCACATGGTGACTTTCTGTCACATGACTTTGTCAAATGGTGACAGAGACCTTACTGTGAAGTCACCATTGTGAAAAGTGGTGAAAAGTCACCATGTGACTTTAATTTGACATTATTTGGTGATTTACCATAATGCAACCTTCACAATGACTTTGAAATTGAGTCTCCAGATGAGAGTCACACGAGAGTCTCAATGAAATGACATTATAAAGTCACCGGGTGACTCGCCACAAAGCAGCAGTCACAGTGACCTGTCAGTGGAGTCACATATAGTAGTCATTTGAGACTCATAAAAGAGACGTATGGAATTTCCTATTTTTTGCTTCGCCGTAGTGACTGTGACTCTTGTGACCATGTGTGACCTGAATGAGATGTTATATGGACTAGCTGTTCTGCAGGAATAGTAATTATTCGAATTATATTACTTCCTTTTGAGTATTCCCGTATTTAAAAATTGGCATTTTGTGACTTTTCCTTAATTTTTGATAACCAGTGTATATAGCGAGAGAGAGAGGAAGTTCGTGTATTATAGAACACCATTTTATTTTTCTTTGTAAGTCATAAAAAAATTTGAGATACATTAAAAGTTAGTAAGCAAACAAACTTTGACTACTTCTTAACACATTTTTAATTGATTTAAAGTGGAATAAAAAAATACATATCTATATTTAGCGTTTATCTTGTAATGACAACCATTCGCTTAATATGGAATCGTATCGTAAAAGATAAAAAAATTGCAAGAAAAACCACGATTTAAAACAAAATTATTTAATGAGTTAATCTTAGTACGTCATCTATAAATCTTCAGACTCTTTGAAAAACTGTTTTAATTCTTAGCCTCTTCTTGATAGAGTTGTGTAGTGATATTCTTGATATTCTGCTTTTAAATGATGTATATAAAATTTGATTAGGGGGCCATCTACATATTAAAACGAACTCAAACTTCATTTTTTTCAATGGAAATACCCAATTTTAACGAGATATTTCACATATTCGGTTCAAACTATGCATAGACATCAAATTTCAAGCCATTTGAATGATAAGTTTTTGAACTGTAAACATTCAAAATTTAGTGCTTCTAATGTTAAATTACATTTTCATATTTTCATTACTGTCACATGAAATTATACTCCTAATGTGCTAATTTTTTGTGTAGCTATAATACTAAAATACCATCAACATAATAGTTGATTAAATATATTAGTTTATTAAATAGTTGATCAACATAATAGTTAACAAAATAGTTGATTTTGTATTAAAAAATCAACATAAATACGTTGAATTTGCAATTTTTATAATTTTAAGATTTGAAATATGAATTATGAAAAATATTCGGAAAAATTATGAAATGTAACCTACAATTTTTTTGATAGATTTAGTTTTATTAAGTCCTGCTTTATGGAAATCCAAAATTTCACATTTTTCTTCCAAATAGTTTTCAAATTATGCTTAAAAACGACAAAATGATGATTTAAGGGGCTGTCTATGATAAAAGCTTCTATCCTGATAAGATGCCTTGATCAAGAAGGGAGCTTTCTCGGTCAACAATCGAGTACCAAACTTCAATTTGGATACAGGCCCTAAAATACGCTCGTTTAAACCAATTAATTTCTCGGAAACTTATCGAATGAATTGCATAAAAATGTGATTTTAGGGTGTGGAGTTCATTTATGCTGTTAGAATTGTGTACTGCTATTGAAAAAAAAAGTTATGGTTCGTTTTAATAAGTAGACGGACTTCTAAGAAAATTTTATATACATCATTTAAAAGTAGACTTTATTACCAATCGTGTGGTGCTAGAACTTCCTTCTACGGCAATTTTTTGCAGAGTTAGTAAGGTGTATTTACTTTTTTAGGGTTCCGTACTTAAAAAGTAAAAACGGAACCATTATAAGATCACTCCTGTGTCTGTCACAGCCATTTTACTCGTAAACTATGAACGCGGAAAGTTCAAATTGGGAGAAGTAATAAAGACTATTGATGCACATATTTACAGATTATTAAACATTTACAAATATTTTTATTTAAAAATGCAGAGGGGCTAACAACGTTACTTGAAAGAAAAGATTCTTTCCTTTGTATATTGTGTGGGGTATCGTGTGAAAGCTTTCGTAACGCTGAACTCAAAAATACATTTCTTTTGATTTTAGGTATTATATTTTCAGAGATATCGTCGAAAATGTAGTGCAAAAATATGTCCCCCCCCCCTTATCTATTTCCGAATCTAATGAAACTAAAATTATGAAAAAATTAGAGGTAATAGAAGTTAATTTAAACCTTGCAGGAACATTATAGCGATTACCCTAGGTCACATAGTTTTTGAAAAAAGAGCATTTTTCCATTACACATAAATTTTGATTTGCGGGCATTCAATAAAGGTGTTGAGGAACGCTGCAGGTACCTATCGTAGCAGAAGTATAAATGCATTGTTGATAATAATTTTTGAAAAAAATCGTCGGTAATTAGCCAAGATATTAGCCCTTAAAGACACTGACGGTTTGGGCATACATAATGACAGTGGCGGCGTACTCTGTGTACCATCGGCTTTTAAAGCCTGGATAACAACTTTTAATGATACATTTGTGTCAATCTCCAGTAGCAGTATGAAAGAAATAAACGTCAAATTGTTAAAAACGGACTAATTTAATCACTTAAATACTATGGGATTCGCGACTTGTTTGCATTAGTAGATCTCTTAATACGCCTCCCGTGTCTTTAAAAGTTAATTAAAAACCTATCTGGAAAACGCGGCACGGACCAAGGTGGCGTTGCTACTTTGAGACAATTTTTCGAAGCGCTCTTTGCAAAATGCCAAATTTAAACTTTGAACAAGGATTTTGTTTTATCTACAATACAAAAGAAAAGGTTATTACGGCGTTGAATTTAGTTTTATGAAATTCCAAATGAAGTTTAAATGAGCAGTACTTTAATGTGAGTGCCGAATTAAGTTCATCCTAAACAGATTAGGATAAGATTTAAATAAGAGTTATACAGCATAGCAATATTTGATGTTATTTAGGCTTCATATGTCTTTGAGCTTTTACGGTATTCGCAATCATACTTTTATAGTATATATACAGCTATCCCAAACCCTACATTGTATAGTTTTTTACAAATTCTTATTTTTCTTTTAGTAACGATTTCTTAATAATTCAGTTAATAATTGATATATTTGTTGTACGGAATCCTCTGAGCGCGAGTAATACTCGCACTTGACCTTTTTTTCCGAAACTGTACCTAAACAGAACTAAGCACAGTGCCTCATGGGAGTACTCGGAAATCGTACGGCAGATTTACGCTGTACTGCAACACCATATGCGCCAGATATTGAAATAGTCCTTATTGTATGACCATTCCATAATATCCGAACTTCCCCTGTTATTTCACGGTTTTTGATCGCAGAAGAGGTGGAAGGAAAATCACGCAAATATTTAAATTTTATCAATGAAAGACCACATCTTTAAAATGTGATATCATTTTCACCAATAAAGCCGGATTTACACGCATTTTAGGTGCGTTCGTAATTATATAAATACGTAGCACCAATAGCCGTCGTTCGATCCGTTTGTCTGCCAGTCCGCATATAACAGAACAAAAACTACCCAACCAAATAGTCTGAAATTTTAAATATATAATTGTTACAAAATTTTGTGGAGTCATTTCAAATTTTATGAAAATCGGATGTATAGTTTAATGACAGGGACATTCAAAAGTTTTCCGTTACATGACGGCCAATGGGAAAAAATTATTGCAAGTGCATTTTAAGGATGCTACAGCCTTCCGAATGGTCTGAAATTTTAAATATATAATTGTTACAAAATTTTGTCGAGTCATTTCAAATTTTATGAAAATCGGATGTATAGTTTAATGACAGGGACAGTCAAAAGTTTTCCGTTACATGACGGCCAATGGGAAAAAATTATTGCAAGTGCATTTTAATGATGCTACAGCCTTCAGAATTGTCTGAAATTTTAAATATATAATTGTTACAAAATTTTGTCGAGTCATTTCAAATTTTATGAAAATTGGATGTATAGTTTAATGACAGGAAATGTCAAAAGTTTTCCGTTACATGACGGCCAATGGGAAAAAATTATTGCAAGTGCATTTTAAGGATGCTACAGCCTTCCGAATTGTCTGAAATTTTAAATATATAATTGTTACAAAATTTTGTCCAGTCATTTCAAATTTTATGAAAATCGGATGTATAGTTTAATGACAGGGACAGTCAAAAGTTTTCCGTTACATGACGGCCAATGGGAAAAAATTATTGCAAGTGCATTTTAATGATGCTACAGTCTTCCGAATTGTCTGAAATTTTAAAAATATAATTGTTAGAAAATTTTGTCGAGTCATTTCAAATTTTATGAAAATCGGATGTATAGTTTAATGACAGGAAATGTCAAAAGTTTTCCGTTACATGACGGCCAATGGGAAAAAATTATTGCAAGTGCATTTTAATGATGCTACAGTCTTCCGAATTGTCTGAAATTTTAAAAATATAATTGTTAGAAAATTTTGTCGAGTCATTTCAAATTTTATGAAAATCGGATGTATAGTTTAATGACAGGAAATGTCAAAAGTTTTCCGTTACATGACGGCCAATGGGAAAAAATTATTGCAAGTGCATTTTAAGGATGCTACAGCCTTCCGAATGGTCTGAAATTTTAAATATGTAATTGTTACAAAATTTTGTGGAGTCATTTCAAATTTTATGAAAATCGGATGTATAGTTTAATGACAGGGACATTCAAAAGTTTTCCGTTACATGACGGCCAATGGGAAAAAATTATTGCAAGTGCATTTTAAGGATGCTACAGCCTTCCGAATGGTCTGAAATTTTAAATATATAATTGTTACAAAATTTTGTCGAGTCATTTCAAATTTTATGAAAATCGGATGTATAGTTTAATGACAGGGACAGTCAAAAGTTTTCCGTTACATGACGGCCAATGGGAAAAAATTATTGCAAGTGCATTTTAATGATGCTACAGCCTTCAGAATTGTCTGAAATTTTAAATATATAATTGTTACAAAATTTTGTCGAGTCATTTCAAATTTTATGAAAATTGGATGTATAGTTTAATGACAGGAAATGTCAAAAGTTTTCCGTTACATGACGGCCAATGGGAAAAAATTATTGCAAGTGCATTTTAATGATGCTACAGCCTTCCGAATTGTCTAAAATTTTAAATATATAATTGTTACAAAATTTTGTCGAGTCATTTCAAATTTTATGAAAATCGGATGTATAGTTTAATGACAGGGACTTTCAAAAGTTTTCCGTTACATGACGGCCAATGCGAAAAAAAAAAAAAAATTCAAGTGCATTTTAATGATGTTACAGCCTTTCGAACAGAATGAAATGGATATGCACTTATGAAGTGCACTAAAATATACATTCGGTACAATATGCGGTGCAAAAAATATTTATAAAACTAGTCACAGTACGAACACATCTCATTTGCCACCTTTGACAAGCAATTTCCAACTCGTTTTTTTTTTTTTTTAACTCGACATGTTTTATTAGGTGCGTTCGTAATTATATAAATACGTAGCACCTATAGTCGTCGTCCGGTCTGTCCTTATGCCTGTCCGCATATAACAGCGCAAGAACTATCCAAACAAATAGTTTGAAATTTAGTATATAGAATCTTTACAGAATTTTGTCGAGTCATTTCAAATTTTACGAAAATCCAATCAAAACTTAAAAGGATATTAATAAAAGTTTTCTTTATTCTGTTAAATCTTACCATATGTCATTAATTCAATGTTATCCCATGACAGGTCATGATTCTATGTTGCCATGGTGATGACGTCTTCTTTAAGATGTTGTCCTGTTATTTCCGTATTACTGAATTTAATATGTAGAATCGTAATACATTTTGTATTTATGCATTTTTCCATAAGAGTGCAACAGCTATTGCACGAAGGTCTGAATAGTTATAAAACTAGTTATAGTACGATCGCACCTCATTTGCCACGTTTGACGTACAATTTCCGACTTGTTGTACGTAAAGCTGGAATTTTACAGTCGATTTCTAACCCACTTTCCGATAGGCTAGAATAATACACATTGTGTACAAAAATGTATTTCTGACGACAATTGCCGAATATTCTCTTACTCGTACACTAGTATGGGAGATGAGAAAACAATAGATTTAATAATGCGCCGATAAATGTTCTCCATAATACGCGAAAGCCCTGCTAAATCGCAACAATGAAACATTTTAAAAACTTCGAAGTAGAAAATAAATTATATTTGAAAAATTAAAAGTGAAGTGTAAAGCAATATATACGCTTTTATCAATTAATAGTGAAGTATAAAGCAATATATACGCTTTTATCAATTAATAGTCAAATATTGATTAATTTACTACTATACGTAGAGAAACTAATTTAGAAATACGAAAAATATAGTCAAAAACTTAACAGTATTTTCAAGATGCCTATAAAAGTGATAAAAGTGTGTAATTAAAAAAACTCTTTTTGCTTTTTACTTTCTTCTATCTTTACAAGAAGAAAGTATTGGTTTCATGAAAATTTTCGAATTCCAGTTTTCGACGGATTTACACGTTTTATGGGTCAAAGATTCCAAAAAAACATGTTTTTACAAAATGTCTGTCTGTGAGTCTGTCTGTTTGTCCGTCTGTCTGTCTGTCTGTCTGTATGTGACACAGATTTTGTGGGCGCTCTATCTCAAGAACTAATGCACTGAATTTAATAAAAATTTATTCAGGTAGCCCCTGATATAGATTGGCGCTGATTAGTTTTTGGTGTAAATCGCCCTGCAGGTGACGCTGCTATGTAGCATTTTGCAGGATTTCAGCAAAAGCTCTATCTCAAGAACTAATGCACGGATTTTTATAAAACTTCAGATTCCTTTAGTCATTGACATGAATGGATGCTGTTTACGTTTTGGTGTAAATCGCCCAACAGGTGGCGTTGCTATGCTGCATTTTGCAGGATTTACACTATTTTCGCAGTAGCTCTATCTCAAGAACTAATGCACACATTTTCATCGAACTTCGGATTTAGTTAGTCCTTCATATGAAAGGATGCTGACTGCGTGTTGGGTGTAAATCTCCCAATAGGTGGCGCTGCTGTGCTGCATTTTGAACTATTTTCTCAATAGCTCTATCTCAAGAACTAATGCACGAATTTCCATCAAACTTCAGATTTAAGTATAACTTGATTAATATTGCTGCAGATTATTTGTTGTTACAAATTGCTCAACAGGTGGCGCTTCTATGCTGCATTTGTCATGATTTGCGCAATACCTCTATCTCAAGAACTAATGCACGTATTTTCCTCAAACTTCATATTCAGTTAGGCGTTGACATAAGTTGGTGATAATTAGGTTCTGGTGTAAATAACACAATAGGTGGCGCTGCTATGCTGCATTTTGCTGGATTTACACGATTTCCGTGACAGTCATACCTCGAGATCTAATGCACGGAATTTCATATTTTTAGAATTCTCATGATGAACACAGATTGCCATTTAATTTGGCACTGAGATAGTGAATTTTGAAGTATTGACATGTATGAGATAGAAGAAAGTTTTGTGATGGACACAACATACTAGTTTTAATTTATTTTTCTTACATGATATATAATTCCTTTTTTTTTAGTTCAGAAGTTTTTTGTCAGGTTCATCCATTTATAACAGATTCTTTTCTTTTCATTTTTTTTTACCTAGAGCATAATCTCATTACCATTAAAAAAAAAACATGATAAATAGTGATAAATATAATAAAAAGTTATCCTAAATGCTTTGCTAACTGCAAAAACAGATTTTTTATAAATAGTACTTTATTATAATTTATATATATATATAAAAAAACTGTTTTTTTATGCCTTAAAAATTAAAATTTCATGCCCATTAAAAAATCATTATTTTAAAGACTCTGTCAATGAACAAATCAGTTGCATCTGTTAGCTATTAAAAACCCTTTAATAATGATCTTAAAATTGTTAAATAATTTGACAAGAAATAGCTACTAAATAAAGCTACTTTTAATACAGTAAATATAATGAAACTTCAAAATAGCAAATTGCAAAAATGCAAAATACATTTATCATATTTTCAGAAAAGTTTATAATTTTGGTTATATATATAATTTTGGTATTAATACTGGTATAAAAGCAAAATTTCCCAAGGCTTTAAATAGAGGAAAAGGTCCAAATACCGGCTACTAGGTGTTCTGAGAACTGAGCGCAGCGCAGCCTAACGGTGATAGGCAGAGTTTGTAACTTTAATTGAGAGAAAAATTTACGAAAAGTACGTCGCTGAAGTCTGTGTCATTTACAAATAGTAAATGCAAAAGTGTCGAATCTACGTAATCTGGTACATCAAAAGTTTTTCAGATATGTGTTTCTCATTTTTTTTTTTAAATATACTGATCGTACATTGGCTTGAATTGTTGATTAAGTTATTTTCTAGACATATTTAGCTCTCAATAGCCACGCGCACAGTATTGGTATTTTATTATATGAATGAGTAATACCGGTTTTAACTTAAACATAGCAGTGGTCCGAATACCGGCTACCTAGAGTGGTCTAAATACCGGTTAGCCGGTATTTGGACCTCTCTCGGTTGCTCTGCCTGAAGGGGAGGAAAATAAATTAATTTAAATAGTTCCATAATTAATAAATTAATTTAAATGGTTCAGAAATAGTCCCCGTCCCATTTCGCAATATGCAGAAAGCAACCATGACCGTAATTTTTCAGGAACGACACTTGTTACCGGATCACTTTCCAAAAAGAGCTGTTGGACACTACATAATTGCCTGTAATAAATGTAAAGAGAAAGAAAAAAAATGACGGAGTAAACCAGGCGAAAGAGGCAGAAATTTGATTTTAACCCTCTCGCTGCGCAACCCGAGATTTCCTTGGGCATCGTAAAAGAAGCAAAATTTGCGCAACCCGAGATTTCCTCGGGGATGCATTTTTTCCGTCTAATTAATCCCCCTTGATAATTCCCCCCAGTTATTTTTTATTGTAAATTATGCCTTATTTAATTGGAGCATTTTCCCTGTTAAATTAGACAAAAACTTTTGTTTTGAAAAACCGGTGACAAAAGAATAAAAATTCTTAAAAGACGCTCGTCGCGAAGGGGTTAAATACGCAATTTTTGAAGCTATTTTGATAAAACAATTACGCAGCGAGAGGGCTAAAAAAGTGAAAAAGGAAAATATCCAACAGAGGAAGATGATAAATTTGTGTCTTCTGCATGGGTGCTTTCTCTGTTGACAAGAATGGGGGAGGGGATTCTGGATTCAATGTTAAGAATGCGATATGTGGGTTGATAGGGACTATACCGACGCAGAGAGTGATACTATGCTTTTGATTTTTTCAGATAAAATAATCCTCATTTCAATCAGCAAGCTTTTTTTTTTTTTTTTTTTTACACGTTAAAAAACAAAATTAGAAACACAATGGGAAGAAGACTGTGAGAGATAATCGTAAATAATTTTAGAAATTTGACAAAATTACTTATCTATTAAGAATTGCGCATTTTTTCTGTACATAAGAAATGTTATTAATCAATACAATTTATTAAAATAATATTCTTATTGCTTAATAATTATCATTAGCTCTATTTGTGTGATCTTTTGGAAAAAAAAAATTAGGTAGCCGGTATTTAGACTCCATTTTAAAAACTCAAAATTTGAAGACTTTCGGAATTTTGCTTCTTATAAACAGAAAACGCCTTTTAAACTGATTTTTTTTTCTCTAAACAGATGTAAGACGTGTCAAGGTACCCTGCTGTCACTTTTTATTTTATTAATTTTGAAAATTGTGTGATCTAGATTGAAAACAAAAGTGGTAGCCGGTATTTGGACCTTTTCCTCTATATTAAACTAGAAAAAAAATAATGCTTCAAGAATAGATTATGAAACTCTTTCCAACATATTCAGAATAATCTAACAAAACTGTACATTTTAATAAGTTAAAATATTATGTCTAATTCAACCATATGGAAACGCAAAACACACTTGTAAACCCAATTTCATCTGTTTCCATCTACAATCGGAAAATTATCCTAATTCTTTGATTTGTATCTATTAACTACATGCATTCAAAATTTAGTTCAGTTAAGAAATATATATATACTTTCAGCAATTTCCACTAATAAGGAGAATGGCACGGAATTCTTTTGTGCAGCCCTGTATATGAAGTATAGAATTTATATACAATCAATAAAATATAAAGAGAGAGTTAAATTTAAATAGTTAAATTTAAAAGCGCAATCCTAAATTGAAAACGCACTTAAAGCAATTATTACTCAAAGACTGTAATCGATTTCTTTTGTGTGTCCCTGTAAATGAAAGACAAATGCTATGAATGCCTTATTCTATCGTAATCATCTTTTAGTGAAATATTCAGTGATTTGTATCAGTTTCAATACATTTGAAATAACATAATATCATAAAAATACTCGGCAAACGATTCACAGTGGAGTATCTTTCCAATTTAGCCGGCCAAAAGTCAAATTTTCGAAACGCATTTGAGGAGAGAAAAATGTAGCTAATTGTGAAGATAAATAGATGGGGATTTACCATACATATATAAATTTTTCCGTTGCTTGAGCAAACGAGTTCCAGGGTAGGTAAAACTTGCTTGTATCAGTAAGTTTTTTATTTGTACTTTACGGTTCGATTTTGTGTATGTTTATTTCAGTGTGATTTTTTTCTCCCTAAACTTTTCGTTATACCATATCGATATGGATTGTTAAAGCCCATGTATATATGTTTACATTTCACACGAATATATTTGTATTTGTTAATTTAACGGATATGATAAAGCGACATAAAACGTGCCGTATATTTTTGAAATTTGTGTTGTTAATTTCAATATTCTATAAAACATTTGTTATACATCAGGATGGATCCCGATGATTTTTTTTTTACACTAAATAAGAGTTCAATATATGTATTTAATAATTTTGAAAACAGTAGCTGCTAATAACTGCTATTGTAGAAGAATTCCTTTCAAACACACAACTGCATGTTTTTGTAAATGCTAATGTTTTCATTTCTCGTTCAATTCGAAATATATTCTACGATAGATAAATTGTAATTGCTGTCAGAATGTATCATCTGCGATCATAAAAAAGTTCTAATTTATATATCTGACCAATATTTTTTTTTAAATACTGTTTGATTAATAGATTAATTTTTAATATTATACAAAAGTATCTTTTGGCAAACTCCAATGCGTTCATCGCCTAGATTATGTCGATCCATGAAAATTAAGTTTGTAAAAGAGTCTCATATATCACTATGGAAGAAATTTCGCACATTGAGCATGAAAGCAACACACTAGAAGGTACAAAAGTAACCTTAAACGGAAATATCTATGATGTAAAACACACCATGTTATTAAACATGGTTTATGGTAAAATTTGCAATGCCGCATCTGAAACAAAATCAACAATGCATTGATTCATCTATAAAGCTACTTCAAAAGACATTAACAATTTCAACATAACTAACGAGATTACTTCCATACTTTAGCTTTACTTCTTCCTGCTGAAATTTACAGCCTTCATACAGCCAATCAGTGTGACCTAGATCCCATTAGTGATGAAAGTTATTCCGAAGACGAATCATCAGATAAATAACCTTTATATTTTGTCATCGAATATGTATATATATTCATTTATGTGAGATTTTTGTAATATTTTATACTCTATATGATTATCTCTGTATGATTACTCTATATGAAAAGATTAATAATGAGTATTCATTAACATTTTATTGGAATTCAAGTGCATGTTACATGTTACAGTATTTTCCATATACCCTGTATATATATTTTAAAAAAATCCTATTTTTCAAAGAAAACTACTGAAAAGTATGATAATAATCTGAAAATTTAATCAATAAGAAACTTTCCTCCGATTTTTCAATAAGAAATATTTTTGGCCGGCTAAACCCACCAAATTCTCCTCTGTGCGATTTTTCCACATATACCATAATGTAATCGAATTATTTTGGGTGCCCCTGTAAACGAACTATTAATCCCAAATACTTCATATACAATACCAAACATGCCTAGGTGACACTCAATAACGTTATCAAATGTATGAAAAATCCGAGTATATTTACGGGAGTTAGAGTGTGGCCAGACGGACAGGCGGACAGACAAACCGAATGAATAAACACTTTTCAACAATGTTGGAAAGTATTAAATATAAGCAAAAATAAAAATTACTTAAATATAAGCAAACCATTTTCATTTTACAGAAAAAATGCACGGATGAAGTCAAAGAATTCGGTCCCTGCTCCACGTGCTTGTTTTGTTTGGGCCGAATGATGGCATTTAAATCTGAGCGATAACGCACATCATATTGCAAACTGTTTTTACGGCATACTGCATCTCCATCTATCTCTTTCCTCCGTGAATATAGTTAATTTTATTTTAGCCAAGATACTTTTATTCCATCTTTTTTTTGATAAATTACGTCTAATTCACCTGCTATTCGTACTTACTCAAAACCTTTCGTCTTGTTATATTAAGAAATACTTGAGAGTTTTCTTTTTACTCCCAATATGTCACCATATTAATTTTTTTATTCTTATTTTTTTTTTTCATTTTCCTGTTTCACGTCAAAAATTTTCAATTGAAAATTGTTTAAGAGAAAATATTATTCAGGGTTTTGATTTTCTTGGCAACGATTAAAGAAACATTGATATTTTATGAAAAAATGTCACATTATTCTCTATGAAAATAATGAACTTTTGTATTTTTAAGCTATATATTTGAATAAAATAAATAAAATATTGCCTATTTTTATTTCTGGGGCTAAAATCCATCTATATGCAAAAATACAAATGCGTTAATTCATCCGTTTTGACGTTGGCTTTACTGAAACATTATAGATGCATTTATATTAATATTATTAAGACCAAATACGTTGCTAGGCAACTGATGAAAGAAAAGGTAAAAAATGAAATATGTATTATGTCAAATTGATAAAACAAAATGCTTTATATTACTGGAAAATATGCATAAACTTCCCCAAAAATTATAAACCTAATTTAAAAAATCTCGCAAATATATTGACTTAATTTCAAACTAATTGGAATAATTTAATAATCTTATTTAAAAATTTCAGCATCCAAAATTTACCATTTAAATCCATTTTTTATATGAGCCATTTCTTTCAACAAATGAAAATTTGAAAATCGTCTGACTTGCCATAGAAAAGCATTACAGAGCAAAATAAAATGTTCTATATTTCCCGAACGAATGAACCAAATTTAACCAAAAAATATACAGCTAAGTCCGAGTACCTCATCAACCTGCCCAATTAATTTCAAGCCGATCGGATGCTTTTTGCGGCAGTTATCGCGGAACAGACAGACAGACAAACGGAAATCAAAACTTTTCGTGTCTCCACAGTAAGCCTTCACTGACGTTTCGGCAATAACGAGTAACATGAAAAAATTAGTTAAATTTAAAAGCGCATACCGAATTTTAAAATGCACACTCCAGCAATTATTACTCAAAAACAGTACTGTAACCGATTTCTTTTGTGTGCCCCTGTAAATGAATAAAAAATGCTATGAATGCCCTGTTCTAACGTAATCGTAGTTAAATTCAGTGATTTATATCTGCTTCAATAAATTTGAAATAGCATGATCTCATTAAATTCTCTGCAAATGATTTTTCCTCATATACCATTATGTAATGCAATTCTGTTGAGTGACCCTGTAAATGAACGATTAATCCTAAATACTTCATATACAATATCAAACAAGCTTTAGTGATCCTAAATAACCTTTATAAATTGCATGAAAATCCTAATATATTTACGGGAGTTAGAGCGTAGACAGACGGATAGACAAACCGAATGCATAAACACTTTTCAACTTTGTTGGAAAGTGTTAAAAATCTTCAAAAAAAAAAAAAAATCGGCCCGCCCATAATGTAATGCAATTATTTTGGGTACCCCTGTAAATGAACTATTAATCCCAAATACTTCATATACAATACCAAACATGCCTAGGTGA
Source organism: Maratus speciosus (assembly GCA_963932465.1). Lineage (NCBI taxonomy): Eukaryota > Metazoa > Arthropoda > Arachnida > Araneae > Salticidae > Maratus > Maratus speciosus. Next base: position 355,637,253 of record OZ010799.1, on the reverse strand, counting down.
CACTCAATAACGTTTATCAACTGTATGAAAAATCCGAGTATATTTTCGGGAGTTAGAGCGTGGCCAGACGGACAGGCGGACAGACAAACCGAATGCATAAACACTTTTCAACAATGTTGGAAAGTATTAAAAAGAGAGCATATTTGCGCGAGATTGAGAGTCCTTACGGTGTTTAATTTTTAAATTGATTTTTCTGATCATACATGTTTAAAATCCCGGGCAACGACAGATCTTTCAGCTGATAAATAAAATGTCTTATGTGATTTTTTTCTTAAACCCTTTAATAATATATTTGTAATATTTATAAAATGTTATTAAAATATCCTCATAATTTACAACATGTTTTTCTAACATTTATAAAATGTTAGCGAATAAAATGTTAATTAAAATTTTAACTAATGAACAAAAATACCAGTAGATGCACCCACAGGAGAAGAATAAGTAAAACAAAACTTGCAGATTTTGCTCTTTTTAATTAGTGATTACTATATGAAGGTTTTTGAAATTATGAATGAGTTTGTTAAGTTCATTCATTCAAAAATCTTTCAAACTTTTTCACGATTAGTAATTTTAAAAAAGAAATTGTAATTCATTAAAATTTGCTTCTAGGAAATTAAATTGCAAAAAATGTGCTTTTTATGAAAATGTTTTAGTTAGACGTTGAAAGAAAAATATTTTACCTTTTTTTTAGAAAAATACAGTACTGATATGGCTCATTTGTTCGAATAGCCATAACAAAAATAAGAAAAAGCAAGAAAGAAAAAATCATGCGTCAAGCATAGATTTTGAAACACTTTCCAACACATTCAGAATAATGTAACAAAACTGCAGCGTTAGTAAGAAAAAATGTTATGTCTATTTCAACCCTATGGAAACGTATAACACATTTCAAAACCCAGTTTCAGCTGTTCCCATCTACAATCGGAAAATTATCCAAATTTTTTAAGCAGACCAGTATATGATATATAGATTTGTATCTATTAACTACATGCATACCAAAATTTAGTTCACTTATCAAATACATATACCTCAGTTGAAAATTCCCCTTCAGCAATTTCCTCTAATGAGGAGAATCGTACGTGAATACTTTTGTGAAGCCCTATATATGAGTTTATAGAATTTATATATAACGAGTAACATGAAAAAATTAGTTAAATTGAAAAGCGCATACCGAATTTTAAAATGCACACTCGAGCAATTATGACTCAAAAACAGTACTGCAACCGATTTCTTTTGTGTGCCCCTGTAAATGAATAAAAAATGCTATGAATGCCCTGTTCTAACGTAATCGTAGTTAGATTCAGTGATTTATATCTGTTTCAATAAATTTGAAATAGCATGATCTCATTAAATTCTCTGCAAATGATTTTTCCTCATATATCATAATGTAATGCAATTCTTTTGAGTGCCCCTGTAAATGAACTATTAATCCCAAATACTTCATATACAATACCAAACAAGCATTGGTGATCCTAAATAACCTTTATAAATTGCATGAAAATCCGAGTATATTTACGTGAGTTAGAGCGCGGACAGACGGTCAGACAAACTGAATGTATAAACACTTTTTAACTTTGTTGGAAAGTGTTAAAAAGAGAGCATATTTGCGCGAGATTCATATCCCGTGCGGTGTTTAATTTTAAAATTGATTTTTCTAATCAAACATGTTTAAAATCCCGGGCAACGACAGATCTTTCAGCTGATAAATAAAATGTCTTATGTGATTTTTTCTTAAACCCTTTAATAATATATTTGTAATATTTATAAAATGTTATTAAAATATGCTCATAATTTACAACATGTTTTTCTAACATTTATAAAATGTTAGCGAATAAAACGTTAATTAAAATTCTAACTAATGAACAAAAATACGAGTAAATGCACCCACAGGAGAAGAATAAGTAAAAGAATAAACTTGCAGTTTTTGCTCTTTTTAATTAGTGATTATACTGTATGAAGTTTTTTAAAATTATGAATGAATTTTTTTAAGTTCATTCTTTCAAAAAGCTTTCAAACTCTTTCACGATTAGTATTTTTGAAGAAGAAATTGTAATTCATTAAAATTTGCTTCTAGGATATTAAATTGTAAAAAATGTGCTTTTTATGAAAATTGTTTAGTTACGACGTTGAAAGAAAAAATATTTTATATTTTTTTAGAAAAATACATTACTGAAATGACTCGTTCGAACAGCTATAACAAAAAAAGAAAATCTACTCATATTTTAAATTTTTGCACGTATTATTTTTTTGTGGGCGAAATTACTACTTTAATAGCTATTGAATCATTAATAGAAGAAAGTAAAATTACTTTTTTTTTCATAAAACTTTCCCAGCTGCAGTGAAAAATATTATTTGAACTTTAATCATATGTGTAAAATGTTTATAAATAAAAGTAAAAATGGTTTAAAAAAACATCCTTTTATAAGCGATCAAAGTTTATATTAAAAATTCCGTCTAATTTCATGTCTACATTTCATGTAGGTCTAAAAAATATTACTTTACAATACGTTAATTTGGAATGGGCCACAATTTATTAAAATTCGATTGCTTTAATTTACGCCTGACAGAACGCGCAAACGAGAGAATTTTTTTTAAAAAACATGTCAATTTTGCTTTTTTTCTTTTATAAGATATAGCAATAGGAGAGAGAAAAAACATTGCATACATTTTTTTCAGGATTTCTAAATTGATTTTTCAACGTATAACCCTTATTTAATTAATAGTTAAATATTAAATGATAAAAGAGTATTTCGTAAGGCAATTACTGCTCTCTTTATTTTTTATTTATATTTTCTGCTTTTTAGCGTTAAAAATAATTCGGTATTACAGTTTCACAACCAGTTGGCCTCTTTTAACGAGTGTGGTTTAGCGCATCATTAACTTGATTGCTTTTTGCATCTCGTAAACAGTTGTAACCGCACAGTTAAAAATTTCGTGATACGTTGAATCCATTTTTGGTGCTCCAGTAGCTGCAACCATAAAAAAGTGAAATCTTCAACCAACATTTGAAGCTAAATTTCAATCGGAGATTCAAATCACAGAGTGAAATTTCACCATCTGGTTGCAGTTACTGCAGTACAGAAATTTAGTTCAGCCTACTACAAAATTTTTAACAGTGCATAAGGGCTGCTTGACGATTTATCACATGCGCTCTGTTAAAGCATTTTTTAATGGCTGTAAACGCTATAATTATTTATCAAAACGGCAAAGATTAAGTAAAATGGTCCAATTTAAATAGTAAAAAGGGAAATTGTTCTGTCTTAATAACTTACAAGCATGGCATAAATGGCAATTTAAAAATGACAATGTTATTCCAAATTCAACGGTCTTTTTAAAATAGAATAATATTCCACCTTGCTGATCGACAATTGGCAGACTTCAAAAAGTAATTAATGGACAAGGTGGTAAGGTTACAGTTGTTTTTGTAAAAACTCCTCAAGGTATTTTAAAAAGAGGCATGTCAAAATTATGCTTGCTGCCTTGTCAATAAAACTGAAAAATCATCATTAAATTTAGTTAAATTTAACACTGTATAAACAATCAATTGTAAACTTGTTATTTATTGTGCAAACAAATGTTTGAAGCATATTTAATTACTAGCCGCCATTGGCGACCAGTTTGGTTTCCTTTAAATGTATGGTAAGCATTGTATCATGTTACTTTTATTCATAATTCAATTTACTTGCTCAATCCTTCTCCAAATCGAAGATTCTGATACAGAAATCACGAACTTGGTATTTTTATGTTTGCTGGGCGCAGGTGATAAATCGCCAAACATTCTTCCTGTCGTATTTTTTCTTATTTCTTTTAAAATATAATACTTTCACTCATTTTATTTAAAATAAATATCTTTAATTTAAAACTGAAATATTTAAAATTTATGACTCTCAATTATTTCTTTAAAAAAAGAAAAAAAGAAAAGTAATAAATTAATATATAAACTATGACATTTAATTTCAACGTCAAAGCTTTGTATTGATTTACCACGCGAAAAATTGCTTATTACAGTCGCATAAAATGGACTATTATAATACAGATAACATGATGGCGGTGAAACAATATTTGGCGATTTATCACCTGCGCCCGTCTAACATTAAATTACCAAATTGGCTGCTTGGCATATAAGCGAAGCAATCAACGCGGAACTGTTGATGACAGTCACATGACTTAGGCTATTATATTTAATTATTCATTATTGTTCTATTCATTATTATTCTATTATGCATGTTATTTGTATTTATATTATACATTATACATTGTACATTTAGATATTATATATTGAAATGTTATTTCAACATAGACGGTATGTTTGCGCAACTGTTTCAAATGCCTTCAATTTGCATGGTGACTGTTAAAATTTGTTCAAGAGTTAACTGAGAGTTTCCTGCTGTTCTTTTTAGATGGTGCTTAAACGATTTCACCCCAGCTTCCCATAAACCCCCAAATTTGGTGACCTGGCTGGAATGAAATTCCAGGCGATTTCCTCTCTTCTTAAATAGTTAGCCAAAACATCTGGGGGTTTCTAATCATGTTCGCCAATCGTTTTAATTCTTCACTGGCTCCAACAAAATTTGTGGCGTTGTCAGTACACATAGAAAAAGCTTTACCTCTCCTACTGAAAAATCTTTTTGAGATTGTTATCATTGCTTGTGAAGTTAAGTCAGTGCCGACTTCTTCTAAACACACCGCCTTTGTTACGAAACAAATGAAAATTGCAATATAACATTTATGGTAAATATCCTTTCTTTGACCTTTACAATTTGTATAAAACGGACCACAAAAATCAATCTCTACGTTAATGAACATTAACATTAATGAATGTATTCCAGAAAAATTTCCATTTTTCTGCAATTTACGGGGGAAATTTTCTGCTAAAATACGGAAATAGTACTGAAGTCTCGATTGCCAGTACAATTTCCGTATTTTAACAGAATTTTTTTTACAGTGTAAAATAAAGAAACTGGTGCTTCAAAATCATCGTATGAGCATTAGAGAGTTGGCTCAAGATATCTCACATATCTTTTAAGTCCGTTCGTAACATTATGACTAACATTTTGGGCATTAAACGCATCGCCACACGATTTGTTTCGAAAGATCTAAATTTTTTCGTATTATTCTGCATTAGTTTTTGGCTAAAAATGAATCTAATATAATCGACCAATAGCGGTACTCCCCTGGCATGTCCTCGAATGACTTTTTCCTGTTCACGAAGCTAAAATTAACACTTCCAGGAAAATGTTTTGTATCAATTGAGGCTATAAAAGTAAATTCGCAGGAGGAGCTAAAGACCTTACCAAAATCTACTTACCTAAAAAGTGTGGAAGATTGGATCCTGCGCTGGCTTAGTTAGTTGTATTAAACTCGATGGGGTCTACTTTGAAAGTGGCAAAATAAATTTTGATGAAAAAATAATTTTCTTGTGTTTTATTTAACAATTCCGTGTACTTTTTACACAGAAGTTATACATATAAATATACGATTTGGATTTTCCGTCCTTTTATATGTTTATTTTCCTTTACTTTATTTTACTTTTTACAAAAAAATGAGAACCTCAAAATTTTCCATTTGAAGAAAAGAAACATAAAATAAATGTGAAAAGCTTTCAAAGTGGCAAGACAAAACAAAATTTAATTTTAAATTTCCATATATGTTTTATTAGATTAAGATAACTAGATAACATTTTGCATTTTCAAAAATACTTTATTTATCAGTAAATACTTTTATAATTAAATTTCAAAAATGTCTAAGTCATTTTATATTACAAATGTTTTTAGTTTGTTGCCGAAAGTAGTTTTAGTCGAAGTAATATTTAGATTTTGTGTTATATTCATGATTTCATAATTTTTAATGTATGCGTATATATATATATATATATATTTCATTTTCTGCTTATTTTTTTATTATAATGTTTTTAAAATCTATCTTGAATATGTTAAGGGGAACAGTTTAATGGTCAATGAATAAATTTCTTTCTATTTATAATTTCGCAATTTTTGTTGCTAATTTGTAATTTTTTTATGGTTATATATATATACTAGGGGGGTCTGCCCCCTGAAAGCTACGTTCGCCAACCCCCGTTCAAACACCGCAGAATCTAAAAACAAACTAATCTGATGGGTTTTAAAAATATTAGAGAAGATTGAATTATACTGAAAAAAGCTGTGCTGATCTCCCTGTAAACGGGTTTCCATTCAATTCCCTTTGATTGCAAAAATTTAAGGGCGAATCAGTGCTGTTAAGACATCCAATGGTTGTTTTCGTTTTTGATTAAATAGGATCAGTTAAACATTTGAAAAGAAGCTAAAATAAACTAAATTGAGTATAAGAGTCTTTGTATCCCGGTATTTTAAAACAATCTCTATAACAATAGCCTAAGTCATGTGACTATCATCAACAGTTCCAGGCGGACCACTTCGCTTTTTATACTCTAAATGCCATTTTGGTACTTTAATGTTAGCCAGGTACAGGTGATAAGTCGCCAAATATTATTCTATCGCCATCATTTCATCTGTATTATACTAGTTCAAGTCATCAACTGCCATAAACAAATACGGTCTAATCCCTTCGACGTTCATATGAAAGTTTAGCAAATATGTCATATACGTCCCATATTGCCGTGATTTTTTAACGACGCCGATTTGGGGAACGCATCAACAGCATAAACAGCAACATCCGGCTTACCATATCAAGCAAAATAACGATACTTTGGCGCCAGTTATGTGCCCGTTCCGTATATGACATTGGCGTCAGAAAAAAATCGCGCCAATATGGGACCGTAAGTTTTCCATTTTGATTAAAAAATCAAAAAAAATTTTTCGAACAAAACTACATAAAAGTTGCCATGGTCGCAAAGAATTCTAGATACTGTTACGCTAGCAGGGTTGAAATCTCGCCAATAGCTTTTTTTTTCAACTCGCCAGTTAGCATTTTTTTTTTTCAAGTGGTAATATTTGGCCAGATACTCACCTTAGGTTTCGCGTGATTTTTATTTTTTTACGAAAATTTGGCGAAAACCTCGTTTTCAAATACCAGTTACATATGCATTTTTGGTATTCCTTAGATATCCCGACGACCAAAAATCTATCGCCAAACTATAAGATTAAATGCCAATAATGGTTGATCGTAAATGTCCCATTCACTTGACTTTAAGTAAGTTACACGTGTTTACGTCATCAAGTGATTTTTATTTCGACATTTTATTCATATATTTATTAATGTTATACTAATTTATTTGTTCTTTCGTTATTTAAAGTAAAAATTATGTCAATTTGTATAATTTGGCGAGTGTTTTGGCGATTTATATAATTTGGCGAAATTGGTCGATGGAATAACTAAGTAGTACTGTATTATTATTAAGTATTATTATTAAGTAGTACTGTCTTAATTATTTTCTATTATTTTTTAAAGGAAATATAAAAAAAATAATTAATAATCATAGAACAAAATAATTTACATTATTTGTAAAAAGAAATAAAAGTAAATAAACATTTATTATCAAATAAACAACAATAGCCAGGTTTCCATGTCAACCTTTTCTGAAATAAAAAAAAAAAAAATCTGTTTGATTAAAACTTGAGTTGCCATCATTAGAAAAATGTATATAAAATTAGAAAAAAATTAATATTTCGAAAACGAATTCGAATTTAAAAATTCTAATACCAGTTTTGAAATCTGCGGATCAATATTGATTTTTGGTGTTAATTTCATCGCAAAGTATTCCATATTTTAGGAGAAATCGCCGTGAAACATAATCAGTTGTTTAATCAGTCAATTTATACTCCGTTTCATACTTCCGTTTCATAAATTCGTTTCATTAGGATTTTATATATATATAGGGTAGATATACCGGATGTCCCAAAAATGACTGATGCATTTTAAAATTTAATAACTTGCAAACGGTAACAGATATTAAAGAAATTCTTGCAGGAGTGTTATGTATGATGTCTAGAAGTTTTTTACAGTGATTCTAGATTTTAGTTCACATTTCAAACAATAGATGGCGCTGAGAGCAATAGGTGCTCAGTCCAGACCCGATTTTTGGTACTTCGGAATCCATTCAATGCATTTTAATGTCCTTTTTTCGCATGGAAGAAGAGAGAGCCTGAAAAATCGAGCCTGGATTTAGCGATTATTTCTTATAGCGCCATCTATCGATGCTATTTGAAACTAAAACTGAGAATCACCGCATAAAAACTACTGACATCTTACATAACACTCCTGCAAGAATTTCTTTAATGTCTGCACACGTTTGCAAGTTATTGAATTTTAAAATCCATCAGTCATTTTTGGGGCAACCGGTATATATGTGTATATATATATTAAATATCTAACATTATATTCACCATAAAAAGGGTATTCTAAGAAATGAGTAATAAAGTTATTATATTCTTTTTACGTCTTTTAGCTAAATCTTAGCTATTATTTGTAATTTAAAAACGATTTCCTTGAATCCCTGGTTCTTAAATTCTATGTGAAAAATTTGAGGATTTCCACCTGCCTCAAACTTACATTCTGTGTAAAAGGTACCCGGAATTTATCATTTAAAAGACGCCTCTAAAAGATATCAAGTCAAGTTTTTTTTTGTTTTTTTTTCTGCAAGCAGGTAACACCGTACAGAATTAAATGCAAATTTTGATCGCCATTTGCGATTTCGTGTGTTGACAGTAGCTGTTTTTTTTTTGTTTTTTTTCGTCATTACTTTTGAGTGCGCCGCTATTTAGACAATGGAAAAATTAGTTGAACAAAGACTTTTCTTAAATTTTATGTTTCAAATTACTTAAAAATAAACCGAAACATCTTGTGGATTTTGCACTACGATAATGCGCCATCGCTGAAATTTATCGTTCTGAATCGTTTGTGGACGAAAACACAACGAATATCATCGACCAAGCACCATACTCGTCTGATATGGCACAGTATGACTTTTCCATGTCCCCAAAGCTAAAATCACCAATTCGAATGAGGCGTTTTCAGTCAATTGAGATCTCAGAAGAAAATTCGCAAATAGAGCTTGATGCTATACCTCAATCTGCTTACTAAAAATTTATAAAAGAATGGGTCAAACGCAGTAGAGTTGTATTGGACTCTATAATACCTCATTTGAAGGCAACAAAATAAACTTTGTAGATAAATTATATATTTTTTTGTTTATGCAATTCAGCATGTAATTCAGATTCTAGCAATCGTAAGTCACGTATGGGACCTGTCTGAGACTTTCTGCTAAACCGTCGCAGTTCTTCAGCTACATCTTTGAGTTCAGAGAAATATATACGAATTAGTCGGATATGCCAATCCCAAAGCTTTCTGTTATCTCATGCATGTTAATATTTCAAAAAGACATTACACATAAATAAAAACGTAAAACGAAATGCAATATCCCAGCTTTATCAAATCATAAACTACATAATATGAACTTTAAAAAGTTCAGCATTTTTTTCGGCTGATATCAGATAACGAATTTAAAACTTCATCAATAAAATAAAATAATATAAACAGAACTTTAACAAACATGTAATCGAACACCGAGCTTAAACGGCTGAAATTATCAGAATTAAAATGGACTGCTGTAAGTCAGGAAATCTTTGACGATTTTCCACATTAACTCATACGAAAGTATCGCTTTTAATAAATTTCGAAACTTTATTTGAATGCAAAATTGACACTTTTCGAATAACAATACTTTTGGGTGTTGTTGGTATATAATCTAAACAAATATATTAATATAAAAAATGTCTTTCCTTATATTTTGTAACAACGGAAGTTGGGGTTGTATCCTCTAGTGCAGCGCTTCCCAACCTTTTTTCTTTCACGTACCCCTTTCTTGGGCTTTTCATTTCGGTGCACCCCAATTCTCAGAAACACGCTCTGCTGCTCCCCCCCCCCTTCCACTCAATTAGATAGCGCAAAAAGGCTTTTTACCCGACTGCCACGAAGGGTTGTGTGTTTCACGCGTATCTGGGTATGAGGATTTCTTTATATCCTCGAAACATCCCAACGGCTGGATGGACTTTAATGAATGAGGTCTCTATCGATTCGTCTTAACCGTCCAATGGTATAGACTAGCTGTTGTTTCTATACATTCAAAATTGTGGCCGTAAAATACAAAAAGGTGATAGACACGAAAAAAATTTTACGCACCCTATTGAGTGGCACATCATTGGATAGGTCTTTCAAAGTAAAGACGATGTTTCATTTACTATTTTACAGTCAGAAGCTCCGATTAAATATTACACAACCTGGAAGTTGTGTAGATAGGATCTCTAGCTTTACTGCAACTCCATCCATCATAGACATCTATAAACCTCATCAAAACAGTGTTTATAGATAGGAACTAACAATTTAACGCAACTTAAAAGTCTTCAATACAAGTAAAATACAAAATATAGGTAAGTAATATAAAATATAGTTTCACATTGATGAGAAATATTTAGTTAGTTCGCTTTTTACGCAGTCGGGTTTTTTGATTTTTTTAAATTTAATTTTTTTTTATAATCTTCTTATCACAACCATATAATAAATCGATACAAAAATTACATTGACATTTCTAATATTTTTGTGACTTTTCTAATCGTTTTTGTGATTACCGCTATTATCGATGCTATGTTAGGAACCGCTTCCCTAGTGTATAATTAAAGAAAGTATTGTAATCGAAATTTTTTCCGGCTCCCGGTTTTGACAGATCTCCGCGTTTTAAATGTCAGAGAAGCTGAAAAGCACACTTTTGCAAAATATCTGTCTGTCCGTGTGTCTTCTTTGTATCATCGAAAAGTATATGAATTTATGCATATAATTAAACCACTCTTCAAGTAGAGGAGACTGGGGGGGTGACCATAGGCGGGAAGGGGGGCTTGACCCATCCTTCAATTTTTATATTTTAAAGAATTTCAGAGTTTTGCCAGCAGGTGGTGGCAAGCAAAGCTACTGAAATTCTCAAACAATAGTCTTTGTATCGTGGCAGATAATTGAAACAGGTGTGAAAAAATCAATTGTGAAGAGTTTTCAGCTAAAAAAGTGCATTTTTTAGAAAGATTTTGTAAGATTTTCTCACATAAAATACATCATAGAAATTTAAGTAAGTCGGTTTTAAGTAATGTAGAAATGTTGAGTTTTTATTCCAGGCATAAAGATTGTACAGTAAATTAGGCTAAACATAACCATGTGGTATACTTTAAACAGTGGCTATGTGGGGAGGCTCGAACCAATCAATGTGCGAAGGATTGATCAGATGTTCAAAGCGCCTTAATTAATTGTTTTTGAAAATCTTTTTATTACACACTGTGCCTAATGAAGACATTAACGGTTATATTTCTAAAATAATGTAAATTTATTCCGTAAGACTACAGTTAAAATGCAATGATCGAAAGGAAAATGTTTAAAACTGATAAATGATAATGAGAAAAATTGCTATAAGAAGCAAGAAAAAATTTAATGAAATATAAATTGGAAAGTGGATAGGAACTTTTATTTCATTTAAATAGTACTCATAGTAGGTAAATAGAAAGAATGGAAAAGATTAGAAACGATGAAAGCAGCAGCCTTAAGAAAGGCCAAAACCCCTCTGCAAAAGAACATAACATGGATCAAACCACTTTTGGAAGGTATGTAGACAAATTTCACCAAGAGGAACACAATACACAATGAGGTGAAGCCAAATTATGTGGCAACTAGCGTTGCCAGGTCGAGTGTAAAAAAAAGTGGGTGTTTAAAACAAATTTTTTCTCCTGTGCCTTGAATTCTGTCTAAGCAGGTTTGTTTTCACATCACATTTTCCCAAATATTTTTTATAATAATTAAATCTTGTAGCATACAGTTATTCTGCCTTTTTTAAAACTGACTTTATTTCCATTGACAAAAATTTCAATATAAAATAAAGTGGGTCAAGCCTCCCTTATACGGGGAGCCTTGACCCATCACTTTCTCATGTTTAAAATCAATTATTTTTCAAGTTTCTTATTTAGTACACTAATGTTGCAATTTTATTTTGATAACTGATTGTATAACGAATAAAATGATACATGAAACTTTATTTTAAGTTCAAAATTTAAAAAATAAAAAATCATTTTGTAAAAAAATGGGTCAACCCTCCCTAGTCCCCCCTATGTGTTTTCAGCTATGAACAGCAGGTCCCAGTTAAAATTGGTGATTTTTCTTCAGAAGGGCGCGCTGTGTTAGCGTTTCTTATGCGATTGTTCTTTTTTATCGTCAGAAACTATGTGAGATTATGGATAGAACTGGAACAAACTTCACATGTACTTTTCGGACTGTGGGCGCCATCTCCCAGTTGAAACTTGAAACTGGCGCTATTCCCTCAGAAAGGGGTACTGTGAAAGCGATTTTTGTACGATTTTCTCTATTTTTTGCATTAAAATGAAAAGTTTATGAATATTTTTCGACGAAGTTTTATATTTAGACTAGCAAAATCCACGGCTTTGCTTGCGTAATAGTTGAAATATGGCAAGTGATATTTGTCTGCCTACATTTTTATTAGAGGAAATTATACTTTTAGGAATAATTAAAAACTAATTAAGCCACAGTTTGACCAAACTTCATTATTACACTGCATTAAGCAGAATTGAGACTGAAATTGATAAGAAGAACTAAAACTAATTCTAAATAACGGATAATTTATAAACTATTTTGTAGCTTTTTTGCTCATTTCATACACCCATTTCAGTATTCCTTTGAATTTTTGAATTTTTTAGAAACCACTCTTAGTACGCATTTACATCTTAAAGTTAACCATCATGTCAGACTACAAGCTTCTTGTCTAACGGTCAATCACCTCTTTGGTGGTGCACTAACATAAAATATTTATGTTGAAACAAAAACTGTTACCATTAATTTGCCAACATTAATTTTGAAATCAGTTAGGTATTTCCTAATATTCCATAAAAAACGTAATTTAGAAAGTTTTTAAGGACTTGTTTAGAACGTTTGCTGTTACTGCCAACCCCATGTGGTAGTGGCACATCCATAAAATATAGCCTATATAGGATCAGAGACTGTCACAAATGATTCGTAACCATTACTTTAGTAATTGGTTTATTATTTCCTGAGATTGCATACAAATTGTAATTTAGGGCTTTTATAGAATGCTTTTCTCTCCTTCCCTTCGCTTCACCCTTTTTAAATTTCGAATTTATTTCGTAGAGGGTATTTACATTTTGTAAGTAACTGCCGTGCCATATTTAAAGTTTCTAACCTCTTCAGTATCACAGAAAGTGCCATTTAAAACGTTTTTTACACCTGCAACCCTCTGGTGGTTATGGCACCGACATAAAATATAGTTTATGTCTGAGCAGATTCTATCACCACCAATTTGCAACTACTTTTCAGTTTACTATCGGTTTAGTATTTCATATGATTGCATAAAAATCTTAATTTTAGAACATTTTCAGAACGCTTTTCGCTCAAATCATTCTTTTAAATTTGGAATTTTCTTTCGACGGTTCTTAGAAAGCATTTGCATCTTTAAAGTAATTACTATGCAGAATTTCAAAATGTTAGACCCTTCAGTCTCACACAAAACGCGATTTAGAACATGTTTTGCTCCTGCCCCCCCCCCCGTGTTAGTCAAAACAATATAAAATATAGCCTGTGTTGGAGCAGGAGCTGTCACCATCAATTTGCAACCATTAGTTTTGAAATCGGTTTGATATTTCCCGAGATTGCGTAGAAATTGAAATTTAGAAGGATTTTAGAACGGATTTTGCGCATTTTCACCCCTTTTAAATTTCGAATTTTTTAAAAACTGTTCTTAGAGAGCATTTACATCTTATAAGTAAAGACCATATAAAATTTCAAGTTGCTATCCCCCCCTCAGTATCACAATAATCTCAATTTAGAAAGTTTTTTTGTTCCTGCAATCCCCAGGTGGTAGAGACACCGACATTAAATAGAGCCTATGTTGGAGAAGGGGCTGTCACCGTCAATTTCCTACCATTACATTTTAAATTAGGTTTGATACTTCGTGAGATTGCGCAGAAATCGTCATTTAGAACGTTTTTTAGAACGCTTTTCTCGCATTTTCACCCCCTTTGAAATTTTGAATTTTTTAAGAAATGTTCTTAATGATAATTCATATCTAATAAGTAACTACCATACCAAATTTCATGTATCTAGGCCCTTCAGTAACACAAAAATTGCATTTTTAGAACGTGTTTTCTCCCCTGCACCCCTTTTGAGGTAGTGGCACCGACATAAAATCTAGCCTATCTTAGAGAAAGTGATGTTACTATCATTTTCACATTATTATTTTTGAAATCCTTTCGGTACTTCCTGAGATTTTGTAGAAATCGCAATTTAGGACGTTTTTAAGAACCCTTTTCGCGCATTTTCTCCCCTTTTAAATTTCGGTTGTTTTTTTTTTTAATTTTCTTAGAGATCATTTATATTTTATAAGTAACTACCGTGCCAAATTTCATGTTTCTAGGCCTTTCCGTAACACTGAAATCGCATTTTTAGAACTGTTTTTGTTCCTGCACCCCTCTTGGCATAAGGGCATGGGCATAAGATATAGCCTATGTTAGAACAGAGACTAACACCATTTTGATACCATTACTTTTGAAATCGGTTTGATACTTCCCGAGATTGGGTAGAAATCGCCATTTAGAACGTTTTTTAGAATGTTTTGTGCGTATTATCACCCCTTTTAACTTTCGAATTTTTTTAAGAAATGTTCTTAGAGATCATTTATATCTAATAAGTAAATACCATTACAAATTTCATGTTTCTAGGCGCTTCAGTAACACAAAAATCGCAATTCTAGAACTTTTTTTGCTCCTGCACCCCTTTGGGGTTGTGGCATGGACATAAGATATAGCCTATGTTGGAACAGAGAATAACACCATCAGTTTGATACTGTTACTTTTGAAATCGGTTCGGTAGTTCCAGAGATTACTTCCTACAAATAAACAAACAAACAAACAAACTTTACTTCCTTATAATATTCGTATAGATGTAATGTCATAGGCCGAAGTTTTTGTAAAATTTTGGAGAAAATCTATCTGAAAGAGATGTTGTGATAAAGACCGGGTGCCGGTAGCACTGACAATCACCTCATCCAGTTCACGGATGAAATTCTAGGATTAGTTAAATCTTGATTTGCATATTAAAACGCAATCGGTCTGCCAAGTCCTATCTTGGTGGAAAACACCTGAAAACCCGATTTTAGCGGCTGACTCGTAGGTTTACAATTGTGTTTTCCTGCTCGCAGTCCTCCATATATTCATACCTTTGGGTGCAGGAAAACACAATGGTAAACCTACGAGTCAGGCTCTAAAATGGACTTTTCAGGTGTTTTTCACCAAGATAGGACTTGGCAGACCGATTGCGTTTTAATATGCTAATCAAGATTTATCTAATCCTAGAATTTCATACATGAACTCCACGACGAGGTGATTGTCTGTGCTGCCGACTTCCGGTCTAATAGTGAATTTAATCCAATTTTTGAAACGGGCGCGGTAGCTCTTGGAAAAAAAAACATACTGATTCAGCCAATTATCTAATCTAGATTTAATTTACATACATGCAATTTTTTTTTGTTTCTAAAATGCCTGGTTAAAAAAATACGCTTTTTGTAGTAGTAACATGTATGAGAAGTAAGAAAGTTTTTTGAGTATGGCTCATTCGACTGGTTTTATGTTTTCCGGTTGAAATTTGCATTTACTTATCTGGCATTTCTTCCTAATATAAATGTCATTTTGAATATAGTATATACAGTCGGACCTCGTAATCCCGACACCCGGTTTCCACGTCACTCCGCTTATCAAGTCAGTTTTTCAAAGTCCCAATTTTCTGTATATGATTTTAATGTAAATAAACTCCGGATTTTACGTCGTTGAATAATTTTCAACTCCGGATATCCCGACGGTTTAGGAAAATGGTCCATTTTTCATAATCCATCTTATAAGCACATAAATTAAGACTTAAAAAGAAATACCTTAGCCAAACTTTCCCCAAAAGTGTCTAAAATACCCTTTGAGATAAATGAGAAATTTTAAATCCATTGTCTGAATAAATAAACCCACATACAATGAATGACCCACTTAAGCTCCAGATAGATGCATCAGTCTACTCGTGGTATTTTTGTTCTGGTCAGTCGCGCTTTCTTGTGGTTACACGGCGTTTTTCATCCGTCTAAAACCGAAGCATTGCATTGCATTGAAAAGATCAGAAATTATCTAACATATATTTCTGAAACACCGAATATTGATTACAATTCACTGTATAATGTTGAAAAAATAATCGTAGGAAGCACATCTAGGTATAAGTAAACCTTAATTTATCAATATTTCATGTAGCAATAACAAAACAAATCATCATAAATCTGATTTTTAATATTTCCATTTTTTTTGTGTTCATTTTGTTTAATAATAATGTTTTATTGCTTGAAACTGCAAGAACAGTTATGAATTTAAAATTGTCTTAAACTAATTAAAAATACAGCTTTTTATAAACATATTTTTCTCCAATTCCGGTTACCGCGACACTCTGCTTATGACGACACTTTTTTCTGCTCATTAGAGTGTCGGGATAACGAGGTTCGACTTATTTTGTATTATCATAAAAACATATTGTAACAGAAGTAGATAAAATATCTGATGAACAATTAAATATGATACACTACGACTTTTCAGTCCCGAGTTGCAGAAATAGTAGTTTTATAGAATATTTACCGGCATTCAATTAAATAAAAGACTTCAAATGCTTTTTTTTTTGGCTTGGTTTGGAGAGGGACGCTGGGGTGGATTTTGACCTTAAATTTGTCAAATCTTGTATATCCTTCTATATATAAAAAAAAGTTTTGGTTTGGAAATGGACCAATGAAAATCTGCGTAGATATTCCGGGTAGAACTCATCCAATTTAAATGCTTAAGCCAAGGCCTCCTTATCGAAATAACAGGCCTCGCAATCGCTAAGTTTCCTTTGTCCGCTGTACACGTGGTTAGAAACTACATAGATTTCCGTGACTAGCGCCATCTAACGTGAAAAACAGAAATATTTTTTAATTTGTTTTCCATTTGTCTTTTACCATTTTCTTTACGATGTGCTTTGTAGTTTGCAAATGATAGTTGTTAATCTTAAAATTTTCATATGTTCTAGACATTTTATTTAAAAAATGAACTTATTTTACTGTTAAACAAAAAATGTTTACTGCTGTATTCCGTTATGTAAATAAATGATGATAATAATAGTAATAATAATCAGGAAAGAAAATTATTTTACCATGAATTTCTCACTGATATTAGTTATTGAAATAAATGGACAGCATCTAGATCCGGAAAATGTAAAATATTTCATTTTCTCTTTTATATTTTCAAATATGTGATTTATTTTATTTCTGCTATTTCTTTTCTTTTCACAATTAATTTCACCTTACAGTATTAATTTAACATCGCTCCTTCAATTTGTTTCAATGCACAGTCTCATTTATTTATTTATTGGCCTATCATTTGTTTTATTTTTGAAGGTAGGGGGATCATTTCAGTTGAACATACTTTAGATGAAAGCTTTACTGTTTTTTCATATAAAGTTTGTATGTATTAATCTAAGGAAAGTTTCATAATTGGCTCCACAGCCAATTGGCATATCTTGGCGGGCATAGTTTGGTGCGTAATTAATTTCCTTGTTTTAACTCACATATGTTATGTAAGTTTTACTAAAATGTATCAAAGTATTTTAGGAAAGTTAAAACACGCATAGATACACATAAAAACAGACTGAAGTCATAAACACTTAAAAAATTGGAAAAATAAAGTTTAATAATCACTTAAATTTATACATGTCCCTCAACTTTCCGCAAATACCGTATTCTTGTCATGCTACGATTTTGGTGTTTGTAAATCTTAATTTGAGTATTCTTCCTTAATCAGATCTAGAACCAATTGGCATAAGTGTAGTTTGGCGCAAAATTAATTTTATTTTTAAACCGTATACTTGATACCACATTATTCCAGCATCGCGTTTTTGCAGTCAGCTTTGACTGTGGAACAGGTTACAGAACATTAACTAATACTACATTATATAATAATAAATCGGTATTTTTCACGTATAGGGGCCTTGGCGAGAGGAGAAAATTTGGCAACGTAATTTCTGGAAGCATATTCACTGTTTCACATAAAGAAGCAATATTTTCCAATATTTGTACAACTTATTTAATATAAAAAAGGCATTTATCTATTTTATATACAAATATAAACAAATCGTATATAAAAAACAATAATAATATCTAGAAACTAAATTTATACATGTAAATTTGGCACAGATGTCATATTGGCGCGATTTATTTTCTGGCGCCAATGTCATATACGCACCGAATACTTAACTGGCACCAAAGTGTCGTTATTTTGCTTGATATGGTTATCCGGATATAGATGATATGGTAACGAGGTTTTCGCAAAATTGGCGTCGGAAAAAAATCCCGCCAATATGGGGCCGTATATGACATCTGTGCCGTAAATTCTTATAAAACAAGCTGACAGTTCATAAATTTTGTTTTCATAACTGTTTATATCAATCGGCAACAAATCGCTCTTTCCGAAGCCCAAATTGTGCCAAGATTAAAAAAAAAATAACCCGCAAAGTCCTATATACTGAAAATGGTACTTGTTAGTTATCCCGTCGACCAAATTACTGTCGCCAATTTGTAAGATAAAATGCCAATAATGGTTTGCCATAAATTAATTAATTTTAAGATTAAATGCCAATAATGGCCAATAAAACCAATATTTCGACGTTTTATTTGTATTTTTATAATGTTATACTAATTTATTTGTTTTTTCGTTATTTAAAATAAAAAATTGTGTCAGTTTGTAGAACTTGGCGAGTAGTTTGGAGATTTATATAATTTGGCGAAATTGGTCGACGGGATAATTAACAAGTACCCTGAAAAAATATCAATAAATCTTATATTTAAACCTTCATTTTTGATATGTTTCATTTTTTAAAGCCAGAACATAATTGTGCGAAATATTTTTTTTCGCCTTTATTTTACTGGAATTCGAAAAATATTTTATACAATTTTGCCAATAACACAGCATTTTAAAATTTTTACTATGCATTTGTTTATGGAGTATTACCAGGAGTATACACCAGGTGGCGTAACTTACGGGACAAAGTCAGCTAATAAGTTGGCAATTATCGGGGACATTTTCACCCATAGACTTTCTCCGGATCGTCAAGTCTGTTTTATGATAAGGGAGTCTTGGCTTAAGCATGGCCATAGCCTACTGTGATATATAACGGCCCGCGCATTTCGCCGAAAAAGTGAAGTCGGATCCAACTTCAAACCCTGAACCAAAACTTCACAACGTGCTCTTTGTTTACATTTATACCCTGCCCAGATAGAAGCTTGTTTCTCATCGTCGAGGTTTCAGAATCATTGATCGTATTTTCATGTAATAAATTAAATATTTATATTCTTCAATTTCCTTCGATTTAAAAGGCTATTTTACATAAATTGTAGCATTTTAGTGTTACACATACTTTTAAGATTAGCAAAATTATTTATTGTTTACCTTGATCGTTTGGTTCATTCATAAAAAATGCCGGTTCTGTTATTCTTTTTTGAATGTCCCGTATTTATATAAAAATAGCTTGGTTTCATATACACGTTTTAAAATTAAAAGGTACAGATCTCATATTCGCCCCATATCGGCGCGATTTTTTTCGGTTGCCAATTTGGCGAAAACATCAACAGCATAAACAACATAATCCAGGTTACCAAATCAAGCAAAATAACGACACTTTGGCGCAAGACCTAAACCTGTTTCACCTGTTGCCTATATGATATTGGCGACAGAAAAAATTCGCGCCAATATGGGGCGAATATGACATCTGTTCCAATTAAAATTTGATTTTTATCAAACTACAGTTCTCATAACTGACTTGAACCAGCTATTTTTGATTAATTTACTGTTACCGGTAAAATATTTGTTCTTAATATCGCCCGAACCAAGAAGAAGAAGAAAATAAAAAGTCCGATCTTCCTTAAACATCAAATATTCTTATTTTTAATCAGAGAAAGAAATGGTGATCACGGATTTAAATATCATTGCAATATTCTATGTTGTCTAAGTAATTTTGATTAAATCATGTAAGGGTATTTGTTACTTAAAAAATTACATTTATTAATTATTACAAGGAATTTTATGAGTATTTTAATATATTTAAAAAAATTTCCATCAGTTTTATTGTTTCAGCAGTGAAAATAGTAAATAAATGGTACTTAGTTATCCCGTCGACCAAAAGTCTATCGCCAAACTATAAGATTAAATGCCAATAATGCTTGATCGTAAATGTCACATTCACTTGACTGTAAGCAAGTTACACGTGTTTATGTCTTCAAGTGATTTTTATTTCGACGTTTTATTTGTATATTTATTAATGTTATACTAATTTATTTGTTCTTTCGTTATTCAAAATAAAAATTATGTCAATTTGCAAAATTTGGCGAGTGTTTTAGCGATTTATATAATTTGGCGAAATTGGTCGGCGGGATAACTAAGTTGTACCAAATAAATTTGTGACATTCATGTTTTAGACTAAGCATGTGTTTTTTTATTTATATATTTTTATGTGTGTTGGTTTAACAGTTTTAAAGAGAAACACATTATATTAGCCACTTAAATAAATAGAACTTTACATTTACATTGATATGGACAGTTTATAATAACCCTTAACAGCTGTATTCGAATTAGCTGTCATTTCTAAGCTTGATTGGAATGTCAGCAGAATTGTAAACGTAACCATGGTAACATGACGTAATTTTGGTGTTTGTTTACATATCTACCCTCCCCAGGTTGTTTAAGTTACGGTCAGAGTCAATTTTCAATTTTGGGCAGGGTATCAGAGTCCTCTGGCGAGCGACTTCATACATTAAATGCAAATCAGTCTGCCTGTAGTAGTATCTAAGTATGCCTTGAGCATGGCCTTTCTTCGTTAATATTAAAAAAACTGTCGTATACAAAAATATGGAAATCGGTGGTATTATAAAGAAAGATTTGATAAACACGCTGATGCAGACAGTTTTCAAATCGAAGAATTACTTTCAGAGATATTTAATGCTAAAGTTGGACAAAATCGTTCCATTAAAAAAGTTTTATTGGAGCAACTATACATGAGAATTTAATCATTTTTAGATCATTTTATAGGTTATAAGTTCCCGGTGTGCAGATTGCATTTATTTTTTTTTTATTTGACTATTTTTTGAGTTTTTATTTCTATTTTAAATTCAAATTTTCAGTATTTCGAGAGATATTTTTTACAAATTTAAAAAATGTTATTAATTTAAACTGTTGCCAACTGTATAAACAGCGCAAACAATAATGTTTACTTCAAATTAAAAATTTATTTACACGGGACTATTGTAAACAGAAAAAAAAATTAAAATTAGAATTAAATGATTGCATGTTAAAAGCAGGAAAATTGCGTCATAAGAAGCATATTTACACTGGAATTTCAAAAGAGAAACAAAATGTTAAAATAAAAAAATCATTACTATGCGTTAAAATCTGTAAATGGAGGAAATTACGTCATATTTAAAATGGCCAAAAAATATGGCAAAACAATTTAAATTAAAAAATATATCTGCGCCAGACATTTACTTGATATTATGAGATAATATTTTCAACTATTATCGTGAATTCGAAGACAGCGCAAATAACATTTCCTTCTAACAACAAAAGTATTTTCACGTGAATATTAATAAGAGAAATAAAACTTTGGTGTAAATTACGTCAGATTTAAAACAATACATTTAAAATGAATTATTTAAAAGAACTATCTTATAGCGCTGTTAAAAAATACCGGGAGACAATGACACTGTATACTTAATTCATTTTACATTAGCTTATTTTTGAGTGTTTAACTAATTTTTTTAATTAAATACGAAAACAGCCATTGTATCTTTTAACAGCAGCAGATATGGTCTTAAAAATCCCCAATCCAAGAAAAACGAATGGAAACCCGTTTACAGAGAGATCGCTACTGTTTTTGTTTTTTATTCAATATTTTTAAAGGCAATCAAATTATCGTGATTTTGGATTTTGGTGTTCCTGAACGGGGGTTGGCGAGCGTAGCTCGTAGGGGGCAGAGCCCCCTAGTATTGCTAAATTAAAAATTAGAAATTTACGTTTTTGAGTAGAAACTGAGTTATCTACTGTTTGAGAAAATATTGTTGAAACTGATTTTCGAGTATCTGGCAACACTTTTTTTTTTCGTGGTCATTTGTATTTATTTTGTGAAGAAATATCTGGTTTGATTCAAAATAGTTTATTTTGTACCTTTAAAATGACCTTTTGTTGGTATATTTAGTGTTAATTTTGTTCAACATCAGTTACACAAAATCAAAATAAATAATTGTTCCAATAGCGTGAAATCCATTATACCAAATGAAAGTCTATTTTTAAAATAAATCACAAAACAGAAAATAGAACAATGAATTAATTCCAAAAAAGTTTATTTGAATAACTTTGCTAATCGAGTTATTAAAAAAATGAAGAAAATTTGCTCAGATAAATTTACATTTCTTTCAGCTGTAACATTTAAAAATATATATATTCACGTAATTTCTGAAAGTTTTCACTTAATTTAATTGCTTAAAAATTAATTGTGTCAGAAAAAACTATTTATTTTACAAAAACGTAATTTGAAAATGCTTTGGAAATAGCATTAGAGTTTTTCTGAACGATCTCATTTAAAAGATTTTATTGGTGATCGTCATGCCGTTTCTTTGCTGTTACTGTCTTTCTTTTGATGAAAATAAAACTTAAAACTTATTACGAAATTATTTGCTTATATTTTTTTTTTTGTTCCACAAAAACTGTCTCTTTTAAGAGTTCCCCATTTCTTTTTGTTGTTGTTGTTGTTCTTCATCTTCTTCTTATTGCTTAACATAATGGCTTAACACAATGTGTAATCCTGTTAACAGCATAACTTAATTACCAGCCACAAATGCAATTATTTAGTGCTTAGGAAAATAATTATGTAAAAATATTATTTCGAATAATATGTTAGTACATGTAAACATTACAAAATAAAAATAGTTCAAGCATCGTGCATAAAATGTAGTTAAATTATTTAAAAATAATAATAATAATAATTTATTTCAGACCCGAAACTTTTTAAGCTATCCTTTTGGCTGATGATAATGAGCAACTATAGTTTGTAGTATCTAGAAAATGCTTGCGAGGCTCCCAGCAGGACCGTTTTTTTAATTCCACTTTTTTTATACAAAGATCTGCGTTTCGATTTAGGCTATCTATTTGGCTGATAATGTGCAACTATAATTTTTAGCATCTAGAAAATGCTCACAGGGATCCCAATAGCTCCACTTTTTTAATTCTACTTTTTTCATACCAAGTTCTTCGTTTTGATTTAGACAGACTATCCTTTTGGCTGATAATAAGCAAATGTAGTTTTTAGCATCTAGAAAATGCCCACTGGACTCCCAATAGCTCCATTTTTATATCATGTTTTTATACAAAGTTGTTCGTTTTGATTTAGGCTATCCTTTTGGCTGATAATGAGCAACTACAGTTTTTAGCATCTAGAAAATGCTCACAGGCCTCACAATAGCTCCATTTTTTAATACCACTTTTTTTTTCATACAAAGTTCTTAGTTTTGGTTTAGGCTATCTTTTTAGCTGATAATGAGAAACTATAGTTTTTTGCATCTAGAAAATGCTCACAGTGCTCCCAATAGATACACTTTTTTAACACCGCTTTTTCATATACAAAATTATTTATTTAATATTTTTCTTCAAAATTAAATAGAATCTTCCCCGAAGCTTATATTCTATTGCAAATATTGTAGAAACTTACTAGAGATGAGACAAGCTCGATTTTAAAGTAAAAATTTTATTTATTTACAAATTGGAATAAAAACTTATTTTAGAAACAAGAATGTTTCTTAAAGTGATTTACAATCCTTTAAGGGGATAAAGGTAAAATCATTTTTTACTTTTTGTAAATTTCACTTTAAATATTATTTAACGGTACATTATGTGCATTCTGACATACATTTATCACAAAAAAAATTGAAAAACAAAAGGAATTTTTTAGATGTTACTGATAACTTTTCAAAATGCCCCAAGCACATTCTATCTCAATAAAAATTCCCAATATTTTTTATACAAGTTTGGTTTATATATATAAATAAAACTGTGCATCGAATTTTATATATTTAAACATAAAGGTAAAAAAAAAAAAAAAAAAAAAAAAAAAATATTTTCTAACATTTTTTGATACGTCTAGATTAATTTTGTACTTTATGTATCTGAAATATATAAAAGAAATCTTTAAATGCGATTTCTGAAAATCGGTTTTCCCGTTATTTCCATATTGGATAAACTTCATTACACATAAAATGTTTTAAACCTATTTCAGTGAATATTTCTCAAATTGCTTTCCATATTACTCACTGTGCTCTGAACTGGAATCTAAGCTCTATATGATAATGTTATTGTTTTACAGGTACTCGATTATGAAAAAAGGGTAATTTTTAAAAAAAATGTATAGTTTTTTTTTTACATATTTTCGAATATTTAAGTTCATTTTGAAGATAATGTAAAAATTCTAGTTCAGTGCACAGGTAAGTGTAATAGTAATATGTAGTACAAAGGAAATTGAAATAGATTGAGTTGAATTGTGTATGCGCTGCTTGGCGTAGTAAACATGAAATTTCGCTAAAAAAATGCAAAAAAAAAAACTTTTTGAAAGATTATGAAGATATTGCTAGGATTGTATGTTTGTTCATTATTCCGTATTACAAGTGAATTACAAATTTGTGTATTTATTCAATATTGTACATTTTTTAAGCGCTCCGAACGTAGGCAGATTATATACCTTAAACGTTTGCCAACTAACAAGAAGTGTAAGAAGCCGGTAACCCTTTGCCTACGTTCTTACACGTTAATAATAAAATCAATTACAGTGAATATTTTTTGATAATTATATAAAAAAGAGAGATGCATGATCATTTTTATATGCTGATCCTGTGGTTGAATGGCTTTGTCTTGTAAAGAATCACACTATGTGTATAAAAAGCCCCAATGAATATCTGTATTAGGAAAATAATAATGCCTCTCGGTTTAATTATAAAGAAATATTTTTAATTTTTATTTAAACTGAAAATCTTTTTCTCAATTTCCAATGTCCCCAAACCAGAAAACTAAACAGTAAATTTCGTCAGAAAATGCATTCTGGCGATTTTCCAAAATACGTGCTTGCCAGATTGAATAGATTAATAATTATTGAGGCCAACTCATTTTTTAATCCTTTCTAAGTAGTTGAAAAGTGTTTATGAATTCGCTTGTCGGTCTGTCTGTCTATTCTATAACTCGCTTAAATATACTTGGATTGGCGTGTAATTTTTGTTATGTTAATGAGGTCAACTATAGAATATTCGCTTTGAAAATGAATCGTGTATCATTTACAATTCGTTTCCAGAGACGCATAAAAGAATTCCCTTGCATAATGGTCTATGGGGGGAAACGTTTGTTGGGCATTTTATTTAAATTGCTTACTTACAAATAAATATCTCTTTTCAACGTATAAAAAATGATTCTTAAAAATTCTTAATAATATTCTCCTAGTGATTATCATAAACTATGCCTGATGTATGATTTTTCGTTCTAGTTTCATATTCAGAAGGAGTTGTTCATTTTTTGGTAACCCTGTCATAAACAAAATGTCCTTATCTTGTTCCGTTTATTGTATTCCAATGAAAAAATCAAACATCTATTAGACGAATTTAATAGTATAACACATTACATATAAATAAATAACAATTAATAGACATGTTATAAAGACACAAAAAATGTTTATTGAGCAATATGTATATAGTCGAGATGAGTTCGGGCTCACTTTTCCGAGTCCGGGCCCGCCCGAGCCCGACGATTTTAAATCCGAGCCCGAAGCATTGTTTGTATACAATACAAAACAAAAGCGTAATATTTAAAAATTGTTTTAAATGTGATATCTCATTTTTTTAACAACTTCTCACATGAAAATAACTGCTCATCCCCAGCACATGATTAATTTTCTGAAATTTGCATTCAATCTTACCGAGTTTAGTCTTGTCAAGAGGAGTTTAGTATAAAATAAAAATATACTTCCTTAACCCTTTCCGGCACATACAATTTTTGCTGTAAAATGATGAAATGATTGACTGATACTGGAATTAACAAATGACTTTTTTAGATATTAAAAACATGTTACTTTACATGTTCCTTACAAAAGCAAAATTGTACTAAAATATTCTTGGTGCCGTTCTTAAGGGGGCTCAGGGCTTGATCGATACCGAAAAACATGTAAACAGGGCTCTCGCTTCGAATCCATATAAAAACAGAAGTATTCAATGTAACTCATTTAAACTTCCTGATATTTTTAAGGTACGTTTGTAGTCTTATAAAATTATAAAATGAAGTACTTCAATGTAATAAAAGAAAAAATACGGCAAAATCTATATAACACAAATTGCGAGAAAAAAATTAGGCGTCATATCACCATCCGTATTATATCTGAACGTTGAATTGACATAAGAACCTAATTTTTGCTTTAAAATGATCAGGAAACTTTACTCTATAGAATGAATTAAGGATATAACTATCACTCAAAGGAAACCTTATTAAAAAAAATCTCAAATTTGAAAATTTAAAAAACCCTAAAAAATACAAGTTTTTTTCCCTTATAAATACTCAAAATATTAACCTATCTAAAATATATTAATTCATTCTATAGATAATGATGTTATATGCATGCAAAAAAAAAGTTAAGCCATTCCAGCAAATAGTTTTTTTTTTTTTTAATCTTACGGATAGTCGTCAAAAATCAAGTTTTGAGAAAACGCGACTTAAAGTTGCAATTAAATGGGTGCGGCTATGAAAGTGATTGTTACATAAATGCTTATAACTCTGTTAAAAATGCAAATATTTTTATGCGGTTTTTTGCACTGTGTTCAGAAATACTTGAATAATCAAAATAGATACTAAAAAAAAATCAATTTTTTGAAAAGTTTTCAAGCCCTGAGCCCCCTTAAACGTATCCCTGGGGGGGGGGGGGGGTTACAGCTCAATTTTAGCCGACATGTACCTAGATATATATAAAAATAAAAGTGAATTACATAAAGACATAATCAGTTTCAGATATATAGACAATATTTTGATTATTGAGCTGAATGGAATGAAGACTAGCCATAATTTTAACTATTATCCAAAAAATTTAGAATTGAAACTTTCCGGTATTCACAATAGTTATAATACAAATTATTTGGATGTAAATCTAAAATTAGAAAACAGAAATTTTATTACATCGGTTTATGATAAAAAAGAAAACTTTAAAAAAATTACAATATTGAATTTCAAATCAAATGTCCATATATCGTCGCTACCGTGTCAAACTATCCAATGTGAAAAAATGCATTTTTCATATTTTATGCCATTTTGTTGTATTGTGCATGATACGTACTAATTAAAATCGGCACGTCTCTAGCTTGCTTAGAAACTTAGATAATGACTATTTCAAAGTATCCAATATGCACTTTTTTCTAAAATTTACAATGTCAAACTATCCAATATGGCATATTCGATCCTTTGCCGCAAATGTTTGGATATTTTTATTTTTCTAAGTATTCGTACCATGTCAAACTATCCAATATAGGAATAGTTTTTTTATTCAGGAAGACAAGAACTGTTTTATTTATGGATTGAAATTTAACGCGATTGACATATGTTTTTGACATTTACTATAGCATATGTTTTTTCCTGTTAATGAAATGTGAGAATTTTAAGTTGATTTGACACTCAAAAGAATCCAGTTACATTACACTCAATAGGAAAAAAAGAGAAATGTCTTTTAATGGTGTTACGATAGTTAAAACATAATGAAATTAATATGGATTTATCATGTGTATTAAAATATGTTTTGTGTAAAATATGATGTACAAGCCATTTATTATTATTTACAGGTTCATACAAGAGAATTTTGTTGTATAATGGTTTA
The DNA here is from genome assembly GCA_963932465.1 of Maratus speciosus. Classification (NCBI taxonomy): domain Eukaryota; kingdom Metazoa; phylum Arthropoda; class Arachnida; order Araneae; family Salticidae; genus Maratus; species Maratus speciosus. The sequence continues at coordinate 355,609,251 of OZ010799.1, read as the reverse complement.
CAGTAAAAAACAAAAATGTGAAATTGACATCCATAATCGATTTACATAACAAGTTGCTTACTCTAGAATATGACATGCATGATAGTTATCGTTAATTTACAGGGACACACAAAAAATTCGGTTACACTGCTGATAGCTTGGTTTGCTAGTTTGGTTGATAGCTTGCTTACAAAAGAATTTGTAAGCATTACTTTGTATGGATGTGAATTTCTTAAAGGAGGTTTTTAATTGAGTTTTGAAATTTCGGTCTTTCCTTTCTTTTTAATATACTAAAATTTGTTAGTAGAAATTCCTAATATGCAGGACTACGCAAAGAACTGAAAACCATTGCCGGTTGACTGGTAATTTCTGGAAGTGTGTTTATAACAATTTTTTGCCTGAATTAAATTGTACCATGTTACGTAACATGTATCAAAATCTGTAGATAATATACAGGGCTTACAAGAAGTTCGAGTATATTTCTGTTTATTGCAGAAAATCGCTGAAGGTTGAAAGTGTAAATTTCGTTACGAGTTTTCTAATTAAACTAAATTTTTGCATACTGTCTAGATTATATACAAATCTATAGATCATTTACAGGGCTTCACAAACTGATTCGAGTACTTTTTCTGTCTATGGACGGTAATTAATTTTTAGTGAATTCTTTTGAACAGCCTTGTATACGAGGTATAGAATTTTTATACAACATGCAAGAAAATGGTTAAATTTAAAAGCGCATACCGAAATTCAAAAACGTACTTCCAGCAATTATTGCTCAAAGACAATACTATAACCCATTTCTTTTGTGTATCTCTGTAAATGATAAACAAATGATATGAATACGTGCCCTGTCCTGTCGTAATATTCCTGTAATGAAATTCAGTGATTTATTATATAAGTTTTAATACATTTGAAATAACGTAATGTCATTAAAATACTTTTCAAACGATTTTTCCCCTTATATCATAATATAATGTAAATCATTTGAGTGCGGCTGTAAACGAACTATTAATGTTACACACTTCATATGCAATACCGAATATGCCATTGTAAGCACCATTAACATTCTTCAATTGCATGAAAATCCGAGTATATTTGCATGAATTAGAGCGTGGAAAGTCAAACTGAATTCACAAACACTTTTCAACCTTGTTGAAAAGTGTTAAAAACTGTAGTAGGTTGAAAATTCACATTCAGTTATTTCTACTAATAGATTAGCATAACTGAATTCTTTTGTACGACGCAGTATATTACCTACAGATCTTTATAGATGCCAAAAATAAGTTAAAAATTTAATTCAAGCTAAAAGACGCTTAAAACTACTAAAATGATACTTTCAATAATTACCATCCATAATTGTCCATGTTTCTAGTTTTTTGCGTGGCCCTGTATCTGATTTTACTTATATTCCACAAACATTTCATATACTGACTATAGTTAAGTTTTGAAATGCATAACACAATTAAAAACTACTTTTAAGCAGTTCAGAATCATACTTAGTAATGCTAACGAATTATTTTAGGTAGTCCTGTATCCAATCTATAGAATTTATACATACCACGTAGTATTCACATACTTTTAAAACGTATACCATAATATAAACACATTTCGGGCAATTACCGTTAATAGCAGCACTTTAACCGAAATATTTTGTGTGTCCCTGTAAATAAACAATATCTATTGTACACGTCATATTCTAACGTAGGCATGTTGCTGGACACTTCAATAATGTATATAAATGTTATTATGTTTGAAATAGTGTAACATAATTAAAGTCAATCACAAACGTTTCTTTACCCATTAAGCGTAATGTAACGAGATTCTTTTGAGTGTCCCTGTAAATCGCCTATATATGCTACGCGCTTCGTTTTTAGTACCGGACATGCCATTCTGAACTTCAAAAACATAAATAAATTATATGACAATCCGAGTATATTTACAAGAGTTAGAATACGGTTATATGAGAGAAAAGTAAACTAAAAGTCCTAAAAACTTTTTAACGATCAAAAAAATCTTGAATAAGGGGATTACCTCTTTATCATTCCCCACGTTCGGGAGAACATTTGCAATTATTGTATTAAAAGGGCCTATTATGATTTTCTCCATTTTTTGTCATTTGTTCTAACTTTTTTTAATGGAGGATTAAGTAAATCAAAGATTTGTATTCGAAAATAGTGGTAGAAAGCGGCCAATGAGTTTCTTAGAATAAATAGCGCGAAGACTACTATTTATAATTAAGTGTATGAAGCGCCTGTTGTTGCCCACCCCAGTATTTGAGATATTTTTGTTTTCCTATGTTTTATAAAATTAACAGAATGTTTAAAAATAAGCTATCTTCTTAATTAATTCACTGTATATTAGTTATTAAAATTATTAAAGAAAATTATTAAGAGTTTTATATTGAATATGTAAATATCAAAATTTTTACGTATTAAACTATTGAATAATACATTTGCTACTATGAAACGGCGAATCTGGGAAAAGTATAAAAATTTTACAAGTTAAACTATCCAATATGGCATATTCGCTACTATGGAATAGCGAACCTGAGAAAAGCACAAACGTTTTACAAGTCAAACTATCCAATGTGGCATATTGGATAGTTTGAAGCTGAAAAAGTTCAACGAAGTTGAAAAAGTACAAATAAGCATACCATATCAAACTATCCAATGTGATTTTTTGGCGAGTAAAATTATTAAAATGATTTATCTCCCTAGCATGCTTAAATAGGATATAAAACAGCACCCGAAAATTATAATAATTGTTTACTGATGCTTGGCGCTGATTTTGAATCTATAATTAAAACAGTTTTTTCGCCCTCCTGAAAAGTGTCTATTTTCACATTGGATAGTTTGACATGGTACCGACGATATCGGTATTCAGAAATATTTATATTAACGATTTAAACGGATTAAACCGATTGACATCAGATAGAGACATTTTGAAAGAGGATATGCTTAAATGGTACGTCATTGCTGTGAGACAGGGTTATCCTGCGAGTCTGGTTAAAAATATGACGTATAATTATGTAATGAACTTTCAGGAACAGAAGTGAACTGATGGTTTTATTCGAAGCGTGTGGTTTACGAAAAGTAGTGGAAACAGATCGCTTTTGAAATTGATTGATTTCGGTCGGTCTGTTTCATTTTGTTTAATCTTGTTTCTTTCGTTTTTTTCTGTATGGTCTTGACAGGTAACTTTGGGGAACGTTGCATGCTTAAAAACTGTTTTATGTCTGAGCCCCCTTAAGTTTGGAATTAAAATTATCCCGGCCTGGACACGCTGCGTCGGAAAGGGTTAAAAGGATTCTCGTATTTTTCCTCCACAAAAAGTAAATTTGATGGACACATTATCGAAGTGCGTTTTATGAATAAATGAATGAAATATGAAGAAATTACCATTTACGTAACAGAGAATTGAACAATGTTTTTCTATTTCCAATAAAAAGTGTACATCTTAAATTATAATCGATTTCTTCCTCAAAAAAATAAATAAAATAAACTCTTTGGCAGAAATTCTTATGCATTTTCTTTCATTTTCATTAGTTATTATCCACCTGAAACTTACGTATTATCCAAGCATTTCATTGGCTGTTCGGGAAAAGGCTTTTCCATCGTCAGATTTCCAAGAAATCTGACTACCAATTTTAAATGAAATTTCATTCTTAAACTTCTAAACATCCGACAATATTACTTTTTACACCGTCGGATAGAGAAAAAAATTTACTTTTAAATGCAATTTGTTTGAAAGCTGTATCTTAATTTGTTTCTGAGTTATTATTATTATTTTTTTTTTTTTTGTAGTTTTTATGACTTTTTTGTCTTAGTGGCAACAGAAGATATCCATCTCTGTTGAATGTAAAGGGAAATACAGATTACTGTATAGACCAATCAGAAAACGAATAAAATGCGGATTAAACCAATAAAAACTTTCAGATATGCTTTTGATTTTCTACCCTGACGAGAACAATAACCATTTTTCCAAATGGTAAAAAAAAAAAAAAAAAAAAAAAAAAAAAAAATTATTCGTAATTCTCGTGTCTTTGAAAATCAGTTTAAATTAAAAATTTAACACCGTTATCTGAAAGATCCCATGCCTGTATAGGAAAAAAGGAAACACTGCTTGATTGCTCTCTATCGGAATAATAATATAGCCAATTATATCTACTTACCAATGGAAGCCGTGTTGAATTCAGACACTTTTCTTCGGGAGGGATTTCTGTGGCTCCGGGGGGGGGGGGGGACATTATAGAGTTCCGGAGGGGAAATTGCACTTTTTGACCATTGAAAACACAAAATCTCAAATCTTCCGGGGGGGAGGGGAAATCTCATTGCTCTGGGAGGCGGGAATGTCCCCCCGGGCCACCCCCTGAAATCAACACTGAATGGAAGTGACTTCGTGAATGAGAAGAGCAGAGCCACAGCATGAGCAGAGTTCATGATGAAAAATGGGCAGGATCACTAACGTTATTTTCATGTAAAAAGCGATCATAACTCGCACACAATAGAAGACAAAAAAAAAAAATGCAAACCTTAAGCTAATGCCGGTTGACTAAAAACAAAAGAAAATGTTCATATTGTGTTAAATCTGTAAAAAAAATAATAAATAACCGTTCCAATTAAAAAATATCCAATGGCAACATATTCAGATTGGCGCCATATCAACAGGTCATAGCCGTCAATGGCAGACATTCTGCAAATATCACAAATTTTCTTTTAAAATAGCATTCTAATACCAAAGAAATTAAAAAGCACGATTTCCATCTGCACTTAATTATGATCTAAAGAGCTTTACAATGACCTAAAATGGAAAAAGTAAATTTTAAAAAATAAAGAATTATTTTTATTTTTTCTATACGAGAATAAATAAGATTGTCAGTTACAGTAAAACTGAGCCCCTCTCTAGTACTTACTATAATAAAATTCAGGGAGTGTCTTGAACTCGTAATCTGATAGTGGATTTCAGGAACGGGAAAAAAAGATATAATATAAAACAGTTTTAAGAAAGAAAATGACTGAAAATCTAATTATAAAAAATATAAATAACAATAATAATATGAATATTTCATTCTAGATTTCAAATGTATTTCACAACAGATGTTTTAGAACTTTCTTTGCTCCATTTAAAAATCTAAATCTTTTTTGAAAGGCACCGAATAAATATCGAAAGGTTTTAAAATAAAAAGGTATAGCTTATTTTCTTAACTTATAGTTACCAAAGTTATTTAGATGTTTTCAAATTTTATTTTCAATTAATAAAATTAAATATTTCTAAATAACGTCGAAAATTTTTCAAAATTAACAAGAAAAATTACTTTATAAAGCACTTTTAATGACACCCGGTATGTTTCTACGAATAATGTTAAGTATTATTCTTTAAATATAAGTGATGTTCAAAAAACGGACCTAGTAGGAGTCCTGTATTTTGACAATTTCTTGTGATTAAATCATTTAAGCGTTAAAAAAAAAAACTTTTAAAATAATTTTTATTAGGTTTTGTCAGGAAATAAATCTTTTTTAATACTTTTTTATGTATAGAAAGCACTAAGAAATTCATTAAATATAGCTTATCAAGAAAATAGATTATTAGAATTTTACAAAAACTATCTTATTCAATAAATATTCTTTTTTAAATAACATTAAGAAATACGTCCAAAATCAATCAACAGTAAAATGTACTGTAGATATTAATTATTGAAATGTGATATGCATTACCTATAATTTTCTGAATATTTATTAAGTTTTAAGTAATTATACTAGTATATATTTTAAGTTTTACATACATATTTAATAAAAGATACATGTTAAAAAGAAGACAGCTAAAGCCCGTATTTGACCTGTGCAATAATGTTTTTTTTTCTTTTCTGTTAATCCCTTGAAGAGCAGTGATGCCGTCACGTACTGGTGTCATTAAATTATTTCAACATTTTACGAGTACAAGTACCTTGCCCTTGAAAGGGTTAAAGCATAGGATCATCAACATAATTTACTAAAGGATAATCGTACGACCTCCAAAAAGCGGTATGGATTTTTTACCAGCTTACAGGAAATGGATTAAATATTGTGTGACGTAGTCGATGTAGAAAAGAAAGTAAGGGCAATTTCCTTAACTCTACTTAAAATTTTACTAGTCCGGGAACCGATGACATTGAAAGCCCCGTCATCGCAGAATTGAAAAATTTCGTAAATCGATAGTAAAAAGTCCTTCCGGCCAGTGCCGGGAGGAAGAGGTAGCTTTCATATTCCTTATTTTTAAAGAGCCAGCTTATACTATTCAAACACACTAAGCTCAAATTGGTGAAACCTGATTATAGAAGATTAAATTCTAATTTTTGTCAATACTGAATGTGAATGAGAATTTCGCGAAATTAGTCAGCAGTATCCAAACTGGTTTTATTTAAAGTGACTTATATTTGGTCGCCAAATTCGGCGATATCTTGAAGCGCCTGCCATTTTAAAACAACATGATGGGTCAAGCTAACCAATGAACTTAGTCGAGACCTTAGTAATTCCTGTGCACATGCTCACTGACATTGGAATCGGTTGATATATACGAGTTCTGTCGCAGGCAAAAAATCAGATTTTTCACATTAGAAATTCAAAGGGCTATATTTTAACCATTTTTAAAGATAAAGACAAAACAAAAAATGCTCCGGAATACTTGTATCAAGGTTTCACTTAAGAAAGAAATCTTTTTCAGTTTCTAATTTTGTGTACCTCATTTTAAATTTAAATAAAAAAAATTAATGGCTGCCGTTTTTAAACAAGATGCGGATGAAGCTGGCCAGCTAACTTGGTCGAGACATTGAAATATACTATGCACATGCCTTCTCACATCCTAATCGGTTCATAAAAAGTCCTTCCGGCCAGTGCCGGGAGGAAGAGGTAGCTTTCATATTCCTTATTTTAAAAAAGCCAACTTATATTATTCAAACACACGAAGCTCAATTAAGTGGAAACCGAATGTATGAGATTCAATACTAATTTTTATCAATACTAAATCATTATAAATGAGACTTTCGCGAAATTAGTCAGATTTATCCAAGCTGCTTTTATTTAAAGTAACTTATATTTGGCTGCCAAATTCGGCGATTTCTTAAAATGCCTGCCATTTTAAGACAACATGGTGGATGAGGCTAACCAGTGAACTTGGTCGAGACCTTAGTAATTCCTGTGCACATGCTCAGTCACATCAGAATCGGTTGATATATACGAGTGCTGTCGCAGGCAAAAAATCAGATTTTTCAAAATGTCACCCACGTTAGAAATTGAAACTGCTATATCTGAGCCATTTTTTAAGATAAAGACAAACTAAAAATGCTCCTGAATCCTTATATCGAGGTCAAATACTTAAGAAAGAAACCTTTTTCAATTTCTAATTTTTTTGCACCTCACTTTAAATATATATATTTTTTAATTTAATGGCCGCCATTATGAAACAAGATGGCTGATGAAGCTGGCAAGCGAAAATGGTCGAGATATTGATGTATACTATCCACATGCCTTCTTCCATGGAAATAGGCGAATACGTGTGGTATCGCGAGACAAATACAAGATCGTTTCAAAGTGTTAGCCATGATAGAAATTCAAAGTGCTATAATTCAACTACTTTTTAAGATCAAATTTTCAGAAACAAAAACTGCTTCAGAATCTTTGTATCAAGGCCAAACACATAAAAAAAATCTTTTTCATTTTCCAATTTTTTAATACCTCATTTTAAATTTTAAATTACATTTTTTTAAAAAATGGCAACCCTTTTGAAACAAGATGGCGAATGAAGCTGGCCAACGAACTCGGTCGAGACATTGGTATGTACTATGTACAGACCAAGTTACATTCAAATCGGTTCACAAATACGCCTGTTATCGCGTGACAAAAATCAGGTCGTTTTAAAATGTCAGCCACAATAGAAATTCAAAATGTTATAACTCAGCCATTTTTTTAGATATAGACGAAACAAAACCTGTTCCGGAATCTTTGAATTAAGGTCAAACACATACGAAAAAACTCTTTTTCATTTTCCAATTTTTTGGTATCTCATTTTAAATTTAATTTTTTTTAATTTTTTTAAATGGCCGCCATTTTGAAACGAGATGGCGGATGAAGCTGGCCAACGAACTCGGTTGAGTTATTTGTATGTACTATGTACACACCAAGGTACATGCAAATCGGTTCATAAATACGTCTGTTATCACGTGGCAAAAATCAGGGCGTTTCAAAATGTCAGCCACACTAGAAATTCAAAATGCTATAACTCAGCCATTTTTTAAGATATAGACGAAACAAAAGCTGCTCCAGAATCTTTTTATCGAGGTCAAATACATAAGAAAAAAATATTTTTTCAATTTTCAATTTTTCGGTACCACATTTCAAATTTAAATTTTTCTTAAAATTTTAAATGGCCGCCATTTTTAAACAAAATGGCGGATGAAGCTGGCCAACGAACTCGGTCGAGACATTGGTCTGTACTATGTATAAACGAAGTTACATCCAAAACGGTTCATAAATACGCCTTTTATCGCGTGGCAAATTTCAGGACGTTTCAAAATGCCTGCTTCGCTAGAAATTCAAAATGCTATAACTCAGCCATTTTTTAAGATATAGACGAAACAAAAACTGCTACGGATTCTTTGTATAAAGGTCAAATACATAAAAAATAAATATTTTTCCATTTTCAATTTTTTGGTGCCACATTTCAAATTTTAAAATTTTTTAAAATTTTTAAATGGCCGCCATTTTGAAACAAAATGGCGGATGAAGCTGGCCAACGAACTCGGTCGAGACATTGGTATGTACTATGTACACACCGAATTACATCCAAATCGGTTCATAAATACGAGAGTTACAGTGTGACATAGGTCAGATATATATATATATATATATATATATTGATATATATATATATATATATATATCAATTTTGAACGGAGGGTGGTTTCGGGGTCTGGGGGTCATGATCGATGAAAATATACCAAAATTTTTTGAAATCGCTTTCCTCCGAACGGCTGCAATAGGTAGCTTTTTGTAAAGAAAGCTACCTAATACGCGTGTTATCGCATGACAAAAATCAAATCTTTTCAAAATGTCAGCCATGCTGGAAATTCAAAGTGCTATAACTCAGCCATTTTTTAAGATATAGGCAAAACAAAAAATGCTCCAATATCTTTGTATCAAGGTCAAAGACATAAGAACAAAATGTTTTTCAATTTCTAATTTTTTTTGTACCTCATTTTACAATTTAAAATATTTAAACGCCCTCCATTTTGAAACAAGATGGCGGATGAAGTTTGCCAACGAACTCGGTCGAGTCATTGGTATGTACTATGTACGCACCAAGTTACATTCAAATCGGTTCATAAATACGCCTGTTATCGCATGACAAAAATCAGATCGTTTCAAAATGTTAGCAACATTAGAAATTCAAAAGTGCTATAACTCAGCCATTTTTTTAAGATATAGACGAAACAAACATTTGCTCCGGAATCTTTGTATCAAGATCAAACACATAAGAAAAGAATCTTTTTCAATTTCTAATTTTTTTGTACCTTATTTAAAATTTAAAATTTAAAAAAATTGTTTAATGTCCGACATTTTGAAACAAAATGGCACATGAAGCTGGCCAACGAACTCGATCGATACATTGGTATGTACTATGTAGACACCAAGTTACATCTAAATCTGTTTATAAATACGAGAGTCACAGTGTGACAAAGATCAGATAGATATATATGGGTCAATATCTGATGATTGGACAATTTACGTCCACTGCCAATAATATTCCATTAATTATACTAAAACCAAAAATTGAAAAATGTAATATATTGTAACATTTGTTATAATAATTACCAATGATAAATGGGCATATGATGAAGGATAAATAATTAGTTTTAAGTTTTAAACAAACGAAATCATCATTTCAGTCCCTGTCCCGAGGTACAAATATCCAATATTAAATGTATGCTGTAAAATTTTTTATAAATATTTTTAACTTTTGCTATTACATATTTATACCTATATATATACAATATGGGAAAATATAATGCTCCTTTACTCGTATAGATTGTATAGTAAAATACTGTAGAAAATATATTTGTCGCTGAGGTTGACCATCATCTCAGTCCCTCTAACCACACATTTAGGTTAACAGATACTAGGTGGCGCTGGCAGAATTATTTCCATTGCAACAGCAACTTTAGCTCAACTATCCACCATGGATAAAAGTAAGTTGTTCTTCTCATTGTTTCATTTTTAGAAATATTTAGTTTTTGTTCTGAAAAGGGATGAGTATTTTTTTATAGCATCATTCATGTCCCCTATTTATTTTTTTATCTATAAAAAAAATTTATTGCAACTTTATTTTCGTAATATACAAATGTCACATGGAATATTTAATCATTTACATGTGTTCAAAAGGATTCAATAAAATGGCTGTGCAGCTTTTAAGACAATAACATCACCTCAGTCCCTATTATTAGACACTGATTATGGTGTTAACTCGACACTTTCTTTCATAAAAGTTTATCCTACGCATAAAATATACATTCTTGATCTCAAAACACTACAGCATTCAATTGACAAAACATGTATCATAGTACATAATTGTATTTGGAAGTTGGTACATGAATTCAAAAAAATAAAAATTTTGGAGTCAAATTGTCCAGTTTTCAGATATTGACCCATATATATATATATATATATATATATCAACATTTGAACGGAGGGTGGTTTAGGGTCTGGGGGTCATGATCGGTAAAAATATACCAAGATTTTTCGGAATCGTTTTCCTCCGAACGGCTGCAATAGGTAGCTTTTTGTAATGAAAGCTACCTAAAAGTCATACGAACAAAATAAGCTACGTATGATTAGGTTTGACAAGCCGAAAATATGTTAAGTAAATTATTATTAAAAAACTGTGATGATATACCATTTTAACAAAATGCAGACAATTGGCCAGCGCCAAGACGCGAAATAAGGTAGCCACCGGTAAAAATTCCAAGTAAAATAAATGTGACATTTTATCATCGGCCGTTTCCATAAAATAGGTATGACAGATTTTTCCGGCAGAATAAAGTTTGTCACACCAAGTTTTTCTAAAAGAGCACAAAATTTTCTTTAAAATGCTCTAAGAGGGATCAATATCCGCTATGACGATAAAACATGATAGATTTTTAATAATAATTAATTAATTAACATATTTTCAGCTTGTAAAAACTAGTCATAGATATAATTTTCCGTTCCTATGAATTTCTGCTGTCGATTTACATAAAATCTTTTCACGATCACGGGGCTTTTGATGTCATCGGCTCCCAGACTATACCTATTACCTAGTTGTTTACAATAATTTTCTATAATACAGGATATTTCAGTTTAATCTTTACAAACTTTTGGAGGTGGTTGAGAACGCTAGAACAAATAATTTTTCCATAAGAAACAACGATCGCAATCTACTCATTCAGTCAAAATTATAGGGTGTTTCACTTCAATCTCATCGCGGAATTTTTGCTATAACTTCATCAACAAGGAGGATACTTTAATGGTATTTACAACGGAATTAACCTTTTGTGTGCAAAATGCGATGAAACCGGGAAAAATGCTCGCACAGCACAGTATTCGGTCGGTGCACCGTATGTAATCAACTGTATTGTAAAAAGTGGATCATCTAATTTAGCACTGATTGGATGAAGATGGTGGTTATTTTAATCACATCTCGTGATATTGTCTCATTTAAGGTGGTGGAAGAAGCCACATCTAATGAGTGCGAAATTAGACGATACAGAGTTTATATATTTTTTAACTGAACTTTGAAAAAGAAAATAGCTTGACTAAATATCTGTCTTGAAAAACAATCTTATTTTTTCTGCATTAGCATGTTGTCCAGCCTGTTTTAAAAATTTATTTGACGAAGAAGTAGAAAGTGTTCATATACAGAAATTCCACGAACATTTTAGAATCCTGTATCTCTTCTTATAATAAACTTACAAAATTATTTTTGGTCTGTAATTAAAGTGCTCGGTTATAAAGTTCTTCTACTTTTCATTTTAAACTGCAATGTTTGGTTCTTTTGATATTTGATATTTTAATCTAGAATGTTTGACGGAATTATTACGAAGAAGTTCGTTGGAGTATTATAAGCAGAAAACGGTCTGTCTGATACGTGCTTTTCAGCGTTTGTTAGTTTGGCGGACGTTTTTAAAAGTTTTTTTCTTTTTCAGTTTGGCAGTGCAGCATGACAACCATGCTGCTTTATTAAACAGTCTTCAAACGGTAATATATCACTGACCTAACAAATGAAGACCATAAATTTTATAACAATAATGAAATCTTATTTAAATTGATTTTTCTCAAAATCGACATTTTTGTACTTGCACGCACGACAACTCCAAATGTATTAAAGGTGATGATTCGAAACTTTAATCTATCTTTACTACATCATTCTTCAAACTGAACTAAAATCTAAGAAATTTACAAAAATTATTGAATGTATGGGTATTCGAGTGACAAAACTTATCAAAATTTTCATATTTTTATTTTGAAAATCAAAAAACTTTAGAATTTTTTTGTTTATTTATTAGATTTTAGTCCATTTTATTTTTGTAATACTCTTAAACTTATATTAAAAGTTTAAAAGTTCTAGAGGGTATAGATATTTTTAATCATACACGCAAGCTATATACATTATCATAAATTTTAAAAAACGTACATTAAGGAATAATTATTATCAATTCATTATACAATGTTTAATGCAAATTACATATTATATTGCATGAAGAACATATTATAGTATTAACAAAACAAAAAAACTGAGGTGATTAGTGCAAAAATGAGTGCATGGGGCCACTTTAAATATCTGTCTCCGAAATCAAATTTTTCATCTGTTTAAAGGGTCGTATGTCCCTTCAAAACAATGTGTTTACTGAAAATAGGCGATTAGTTAAATTAATAATATTATGCTTAGTTTGATAGCTTAATTAAACAAACACTACTAAGCTTAAGTAAAAATTTATATGCACTTTAAAATTACAACATTTGCGGAGCATACATATAGCTCCTATCTATTCTAGACTACATAGCAGAAGTGACAAAAATATTACTTTATAAACTAGCCTGATGTGCCAATCACAAAACTTTCTTCTATCTCATACATATTAATACTCCAAAATTCGCTATCACAGTGCCAAAATTAAATGGCAACCTACACCTATCAATCATAAGGATGAAATTCCCTGCATAAGTTCTTGAGATATGACGACTATCGCTAAAATCGTGTAAAGCCTGCAAAGTACAGCATAGCATCAACACCTATTGGGGGATTGCAATGGACACCAAACAGCAACAACTTGTGTCAACGTTTAACGGAATTCTGTTAGATGAAAATTCGTGCATTAGTTCTTGAGACAGAGCTATTGCAGAAATCGTGAAAAATGCAGCATAAAAGCGCCACCTGTTGCACAATTTGCAACAAAACGTAAACAACACCAATTCTTATCAAGAACTAGAAGGGACTAGAACCACCAACCCAGGCACCCACCAAAATCTGGCATAGGTGTTTAACCCTGAGTGGAAAATTCCCTCTACCATCCAACTCAGCCCAGCCAGGGCAACGCAGCTCAGAAAATCAACGGACAATTATTAAACTACTAAAAGAAATGAACAAAAAATATAAAATAAGAGCCCTGACACTTATAACCAAATACAAAAAATATACAGAAATTAAAGACATTTACAACTTGTAACATATGTCTGTACTTAAAATAATAAGGCAGACAAGATTTATAGACAATTTTTGACAAGCTTTACAATTGTCTGCTTAAAGAACCTAAAAAACACAAATTTAAAGTAATTAAACAAACGAAAAACCTTAATCTGCTAAATGAACACTGTCAGACTTGACAGAAGACATAATGGATATTCATGAAAGTTCTTTGTAAGTTCAGAAGAGTTCAAAAAACATACTTAATCAAAGAATAGTTCTTATTGAGATCACTATAAATAACTTTCAATTTTTTGAAGTTCGACCAAGTCATGAGCACATTTCGCATATTCCATTCCTCGGTTCTATTCTGGATGTACACAAATGAGTCCCTCGAGATTCGGCAACTTTCAAAAATATAATGACCAAGATCCCCACGTTTCCCGCTGTCACATTTATCATTTGCACGCTTCCCAATTTTGTGTAGATACGACGGGAATGCACCATGTCCTGTTATAAAATAGATCACAACCTGGGAATCACAGAGGAAATCTAAGTTTACTTCTGGAATGACTCTGGAAGTATCTCTGCCTTTGCTAGAGTATGACCAGCGCCTTTGCCAGTCATTTACATTCTTGACACTGTAATGGTATTTAATCATACTTATTTGTATGGGAAGTTTCACCTCTTCATCAAAAAGATTATCAACTATAGCAGACATGGCAAGTTCGTCGGCCCGCTCGTTCCCAGCGATAACCACATGAGCCTTGTAACATGGTTCGTAACGTCGCACAGTGGTCCCAAATCGCGATCGAGTGGCCAAAAATCATTTCCGGCTTTCCTGGTGGTTGTATATCCTTCATTTTTAATTTTATAACGTTCTAAATGACATTACATAGCGAATATAAAGTAAATGTAATTGGGGTTCTAGGGGAGGGGATTTGGGGGGGGCGTAATAGAGGGCCCAAGTTTTTATTAAATTTAAATTTTCTTTTTTTACGGGATTTTTTTTACAGGAATGAGAATTTTCACTTTTGGTTATGGGGAATATTTTCCCTTTTTCAAAACAAATCATCTAATTCAATAGATGATGAAAAAGTGAAAATTTAACCCCTCCTCCCCTGAAAATGTACAGGTTAAAATCTTATTGATTTTTTCTGTTTTTAATGTTATTGCAAATTAACAATAAAGAGTATAAGCAATCAGTAAAATACATAAAGAATCAATCAGTTGAATTTTGCCCCCCCCCCTAACACACCCAACATACACACACACACACACACACGTGAAATCTCTCCTTTTTCCATTTGTCTCTATACCAAGGAAATTTTTAAAATATCATTGCTATTTTTTAAGTTTT
The DNA here is from genome assembly GCA_963932465.1 of Maratus speciosus. NCBI lineage: Eukaryota > Metazoa > Arthropoda > Arachnida > Araneae > Salticidae > Maratus > Maratus speciosus. Next base: position 355,594,223 of record OZ010799.1, on the reverse strand, counting down.
CAACATCTATTTACTATGAATTAATAATAAAATCATTAAATTCATTAATTAGATTACTTTCAAAATTTTCGCCCCCCCCCCCTTACTTTTGTTTCTCTTTATTACACAGAGAATAATACCTTTGAAATTCCAATAAAAATGAAGAATCTGCCTTTGTTACTTTAATTTGGTAATATTAAATAAATAATTACCTGACTAATTTTCTAGTATATTTTAAATTTCCGCTTCTCCACCCCCCTCCCCCTGTCCTCTCCGGTATAAAATTCTATCATCCCTAACAGTTTTAAAATTTTTACAAAAAAAAATCAAAACTATGTTTTAATATAAAAGAATTTTATATCTTTTTATTGAAAAATAAAATAAAATCTGTTTTTTAAATAAATCTTCAGAAAAGTGGATTTACACATTTCAAGTAACTGCAACATTTCATCCCATGGGTTGGGCGGATTTTTCATATATTTTTTAATTTGTTAAAGTATTAAAGTATTCATTAAAATTTAAATGTGCATATAAATTAATACAATTAAATTAACATTCATATAATAAACTGAAAAAAATAAACGCAATAAAAAAATTTACAATAGATTTATGTGACGATACGTGAAAATTAAAGTAAAACTTAATAATACTACTTAATAATAAAATCTATTTGTAAGTAGGTAAAATATAATTTTTAAATAATCAGGAAATTTAAAACATTAAATGATGTTTCCCAGTTGATTGAATTTCCCAGACATGCATGTTGCTAGAATTTAATATATATATATATAAACTGAACTTTAAATATGTACTTTTTAAAATAAGGTCAAGTTTTAATATTATTTTTTATGTAAACGAAAAAGGCAAGGGAAAAATTGTAAAAACAAATACAAATATATATATATAAAAAATATCCCCAACTCTTAACCCCCCCCTCCCTCCGCGAATTAAAAAAATGAAATTGGCAGTGTTATGTTAATTAGAATGTTGTATTATATAAACACTGACAATTTTGGGTCAATGCGGAAATAAGATTGACTTTAAACCCGATTACGCATGTTGGGCTAATACTGGCAATATCCAATGTCCAACTTCAAACTGCTAGTTCTCAAAAAGTCGCAAAAAGTCGCAATAAATCTCTTGGGATATGATTTTAGAAGGCTCATTCTACATTTTGTACTATAAAAATCCGAGGAACTCGGAAGTACTTTTTTTATATATCACTTTTTATGTACAAAAATGCCTTAAAACTATGTATTTTTTTAAAAAATCCTCTTTTTTTAATTTTTGAGATTTTTGCAATCGAAAAATCAAATTAAATATGTAATTTAATGTTGTTTCAGAGAAGTGCAAAGAAAAAAACGAGAAACTGTCTGAAATGGTCTTAGTTAGGGTGTGAATGCTGCGAATTTGCCTGAAATTCATGCAACAGCAGAAAACGTTAAAAACTCCTAACTTCAAATAAGCAATGCTAATTCATGTGAGCTGATAAAAGCAAAATATAACATAATATAAATCTTCAGATATTTCTAAATACTGTAGAATAGATTTCATTTCGAAATACGAAACTTCGATTTTCTGATTTTTGGCCACATAATCGCAATTTGGGACCACTGTGCGTCGTAAATATTTCATATAGCAGGTCATTCGTCGGAAAAAGACGAATCAGAGCAGAAACTGATGACATACTGTCTGTGTATAAAAACAGTTGACCATATCCTGATCTACTAAACCAACGAATGGCTTCTAATATCGCTAAAAGTTCAGCTTGATACATTGTGTTATAACTCATAAGTCTTATTCTTTTATTATAGATCTCTTTTTCGTTCATATAAATTACAAAGGCTGAGGCTACTTCATTCTGAATTCTAAAACCATCAGTAAATGCTATTGGACTATTACGTCTTGGCACGAACCTTCTTACTGAAGTAATAAAATTGATATTGTGACCCTCATAGAAATTAGGGTAATCAAATGTGTGTATTTTTCTCGTGATATCAGAGAAGTGAACAGTTTTACTATCTATCTCTACTGTTCCCTCACCATGCAATATGCTATAGAGCCAACTTGAGTTTGACGATTCTATATCAATGGGTAACACTCCAGACAAACTACACAAAGCTTCAGTTGATGTGGAGCGATATCCTCTAATAACCGATAACAGACAAATCCTTTGGCAAGAGGAAAGTGTTCTTAGGCCATGACTATTTAGATCCGAATACCAAGATTCATGTTCATATGAGATTTGCTTCTTCAACACAGTTGAATACCAAATATTTAATAAGCTCGTTGGAGCACCTACATCTCTGACCCTAACCTTCCTCATATTGCATGTAAATGAGATTAACCTTCCACGAATCATATCCAAATGGTCCAGCTAATTAAATGAACTATCAAGAAGGAAACCCAGATAGAAAATATTGTCTTTTACAGGAATTGATCTTCCTCTATGTTTAAAAAGAGGGCATCTTTTCTTCATCGTATTTCTGCCAAACATAATCGATGTTGTTTTAGCCATGTTAAGATGCAAATTATATTCCGTGCAAATATCTGAAAAAGCTTCAACAGATCTATTGACTTTGTTTTCGAGGGTCGCCCTAGTATTTGCTCCTTCCACCACCAGCGAATCATCTGCATAAGAAATTAATTCGATGTGATGATCTCTACTTCTTTTAATTAATTTAGCGGCGACTATTGACAATATTAAAGGCCTAAGACAGGATCCCTGAGGGCATCCAATAAATATTCTAAACCAATGTACACTATTGGTAAATTAAAAAACAATTAGTCTTGCTGTAATATAGTTTTTAAAAACATGTTTAAGATACTCAAATAGTGTAAGATTGTCTATTATATCAGCTACCACATTCCAATCAAGAATGTCAAAAGCCCCAGCTATATCAAACGATATGGCTGCACAGTACTTAAAGTCTATCAATGTATGTTTGTCTTTCGGTTTTAACGCCATAAGTGCCGTCAAGGTACTTTTATCCTCTCTGAAGCCATGCTGCTGGTCATCCAAATAAGATGCAGATTCTAACATACTGACCTTTAACATTCTATCGTATATTTTAGCTATGATTGGGAGCAGAGTAATTGGTCTATAAGATTTATGGGGATTTTCTGGTCGATTTCTCTTTCTAAAGAAGATCACAACACCTTTCTTCCATAATGTCGGAAAATGGGCGAATCTGAAGCAAGTATTATACATAAGCAACATTAATGCCGTAAACTTTTTACATAAGTTTTTAATTACGATTGCATCGACTTCGTCGAAGCCAGGTGCCTATTTATTGTACTGCTGAGCTATCACATGAAAGAGTTCTTTTCTGGTAAATTCATAATAGTCCTGATCTTTTTTAAAATCCAAAGAATTAACAAAAGAGTGTGGCGTCCGTGGAATCTCGTCGATCCTAAAATGCTCAGCCATCAATGTGTGGGCAACGTCGTCATAAGAATGGAATACGCTAGAATTTTCCAAGGTGGAGAATGCCATATCTTCAAACTTGAATTTTTTGCCCGAGATACCCTTGGACGAAAGAATGAGAAGCACTAGAGTCATTTACTATTCTTAAATCTGTGGTCATAAGATGTTCTGCAAATACTTCTGTACGATCGTCTTCTCTTGTATAGCCCAGTGACTTAAGCGGGACATTGAAATCACCGCCAATAATGATGCGAGAGGCATGTTGATAATAATTAATCCAGGGCGACAAGTCATCATTCAGATTGCCCGAAGGAGGAGCATAAACTGAGCCTATGATCAAAGGACCATCTTCTAGAGTCACTGTTATAAAAACTGAGTTACTTAACACAATACCTTTCACAATTGCAAACGCCTTGTCTGTACAAAGAATGGCTGAAGTGTTAGAGGTATAAAGGAAGCAGAGCCAGTTTGGCATAAGACCAGAAAAAGAACCATTGACAATGTATGGATGTTGACACAAAATGAAATCCGCACCAGTGCTCTCCGCATAAGACGCCAAAGCATCATTTGCATCGGAGCAATGGTGCAGATTTATTTGAATAACAACCAGTTTACCCTCAGCCTTTCCATCAACCCCATTCTCCGTTATAATCTCTTAAACAACAACTCAGTACAATACTCCTGATAACATGGAAATCCATGCTATCCGCTCTATTTGCTATGTCAATGTCATCATCTTTGTTAGCGCAATTTGCACATTTTTCCTCTGTTTCTTTGCAGTCTTTAATCCCATGAGCACCTGAGCATCTAACACATTTTTCAGGGCCAGGACATCGCATGGTCATATGGTCATACGCATGGCATTTAAAGCAATGGACTACTGGGACAAATCCAACCATTCTGTATCTTTCCAAGGCGATACAAAGACGTCTCCTAGCAATCAAAAGATCCGCACCCTCCGCATCAACATCTATAATCCAATTAACCGAACCTATGCGAGTTGGATAATGACGGACTACATCAACATCAGCCGACTCCGACAGCCCCCCCCCCCCCATCCTCCAATACACGAACCAAAGAAGTCTTAACTTCATCCTCGGTAACATCTACGTCCACGCTCAGAATCAATATGCGTTGGCGACGTCTCTGCGGAACTGTAATTTTGACCTTGCCTTTGAGTCGTTCCTCATCCTCTATTAATGTTCTCAATTTCTTTGTTTCTTCCCTCGTTTTAACTCTCATCACCAATTGACCCGATTTCGTAGATACTACGTCGTAAGGAGTCAATTCAATGGATTTTCCCTTCCAAATTCCTTTTAATTCTCTTTTCATTCCGGCTATATTGTCACCTTCTACAGGAGATATCATCACTGAAAATCCGTGATCCTTTTTGGCTGGTACCTTCTTTAAAGCCGGAAACTCAGAGAGTTTCGATTCCTCAGCCGTTCCGCCCGACACACGTTTCACCAAAGCCTCATACGCTCTGCTGTTAGTCACCATAGTTCTCACTTTTGTCTCATTGGCAACACTCTCTCTATGAGCCCTAACTAATCTAATATTAATATAGTCGAAGCATTTCTTCATCATTTTCATAATTTCTATAGTCACCTTTCCTCCACTAGATTTTTCCTTCTGTGCTTCCACCGTGTCATAAATCATGACATTAACCTTCTGGATTGCAGTCGGATAATCTTCCGCGTCTCTTTCTTCAAAAAACTTATCTAATTTAGCCATAGCAACACTAAACAACAAAAGAAAATAATCCAATGACCATCTATCCAAATCCTCAAAGACCCTCTATCAAAACTACGGAACTTCAGCTACTGCCGATTACACTGAGAACAAGCTTTCACCATATATAGGGCCTCTCTCACTGAGTGAGAACACACCTACTAAATTAAACAAAAATAAATACTGAAAAACAGAAGGAATTGCGTAAGAAAGGTGAGCTATACCAAGCGTCTAAAATAAACCAGTCATCTGACATGTGACTACACAGAACAAAACAAAACTCAAAGATAATCCAATACACAGGTCACATGAACTGTGATGACACAAACCACATACAACTAAACTCTCTAATCCAAAAAATACAAATAATCCAAAAGAAATCACCACGAACAGGCACAAAAATATATAACTCTAGAATTCCATTAAATCAAATCTCCAATCAAACAAAAAATCAACTAAAAGAAAGAAGCAATAAACAACTCAACACCGCCAACTAACAAACATTGTAACGTGATCCGCCCACCAAAAACACTAAAAGGTATATAATTACTTAATTAATTAAAATAAATTAACAACATATGTATCAAATGAAGGCCCCAAACTCAGGGAAACTAACCACTAACTTTAAATATAAAAATAAATGTAGGAAATATGATTAATTAGCATGTATAGTAAGTTACACTATGAACTTAGAGTAAAATGGCTTGAAAAATATACTGAAAATTTCAAAGTTCAAATAACTCCAAAAATAACATGAATAATTAACCAAAAAGAACACAGGAACAGTAAAAGAAGTACAGACAGGCAATGCAATGTTAATCAGTATAAAAATTTGAATAATTACTTAGTTTTGGACTTTACTTTCAGGAGCAGCAAAAAATACGTCCGTCATCAATGGCGGCGGAAGGGATGAAACTTTCTCTCAAGGACTTTTCTTATCAAGGACTAGATCACCCAACCGGAGCGCCCACCAAATTTGGCATAGGCTATATGCTCCGGAAGAGAATCCCCTCCACCACCAAACGAAACCACCCCCAAACCAACAGGTGCCGGAAAAACGAGAAAAAAAATTACAAGACAAGTTAACAGACAAACTTCACAAACGAAGTTTTGGCTTGACGGCATTCTGTATATATCAGATAAAAAAGTTCTTGATTCTAGTAAAGTCCACTAGTTTATAAAAGTATTAACGAAATAAAAAAGTCAGTTACTTTAACTGTGAACTAACACATACATGATAAAACAACAAATGTGCACCACCGGAGACAGAAATGAGTCATCCTTTAGAAACATCTACCACCGTATGTCAGGGCTACAATAAATGTAGCTATAAATGTATATTTTAAGAAACAGAGTCCTAGTCTATTGAATCCAAACTGTTAATCCAATTGACTAACCAAAATAAGTAGTAAAATTCTCTACCAACACCAATAATCTGTAGAACATCAATCCAGAAAACTTGAAGAAACTTGATGAGGATTAACCCCCTCACTGACAAGGCCGTGTTAATACGTTCACTAAGCTCCAGGTTTCACTGCAATACAAGCAATATTTAAAGTAATATAATTGTATTGATTTAATGTATTTTTAATACATTGAACAATGATTAATACTTCCAAGGATAGCATTCATATTCGTTATTAAGTTTTTTTATAAAATGTTCAAAGAATAATTTTTTTTAGCATTTAAAAGAAAATGCAGAGAAAACAACATTACAATTTTGCCCTTTTCCAAGACAGTCGGAGGGTTAAAAACACAAGTCCATAAGAGAGAAATGTCCATAAAAAAAGAAATGTCCAGTAAAAACAAAAGTTTATTAAAAAAAGTCTCTAAAATTGAATGTCCATTAAAAGAGAAATGTCCAGTTTTAACATTGTTCATGACAGGATTCAATAGTTTTGATAAACACAGATGTTTAGAGATTACTAAACTTAAGCATCCAAGCTTGAGCACTAATTTCAAAAACATCATAGCCACAAATCAAGCTGTAACCAGAGGAGCAACACTTTAAAAATGTATAAAAAATAAATGAGCTGTAAATCAAAAAGAATACTTTATGAATGAAAATGCCTTGTTTAAGCTATTGTAAATCTTTTTAAGTTTACGATAATTGGATCTCGAATTGAGGATGTTGCAAATGTTCCATTCCACCGATCTATTACGATGGAAATAAAAATGAGTATCTGAGACCTGGCAACTATCAAAAAGATAATGACGTACATCACCCCTTCTATGGCAAAGATATCTGTCTGTATCCCTACGTCTTATCTTATATAAATAGGTTGGGAATGCACCGTGAGAAGAATAAAAGTATGCACAGATTTGTGAATAACAAAGATAATCTGTATTTACATGTCTTAATAATCTGAAGGTGTCCTTACCCTTCTCACTATTATCCCAATGATGCTGGCAGTCAGAAATAATCTTCCTTGTCAAAGCCAAATTAAGGTAACTTATAGGTATAGGTATGTCTTCTTTATCAAAAATTCCATTCATAATCACAGATTTTGCTAGGTAGTCTGCTCTTTCATTACCCCTGTATACCAACATGGGCCTTCACCCAGCCTATATGGATAACTTTTTTATTCAATAAACGTAAGTTAGTAAAAATTTTCAACAACAAGGAATCTGTAGGAAATAATCTCTGAAGAGCGCTGTAAGATGATAAGCTATCAGTGTATAGATGGAAAACTTTAAAAGCTGTAGATCTGCACCACTCAATTGCTTCTGAAATTGCCACCAATTCGACTTGATAAACTGAATTAAATGACCGAAGTTTAACTCTGAAATCAAATATAAAAGCTTCATGATAATAAACTGTAAAGGCAGCCGCAACACCCTCATTCATCTTTGATACATCAGTGAAAATTACTGGATGATTATAGATAGGAACCGAGTCAACCACTGGTCTTACAAAGTTGATATGATGTGAATAACAAAAATACGGATAATCATATGACTTAATTTTGTTCATCAACTTGCTAGAATTCACCAAGATATCATTCATTTCCATGGGAGAATTACCATTTATCACATTATATTTTCGTGAGGAAGCCGAGAGTTCCAGATGCAAAGGAGCGGTGCCTGCTAACACACAAAGTGCATCCGTTGATGCTGTACGATAAGATCTTATTAATGAAAGTAAACACATACGTTGGCGAGATGATAACCTTTGTAGACCATGATACTTCAAATCATTATAACAGACTTCGTGACCATAACTAATTTGTTTCTTAAGGACGTTCAAGTACCAAATCTTGATAAATTCAATAGAAAGACCTTGATCCCTTATCCGAGTCTTTCTTACATTATATGTAAATCCTGTAATTTTTGTTCTGACCATGTCCAAATGTTCTAACCAGTTAAATGTGCTGTCTAACATAAAACCGAGGTACATAATGTTATCTTTTACAGTAATACTTCTATTCATTAGTTTAAAAATCGGTCTTTCTTTAGTGTCTTTGTAACAAAAAGCATGGCCAGAGTTTTATCTGGATTAATTGATAGATTCAAACGAGCACAGGCAGTTACAAAATTTGCCACATGGTTATTCATCTTGCACTTTAATGACGCTCTTATATTTGCACCATCTGTAACAATTGAATCGTCGTCTGCGTATGAAATCATATCCATTAAATTATATCTACTCTGCTTCAATATTTCATCTGCTACAATTGACCAGAGCAATGGCCCTAAACAAGAGCCCTGCGGGCAGCCAAAGAAAATCCTGAACCAGCGGACATCCCGGAGAAATCGAAACCCAATCTGCCTTAAAGAAATATAATTTATAAAAATTCTTATCAAGGACTAACCGAATCTCACGTTTGGTGAAAATCCCTGCATTAGTTCTTGAGATAAAGCTATTGCGGAAATCGGTAAACATGCAGTTAGAAGCGTCACTTGTTGGGCGACTTACACCAAAACATAAACAGCACAAACTCATATTAGGGACAAACTGAATCTGAAGTTTGAGGAAAATCCGTGCATTAGTTCTTGAGATAGAACTGTCGCGGAAATCGTGAAAAATGCAGCATAGCATCGCCACCTGTTGGGCGATTTACACCAAAACATAAACAGCACCAACTCAATTTACGGACTACCTGAATCTGAAGTTTGATGAAAATCCGTGTATTAGTTCTTGAGATAGAGCTACTGCGGAAATTGTGAAAATGTAGCATAACAACGCCACCTGTTGGGCAATTTACACCAAACACTAATCTGCCCCAACTTACATAACGGACTAATTGAATATAATTTTTTAATAAATTCCGTGCACTAGTTCTTGAGATAGAGCGTCCACGATATTTGTGTCACTACAGACAGACAGAATCAGAGACTCACAGACAGATATTTTTTAAAAGATAGACAATACAATATTTTGTAAAAGATAAACAAAAGAGACAGATATTTTGTGGGAGATCTCTGACTCCTAAAGTGCGTAAATCCGTCGAAATCCGGAAGTCGAAAATTTTCACCAATCCAATAAATATTATCTTCTTGTAAAGATTGAAGAAAGTAAAAAGGAAAATAATGTTCATACTCCTTGAAAATAAGTGGGGAAAAACATTACATATATTTCACCGTTCGCGTGAAATCATTGATTTTCAAGCAAAGTTTCCAGTCATTTGTGGTAATTATTATTTGAAGGTCATTTATCTTTTATTACTCGCGCTGAAAGATAGTTATTAATCTGAGGAGACTATTTTATTGCCTATCAGAAATAACTGTCTAAATAAACGAATATTGACTCCTTAGCAATATGATAAAAAATTGTTCCCCAGATGTATGAATTATCTAAACGCCTTAACACTCATCAAGAGAATTTTACTAATTATTTAAAAATAAAACACACCAAAAAAATTTTTTAAACTATTTAATTTTCATATTTAACATATTTCCGATAATTTGAAAAAATAATTATTATTACTTCATAACAAAATATTCATATACTCTTACTCTATAACAACAAAAAAATAATAGTAATTGCTCTGAAAAGTGGCTTTTTTTAGAAGACCTGTGACTTTTGTCACTTCCTTGACTTGCTGCTCTTACCTAGCTTTAACTGTGCTTTTACATTTTTAAAACTAATTAACTTTTTATTAAGTTTTTATTCTTATTCATACTTAAAACCTTATAATTTTTAATTGTTCTCTCATTTTCTTTTTCCACCACATTTTTATATAGGGCAATTCCACAGAAAATCATCATTTTTTGGGGGGGGGGGGGAATCAAATTTATAATATGTTTAATTTAAGGGTATGATTGGAATACTTGATTTTTTTATATTCTATAGAAAATTCCTAATAAAAAGGCATTGTAAATTTATGTTTACAAACTAAGTTAAGTACCATTATTGTCTTTGTAAAGTCATAATGTTACGTCAGTTACACAATAAAAGTTACGTCAGTTACACATGTAAATGGCATTTTTTTCTTTTTTATTATTCAGAAATTAATTAAACACGTTACTGTTATAATTTGGCATTACTTAGTGTTGTTGAGAACATTAAATCACTTTTTTTAACGGGATAGTTTTGATAATTTTTACACTTCAATGAAATCAGAAAAAATGTTTGTCTATTTTATGTTACGTCATTACGAATTTTTAATTGCAATTTTTGGGACTCAAAGAGAGGTTGAAATAATCTGCGGGAATTTGGATATTAAGACCTTAGTAAGAAATATTTTTAATTGTAAAAATTTGTTCTAGCTTTATTAATAAATTTTCTACATAGATTTGAAAACAAAATTCGATGATAAAATGTTACGTCAGTTACGATGGAATTGACCTATAGTATTAATCTTTCTTTTTTTATAAATTATTTATGTAGATTATAAACTACAGTTAGACGTTATCTTTCCTGATGGCTCTCTAATAATAAAACATTCAACTGATGACTATGCGTAAAGTTGCTGACAACTCGGAAGGCCCTCAAGAACTCTACACATGTCCCACAACTCGTATGGCTTTAGTTAGGTTTTTACTTAATTTCCCAGGTTCAAGAGTCGGATGTATAAAATAAACAAATTCTAAAAGCATTGAAGATGAAACAAGAATTTATTAATAAATCAAAATGACAAAGGCATTAACAACATGCCTGGATTAAATTTCCCTACGTATATATAAACTAGGGGGCTCGGTGCCCTACGAGCTACGCTCGCCAACCCCCGTCCAGACACCGCAGACTCTAAATGCACGCTAATTTGATCGGCTTTAAAAAGATTTCGAAAGATTGAATTATAATTTAAAAAACAGTGGCGATCTCCCTATAAACGAATTTCTATTCATTTCTCTTTGATTGGGGAATTTTAACGCCAAATCCGCTGCGGTACTACTTGATTATCCCGTCGACCAATTTTGCCAAATTATATAAGTCGCCAAACCACTCGTCAAATTATACAAATTGATATAATTTTTATTTTAAATAACGAAAGAACAAATAAATTCGTACAACATTAATAAAAACACAAATAAAACGTCGAAATAAAAATAACTTGATGACGTATACACGTGTAACAACATTTCAAAATAAGCTAATATAAAAGGAATTAAGTAAAGAGAGTCTTTGTCTCCTGGTATTTTTTAACAAAGCGAAAAGAAAGTTCTTTTAAATGAGACATTTTAAATTAATTCTCAAAATATCAAATAAATGTCTAGCGCAATTTCTAAATTTAAACTTTTTTGCAATATTATTTTGTGTTCCTTTTATGTAATAACTATAATGTGACGTAAATATGACGTAATTTCTCCTAAGACTTCTAACGCATGTTAATGAGTTTATTATTTTACAATACTAGGGGGCTCGGCCCCCTACGAGCTACGCTCGCCAACCCCCCGTCCAGACACCGCAGGCTCTAAATGCACGCTAATTTGATCGGCTTTAAAAAGATTTCGAAAGATTGAATTATAATTTAAAAAACAGTGGCGATCTCCCTGTAAACGAATTTCTATTCATTTCTCTTTGATTGGGGAATGTTAACGCCAAATCCGCTGCGGTACTCCTTGATTATCCCGTCGACCCATTTCGCCAAATTATATAAATCGCCAAACCACTCGCCAAATTATACAAATTGATATAATTTTTATTTTAAATAACGAAAGAACAAATAAATTCGTACAACATTAATAAAAATAGAAATAAAACGTCGAAATAAAAATAACTTGATGACGTAGACACGTGTAACAACATTTCAAAATAAGCTAATATAAAAGGAATTAAGTAAACAGAGTCTTTGTCTCCTGGTATTTTTTAACAAAGCAAAAAGAAAGTTCTTTTAAATGAGACATTTTAAATTAATGGTTTTTAATCTGACGTAATTTTTAGCAAGCTATTCTTTCTCTTTTAAATAATCGCGTGAAAGTACTTTTGTTAGCAATGAAATATTATTTGCGCTTTCCTAACAAAAATAGTTGAAAATATCCTCTCAAAATATTAAATAAATGTCTAGCGCAATTTCTAAATTTAAACTTTTTTGCAATATTATTTTGTGTTCATTTTATGTAATAACTATAATGTGACGTAAATATGACGTAATTTCTCCTAAGACTTCTAACGCATGTTAATGAATTTATTATTATCCTTTCTCTTTTAAAATTCACGTGTATACTTTTTATGACGTAATTTTTAATAAATTCCTGCTTTTTATACATAATTATTTAATTCTAATTTGAAAGTTTTTTTCCTGTTTATAATAGTCACGTGTAAATAAATTTTTAATTTGAAGCAAACATTATTGCTTGCGCTTTTTATACAGTTGGCAACAGTTTAAATTAGTTCAATTTTCTGAAATCTGTAAAAGATATCTCTAGAAATGCTGAAAATTTGAATTTAAAATAGAAATAAAACCTGAAAAAATGAGTCAAAATAAAAAAATTAATGCAATCTGCACTCCGGCAAATTCTAACGCATAAAATGATCTAAAAATGATTACACTGCTATGTATAGTTTTTGCTGCTATAAAACTTTTTTAGTGGAACGATTTTGTCCAACTTTAGCATTAAATATCTCTTAAAATAATTCTTCGATTTAAAAACTGCCTGCATCAGCGTGTTTATCAAACATTTCTGTATAAAACCACTGATTTTCATATTTTTGTATGCATTATTTTTTCTCAATATTAACGAAGAAAGACCTCCGGTTACAAAAAATTCAAAACCGGCGGCGGCGGCGGCGGTGACAGCGGTAGTTACTTTTTTTTAGAATAGAGAGATCCTTTCTCTTTTAAAATTCACGTGTATACTTTTTATGACGTAATTTTTAATAAGTTCCTGCTTTTTATACGTAATTATTTAATTCTAATTTGAAAGTTTTTTCCTGTTTATAATAGTCACGTGTAAATAAATTTTTAATTTGAAGCAAACATTATTGCTTGCGCTTTTTATACAGTTGGCAACAATTTAAATTAGTACAATTTTCTGAAATCTCTCTATTCTAAAAAAAAGTAACTACCGCTGTCACCGCCGCCGGTTTTGAATTTTTTGTGACCGGAGGTCTTTCTTCGTTAATATTAAGAAAAATAATGCATACAAAAATATGAAAATCGGTAGTATTATACAGAAATGTTTGATAAACACGCTGATGCAGACAGTTTTCAAATCGAAGTATTATTTTAAGAGATATTTAATAGCAAAGTTGGACAAAATCGTTCCATTAAAAAAGTTTTATAGGAGCAAAAACTGTACATAGGAATTTAATCATTTTTAGATCATTTTATGCGTCAGAATTTCCCGGTGTGCAGATTGCTTTTAGTTTTTTGATTTGACACATTTTTTGAGGTTTTATTTCTATTTTAAATTCAAATTTTCAGCATTTCGAGGGATATTTTTTACATTATTTTAGAAAACTAGGGGGCTCGGCCCCCTACGAGCTTCGCTCGCCAACCCCCCGTTCAGACACTGCAGTCTCTAAAAGCACGCTAATTTGATCGGCTTTAATTGAATTTTTTTGGAAGATTGAATTATAATTAAAAAAACAAAGGCGATCACCCTATAAACGGGTTTCTAATCATTTCTCTTTGATTGGGGAATTTTACGGAAAAATCAGCTGCTGTTAAAAGATACAATGGCATTTCAAAATCATCTAATATAAAATGAATTAAGTAAACAGAGTCTTTGTCTCCCGGTATTTTTTAACAAAGCGAAAAGAAAGTCCTTTTAAATAAAACATTTTAAATATATCGTTTTTAATCTGACGTAATTTTCACCAAACTTTTCTTTCCCTTTTTAATATTCACGTGAAAATGCTTTTATTAGAAATGAAATATTATTTGCGCTGTCAAAAAAAAAATAGTTGAAAAGTTCATCTCAAAATATCAAGTAAATGTCTCGCGCTATTTTTAAATTTAAACTACTATTTTGCAATATTATTTTTTGTTCATTTTACGTAATAAGTGTAATGTGACGTAAATGTGATGTAATTTCTCCTATTTAAGACTTCTAACGCATGTTAATGAATTTATTACTTTACAATATCCTTTCTCTGTTAAAATTCACGTGTAATTATAGATGAAGTAATTTTCAATAAGTTCCTGCTTTTTATACGTAATTATTTAATTCTAATTTGAAAGTTTTTGTTTTCTGTTTATAATAGTCACGCGTAAATAATTTTTTAATTTGAAGCAAACATTATTGTTTCCGTTGTTTATACAGTTTGGCAACAGGTTAAATTAGTACAATTTTCTGAAATAAGTAAAAAAATATCTCTCGAAATGCTGAAAATTTGAATTTAAAATAGAAATGAAACCTCGAAAAATGAGTCAAATTAAAAAAATAAATTGTTTCTGCACACCGGGAAATTATAACGTATAAAATGATCTAAAAAGTATTAAATTCCGATGTATAGTTTTTGCTCCTATAAAACTTTTTTAATGGAACGATTTTGTCCAACTTTAGCATTGAATATCTCTTAAAATAATTCTTCGATTTGAAAACTGTCTACATCAGCGTGTTTATCAAACATTTCTGTATAATACTACCAATTTTCATATTTTTGTATGCATTATTTTTCTTAATATTAACGAAGAAAGACCTCCGGTCACAAAAAATTCAAAACCGGCGGCGGCGGCGGCGGCGGCGGCGGTGACAGCGGGAGTTACTTTTTTTTAGAATAGAGAGATTAGAAAATGGTATTAATTTATACTGTTGCCAAAAGTATAAACAGCGCAAACAACAATGTTTGCTTCAAATTAAAAATTTATTTACACGTGACTATTATAAACAGAAAAAATCATTTGGAATTAGAATTAAATAATTATGTACAAAAAGCAGGAACTTATTAAAAATTACGTCATAAAAAGTATACCCGTGAACTTTAAGAGAGAAAGAAAATTGAATTGAGAAAGAATAGCTTTGTAAAAATTACGTCAGATTAAAAACGATTAATTTAAAATGTCTCATTTAAAAGAACTTTCTTTTCGCTTTGTTAAAAAATACCAGGAGACAAAGACTGTTTACTTAATTCCTTTTATATTAGCTTATTTTGAAATGTTGTTACACGTGTCTACGTCATCAAGTTATTTTTATTTCGACGTTTTATTTGTATTTTTATTAATGTTGTACTAATTTATTTGTTCTTTCGGTATTTAAAATAAAAATTATGTCAATTTGTATAATTTGGCGAGTGGTTTGGCGATTTATATAATTTGGCGAAATTGGTCGACGGGATAATCAAGTAGTACCGCAGCG
The DNA here is from genome assembly GCA_963932465.1 of Maratus speciosus. Lineage (NCBI taxonomy): Eukaryota > Metazoa > Arthropoda > Arachnida > Araneae > Salticidae > Maratus > Maratus speciosus. The sequence goes on along the minus strand of OZ010799.1, from coordinate 355,578,403 downwards.
GATTTGGGTTAAAATTACCCAATCAAAGAAAAATGAATAGAAATCCGTTTATAGGGAGATCGACACTGTTTTTTAAATTATAATTCAATCTTTCGAAATCTTTTTAAAGCCGATCAAATTAGGGCGCATTTAGAGTCTGCGGTGTCTGGACGGGGGTTGGCGAGCGTAGCTCGTAGGGGGCCGAGCCCCCTAGTTGTAAAAAATATCTCTAGAAATACTGAAAATTTGAATTTAAAATAGAAATAAAACCTGAAAAAATGTGTCAAAATAAAAAAATTAATGCAATCTGCACTCCGGCAAATTCTAACGCATAAAATGATCTAAAAATGATTACACTGCCATGTATAGTTTTTGCTGCTATAAAACTTTTTTAGTGGAACGATTTTGTCCAACTTTAGCATTAAATAACTCTTAAAATAATTCTTCGATTTGAAAACTGTCTGCATCAGCGTGTTTATCAAACATTCTTGTATAAAACCACCGATTTTCATATTTTTGTATGCATTATTTTTGTTAATATTAACGAAGAAAGGCCTCCGGTCACAAAAAAATCTAAACCGGCGGCGGCGGCGTCGGTGACAGCGGTAGTTACTTTTTTTTAGAATAGAGAGATATTACCATTAAAGAATTCATAGAAAATTTTTATAGATTATAGTTTAAACATCCATAGGGGCTCTAAGGATGCCAAGGATACCTGACTCATGTTTATTTACTAAAATACACTTCATTAGAATTTATTGATTGCTCGAAAGAACAATAGAATAATCCCACTCACCTCTTAATTTCCTGAGAAGCATCGTCATCTTAGTATTCCTTTGGTTTAATCCATAATTTACTCCACCACACTCATAAAACTGTATTTCCCCTATATGAATGCTCATGAGCAAGTCCGCATTTTTTTACATGAGCCCGGAGAATACAAAATTCTCCCTTCTTTAAAAGAAAAGGTTCTTCTCTCTCTCAGCTAAAACTCCATCTCCAAAAGACAAGGCATGGTTTTCTTTTTTGAATCTGAACTCCCTGTTCTAACTTCCTAATTCTCATATCTTCCTTAATTTTATCTGTCTGCTTAAATCCCACCTAAAAATCACCCCCTAACAAAATTTCTAAGGGGTGACTTCTTTCTCAAACTGCGCCGCGCGTCCGTTGCCAGATATTTCTGACGCTATCAAATGATTTTTATAACAACGCCTTTTACCCTGGTGGAACTGAAACTTATCCCTTAATATCTTAATCTTTTTTATGACGTAATATGAAACTCGCGTTACTAACATGGGACATTTTTATAGCTAACTTGCTAATCTCACTAAAAATATATGGATGACAGATTCACCAGGTGTTCAAAACTTTAATCCCCTTATTAGGAAATACTATATTCTCTAGCTTAACAATGAGACACATTTATTGCTTAAACGAAATTTCCTTCCACGACCACCCACTATACACGAATGCCTACCAACATATACTGGTGGTCTACATTCCTATATTATGTTTTTGTGTCTTTTTTTTTCTTCCTTTCTGGGATCGTGAAAATTGCCGTGCTTGTCTCGACAATGATCCACTGACGCTTACTTACACTTGCATAACATAATAATTTTTATAGTAACGCTAACTGAGGTGGTCGGAAACAAATCCCTTTTTACGACATAATCTTAAACTCGTGTTACTAGCATGGGACATTTTGATAGCTAACTTGCTAATCTCACTAAAAATATATTGATTTGCAAATCTCCCAGCGGACATATTTATTACACTACTGATGGCAACGTCGCTAGATGTGAAAATTCCTCTCCCTTTTATTTTGAAACTCTATCTCTTCTAGTCTAACTTGTGAACGTTTTAGACAAGTTTATTACCTAACCGAGTATTTTCTTTAACAAACACCCAGTTATACCGTCAGCTCTGTCATTCTAGAAATTCGCGACCTCCCACGATACCATGGTGGTCTAATTTTCACGTTGTGTTTTATATTTCTTTCCTTTCCCCACCTTACACGTGAATATGGCAGGGTTATCCCGACACACTATTAAGAACTGAGTGGTTTATATTTCATTTATTTTACTTAAGAGGGCACAGAACCTTTAAATTTTCAAAAAAATCAGTTTTCGGTTTTTGTTCTATTCTGAATTTTTTAATATTTCTCAACAATATGCAAAAAACTCCATTCAAAACTCAGCAATATTTTTTGAGTTATAATCATTTATAAGCGGTGAGTATAATTGAAGGTCGGTATATATTGAAACTTTAAAACGCGTTTTCTCATATTAGTAAATTTAGAGTTTGTACGCGATATTACTTTCAAACTATGTACGCACAGCCTTAAAAAATTAACCAAATATGCGTTTCTTTACAGTCTACATCTAAAACTAAACAAAAATGCACATGTTTTGGTTACTTATTTTTCTGCATTTGAAAAACTTGAAATTTTTTAATTCTTTTTAATTTTGTGCTAAAATTAATTTATAAACAAAGTTTTTTGTGTATATTTTGGTTTTAATTTAAAATTAGGTGTGTTATGATTCTATTTTCTTCAGAAATTGTTTTCTACATGCATAATTTAGAGCATTATCATGCGCGCAGCACGTAATGATTTTAATTCACGCATTAGTGAGATGAATTTCAAATTTCAAATTTAAATATTTGTTTTGTATATACAACATTTATTTTTCTGTATAATATAGTTGAGGATATATACTCTAGGCTGAAATGGAAAATAAAGACCTTAATGGCACATTATTTGTGTTGTGGTACTTTGTAAAAAGGCGATGATTTTGATCGCTTCGACAAACTCAAAGGTCATGTGCCCCCTTTAAAAAAATAAGGCTACACAGAACCCTTTTTCAAAAAAAAATTTTGGAGACAATTGCATTAAAAATATTTAATGACTTTGTTTGAGATTATAAAAATAAACTGATTCTGGTAAAAAAAAATCACTTTAGCATTCACCATTTTTTTTTTCAAAAATTTGAAGTTTTTTAAAACTTTTATAATATTTTTATTTTTTTATATTTTTTAGTTATTTTAAGTGGCTTATATTCAATGGATTATTGGGAACAAAAGTTAGTATGGAATTAAAAATGTAGCTTTAATTTCTTTTTTTGTAGCGCGAAACCTGAAAAAAAAACACGAAAAATTTGGAAATATTAACTTTGACATTTAAAAAAAAAATAACTATAGCACTCAGACCTAAATCCATACTAATTATTGTAGTACATATATATATAAGTGACTACAAAAAATTTCAAGACTCTATCTGCAACAGAAAAAAAGCCTTAAAAGGGAATAGCAAACACAATAAAAATAAAAGTCTGAGAAAGAATACATTTAAAGTTTGTAAAGGAGACATTTTGAGACTGAGAACACTCAGAAAAGTTCAAATGTCTTTAAAACTATTTGGATTTCAGATCTACAATTTGGAGTCATGATTCACAACCGCATGGACCATTTTCATTTGGTACTGGTCAAATGACCCGTATGTTTAGTGTTAATAAATCTGTTACCCAAATGAAATGACATCCGAAATCACATAAGCGAGTTCATTCAATGTCTTTTGTTGTATCTTTTTTAGGTGCGTTCGTAATTATATAAATAGGTATCGCCTATAGTCTTCGGCTGGTCCATCCGCCTCTCTGTCTGCCCGTCTTTCCGCATATAACAGCGCGAAAACTACCCAACCGACTAGTTTGAAATATAATATATATAGTAATCGTTGCAGAATTTTGTCGCGTCATTTAAAATTTTATGAAAATCGAATCAAAACGAAAAGATATTCATTCTATTAAATCCTGTCCTTCATTCTATTAAATCCTGTCATACGTAGTTCAATCAATGATATCCAACGATAGGTAATCATTCTGGATTTCCATGCTGATTATTCTATTAAATCCTATCCTATCATAAGTAACTAATTCAGTGATATCCCACCATAAGTAATGATTCTAGGTTGCTATGGTGTTGACGTCTTATTTAAGATGGAGTCCAATTATTTTCATGTTACTGAATGTAATATGTAGAAACGTAATAAATTTCATATTCATGAATTTTTGAATAACAGTGCAACAGCTATTGCACCAAGACTTGAATATTTATAAAACTAGTACGAACGCACCTCATTTGCCACGTTTGACGTACTATTTCCGACTTCTTTTAATTACTGGTATTCTGTTTCCCTAATGTATTCTTAATGGTCTAATGTAGCTTTTATGTCACTTTTATTTCCGAAAAGAGCTTATATCATATATGTGGTTTGATTATTAACCGCAGATGGATTACAATGATCTGAATTAAAACGGGACAATTGCCGATTCATTTAGCATTCATTTGTCTGATACAATGAATCTGGTTAGTGACATCGAAAATTATTCCATCTATTCATTGTTATTCATTCTGGAATTAAACGACATCTCTTTACAAGAGAAGATATTATTAAAAGATAAAATAAAACGCTTAAAGATTACTAAAGAAATATATAGCTCTAATTAACTTTTCTTACTTATATTTTTATATCTCTGAGTATAATGTGGATGTTGTATTTTAACATATATTTTTCTTTTCATTTAGATAAAATGTTAAGCTTTTATGGGGGTTTATTTCATATAATTAATTGTTTAATAATTATTTAATTCAATGAAAATTCAGTAAAGCATAAAATATGTTAAGTATGTGTTGGTAAAGAAATATCTCGAATTATTTATCATCTTTCCATTTTGATAATCCAAATTATCGACCATGGTAGAATGTATCCATTAACATAAAACTAGAAGGATCGTGGGGGATTATTTTGACCCCTACCATATTAATATATTGCGGCTCGTACCAGAAATTTCTTTATAAAATAATTTTAATAATTCTTTTCTTTATCAAATAATTTTAATAATTCTTTATAAAATAATTTTAATAATTCTTTATAAATAATTTTAAAAGACACAAATATAGCCCAGTGGTTGAAGGGTTGAATTCGGAATTAATTACGGGAAAGCCATAAATTGTTTTAATCCCTTCAGTTTAGGTCTAGAATGAATATGCTATGTTTCCCCCCTCGTACTAGGTGAGCGTTAGAAAATATGTATAGATTTATAGTCAAACAACACGTTTTTTTTACATACCATAACAGTATCTCAAACCAGCTAACTCTTTCAAAAACATTGTCAATATAAATGTTGTAGAGCTTAAAATTCCGAGTAAAATGAGTACCTACACTTAATATTTTTGTTGAATATTAAGGTCACAATTCTACTTTAAAGTTTTAGACAAGTGGTCAAAGGGTTGAACTCAGAATTAATTAGGAGAAAACTGGAAATTGTTTTAATCCTCAATTTAGGTCTAAAATGAACGTACTATGTTTTCTTCCTCGTATTTGAGTGAATGTTCGAAAATATGTACATATTTATTTCTGAAAAACACGTTTTTTTTTTTTTTTTTATTACCTTAACAATATCTCAAAACAGCTAACTCTATAAAAAACATTGTCAATACAAATGTTGTAGAACTTAAAATTCTGAATAAAATGAGTACCATCATTAATATTTTTGTTGAACCATTAAGGTCGCAATTATATTTCAAATTTTTGCCTTAATCGCTAATCAAGAACTTGAAGCCAGGAGAGACCAAGTTAACTTAACAATATCTCAAAACAGCTAACTCTATCAAAAACATTGTCAATACAAAAGTTCTAGAGTCTAACATTTTGAGTAAAATGAGTACCTACACTAAATATTTTTGTTCAATATTAAGGCCGCAATTTTGAGATATTGTTAAGTCAACTTGGTCTCTCCTGGCTTCAAGCTCTTGATTTAAAACATTTTGAAATAGAATTCCGGCCGTAACTTTGAACAAAAATATTAATGATGGTACCCATTTTAATCAGAATTTTAAGCTCTGTAACATTTGTATTGACAATGTTTTGTATAGAGTTAGCTGTTTTGAGATATTGTTAAGGTAATTAAAAAAAACGTGTTTTTCAAAAATAAATATGTACATATTTTCTAACATTTACTCAAATACGAGGAAGAAAACGTAGTGCGTTCATTTTAGACCTAAATTGAAGGGATTAAAACAATTTTCAGTTTTCTCCTAATTAATTCCGAGTTCAACCCCCTGACCACGGATCTAAAACTTTAAAGTAGAATAATGACCTTTATGTTCAACAAAAATATTAAGTGTAGGTACTCATTTTACTCAAAATTTTAAGTTCTACAACATTTGTATTGACAATGTTTTTGAAAGAGTTAGCTGTTTTGAGATACTGTTATGGTATCTGAAAAAACGTGTTTTTTAACTGTAAATCTGTACATATTTTCTAACGCTCACCTACTACGAGGGGGAAAACTTAGCATATTCATTCTAGACCTAAACTAAATGGATTAAAACAATTTCCAGCTTTCCCCTAATTAATTCCGAATTCGGCCTTTTTTTCCTCGCCTACCACTGGGCTAATAACAAAAAAGTTTAATAAGTAAGTTAAATTAATATGTTAAACAATTTTAAGTAAAATTTCAGGTGTAAAATATTTTTTTTATAAAACTTGAGTAAAATTTCTGTCCTTTCTAGTGTTAAGGAATAAACTCTGCACACATATAATGTTGTAAATATCGGTAAAATATCTCCATCCTGTATTATAGAAATAAGGACTCAAATAAACGAATACTGAACCTTTTGCAATATTATAAAAATTGTTCACCAGATTTGTGAATTATTAAAATGCTTTAACACTAAACATATCGGGAATTTGACTCAAGTTTTATAAAAGTATTTCCAGCCAGAATTTTATTAAAAGCTACTTAATTTTCCATTTAACTTATTTCTGAGTGATTTATATTTCAAATCTACCCTATATATATAAAATCCTAATGAATCGAATTGAAACGAATTTATGTAACGATTCTATGAAACGACTGATTAAACAACTGATTACGTTTCACGGCGATTTCTCCTAAAATATGGACTACTTTGCGATGAAATTAACACCAAAAATCCGTATTGATCCACAGATCTCAAAACTGGTATTAGAATTTTAAAATTAGAATTAGTTTTCGAAATATTAATTTTTTTCTAATTTTAAATACTTTTTTTCTAATGATGGCAACTCAAATTTGAATTATAACAGATATTTTTTCATATTTTATAAAAGGTTATTTTAAATTAAGTTGGCGTCCAATTTGGCCTCCCTTAAATGTATGCTAAGAAATGCATCATGTTACTTTTATTCAGAATTCAATTTGTATTTCATTATTATTTTATTTAATACAAAACTTTCATTTAAAATTGAAACCTTTAAAATAAATGGCTTTTACTTCATTATTTTTTTTAAACGGAAAGAAAAGAAAAATATTAGACACAGATGTCATATACGCAACGGGATACCTAATTGGCGACAAAATGGCGTTATTTTGCCTGACATGGTAACCCGGCTATTGTTGCTTATTTATTAATAAATGCTTATTTGAATTTATTTTCTTTTTATTTACAAAAAATGTTATAAATTGTTTTGTTCTATAGTTATTAATTATTTTTTTTTTTTATTATTTTTTGCTATTTCATTTTAAAAATAACAGAAAATAATTTAAAAATACATATCTAACAGGTAATTGAAAACGAGGTTTTCGCCAAATTTTCGTAAAAAAAAATCACCCCAAACCCGGTGCGTATGTGACAATGCAACAAATCATGAGATTTAATTTCCACTTCAAAGCAACGTTTAAATGTTATTACTTCTCCCGTCAACCAATTTCGCCAAATTGTATAAATAGCCAAATTATACAAATTGACATATTTTTTTATTTTAAATAACAAAAGAACAAATAAATTAGTATAACATTAAAAAAAATACAAATAAAACGTCGAAATAAAAATCACTTGATGGCGTGAACATGTGTAACTTCCTTAAAGTCAAGTGAATGTGACATTTTTTGATCAACCATTATTGGCATTTAATCATATAGTTTGGCGACAGATTTTTGGTCGATGGGATAACCAAGTAGCACCGTTTTAATTTACCACTCGAAAAATAAAAAAATGCTAACTGGCGAGTTAAAAAAAAGCTATTGGCGAAATTTTCACCCGGCTAACATAAAAGTACCAGGAATTCTTTGTGATCATGGCAACTTTTATGTAGTTTTATTCGAAAAAAATAATTTTGATTTTTCAATCAAAATGGAAACTTTTCTTATGAAAAGCGAAGCAATCAGCCCGTTGTTTATGGCAGTTACATGACTTGCACTATTATAATATAAACGAAATAATGGGGATAGAATAATATTCGGCGACTTATCACACCTGTGGCTCGCTAACATTAAAGTACCAAAATGGCCGCCTGGAATATAAAAAAGCGAAGGGATCCGCCAGGAGCTGTTGATGATAGTCACATGACTTAGGCTATTATTATAGAGATTGTTTTCAATTTTAAAAACAGCGAAAAGAATAATATTTCCTAACGATTAAAAATTTATTTTCACGTGACTATTAAAAACAGAAAAAAAGACTTTAAAATCACTATTAAATGAGTACGTGTTAAAGGCAGGAAAATATTGAAAATTATGTCCTGAAAATTGTATTTACACGTGAATATTAAAAGGGAAAGGAAACTGTAAAATAATAAATACATTAATATGCGTTTAACCCTTTCACGGACAAGGAACTTCTATTCGTAAAATCTTGAAAGCAGTGTATGGCACCAAAATTTACAAACAAATTTCGAAATACAAAAATGCTTTTGTTCACTTACTTAATAAAAGGGAAATTTTCATCCCAATATTCTGATGCTAATGTGGCATTTAAGAAATAAAATTAAGTGGTCCAAAAATGAACCACCGTCCTTGAAGGGGTTAAAGCAGCAAATTTTAGTAATTGTATTATGTCAATCGTTTTATAACGCTGTTAAAAAATACCGGGAGACAAAGACTCTGTTTACTTAATTCATTTTATTTTAGCTTCTTTTCAAATGTTTAACTGATCTTCTTTAACCAAACACGAAAACAACCATTGGATGTCTTAACAGCAACTGATTCTACCTTAATTTTTTGCAATCAAAGGGAATTGAATGGAAACCCGTTTACAGGGAGATCTCTACAGGTTTTTTCAGTATAATTCAATCTTCTCTAATCTTTTTAAAACCGATCAGATTAGCGTGCTTTTAGATTCTACAGTGTCTGAACGGGGGTTGGCGAGCGTAGCTTGCAGGGGGCAGAGCCCCCTAGTATTCTATAAAGAAATTTCTGGTTGGAGTCGGCATATTTTCAATTGGTACCGGCCAAATGACCAAATGTTGGTACGCTTAGTAATAATAAAAGTTTTAGCAAAATGCAATGAAATTCGAAATCACATAATCGAGTTAATTCACAGCATCTCGTTTCTTCTTTCCTATTAATCGCTGCTATTCACTTCCCTTAATATATTTATGATATTCTAAAGTAGCTTTCATATGGCTTTTATTACCGAAAAGAGCTTATATCTTATATGCGGTTTGATTATTAACCGCAGCCAGCTCGATTACAATGATCTGAATTAAAACTTGACAATTGGAGATTCATTTAGCGTTCAGTTGTCTGGTACAATGAAACTGGGTATAGACATCGAAAATTATTTCATCTATTCATTGTTATTCTGAAATTAAACGACATCTCTTTATAAAGAACAATAATATTGTCGGAAAATAAAATGATTAAAGATTACTAAACGAATAGATATATATATAGCTGTAATTAACTGTTCTTATCTCCTTTATCTCTCTGAGTATAATGTGGATGTTGTATTTAATCATCTATTTTTCTTTTCATTTAGATAATATGCTAAGCTGTTATGGGGGTTTATTTTATGTAATTAATTGTTTCAATGAAAAATCAGTAAAGTACGTTTTAATATGTTGATAAGAAAAATATCTCACAATGTTTATCATTTTTCGATTGTGATATTCCAAATTATCTACAGGGGTGTAATGGAGGGAATATGGAGGTATACGCCGTATACTTTCTAGATTTTTTAAAGAAGCTTCGTATACCCACTGTTTCTCAAATAAAGCTGTAGCGTATACTCTAGCCATGAACTTCATAATTCTAGCGTATACCTTCTGCCGAAAGCAGTACCCACTGGGTTTTTTACGACTACAACACTGATTATCTACCATGGTGGAATGTATCCATTAGCATAAAAGTAGATGGACCGTGAGGGGTCATTCCGACCCCTACCATATGAATATAGTATTTCGGTTCGAACCAGACATTTCATTACAAAATAATTTTAAAAGACACAAATAATAAAAAAGTTAAATAAATAAATTAAACAATTATAAGTAAAAATTTTTGTGTAAAATATTTTTATAAAACTTGAGTAAAATTAAACACATTGCAATAGAAAATGGATTTTCCCCTCAGCATATAAATAAATTAATTTATGAAGTAAAGCAGAAAAATCAAAAAGAAAGAAAAAACAAGAGAGAATTTAAAATCTGTTGCTTCGATTGCGTGCCAAGATTATATGGGAGATTAAAATACGCCTTATTGAAATTTGATATTAATTTAATAGTCAAGCCTCTAACAAAACTTAAAGCTCTAATTCAAAGGAAAATCGATCCTATACCTAATAAGTAAATTGCAGGTGTATATTCTATCCCATTTGAAACGGAAAAACAAAATGAGTTAAGCTACATAGGTATGACCACTCGAAAATTTAAAGAAAGATTGGGGGAGCACATGCGAGATAGCAAGTTTAACAGACAAACTACAGCACTTTCAAGGTTAAATCAAAGCCAAAATTTAAAAACAGATTTCGAGAACGCAAAAGTTATTATACCTACATCAGATTATTATACTTTGAGAATTAGGGAATCATTAGAGATTTTAAGTAAAGGAAATAGTGTATGCAACAATGATTTATCCTATGGCATACCTTATATTTGGTTTAATATTTTAAAAATATCTAACACTTCAGCATCGGAACGAAACAACTTCAAAGACACTCCCAACAAATAATAGACTGATCCTTTTTCTCAGACTGGTATATAAATAGCACAGTGAATGCGACATTCCACTGAAACTATCCTTTGAAAATGATCACGTTTGCGATCGAAAGATCTCAGGAATCATTTTTTCTGTTTCATATGGTTTTTAACATCTATGGTTTTTAAGTTATTAAAGACCAGTTTATTTTGTAACGGAATATTTTAATAAATTATTATACACCTTTTTAGTAAACCGATTTTTTAATTTTAGTTATTTTAACGCAAGATGGATGTGTCATTCCACTCTGAGCTCTGTCTGAGTTTTATGTTTTTCAACGTTAAATATTTCTACAAGCGTCTGTTGGTTGAAAGCATCCTCATCAGAGATTTTCACATTAAGAATCTCAACATTCTTCATGCTTCACGAATCTGTAGGCAGGCTTGAGACAAGGTTAATGAAAGAACGATTATGAAATTCTTTCATAAGGCGGAATTTGCAAAAACAATTAAATTTAAAAAATCAAAAAACCCGACTGCGTAAAAAGCGAACTAATTAATTGTTTCTCATCAATGTGAAACTATTTTTTTTCAATTCCTACTATTAGCTCACACTGTCGCTATATATATCTTGTTCAAATTTTCCGTCGTTAATAAAATACTTATTATTCATCCAATCAAGCTCAAATAAATTTTTTTAAACTTGTAGTGGATGACACTTGATATTAATCCAGTTTTTTTTAAATATTAATTCATTAATTAAATTAAATTAATTAATTTTCAATAATCGAGAGAGCCCTCTTCTTGATCAAGGTATTTTAAAGCCGAGAGAACCCTCTCCTTGATCCAAGACATTTTAAGCGCCACTTAAAAGGAAAGATGAATGGGAGAAAAAAAATTATTTTATTGACCTAGGTAGGAATTGGCTTAAAATATTTTTTTTATATTACTTGTTTATATTACTTACCTATTTTTTTATTTACTTGTACTGATGACTTTTAAGTTGTGTTTAATTGTTAGTTCCTATCTATAAACACTGTTTTGATGAGGTCTATAGATGTCTATGATGGTTAGAGTTGCAGTAAAGTTAGAGATCCTACCTACATAACTTCCAGGTTGTATAATATTTTAACGGAGATTCTGACTGTAAAAAAATCAATGAAACATCGTCTTCATTTTGAAAGACCTATCCAATGATATGCCACTCAATAGGGTGCGTATTTTTTTTTTGTCGTCTCTACCGCCATTTTGTATTTTACGGCCGCCATTTTGAATTTATAAACACAAAACCTAGTCTATAACCATTGGGCCGTTAAGACGAATCGATAGAGACCTCATTCATTAAAATCCATCCAGCTGTTGGGATGTTTCGAGGGTATAAAGAAATTTACATACCCAGATACGCGTGAAACACGTAACCCTTCTTTTCAGTCAGGTAAAAAAAAAGAAACTGAAGGAGTAAATGCAGTGGGAAACTTTCATGAAATTGATCCTGAACATGTTGTTGATTTCATTTGCATAAAAGCCTGCCCAAAATCACGACTAAGCTATCACCTTGTACACGTTTTGAAAGAAGATATGGCTTACTTGGTAAACCATGCCAGTAATACCTTAAATCATCTGTACCATCAAGGACGAATATTTTTTCATTAGTAAAAACCAATTTTCGCCATAGATTGAATTTTAAGACGTTTGAAGATGCTAGTTTTAGTCTTGCATCAATGTGATGCTTTTGTAGTTTTTGCTTAGCTTTTAATTTAGCATTATTCAAGCCTTCGGAACTTTTTAACACAATTGTAACAGTTCTGGACGTTACTGAGAGTTCTAGAGAAGATTTTACAGTAGAAGAATAAGTACAATCTTGAACCACCATTCTAATAATTTTCAGTTTACTCCGGGCTGAGAGTTTTAATACCTATCTCCTCCTTTTCTTTCTAACATAATTCATTGGATCATAAAGAAAATTTTGCACAACAATTTCAAATTTATTTATTTATTGCCCTTCACTTACACCGCAATCCTAAAAACCCTCTCATTACCCGACTGCCAAGAAGGGTTACGTGTTCACCCGTATCTGGGTATGTTGATTTCTTTATACCCTCGAAACATCCTAACGGTTGGATGAATGAGGTCTCTATCGATTTGTGTTAACCGTCCGATGGTTTTGTTTTTATAAATTCAAAATGGCTGCCGTAAAATACAAAATGGCAGTAAAGATGAAAAAATTTTTACACACCATATTGAGTGGCATATCATTGGATAGGACTTTCAAAATGAAGACGATGTTTCATTGACTATTTTACAGTCAGAAGCTCTGTTTAAATATTACACAGCCTGGAAGTTGTGTAGGTAAGATCTCTAGCTTTACTGCAACTCTAACCTTCATAGACATCTATAGGCCTCATCAAAACAGTGTTTATGATAGGAACTAACAATTAAATACGACTTAAAAGTCATCAATACAAGTAAATAAAAAAATAGGTAAGTAATCTAAAAAATAGTTTCACATTCATGAGAAATAATTAATTAGTTCGCTTTTTATACAGTCGGGTTTTTTGATTTTTTAAATTTAATTTTTACTTGTTCAGTATCAACTTACGTTTACGCACTACAGCCGTACATTGAAAATCGCGTTACTGTATAAGGGATCTTATCCCGTTTATTTTACCCTTTTCTTCTTGAGTCAAGGAATTCCCGCTAACCACGCTCAAAACAGCAGCTGCATATCCCAAAACTTTAAATCTGGAGACTACTAACCTATAAACGTCATCACAGATGAGTTCCGCATAAAATGCTACAGTCATGAGGTCATCTCATTTGCTAGATTTAAAAGGAGCTACTCCTCTTAAACGTATTTCCATTTGTTATTATTACAAGATTTTAACACTTGTAAAAAAAAAAAAAAAAAAAAAAAAAAAAAAAAAAAAAAAAAAATACTTTTTTAACTTTTACAATTGAATTAAATTGACATATTATATCAGATATTTGTGTCTTAATTCAAGATATAAAATTCTTTTCGGAATTTTGTTCTAAACAACAAAATTAGCATGAGGTCTTAAACTTTTTTCCAGCACTGTATGGAAAGCAGTATAATTTTAGTATTTTTCTTGAATGAATTAATAAACCTGTGTTATGTGCAGCGTTGGTTTCACGAAGTATGCAAAGTAATCTTCGACGCTTTCCCCTGTTACTCTTTTTCGTCCACTCTTTGTTTTATCTGATACTGAGCAGGCCTCCATTATATTTTTAGAGTTTCGTTCATCTAACGAAACCCTATTCGTGTCTGTCTGTCCGTCACAAAACCCTTCTCAGAAACTATATATTTTGGAGACTTGAACTTTTGGATTCTTATAGCTGAACACCTCACCTCAAACGGCAAATCATAAAATTTTGAAAAAGTCTTATATTTACCCTTCTGGGCTCTAACTTCTGTATTTTTAGAAATTTTTTTAACCTCCACCGTTTCATCCGGGTTGCACTTTTATAATTTTTGCCGACACTCCTTTGACCACTCTTTCATATTATTCACCATAGCCGTACATATTTTAGTTCCAATTTTTACCGCCAGGGGTCGCCTACCTATATCGGGTGCTATGGGCCCGATCCCTCGACTAATATATCTACGGATAGTTTGTAAAACAGTGTTTCATTTGGATAGAGGTTTGTTCAGAATAGAGTGCGCCACCTGGTTGCGAAATGTGGAACTAATAGACTTTGCAAAAGTATTAAAGTTTTTTGAAAGGAATATTAAACGAAACCCTCTGTGCAATCTGTGATCACACTTACCCACTTGTTCTGTCATCACGAGTTGATGGACGTGGACTCAAGAAATTCAAGGAGGCCAAATCATGAATAAAGCAAGGAGTGCACGAAAAAGAGTATCAAAGGAAAGCACTAACAATTATCGCCTTGATGTTCTTAGTACAATCAATGGTGCACATAATAAAGGTTTATCAATTCATACAAAAAACCTTCAATATGTGCTCCTTATACTGTACTACTTTCCATATGTGTATCTAACAAACAAATCTGTTCATTTGTGTTTGTAATAAAAGCTTAAGATTGTAAAAGAATTTGTGGGCACCTTCTATTAAATACTCATGTGAAAATTTTACTATCATAATTAAAACTTTTTTTTTTAATCAGAAAAAAATCCATGTTACATTAAAAATTTAACATACGTATTTATACGCACATAGATAATACATATTGTTTTAACAAAACATTAAAGAGTTGCAAATTTAAGAAAATCTTTATTTACCCTCCAGTTAGCCATACGTTTGAAGCAACTAAAAAATTGTTTTTTACTAAAATCATAGCTCAATTTTAATAATTTATCATTTCTTTAAATTGTTTGTAGCGTTCAATCTTTCACTATCACATTTAAACATAATAATCAAATTCGTAAAACTTTTTTCTTATTCTTATGTAGCTTATATTTATATTATACTTTTTAAAAAAGCAAAATTCACAGCATTATTTTCAATGTATAAGAAATTACTTTTCCGATAAACGGCACAAATAATGTTAGTTATTATTTATTTCATAAAACAGCTGAATAAGCTAACTTAAATTGGATACTTGAATCATGAGTTTCAAAATACCTCGATTATTTTTAAAATACATTACATCAGCAATTTCTGAACTGATAATATAATAGAAACATGTAGTTAATTCGCAGCAATCGTAATAAGGTAGCTTTGCGTTATTAGTTAAAATAACTTTTTGATAACGAAAAGAAATGCGAAAGAATTGATTTTATTAAATCAGCAATCTTTCCACGAACTCTTATAAAGCAAAAACAGACGTGGCAACACCTGATCAATAAATTTCGCTTTTACTGCATTTTTTTTTTTTTTTCTAAACATCGCACATAATTTTTTACACGATGAAATAGGGCAAAAATGTTCTTTCAAGTGAAATTTCTTTTTAAAGTGTATGATTAATTTACTGATTTTTATGGTTTTAAAAATAATCTTCAGTCACGCTTTTGTTTTTTAAATGCAGTCAAACCCCGCTATAGTGATCACGGCTTATAATAAATCCCCAGATATAATAAACGAAATGTTTGGTCCCGTACACTACAAACATCTCTTAGTATACTAAATATGGTCAAGCTTAAAAAGACATAACGTAAATTAAAAAACATCTTTAAACAATTCTATAATTTTTAAAATGTATTATTAAAATGTATGATAATTTACTGATTTTTAAACATTTCTATAATTTCTAAAATTAAAATGTATGATAATTTACTGATTTTTAAACAATTCTATAATTTTTAAAATATATTATTAAAATGTATGATAACTTACTGATTTTTAATAATGAACGAAATGTTTTGTCCCGTACACTACAAACATCTCTTAGTATACTAAATGTAGTCAAGCTTAAAAAGACATAACGTAAATTAAAAAACATCTTTAAACAATTCTATAATTTTTAAAATGTATAATTAATTTACTGATTTTTATGGTTTTAAAAATAATTTTCAATCCTGCTTTTGTTTTTTAAATGCAGTCAAACCTCGCTATAGTAAACACGGCTTATAATGAACCCCGGATATAATGAACGAAGTGTTTGGTCCCGTACAGTGCAATACACTTACAATGTTTTTTTTTTTTTTTTTTTTTTTTGTGTGTGTGTGTGTGTGTGTGTGTGTGTGTGGATATAATGAACCCAAAAAAATGAGGATGTTGGATATAATGAACTTTTTCTGTCTTTGACAAAAAAAAAAAAAAAAAAAAAAAAAAAAAAAAAAAAAAAAAATCCATTTTTTGTAATAATTTTGAAATTGCTACTTCAAAATAAATACATGTACCAATTTTTAAAACCATCCATAGACTGGAATGTAGCGATAAGAAAGTAGCGATCTTGTTTGCCTCTTTTATCTTCATCCACCCTCCCTAAATAAAGGCCATCCCCGGCAGATGTTGCACCTCTAAGAGACCAGTGGGTGCAATATCCATTCCCGGAAATTCAGAAGAGAAACGTAGGAATGCGTACACATTATACGCCAAAGCAGCAATTCAAGTAACTGAACAAATTTTTGTGTACACAAAATATAGAGCCGAGAGTGATGGAAACATATCGGTCCTTCGACAAAAGTATGGATAATTTTTTCTTGAATCAGCCTCTCATCAGATAAAGATTACTATTTTTTTATACGCAAGACGTAGAGTAAAAAATAATAAAAGTAAGTTAACATGTTTTTTGCTATTATTACTTTCCTCTATCTTCAATAGAAGAAAGTACTGTAATCTAAATTTTTTTCGACTTCCGGTTTTCGACGGATTTACACGTTTTTGGGGTCAGAGATCCTAAAAAACATGTTTATAGAAAATGTCTGTCTGTCCGTGTGTCCGTATGTCGCCATTGTACCATCAAAAATTGTATAAAGTTATGCATAGAATTGAACCAATTTTTTTTTTAAGTTTTTGTCTATGGCAAGCAGGTTCTCCATTAATTTGGAAAACATCTGCAGGTAGCGGGCGCTGTAATGGCAATTTTTGTGCATTTTGAATATTGTACCATCGAAAAGTGTATGAAGTTATGCATAGAATTGAACTAATTTTTTTGTGTATGTATTTGGCCACAGCACGAAGATCCTCCCTGAATTTGGAAAAATTCCGCCGGTAGGGGGCACTGTAATAGCGATTTTTGTGCCATTTTCCATATTGTACCATCGAAAAGTGTATGGAATTATGCATAATTCTAATAAAAATACTAATAAAACTAATCAAAATGAATTATTGGTATTTGTAACAACATTTTGAAATATTAATATACATGAGATAGAAGAAAGTTTTGGGATTGGCACATCCAACTAGTTTTTGAATCATTTTGTATTTCATTTATTTAAATAATGTGTATTTCGAGGGAGGATTTCGGAACCATTTAGTTAAAATCGTTTGCGGAACAGGTATAGTGAACTCCCGGTTATAGTGAACCGAAATGTCGGTCCCTTGAGGGTTCACAATAGCGGGGTTTGACTGTATATCTATTTTGCGTGCACTGCAATGATGTATGATAACACTTTTGTAATTAAAACAATATGAAAAGTTTAGCATTTGTTTCAGGCTTATATTTTATAACAAAATTAAAACTTCATTAATAAATAAATAAATAAAACATTAAAGTGATATAAATAAAATACAAATTTACGGACAGTTGAACTTTGTGCTTAAAAACACTGAAATTATCAGAATCATAAAGGCTGGTATAAGTAGAGAAATCTTCGGCAATTCCTTCGATTATTAACTCCTAACATGAGACTAATACAAATGTATCTCTTTTAATGAATTTCAAAACTTTATTTGAATACATTATTGATGTTTTTCATATAAATATGCCCTTTGGTGTTGTTATTGGACAATCTAAAAAACGGATTAAATGTAAATTATCTATTCGAGTTTTCAATTAAAACTAGTCGGATGTGCCAATCCCAAAACTTCCGTCTATCTCATACATGTTAATACTTCAACATTTGCGATGACAGTGCCAAAACTAAGGGTTCTCAGGTCTCTTAAAACTTCAAAATTTTCGAAATTTTATTTGTTTATATGTTAAACTCCTACCTTTCCTGAACATTTTGATGTGATTATTTCTTTGATATTCCAATTAGAACAGACGTTATGGCGTTTAGAATTATACTCGCAGAATAACTGAAGCGGAGTTTCCGTAACTTTGAAATCATTTTTCTGAAAATTTTCTGATGTTTTTGGGCATAACGTGCAGGATATCTTAAAACCTTCTCACTATTTGTTCATGAAATTTTCTAAATATATGTTCCATGTTTGTCTGTATAAACTAGACCTAAAATTTCATTTTTATTGTTCAAAAAAATTTTTTAGGAGATTACACTGTTGAATTTTTCAAAATTTGATATTAACTAAATACAACTTTATATTCAAATATAAAAATGCTTTAAATGCAATTTTTTTTAGTTTCAGAGTAATTACTATAATCTGAAGTGTAAAATAGAAAAAAAAATTCATTCCAGTTGCGAAATTAATTTTGTAATCCTGCGAGTATGCTGTCATACCAATTTTCTTCTCGACACATGTGTGACAGTTTGAAGTCCCTATAAATGTTAATTCTGAATCTTTTAATTTTTCCAATGTACGAAATGAAAGAACATTTAAATATACATCATATACCGGGGTCCTATAAATAGGACAGCTAATAAAACATTTTTAAAAATAAAATTGGTAAGGATTTTTTGGATGCATTTTATTTTGACGTCTTTAAAATACATAAAAGTATAATTTATAAATAAAAAAACAAGTAACCAATTAAAATTTAATTGAAAAAAATCTATTTAAAAAATTCTTTAAGAATTGTGATCTTATAATCTAGAATTTTACCGTTATTATTATCTTTTTATTGGAGAAATCATAGAGTATTTTTGTACAACATAAACAGTATTTTTAAAGTAAAATAAAATATTTGCTCATAAAATTAGTTTATGTATGCATTTTATATGTCCTTACTATGTGTCCTACTAATATGTCCTGTTTATAGGACAACTAGTTATTTAAAAAATTAAAAACTTTCTTTCAAAATTTTGCTAGTATCTACTTAATTACACCATATTAATAATATAATTGATTTTTAAAAATTTTCAAAAATATTTAATAGGTGTGGTCCAATATGGGTTAATAAGTAGAGGAGAAAGTCCAAATACCGGCTACCATTTTTGTTTTCAATCTAGATCACACAATTTTCAAAATTAGTAAAATAAGAAGTGACAGCAAGGTACCTTGACATGTTTTACACCTGTTTAGAGAAAAAAAAATCAGTTTAAAAGCCGTTTTCTGTTTATAAAAAGCAAAATTCCGAAAGTCTTTAAATTTTGAGTTTTGAAAAGAGTCTAAATACCGGCTACCTAAGTTTTTTTCCAAAAGATCACACAAATAGAGCTAATGACAATTATTAAGAAAACGAGTTGGAACCCGTCGAAATTCGACGAACTAAAATGTTTAGTAAGAAACTGTTAGATCGAATTTATAACAAACCTACGAAAATAATTACAATAAAAAATTCATCTTACATTGGTTGTCTAATTCTTAAAACAAATAACATTTTAAACCTAAAATTACCAAAATATTACTTCCACAAACTTCAGCTGCTTAAATTATTGAAAAACAAAACTGTATTAGAATGAAGATGAGTAATTATACTGAAGTTATCGATTGAGGCTCTTACGTTTGTTTTTACGGGATGAAAAATCGGTAAAAAAATTTTCGCTTTGTCCCATCATAAAATCCCCCCCCCCCCCCACTCCATAAAATCTAAATAGTACGTTATTTTCACCTTCTTAAAATTTACATACGCACCACTCAACTTCACAATTTAAAAGTATTTTAACGTGCAATAGGTTATTAATGAATGTATTTCCAAACATAAAGTCACATTTGTCCGATACAACTATGCATGTGAACATTCGCACAAACTTTAAGTTCTAATATCAGTTCCCTCGAATAAAAAATTCTGTAATTTGCCTTTAGTTGTCATAGTATTGGCCATTTAGTATTGGTTAAATATTTAGTTTTATCAAACAAAATGATCGTTTTGTTTTAAATATGACATCCTTTTTACTCACTGAATCATTTTGCCTAGCGTCTCAAACTCAGTATCAGCGTAATGTAAAAATATTGAAATGTAACTGATTTAGGAAGAATAATGCGTGTTTTTTTAATGGCTGACGTCATTTTCAGTTCAAAAATTATAAAAAAGTTACTTTTATTTGTAATGTGAAAATGGCATCAATAAGGATATAATCAATAAAAATAAATAAACGATGACTATTTTCACTTTACTTTTAATAGAAATGGAGTACTTCAGTTGCCACAATAAAAAAATTGGTACTAAAAACTACAAAAAAATTAATATCTGAAAAAAAAATATTGAGATACAGCTTTCAAACAAATTGCATTTAAAAGTACATTTTTTTCTCTATACGACGGTGTGAAAATTAAAGCTGTGCGATGTTTAGAAGCTTAAAAATTTGCAGTAGCGAAAATTGTAAAACCAAAATTTCATTTCAAATTTCCGAGTGTTGCCATTCGTAGAATGACGTATGCGTTACGCACAGATATGTTTGTCCTTTATAATATAGATAGAATATTATTTTAATAAATTTTATTGATTAATAATATTTCTTGTGCACAGAAAAAATACGTAATCTATACTAATCTATACTGATATTATAAAGAGGTAAAAATTGTTTATTTGTAGGAGGTAAGCTCTGGAACTACCGAACCGATTCCAAAAGTTATCAAAATGATGGTGTTAGCCCAACTTAGAACATAGGCTATATTTTATGTCCGTGCCACTGACCAAAAGGGGGTGCAGGAGAAAAAAACATTCTAAAAATGCGATTTTTCTGTTACTGAAGAGTCTAGAAACATACAATTTTGAATGGCAGTTACTTATAAGATACTAATGGTCTCTAAGGACATTTCTTAAAAAAATCGAAATTAAAAAGGGGTGAAAATGTTCGAAAAGCATTCTAAAAAACGTTCTAAATGGCGATTTTTACGCAATTTCAGGAAGTACCAAACCGATTTCAAAAATAATGGTGTCAAATGATGGTGATAACCCTTGCTCCAACATAGGCTACATTTTATGTCGGTGCCACTACCCCTAAAGGGGGTGCAGGAGCAAAAAACGTTCGAAATTGCGATTTTTGTGTTACTGAAGGGTCCAGATACATGGAATTTGGCATGGTAGTTACTTATTAGATATAAATGATCTCTAAGAAGATTTCTTAAAAAATTCGAAATTTAAAAGTGGTAAAAAGGTGCAAAAAGAGTTCTAAAAAACGTTCTAAATGGCGATATTTACGTAATTTCAGGAAGTATCAAACCGATTTAAAAAGTAAGGGTGTCAAAATGATGGTGACAACCCTTGCTCCAACGTAGGCTACATTTTATGTCGCTGCCACTACCCCTAAAGGGGGTGCAGGAGCAAAAAACGTTCGAAATTACGATTTTTATGTTACTGAAGGGTCCAGATACATGGAATTTGGCATGGTAGTTACTTATTAGATATAAATGATCTCTAAGAACATTTCTTAAAAAATTAGAAATTTAAAAGTGGTAAAAAGGCGCAAAAAGAATTCTAAAAAATGTTCTAAATGGTGATTTTTACGTAATTTCGGGAAGCATCAAACCGATTTCAAAAATAGTGGTGTCAAAATGATGATGACAACCGTTGCTGCAACATAGGCTACATTTTATGTCGGTGCCATTACCCCAAAGGGGGTGCAGGAGCAAAAAAACGTTTGAAATTGCGAATTTTGTGTTACTGAAACACCCAGATACATAGAATTTAGCATGGTAGTTACTTACTAGATATAAATGATTTCCAAGAACATTTCTTAAAAAAATTCGAAATTTAAAAGGGGTGAAAATGCGCAAAAAGCATTCTAAAAAACGTTCTAAAAGGCGATTTTTACGCAATCTCAAGAAGTGCCAAACCTTTTTAAAAAATAATGGTGTCAAAATGATGGTGGCAACGCTTGCTTCAACATTGGCTACATTTTATGTCGGTGCCATTACCCCAAATGGGGTGCAGGAGCAAAAAAACGTTCGAAATTGCGATTTTTGTGTTACTGAAACATCCAGATACATGGAATTTGGCATGGTAGTTATTAGATATAAATGATCTCCAAGAACATTTCTTACGAAATTCGAAATTTAAAAGGGGTGAAAATGCGCAAAAAGCATTCTAAAAAACGTTCTAAATGACGATTTTTACGTAGTTTCAGGAAGTATCAAACCGATTTCAAAAATAGTGGTGTCAAAATGATGGTGACAACCCTTGCTCCAACATAGGCTACATTTTATGCCTGCCACTACCCCTAAAGGGGGTGCAGAAGCAAAAAAAGTTCGAAATTGCGATTTTTGTGTTACTGAAACACCCAGATACATGCAATTTGGCATGGTAGTTATTTATTAGATACACTCTAAAAAATAAATGTGTAAATTAGTCAAATTTACACACATATTCTAAAATTGCACACTTGTTATGAAAATTACACACATTTTGCAAAATTTTACCTGTTTTTATGTGTATTTAGCTTATGAAACTAAGTGTGTAATTTGTTATCGCTTGAAAAACCCAAATAAGTGTGTAAATGTAGAAAAACGCTTGAATTTACACGCATTGGTATGTTATTGTAATTTTTCCAAAATTATATATACACAGATAAGTGTGTAAATTTCTAAAATGACCCACTTGTAATAAAAATTACACATTTTGTACAAAAAATTACCTGTTTTTGTGTATTTAGTTTATGATATTAACTCTGTAAGTTGTTTTTGGTTGATAAACTCAAACAAGTGTGTAAATAAAAAAATACCTGGATTTACACGAATGGGAGTGTTACACATAATTGTAAGTGTGTAAATCTGAAAGTGTGTAGATGTTAAAAAAGTGATGGGTGTCTTTAATATAATTCAGGTGTGCACTTTTTATTTCAGTAAATCCGTTGCATAAGTATAGTACCGTAACAGTATCCAAAATAAAGAACTAAAACGCTTACTTTTTCTTTTGTAAGAAGCTCTGCCCCCCCTTCCACCCATGTTTCAGCTAAATTAGCAGCACATGAACATTTAAAAGAAAACAGAATTAAAAATTGTCTTAAGCAAGGGTTGCACAGGTATAGTTCTGTAGTACTGTAACAGCAGTTTCAAAACAAACAAATGAAACGTTTACACTTCCTTCCCCGTCACCTGTTTTGCATAAATAGGGACATATGAACATTAAAAAAACAGAATAAATAATTATGTTTTGCAAGGGAGTTAGCCATGGTAGTGGTTGTGTGTTGTGTAGTGGCGATAGGGTTCGAACCCAGCACCTCCCCTTATGGAAAGAAAATATACCTACAAAGTATAATTGTCCTCCCCTAACATTAGCGCAGCTTGGGGTTTATTTCGATTGCTTCCTTAGTGCCTATTAGTATTTATAATAATTATTATGATGTTGTATATATATATATTTTTTTTTTTTAAGAAAACAATTTTCTGCGCCTTAACAATTTTGCGCCCAGCGCAATCGTCTACGTGTTCTCCCATACTCCTAATAATTCCGATAGCAGATTGCATCATACTGATGCCGGTCTAATTAATGCAATGTTTAGATATTACATTCATATGCAAAATAGGATATTTATTGAGATTTTAAATCTAAATTGCATTTCCTTCCCCCTCCCCATCATATTTACTCGTTTCGCATAAATAGGGACATATGAATATTTAAAAGAAAACAGAATAAAAAATTATGTTCTACAAGGGATTTAGCCATGGTAGTAGGGGTTTTTTTTTTGGGGGGGGAGGGGCTAGGGCGTCACATTGCGAACAATTCTTAGTTCCAGTTTCTTTTAACGTTTAATTATTCTACGTCACTTGGAAGAATAGATTTTATCAGTTTTTTAATAATCACACATGAAGAAAATTTAATAAATAAATTATAAAATCGAAGGATAGGCAATAGTTCTCCCCTTTCCTTTCTTTCTCGCTCTTATGGAAAGAGTTGTGGTTGTGTCTTTAGGACGGCCAATTATCAACACGAGGGATAAAGGCCCTAAGGGCTGGAGTGCCCTCCGTTGGGGTATTTCTAAGGGAACCTAACCCGTTTTTACGCAAGGAAATCCAAGGTTCGAAGAAAACAACGGGAAACTCCAAACGATTAGGCCAACGGGCGCAATTGGGTTCGAACCCAACACCTCCTCTTATGGAAAGAGGACATACCTACAAAGTATCATTGTCCTCGCCTAACATTAGCGCAGCTTTTTTTTTTTTCGATCACTTCCTTAGTGCCTATTAGTATTTATAATAATTATTATAATGTTGTGTATATATATATATATATATATATTAGAAAATTTTCTGTGCCTCAACAATTTTGCGCCCAGCGCAATCGTCTACGTGTTCACCCATACCCCTAACAATTCCGATAGCAGATTGCATCACACTGATGCCGGTCTAATTAATGTAATTTTTAAATATTGCATTCATATGCAAAATAGGAAATTTATTGAGATTTTAAATCTAAAAGTCTTTTTATTTAACGGGGAATTTTAAATATAATATTATCTATTATAATGTGCCTATATATCTATATAAATATGTAATATCATATTACACATATTTATCTATGCACTTTGTATAGTTGTAATATGAACATATATTTTGAAATGCAATTGAACTTAGCTTAAAAAATTTATTGGTTCACTTCAGAAAAGCGAAAAAAAATCAGTCCCTAAAACGTAATTAGAATATAAAATCGTCTGCACTTTTTAAAACCGTGAACAACGAAAAAACATCTTCTCTGTATCAAAGTCGCCATTTCATGCAGCTGTCCAAGTTTTCTTTTAGGAACGGAAATGTTAGAAAAATATTTTAATCTAATTTATTATAATAATAAGCAAGGGGTATTTGTATAATTGTTCTTCAAATACTATTTTAAAATCGTCATGTGTTGTTTTGTCGAATTTTGTTGAAGATCATACGTTGCGTTCCTCGGCGGAAAAAAGTTTGGATACCCATTAACACAGGTATGCTATAATTTCGTTCTAATAAAAGACTTTTAAATCAAAAATTGTGTAAAAATGTTTCACAGTGAATTTTTCTTTTTTTACGTTGTAAGTTTACAACATTACAATCTAAAATTAATGAACAGAGGAATTAAAAGTAGCTTGATCCGTATAATTGTTTTTGAGTTAATATACTGATTTCTAAGTTTAGATACTGTGAAAACTTACATAAAGAGTTTTCTAGTAGGATGTATTTTTATGAAATAGAAAATGTAACTGATACTGAATAATAATAAAATAATAAGACGGAGCGCAATATATCACCTTGATTCCCTTTCTTCATAACTTCCCGAGTTTTTGTAATATTCTCTGTTTGGGAAGTCTGAAGGTACTAAGAAATTAAAAAAAAATAATAAAATGTGTATTTTAAACTTGTAACATCTCTTTATTATTTTGTCCAGATTTATTCAATTTTCATAGTTTAACTTGTAATTTTCAATTTAACTCTAGATACTGGTGAAATTTCGCTTCGTTTGCCAGTTCTAGTACTATCGATGGAGACTTCTGAATAGATAAATTTTAATGATAATAACCCTGTACATATAGTTTAGTACAGAAACAGTATCGTATGAGTGAATCGAATCTTTTATTCATGCTTCGATCAAGCGGTTTCAGAGACTGCTCACAGTAGTTATGCAATGATTTTTGTCACACCAGATAAGAGTTAAAAGAGTTTGATCTTTAAAATCAAATTTTTTTCTATCAACTGTTTAATCTTTAAAAAATATATAAAATATCGGATTTTTCTAGAGGAAAATTTGGTCTCTTATTATCACGTAAGCAATGATTAAAAAGCTACTTTAAAGTTATTTATCCCAAAAAGTTTTAAAAAAAATTTTTGTTTAAATTACATGCAAGATTTCTGTTAAATTATTTAATGTTTTTCCCTCCAATCTTTGCCCATTAATGTTTTTCCCTCCAATCTTTGCCCATTTATTGTCTTACGACTGAACCATAAATTTGTGTATATTTTAGAAAAAAATCTATTATAAATATAAAGTTGAACATGTTCGATTTTTCTATTCGGAGTTTATCTATGCAACCCTCCCCCCCCCCCCCGGCCCTTGCAGTCATAAGCAAATTTTAGCCCAAGCTTAAGATACAGATGCAATCTGTAAACTCGTAAATTTTATTGGCAAAAATATATAAAAATATGGAGTAAATTATAATAGAAATCTTGCGCGCAATGTCTTTTGGCGATTTTTTTTTTCTAGATAAACGACTTTAATTAATTATATATTACATATCGTCGCTTTAGAGAAACAGTAGGGCATCTAGTAATAATCCAAAATGAGACTTACTGCTTATGAAAAACTGTGTATCTAGTGGAACAGTAGGGAATTTTTATAAAACACATCTGAAATATAGTATTAAACATAACTTCGTGTTTCAGAAGTTGTTCCACTAGATGCAAACACAGTTATTCATAGTAGTAAGTCATATAATAATAATCTAATTGTTCTTTAATACGTATGTTTTATAAAACTCGAATTTTTCGTAAAAAAAGTCAGTTTTTAGTTAAAGTACCTACATAAATAATGCGAAAACACACGCCAGCTAATGGTAAACCAATGGCAGTGAGAATATTTATTGTTCAAATAATTTATCTTTAATATCACAAGATGACACTTTATTTATTTTAAATAGAAAATTTAAAGTATACTACATTTCATTTACTTATAATTAAAAAAAATTTGAGGCAATGGGATAAGAGGGTTAGTAAAAAAAAAAAATCATTAAAATATTTCTTGAAGTATTTCTTTTTAGACAAAAGGGGGCTAGTAAAAAAAAAAAAAAAAAAAAAAAAAAAAAAAGAGGAAGAAGAAGAAGAAGAAGAAGAAAAATATGTTTTGAAGCATCAGCGAATTGGATCTTATTTCCTGTTGCAAATATTAAGAGTTAAAATTTAAAACGATAAGAAATATTACTTACAGTATAGTAATACAAGTTCGAAGGAAATGAAACTGCGGGTTAAATATTTTACATAATAAGTAAAACGGTTTCAAAACAAAACTGTAGAACTGACATTTGTGGTCCCTGACCTGCACATTTCTTAATTTCATTACTATTATAAATTTAATTTACCGGGTGTCCCAAAAAGGACTGACTGATTTTAAAATTCAATAACTTCCAAACGGTGACAGATATTTAAAAAATTCTTGCAGGAGGGTTATGCATAAGGTCAAAAGTTTTTTTACAGTGATTTTCAATTTTAGTTCTAATTACAAACAATAGATGGCGTTGCGATCAATAGACGCTGAATTCAGGCTCAATTTTTGGTACTTCGTGGCCCGGATGATACATTTCCATCTCCTTTTTCAGCATGGAACAAGAGAAAGGACTAGAAATCGAGCCTGTATTTAGCGACTATTGCTTACAGCGCCATCTATTGTTTGTAATTCGAACTAAAATCGAAAATCACTGTAATAAAACTTTTGACCTTATGCATAAACCTCCTGCAAGAATTTTTTAAATATCTGTCACCGTTTGCAAGTTATTGAATTTTAAAATCAGTCAGTCCTTTTTGGGACACCCGGTATTTATTTATTTTGTGGATTATAAGAAGAATAATTTGGTGGGAATTGTAATGAAATATGAGGTGTTGAGTGCCAAAGTAGACCACGTCCATAAAATATTATCCAGACTTAATTTGAGGTAAAGGTAATGAGCTCCATTTACTTAAATTTAGAATGATATAAGATTAGAACTATTTGTAGCTTAAAATTTCATTTTAGGACTTGGTTTGTAATGAAATCGAACATATTATTGTTTATAGAGCAATATTTTAATTTCGTTTGAAAGAAGAAATGGACTTGATCCACTTCAGTCTCTGAAGCCCTCATATAACAATTTTAAATCTTAGATTTATCCTTACCAGTGTTGTAAATAACAACAACAAAAAGGATTAATATAGAGTCATGGAGGTTCATGTTTAGAGTATATGCTATACCTTTATTTGAGAAGCGGAGAGTATACGAACCTTTTTTTAAATGCAAAAAATATGCAGTGTTATACCTCCGTATACTTATCACTACATCTCTGATCATTGTAATGCATCTGACGCTCAATTCGAGTCGCATGATTTCAGTTTACTTATTGAAAGAAATGAAGATCTTATATATATCTATGTACATTTAAATAAAACTTGCGGAAATGTATAAATATTTCTGAAAAAAAATTCTTTAAAATATTAAAAACAACATGAGCGGTTTTAGTTGTAAGGCTGAGTGAGGGAAATTGTTTCTTTTTTAGGTGCGTTCGTAATTATATAAATACGTAGCACCTATAGTCGTCGTTCAGTCCGTCCGTCTGTCCGTCTGTCCGTCCGTCTGTCCGTCCGTCTGTCTGTCCGCATGTAACAGAGCAAAAACTACCCAACCGAATGGTCTGAAATTTCAAATATATGATTGTTGCAAAATTTTGTCGAGCCATTTCAAATTTTAAGAACATCGGATGTATAGTTTAATTACAGGGACAGTCAAAAGTTTTTCTTTACATTACGGCCAATGGGAAAAATTATTGCAAGTGGATTTTAATGATATTAGAGCCTTCCGAATGATCTGAAATTTTAAAGATATAACTGTTGCAAAATTTTGTAGAGCCCTTTCAAATTTTAGGAAAATAGGATGTATAGTTTAATTACAGGGACAGTCAAAAGTTTTTCTTTACATTACGGCCAATGTTAAAAATTATTGCAAGTGCATTTTAATGATATTAGAGCCTTCCGAATGATCTGAAATTTTAAAGATATAACTGTTGCAAAATTTTGACGAGCCCTTTCAAATTTTAGGAAAATCGGATGTATAGTTTAATTACAGGGACAGTCAAAAGTTTTTCTTTAAATTACGACCAATGGGAAAAATTATTGCAAGTGCATTTTAATGATATTAGAGCCTTCCGAATGATCTGAAATTTTAAAGATATAACTGTTGCAAAATTTTGACGAGCCCTTTCAAATTTTAGGAAAATCGGATGTATAGTTTAATTACAGGGACAGTCAAATTTTTTCTTTACATTACGGACATTGGGAAAAATTATTGCAAGTGCATTTTAATGATATTAGAGCCTTCCGAATGATCTGAAATTTTAAAGATATAATTGTTGCAAAATTTTGTCAAGCCCTTTCAAATTTTAGAAAAATCGGATGTATAGTTTAATTACAGGGACAGTCAAAATTTTTCTTTACATTACGGCCAATGGGAAAAATTATTGCAAGTGCATTTTAATGATATTACAGCCTTCCGAATGGTCTGAAATTTTAAAGATATAATTGTTGTAAAATTTTGTTGGGCTATTTCAAATTTTAGGAAAATCGGATGTATAGTTTAATTACAGGGACAGTCAAAAGTGTTCCGTTACATTACGGGGAATGGGAAAAAAATGTTGGAAGTGCATTTTAATGATGTATCAGACTATGCGCTTTATGAAGTGCAAAAAATTATACATTCAGTACAATATGGGGTGCAAAAAATAATTATAAAACTAGTTATAGTACGAACGCACCTCATTTGCCACGTTTGACGAGCAATTTCCAACTTGTTTAACTTTAATTTAGAAAACAGTCTCCACACTGTATGTGGAATTCAGATTACACAGGTTCCGCGCATAAATTGTGATTACACGATTTTTGGACTCCCAAACCAACACTAACAGAAATATGGTTTGTAGTATATAATTTCAGATGATCTTGTTTTATGTAAAAATAGGTATATCGATGATAAGAAAACGATTTGTCCTTAAAGTAGATTGTCAAATTACAATGTGTGTATACTATTTTGTAGTCGCGAAACAAACCTACTCGAAAGAACAAACATACGCAGCATATGAGATTGTTCTTAATGTAATTATTTTTTCTATCATAAAAACATTTAGTTCATAATTTAAACATATCAAAGTATAAAGGTAAAGAAAGCTATGTACATAAAAATTTGTCTATTTTGGCGTATTAAATAAAAATATATGTATTTTAAATAATAATCAAATCTGTGATTTCCATATTATGCTGAAATATATGTAAGAACAGAATATTACAAGAACATCTGTGTATTTTTCCTATTACACAAATATATGTGTATTTTACACATTAACATAAAAAACTGTGTAATTTACATAGAACACAAAAATATGTGTTTTTGCATAATCCACAAAAATACGTGTAAGTACAGAAAATTACACAGACAAATGTGTAAGAATATAACATATAAATGTGTGTATTCTTGTGCGATTTATACATTAAAGTGTGTATTTCAAGAGTGATCAGATAACTTTTACACACTTATTGTTATCATCAATTTACACATCAAAATGTGTATTTTGAAATTTACACATTAGGTGTGTATTTTGGCAATTTACACACCAATTTACACATATAGACAAATCGTTTTTGTATCATCGATATACCTGTTTTTATGTGTAAATTTACACATTTATTTTTTAGAGTGTATAAATGATCTCCAAGAACATTTCTTAAAAAATTCGAAATTTGAAAGGGTCAAAATGCGCAAAAAGCATTCTAAAAAACGTTCTAAAAGGCGATTTTTACGCAATCTCAAGAAGTGCCAACACTTTAAAAAAAAATGTCTAAATTTACACAAAAAAACAGGTATATCGATGATACAAAAACGATTTGTCTATATGTGTAAATTGGTGTGTAAATTACCTAAATACACGCTTAATGTGTAAATTTGAAAATACACATTTTAATGTGTAATTTGATGATAACAATAAGTGTGTAAATGTTATCTGATCACTCTTAAAATACACTCTTTAATGTGTAAATTGCAGAAGAATACACATATTTATGTGTAATATTCTTACACATTTATCTGTGTGATCTTCTGTGATTACACATATTTTCGTGTATTATGCAAAAAACACATATTTTTGTGTATTATGCAAAAAACACATATTTTTGTGTTTTATGTAACATACACAGCTTTTTGTGTAATATGTAAAATACACATATACTTGTGTAATATGCAAAATACACAGATTTTTGTGTAACATTCTATTCTTACAAATATTTCTGCATAATATGGAAAACACAGATTTGTGCAATAATCAAATTACATAGAGTTTTGTCTAATATTCTAACTAAACATATTTTTGTGTATTGAGTTATAACAGTATGTTTAAATTGTGAATTAATTGTTTTTATGATGAAAAAAAATTGAATAACAATCTCATATACTGAATCAGATTGTATTTTCTGGTAGCTTTGTTTGATGACCAGAAAACAGTATACTCACAATGTATTTTGGCAATTTACAAATAAATATAAATGCATACACAAATCATTTTCTTATCATCGATATACCCTTTTTTTACATAAAACATGATAATCTGAAATTTTAGCTACCAGAACAATCTTTCTTTTATGGTTTGTTTGTAATTCTAAAATCGTATCGTCACAAATTATGCGCAGACTCTGCATAATTTCAATTTCATATATAAAGTGAAGACTGTCTTTAAATTAAAGTTATAAAAACATTTCCCTCACTCAAAAGAATATATATATAGTTTATTTTGATTGTATTTTGAACAAGAAATTAATGAAAGCATATTAAAGAAATAAAATAGATTTTCAAAGATTATTTTCAAATAAATTTAACAATTAAGATCTCAATAGAAAAATAAATCTAAGTTAAACACGCAATACGCAACATTTCGCCTTATTTAAGGGGGTCCGGGGCTAAAAATTCTCAAAAAAAAAAAAAAAAAAAATGCATTTTTTTATTGGCTTAAAAAAATACTGACTTTTTAGCGTTAAATACCGCAAACCGCAAACCGCTTTTATCTTCATTAGATCCAGAGATATAACACCTTCTGCCTTGAGAAGCGATGCATCAGCTGCCCGCTGACGGACATTAGCTCCATTTATCTCAGAATGAATTTTTTCACGATTTGTCAACTTTAAAAGAATATATCTAAATTTCCTTGCAAGATATATGTATGAAATTTTTAACAGAGATTTTATGCTATATTTCCAACAAATTAACTTCAGGATTTTTAATTTTGAGTGATAATTGTGAAAATAGGCTAATGAATGCAAAACTCACTCATAAAGAAACTTTTTTTTACTTAATAGTTTTTTATTAAATTCCTAATCAATATTTTAAGAAATCCTGGAGACAAATTAAAATGACACATTTTCTGTACACAAAAGTGTAAAAATTTTGTAAATCGAGTAAGTATTTCCAGAGTTATATCAAAAATTAAATATGTTTAAAATTTTACAATTTAAATTAAAAAACAATATTTAAAATCTTTCAGATTTTTTTTACATGCAATATTCTTATTATAATAAAAGATATTTCAGAGAAAAATGTCATAACAAAATCTCTATAAATAAAAAAAAAATAGAATTTTGAGCCCCGGACCCGCCGTTAAAAAGATATTTTCCATAAAATATTAGTACCGAAGAATTTCCAGGTCTTGAAATCTCAGGACAAGTACGACCCCTGCTAAATTTTTATTGTTTATTTTTTATAAATAAAAAAACTTTGAAGAACGTCCATTACTGGAACTTCTATCCTATATATTCACAGAGAAAAAGCACCCAGTTTTATAAAATTATGAATTATATCGTATTAATTTTAAATAATAATAACAATATTAATACTTAACACAATTTTTTTTTCATTAGATCCAAATATCTGCATATCTTTGTAATGGTTATCCACTTTTTTCCTGCCGATAAACGGCAAAGAATGTAATAATCCAATTAAGAACGTAATGAGACAATGACGATTAGCACTACACTATTATAAAAAGACTTCATGATTATCCTGCTTTTATTATTATTACCTTAATATATAATTTTTTTAGAATTTCGGCTGATAAAGCAGATTTTGTACTTGTCTTCCTTTATCTCCTATAAAAACATGGCTGCCTGCTTTTGTGACAAGCAGATGTTTTTTTTTCATTGTTCGCCAGTAGTTCCGACCAGAGCAGACGATTTTTCTATATTTACACACTTATGTGAGTTTATCAACCGATAACAACTGACAGATTTAATGTCAAACTAAATACACATTAAAACAGGTAATTTTTTGTACAACATGTGTAATTTTTATGACAAGTGTGTGATTTTAGAAATTTACACACTTATCTGTGTATATATAATTATGTGGAAATTATAACACATCAATTTGTGTAAATTTAGGCATTTTTTTACATTTACACATTTATTTGTGTTTTTCAAGTGATAACAAATTAGACACTTAGTTTCAGAGGCTAAATACACATAAAAACAGGTAAATTTTTGAAATAAATGTTTAAATTTTATGACAAGTGTGTAATCTTAGAAAATTACTCATATATATATGTGTAAAATTACCAAATTTACACATTTATTTTTTAGAGTGAAACCGATTTAAAAAATAATGGTATCAAAATGATGGTGATGCTTTTGCTCCAACATAGGCTACATTTTATGTCGGTGCCATTACCCCAAAGAGGGTGTAGGAGCAAAAAAACGTTCGAAAATGCGATTTTTGTGTTACTGAAGGGCCTAGAAACATGAAATTTGGAATGGTAGTTATAAGATATAAATGATCTCTAACAACATTTCTTAAATAAAATCGAAATTTGAAAGGGGTGAAAATGCGCGAAATGAGTTTAAAAAAAACGTTCTAAATGGCTATTTCTACGTAATCTCAGAAAGTACCCAACATATTTCAAAAATATTGCTTGGAAATTGATGACAGCCCTTGCTACAACATAGGCTCTATTTCATGCCGGTATCACTACCACCTAGGGGTTGCAGAGGCAGAAAAACGTTCTAAATTGAGATTTTTGTGTTACTGAAGGGCCTAGAATCCTAAAATTAGGCAGGGCAATTATTTATAAGATACAAATGAACTCTAAGAACATTTCCTAAAAAATCGTAATTTAAAAGGGGGGAAAATGAGCGAAAAGCGTTCTAAAAAACTTTCTATATTGCGATTTCTACGGAATCTCAGGAAGTACCGAACCGATTTAAAAAATCATGGTGTGAAAACGAAGGTAACAGACCTCGCTCAACAATAGGCTGTATGTCATGTCGGTGCCACTAGCCTAAAGGGGGTGAAGGAGCAAAAAACGATCTAAATTTTTTGTAATACTTCAGGGGCTAGTAACTTGAAACTAGGCCTGGTAGTTACTTATAAGATATAAGTGATCTCTAAAAACATTTCTTAAATAATTCGTAATTTAAAAGGAGTGAAAATGGACTAAAAACGTTCTAACAAACGTTCTAAATTGCGATTTCTATGCAATCTCTGAAAGTACCCAACGATTTCAAAAGCAATGGTTGGAAATTGATGATGACAGCCCTTGCTTCAATATAGGATCTATTTAATGTCGACGTCACTACCACCTTGCGGTTGCATTTTAAAAAGCGTTCTAAATTGTGATGTTTGTGATACTGAAGGGGTTAGCAACTTGAAATTTGGCATGGTAATTACTTATGAGATGTAAATGCTCTCTGAGAAGAGTTCCTTAAAAATTTGAAATTTAAATGGTGTGAAAATGAACAAAAAGCGTTCTAAAAACGTTCTAAATAGCGATTTCTACGCAATCTCAGGAAATATAAACCGATTTCAGAAGTAACGGTTTCAAATTGATGGTGGCAGTCTCCGCTCCAACATAGCCTATATTTTACGTTGTTGTCACTACCACCTGGAAAAAAAAAGTTCTAAATGGCGTTTTTATGTTAAAGAGGGGGGGGGGGTCTAATATTTGAAATTGTAATTACTTCAAAGATGCAAATGCTTTCTAAGAATTGTAGAAAGAAAATTCCAAATTTAAAAGGATGAAGTGAGCGAAAAGCGTTCTATAATCATTCTAAATTACGATTTTTATGCAATCGTATGAAATACGAAACCGATTTCAAACATAATGGTTGCAACCTGCTCAATGGATAAAACCTGCTCAAACATAAGTCATACTTTATGTCGGTGTCACAACTCCTAGAGGGTTGCAGAAGCAAAACACTTTCTAAATTGCGATTTCTCCGGTACTGAAGAGGCTAGAAACTTTACATATAGCACGGTAGTTACTTATAAAATATAAATGTCTTCTAAGAACAGTCGAAAATAAATTCGAAATTAAAAAGGGGTGAATCGAAGGGAGGGAGCGAAAAGCGTTCTAAAAGAGCCATAAATTACGATTTCTATGGAATCTCTGGCAATAACAAACCGATTACAGAAGTTATTGGTTGCAAATCAAGAGTGGTAGTCTCCGATCCTATATGGGCTATATTTTATGCCGGTGTCACTACCACCTGATTGGCAGGAACAACAAGAAAGCCTTTAAAAACATCTAAATTCCATTTTCTATAGAATATTAGGAA
The DNA here is from genome assembly GCA_963932465.1 of Maratus speciosus. Lineage (NCBI taxonomy): Eukaryota > Metazoa > Arthropoda > Arachnida > Araneae > Salticidae > Maratus > Maratus speciosus. Next base: position 355,542,538 of record OZ010799.1, on the reverse strand, counting down.
ATGTCAAACGATTGCAAGCTTAATGTTGGCAAATTAATGGTGGAATTTAACATGATGTTTAAATTTAAGATGTAAATGTGTTAAGATGGTTTCTAAAAAATTCTAAACTTCAAATGAATACTGAAATGAGCGTATGAAATGAGCATAAAAGACTCAAAATACTTTCTAAGTTATCATTTATTTGGAATTAGTTTTAGTTCTTCTTATTAATTAAAATCTCATTTCTGTCTATTGCACTTTTATAATGAAGTTTAGTCAAACTGTGGCTTAATTTGTAATTTTGGAATTATTCCAAAAAGTGTTCTTCTAATAAAAAATAGTCATGCAAATATCACTTGGCATATTTCAACTATTTCGCGAGCAAATCTGCGGGGTTTGCTAGTTTTTAATAAACAAGCATTTTATCAAATTTATAAAATTCTTAACGACTATCTCTCACAGTCTTCTTTCCATTATGTTTCTAGTTTTGTTTTTCAACGTGGGAAAAAAAGCTTTCTGATTGAAATGTGAATTATTTTACCTGAAAAATCACAAACATAATATAACTCTCTGCGTCAGTGCAGTCGCTATAGGCCCACATATCGCATTCTTAACATTGAACCCAGAATCCCCTCCTCCATTCTTGTTCGCAGAGAAAACACTCATGCAGAAGACACAAATTGCATCATCTTCCTCTGTTGGATATCTTCCGTTTCACTATTTTAAAATCCAATTTCTGTCCCTTTCGCCTGTTTTCCTCCGTCATTTTCCTTTTTTCTCTTTACATTTATTGCAGGTAATTTTGGAGTGTCTAGATCTTTTTTTGTGAAGTAATCCGGTAACCAGTGTCGCTCCTGAAGAATTACGGCCACGGTTGCTTTTTTTCATTTTGCGAAATGGGACTAGAACTATTTCTGAAGTATTTAAATTAATTTATTAATTATGGAACTATTTAAATTTTTTTCCTCCCCTTTAAGCAAAGCAACCGAAAGAGGTCCAAATACCTACTAGCCAGTATTTAGACCACTCTAGGTAGCCGGTATTCGGACCACATCTATGTTTAAGTTAAGACCGGTATTATTCATTCATATAATAAAACATTAATAATGTACGCGCGGCAACTGAGAGCTAAATATGTCTAGAAATTAACATAATCATCATTTCAAGTCAATATATGATCAGTATATTTAAAACAAATGAGAAACACATACCTGAAAGACTTTTGATGTACCAGATTATGTCGTTTCGACACTTTTTCATTTATTGTTTGTAAATAAGACGTACTTTTCGTAACTTTCTTCTCTCTATTAAAGTTACAAACTCTGCCTATCGCCGCTAGTGTGCGCTGCACTCAGTTCTCAGAACACTTAGTAGCCGGTATTTGGACCATAGACGGTATTTAGACCTACTCCTCTATCTATTATGCTAAAATATAACAAAATATAAAGTTTGATGAAATTCCGTGCATTAGTTCTTGCGATGTTGTTATCGCTGAAATCGTGTAAATCCTGAAAAATGCACCACAGTGGCGCCTCCTATTATGTGATTTACACCAAAACGTAATCTGGAATATTTTTTATAAATTTCTAAGTCTGAAGTTTGATGAAAGTCTGTGCATTAGTTCTTGAGATAGAGCTATTGCGTAACTGCTTGATGTCTTGCTTGCAGTTATGGTTTCTGATCTGTATTCAATTATTTTATAAAATGTCGCTTTCCATATTTCTTGTTTTTTAGTAAGGGGAGACGGCCGTTTTTTCCCAAAATAACACAGGTCCGTGGACTTGTGTGCTAATAAAACTCAATACGTCATTAACATGCGGACGGTATGGGAACTTTTTTTATATCAAACAATGGAGATCAGTTAGACGATAACAACTATATACTTAACTCATATAATGCAAAAAAGTGGACTTGTGCTGTGATGGAACGCGCGGTTCAATTGTAGATTACTTTTCATAATTGCATTGTAACATGATTTACTTTCCTTTCATTTCGGGTCGGGTTGCGGGTTTAATTATTTTGGATTCTGGGTGGGTGCGGGTTGAAATATTTCATGTTCAGGTTGCCGAAAATTATTTTTCGGCCGGGTGAGGGTCGGGTTGTGGGGCAAGGAAAAGTTTTCCTTCGAATTCGAGTCGGGTTGCGGGTTGACTTCAAATGGAATTATCGGGCGCGCTTCCCACTAATATTTAAATTTATAATGAGAAACTTTAAGGGCAGACCATATATACAGTGCGCGCCAAAAGTTTATATACAACGGGTTTTTTTAATTTTCCAATTCAAAAAGAAGAGTAACAATTTCAAAACAATTTATAATTGTAAATAATAGCAAGACAATAATAATACTATACACAAATAATTTTACACAACCATAGACTTTGTGAGAAATATTAAATCTTAAATTTGACTGCCCCAAAAGTTTATAGACAACTCTTTCTTTTTTTCCTTTAACGTTAAAAACTTAAGCCTTTTGTTCTAATCGCTTCAAAAACTCGATCAGGCATACTCAAAACAAGAGTTTGAAGAAGTTCTGACTTTAAAGAAAATCAACTTCGTTCAAATTGCAACTTTATATCTTGAACCGTTGCAAATTGATGCCTTTTAGCATATACGTCTCTAGCTAATCTTCCCCAGAGGTTCTTTATTGGGTTCATGTCAAAACTAAGGGCTGGCCAGTCCATAACAGTTACACAATTTTGTCTAAACCACTGCACTGTTGAGTTGGACACGAGAAAAGATCAATGGTTTTGCTGATACATCCATTTATCCCCTGCCAGTAACATTCAAATGGAAGTAACTATACTTCAAGCCTTTTCTGGTAATCTTCGGAACATTGACGACCTTTCAAAAAAGCAATATGGGTTTTTCTATTACTATAAGAAAATGCTACCCACACCCTGAGTGCACCCCCTCCTTGTTGTCGACTAAAAAAAGTTCGTGAATCCTTTCGATTATCGTGTCATTAATATGCCCAACCATCGGGGCAATTTAAATTGAATTTCTTTTGATTACCGACAAGAACACTGAACCATTCATCTGACCAATTCCTGTGATTTCGGGTCCACTGAACACGTGTGTCTTTATTTCGATTTGTAAACTTTGGCGAATGACGCATTTTGCGAAAATCAAGAAATGTACTTGCTAGCAGCCGTCGATGGACAGTGGATATTGGTACTGAAACGTTTACTTCTATAGAAACTAATCGTACACACAGGTTCTGGGCCAAATTAATGCCAAAATTTCTCTGTCTTATCATTTAGTTGTTTTCTTTGGTCATCTAGAACTGGATTTTGCTTCAGATTGTCACCTTTTAACAGAATTCGGTAAATACCAACCCTGTTGCATCCAATTTTTCTTGAAATGTCCACAACTTTCCATCCAAAAGCCTTTAAACGATAGATTTCCAAAATTTCCTTTTTAGAAAACTGCACATTGCGAGGCATCTTTGCAATCAGTCGAAAACGGAAAGACAGATTAGATTTTATCGCAGGAAACTATTGCATCGCAAGTAAATGACCTTGGAAAAGGCAAATTTTGGACATCACTACTTATATCAGCTTTTAACACCGGTTGTCTATATATTTTTCGGACAGCAAATTTTTGTTTTTAATTTTTATATTAAATAAACTGCTAAAAGTTACCAGAGTATTTTATTATTTTTATTTCATCATTATATATTTTCGTAATTTATTTCGTCTTTTTTCAATTCCTACTATTAGCTCACACTCTCCCTATATTTATTTATATATTTATATATTTATCTTGTACAAATTTTCAATCGTTAATAAAATACTCATTATTCATCCTATCAGGTTGAAATAAATTTTTTTTAACTTGTACTGGATGACAATGGATGTTAATAAAGTTTTTTCAAATATTAATTAATTAATTAAATTTTAATTAATTAATTTTAGTTTTGCATGGGAAACAAAATGGCCGCCATTGGTTATTGAATTTCAATGAAAGTATTTTCAATAAGGGTTACCATAGGGGGGGATCCTGTTCTGTCGCCAAATACCGCCAAGTTTGTCGCCAACTTGGCGATATATCGCCAAATTTGGCGACCAAAATGAGTCACCAAAAGTGACGCCAACTTGGCGATATCTGTAATATTTCGCCAAATTCCCATAGAGTTCCATTGTAAACCTACTTTCTTATAGAAAATCAACAAATTGAGATATTTTGATGCAACAAAAACTCATATTAGCTTGATTATATTAAATTTTTCTTTGATGGGCTAAGTAGGAATTGACTTTAAAAACAAAATGTTTATATTACTTGTTACTCGTTTAGTTAGCTCTTAAATCCAAAAAAAATGGTTGTCTATAAACTTCTGGGGCGCACTGTATATTCACGAAATAACTTAAATATATTTCATTTATACATTCATAAAGTACACTACATACCATTCATAACATTTTCAAGACTTTAAGGTTCATCTCTTAAAAGACTATTCTTATCTCATAAAATATAATATTTTATGAAATTTTACTTGAAATAACGCTTGATGAAATGCGACTGTTTATTTGCCTACTTCGTATCATTTGTTACTGTGCATAGTTAACCATAAAATACTTTAACTCAATTCACCATTAAATGTTTTCGCTTGATAGATTTGGCTATTTATTTGCTAGAGTATATGTATTTAACCAAAATAAATCGTTTCAAATGTGTATCTTAAAACTTAGAGTAATTTAATTGGATTTAATATTTCAAAGCCACGAAAGTAAGAATTTACATTAATCATAAATATTATTTTGAGATTTCAGCAATACTTTGATTAATCGATGCATTCAGTTACGTGAATAGATTGTTATTTGGTTTTCTAATATTTATCAAATGTAATGCATACTTGCTTTTGTTGGTAAATATTCAATAAAAATTTTAATTTTCGTGATCATTCACTTAATATATTGCACTTAAAGCCTCATTGTTATGTTTTCTGAAATTTATTAGTGTAATTCCATAATTTTTTAATAGTTCTCTAGAAGTTGACAAAGTTATAGGTAGCGTTCACTCATTTTGTTACGAATTTGGGAAAAAATATATGTTAAAATTGGATAAGATGCTGTATAACTTTTATTCTATTCGTTCCTGAAACCTTTTAATTAATATATTTTTCTCTTAGTCGCTAAATCAATTTCTGTACCTTCCCAAAGTAACACTTCAAATAGTTAGAGTCCTATAACAAATGTAATTCGCAAGGCCTAAGTGACCATTACCAAGTACAGTCGTGGAAAAAAAGGGTACTTGTTAGTTATCCCGTCGACCAATTTCGCCAAATTATATAAATCGCCAAACCATCCGCCAAATTATACAAATTGGCATAATTTTTATTTTAAATAACGAAAGAACAAATAAATTAATATAATATTAATAAAAATACAGATAAAACGTCGAAATAAAAATCCCTTGATGACGTAGACACATGTTGTCAAGTGAATGTGACATTTACGATCAACCATTATTAGCATTTAATCTTACAATTTGGCGACAGTAATTTGGTCGACGGGATAACTAACAAATACCAGAAAAAGGAAACACCCCCTACTAACTCCTTAACAAATTATCGTAGAAGAAATTTACTGGTACTGAACGATTGGAAATAAAGTCTACTTTTAAATGATGTATATAAAATTTGCTTAGGGGGCCATCTACATATTAAAACGAACCATAACTTTATTTATCCAATAGAAGTACACAATTCTGAAAGCATAAATGAACTTAACACCCTTCAATTAGCCTAAAATCAAATTTTTATGCAATTCTTACCATACGTTTCCGAGAAATTAATTATTTTAAAACGAGCATATTTTAAGGGCTGTATCCAAATTGAAGTTCCGTACTTGATTGTTAACCGAGAGAGCCCCGTTCTTGATCAATGCACCTGAAGCGCCACTCAAGGAGTCAATGAAGCCTGTTAGATTACAGGAAAGCAGAATAAATTTCAAAATATCTACTCACTTCTATCATAGATGGCCCCTTAAACTCTCATTTTGCCGTTTTTTGAGCATAATTTGAAAACTACTTGGAAGAAAAATGTGAAATTTTTGATTTCCAAAAAGCAGGACTTAATAAATCTAAATCCATCAAAAAAATTGTTGGTTGCAATTCACAATTTTTTCGAATATTAATTTCATAATTCATAATTCATATCATAAAATTAAAAAATTGCAAATTCAGCGTATTTATGTTTGGGTTGTAACGCCAATAAATTCTAACTTAAGGAATTTCTCTTAACTAAAATAAAAAGAACTTTGAGTTCCTTTTCTACAGTTTTTTATTGACGAAACACGGACACACACAGACTTAACATAAAAAAATTTATCCTTTAGGAGCGCATCGCTCCTCCAGCAGAACTGATAACTGACCGCCTTGGGTCGTGTCACAGCAGCATCTCATCCACGGTCCCTTTTCGAGAGATCAGTCTATCTCCTAGCCACCCCACGTGGTATATTGAGTCATCTTAGTCAAAAGTTTCAGTTCTTACAAATTGCTACGCAGCACTTCTCAAGATATTTACATCATTAAATCTGTTTACACGTTCCATCTGGATTTTGTGAAACATTGACATGTGAATTTTATAGATAGGCATCTGGAGATCCCAATTAAAAATGTTTATTACGCTATGGCCATCTGGTCTCTGAGTGAGCTCAGATTAAACGTCACAGTCCCTCCATGCCCCATATTAATTTTCTTTTAAGGGAAAAATTTTCACACTAGGGTGCACAATCACCGTGAAATTCGGAGTTAATGCTATCCCTAACAATGCTATCTACTCCAAAATTAATAAAATGTAAAATTTCAAAATCAAAACATTTATCAGAAGGTATTCCGTTACCATGGAAGGTATTCAGCATAACACACAATAAACATAATAAACACAGTAAACACAGTGCACTTGCACACAGTTATATAATAATTCTAAGATTAATGATAAGCACTCCAGCAATTTTATAACAAACCAGAACCTTCATTATGAATTTTCTGTTAACACAATCAGAATAGAAAAAAAATTTAAACATCACAGGTACTTCCAATAAAAATTCGCTCTCTCACGTTCACATGGATAAGCAACAATAATAATAAATATATATGGATAATTTCTTAAGAAAGAATTCTAATACACTAATAAACCAGACACGTTTAAACTATTTATACACGATAAGTTACTTAAAAGAATTTTAACACAATTATAAAACAAACACTCAAACTATTCTTAATAATATATAATCTCTGTATTCTACACAGACCTATAGCAATTCAGTCCCTCACTAAATGATTTAAAACCTTTTTTAACATAAATCAGTTACCCAAAATTTCAGTACTTCTATCATAAGGTTCTCCTTAACCTTTACTTGTTCGAAAACAATAGGGTTTTTGTTTTCTCAATTTAAAGTAATTTAAAAGAATAATATTAACAATATTGACATTAACCTTTTCACCGCCGCGAACTGATATATCTGTTCACTAAGCTGTAGCTTTCACTGCAGCAGAAGCATATTTCAAATTAATATAATTCTACAAAAATAACGCAGTTTTAAAATATTTTGTTATGAGTAATACTCTCACGGCTTATACTCTGTTACGTAATTAATTTTTTTATGTCATGTTAGAAAAATAATCTTATTTGAGTCTTTTTAAAAAAAATTACAGGGAAAACAACATCACAATTCTGCCCTTTTGCTCGGCCGTCAGGGGGTTAAGAACCAAAATGTATATTCTAACGATTCTGTACAAAATACAATTACTAACTCAAATTACAAGTTCTAATTCAAAATACAATTTCTAAATTTCAACTTAATTACTTTCTCAATTTAAATTTTTTTTCTGTTTATCAAGCCAAAATAAACAAGCATTTATAATTAAATGTCTAAGACATCCAAGAATAGTTATATTTTTAAATTCCCTTACTCCTTAATACTGACTCAATAGTCTTTCATAAAAACACTTTAACACCACTTAACTCTTCTGGCTAATATATCAAATCCTTTCACTTTTACTTATAGTCCAGGCAATAGGGAATTTTACCTAGCTAAATTAATGGTAGTACTGGAAATCGGCTTTCTAGATGTTTTTTGGGTCGCTGAATCCGAATTTGTAACTTCCCACCAAAATTTCCCCGGCAACCTCCCCAAATTTTGGTAAAAAGCCCCCCAAAAAAGGTTTTTATTAAAAAATTCCATTTTTTTATTGTTTTAGAGAAAAAGTATCTAGAAATTCAAAAAGTAGACAAAATTTCCAACAAATTAGATATATGACATTATGACTTAGGATGAAGGTGAAGGGGGGATCTGCCTCGGAACATGCGCCCGGTGCTGCGTAAACTAAGTTGCGCAATTCCACTTAACCACTCACACGTTTATATTCGCCCTCCCATCTCCCCTCCGAACTTTCTCCATAAGGTTTACTTTAAGATGATTTTTGGGTCGCTGAAACCGAATTTTTAACTTTCCCCTAAAAATTTCTCCCCCGAACCCCCCCCCCTCCCAAATAGTTGTTTTTAACTTAAATTTCTTATTGTTTTAGGGGAAAAGCATTACGAAATTCAGAAACTAGACAAAATTTGCAACAAATAGGATAGATGACATTATGAATTAGGATGAACGGGGAGGGTGAGGGCTGCCTCGGAACATGCACTGCGGCGCTACGTGCACTAAATGATGAAGTCCAGGCAATAGGGGATTTTATCTGGCAAAATTAATGGTAGTACTGGAAATCGACTTTCTAGATTTTTTTTTGAGTCGTTGAATCCGAATTTGTAACTTCCCAAGAAAATTTTACCCGGCAACCCCCCAAAAAATTCATTTTTTGAAAAAATTTGTTTTTTGAGAAAAGCGCGCGGTGAATATTCCGAGGCAGCCCCCTCTCTCCCCGTTTATCCTACGTCATAATGTCATATATCCTATTTGTTGCAGATTTTGTCTAGTTTCTGAATTTCGTAATGCTTTTCCCCTAAAATAATAAGAAATTTAAGTTAAAAACAACTATTTGGGGGGTATCGGGGGGAAATTTCGGGGGTAAGTTAAAAATTCGGATTCAGCGACCCAAAAAACTTAAAGTAAACCTTATAGAGAAAGTTCGGAGGGAAGATGGGAGGGCTAATGTAAACGTGTGAGTGGTTAAGTGGAATTGCGCAACTTAGTCCACGCAGCACTGCGGCGCATGTTCCGAGGCAGATCCCCCCTTCCCCTTCACCCTAAGTCATAATGTCATATATCTAATTTGTTGTAAATTTTGTCTACTTTCTGAATTTTTAGAGACTTTTTCCCTAAAATAATAAAAAAATGGATTTTTTTAATAAAAACCTTTTTTGGGGGATTTTTACCAAAATTTGGGGGGGTTGCCGGGGGAAATTTTGGTGGGAAGTTACAAATTCGGATTCAGCGACCCAAAAAACATCTAGAAAGCCGATTTCCAGTACTACCATTAATTTTGCTAGGTAGAGTCCCTATACGGTCTCTATTGCCTGGACTATTAATAAGTTTCATACAATGAATAATTTATTTAACTTTGTGTATATAAAAAAATCACTTTTCAAATAAACACATATTCACACACTATAAACTAAATAACACGATATGCAATTCACTCTTAGCAAAAGAAAACAAAACAAAATAAAATAAAATAAAACATCCCTAATCTCTGGTCTCTGTTTATCTCTTACAGCTCTGATAAGCAAAATTGTTTTCCGAAAAACTGAAAACAGATACGGGATTTCTCTTCTCGTTTTTCCTTGTCGTACGGGAAGATTTCACCTACTTCCGCGATCGGAACCCATTCCTTCGATTTCCCTCTAGCCGAAAGTTTTTCCGTAACAACGCCAGAAAAATCCTTCTCTTTAACCAAATTAGATATCTCACGCGTGTTTTCGGGTGATCTGCTACTCGATTGATCAAATACTGGAAATTTTAAAATTTGATTTCCTTCACCAATTACATCGGGAATAACCTCTAATGTATTCGTCTGTACAATGGGAGTTTCACTTACATTTTTTTGAACAATTTCTTCCAACCCTTTAATTTCGGAATTAGCGTTTATTTTTTTGACCTGCGCGCGATTTTCTAACGTTTTATTTATCACTTCGGGTGCAAATTTCTTACTGCCTTTAAAACTCTCTCCAGTTTTAATTTTACCTAATCCTGCCTCCTCAACTTTACTCTTTTCTTGCACCGGAGTATTTGAATTACTCCATCTCGCGTACCTGCGATCCGACTTTCTCAATTTAAATAAACGCCTACAAATACAAGGTGTCAGCAAAGCTTCACAATTTAATTCTGGCACCAGTGCTGCCGTTATAAAAATCCTGGGTGGATTTTCCTGGTTCCCGTTCCACAAAGAAACTGGAATCTTCGCCAGGCCTGCTCTGCGAATTTTTCCGATGGCCGGAACTAACTCAATCTGTTCACCTGTTTTAGATTTATCTGGAATTAATTCGCTTCGAAAAATGGATAATTCCGTACCCGAATCATTTATTCCTTTAACTTTTCGGCCCAAAAGATTTATATAAATGACTGGTAATTTACGTTTGCCTATGGCCTTCCGTTGTTTATCCCAGACACATCTGGAATTTAATCTCTCCACTCCTACATAGCTCACTCTAGCTTTCGCTCCCCTTTCAACCTCTTCACCCAAATTCCTAGATCCTGAATTTTTATTCAATTCTGGACAGAAATTCCGTAAATGGTTCCTTGAGTTGCAAAGGAAACATCTACGCTCCACACTTTTTACGAATGCCTTCTCCCGACTCATGGTATCTCGTTGGGCTGACGCACTAGGGAGGGGAGTTTCATTCTTCGATTCCGCCTGTTTTTCATCCGATTTCGGACGCGTATTTCCATCCTCTACGTACCGATTTTTCTTAAACGACGCTCTGACACTCTCATAACCATCCAACAACTCAACTATTTCTGCTTCCGTCTTAAGCAGTGGCCATTTTTCAATAAAATGTTCACGCATTTCAAACTTTGCACGCCTTTTAATTTGATTGGCGACCAAAAGGTCTTTTAATTCGTCAAGGGAAGTTATAGATAAGCCCGACAACCATTCGTTTAAGTAATTTCGGATTTCGAAACCGAAATCTTGCCAATTTAAAGATTGCAATTTCTGATGGCTCATTAATTTTTGTCGAAAACTCTCCAGGTTTAATTTAAATTTTTTCAACAAGATACTTTTAATGTTATCATAATCCTCTGAATCTGTCTCGGGTTGTCTAGCAATAATTGAAATGATATCCACTGGTAGGAGCCCAATTAAATGAGAAACCCAATTTTCTTTCGGTATTCTAACACGTTTAGCTTGGCGTTCAAACAAAATCAAATACAAGCTAATTTCTGTTTTTTCATGATTAAAATCCGGGATTATTTTTTTTTAATTCTGTTCCGAAAAACGCGAAGGTATACTATTTGCATTTTCCGGGGCCGGGGGAATTCCTTTCTCGATTCTTAGTTTCACTAGCTCAAATTTATTTTTTAATTCCTGTTCTTTTAATTCCCTTTCTTGCTCTAATTTCTGTTTACGAATGGCCTCATCGCGATCCCATTGCTGTTGACGCAACCTGTCCTCACGTTCGGTTTCCTGCAACCGGGCGCGCTGACTTTCTTGCTTTTTTAATTCTTCCTGAGCGGTCTCTAGTATAGTCTCATAAAGAGCCTGAACGTATTCTTCTTCATAATCCTCAGATTCCAGCACTAAATGCTTTAACTGAATCAGGGTTTTGTTTCCCGTCCGAGCAAGTTCCAGTTCATCAACTAATTTCTTCAAATTTTCTTTTTTTCTTTTCCCCAGGAAAGCCATATCTACTCCCTTTTTTCAACCCAAATTTCTCTATATCAAAGGTACTACTCTACTTCAATACAACAACAAAAAAAAATACTGTTTTACATATAATATAATCAAACATTTATTACAATAACATATGTAGAATGCTGACTCACTCCCATGTCTAGATCCACCTTCAAATTTTGTTATCAAAGTTTTAAAATTTTCAAAAGATCAACAATTTTAAATTTAATTAAACAAAAAAAATCAGCATACATTAACTCCAAATTCAAAATTGTGACTTACCCCACTTGAAGCTTTCAGACTCTAACGAACGATAATCCAGATCTTTCACTGATTTCTTCAGCCGGGTGGCCCACCGAACACACGAATCACTTTCTTTCTGTCCCTAAGGTCCACTTACGAAATATATCCACCGGGAAACAATTCACTTTTCTCTTCGCACCAAAAGATCCACCAACACCCTCTTCTTTCTCCAACCGTATCGCATCCGAAAATCTTTTCTCTTCAATCTTCCGCAACCCTTTTCTCACCAACCAGCTGATGAGACTCTCTTCCTTCCTTCAGCAGGGGGGAAAGCAACACCCTTCTCTTCTGGACAATGCAAGCAGCAGTCTTCTCCACAATCTTCCGTCGTCTCCCTCTCACCACAGCTGACCGGGGCGAAAATCCGAACTAATTTTCTCTTCCAAACACACGGGGACTTTCCTTTATATTGTTTTTTCTGGTCAGGACAGCGACTTCTCTACTTCTTGAAAGAACAGTCTTCACTGATCATTCCGTGGGTAAAAGTGCAACTTAAGCTAGCTAAGTTTTTGTGTGCGTGTGTGCCCAACTTTTTTCGAACAACTCGAATCCCGAATTCTGACACCAGCTGTAACGCCAATAAAATCTAACTTAAGGAATTTCTCTTAACTAAAATAAAAAGAACTTTGGGTTCCTTTTCTACAGTTTTTTATTGACGACACACACATCAGCAAACACACACAGTCTTAACATAAAAAAATTTATCCTTTAGGAGCGCATCGCTCCTCCAGCAGAACCGATAACTGACCGCCTTGGGTCGTGTCACAGCAGCATCTCATCCACGGGGCCTTTTCGAGAGATCAGCCTATCTCCTAGCCACCCCACGTGGTATATTGAGTCATCTTAGTCAAAAGTTTCAGTTCTTACAAATTGCTACGCAGCACTTCTCAAGATATTTACATCATTAAATCTGTTTACACGTTCCATCTGGATTTTGTGAAACATTGACATGTGAATTTTATAGATAGGCATCTGGAGGTCCTAATTAAAAATGTTTATTACGCTATGACCATCTGGTCTCTGAGTGAGCTCAGATAAATCGTCACAGGGTACATTAGTATTATTGCTACAAAAAATTAGCACATTAGGAGCATAATTTCAAGACATATAAATAAAAATATGAAAATGTAATTGAACATTACAAGCCCCTAATTTTGAATGTTTATAATTCAAAAACTTATCATTGAAATGACTTGAAATTTAATGTCTAGGCATAGTTTGAACTGAAGATTAGAAATATCCCGTTAAAATTGGGTATTTGCCATTGAAAAAAATGAACTTTGGATTATTTTTAATATGTACATGGCCCCTAAGCAAATTTTTTATACATCATTTAAAAGTAGACTTTGTTTCCAATTTCGATACCGGTAACTTTCGTCTACGATAATTTGTTGAGGAGTTAGTAAGGGTTGTTTACTTTTTTTTTCTTCCACGACTGTACTTTTTTATACCCAAGGCTTGATCCTGTCGCGTCTTCCATCTTATTAACACTTTCTAACATAATTGAAAAGTGTTTATGAATTAGGTTTATCTGTGCGTGTGTCTGTCCGTCTGTCTGTCTAGCTTCTGCATGATTTTCCATGCTCTAACTTGCGTACATATACCTAGATTGCTATGTACATATACCTAAAATGAAATGTGAACCATTCATACTTCATTTACAGGGGCACTCAAAACTATTGCATGACATTAATGTCTATGGGGGGGGATAATTTCGTTGTATTTTATCAGTATTACAAAATTTTAAACATAACGAAATTTATATATATTATTGAGATGCACAAGAAGATGGTTACTATAGAATGTGTTATATGTACTTCTTCTTACTCTACGCATACAGGGAACTCAAAAGTATTCCATTATATTATGGTCTATGAAGAAAAATCGTTTGCGGCGTATTTTAATTATGTTACTCTGTTACAAACATAATGGAATTGATATGGATTTCTGAAGTGTATTAATGCATACTTTCTGTAGAATATGGGGTGCAAAGCATTTATAATTCATTTGCAGGGTCACACAAAAGAGTTTGATTGTATAAATGTGCATTGCATTTATCGCTCATTTACACGTACGCACAAAAGATTTCGAATACGGTACTATATCCGAAGTGTTTGCTAGTGGAAATGATTGCTGAAAGTCCGTTTTCAGTTACGGCATGCGTTTTTAAGATACAAAATTTTTGCATACTAAATGGTGTGCATAAATTATATAGACAGGGCTACAACAAAAAATTCCATAGACAGGAGTATAACAAATAATTCGGAAGCATTACTTGGAATAAACGTGAATTGCTTAAGGACATTGTTTAATATGAGTTATTCTACATGGTGTGCATAAATTCTATAGACAGAGCTACAATAAAAAATTCGTAAGCGTTACTTGGAATGAAATTGCTTAAGGGTATTTTTTTAATTTGTGTAATACTAGATGCTGTGCATAAATTCTACAGACAAGGCTACAACAAAAAATTCGTAAGCATTACTGGGAATGGATGTGAATTGCTTAAGGGTATTTTTTAATTTGAATTATACTACATGGTGTGCACAAATTCTGTAGACAGGGCTACAACAAAGAATTCGTAAGCATTACTGGGAATGAACGTGGATTGCTTAAGAGTATTTTTTAATTTGAGTTATGGTGAAAATTTTTGAGTGAAATTTTTTGCATACTACATGGTGTGCATAAATTATATAGACAGAGCTACAAGAAAGAATTCCATAGACAAGGTTACAACTAAGGATTCGTAAGCAATCTTGGAATAAACGTGAAATGCTTAAGGGTATTTTTTAATTTAAGTTATACTACATTGTGTGCATAAATTCTATAAACAAGGCTACAACAAGAATTCGTAAGCATTACTGGGAATGAACGTGAATTGTTTAAGGGTATTTTTTAATTTGAGTTATGGTGTGCATAAATTCTATAGACTGGGCTACAACAAAAAATTCGTAAGCATTACTGGGAATGAACGTAAATTGCTTAAGGATATTTTTTAATTTGAGTTATACTACGTGGTGTGCATAAATTCGGTAGACAGGGTTACAACAAAGAATTCGTAAGCATTACTTAGAATGAGTGTGAATTGTTTAAGGGTATTTTTTAATTTGTGTTATACTACACTGTGTGCATAAATTCTATAAACAGGGCTACAACAAAGAATTCGTAATCAATTACTGGGAATGGACGTGAATTCCTTAGGCGTATTTTTTAATATGAGTTATGCATTTTTAAGCTCATCTGTATTTAATATACTAAGATATGTTTGTAGCATATAAATAAAATCAAATACAGGGCGATGCTCAGTACTAGATACATGGCAGCCTATGGAGACTAAATTCGGGAAGTATGATTTCTGTAGTTTTAAGAATATTTTTACCTGAGTTAAATTGCATCTTAATATGTGGAGGGTATCAAAATCTGTATGTAATATACAGGGCTGTACAAAAGAATTCCTGTACATTTCATTATATTGGAACAAATTAATGAACATGATTTTTGACATTTGTTATAAGTTCTCTTACTAAAATAAATTTTAGCATATTATTTAGAATCTGTATAAATCTATTGATCATGTACAGAGCTGCACAAAAGAATTGGACTAAATTTCCGGCTATAGGCGGCAATTGTTAAAATATGGCTTTCAAATGACTTATATGTCTTCTAAAATGTTTTCTTAGATATCTTCTTTACCATTTTAAACGGCTACGTTTTGGTAAAATATTCTGGTAGTGTTGGAAAATGTTTAATAATCTACGCTTGACGTCTGATTTTTCTTTCTTGTTTTAATTTTTATGAGCTTCATTTCATAGTCTTAACTGAAAATAACACAAAATTTGTTAACGGATTCTATATCCTTAGTACAAAACTATATTAATACAGACAAACATGAAAAATTAACAGCATTAACATTAAAATTAATATTATTTTGTTACTCTTACGTGTATAAATAAATTTATGACGCTGAAAATGCTTAATTTAGAATTAACAATTAAGTGGTCTCAGGACTTTTAAAGCTTCAACATTTCCGAAATTTTAAATTTTTTAGATGCTGAACTCCTATTTTTTCTAAACATTTTCATATAATTGCCTCCTTGAAATTCCTAATTAGAACAGAAGTTACGGCTTTTAGAATTATACCCGCCCAATAGCTGAAGCGGCGTTTCCGAAACTTTGAAGCTATTTTTCTCCAAAAGACGTTTTGGGGCATAATGCGCAGGATATCTCAAAAACTTCTGAATATTTTTTCATGAAATTTTCAAAACACATGTTTCATGTCTGTATAAACAGAGAGTAAAATTCCCTCTTTATTGTTCAAAAAAATATTTTTTTAGGTGACTACACTGTTGAAAATTTCAACATTTTGTAATGGCTAAATCCAACTTTGCATTAAAAATGCAAAAACGCTTTAAATACAATATTGTTTAGGTTCAAGGTAAATTATAATCTGAAGTATAATTAGGGAAAAATAATCTCATTCTAGCTGCAAAATTTATTTTGTAATTCTTTGCGTATAGTATGTTTCTGCTCGTCAAATATCTGACAGTTTGGAGATCCCAATAAATACTAGTTCTGCATCTTGCAATTTTTTTAAATACATGAAATCAAAGAACATACTTATATCTATCATCCCAATAAAAATCGTCTTTTAAAATCATATAGATTTTAAGATATTAAATGTTGAAAATGGTCTTTTTTTCCAATTTTAAGAGTCCCGAGACCCTTTAAGCATAGTAAAAATCGATTTTTTAGTTTGACAAAACTGATTACTACATTATAGAAACTATTCGCAAAGTTTCCGCAAATCAGCAGTAATAAAAGAAACTTGTTTGTATACATGATTCTTTAAATCTCAAACATATATATTAGCTTCTGAGATTCCTACAGATAAAAGAATGTTTTTTATGAATCTTGAATTACTTGGAAGAAGTTACGGTATAAAGAACTTGTAAAACATAATTGAGGACTCACTGACTTACAAACTGAAATCATAAGTACGTTTCCACTATGTTACTTAGCGTTAAAAAAAGGTTTGAAATTTCTTAAAACTTAGAACTATTGAATATTTAATACGTGATTTAGCACATTGCTAACTAAGCATGGAACCAACAGAGTGAAAAATGTCCAAGCCGGGAATCGAACCCGGAACCCTTGAAACAGCGCCACAAGTGCTCTACCATTTAAGCCACGAGGACGATGCCCAGCTTAGCATCTCTAACTCACATATGTTGGTAAGGCTGCAACTGCAGCACAAGATGGATAGTCTTCATGAGCACACAATCCTGCGGTGAAACATGAGACACAAATAAACCCAGCATCGGTGAACACAACTATAATTTTACAGTTAATTTTCAGCAGTGAAATTACACTCGAAATTTTTGAATATTTAATACGTGATTTATCACATTGCTAACAAAGCGTAGAACCAACATAGTGAAAAATGTCCAAGCCGGGAATCGAATCCGGAACCCTTGGAATAGGTAAGGTCTTACCAACATATGTGAGTAAGAGATGCTAAGCTGGGTATCATCCTCATAGCTTAAATGGTAGAGCACTTGGGACGCTATTTCAAGGGAACCGGATTCGATTCCCGGCTTCGACATTTTTCACTCTGTTGGTTCCACGCTTAGTTAGCAATGTAATAAATCACGTATTAGATATTCAATAATTTCGAGCGTAATTTCACTACTGAAAATTAATTGTAAAATTAATTAAAATTAGAACTATTAACAGTTTAGATTATTTTAACTATATAAAACCAAACGTATCATAGCTGTCTTTGTTACACTTTTTTTAAACAACATACCTCGCTTTATTTAACCATCGAAATTCGAGAATTAAGACGAAGATATCTATACAAAATTAATGGTAACCAAAAATCGTATTAACCGTTTTCATTTATTTGGTCATTTATTAGATGACATTCGCAGATACAAATTTTGAGTGAAAATAATAAATCAATCAGTACTTTTATGCACATCCCGTACGCGCAATAAAATATGGTTTTCTCTGCAAAAGTTTTATTTCCTCTTTGTCTGATACGTTTCTTTGAAATTTTTCCAACGAATTATTCTATATACAATGATTGTTATCATTTGTAAAGAATGTAAAGAAAAACAAAAATTACTGTTTTCCTTTTTTTTATTACACATTTATCTTTGCCAATATCATAAGTGATAAACTGCTCGTTGTTCAAAATAATGGGAGTGAAGGACAAAACAAATATATCACAAAGTTAAGAATAATCATTGTGATAGTATTTTGTCATCATGATTCATGAAATGTTCTTCATTTTCTTGTTCCTAAAAGGGTTGTTGTCAATGAAAATCATCTCCTAAAAATACTGCCCTAACTTCAAAATATTTCACATGATAGAGCAATGTTTGATTGATATTTCTTAGTCTATCAATATTTTTACGAGCATTTTTAATAGCATTAAAGGAAAAAAAAGTACTATCTTATGTTTTGAAGCAAATCGTTTAAAATTTTTAATGTAAGTAAAGTAATGAAATAGTGGTAGTCATTTTTTGTTACTTTTTTTTTTTAATAATTAGAGGAGAAGATCCAAATGCCGGCTAGGGTCCAAATACCGGCTACTAGGTGTTCTGAGAACTGAGCGCAGCGCAGCCTATCGGTGATAGGCAGAGTTTGTAACTTTAAATGAGATAAGAATGTTACGATAAGTACGTCGCTGAAGTCTGTGTCATTTGCAAATAGTAAATGCAAAAGTGTCGAATCTACGCAATTTGATACATCAAAAGTTTTTCAGATATGTGTTTCTCATTTTTTTTAAATATACTGATCGTATATTGGCTTGAATTGTTGATTAAGTAATTTTCCAGACACATTTAGCTCTCAATTGTCACGCTCACAGTATTGGTATTTTATTATATCAATGAGTAATACCGATTTTAACTTAAACATAGCAGTGGTCCGAATACCGGCTAGCCGGTATTTGGACCTCTCTCGGTTGCTTTTCTTGAAAGGGAGGAAAATAAATTAATTTAAATAGTTCCATAATTAATAAATTAATTTAAATGGTTCGAAACAGTCCCCGTCCCATTTCGCAATATGGAAAAAGCAACCATGGCCGTAATTCTTCAGGACCGACACTGGTTACCGGATCACTTTCCAAAAAAGAGCTGTTGGACACTACAAAATTCCCTGTAATAAATGTGAAAAGAAAGAAAAAAATGACGGAGTAAACCGGGCGATAGAAGCAGAAATTTGATTTTAACCCTCTGTCTGCTCAACCCGAGATTTTTTTTGCGCATCGTAAAAGAAGCAAAATTTGCGCAACCCGAGATTTCCTCGGGGATGCATTTTTTCCGTCTAATTAACCCTCCTTGATTATTCCCACCAGTTATTTTTTATTGTAAATTATGCCTTATTTAATCGGAGCATTTCCCCGGTTAAATTAGACAAAAACTTTTGTTTTGAAAAACCGGTGACAAAAGAATAAAAATTCTTAAAAGACGCTCGTCGCGAAGGGGTTAAATACGCAATTTGTGAAGCTATTTTGATAAAACAATTACGCAGCGAGAGGGTTAAAACAGTGAAAAAGGAAAATATCCAACAGAGGAATATGATAAATTTGTGTCTTCTGCATGGGTGCTTTCTCTGTGGACAAGAATGGGGGAAGGGATTCTGGGTTCAATGTTAAGAATGCGATATGTGGGCTGATAGGGACTATACAGACGCAGAGAGTGATATTATGCTTTTGATTTTTCAGATAAAATAATTCTCATTTCAATCAGCAAGCTTTTTTTTGTTTATTAAATTAGAAACAAAAATTAGAAACATAATGGGAAGAAGACTGTGAGAGATAGTCGCAAAGAATTTTAGAAATTTGACAAAAATACTTATTTATTAAAAATTGCGTATTTTTTCTGTACATAAGAAATGTTATTAATCAATACAATTTATTAAAATAATATTCTTAATGCTTAATAATTGTTATTAGCTCTATTTGTGTGATCTTTTGGAGAAAAAAAATTATGTAGCCGGTATTTAGACCCCAATTTAAAAACTCAAAATTTGAAGACTTTCGGAATTTTGCTTCTTATAAACAGAAAACGCCTTTTAAACTGATTTTTTTTCTCTAAACAGGTGTAAGACGTGTCAAGGTACCCTGCTGTCACTTTTTATTTTAGTAATTTTGAAAATTGTATGATCTAGATTGAAAACAAAAATGATAGCCGGTATTTGGACCTTTTCCTCTAAATATTGAAATTTTGGTGAATTTGGTATATTGTATAAGTGATTCCTATATATTTAAGGCAATAGATGACGCTGTAAATTTAACCCCTTGAGGGGTGGTGGGATAAAATATATCCCTCCTAATTTAAACAAGATTCTCACCAGAAAATTTTAACTAAATTTTATATTTTTAACTTTGGAAGAAATTCGATGAAAAATTGCTTTTACTTATTTAAAAATAAAATTTTTCGATTATTCCGGTGAGAAATCAATATCTAGAGACCATTTTTGCTTGCCCCTCAAGGGGTTAACCTATTGAATGAATTGAAAGAATGCTAAGAGCCCACTTTAGTCACGGAAAGAAAGGAAAACACTAATGTTAAGTCTATCGGGGCTTTATTTTAAAATTTCTGGCTTTGATTTTAATATCTTTGAATGATTTTTTTTCATAGGATAGCTGAGAACGATATACAACCGTACTAGTTTTAACTTTTTCGATTTTGGTTTCAATTTTTAAAAAATTATTTTCACTTTCGGAAGCGGTTCTGAAATTGAAACTAGTCTAATATAATAAAAAAGGTATAACCAAAATCAAAAAAGTAAAAATGTGCCCGGTTGTAGATTGTCTTCATCTATCCTGTGCAAAAAACTCATTCAAAAATATTAACCCTTTCGGGTCAGGCGTACTATTTTAGTACAAGTTTTTACATTGAGTATTATTTTGACTAAACAATTACTTTTGTTATTATTTACATATAGTTATCGTGGTATATGTCTATGTATTTCCTATTATGAGTTCATTTAAGTTTTGACATTTAGTAATAATAATAATAATAAAATTTGCTTAATTATTTTTGCACCTTTGGCGATTCTTTTATTTTGAACGTATCTTTCATTATTTAAATTTAAAATATTGGTTACTTTTTCGGAACAAATTATGTATGATAAAACGTACAAAATATTACAAATTTGTAATATCTGTCAAATCCTGTTGCAATACGATATTTTCCAAACGTTTCCAAAAACTCTTCTTTGACCTATTGTCAGATTAATATAAATTGAATTGTACGCAAAACAGCTACATTCGTTAGATTTCAAACAATGACACTGTCTTTAAACTTCAGTAAATTTATTTGTATTGTGTAAAGTAATTAATGCTCACACATTTTAAATTACAGGTTTGGCCGGTGATGTAAGAGTGAAAGTATATTGCAATGCTTCACAAAACACGATTTTATTTTGAGTTCTCTTCCCACTGACTGCAAACAGACTCAGAAAAGTAAAGATGTAATTTTTATTGAACTTTGGGAACAAAATAAATTGATGATGGGGTGGTCCATTAGATAAACATGTCTTTTCAGTATCAGAATATCAGGCCGAATGATACACTTACATATCAATCGCACGCCAACATCCACTGGAATACCAAGCCAATATGAGAGTTTAAACAAACGCCAAAATTATCCGTTGCATAGAAAAGCAATGGGAGCTAATTTAAATTATTGGCGAATAAATTGATAAAGACAAAATCGCGAAATTACTTCAAGCAACCCTACCGAAGCATTTACAAAACGTAAGAATCTATTTATATTATAGATGACAGATATCATTAATGATAAAATTTATTGCCTGGGTTATTTCCGTTGTTAATAAAAATGATCGCTTTCTTTTATAAACAAAGTAAGAAAATTACTCACATAAATCTCGTAACTAAAAAGATTAGTATAAAATTAATATCTAAATGACAGAAATGCAATTATCGTAAATCTTGATATATAATCTAAGTTCGATGAATGAAGCATATAAAATTATAATGAATCAATCCGCTTAATGTTTATATTTTTATAACTTACATCCGAAAGAAAAGACAAACATGAAAATGTATTTTGCCATGAGATTAATTTTTAACGAATCCAGTTATAACTGATTGAATAAAAGGAAAAAAGAGTAAACATTAATTTAAAAATAGAATAAAAAGGACAATCATCATAGATAGCTACTATTAACATTATTAACCTAAAAGCAGTTTTGTCTCAAAAAAAATCAGAACCGAAAGGGTTAATTTCAAATCTAGAAATTTGAAAATAGCGCCCCCACAGACTTAACATTAGCGTTTACCTTTCTTCCCATGACTGAAGTGCATTCTTAAGTTTGTAATTTAGAACCAATTATACTTGCTTTTTATCAGAAGTTTAACTAAAAATATTGCCTAGAACATTAAATTTTACTTAGTACACTCTCAGAGTTTTTGAAAAAATAACAATATTTAATATTTTCTAATTTTTCTGTAACCACACGACCATTAAGAGTTTTAATCAATTTTATTTTAGCAATCTCATTCCGAAACCTTAAACTTAAAACTTGATGCCAGCTGCTAACTTTTTAAATTCATATTTTTTAGTTATTTGAATCTTGTTCTACATTTTCATTCCTTATTTAATTACTAAACATAGATATCAAGGTAATTTCGTTTAGAATTCGAATATTTTACTTTATTTCTGCTTTCTTTCTTTTTCTTTTTCTTTTCTTTTCTTTTTTTTTTTAAAAAAAAAAGGACAAAATTTTTTTTTTTTTTTTTTTTTTTTTTTAAGGACAAACATTTTTTTTTTTTTTTGTACACACACACATACATATTCGTGAAAATAATCACAAAATAGAACAAATATTATACTGCACCAGTTCAATTTATCTAATAATTTCACACAAATAATTTAGCTTAAATATTTTATTATAAAATTGGTATTTAAAAAAATATATTGTTCAGTGTTAAATTTTATTTAATTATAAAGCATTCAAATAATAATAATAAAATAAATGTACACATACATACATATTCCTGATAATGATAAAAAAAAATAGTGCATAAACTGTAGATCAGTTGGATTTATCTAAATGATATTCGCATGGAAGTATTTTAGCTTAAATATTTTTAGTATAAAATTAGTATTTTTAAAAAATGTTGTTGAATGTGAAACTTTATTTAATTATAAAGCATTCAAATAACAATAATAAAAGAAGATACAAATCTCACAAATTCTCCTCCTGAAATAAAATATGACATTATTGACATGAATCATCGCCAAAAAATATTTCAGAAATCATTTTTCCGGGCAAGTGGATAAAACTCGCGTTTGCTACAGAGATACAGCTTTAATCTGATGCCTTTGACCATTGGACTAACCGGTTTTCCTCTAAAATTACCTTTACGCATGCGCAATCATGCTCATTTCGCACTGAACTGAAAATTTACCTTAGCGTTTTAATATATATGTTAATCACCTTTTAAAATATTTGAAAGACAAAATTAAGCGAAAAATACACAAAGTCAAAAACGAACCTCTGTGTAAATATATTAAAAATGTATAAACGTCATTGCTTTTTACATTGAAAAGAAAGTGTTGTTAACGAGGGTCCATACATGACAGCAAGCCAGTACATCCATCTTTGATATAAACAAAAGAACTAAGTCTGAATTCATTCATAATTATAAAAACTTTTCAAAATAACAGACATTACATTACATTAAAAGATAAAAACACTAAAAACAATTTAAAAGGACGTTTCGGATTCATTTTGAATCCATCATCAACTAATTCCTAACGTAAAAGTCATACTAGGTTTCAAAGTTCAACAAGTAGAAAAACAGTACATCAAGTTGCCAAAATAATTATAGTTAAAACTGAATATTCTATTGGTAGAGATGCAGCGTCGTTAATTGCTAAATCAGCAGTTCTCATGTACCAAGCTTCCAAAAAAATACGACTTGCATAAATGCTGCAGCCTGATCTAATTATATAAGCATTCTCAAAACTCGGAAAATGATCAGTTTTCATGGCTTGGTCAACAATTTTAGAATTTAAATTTTTATTTCTAAAAGCATGTTTATGCTCCTTAAGTCTTGTTTCAAGTGTACGGCTGGTTTTACCTATGTAGACTGCATTACACTGTTTGCACGGAATTCCATAAATAGCATCTTTAAACTGTGAGCTTGGATATCTTTAACGTCCTTTTAAATAGTTTTTAGTGTTTTTATCTTTTAATGTAATGTAATGTAATGCAATGTCTGTTATTTTGAAAAGTTTTTTATAAATACGTCCATCTATTGTGCGACAACAAGAAAAAAACTAGAGAACAGGAATTCTGCTTTTACAGAATTTAGTGTCGCCCCCGCCATTCCCATTACTTCATTTTCTTCTGAAGGACTGATGGTTTCTATTATTATAAAACAGCCATTATAAATGAAGTGTTAGGTGAAGATGGAAGAGCAGCCGTACAAAGTTAGAACTCTGTTTTTCTGGTCAGAATAAGAGGGGGGGGGGGGAATGGGCATAATTTTTTTTTTTTTTTTTTTTTTTTACGGCTGCTCTTTCATCTTCACCTAAAACTTCATTTATAATAGCTGTTTCATAATAACTGAAGCCACCAGTCCATCAGACGAAAATAACTCGGTTAAGCGGGACTCTACTGCAGTACAAAACATATTTCAATTTTAAGATTTAAAGCACGCGTTTTATTTTATGTAAAATGACGTCATTCACATCCGCTTAAGAATTCCACCTTTACGATCTACACTTAAACATCTACAGTAAAGCATGCATAGCACATCACTATCGCGAAATAATGCACAAATGCAGCAAAAAGATTCCGTCATTCAAGAAAATCGAAAAAAAAAACGGCTATCTAATGATTCATAGATACAATAAAATATAGTATATAATAGCTCCATTGTTTTAACAGAAATCA
The DNA here is from genome assembly GCA_963932465.1 of Maratus speciosus. Lineage (NCBI taxonomy): Eukaryota > Metazoa > Arthropoda > Arachnida > Araneae > Salticidae > Maratus > Maratus speciosus. Next base: position 355,517,530 of record OZ010799.1, on the reverse strand, counting down.
TTCGTTTATATTTTTTTCAAAATAGCACGTATTTTAATTGCATTTTCTTTCGGTTGTTACGAGAAAATGGCAACAAAAATATATAATTACTAATTTAAAACTATTTTTCCTTTACTTTCTACAGAAATGTAGTCCTTCCGTTGCCAATATTTAGCAAATGGCTTCAAAAACTACAAAAGAATTAATATTTTAAAAATAAATGGAATACAGTTTTTAAACAAAATGCATTTAAAAGAAATTTTTTTTTTCCAATTCGACGGTATAAAAATTGAAAATGTGCGATGCTTAGAAGTTTAAAAAATTGCTAAAAAGTATTTAATCGTAATGCTTTGTTTTACGGCTAGCTTCTGTAAGGTAACGTTATATTTTTGACACAAAATAAGCTGTGAGAAAGAAATAGCATACCGTACCGGAGACTAAAAAACGCAAACCTGTGATGTTTTTCTTTATTTTCTTATATCACTTATAAGAAAAAGCACCAATAGTTTCCAAAATATACATTTTTTAAATCCTGTCATTCATTTGTGCTATCCCTGTATATAATCGTTATTTTTTTAATCCTGTAATCGTTATTTTTTAAAATTTTGCAATTTTTGCAAGTACACCGACTTACGTCACCCCGCATTTACGTCGTTTGGACTGAAAAAAAAGATACTTTTCGGTTAGCCGGGCGCCAGGGTTATTTGTATATGTATATATACATATACATTTATATATATTGTATATGTACACACACACATATATGTGTATACATATAGCTTCTATATATGTATAAATATACATATACAGGATGTTAAAGTCCCGGACCCATTTTGATGTTTAATAACTCATAAAATAATGCAGATATAAACAAACTTATGGCATTTATTGATGGAATAACTCATATATTTTCCTTTTCATGTTTGAATATCTTTACTTTTGTAAATATCGTCTGCGCGTGTGGAATATCGTATGCTTATTATATCGTCTGCAACAATATGCATGCCTAAATATCGTCTGCATCAGTCGTATACTTAGACATGTTGGAAAACTTCGTATTTCCACAACTAGAAGAGCATCAGCCACATGTCATTTTACAACAAGATGGTGCACCACCTCATTGGGGTACCATCGTTCGTACTTCTTTGAATGACCATTTTCCAGGAAGATGGATTGGGCGAGGAGGTCCAATTCCTTGGTCACCCAGATCACCTGATATAACGCCGCTGGACTTTTTCCTTTGGGGATTTGTAAAGGACAATGTTTACAGGAGGAGAGTGTCGAACATGGATGACTTAAAAGCCAGAATTACAACCGCAATAGCCTCTGTGGATGCCGACATGCTTGCCGCTACCTGGCGTGAAATTGACTATCGACTTGATATTCTCCGTGCGACGAAGGGGCGCACGTGGAAGTTCATTGACAAGGGTCATGAAACTTTTTGAGTCTATCTAACCATTTATGTTATTAATTTTAATCTATCTTTATTATTTTATGAGTTATTAAACATCAAAATGGGTCCGGGACTTTATAAACACCCTGTATATGTATATATAGATATACATACATATGTATATATAACACTGGCGCCCGGCTAACCGAAAAGTACCAAAAAGAATTCCTTAAATACGACGCACTTTGAACTTTTTTGAAGATTTTTAAACGAAATCTAACATCTCAGATGTAATCACAGTCATAGGGGTTTCATGGAGTGAAGTTCAGCAAAAACATTGAGAGACGCTTGGAAAAGACTGTGTGCCCATTTTCCTTCGCAGAGACTAAGAAAACATCTGAAAATTGAGGTTTTGTATCTCTCTTAATGGATGAAATCATTGAAAATGGAACAGAATTCAACATATAGATGAATGCTGAAAATGTTGTTGAACTCGTAAATTCCACTGATCTGGAATTAACCATCGACGAACTTATCGAATGAAAGCAAAAAAGTACTGTCGAAGAAATATAAGAAGATTTTGAGCCTAGGGGGGCGATTATAATGGTTGCAAAATTAACTGAAGAACTAAACCTTATTGAATCTGGAATGATGGCTCTTGAAAATGAGCAAAGTAACAGCAACGACTAAGAAAAATTTAGAAAACTCACTCTGTTGTTACAAGGAGCTTCTAAGAGAAAAAGAAAAGAAAAAGAAAACAATGTCGGTTCAAACTTCATTGCGAGATTTTTTTTTTCACATGCTCAAGGACTCCAACGAGGAAGCTAGAACAATAAATTGTAAGTTAACAACTTATTGATTTATCAAAATACTCAATTATTGCGATAAGTGATAAACATAAATTTAAAAAAAAAAGCAAAATGTCTTTATTAATTTACATTTCGACATGTTTCATTGCATCAGACAGCAACATTCTAAAGAAAATAAAGTGATAAAAATATTTTCGTAAAAATTCAAATCGAAAAACTAGTAAACAAAACAAAAACAAAAATCACGCGAACAGAAGGACGATGAAATTAACTGCATTATTAAAAATGAAAATTTGTGAACGTGAATTAATTTACATTATTGTTTCATGATTCTGTGTAGCATTTCTTTCCAAATTTTAGGAAGCTCCATAGACAATAAATCATTGCAAATATTTTCATTGCGTAAGAATATCTCTATATATTCTCTGATGATGTATGGCAGATAAGATCTTGATGGATAAATTATTCTATTGTCATGGCAAATAAGATCTTGATGGGTTTATTATTCTACTGTTACAGTAGACTATGTACAGTAGACTGTGTACTGTAGAATAATTTATCCATCAAGATCTTATTTGCCATTCATCATCAGAGAATCAATAGAGATCTTCTTAAGCAATAAAAATATTTGTAATGATTCAGTCATTGGAGCCCCCTAAAATTTGGAAACAAATGCAATACAGAATCATGAAACAATAATGTAAAATAATTCACGTGCACAAATTTCCATTTTTAATATTGCAGTTAATTTCATTATCCTAGCGTTCGCATGATTTTTGTTTTTGTTTACTAGTTTTCAATTTGAATTTTTGCGAAAATATTTTTATCATTTTATTTTCTTGAGAATATTGCCGTCTGATGCAATGAAACATGTCGAAATGTAAATAAATAAATGTATTTTGCCTTTTTTAAAAAATTTATGTTTATCACTTATAGCAATAATTGAGTATTTTGATATTTTGAAGTGATTTTTATATATAGTTTATTGATTTATTCCAAACTCTTGTACTGCAAACGTATTTTTTTGCTGATGTTAACTATCTGTAACATAATCCTTAAATACAATAGAATATGTTCATTGGATTTTGGTGTTTTTTTATTACTTATTCTTTTTTGCTCATCTAAATGAAACTCGAGCTAGTCTTGGAAAAAATTGCTGACGACAGTCGAAGTATTATTGTAAACCTAATTCAAGATAAAAGATAAGACAATGATTATTCATAACTAGCCGCCCTTGGCGACCAGTTTTGTCTCCCTTAGTGATAGGCGATTTCGATTTTTTTAATCGATTTAATCGATACTATGGCGAACTCGATTTAATCGATTCTATAAAGTTTTTAATCGATGTCTCTAAAGATAATGTCATTTTCATTTTCCTTAAAAAGTTGAAGGTAAAGTAGTCGAATGTGCCAATACCAAAACTTTCTTCTATCTCAAACATGTTAAAACTTCAAAATTCGCTATCACAGTGTCAAATTTAAATGATATGGCCATCATGAGAATTAAAAAAGTATACGTTCGTTGAAATATGTGCATTTTAAAACAATGCATTTTCCAAAAAAATAATTGAATTTCGGCTCACACCCTCTTAGATGTCTGCAACAGAAATTCCCTTCCCAAATTCAAAGAGCATAAAAGCGAAACCTGTTGTACAGCATACATCCAAGCCTAATAAGGATCTATTTATGTGATAGAGTAGCAGTATATGAAGTTTGAATTAATTCCATGCATTAGTTTTTAGATATTGCTATCAGGAATATAGTCTAAAATGCGGTATAGCAGCGCAGCCTGTTATATGATTTACACGAAAACCTAATCAGGAACAACTTATGTCAATGTCTAACGAATTTAGGTTTGATGAATTTCCTTTCATTAGTTCTTGAGATATTCTCGCTAACATCGTGTAAACCCTGAAAAGCAATCTTGAATTAAGGGGGCGGGGGTACCGGAACACTGAAATGTCCCCCAGGATGATTTGAGATTTTTTAGCTTAATGGACAAAAGTCCCCTCCCCACGGAACTCTAGAATGCCTCTCTCCAGAACCGCAGAAATACCTCCCAGAGAAAAATGTCTGAATTAAATTTCCTGAAAACAGCAGCATAACAGTGCAACCTGTTATATGATTTGCATGAAAACCTACTCAGGAACAACATATGACAGTGTCTAACGGAATATTAAATTTGATGAAATTTCGTTCATTACTTCTAGAGATATGATCCTTAAAATAGTGTAAATCCTGAAAAACGTGTTAAATTCAGGGTGTTTCCCGGGGAGGGATGATAGATGCGGGTAGAATCGTTTTGCGGACGATTCTTTAGATTCGGGCAGAATCGTTATCCTTTAATTTACTTCAATTCAAATCTAATCGCGGTCGATCCACGATTCGGGATCGGGGTTGAATCGTTGTATTTATTCTTCCAATTTTACTGTTTTAATGGCAGAATTGATGTAAAATTTCGTATAAGGAAGGATTTTTTTTCTTTCTTGGTTAAATCAGTGTTGGACGAAAGTAATTTTCTACGGGAGGGATTTCTGCGACTCCGGGGGAGAGCGTATTTTAGAGATCCGTAAGGGGCGGGGGGGGAATTGCACATTTGCAATTAAAAAAGCATAAAATCTTAAAACTTCCGGGGGTTTCAATGTTCCGGGGAGAATATCCCCACCGGACCATCCCCTGAATTCAACACTATGTGATGTAGTGGGCCAGAGCTTTTTGATTTTCTAAGCTCGTGTAAGTTTACCATTCAAGAATTACACATATTTTCTTTCCAATGTTCTTTATTAGAACAACTAAAATTTAGACGAAAAATGCAACACTAAATATACAATTAATAGAGAGACACTCTCACTTTCTCTAAACATATCTGTACTTCGAACACCCAACAAGAGTGACGATTCGTACTCCACATCTCTCACGTTGATAAAACACGACCTCTCATTATCGATGTTTCGAGTCCACTGTTTAAAACTGCTCATGAGCACATGCTTGAACTTTTTTTTTCTTTCTCTTTGGGGACGAGTGAACGTTGCCACACCTTGTTCATTCACCCCCTATGTCTTGGAATGTGGAAATCTTCTGCTGAGCAGATCCCAAAGACAGAGATATGCATACTATATCTCCCCTCCATACCTTTACACAAAAGACTATTGTCCTCCCTGGAAATGCCTGTTGCTTTCCCCACTGTCAAAAATTTGTTCAGAAGGTACTATGTCACAACACCTCCTCCCAAAAGAGATTTCCACAGGAAATACTTGGCATGAGTTCACGTAATAAGCCCTTTTAATATATTTCCCGAGGGGTCAGGCACAACATTACACCAGCATTAAAATACCATTTATACTTTTGACCCAATTATGAAAATTCTACTTAAATTCAAGAATACCCACTCTCAGTTCCAAAGGACATACCAAGAATATGAAATTTTCATAATTTTCCTTAATCATAGTTAATCAAAAGAATAAAAAGAATTTACATTTTTTATGCTAGAACAATTAATTTAAATTTAAAATATTTGAATTTAATACCAATTCAACAAAAAAAAATAATACAATAACACAATCTTGCTAACAAAATCTTTACATACAGCACAATATCTTAATAAAACGAACTAATTACAATTATTAAAATTTTGAACACTGAATTCCAAACAGGAAATCCAACTAGGATTCTATATCTTTCTACTTAGACCATCTGCATTACCATGTAATTTTCCTGGCTTATGTGTAATTTCAAAATTTAATGGCTGCAAAAATAGAGCCCAACGTGTCAAACGAGAGTTTGTACTTACCATTTTCTTTAAGTACACTAATGGATTATGATCCGTTTGTATTTTAAATTTTTGCCCATCCAAATAATAATTTAACTTTTTTAATCCATATACTATAGCCACTAATTCTCTTTCTATCGTGCTATAATTTTGCTCCGCACGAGAAAATTTTTTGCTAAGATACAAAATTGGATGCTCTTCACCTGCAATAATTTGAGATAAAACAATTCCTTCCCCATACAAACTCGCATCTGTTTGCACGAGGAATTTCTGCTTAAAATCAGGCGCATATAACACAGGACTTTTCATTAATTTTAACTTTAATTCTTCAAATGCATTATTACACTTCTCGTCCCATATGATTTTTTCTTTTTTTATTTTCCCTTTTAATGCATCTGTTAACGGTACTGCTATGGTAGCATAATTCTTTATATACCTCGCGTAATATCCTACCATTCCCAGATATGCTCTTAGTTGTGTCTTAGTTGTCGGAATCGGAAAATCTTTAATAGCCTGCAATTTAGCTTCATAAGGAGACCTTTTCCTGACCCCACTTCGTGTCCCAGAAATTTTACGTGATCTTGCGTAAATTTGCATTTGGACGGTTTCACCGTGAGATTTGCTTCTTTTAACCGCTTAAGAACCGCCTCCACATCTTTTAAATGCTGCTCCCAGGTCAAAGAAAATATAGCTGTATCACCGATATATGGAACCGCAAATGACTCTAACCCACATAAAACTATGGCAATCAATTTACAAAAATAATATGCTGAATTTAAAAGTGCAAACATCATGACTTTAGGTAAAAAATTCCCAAATGCTGTTACAAAAGCCGCATACCTCTGAGCTTCTTCCATGAGAGGAATCTGAAAATAACATTTCGTCAGATCCATAACAGTAATAAAAGGCGCCGGACTCGCTTTCTCAACGACCTCTTCAATGTTTGGCAAAGGGGAAAATTCAGGTCTGGTTTTTGCATTTAATTTCCTATAATCCACACAAGGGAGAGCGTCTTTACCCGCACTGCCCGACTTCAATCACACCCAAATCTAAAAGCCTCCGAATATCTTCACGCAGAATCTCTAATTGTCTCGGCGACATACGATATGGTTTTGATCTTACCGGCACATCATCCGTTAAAACAATGTCCATTTTAAGTAACGGGGTACTCCCAGGGTCCATAGAAAAAACTTTCATATGACGCTCAATCATTGTCCTGAAATCTCCTATTTGCTCTGCATAAACGCGTTTTTCCAAATTACTTTCTTTTACTAATTCCCAAAAGTCTAATTGAGTGGGATCCGCAATGGGATAAGGAATTTCCGTTTGATCCTCAATTTCCTCACACTCCTCATCAATCAACAAATTTACAAATTCAGGTCTACTATAATATGGTTTCATTAAATTAACATGATAAATAGTAGACTTATTTCTCTTTTCCGAAATATCGATTGTATAATTAGTTTGAGATATTACACTAGTAATAGTTCCCGGTCCTATCCAATTAACCGTCATTTTATTTAGTTTCGAGGTAGCCAGAACTAACACTTTATCTCCTACATTAAATTTTCTATACACCGCATTCTTATCATACCATTGTTTTCGTTTCTCCTGACACTCTTTCATTTTTTTACACGCTAATTCTTGACAATGTTTCAATCTATTACTTAAGTTCAAAATGTAGTCCACTACATTCTGATTTACCGTTTCCTTTTCCATCCAATTTTCATATACAAGAGTATGTGGCATTCGTAAATTCTTACCATGCACAAGCTCAGCAGGGCTAAATCCCGTGCTTTCATGACTTGCAGTCCTCAAAGCAAATAAAGCCATTGGTAAGACTGCTTCCCAATCTTTTCCTGCCTCCAAACATAACGTGTTTATAACCTTTTTTAAACTACCATTAGTCCAGGGGAAATGTACAAAAAAGTGGGGGGGGGGGGTTACCTTACAAAAAATCGGGTAGAAGATTTTTTTTCTGACTTGTTTATAATGATGCCAACATGGAAAAACCAAGTTTTCCAACAAAATTTCTTAAGGCTAAATTTTCTGTGGCCGAAAAACAACAAAATTTTGGGACTTTTTTCGATTTTTTTTAAATATCTCAATAGTCGTTGCAGTAGTATAATTTTTGTCAATTACAATATTAAAGAGGATAAAATTGTCTACAACTTTCACATTTACAATTTTTTTATACACCCAATAGCAAGCGCAGTACGTCATTTCAAAAGTAAGACAATTTTTTCAATTTTCTTAAAAACCGTGAAAAACGTAGTTCTCCCCCGATTATTCATATGTTTCCCACGGATTTAATCATGTATGTCAACTTCTATATATTGGTAGCAGTAAATTATGTGTTTGAGGGCCAAAACTAGCCTTTCGAGGGGGGGGGGCAAAATTCATGCATATTTTGCCCCACCCCTCGTTAATTATTTTAATAAATCTCTAATAGCCAGATTTTGAAAATTTTAAGTGTGTAATCATTAAATACGTAATCAGATTTTTCAAATATGGATTCATTAAAACCTTGAAAACCGAACCGAAATATATTCCGCTTTAAACAGGTTTCCATCTTAGGAGGTATAACTGGTCATATTCTTTCTCTTAAAAATATATAATTTTTTCTTTAAGGACCGGATTCCGTATATGAAGATTTTATTTTCAAAAAATTTATGATAGTTGTAGTATTGAGGCGTTTAATGTCATAGTTATATGAATTATGAGACTAAATTAGTCATACAAAGACATCGTTAGATATCAACCTCGGTATCACATGAAAAAATAAATAAATATTAAAATTCAAGCAAGAATTCTGAAAAGAACACTTTTGTAGGTTTAACATGAGCGTGCAAATGTTTTCGCGTGAGACATCACTACTCGCGCGAAGAAACTGGAATGCTAAGGTTAAACCTATGGAAGCAATACATTTTACAATTAGCTTTTACAATTTCTCGTTTCCAATTTAATAGTTTTAAATGATTTTTTTTTCTTCTGAGGGGCTTAGAAGCGCTGACGTTGAATTCCAATCGTATTAGTGTTTACTTTTTCTATTTTGATTACAGTTTTTATTATTTTTTAATTTTGGTCAGTTTTCCTTCTGCGAGACTTTTTTATCCAAATTTCATATATATATATCAGGGTCGAAACTAGAGGGGACAGAGGGAGCATGTGCCTCGGGCGCCAGAGTGGAAGGCGAAGGGTCGCCAAATAAAGATTTTTTTGTCGTTTGATACCAAAAACTTATATAGTATGAAATTTTGCTAAAATTGTCTCACAGCCGGAAAATCCAAAATGCAAATTGAACCAAATGCATTAAAACTGGATAACAGAATCCTGTTTTAACTGAAAAAATTACATGTTAATCAAAAAGAAAATTTGAAAAAAATGCATTAAAATAGGATAACAGAATCCTGTCTTAAATGAAAAAAGTACAGAAAGAATACTAGCAATTACAACTGCTGAGAGGGAAACCTGTATAAAGCGGAATATTTTGGGTTCCCTTTTAAAGGTTTTAATGAATCAATATTAGACAAAGCTGGTTACGTAGTTCAGCATTACGTATTTCATGATTACATTTAAATTTAAAAATAATTCGACTATTAGAAATTAGTAAAATTCTTTTTGTAAATTTCTTTTGCAGATACCTCGTTTATTCAGGATAATGATATTCTTTTCAAACGGGACGCTAATGATCCTACAACAGTGTCATCAAGGAGAAAAAAATATTGTTAAATAGCCTGTAAAAAATTATTATTATTAAAATATATTTTTTTCATTTAGCTTATTAAGTCATATTGCGTACCTTACTTTATTATTGTGTAGAAAAGTGGAGTTGAATGCGACAGTGGATCAATGGCAAAATAAAAATGTTTATATGGTCTGCAATCATAAGTAAATTGGTATTCATTTGATAAATGCTATTACTGAGATCATTAAACATACATAGTTTCAAACCAGTGCATAATACAGAAAATTAGAATATTCCACAAAGTGTATTTTTCAACAATCGAAGTAAGTTTTTCTGTTTAAGCTTTAAAGCAATTAATAGATAATCTTAAAGTTTTATATATTTTTGCACGCTAAAGTGATATAATCTCTTGTTCTATTTATTGATATAAGTAGGAAAAAACTGACAGTATTTATTAAAACTAATCTTTTAAATATTTTTATAGTGATCTCAAATATGTTATTGACAAAATTTTTAAATTTTACAGGAGATAAATATATAACATCAGTTAGTGAAATAACCTGTTGTCATTTTTATTGTAGCTATTTTATAAGGTAAAAGCATTTCTTACATAAAATATATTTATTTTCTGGATGCCTCCCCTCCCCCATTTTATATGGAAGTATAATCCAATGTTTACTATCTTTAAAAAATAAAGCATTAAAATATATGTTATCAATAATTGGTAAATAAAATATACCATTGTATGTTAAGTGTGTAATATGTGGAATAAAGTATGTTTTTCGCAAATTTTCGTTTCTATCCCATTGTTTCCTGGAAAAATATGCATGCATTATAAAAATTATTACAATTACAAAATTATTAAAATTAAACAAAAATTCTTTCTTAATTGAAACTATAGTACCAATAAGTTATTAAATACTACAGTATTCTTTTAAACAATGCTTTGAAATTAACATTATACACACTTAAAATTATTGTCGATACGAAAATTGTTTTATTCATCTTCACACTATCCTATTTTTAAAATTATATAATTTTATTGAATATAAAATGTATGTTGTGATGAAAATAAAGACGTGGGTGTGCAAATAATATTTAATTTACTGCTACCAATTTTTAGAAGTTGACATACATGATTAAATCCGTGGGAAACATATGAATAACCGGGGGAGAACTACGTTTTCACGGTTTTTAAGAAAATTGAAAAAATTGTCTTATTTTTGAAACGGCGTATTGCGCTTGATGTTGAGTGTATAAAAAAGTTGTAAATATGAAAGTTGTAGAGAATTTTGTCCTCTTTAATATTGTATTTGACAAAAATCATGCTACGGAAACAGGTATCGAGATATTTTTAAAAAATCAAAAAAAGTCCCAAACTTTTGTTGTTTTTTGGCCACAGAAAATTTAGCCTTAAAAAATTTTGTCGGAAAACTTGGTTTTTCCATGTTGGCATCATTATAAAAAGTCAGAAAAAAAAATCTTCTACCCGATTTTTTGCAAGGTAAAATGTACATTTCCCCTTGACTAGATGCATCCGTTCAACGCTATTCGATTCTGGGTGTCAAACTGAACAATGTACAACTTTAATACCGAACCTATCAAAAAATTCCGATGCCAACTCACTTGTAAATGACCTACCCAAATCACATTGTATCTCTTTTGGATAACCCGTCCTAGAAAATATTTGTATTAGCCCCTCAATCACTGACGGAGAAGTTAAATCTTCTACCGGTATCCCATCTGGATATTTTGACGCAACACAAATCGAAGTATTCAGGTATCTATTATTTTTCTCGCTTAAACTCAAAGGACCTATACCATCAATATTTATCCTGTAGAAAACCTCTGAAATTATTGGCACGAGCTTCAAGGGAGCTTTCTTTTTATCTCTATTTTTACCAACCTTTTGACACAGATTGCAAGTTCTTACAAATTCCCCAATCTCCTTGTAACAATTTGGCCAAAAATAGCACTTAATTACCCTATCTTTTGTTTTAGTCGCCCCTAAATGTCCTGCAACTTTCTCATGACACATTTTCATTATTTTCTCTCTAAATTCTAATGGCAAACATAATTGTAATTTCTCATCCCACTATTTGAATGTGAAACTCTTACCAGTTTATCTCCCATTACTTTAAATTCCTTTTCTTCCACATTATTCGCCTTTTCCCATGATGTTTTTAAAGATAAGCACTGTTTCTGAGCTAAGCTGAAATCTTTCGCTGTAATTTTATTCAATCCCACATTATCTTTCACCTCCCAATTCGGTAATAACGTAAGACCTTCGATTTGACTTTCATCCTCTCTAGTATCATCCATTCGAACTACCTGCTTTTCTTTGTTCTGTGAGCAATCCTCAATTTTATCTACCCTACCTGGTTGCTCTTCTAACTTTGCATGCTCGGTAAAAAACATTTCATTATCAGCATCCCGTTGCTCCATTCTTTTTTTTAAGAATCCGTCCTACTACGGGTAACTACCATATTTATTGGAACCTCATTACCTTTATTTTGCTCAATAAGCTCCGCAGTTTTATTACCTAAGAGATAATAACCTTGTTCCGACTCAGATGGTTTAATCACCGCCTTAGTGGTGATGCAACCAAAATCATCTTTTATAGTCACTCATGCTAATGGTAAACATTTACATTCATTATCAAGAGGTTCACGTACCCAAGTTATATCTCCAGTAAAATCTTCTGTTTTAACCCAATTTCTATCGCAAAGATCAATTCCCGCTTCCGTATCCCTCAAATAGTGTCTTTCAACCCCATTTATTAGAGCCTTTTTAAAATAAGGTTTAAAACAATCCCCTAAATCAATATCATTACCTAAATGATTAACTGTATTGAACTGATTTTTCTTTCTTAACCATTCCGCACAATCTGGTTTTTGTGCCCAGGTTGATTACAAAATAAACGGTCAAGAGCGAGTATTACTCGCGCACAGAGGTTTCCGTAGAATAAATATATGAATTTGTAATTGTATTATAAAAAAACGTTGCTAAAAGAATACTAAGACTGTGTAAAAAACTATATAACGTAGGGTTGGATATAACTGTATATATTAGAAAAGTGTAAATGGATATACCATGCAAGTTCAAAGAGATATAGAAAAAATATCAAATAATCTAAATAATATCAAATATAGCTATTCGTATAACTCTTTTTGCTAATAATATCCTAATCTGTTTATGATGAACTTAATTCGGCATTGACAATAAAAGCAGTGCATAGGCAAACTTCATTTGGCATTTCATAAAACTAAATTCAGCGTAGTAATAACCTTTATTTCTACAGTGTATCTAAAACAAAAACTTTGTCCAAAGTTTAAATTTGGCATTGTGCTAAGCGCGCTTCGAAAGGAGGTCTCAGTTGCAGCGTCATCTTGGTCAATGCCGCGTTTTTCCAGATAGGTGTTTAGTTAACTTTTAACCCTCCGACTGTCTTGGAAAAGGGCAAAATTGTAATGTTGTTTTCTCTGTATTTTGTTTTAAATGCTAAAAAAAAAAAAAAAAATGATTCTTTGAACATTTTATAAAAAAAAACTTAATAACGAATATGAATGCAATCCTTGGAAGTATTAATCATTGTTCAATGTATTAAAATTTCATTAAATCAATAGAATTATATTACTTTAAATATTGCTTGTATTGCAGTGAAACCTGGAGCTTAGTGAACGTATTAACACGGGCTTGTCAGTGAGGGGGTTAAAGATACGGCTAGTTTGGACATACACAAGGACAGGGGCGGCGTACTCTATGCCTAGTTAACAACTTTTAATGATATATATGCGTAATGTAATGTCCAGTATCAGTATAAAAGTAATAAACGTCAAATTGTTAAAAACATACTAATTTAAGGGGTCTCGGGACTCTAAAAAGTTGAAAAAATGAAAAAAATGACCATTTTCAACATTTAATGCCTTCAAATGCATATGATTTTAAAACACAATTTTAATTGGGATAAAGTATGTTCTTTCATTTCATGTGTTTAAAAAATTGCAAGATACAGAATTAGTATTTATAGGGGGCTCGAAACTTTTAGACATTTGTCAAACAAAAAATTCGCATAACAGTTTACGCGGAGGATTACAAAATAAATATTGCAACTAGAATAAAAATTTTGGTGCCTACTTATACTTCAGATTGTAATAATTTCCTTGAACGTAAATAAATTTGTACTTAAAGCATTTTTATATTTTAACACAATGTTGCATTTAGCTACTACAAAATTTTGAAAATTTCAACAGTTAAATCACCTAAAACAATATTTTTTGAACAATAAAAAGGAAACTTTAGGTTCCGTTTATACAGACTAACATGAAATATATGTTTTGAAAATTATGCCCAAAAAACGCCATTTGGAGGAAAATGACTGCAAAGTTTCGGAAACGCTGTTTCAGCTATTGAGCGGGTATAAATCTAAAAGCTATAACTTCTGTTCTAATGGGAATTTCAAGGAAACGATTATATCAAAATATTCAGAAAAGATAGGAGTTTAACATCTAAAAAAAAAAAAGTAAAATTTCTTAAACTTTGAAGCTTTAAGAGCCCTGCGACCACTTAACCCTTTCCTACGCGAAGTAGTTCTATTTATAAATTTATGAAATAATGAACTGACACCAGAATTTATAAACGAATTTATTAGAAAATGCGAACTTGCTTATTTTCACGTACATGATAAAAGGAAAATTTCAATTAAATATTCTTGGTGCCGTTTGTCTCTTTTGGAATTAAAATTAGGTGTCCTTTTTTTAAGGGCACTAGTTAAGGTTTAACTAGAATGAATCGCATAAATACTGTGGGATTCGCGATAGTTTGCATTGAGTTTGTCTCTCATTACGCTACCAGTAACTTTAACCCCCTCACTGACAAGCCCGTGTTAATACGTTCACTAAGCTCCAGGTTTCACTGCAATACAAGCAATATTTAAAGTAATATAATTCTATTGATTTAATGAAATTTTAATACATTGAACAATGATTAATACTTCCAAGGATTGCATTCATATTCGTTATTAAGTTTTTTTTTATAAAATGTTCAAAGAATCATTTTTTTTTTTTTTTTTTTTTAGCATTTAAAACAAAATACAGAGAAAACAACATTACAATTTTGCCCTTTTCCAAGACAGTCGGAGGGTTAAAAGTTAACTAAACACCTATCTGGAAAAACGCGGCACTGCCCAAGATGACGCTGCAACTGAGACTTCCTTTCGAAGCGCGCTTAGCACAATGCCAAATTTAAACTTTGAACAAAGTTTTTGTTTTAGATACACTGTAGAAATGGGTTAATATCTCGGCTAATTACCAATGATTTTTTTTTAAATCATTATCAACAATGCTTTTGTACTTCTGCAACGATAGGTATATCCAGCGATGCTCAACAATTTTTCTGAATGCCCGTAAATCGAAATTTGTGTATAACAGAAAAATGCTAATTTCTCCCAAACTATGTGACCTAGGGTAATCGCTATAATTTGCCGGCAAGGTTTATATTAACGTCTACTACATCTAATTTTTTCATAATTTTAGTTTCAGTAGATTCAGAATTAAATTGGGGGGACATATTTTTGCGCTACATTTTCGACAATATCTTTGAAAATATAATACCTAATATTAAAAGGAATGTATTTTTGAGTTCAGCGTTACGAAAGCTTTCACAGGATACCCCACATAATATACAAAGAAAAGATTTTTTTTTCAAATAGCATAATTAGCCCCTCTACATTTTTACTAAATATATTTATGAATGTTTATTAATATGAAAATACGTGGGTGAATGGTCTTTATTACTTCCCCGAATTTGAATTTTCCACATTCCGTAGTTTACGAGTAAAATGGCTGTGACAGACAGACAGACAGACAGACGGACAGACACAGGAGTAATCTTATAATGTTTCCGTTTTTACTTTTTAAGTACGGAACCCTAAAAAAACACCTAATCTGCCTTTTCCTCTCAAAAGCCTGGTCATGTTTAAATTTATCATTTTTAAAATTTTCCGTTTTATTCTCTTACTTCACCCTTAATTTTCGGATTTAAATTGCTTCTTTGCATCTCTGAATAAAATTTTTTTTCCAAGATTTTTTTTCCGATTTCCTTAAACTACTTCTAATACTCCCATACTTATCACATTTATCAGCGAACTTCGAAGCCTCTTTCATTTCATCCCATTCATCCATAAATCTTTCTTTTACTTCAAAAGGAACGCGTTTTTTTACTTGCTCAGTGAGCATGAGTTCTTTTAAAGACTCGAAATCCTTTATTTCTAGTGATTCCAACCAATTATCCAAATAACCCCTTAATTCATGTACTAAACTACCAATAACGATCCATGTTTTCTTTGATGATTTTCAAACTTCTGTTTTAAAGCACCCATTTCCCAACCTAAAACGATTTAATGAAAATTTTTTTACATGTTGAAAATCATCTCCTAATTCTGCTGGTTGCTTCACTATAATTTCCGCGATATCTGATGGCAATAAGGGAATTAATTGGCTAACCATATCCTCTTGTGAAATTTCAGCTTTTTCCGCCTGTTTTTCAAAGATCATAAAGAAAAGAGTGATGTCAATTAATTTAGAATCAAAACGTGGAACTAATTCTTTCAAATTAATTTTTGGATTCCTATGCGAACCTACATTCATATCACTAGACGAAAGACTAACAGTTTCCGAAGAATTTTTAATTTTTAATCTTTCTAACTCAAATTGTCTTGTTTTTTCGCGCTCTTCGTCTTCGCGTTCCAAAGCTAATTTTTCCCGTTCCATTTCTTTTTGTTCTACATCCTCTTTAAGAATACATTCCAAATTCGATTTAGCAAAACTCTCATTATAATCCGGTGCTGCTAAAATAGCCTGAATTATAGTTTTTTTCTTATCAGTTGCCGACACGTTGGTTTCAAATTCCTCTGCCAGCAAAAGCAAGATGTTTTTAGTATATTTCCCTAGAAATTCTTCCATTATTTTCCCCCAAAATATACTAATCAGAACAATACACAAATATATACAATTTGTAAAACACAATAAAAAATACAATAAGGAATAGAATTTTATCCTCTAGATATATTTCAATGCATAAAACAATAATACAATTTTCCTACCGAAAATTTTCGTGCACTTGTTATATCCTTTAAAACTGAGTAAATCCTCAAAATTATTTTGATACTCACAGTATACATAAATACAATTTATATTTAAATAATTAATACTGATTTTTCCACTGCATTCCCATAAAATTTTAAATCACTTTATTGCTGCAATAAACAAAAGCAGTATATGCCCCTACTTTATAACTAAAAGTTACATCCACAACTATGATTAAACTTTGACGATTAATATTATTTATTAATCAACAGTAATTTACTATCCCCAAGTAAATTCTAAAATACATAAATATTTAATTTTCAAAACCAAATGAACTACAGACCTTAAGAAACCCGTTTAATATAAAAATTCTAACTAAAATATTCGATCCCAAATTAATAGTTACCCTAGAATTTTTATCTTTTAAACATATACAAATTACCAAGAATAGAAAAATACAATATTAAATCCTAACAGACCTCTCTAGAAAATTTCATAAAAGGGCTTACCTTCAAATGTAGGCATTTACTCTACACTGCTCCAAGGCTTTCCTGCACTTTTTTTTTTCTCAGGCACTGCCGTATATCCAGATTTAACTTGATTTCCGCCGAGAAATTTCCACACAAGCTGTCTCCATAGACTCCTAAGGGCGAGCGATTCCTCTATTCACTGCACAGGACGTTTACTGAAGAAATTTTCAATATCGTCAGATCCTTTTTACGAGTCCTGGTTACCTAACAGCTAACATAATCGACACTCTAGATTTCACAGTTCCTCACCGGACACTCTTGAAAATCTTGTCGTCAAACACGAAATTTCACCACCGACTGTCCTTATTAGTCACAATGTTTCCATCTGTACATCCAGCTCTCGTGGGCCCAGTCTAATTTATGCTAGACCTAATTGATCCTTGAGCTGCCACCATTTATAATACTATAGCTGTGATGTAGTGGGCCAGAGCTTTTTGATTTTCTAAGCTCGTGTAAGTTTACAGTTCAAGAATTACACATTTTTATTTCCAATGTTCTTTATTAGAACAACTAAAATTTGGATGAAAAATGCAACACTAAATATACAATTAATAGAGAGACACTCTCACTTTCTATAAACATATCTGTACTTCGAACATCCAACAAGAGTGACGATTCGTACTCCACATCTCTCACGTTGATAAAACACGACCTCTCTTTATCGATGTCTCGAGTCCACTGTCTAGAACTGCTCATCAACACATGCTTGAACATTTTTTTTCTTTCTCTTTGGGGACGAGCGAACGTTGCCACGCCTTGTTCATTCACCTCCTATGTCTTGGAATGTGGAAATCTTCTGCTGAGTAGATCCCAAGGACAGAGATATGCATACTATCTCTCACCTGCATACCTTTACACAAAAGACTATTGTCCTCCCTGGAAATGCCTGTTGCTTTCCCCACAGTCAAAAATTTGTTGAGAAGGTACTATGTCACAACTAGTTTAAAACGTTATACTTTTGTTTAGAAGCCCAGTTATTCGGCTAACTAGTTTATTATGTTGTATTTTTCAAGTTCGTCCCTTTTAATTCCTCTCCCCCTCCCCTTCCTCGCCACTCTTAATTTACAGGGCCGTTCAAAATATGCATACAATTTTTTAAATGCCAAATTCTCGTTCTCTTTTATTATAAAACCACATTTTGAAACCTTGACCAAACATACATTTGAGATCGCCCATTCCGACCTTTTGGAACTTACATGTCTCCCCGGGGGGTGGGGGGGGGGCATAGTTATTGTTTCTTCCAAACCATCTCGTATAACATATCCTTGGAAAGCTTTTAATGTCCTCTTTTATTTTCTGTCTCTCCTCCCCCCCCCCTAGTTAAACGCTCTTGGCACTTTTTAGCTCGCCGCTAATGTGCTCGCCGGTTTTGTATCTATGCATGCATGTATGTAAGTACGTATGTAGGTAACGCGATAATCCTTGATAAAAATATCCGATTTGTTTCAAAAAATTTTTCTAGGTTCATTCTGATAAGGAGCTTCCCTGATTAGTTTTGGGGGTTCATTGGTTAAGTATAAAGGGGGGAGGCGCTAATCCTCCCTTAACTTAGACAAATGGGTTATTCGTGCAGAATTATCAGATTTTGGTATACCGGTTCATTTTGATAACGAGCTTCTCTGATTAGATTTGAAGGATTAGATTTGTTATAGTCTAAAGGGAGGACTGTGGGGCTAATACCCTCTAATTTAGATAGATGGGTTTTTCTATCCGATTTGCTTCAAATTGGGTATACCGGTTTATTCTGATAAGGCGCTTCCCTAATTAGATTTGGAAGTTCATTGGTTTAATATAAAGGTGTACGGGGGGGGGGGCTAATATCCTCTTAAATTTAGATAAATGGGTCTTTCTATCCGATTTGCATCAAATTTGGTATACCGGTTTATTTCGATAAGGCGCTTCCCTTTTGGAGGGTCATTGGTTAAGTATAAATAAGGGAAACGGGGGAGGGATCCCCCCTTAATTTATTTTTCGAGGGGCATTATTCTTTGAAACAAGAGTATAATATACAGTTAGTGTGAATAGCCTGCGAGATCAATGCCATCACTTTAACTGGGCACTTTTCTTTTTAGCTCACAGGTTATCCAAACCTGAGAGCTAATGTGCCCGCAGGATCTGTATGTACCTATGTACGTATTTATGTATGTACGTAACGCGATAACTCTTGATATAAACATCCGATTTGCTTCAATTTTTTTTCTTCTAGGTTCACTCTGATAAGGCGCTTCCCTGATTAGTTTTGGGGATTCATTGGTTAAGAATAAAGGGGGGGAGGGGGCTAGTCCCCTCCTTAATTTAGATAAATGGGTTTTTTATGCAGAATTATTCGATTTTCTCCAAATTTGGTATACCGGTTTATTATGTTAAAGAGCTGCCTTGATTAGATTTGGAAGTTCCTTAGTGGAGTATAAAGGGTGGAAATAGGGGGGGGGGCTAGACTCCAACATTTATTTAGATAAATGGCTTTTTTCACGCAGAATTATTCGATTTGCTCCAAATTTGGTATGCCGGTTTGTTATGTAGAGCTGACATGAAGATTTGGAGGTTCATTAATGAAGTATAAAGGGGGTTAGACCCAACCCTTAATTTAGATAAATGGGTTTTTCATGTAGAGTTATTCGATTTGCTCCAAATTTGGTGTACTGGTTTATTATGTTAAGAGGCTGCCCTGATTAGATTTGGAGGTTAATTGGTTAAGTACAAAGGGGGGAGGGATGGGGCTAGTCCATCCTTTTTAGATAAATGGGTTTTTAATGCATAAGTATTCGATTTGCTTCAAATTTGATTTACCGGTTTCTTCCGATGTGGTGCTTCCTTCATTAGATTTGGAGATTCATTAGTTAAGTATAAAAGCAGCAAAGGGCGGCAAGTCCCCTCCCCTTAATTTAGATAAATGAGTTTCCATGCAGAATTATCCAATTTAGTTTAAATTTTATTTTCCATGTTCATTCTGATAAGGAGCTTTCCTGATTAGATTTGAAGGTTGATTGGTTAGGCATAAAAGAGGAAATGGGGGAGCTAATACCCCCCCTTAATTTAGCGAAATGGTTTTTTCATGCTGAATTACCTGTTTTGCTTCAAATTTGGTATACTAGTTTATTATGTTAAGGAGCTTCCCTGATTAAATTTGGAGGTTCATTAGTTAAGGATAAAGGGGGGAAAGGGGAGCTACCCTCCTTAAGTTAGATAAATAGGTTTTTATGCAGAATTATCCGATTTGCTCCGAATTTGGTATACAGGTTTATTATGTTAAGAAGCTGTCTTGATTAGATTTGGAGGTTCATTAGTTAAGTGTAAAGGGGGCTAGACCCCCCCTTATTTTAGATAAATAGGTTTTTGATGCAGAGTTATTCGATTTGCTCCAAATTTGGTATAGCGGTTTACTATGTTAAGGAGGTGTCTTTATTAAATTTGGAGGTTTATTGGTTAAGTGTAAATGGGGGCGGGGGCAAGTCCCCCACCCTTAATTTAGATAAATGGGTTTTTCATGCAGAATTATTCGATTTGCTTCAAATTTGATATACCGGTTTATTTCGTGGCGCTTCCTTCATTAGATTTGGAGGTTCATTGGTTAAGTATAAAAGGGGGAAAGGAAGGCAAGACCCCTCCCCTTAATTTAGATGAATGGATCTTCATGCAGAGTTATCCAATTTACTTACATTTTTTTTCTATGTTCATTCTGTTAAGGACCTTTCCTGATTAGATTTGGATGTTCATTAGTTAAGTATAAAGGGGTGTTAGACCCCCCCTTAATTTAGAGAAATGTTAATGCAGAATTATCTGATTTGCTTCAAATTTGGTATACTAGTTTATTATGCTAAGGAGCTTCCATTTACATTTGGAGGTCAAATTTGGAGCTTCATTGTTCAAAGTATAAAGGGGGGAAACGGGGCTAATCTCCCTTCATTTATTTTTTGAGGGGGATTGTTCTTTGAAATAAGAGTATAATATACAATTAGTGTGAATAGCCTGTGAGCTCAATGCCATCAGTTTATCTGGGCATTTTTCTTTTTATTTTTTTCTCTCTAGAGTGGCGCAACGAGGATCTTCACTATCACCCTCACCTGGGAAGGATTTTGAATCTTTACTACTCATAAACTTAGAAAGAAAAATCATTGCTTTATATAATTATAAATTAGATTTTTGTAAATTCGTGGCATCTAAAAACAAAAACAATAAAAAGCATAAGCAACTATTGTAAATTTAAAATTCAGATGACCGAAGTCGCGTTTTAGGTTGATTTTATACCAGTCTTCAGGCTCGGGCTTATTCTTTTGTAAACTGTAAAATTTTATTTAAACTCGTATGAAAAAAAGAAAAGAATATTTCTTTAAATATAGGAAGTGATCACTTACTTCTTAGTAGCAAATTTATCATGATATATGCAGATTCATATTCCACGTCCGACACGGTCAGCAAATGAGTCTATAACTGTTTAGAATTTTTAGATAACTGCTGGAAAAAACCCCCATATAATCAAAGGATATATTTTTATTTATTTGTTAACCAGAGAAAAGTATGTTATTTCACTGTTAATGATTCTAGGATGAGAACTTTTTTGTTGTTAAGAGCTGAAAATTTGGTAAACATTAAAAAGAAAGATATTTATAAACTGTAAATGAGATAAGGAGATATATATTTTGAAAAGGGAAAGAAATTTTTGTTAAATATATTAAAGAGAATTTTGCTTATTCATTGGGGGATAATTAGTACGTGGTATGTGATGATTGATTAATTACATCATTACATCTATTTTAAAAGAAGATTTGCAATAATTGCATTTCCCCCACGCTTATAGAAGGCCCTAAAAAGATTAAAAAACCATTTAACTTTTTAAATAAATTTAGAGCCTTCAAAATTTCGCTCATCTGCACATTTTTAAGAAGAATGACGCTTATAGGAAGAAAATCCCCATCTGTTTGTTTGAAGGAAATAAGAGTAGAAAGTACATCTTTTCGAATGAAAAAAAAAATCATTTCTTCTTTTTTTTCTGACCGAGATCTTTCTTAAAAAATAAAAGTTAAATATAATATAAATTATTATTAAAATTACATCTTAAAAATAATAATTTTAAAAGTTAAAAAACCTTATTATTCGACTCAGAGGTAGCTTACTTCTGGGCCCCTGACATTGTCTAGGGCCCCCATAAATGGGGTTGAGGGGTGAAAGGTAGTCGTTACGGCCCTGCTGATTCGCAACGATTTGGAATTGCTATTTTTGAGCTTATCTGTGAGCATCGAAATATCAATTCAAGTATCGATTCTAGAATTTGGGAATCGATTCTTATTGCGATCGATTCTGTTTTATACGATGCCGATTTTAATCGATTCTCAAATTTTCCAGAATCGCCCATCACTAGTCTCCCTTAAATGTATGCTAAGCATTGTATCATGTTTCTATTATTCATAATTTAATTTACTTGCTCAATAATTCGCCAAATCGGAAGATTCAGATAGAGAAATCAAGAACTCTGTTTTTTTATGCTAGCCAGGCTCAGGTGATAAATTGCCAAACATTGTTAAGCATTTTTTCGTGTTTCATTAGTTTCACTTAAACCATAATCCTCTCTCTCATTTTATTTAAAATGCGTAACTTTAAAACTGAAACATTTAAAATTTAAGACTTTCACTTATTTCTTAAAAAAAAAGAAAAGAAAAAATAATAAATTCCATAAACCACTCCATTTAATTTCAACATCAAAGCACTGTTTTAATTTACCACGCGCAAAATAAAAAGTGATAACTGGCGAGTTAAAGTGCTACTGGCGAGATTTGCGCCCTGCCAACGTAAAAGTACCATGAATTCTTTGCGATCATGGCAATTTTTATGTATATTACCTATTACTATATATTTTATTATTATATATTTTACCGCCGCGGCGAGCGGCCTCTCTTCGTCCGCAGCTCTTTATTCTTCCACTTATTCCGACTCTTTTGCGGAAGCAAGGTTCTCTAGGTCCCCAGCCACGTCCCGAATAAAAGACACTCTAGCGGAAGCCAGGTTGAAAAAAAAAAATCAAAAATTGAAACCGGACAAATTTAAAAGGGAAATTGCACAAATTAAAGACACCGAAAAGCGGGGAGGGAGGGTTGGGGCGATGAAGCTACCGACCAACTACTACTACTTCGAGCTCATTATTAGTCTCGGTCGGCGGATGGGAGTGGGCGGGTGGGTCAACCGCCACGGCGAACGGCCTATCTTCGTCCGCAGCCCTTTAATCTTCAACTTATTCCGACTCTTTTGCGGAAGCAAGGTTCGTAGGTCACCAGCCATGTCCCGAATAAAAGACACTCTAGCGGAAGCCAGATTGGAAGAAAAAATCAAAAATTGAAAGCTACCGACCAACCACTGCTACTTCGAGCTCATTATTAGTCTCGGTCGGCGGTTGGGGGTGGTCAGGCTGGTCAACCGCCATGGCGAACGGCCTATCTTCGTCCGCAGCCCTTTAATCTTCTACTTATTCCGACTCTTTCGCGGAAGCAAGGTTCGTAGGTCCCCAGCCACGTCCCGAATAAAAGACACTCTAGCGGAAGTCAGATTGGAAACAAAAATCAAAAATTGAAACCGGACAAATTTAAAAGGGAAATTGCACAAATTAAAGACACCGAAAACCGGGAAGGGAAAGCTCGGGGCGATGAAGCTACCGAACGACCCCTGCTACTTCAATATAATTTAATAATATCTTGCTGGACGTAAAAATTTGATTTGTATTGAAATTGTAATTTATTTATTTATTTATTTTTTATTTTTTTATTAAAAATGGTCGCCTTGCATAGGAAAAGCGAAAAAGTCAGCTCGTAAATTTTTAAGACACTTATATGACACTGGCTACTATAACGTAGATGAAATGATAGCGATGAAACAATGTCTGGCGACTTATCACCTGTCCCCGGCTAACATTAAGTACCAAAATGGCCGTCTGGAATATAAAAAGCGAAGCGGTCAGCCCGAAACTGTTGATGACAATCACATAACTTATGTTATTATTATAGAGATTTATTTTTATGCATTAAGTACAATAATAAATTAATCACCGAACGGTAACTATCGTTCTCTTTCTATTGTTACTTTCGTTATTTATAGTAAACACCTTTCTACAAAATAAATAGTACAAATAAAATTGCTAGAAATAAATGAATCTTAATGAACCATCCGAAAGACAAATTATTCTGTATATTGGAGCAGTGATTAATGTAATACTCAACTTACTAGCAAGGCAAACAAAAATCCAGGATATTTTGTGTCCCGCATAGCAATAAATCAATATTTATGTAAAGTAAACATTCTTTAGTATCCCTCTAAGTTCTAAGATTCGTTTTCCTTATTATTGTTATTTTCATTCAAGAATGTGAATAATGCGGGACATTACATTTGTTTATTTTCCGTAAGTAGCGATAAGTTTCTAATGAGTTAATGTAGAACAAAATCGATTAATATGAGATTGTTTCAAAAATATTTTTTGAAAGAATTTTGAAAATATTTAATGTACAGTGGGCTACAAAAGAAAAAGAAAAAAAAAGAATCGAAAAGAAAGAAAAGAGAGAGAAAGAAAATACCTATGCATTCGAATATCCAAATTGTCTTAGATTTATGTGTGCAATTATGTGTGACAGTACATTCGTTTATTTTCCATAATCGTAGAGATACGTTTCTAATGAGTTAACGTAGAACAAAATCGATTAAGAAGAGATTGTTTCAAAAATATTTTTTTGAAAGAATTTAAAAAATATTTAATGTACAGTGGGCCACAGAAAAAAAAGAAAAGAAAGAATCGAAAAGAGAGGAAAAGAAAATACCTATACATTAGAATATCCAAAATATCATAGAACAAACATAACTAGTCATTAGAATTGAAATTTTGTTTTAAACAAGTGGGATATCAGTCGCCAAACGTGGCAATTGAGGTGCGTTCGTACTATAATTAGTTTTATAAATATTTAGGTCTTAGTGCAATAGATGTTGCACTCTTATTCAAATATACATCAATACAAAATTTATTGCGATTTTATGTATTAAACTAGCAGGCTGAGCCCGCTAACCTGGGCCATTTTTCAAATAAAACTTCAATCAAACGAAATGGAAAATCCGACCTGTATTTTATATTAATATGGACCTTCACCTGGAAGATCCTTCTGCATTTTCTGAATACGCATCGGACTCAATGGCGCTATTATATTATCTGATGCGTTAGACGAAATACGGGCAATTCAGAAGCAACTCTTTAGTACATCATGTAGAGTTTAGGGGGGAAATGCGGCCATTACGATCATATCACCACACTACTAAAAAAGAGAGAATTACAATGACTGCAGAGATTGACCATTTAACATAAAGAATGTTCGGGTTATTCACTTTCGTTTGTTAGTTTTTTTACTCCGGGCTTCTCAGCTTGGTACTTTGTGCGGATCTGATAACATAAATACAATCTCTCTCTACGTTACATTATATTTGGTAACATACGTCTTCTTTTGCCAGGTTTTCTCTACAGTTTCTTATCTTCGATTTCCAGTAGAGTAAATACATTCAAAACAGTATTTAACTTTTATATTTTAAAATATGTGAATCATGTAAAAGTGGATATTTAAAGCGGAATTGTGTGAATAAAATTAAAATAATGTCATTTTAACTGCCGTTTCTTTTTACTACCAGTTTTAGTCATGCAACTATTAACCTAGGAAAATAACCTCGATAACTAATTCAAATAGAAAACTAAATTTCTAGTTTTCATTCAATAAAATCTTCCCAATCATCCGTAATCGGATTCACAACCAAGTTTGATGTGCAACGTTAAAAAAGTTCGTAACGGTATGGCTAAAAATGTACAAGAGTTAGCTACAAAACAGAGTTAATTACGTTCCAAACTACATTCCATTAAATAATGTCAAATTGCTGTTGATTGAATTTTAGATCTTTTACTATCAAAAGTCTTTGCAAATAATAAATAAAGTTAGTTATGCAAAATTTTTAGTTGTGATCTTTTTTGACAAATCGAAGATTTTTTTTCGCATTTCTCTAATGAGCGTAATAAGACTGAGAAATAAACATGCTTTTATTTTCAAGACGTCATTATTCATCAGTTTGTTGCCTAAATAAAACTAAACACGTTAATTTGAGAATATGATCAGCTGCTCGGGCTGTGCATCAGCCAAAATTTCTTTATAATGATTGAAATTTTATTTGAATCTGAGGTACTTTTTTTAAAAACCTAGGGTAAATGATCAAATATTGTTCCATTGGCCACCTTTAACATTTGAAAGTTTTTTTTTTTTAATACATTCAAAGTAATGCATTTTTAGTGATAGTAAAAGAAACCTAAAATTTGTCACTACGATCAGCTGCTCGGGCTGTGCATCAGCCAAAATTTTATAATGATGGAAATTTTATTTGAATTTGAGGTACTTTTTTTTTTAAACCTAGGCTAAATGAACAAATATTGTTCTATTGGCTACCTTTGGCATTTGAAAAAAATTTTTGTACATTCAAATTAATGTTTTTTTAGTGATAGTAAAATAACTGCACATGAAAAATATCTATTAGTAAATCTTCTTTTGTCCTTTTGCTCCATAATAAAAAAAAAACATAAATTTACAAATCGCTAATTACTAAAAGTACAAATTTTGCGTAATCGTCTGAAATCGGAATTACCGTCCACGGTTCCTTTCAAATATAAACGAATCTTCCAACACTAAGTAGCAAATTCGCCAATTATAAGGTAGCTGATTATGGAAGATTCATCCAATATCTTTTTATAACATTTCAAAAAGAAGGGAAGATATGAAAAAAAAGAAATGACGAATGAAATGGAATATCGAAAAGTTATTTCAGAAAGCATTTTTTATTGCAAAATGTCTTTTTTCGTGATAGAAATAATGCATAATTACTTACATTTTCTTAAGAATAATCTTTACTACCTAACATTGCAAGCATTGAACGTTTGTATAAGGGAAATTGGCGATATGTTTTTTTATTAAAAAAAGAATGTGCAATATTAGCTAATCTGGCTTCGAGGTTATGTGGAAAACAAACCGACATGCTTTCGCAGTAAAGTATGATGAGAAATTTTTTAAATGTCTAAAATTAAATTATTTTACTGCATGTATGTGCTTGTGTGGGAGACATTTATACTAAAATTAAAATATCTGACTCCATTTTTAAAATATTAATTGCTTTATATATTGTACATTTGAATTTTAAAAAAATACTCAAAAAATGCTTTCGTACACTTGCAAAATCACCTTTATTGTAAACATCGCTTGAACCCAATTCACGCTTACATCTTTTTGGCTTAAAATCAAGTTGTTTGGCGACAAAAGTGAACTCAAAAATCACAAATAAACATATAACATGTAAATCATAAGTATCATCATTTTTACAATTACATCTACTAGTTTCGTTTGTAAGTCACATGATGGAAGAGTTAGAAATAAAAAAGAACAAATCAAAAACAAAATTGTTACCACAAGGAAAGTCTCCTTAAATAGCATACTCAAATTATTTCGAAAATAAAAATGCTTTTAAAACTACTCAGGTGTGTAGTAAAATATCAGTCAAATTTGGCGGCGGAATCCTAGTAAAAATCTGGAAAAAATCTATATATATTCGAGTATTTGGCGCAAAAAAGACGAACGTTTCACTCTTTGGCTAGCCAACTTATTTCCATCCGGCTGGAAATGTTTTAAGGGTATTATTTGATAATTCATTCAACCAATTTCGCCAAATTATATAAATTGCCAAACGCTTCGCCAAATTATATAAATTGCCAAACGCTTCGCCTAATTATATAAATTGCCAAACTGCTCGCTAAATTATACAAATTGACAAAATTTTTATTTTAAACAACGAAAGAATAAATAAATTTGTAAACATTAGTAAAATTATAAATAGAAGTGAAATTAAAAATCACTTGATGACTCAACGAACACGTGTACCGTGTTTAATGTCAAATGAATGTAAAATTTACGATCAGCTATTATTGTCATTTATCTTATAGTTTGGCGATAGTTATTTCGTCGACGGGATAATCAAGTAGTACCGTTTTAAATTTGTTTTAAAAGTAGCTGGCTAATTAAAAATGCTACTGTTAAACATTTTATAGTAAATACTTGTTTCCATGGCAACAATAACCTTCATTTCTTGTTTCTGACACTAACAATATCGAAGTCAAATTGCCAATATTCCGAATTGGACATTAATTTTGAATTTGGAAAAAATTTAATAAACTGAAATTTTGTTTTAAACCGTATAATTACGATAATAAAATTTTAATATATACACAAATAAAGGTATATGACAAAACTGTAGTAATAAAAATGTATTTATTACGGTAAACTTAATCTAACTATCTTCGTATGAAGAGTAGAAAAAGGATCTAACTATCTTCGTATGAAGAGTAGAAAAAGGTTTTACTTAAAAGTTATTTATCATAAAAAAAAGTATCATTCAAAATTTTATTGTGCCGCCAAACAGCATTAAATCGCCAAAAAAATTAAATTTTCATTATTTTTTTACAAACGCTAAATCGAGGTTCTGCGGATTTTTTTTATAAACACTCGGATTTTTTTTTATATTATATGTCACGAAAAGAATATTCTACCCAACAAACACAGAACTTGTGGGCCACTGATGGGTTCGTTAGCCTTGGCCGAAAGTGTCTGATGGCGGCCCGCTATCATTGGCCGTAACGGCACCGTCAAAAAAGTGTCACGCGGGACACAATAAGGCCGGAAGGAAATTGGCCGCAAGTACAATAAGTTGCCCACAAACGCGCCATTAACGGTCATCTAAAACTGATATTAAGCCGCAAACTGGCCACAATTACACATTTAATGGCATTCCTGAATAAAAGCTTGCCACAGCTATGCCATTAAGGGTCATTTTAAATAAAAGCTAGCCACAAGCCAGCCACATTTGTGCCATCAATGGGCATCATTAATGAATGCAAGCCAGAAACTAGCCACATCTATGCCGCTATTGGTTATCATGGACGAAAACTAGCCCGAAGCTGGTCGGAATTATATTGTTTAACCCCTTCCCTTCCCACAAAAGTTCAGTAAATGATTTTGGGGGGGGAGGGGGGGGGGAGAAAATTTTTCTTCTAAAAAATATTTTGATAAAAATTAGAATCTAAATTTACTGGTTTTGAAGTGTTTATCTGAAAACAGTTTATATTATAAACTGTACAGTATATACACATATTATATATTAAATTATACTATGTAAAATTTGGAACAGGTCTAGGAAATTTTATTTTTTTAAATATGTTCTCATAACACCATCCTGACTTTCATACATGTTTTACTTTAACATACACTTAAGTTAAAAACAATTTTTATTAAAAGTCAAATAATTAAAAAAGAATAAATTTTACAGAACAAAATGCATTTAGATCCTAAATTTTATCAAAAACATTTAAGACTGTTCTCAAATCAAAAGGGTTAACTTTCTGACGTAAGTTTTAATTCATTTTTGTTCGGATACGCATGAAACTAGAAGGTGTTCAGAAACTATGCCATCGAACTGTTTTTTCAGTTTTCTTGTAAACGCAATAGATCTTTCAGAAAATACTGTCAAACTGGGCATTTTGAACTGAAGTTCCGAACGAAAGAAGAAAATCCAGCCAGTAGGGGGAGAAAAATGCCGTGTCACGTGATCAAAATCGCTTATAACCCGATAGGTAATTGATTGATCAAAAAATCGAAAACACAGTTCGATTCCAAATCGCTTCCAAGGTCAGGCTTTCCAATTTTATATCTTTCCATTAAAAAATGAATTTGTAAATATGTCAAAAGGTTTTGCGCTTGTTGAGCAGAGCAGTTGAGAACAGCCTTAAAAGATAATTCCAATGGAGGCATAACTGAGCCTTATCTGCTCATCACCTTTGAACAGAACAAATTTCAAATTTGCTGTTAGTAAATGGACGTTCAACAATATTCAACCTTAAATATTTTTATAGAGACATATTCACATAAAAAATTTCTTTTTTATAGTTGCTTTAGTTTTTATAAATATTGAGATTCCTAAACAGCTGCAAGAACCAAATTTACAGTTAACAAAGAAAATTTGATAACAAAGCCTTTAATGTATTTTTAAAAAATATTGAACATATGCTAGCCAAAAGAGCAATTTTTTAACTAGTTTCTTCATTTCCATTCAAAATTGTTATATAACAATTATATCCGACGCTTTTATAGTACCATGTTTTACACAGAATTTCTTACCTGGATGTTTCATTTAATTATCCAACTGGAAAATAAAATACAAGACCACAGGAGTTTTATTTTTGTAAACTGAGAAAATGTTAACTTTATTGATCATTAGAATTTAAATCGATTTTTTAAGATAGATTATTTATGTAATTTGGTACTTTAAACTATAGTTGAAAATATGCCACTTCATTACAATAATTTCTTTGGTGTATAATTAATCGGGGGGGGGGGAATAAAAGTGTGTCTATAATGTAATATGTTGTTGTAGTCTGTTAAGGTCTTCCCCCCCCCCCCCCCCCACACACAACCCATCCTTGACATACCTCATTTCATGAACTGTAAAAGAAATTAATTTTCAACATACATTTTTTTTTTTTAATTATTATGAATTGACAGTTGGCACCACTTTTAAAGTTTTTTTTTTTTTTTTTTTTTTTTTTTTTTCATTATTCAATCTTAGAATTTATTAAAGGCAAAGAATATTTTTCCAAAATATTGGTGGCAGTTTTTTTTTTTTTTTAACAATATATAACCGCTACTCAGGCACTAATCGTTCATGTTTTTTTCCAAATGAACTTCATAATAAAAATATATCTTTGTTTTTCTTACTCTATAAGGATCATTAAGTAATGAGCACTTTATGTATTTCATTTTTTAACAATATTACCTAGACTATCAAAAATTCAAATTGCACTATACAATATTATCCATATTAAAATTGTAATTTCAACACTCATTATAGACAAACTTTCATTTAAATCATAACAGTTTTTGAAGAGCAGTTAATATTTAATGTGTCATCTCCAAGCAATACTAATGTATAATTTGTACCATATTACTTTTTCAGGCCGTCAAAGTTTAAAATATATAATCTACATAAATCCAGATATTTATTGAATTATACATAATATATAAAAACTATTAATTATTATTTAACCCCCATTTTTGTTATGAAGCAAAGAAGGTGGTTTTCTTAGAAGGAAAAGGGAGAAATGCTTTATTCCTTTTATTTCATTTTCCTAAAAAGAAAATATATTAAAATACTAGAACTGAATGCCATTTTGTCACACAATTTTATTTTTCACCAAAAATGTAAAGCAATCAAAAATAATTTTTTAATTTATTTACAAGTTGATCAAATTTATTACAAATACATTACAAGTAAAATTATTCCTGTTAGAATCGTGCTATTAGTCAACAAACGTTGATAAAAGAGCTGAAAATTCACAGCCATCTTCTTAAAGAACTTTACTTCCAGATTTTCATATTTTTCTGTAAAACAAAAGAAAAAAAACAGAAATGAAAAATTAGTTTTGCAGAACAAAATTCAAATGATTTTAAAAAATCATATTGAAAAATCAAATTATAAAGATACACTACTATCTATCACTTATATTTTCTACTTTCCAGTACTTGAAATAATTCGGTCTTGCAGTTCCACCACAAGGGAGAGCGTGGTTTGAAGCATAATTAACTCAATTGTTCTTGTAACTCATAAATCGTTATAATTATAAAAATTATTTGGTGATTTATTACCTGCACCTGGCTAACAAAAGACTGCTTTTAAAATTATTAAGTTAAAAAAATATTAAAATATTATATTGCCATTGAAAACATGCCTATGTACATTGTTTTGTTAATTTTAGTATATCAGGAAGTGAGTGAAAAATAGAATACAAAATTTCATCTTAATACAGAGATCAAGTTAAATAAAAGAATGCAAGAAACAATAAAGCTGACACTATCGAAGAATTAAATTTTACTCTAAATACTGTTAATTTAAAAAAATGTGCTGCACTTTATGACACTTTATGGGCTTGGGGGGGGGGGGCATTGTTGCAGAGCAAAACAAGAATAGGCAAATGATTAGGAATTTATGCCTAAATATCTTTAAAGAAATGTTTAGCGAGCCATTGTCATACTAGTAAATGAACAAAGTTTTAATGATTAGTTTTGAAGACATTCAATATTAAAAACCTAGCTAATTTTGGGTATCATCTAAAAGTGAAATTAGTTGCATTATAATTCAGATTACATACACATTTTATTAATTACTTTAACACTGAATATTATTAGCATTAGAAAAATGCTAAATAAACTGCTTAAACATTATAACAAGTAGCTGAATAGTGAATAAATATTAATAGTTCTTACAAATTCAACCATTTCTTTTTCAATGACTATGTAAGTTCCTGCTATAGTAACAGCTTAAAACATTTTTCCATACATTTTAATAAATTTCAATTTTACTTGTTTAAAACTAAGTTCATAACTGAAGTTTTTTACGTTTCTTTTTTAAAAAGCAATAAATAAAACAAAAACCAAACCCTATTGAATGTTAGTCCTTAACTCATTTGCAATGATGCACACATACAGAAATGCACTTCTGATGACACACCGCAAAAATTTAATTTTATCTTCTCAGGGTGTCTATTCCAGCTGAGCTACAAATTTCTTTGACTTTTTCAGGTTTTCCATACCAAAAAAGAAAAAATTCCAGGTACCGAGATTTAGTAATGTTACACACAAAAAGTCTAAAAGGTTGTGGAATTTGAGAAGAGAACTTTCACAATTGATTCTGAAGCACAAACTATTGATTTTTTAAAAGATTTTTTTGTAAAATGTACAAATTGTCGAATACCAAGATATTTACTTCATGGTTAATGATTGCTTGACATCTCTATATTTCTTACATTTTGCAGCAGGGTTGGTAAAAAACCTGTTAAAAAAAAAAAAAAAAGAAAAAAAAAAGAAAAAAAACTAGGTTTTTTTTTTTTTGTTGTTTAAACCGGGTTTTAAAAAAAATATATTTTTTCCTATTACATACACATGCATATTTATTGATAAAAATAAACATTCTTGGATATATAAGTAATATAACTTCATTTAAAAATAATTTAAATTAAATAATTACAATCAATTATGTAGAAAATTGAAATCATTTAGAATTTAAACATTTATAGTAAAAGTCTTATGTTCCATCCTTTAGTCTTATGTTTCATGAATAAAATGGTCTACATAGTGAGACACTGATACCTCAAAAATCTTAATAAACAATCTTTTGATTACTAATACTATAAATAAATATATGGTGTAGTTTCATAAATATAATATGCTTTTCCATGGCTATTCAAAGTAATTTCTTTGAACTATTTGCCATCTGAGATATCTGATTTTTCTGTTAGAACACTACCTGAATAATTATCTTTTATTGAAAGTAAAGCTTTTTATAAAGAATTCCCGGAATGATTTGAATTTAGCAGTAGAGTCTTTACACGTTTCAAGAAGTATTGTGTATTGACATTTGACACTTCTGAGAAACTGCCAGTTAAAAAAGTCCTTCCGGCCAGTGCCGGGAGGAAGAGGTAGCTTTCATATTCCTTATTTTTAAAAAGCCAACTTATATTATTCAAACACACGAAGCTCAATTAAGTGGAAACCGAATGTAGGAGATTCAATTTTAATTTTTATCAATACTAAATCATTATGAATGAGAATTTTGAGAAATTAGTCAGCTTTATCCAAGCTGCTTTTATTTAAAGTAACTTATATTTGGCTGCTAAATTCGGCGATTTCTTAAAGTGCCTGCCATTTTAAGACAACATGGTGGATCAGGCTAACCAGTGAACTTGGTCGAGACCTTAGTAATTGCTGTGCACATGCTCACTCGCATCGGAATCTGTTGATATATACGAATGCTGCAGGCAAAAAATCAGATTTTTCAAAATGTCACCCACGTTAAAAATTGAAACTGCTATATCTGGACCATTTTTTAAGGTAAAGACAAACAAAAAATGCTCCTGAATCCTTATATCAAGGTCAAATACTTAAGAAAGAAACCTTTTTCAGTTTCTAATTTTTTTGCACCTCACTTTACATATAATTTTTTTTTTAATTTAATGGCCGCCATTTTGAAACAAGATGGCTGATGAAGCTGGCCAGCGAACTTGGTCGAGATATTGATGTATACTATCCACATGCCTTCTTCCATCGAAATAGGCGAATACGTGTGGTATCGCGTGACAAATACAAGATCGTTTCAATGTGTTAGCCATGATAGAAATTCAAAGTGCTATAATTCAACCACTTTTTAAGATATAAACAAAAGAACAAATTTTCAGAAACAAAAACTGCTCCAAAATCTTTGTATCAAGGCCAAACACACAAAAAAAATCTTTTTCATTTTCCAATTTTTTAATACCTCATTTTAAATTTTAAATTACATTTTTTTTTTTTAAATGGCAACCCTTTTGAAACAAGATGGCGAATGAAGCTGGCCAACGAACTCGGTCGAGACATTGGTATGTACTATGTACAGACCAAGTTACATTCAAATCGGTTCATAAATACGCCTGTCATCGCGTGACAAATATCAGGTCGTTTTAAAATGTCAGCCACAATAGAAATTCAAAATGTTATAACTCAGCCATTTTTTTAGCTATAGATGAAACAAAACCTGTTCCGGAATCTTTTTATTAAGGTCAAACACATACGAAAAGAATCTTTTTCATTTTCTAAATTTTTGGTACCTCAATTTAAATTTTATTTTTTTTTATTTTTTTAAATGGCCGCCATTTTGAAACAAGATGGCGGATGAAGCTGGCCAACGAACTCGGTTGAGTTATTTATATGTACTATGTACACACCAAGGTACATCCAAATCGGTTCATAAATACGTCTGTTATCACGTGGCAAAAATCAGGGCGTTTCAAAATGTCAGCCGCGCTAGAAATTCAAAATGCTATAACTCAACCATTTTTTAAGATATAGACGAAACAAAAACTGCTCCCGAATCTTTTTATCAAGGTCAAACACATAAGAAAAAAATATTTTTCCAATTTTCAATTTTTTGGTACCACATTTCATATTTAAATTTTTCTTAAAATTTTAAATGGCCGCGATTTTTAAACAAAATGGCGGATGAAGCTGGCCAACGAACTCGGTCGAGACATTGGTCTGTACTATGTATAAAAGAAGTTACATCCAAATCGGTTCATAAATACGCCTTTTATCGCGTGACAAAATTCAGGACGTTTCAAAATGTCAGCTTCGCTAGAAATTCAAAATGCTATAACTCAGCCATTTTTTAAGATATAGACGAAACAAAAACTGCTACGGAGTCTTTGTATAAAGGTCAAATACATAAGAAAAAATATTTTTCCATTTTCAATTTTTTGGTACCACATTTCAAATTTTAAATTTTTTAAAAATTTTTAAATGGCCGCCATTTTGAAACAAAATGGCGGATGAAGCTGGCCAACGAACTCGGTCGAGACATTGGTATGTACTATGGACACACCGAATTACATCTAAATCGGTTCATAAATACGAGAGTTACAGTGTGACATAGGTCAGATATATATATATATATATATATATATATATATATATATATATATATATATATATATATAGATATATATATATATATATATATATATATATATATATATATATATATAGATATATATATATATAGATATATATATATCAATTTTGAACGGAGGGTGGTTTCGGGGTCTGGGGGTCATGATCGATGAAAATATACCAAAATTTTTTGAAATCGCTTTCCTCCGAACGGCTGCAATAGGTAGCTTTTTGTAAAGAAAGCTACCTAAAAAAAAA
Organism: Maratus speciosus; assembly: GCA_963932465.1. NCBI lineage: Eukaryota > Metazoa > Arthropoda > Arachnida > Araneae > Salticidae > Maratus > Maratus speciosus. The sequence goes on along the minus strand of OZ010799.1, from coordinate 355,481,448 downwards.
AAAAAAAAAAAAAAAAAAAGACAACAGTTAATAAACAGAAATACCTTTTTACCAGATTTTTTGACTACTGAAAACATTGATCTTAAAATGGAAAGTATATTTATAAAAGTTGTCATCCACTAACACATTTAAACAGCCATCAGACTTAATACTCAGGCTTTTTTTTCTAAGCTATGTTATAATACATATTACTTTTTAAATGTCTAAACTAAAAATTAATAATATATCTTTTTAGGCATTTTTATGAGACTTTTTTCTATTATGTCTCAAGCGAACCTTATCTCGATTTCCCTCCATTTTTTTGTCAGATCTAAATAGTGGATTGGATTATGCAATAGATGATTTAAATATATGTTATTGCATATTTTAGTTAAAAGTAAACATGTGCTTCGCTAGCACACAATTTTTCAATGTTTTTTTATTTGACTTCATATCTTGAGTTTCTTTTTTATTCTAAGGTTGTTCTCAAATCCGAAAGGGCAACTTTATTGCATAAGTTTTAATTTATTTTTGTTCGGAAATGCATTAAACTAGCAGATGCTGTTGTTCAGTAACTATGTAATAAAACTGTGCTTTCCATGTTTTTTTTTTTTTTTTTTTTTTTTTTTTTTCAGGCTAGCAACCATTATTTTGAGTACACTAATGATTGCAAAATACTCACTAGTCTTTAATATATGAACATATATAAAAAAAAAATACTCAGCTATAGAATTATTTTGTTAAAGTTAAAATTTTGTTACTTAATAATGTTCACTTTCAGTAAACAAAATAAATATTTTTAATAAGCAGATTTATTCAGAAATTAAAATAAATAAAACTTGCAAAGAACCAGCAGATACCTTATAACACTTATTATACAGATACAGATATACTACATAAAAAAAGAAAGTTTGTTTTAATTTTTATGAGGAAAAAAAGTATATAGACAAAGTCAAACACAGTATTGAATAATTAACATTAATCATGAGTAAAACAGAAAAATAGCTTAAAATATGAATTTCCACAATGTTATTGAAGCTAAAATATTTTTGCAAATGAAATATGTATAATAAAACCGATTAAATAAAAATTATTATGTAATGTGTAAAATTGAATGCTAACTTAAAATATATTCTTCAAATATTTCATTGGTGAAAAAAAAATCTTTAAAATTTAAAAAATACATATTTAAATTTATAAAAAAATATTTGAAGTAAAAAGTAATGAATAAGAATGAGTATAAAAACTAAACCTGTGACTTTATGATCCATTAAGGATCAGGATTGATAAGGATAAGGATTGATCCAGTGCCCATCCCTATTTACTTGACCCTGGGGCCCAAAGGGCTATGCAGCATATGTCCCGGTCAAGTGGACAGACTAATATGCAAAAACTTCAGTGTTTAGTTCCAAATAGCTTGGTACTCATTTTATCGGCTGCAAAGGAATGAAAATGCCAAGTTACCTTTGCATGCTGGGAGTCGAACATTCGACCAGTAGCGTGCTGACTAATATGCTATTAGGTTTAATAATGGGTATAATTCAATAAAAATGTAAATATACTTTTAAAAAATTTTGTTGATGCTAAAAATGTTTTTAAAATTGCAACTTTATACATATATATATACATATAATAAAACATTTGAAATAAATGAATTATAAGTGATAAAACCGACTAATAAAAATAATTCTACATATGCACTTTATTGCATGTCACAGCTTTTAGGACTCTTAAAAATATTTTTGGGTTTGGTAAATTCTAAAACAATTCTCTGTACAAAGACCCAGAATTGATTTCAGAACATTTTGTTTACTGCCCAACAATGATTATTCTTATCAACAAATTGCATCTGTATGTATGTAATTTCTGGCCTATAATCTGTGGATCAAACAATTATGTTTCTTTCCTGAAATCTCCAGTAGCAGAATTTTCGATGTCTGTCAGCAGCAAACTAAAATTTATATGCGACCAAACAATGGTGAACCAAGCTACTACCATAAATACTTACAGTAAACCATAATATAAGCAAAAGTTGCATTTTACAAAGAAAATGCACTAAGAAACACAACTATAAAAACAAAGTAAATTTTTAAACTTTTTAAACCCAATATTTATTTTTAAGCTGGTAGATTAATCTGCAAGGTCTAAAATAATCAGCAGCACTGCTGCCGTGCTGCACAGTTTCTGCTACGGGGATGAAATCTTATTTTCATAAAATGTAACTTATAATAACTCCAATTATTAAATAAAATTTATGGGTCGAAACATGATTGTTTGATCTGCGGATTGCAGCTCAGAAATTATGTAATAAGAAATGATATTTAAAAAAAAAAATAAACAGTTATTAAGTAAACTGAAGAGAACACTACTAGTGTTGACTCTAAGCCAATTTGACAAGGTACAACAGCTGGCAGCCTTTTTTTTGCTATTTTAAGCACCCGAAGACCCCTTTCAAAACTATGCACCCAATGGTCTGTACCTACTACTCTTTTTAACATATCCTTTTGGTTAATTTCCTCTCAAGATACATCATCGTCCGTAAAAAAAAAAAAAAAAAAAAAAAAAATGTGAATTTTGTCAATTGGCCAAGGTGAAATTTGCTATTGGTTGTGGAAGGGGAAAAAAAAAGTTAAAATCCACCAATCGATTAAAAAAAAAAAAAAAAAAAAAAAAAAAAAAAATGTCAATCAGTAAGAGCAAAAGGTAATTAAAAAAAAGGGGGGGGGGAGACTCATATAGCAGTTGCATTAAAAAAAAGTTTCCCCAATAAGCCGCAGGGACAAATCCTGAAACTATGTTGTGAAATTTTCCAGTCGTTTGAGAAAATATCACAAAATTCCATGATAAGAGGGAATTCTAAGCAGATCAATTCAAAATATGTTTTTGAACAGGACAGGATTGCCCCTCCCTTTCTCTTATTAAACTAGGGGGCTCTGCCCCCAAAGAGCTACACTCGCCAAACCCCGTTTAAACACCCCAGATTCTAAAAGGACTCTAATTTGATCGGCTTTAAAAAAATTGAATTACAATTTTAAAAAACAGTGACAATCTTTCTGTGAACGGGTTTCCATTTGTTTTCCATTGATTGCAGATTTTTAAGACCAAATCAACTGCTGTTAAGAGATACAATGGCTGTTTTTGTCTGATTAAAAAAAAAATTAGTTAAAAATTTGAAAATAAGCTAATGTAATGTAATATGAATTTTAACGCATAATAATGATTTTAAAATTTTCTTTCTCATTTAAAATTCAAGTGTAAATGTATTCTTATGACGCAATTTTCAATATTTTCCTGCTTTTAACATGTAATCATTTAATCCTATTAATATCCACGTGAAAATACTTTTTTTATTAGAAAGGAAATATTATCTGCACTGTCTTAGAATTTACAACAATACTTGAAAAGATTATTTCAAAATTTGAAATAAATGTCTCATGCAAATATATTTTTTATTTAAACTGTTTTGCATTAATATTTGGCCATTTTAAATATGACATAATTTCCTCCATTTATGACTTTTAACGCATAATAATGAATTTTTTATTTTAACATTTTCTTTCTCTTTTAAAATCCAAGTGTAAATATAGTTCAATGATATAATTTTCAATATTTTCTTACATTTAACACGTAATTATTAATTCTAATTTGAAAGTTTTTTTTCTGTTTATAATAGCCGTGTGTAAATAAATTTTTAATTTGAAGGAAACATTCTTTCCATGGTTTTTAAAATTGCCAACAATTTAAAATAACACTCGTTACTAAAATATGTAGAAAATTATTCTCAAAATGCTGAAAAATTGAATTAAAAATGGAAATAAAACCTCAAAAAATGAATCAAATTAAAAAAAATTAGCAGTCTGCACATTGGGAACTTCTAATGTATAAAATGATCCAAAAATGATTTAATTTCTTATGTATGGTTTTTGCTCCTATAAATTTTATTTTAATGGAATGATTTTGACCAACTTTAACATTAAATATTTCTTAAAATAATTCTTCGGTTTGAAAACTGTCTGCATCAGCGTGTTTATGAAATATTTCTTTATAATACGACCCCGGGCGCAGAATCGGCGCAACGCTGTGATGCACGTCGCAGACTCCTGAGAAGGTCTGCAAACTATTTTTCAACTGTTAAAATTTAGAAGAAAAAAAAGTTTGTTAAAAATTATTTGCCATGTGCCATAATAATACGATCCACGCCACATACGATTGACGAAGCTCCGATTTCCTTTAAATATAAATAATAATTCACAGAGAAAACTAGACATGCGATCATGAAACGCCCATTATTAAATGAGTCAATCCTCGTAGGGGATTGACTCGCTCTATAGAAATATATTTGATCGCTCTATAGATTTTTAAAAAATCGGTCAGTCTGAAAATTCGGACATAAATATCACGAATTTCGACAAATGTTCGCCGAAAAAACATTTTCGTCAATCGTTTGCAGTTAAAATAGCCAATTTTGTCAAAGGATCGTGAAGAAAACGTGAATTTCGTCAAAAGATTGCGAAGAAAAAACGAAATTTTGTCATAAGATCAAGAAGGAAACATTTCGTCAAAAGGCTGCGGAAAAATAGCAACTTTCGTCGAAGGCTGGCGGAAAATTATGGCTTATGTCAAATGATCGCTGAAAAAACATGAACTTCGTCAAAGGGCTACGAAAAAATAGCAACTTTCATCACAGGACTGCAGAAAAACGCAAATTTCATCAAAGGATCGCCGAAAAAACACTAATTTCGTCAAAGGATCATGGAAAGAACGCGGATCTTATCGAAGGATCGCTAAAAAATGAGATTTTCGTCAAAAGATCGTGGAAAATAGGCGAATTTGTCAAAAGATGGTGAAAATTTTGTCATAAAATCAAAATAAAACCCATTTCGTCAAAGGGCTGCGAAAAAATAGCAACTTTCCACAAAGGATGGTGAGAAAACGCGAGTTTCGTTAAATGATCGGGAAAAGACGTTAATTTTGACAAATGATCGCGGAAAAAGCGCGAATTCTGTCAAAGGATTGCGGAAAAATGCGAATTTCGTCACGAGATCGCGGAAGAAAGGCGAATTTTGTCGAAAAATCGCGGGAAAAAGGTAATTTCGTGCAAAGATCGCTAAAGAACGAAATCATGAAAAAAAAAACCTATATCGTCAAAAGATCGCATAGAAAACGCAAATTTTTTCTCAAAGGATCGGCAGAAAAAAGACTAATTTCTTCAAAAGATTGCGAAAAAAACACGAGCATCGTCGAAAGATCGCGAATAAAAGCGAACATCATCGAAAGATCGCAAAAAAACGCAAACATCATCTAAAGATCACCAATAAAAGCGAACATCGTCGAAAGATTGGCAAAAAAAAAAAAAAAAAAAAAAAAAAAAAAAAAAAATGCGAACATCATCGAAAGATTGTGGAAAAACACGAACATCTCCGATAGATCGCGAAAAAAGTGATCATCTTCGATAGATCGCGAAAAAACGCGAACATGTTCGATAGATCACGAAAAAACGTGAACATCTTCGATAGATTGCGAAAAACAGCGAACATCGTCGAAAGATCACGAAAAGATGCGAACATTATCGAAAGATCGCGAAAAAAAAACAAACGTGAACATCGTTGAAAGATCGCGAAATAACGCGAACAACGTAGAAAAATCACGAACATCGTCGAAAGAACGTGAAAAAACGCACATTTCGTCAAAGTATCGAGGGAAAAAAGGTGAATTCCGTCAAAGAATCGCGGAAAAATTTGCTGCAACATTGATGTTTTCACGAGATTTTTTTACAGCTGACTGGCAGGTTAAATATTAGTTAGCCATGTTTTGAGTGAAAGCATGTTAAATTTTGAATTGTACAACTAGCTAAGATTGCTAAATAAAACATTGCATTAGAATTACTTATAGTATTTGCATGAATTACTCAAATTTGATTTTCTAAGAATTTCAATTTGCTCCAATAACAGCTTTTATTGCTAAAAAATTAAATTTTTGCTGCTACAAAAATGGATTTTACTGCTACAAAATATAGGTTTTTTGCTGCTTCAAAGTGGCTTTAGTGCACTTTCATCTCTGTATTATCACATCTATATATAATTTTTGATATTATCACATTGTATCAATCTTTTCAAAAGTTTTAGAAATTGGTGTTCATGTGTTATTTTTACTGTTATTCTGTTTACTAACTTCACAGAAATTTTGACAAATTTTATGAAGATTTTTCAGATAGCGATGTTAAAAATTTTGAGTACAAAAGTAAATTATTTTAAAAAATACTTTCCTTTTATGTTAATCACAAATACTTGGGGGGGGGGGGGGGTGAGTGCATGAGGGATTGGAAATAGGGCATTTGTCCTTAAGTTCTGCAGACTGTTTTTAAAGTTTCTACTTGTGTTGCAGACTGCAGAAAAAAATTCTGCTGCTGGGAATACGACCGATTTCCATATTTTTGCAAGCAGCATTTTTCTTAATATTAACGAAAAAAGACCCCTGGTCACAAAAAATAGCAGTGGTGACAGTGTTAGTTACTTTCTAGTAATAGAGATATTCCTGCATTGCTGCCCTTTTATTCTAGAGCTAACACTAATTACTGCACATACACACAAGAGGAAAATTCCCTAATAGTATCAGAACATCATCTTGTGAAAGATTTATACTTGGTAAAATTGGGAATCACAGGTAAAAAGCGGTAATATTATATATCAAACATGCAATTTAGCTTTTTTCTCCCCTTTCATATTTTTACTATAATTTCTCAATCTATCTTGGAAACACATAGAATATCCATTTAAAAAAGTAGCTTTCTGAGAAAATATAGAAAATAGCCATGCCTGCCTATAAGAAACTACATAAAACGAATGTTAAAATAAAACCTTTGAACAAAGAACTGACTGCATGTAGAGAAAAAAAATATTGTAACATACATAAACATAGCTTTGTGTTTTGACAATGAAACTGAACTCGTTACTATAACAATAATAAATATTCCGCCTACATTTTAGTATTTTAATATATTTATCCTTATTTAAAGCAACTTTAAAGTAATTTATAATTTAAGGAAAGAAAAATGAAAGTTTGAGAGAAACTTTGGAAAAGAGTGTAAAGAATAAGTATTCTAACTGTATAAGTGTAAAAAATGGTCAAAAAGTGTACATTTAAATTCAGCAAACATGGTAAAGAGTTCCAAAGTTCACCAATAGCCAGGCGTGTGGAATTTCTAGTAAATCTTACCAGCCAGCAAGATGCAACATACAGTTGAAAATTGTTATGTCAAAATTTATGCGGCTGCAAAAATAATTACTGTTACTACAATGCATTTCTATTTTTCTATAAAATTAAGAAATATATATAACAGAGGAAAGTTTAATATAGGATAAAACTTAGTATCATGTTTACATCGCAGTAATTTGGAAAGTTGCAAAATATAGTTAACTAGAAAAAAATAAATAAATAAATAAATAAAGTTTTTGGCATATCTCTATAGGTTGCAGTTTTCAAAGACTAACTAAAAATTCACTCATCCTGTCAGAAAATTCATTTATTGATTGATCATTATGCGCCAGTGTGGCAACTAAAATGATGAATTTCTCCACCCTTGTTCGCCTATGATATAATACAATAGTGACAGTGCATTTCCATTTTTACATGCAAACAATTCTAGTGACATTATAAATATAGAAAATTGACAAGTATATTTACCTTTGCTTGAATGCCAAAAGAGCTGAGTAAGGTGCACAACCCTCTCTGAATTGATTTAAAATCATTGCACTCCCCTAAAATTCATGAAAATAAAAGTTTGTTATGCAATTCAATTATGTTAGTAGAACATAGCAACTCGCAAGAACAAATTTTCTATTCACAAAACAAAACATTTTATAAGTAGTAAAGTAATATAAGTAATGAGGGAAGTTAACAAACTGAACATTCACTGTTAAAGAAAAAGGAGAAGATAGAAGTATTAAAATATTCTCTTTCCAAAGCCGGGTTGCCAGCTTTTAGCCAAGCCCCAAAAAGCCGGCTGGCTTTTTTTTGGTTTTGAGTTTTGACCACTTAAAAAAAGACACTACTTTTAAAAAAGGTGGTTTACAGCTAATTCATATTAAATTTGGATTTATGGATTGGCAAATTTCTTCCAAAATGGAAAAAACCAAAATTTTCTTCAAATTTCAAGCACGTTTCGGTTAATTCGCAATATACTCTCCTTCGCCAATCTCCTTCGATAACTGCGCCAATATGGCAACCCTGGTTTATCGGGATGCTCCTCTGACGTCACTAAATATGGCAACCCTAAGATTTCTCTTGGAGAGTTGATGGTTTGAACTCCTTGTTTTTGTAAGCTCCTTTCTAATTGGATGCTTATTTTTTTGTAAAAGGTTTTCTTATTGGACAAGAGGAGAATCTGGTATCATTAGGTGCGTTCGTAATTATATAAATACGTAGCACCTATAGTCGTCGTTCAGTCCGTCTGTCTGTCCGTCCGTCTGTCCGTCCGCATATAACAGAGCAAAAACTACCCGACCGAATGACCTGAAATTTTTAATATATAATTGCTGCAAAATTTTGTCGAGCCATTTCCAATTTTATGAAAATCGGATGTATAGTTTAATTACAGGGACAGTCAAAAGTTTTTCTTTACATTACGGCCAATGGGGAAAATTATTGCAAGTGAATTTTAATGATGTTACAGACTTCCGAATAGTCTGAAATTTTTAATATATAATTGCTGCAAACTTTTGTCGAGCCATTTCCAATTTTATGAAAATCGGATGTATAGTTTAATTACAGGGACACCCAAAAGTTTTCCGTTACATTACGGCCAATGGGAAAAAATTATAGCAAATGCATTTTAATGATTTTACAGCCTTCCGAATGGTCTGAAATTTTTAATATATAACTGCTGAAAAATTTTGTTGAGCCATTTCCAATTTTATGAAAATCGGATGTATAGTTTAATTACAGGGACACCCAAAAGTTTTCCGTTACATTATGGCCAATGGGAAAAAATTATTGCAAATGCATTTTAATGATTTTACAGCCTTCCGAATGGTCTGAAATTTTTAATATATAACTGCTGAAAAATTTTGTTGAGCCATTTCCAATTTTATGAAAATCGGATGTATAGTTTAATTACAGGGACACCCAAAAGTTTTCCGTTACATTATGGCCAATGGGAAAAAATTATTGCAAATGCATTTTAATGATTTTACAGCCTTCCGAATGGTCTGAAATTTTAAATATATAATTGCTGCAAAATTTTGTCGAGCCATTTCAAATTTTATGAAAATCGAATGTATAGTTTAATTACAGGAACAGTCAAAAGTTTTCCGTTACATTACGGGGAATGGGGAAAAAATTATTGTAAGTGCATTTTAATGATGTTACAGACTATGCACTTATGAAGCGCAAAAAAATATACATTCAATACAATATGGGGTGCAAAACATAATTATAAAACTAGTTATAGTACGAACGCACCTCATTTGCCACGTTTGACGAGCAATTTCCAACTTGTTTTGAATTTGTTTGGAAAAAACGTTATTACTGCTGCAATGGATTTCGTGTTGACCAGATCTGTGTGTTGCAGTCGCGTATTTTTATTATTTGTTTTCTCAATCTCGCATATTTTGAAACAAGTACCTATCTGGATAAATGCTTGACAGGTGAGAATAAATATTCGATCAGTTATTTTTCTTTTATTTTTACCTGTATTTTTGAGCGTTGATTGAATTATGGGTTAATTATGTACGAAAGACATGCTGATTGTTCCAAGCTATGAATGACTAAAAGTGACAGATTGAGTGATGCTTTTGAATGACATCCTAGAGCACAAGATAAAATCATGAATAAAAAAACGGGGGTTCAGGGGGGCGTTAGCCCCCTGATTAAAAAAAAAGAGCCCCTCTGATTAAAAAAACCACAACATTGTTTTGCTCCCTTTATTGTTAACAAACGTTCTTTTTTAATAATTTGGGTAAGTGAAAGTTTTGTTTTTTGGTATATTTGATAAAATGTATTTTAAAATATATGAAATGTATTTTTTAAAAATGTATTTCTAAAAAATTTGAAATTTTATGTATTATTTTTACTCAAAAATACAGGTTAAAATAAGAGAAAAATAACTGATCAAATATCTATTCCCACATTTTAAGCATTTGTCTAGATAGGTACTTGTTTCAAGATATACGAGAAGAGAAAACAAATAATAATTTTGCGTACTCTCTCCCGGATGTTATGTTGCAGCACCGAGAGTTAGTTCGCGAAAATGCGCCAATTTGGCGATTTTTGAAAATCGCGCCAAGAAGGAGAGTAAACTGCGATCGCACCCAAGTTTCTTCCAAAATGGAAGAAATAGGTTTCTTCCAAGCGGAAGAAACTGCTATTCTTGCCAAAATCGCACGCCTGTCTAAAGCTTTTCAATGATTGGCTGCTTCGAGAAAAGAAATTTTATCCAAACTATACAAAATTAAAAGTTATCCATTTCAATTTAACTAGCATATTTTTTAAATTAATTAGACTTCTGAAACTAGTAGTAAATAGTATCTAGATCATTTACCAACAGCAGGCAGAATGAAACTAATAAAAGACGGTGCTTTTAATTTACATCAATTTTATTAAGGTAAGTAGTAGACTCACTTAAATCTGCAACCCTAAAAAACCCACAAATGCCTAAAATACACACATCATTGCAGATGTAAACAATGAAACTTTCAATTCAGATGTAGGGACAAAATTGCACACTTTTATTTTTATATCATTCTGTACATATTACTTTCTTCTATCTTCAATAGAAGAAAGTATTGTAATCGAAATTTTTTTCGACTTCCGGTTTTCGACGGATTTGCATGTTTTAGGGGTCAGAGATTCCAAAAAACATGTTTATAGAAAATGTCTGTCGGTCTGTGTGTCCGTCTGTCCGTCTGTCCGTCTGTCCGTCTGTCTGTCGCCATTGTACCATCAAAAAGTGTATGAAGTTATGTATAGAATTAAACCAAAATTTTATTATAAGTTTTTGGCTATGGCAAGCAGGTCCTCCCGGAATTTGGAAAAAATACGCCGGTAGGGGGCGCTGATATAACAATTTTTGTGCGATTTTGAATATTGTACCATCCAAAAGTGTATGGAGTTATGCATAGAATTGAACCAAATTTTTAGTTTAAGTTTTTGGATATGATAAGCAGGTCCTCTCGGAATTTGGAAAAAAATCGCCGGTAGGGGGCGCTGTAAATGCGTTTTTTGTGCGATTTTGAATATTGTACCATCGAAAAGTGTATGAAGTTATGCATAGAATTGAACCAAATTTTTATTTTAAGTTTTTGGTTATGGCAAGCAGGTCCTCCCTGAATTTGGAAAAAATTCGCCAGTAGGGGGCGCTGTAATAGCGATTTTTGTGCGATTTTGAATATTGTACCGTCCAAAAGTGTATGAAGTTATGCATAGAATTAAACCAAATTATTATTTTAAGTTTTTGGCTATGGCAAGCAGGTCCTCCCTGAATTTGGAAAAAATTCGCCTGTAGGGGGTGCTGTAATAGCGATTTTTGTGCGATTTTGAATATTGTACCGACCAAAAGTGTATGAAGTTATGCATAGAATTAAACCATATTTTTATTTTAAGTTTTTGGCTATGGCAAGCAGGTCCTCCCTGAATTTGGAAAAAATTCGCCTGTAGGGGGCGCTGTAATAGCGATTTTTGTGCGATTTTGAATATTGTACCGTCCAAAAGTGTATGAAGTTATGCATAGAATTAAACCAAATTTTTTTTTTAAGTTTTTGGATATGGCAAGCAGGTCCTCCATGAATTTGTAAAAAATTCGCCGTTAGGGAGCGCTGTAATAGCGATTTTTATCCGATTTTGAATATTGCACCATCGAAAAGTGTATGAAGTTATGCATAGAATTGAACCAAAAAAAAAAAATTTAAGTTCTTGGCTATGGCAAGGAGGTCCTTCCTTAATTTGTAAAAAAATCGCTCGTAGAGGGCGCTGTAATAGCGATTTTTGTACAGTTTTTGTGCCATTTTGAATATTGTACCGTCGAAAAGTGTATGAAGTTATGCATAGAATTGAACCAAATTTTATGTGTTTATTTTTGGTCATGTCACGAAGGTTCTTCCTGAATTTGGAAAAATTCTGCCGGTAGGGGGCACTATAATTGCGATGTCTGTACAATTTTCATTATTGTACCATCGAAAAGTGTATGAAGTTATCCATATAATTGAACCAAATTTTTTGTGCATGTTTCTGGCTATGGCAAACAAGTCCTCCATGAACTTGAAAAAATTCCGAAAGAAGGGGGCGCTATAATTCCGATCTCTGTGCCATTTTCATTATTGTACCATCGAACAGCGTATAAAATTATGCATACAATTTAACCAAAATTTTTGTGCTTGTTTTTGACTTTGGCCAACAGGTCCTCCTTGAATTTGGAAATATTGCGCGGTAAAGGGGCTCCGTGTTAGCGATTTTTGTATACTTTTATGATTTTTCGTAGTTCTATTGTGCATCGGCGTCTCATGCAGCGGCGGGAACTCGCTTCCTGCTAAGCCGGCTATTCGCAAACAGCTGATAACAACAGAATAAGGAAAAATTAATAATTTTAACAAATATCGTGATATAGATTAACTCGTTTTTAGTCCGTTTAATTGACTTGAGCAGAAATTTAAGATGAAAATCAAAGTTGGTATAGTATTGAACTAATAATATTGAAGTATTAACATGTGTAACTAGGTTTTGAAATATTAAGATGTATAAGATAGAAGAAAGTTTTGGGATTGGCACATCCAACTAGTTTTAATATGTAATTCTAGTTAATATGACTGAACTCATGCTTTTTTATGATGGAAGTATAAATTTATTTCTGAAAAAAGAAAAAAAAAATATATATATATATCAAGATATTGCTGATATCACAAGTAATTGCAATATTTTTACCAGATATATTTATGTATTAATCAAGCTTTTTCAGTTATTAAGTCTGGCTAAACCTGAAGTTTCATTCTAATAATTCAAGAAAAATGTATCTCATATATATTATGCATATTTAATTATATACTATTAATTATTTACTTGACCTCTGCTCTTAATAATTTAATCATTTTAAAAATTATCTTAATTTATTACTTTACTTAATTATTTTCATATTTTACTATATTGTAAGCATTCATTACAATTTTGATTGCATTATTACATTCAAACTACTGCTTAAAAATGTAAACAAAGCATGACCAGAAATCTGTAAAATTCTAAAATCCACACAACCTGTGGTTTCAATCTGTGCGGATTTGAGAGAGTCTACTGTAATACACAATAATAACTGTATTTAAAAATTTCATTAAAATCCTTATTTTTCTTGCAACCTTGTGTAACAAAACAAAAGTTTTTTAGCAGTAGGATTAGGTTGCTGCAAATGGTTTCTCAACTTAGAATAGATGAATGCAAAACATGAAAAAATTCTTTCAAGTTTTACAGAACTTAAAGGAGTATTTAAAATCATTTCAACATACGCACAGACATTTTTAGAAAATTAGACTTTAAAATCAGCATTGAGATATGCATGCTAGATGCTAGCAGGGGTGCAGAATATGTCCGATCCGGCGACCTAGGATCGGGGGAAATTTTGCAGAAACATATACAACTGATTTCGATTTTAACTACAAATTCCATAATTTCCTGAGATAGAAAAATTTCACTATAAATAAAAAGATCCGTATGGTGAAATTCACAAAATCGATCTCAGAATAACATGTACCGTATATCGGGTGATTCTGTTCCGAATTTTCCAAAAAATTAAGGCACGCAGTTCCGAAAATTTTAAAAAATCGTTCATCAATCTGAAAATTCGGACATAAAAATACCGCGAATTTTGTCAAAGAATTACAGAAAAAACGCGAATTTTGTCATAAAATCGCAAAATAACCGCAAATTTCATCATAAGATTACAAAATAATCGCAAATTTTGTCATAAGATCGCAAAATAACAACAAATTTCGTCAAAATATCGCGAAATAACCGCAAATTTCATCAAACGATTGCAAAACAACTGAATTTCGTCAAAAGAGCGTGAAACAACCGCGAATTTCGTCTAAAGCGGAGAAATGACCACGACTTTCGTCAAAACGTGGTGAAATAACAGCGAATTTCGTCAAAGGAACGCAAAAAAAATCCGGAAATTTCGTCAAATGTTCGCGAAATGAATGCAAATTTCGTCAAAAGATCGCGAAATGAAGGCAAATTTTGTGAAAAGATCGCAAAAAACCGCACATGTCATCAATAGATCGCGAAAAAAGAACAAATTTCGCCAAACGATCACAAAACAACCGTGAATTTCGTCAAAAGAACGCAAATTTCATCAAAAGTTTGTGAAACAACTGCGAATTTTGTCTAAAGGGGCGAAATGACCACGATTTTCGTCAAAACATGGCGAAATAACAGCGAATTTCGTCAAAGGAATGCGAAAAAAAAACCCAGAAATTTCACCAAATGTTCGCAAAATGAATGCAAATTTCGTCAAAAAATCACGAAAAAACGCACATTTGGTCAAAAGATCGCGAAATAAGAGCAAATTTCATCAAACGATCACAAAACAACCGCGAATTTCGTCAAAGAGCGTGAAATGAACGCAAATTTCATCAAAGATCGCGAAACAACCGCATATTTCATAGAAGGGCAAAATAACCGCAAAACTCGCTAAAAGGAAGGCGAAATAAACGAACATTTTGTCAAAAGATCACAAAACAACCACAATTTCGTCAAAAGATCACAAAACAACCACAATTTCGTCAAAAGATCACGAAACAATCACAAATTTCGTCAAACGATCGCAAAAAACTGCGAATTTGTCAAAAGATCGCGAAAAAACCGCAAATTTCATCAAAAGGGACAAAATAACCACGATTTTCGTCAAAACATAGCGAAATAATCATGAATTTCATCAAAATAACGTGGAAAAACTCTCATATTTCGTCAAAAGATCGCGAAACATCCGCGTATTTCGTCAAAAGGGACGAAATAACCGCAAAACTCTTCGGAAAAAAAACGCAGATTTCGTCGAACGATCGCGAAAAAAACGCAAATTTTACCAAAAGATCGCGAAAAAAACCGAAATTTCGTCAAACGATCGCAAAACAACCACGAATTTAAGCGAAAAAAGCGCTAATTTCGTCAGAAGATCGCAAATTTCATCAAACGGCCGCGAAAAAAAACATAGTTAGTGCTGGGAGTGGATCCCCCCCCCCCCCCATTTTCCCCCACTGTGCTGTAACCTTTCAGAAAATTTGCTGTGAATTTCAGAATTTTTGCTTTTCACTCAGAACCACCCCTGTTATATATACTCGCGCATAAGTTGAGAAATATTGTAACTTATGATAATACAGCATTTGGTTGGGTTTTTGACGTCAAAAAGTGGTTTTTGACATGACAAGCGTCAAAAACTGGTTTAAACTGTCATAAACTGGTTTAAACCGTCGAAAACTGCCAAATACATGTAACACACTAAAACATTTTAACAATAGGTAAACATTAAATAAGTCAATGATTTATGTGATCTTTTATTGAAATTTAATAATTTAAAAAATATTATTTGCAATAAAATATTTTTTTTAGACTTTTCAAACAGAAGAAAATAATTTTGTACAATTAAATAATCCGAAGCAATTTTACCCTGCAGCATGCTACAGCACACCACGTGTTTCACACATCTATTTACACCCAAAAGATTTTTGAGTTTAGAGTGTATGAAATGTTAGAAAATAGTTTGTCTCTTAATGGATGCTGAGCTAGTAGGACTTGATAGCAAAAGCATTGCTAGATGAGCAAGTTTTGAAGCAGACTCAAAAAGCTGTTGCATTTAATGATACCTTTCCACCAAGCAATGGAGTCCTCTCTATAGCACTGAAATAAGAAGACGGGAAAGGGGATTCTTTAGCTTCACACACAATCAGTATGGGTAAGGATCCATAAATTTTCTCTGTAGCTCAAGTGCGAGCTGAATCAACTGATACAGCAGTCAACCCTTGCTCCTGATGGTTGGGATGCAAAGTATAAGCCAAACAATGGTACGGTTTCATGATTTGATCCCTTCTATTATGCACTTTTTCAATATGGGCTTAAAGGAATTTCCTTTTAGATGATTTTTCCAATTTTGTTCAGTTTTAAAATCGAAAACATTTTTATATATTGAAAGAAAGCATGTTTTAAAAAGATTTTGACTTTAAGCTTTTTTTTTTCTCTCTCTTATTTTGTAAATGTTTAAAATTAATAATCCAATTTCAATTTTGAATGGAATGGTTATTGCCTAGACTAGAATAACATCGATGCATATTACCTTGTTATATATACAAAAAAATCTGCACTTTTCTAAGTTTTTTTTCCCCATAAAAAAAGCTAGCTAATGCTTTAAGCTCTCAAAAGTAAGAGAAATTAAAATGATTTTAAGTAAGAGAAAAAATGTACAGCTCAGGTGAGCTTAATGTCTACTTTTTAGAAAAACACAATTTTACAAAAAAAATTTAAAAATTTTACCCTGTTAAAAAGCTGTACTTAACAATAATACTTTACTATGTACTAATTACTAATATACAGTAAGAGTGAATTTAAAATATTACATGTAATGTTGTCATGTGTGACATTTAATTTGAATTTTTACAGATCAATTTAGTATTTGAGGTTTTTGACATGAAGGTTTAAACTATGGTTTAAACCCGACATAAACTGACACATGTCAAAAACCTGCCAACCCTGTAATTATTACTAATTACAGTATATACTAATACTACAGTATATACAGTATATACTAATTACAGTAATAGTGAATTTTAAATATTACATCTAATGTGTGACATTTAATGTGAAATTTTGCAGATCACTGTAGTATTTGAGGTTTTTGACATGACGGTTTAAACCACAGTTTAAACCGTCAAAAACCTGCCAACCCTGCCTACAACATACCGTAAAATTTTGGGGAAATTATCATGTGGATTGGGGGAAATGTTGGGAGTAGAAACATTTTCTGCACCCCTGGATGCTAGTATAAATATGTATAAATTCATTTATTTACTGGGCTGCACAGTAAAATAATGTATAAACAAACACTTTTAAATAACACATTTTTATATGAAAAATAAAGAATTTTACAGAATTGGCATGAATGTAAGATTGTCTGCTTTTTCATTCCCTAACCTGTTGTGCAGTTTAATTTTCAACAGTTGTTCTAGGTAAATAATGTCCCACATCATTATTGAATGTATATTTAAAAATTCCAACTTCAAATGTAAAACTAGGAAATTTTATGTACAATTGTCATAAACATAATACAAAATCTGCAATTCAAATATTTTCAATTAAAAATGGTAGAAGTTTAAGATTTATTTCAATTTTATTTGAATGGAATCTAATTTTTTAGGGTGTTTTAAGTATCATATTGTATGAATTTTGCTTATAATTTTTAATCTTCAATTGGCTTAACTTATTTGTTACAAAATTTAACATTAAATGTAGAACTAATTGAATGAAATATCTTAATATCTGTCCCTTCTCAGGCTTAAGCAATGCAGGAAATAAAGTTTGTGTTTGTTTTTAATTTGTTCTTCAAATTATGTTTTTGTTTAATTGTTTTTGATTGTAGAGAATTAGAATGAAATTCTTAAAAGTCGAATTTCCTGAAACTGCTTGATATATTAATTGTACTAATTAGTAATACACATAGTATGGAGGAAATGAAACTGCGCGTTTTTGTTTTTAAATACTAAACAAATTACATATAAATATAAAGCTGCTCCCATTATGTACATAATTAGTTTATCATATAAAAATAATCTAACAAAGAATAGCTTTTAATAACTCTTTTGACTTTAATAAAATTGTCTATTTTAAAAACATCAGCTTTAGCGCATTTAAGCCTACTCATGCCGAAAGTTCCTCATCGATACGTGATTGCATTGCTTTAGCTTAAATACAAATCTGTCCCGTGGAGTGATGAGAACTAATTTTAACTAACTGTAATAAACTTATTGAAATAATATATAAAAATAATCTTACCTTTTATATTGATGATAAAGCTTTTTGCTTCAGAAACATGACGTCGCCGGCGAGGGACGTGACACGTGAGGCAGAACGGAGCGATTCAGTTCGATTCTTTCACTTGAGAAGTAAACAAGTTCATAAAATCCCTAGAAGTCCCCACAAATAAAAAGTTGCACACCTTTCTAAAAAACTATCTTTTAATATAATTGAGTTTTCAATATTTTTATAACTCTAAAATTTCATATATAATTTAAAAATAATTTTAAAAGCTGAAGTTTTCAATACAAAGGCGAAAACATTTTTAAATATATCTACGAAAATCCCCGCTGGGGAAAACAATGTGTCGGAAAAGGTAAACCTCGTTTCGTTTTCCCTAGCTCTCCTAACTGTGGTCTTTGCCGGGCCGGTAAAGGCAGTATTTGTTATTTTTTTAGGATTTGTTAGGATTTTTTTTTATCTACTTTTAGGGTTTTGAAAAATGTCAAATAACTTATTTTTTGAAACTGACAACTAGTCACAGTGACACACACAGAGAAAAAAAAAATAATAGTTCGTTTGACTTTAATTTCTTATTATACAGAACATTTTGAAACAAGCATATTTGCACATAGACAATTTTAAGGGCAGTGTTTACTTTTCCCTGCCCTCCCCTCCTTCTTAAAATCCATAAGGATTTCATGGAACATTTGTCAAACCCTTTAACAATAAATCTAATCTTGTTTTTGTTTTATGCATTATAATTAGGAATTTAAGGTGTGCAGTATATATATTTTAAACATTTTGATTCACAAAACATTCTATTTTATTTATTTATTTTGTCACATTTTAGATTATAATTTTTCTTTACACAGAAAATTCTGTTTTCAGTATTGTACTTTAGACTGAAAATGTCTCAAATGATACTGAATAAAATTTTAGCAGCAGTCTTTTCAGTACAAGGTTTATTTACATTTAAAAATTTATTTTTTAGAAAAATAGTTTTAAACTAAATAAAAATGTGTAATCTATTTTACTGCTTTAAACATAAATCTCATGACGTATTTATATTTTTACTAAAACCAATATTTAAAATAATTAATCTTACATTGAAAGAAATGAAGAGAAAAATACATTACCTCTCTTTAATTAAATATTCGGGTTAGCCTATATTAGCCCTCTACTTTCTAGACGATGACGGACCATTACAATTTTGTCGGAAACCACCCATGTACATTTTCGGGACAATTTTTGATTTTTATAAAATATTTTCAAACTAAATAAAAATATGTAATCTATTTTACTGCTTTAAATATAAATCTCACGACATATTTACATTTTTACTAAAACCCAGATTTAAAATAATTAAACTTACTTTGAAAGAAATGAAGAGAAAAATACATTTCCTCTCTTTAATTAAACATTCGGGTTAGGTGATATTAGCCCTCAACTTTCTAGACAATGACGGACCATTACATTTTTGCCCGAAACTGCCCCTTAAGAGTTGCCGGGCAAAGTAAATGCAACAGTTTTCTCAATGCCGAAACATTAGCGGTTCGGCAATAACTGCCGCAACTAGCGGCGGGTCATTTACGGCACAACATTGTTTGGTTGCAAATGGCCTTAACTCCTTTTGGCCGCGACATATACGCCTTTCGGCCATAAGTTGAGTGTTTGTTGGGTATATATTCCTCATGAGAAGAATATTATATAATTTTTTCAAATATTTCTGAGCATGCACTTACCGAAACTTCCTTGATATCATCCTATCAATTTTTCAGATGCATTTTTCTTAACCTGACGCAAAAGATAAAGAGCCAAATCTGATTTCAATTGCAATATTTTAACTGAGTAATTTCTTAAGCATTACGAACATTCCCTTTCATGTTTAAATTAAATATTTTCATTTTTTAATATTATCACTCATTAAAACGAATTTTTTTCTTCTTTTTTTTCTTCCTTCTTTTTTTTTAATTAAAATTAGTAACAATTCTTTCTTTTATGTTTCGAGGTGTAATAGCTGTTTCATTTTTTTTTTTTTTATCAACGATAAATTTCGCCAAGAAATAAAATGGTAAACCTTATCGTCCAAAATAACAGAGCTTTCCACCATAATTGTATAACTAATATAGGTAGAATGATGTTTTATAGCTTAAAACCTTCCCTGAAACGATACCTATCTAACGGTATAAGTTCCGTAAAAATCCATGCAGTAGAACTCGAAATCGAGGAGTTCGGAACGAAATTTCCGTTTGAATTTTATATATATAACTAGCAGGCTATGCCCGCTACGCTGGTCTGCTTATCCAAATGAACCTTGAATTAAACAAAATGTATCATTGAATTTGACAATGTGATTTAAAGCAATATGGAACCTTACCTAGAATGTCCTTTCGCACTGCTGAAAACGATAAGAACGCCAATGAGCTATTATATTTTCTAATGTGTAGACAAATTTTCGGCTATTAAGGTCTTAACCATTTTAGTTGATCAATAACAGTAGGATTGGTAAAGAAAGATAGTACAATACGCAATACAATAAAACAAACCCTGAAAAATTATATAACTACTTGTAATAATGCAAACAAACAAACGTACAAAATCCATCCACTAAAACTTTTTTTAAAGGTTCATCTTTCATAAGGGGTCCATCTGATTTTAGAACTTTCTCCCATAATTCTGTAACTAAGCAACGTAGAATGATACGCAAAAAACTAAAACCTCCGCAAACATTGTCTTATCAACAAAGAAAGTATTATCAATATCCGCCATCTAGAACTTTTTGAAAAGTCTAATCTTTCATAATCGGTTTCATATGATTATGGAACTTTCCGCCTTATGACTAAGCAACGTAGAACAATATGCAAAATACTAAAACCATGTCTGAATAGATATCTAACTAAAATGAAATTCCTATCAAAATCCGTTCTGTAGAACTTTAAAAAATGTTAAACTTTCATAATCGGGTTCAACTGATTATAGAACTTTCCACTACACCTCTATTATTAAGCAATGCAGAAGGGTATAGTACATACTAAAACTCTGCCTGAAAAATTATTTAACTAACAGTGAAAATTCAATCGTAATCAATTCGGCTGAATCTTTTAAAAAGGTTAATCTTTCATGATCGGGTTCGTCTGATTATATAACTTTAAAACATAATTGTATGTATAAGCAACGTAGAACGATATTTTATATACTAAAATCTTCCCTGGAAAATTATGTAACTATCATTATGATCAAAATCCATTCAGGTGAGCTCAAGTTATATGCAACCGGGACGAATTTCCCATTTCCATTTTACTCTAGTATATAAAGCAGAAGCAGAAGTAGATAGATAGATAAGAATATTGATTATTAAAATTTATGAAACTGCAAGTTATTTCTCGTTGTCTCTGCTGAATAATTTTAAAGATTTTTCAATCGGCGAGTATTGAGATTTACTATTATGTCTACAACAAATGTATTTCATTTTGTACCAAAACATTGTCGTTAAAATGAGCCAATTTGCTGTGGGTTCCGATATTATAAAATATTTTTTTTTTCAAAATCGCCAACTACGCGCATGACATTTTAAGTGTCTCTTGGCACTGCAGTAAACATTTCCATGTTTTATTCAGCGAAAAATGAAGTTATAACTTAATTTTACTTGATAATAAAAAATACTTCAACCTTCAAAAAATAGTAAATAAAAATTTTTTGCAGTGTTACGAATAAATAATAATTAAAGCCAAAAGAAATTCGCGTTCAATAAATATCAAGCTCCAAAGTTTGGCATCGTTTGCAATAAAATTTGGTACTTTTCTTTTCCACTACAGGCGCCTTGGCGTTTTTTTAAAAGCTTGGCACTATTCGGGCATCAGAAAGTGAGATTTATTGCCAATTGATATAAACAGTTAAGAAAGCAAACTTGATGAAATTTTTTGTTTGTTTTTATATGTATATTATAAATGTTTTTTATATACAAATTACTTCTGTTTCTAATTAAAATTAGATAAATTGCATCTTTATGTTAAATAAATTGTATAAACAGAAAAAAATGCTTGTTTATATGAAATAAAACAGTGAATAGGTTGCCAGAAAATATGTTTCCTAATTTTCTCTCCGCCAAGGCTATTTTCTCTGTTTCGCCAAGATCCCTATACTGTAAATTACCAAAATATTTTGCACATTTAGGATTGAAATAAATGGCGCAATAGCATACAATTTGGTATGGTGTTGGTATAACGTAAAAATAGGAAAAGGTCGCCAAAAAGTTTTCTTTCAAATCACGCCAATTCTGTGTTAATTCGGTTATAGAATAGCTCCGCTTTAAAAACACAGAATCAGTTTAAACCTTTTCCTAAGTTAATTCTGCGCCAAACCACGCCAGGTAACATACGCCAATTGTCAGTAGGCTCAATTATGTAACTTATCGGTACCAAATATGCCAATTGTCTATGGATTCGATAACGTAATTTATCTCCTTAATTTATGCATACTTTACAAACTACATCTACTTTCCAATTTTCCTGATTTTAAGATCAATGGGTACTGTTAGATGTTAAAAAGCTTAGCGCAATTCGGGCTTAAGAAAGTGAGATTTGTGGCCAAATGATATGAACATCTATAAAAACAAATAAAATGAACTTTAAGCTTTTTAAAATATGTATTCATATATATATATATATTCCTATATAAATTTTTATTTATGAATATTAATATTTTTGTTATTTATATACAATTTACTTCTGTTTTTATATAAAAAAGAGATAAATGTATTCTTTATAGTAAATAAATTATCTAATTACTGAACAGAAAATATGGATGAAAACTTTCCTTGTCTCGTCAAGCCCATTTTTTCCAACTCGCAGCTATATTGGAAAATTACAGAATTTAACCCATTGCTCTATGACTAAACAGTGTCGAACAATATATTATATACTAAAACTATCTCTGAAAAATTGTCAAACTAATAATGCAAATTGTATCAAAAACCGTTTATTTTAATTTTTAAAAAGGCTATTGTGATAATTGCGTACACCAGACTACAGAATTTTCCCAAAAACGGTATGGCTGAACAATATAGAAGGGCATGTTGTATACTGAAAACGCCCCTGGAAAATTATCTAATTAACAGTCCAAGTTCCATTGAAATACATTGGGCAGAATCATTTAAAGAGGCTAATTTTCCATTATCAGGTTCATCTCATTAGAGGTCTTTAAACCATAATTCAATACCAAGAAACGTAGAACGACGTGTTATGTACTACAAAATTCCCGGAAAAATTACCTATCTAACAGTGTACGTTCAGCAGAACTCGAGTTATAAGCAGCGGGAATGAAATTTCCATTTGAATTATATATATATGTATAAGTAGAATTGGGTATTTACAGAAAATGATGTCGTTTATTGAGAAATAACCAATGTTGTGAACGTCGCTCAAACCGATGGCACGCTCATGCATTTTTGGCTTAAAATTAAATCGCTTGGCGATAAAATGAAATCGCAAAAAACATACAATATGTAACTCACAAGTATCGTCATTTTTATAATTACATCTGCTAGTTTCTTCTGTATGTCACATGATGGTCGAGTTAAATAAAAATAAAAAGTAAATTTAAAAGAAATCAAAAACAAAATTGTCATTCAGATATTATTTTATAAAATTTTCTGATGCATTTTATTTAACCGGACGCAAGAGATAAATTGCCAAATATAGTTTAAAACTGCAATCTTTCATATTGAATAAAGTTTTAAGCATTACGAACATTATCTTTCATGTTTAAATTCGATATTTTCGTTTTCCAATATTACCACTAGTCAATTTTTTTTTTCATTTTCTCTCTTCTTTTCTTTTTTTTCCTTTTAAATAAAATTAGTACAGTTTTTTTCCGCGATGTACAGCCATTTCAATTCATTTATCAAAAAATTCATCGCCAATAAAATAATGGTAACCCTTTCGCCCAAAATAACAGAACTTTCCGTCATAATTCTATAACTAACCTACGTAGAACGATGTGTTATAGCTTAAAACCTTCCCTGAAACAATACCTATCTAACAGTATAAGTTCCGTCAAAATCCATGCAGTAGAATTCGAAATCTAGGCGTTCGGAACGAAATTTTCGTTTGGATTTTATATATATAATAGAAAGAATAGATAGAATAGATAATAGATTGTGTGTTATGAACTATCTCAAAGTTTAAAACAGGTCGCATTGTTAGATTTCCTAATTTTAACAATATCGCGTTATGTTAGTTCCACATTCCACCACCAGGGAGCGTACTCTATTCTTAACGAAAGCGTATCTGAATGAAACTCCTTCATGCAACCTTTCCGTAAATACATGAATCGGGAGGGTGGCGGTCTTAACCAATAATTTAAGATAATTGCTGAAATTACTACGAAATATATTTTAAAGGGGCCCTACGCGGCCCCCTAATAGAGTTAGAGGAAATCGGAAGACGGCAAAATAATCGCGGGGAAAAGTTTGCTTGGGTGCTCCGGAGCTACTTTTGGCGCGAGATCTAAGCTCTACGACCAATAGGAGCCCAGATATTTAAGGAAATATGAAGTAACAAAGAACAAAATAACAGAATTTTCCGTAATAATTCTATAACTAATCTAGGTAGAATGATGTGTTATAGCTTAAAACCTTCCCTGAAACGATACCCATCTAACGGTATAAGTTCCGTAAAAATCCATGCAGTAGAACTCGAAATCTAGGCGTTCGGAACGAAATTTCCGTTTGGATTTTATATATATAATAGATAGACTAGCAGGCTATGCCCGCTGCGCTGGTCAATATTTCCAAATGAACCTTGGATTAAACTAAATAGTGAATTTGAACTTGTATTTTAAACAATATGGATCTTCAGCTTGACCTTGCACATTACTGAAAACGATGCGAACGCCATTGCGATATAATGTTATTTTAAGCGTTGGACAAAATTTAGCAATTAAGAAGTAATTGTTTTAGTTGATTATAAACAGCGCACTTATGGTCGGGTAATGAGACCGTTATGACAACAGGAATTAATACCTCTGTAACTAATCAACATATAATGAAATCGTATATACTAACACCATTCCTAAAAGTCATGCAACAAGGCCACTTGTAACAAAATATGTTCTGTAGATTTTTTTAAAAAGGCTAAACTTTCATAATCAGGTTCACTTAATTTTTGAACTTTTACTGTTGCTCTATAACTAAGTACCCTTGAACAATATGTATACACTAAAACCTTTCCAAAATTATTACCTAACTAATTGTGGTATATCCTACGAAAGTATTATAAACAATCGGAATGAAATACAAATTTCCGTTGTAAATATATAGTAGATGATGATGATGCGATTTTGTGTAATAGAATTCATAGTAAAGTTTTCGCTTCAAACAAAAACGATGCTTTCAACATTAAAGCTAATACACCAATATGTGAAGTATCCG
Source organism: Maratus speciosus (assembly GCA_963932465.1). Classification (NCBI taxonomy): domain Eukaryota; kingdom Metazoa; phylum Arthropoda; class Arachnida; order Araneae; family Salticidae; genus Maratus; species Maratus speciosus. The sequence continues at coordinate 355,456,061 of OZ010799.1, read as the reverse complement.
ATTACGGAAGGTTAACTTGAATTCTCATGAGCAACTACTCAAAGAAAAGTGAATATGTGGCTTTTGTGATACTTTTATGTCAGCCGGGCGCAGGTAATAAATCAATAAAGATTGTTTTCATAGCATATTCTTATTTTATTATTTTCATTTAAAACACAAACCTTTCACTCATTTAATTTAAAATGCATGCCTTATACTAATTTCATTTAAAAAATTGAAAAGATAAACAATAACAGGAAATAATGCCATAATTAAAAGCAAAAAAATATTTTTAATTTACATACGCAAAATGTAACTACTGCTACTGGGAATTTTAAAAATGCTATCAGCGAGATGTGCGCACGGTTGTTATAAATGTACCCATTTTTTCTTCTTATCGAGGAGCAATTTATAAATCGCACAATATTATTCCAATTCCAATTTCTTTCATTGAGGAACCTATGACCGGAAAAAATGGAAAAAGACTCTTGTAGATTCTTCGGATGACGGCATTTGACGCCATAAACCGAGTTTATATATATGAAAATAATTTTTAAGTCGTTACAAACATTGCTTTCATACTTAAATATTTTCATTGGTACTACTTGTTATCCCGTCGACCAATTTCGCCAAATTATATAAATCGCCAAACCATTCGCCAAATTATATAAATTGACATAATCTTTATTTTAAATAACGAAATAACAAATAAATTAGTATAACATTAATAAAAATACAAATAAAACGTCAAAATTAAAATCACTTGATGACGTAAACACGTGTAGTTTGTTTAAATTCAAGTGAATTTGATATTTACGATCAACCATTATTGGCATTTAATCTTATAGTTTGACGATAGATTTTTGGTCGACGGAATATCTAAGTAGTACCTTTTCCATTTTTCTTTTATAACGCTAAATTCTCAGTAATTTTTTCCCTTTTATTTTACATAAAATCACTATTTTTTTTTTAAATTAAGATGCTTGCATTTTTATTTCAAACTCATAGAGACGTTTTTATTTTTTAGCCAAAAGGGTTGATTTTAATTTTTTCCGTTGCTAGAGTAACGGATGTAATGATAGATATTTTGAGGTTTAGATGCCAAAGATACCGCCAAATTAGAAAAATATGAAATGTGTCATGAACTGTTGGACTTATAAAAATTTATTTGGTAGCATTCGATTCAGCATACAAAACTACATTAAAATATGCTATCATTTGATATTCGATTTTTTTCCCCTCCCCGTGCAAAAACCATTAGGGGTGACACTTTAGAAAATCCTTTCTTAGCAGAAGTTTATGTCATAAGAAGTATTTTTACCACGATTTTCAAGATTTTAGGTTCAGTAGTTTGCGCTGTGCGTTAATTAGTCCCCTAATCCAGACTTTATTTTATATACTATATTAGATATGCGATTTTGCGGTGAATCGATGATCGAAAATTAGTCCAATATCATTTGAAATATTACATAACAGAGGAGAAAGTACGAAGAAAGACGAAGAAGAAATGACGAATTACAAAAGACTTGTAATTTTTTTTTTCAAAATGTTGAATTTTTCCATAGTAATAACGTATTAAAACATAAATTTCCTTAAAAATTATCTTTATTTTTTAGATTTCGAATCTGTGAATTTTCCTATAAATGAAATTGGCGATATGACTTGAGAAAATAGATAATATTTGCTTAAATAAAATGGGTAATATTCGTTGATCTGAGTTCGAGTTTATAAATATCACATGCTTTCGGAATTACGGCGAAAAACATTTTAAAAAGTATGAAATTATTTTACAATATGTATGTGTGGCAGAAATTCACACTGAAGTTTAAGTATTCGATTCCATTTTTAAAATATTAACTGATATCTATATAAGTTACAATTGAATATGAAAATGTACTCAAAAAATGATCTCTTTCACCTAAAAAAACACCATTTGTGAGAACATCCTCAAGCTAATGTCACGCTTATGCATTTTTGGCTTAAAATCACATTGTTTGGCGACAAAAGAAAAATAAAAAATTGTAAAGAAACAAATAGTAATTACACATGTGACTCACAATTACATCTGCTTGTTTCTTCTATAAGTCACGTGATGGGACAATTAGATATAAAAAAAAAGAAAAGAACAGAACAGAAAGAAAATGTCGTTAAAATTTCATCTAATCAAATTTTCAGATTCGTTTCCATTATCTAACGCAAGCGATAAAGAGCCAAATATTGCGTATCAAGTGGGATCGTTTGGATTTTATATATATAATAGAAAGAATAGATAGAATAGATAATAGATTGTGTGTTATGAACTATCTCAAAGTTTAAAACAGATCGCATTGTTAGATTTCCTAATTTTAACAATATCGCGTTATGTTAGTTCCACATTCCACCACCAGGGAGCGTACTCTATTCTTAACGAAAGCGTATCTGAATGAAACTCCTTCATGCAACCTTTCCGTAAATACATGAATCGGGAGGGTGGCGGTCTTAACCAATAATTTAAGATAATTGCTGAAATTACTACGAAAAATATTTTAAAGGGGCCCTACGCGGCCCCCTAATAGAGTTAGAGGAAATCGGAAGACGGCAAAATAATCGCGGGGAAAAGTTTGCTTGGGTGCCTCGGAGCTACTTTTGGCGCGAGATCTAAGCTCTACGACCAATAGGAGCCCAGATATTTAAGGAAATATGAAGTAACAAAGAACAAAATAACAGAATTTTTGTAATAATTCTATAACTAATCTAGGTAGAATGATGTGTTATAGCTTAAAACCTTCCCTGAAACGATACCCATCTAACGGTATAAGTTCCGTAAAAATCCATGCGGTAGAACTCGAAATCTCGGCGTTCGGAACGAAAGTTCCGTTTGGATTTTATATAAACGAGGTGGAACCCGTCGAATTTCGACGAAAGAAAATGTTTACAAAGGACATGTTGCATCAAATTTTTAATACATAGACAACAATAATTACAATAAAAAATCCATCTTACACTTGTTAATTTAACTCTCCAAAGACATATTTTAACCTAAGATTAACAAAATACTTTTTTCATAAACTTCAACTGTTAAAATTATTGAAAAATTAAACTTTATACATATACGTAATCAGTAACATATAATCAAGATAAGTAATTTTGATTAAGTTATCAATTGATGCATGGTATTACGGAATGAAAAAAACAGCAAAAATGATTTCACCTTGACATAATCATAGAATTTTTTCCCCTTTAAATCTAAACATATCAAGTCATTTTCAACGTTTCACATCAATATTAACCATTTAAAAACATTTTAACGCGCAATAGGTTATTAATAAATATATTTTCAAGCTTGAAGTCACGTTTGTCAACTATTACAACTTCCCATGTTAAAATTCCCACTCGTGATTTGAGGTCTTAGTATAATCCCTGTACCTGCGCGTAAAAATTGCAGAAATTTATAACTTCTAGACGTATTCATGGGGAAATATCTTGTTTTATCAAATAAAATTATTGTTTCTTTTAAATATGACGTCATTTTCAGTCGTTGAAATATTTTGCCTATTGTCTCAAACTCAATATCAGCGAAATGAAAAAATAGTGAAATATAACAGCATCATCGGGGAAATTGTGTCTTTTTTAAAGCGTAACATCATTTCTTGTTAAAAAAATTTTTAAAATATTTTTTTAATTGTAATGAGAAAATGGCATCAGTAAAAATATAATCAATAAAGATAACTGAACCACTTTTAATAGAAATGAAATACTTCAGTTGCCACGATAAGAAAATTGGTATTAAAAAACTATAAAAAATTAATATCTCAAAAATAAATTGAGATGCAGCTTTCAAACAAATTGCATTTAAAAGTGCATTTTTTTCTGTATACGACGGTGTAAACATTTAAAACGTGGGATGTTTAGAAGTTTAAAAATTTGCAATAGCGAAAATTGCAAAACCGAAATTTCATTTCAAATTTCAAAGTGTTGCCATTCGCAGAATGACGTATGCGTTACGCACAGATATGTTTGTCCTTTATAATATAGATAATAGAATAGACTAGCAGGCTATGCCCGCTGCGCTGGTCTATTTTTCCAAGTGAACCTTGAATCAAACGAATGATGAATTTGATCTTATGATTTAAAGAAATAAGACCTTTAACTGAATGTCCTTCCGCAGTGCTGAATCGATATGAACGCCATTGTGCTATTACATTTTCTAATGTGCAGACAAAATTTCAGTTGTTACGGTCTAACTCAAGATTATCCCTCACAACAGGATTTGGTAAAGAATGATAGCACAATATACGATATTTCATTTTGTATCAGAGCATTCTCGTTAGAAAGAGCCAATATGGTGAGAGTTGCGATCACAGAATTTTCCTCATCTATATTTTTAAATTATTGAAAGAAAATGTATTTTAAAATCTTAGTTTAACCTGAAGCTATAAACCAGTTTTTTTTAATTGTGTCTTGTCCCATGTTATACATTATAGCCTCTATGCTGCAATGTGCAATCTAAGTGTTTAGTACTTTTCTGGTATTTCAACACCATTGTCGCCAAGCGCATTTGTTAGCACCAAATGAAGCATTTGAAAAAAAAATAACATTGTTGGCGCGAAAGTTATCATTTTAAAAATATATCATTTCAAAATTACAGAGTTTCGAGAACTATTTTATTAAATGAATACAAATATATACTGAAAATAAAAACACAAATAAATATTATACAATAAAATATTTTACTTTAAATAGCAATTTAAACTACACAATGAAATTGTGTCTCTTAGCAATGCTGTAAACATTTCCATTTTTGAATCAGTGAAAAATGAAATTACAACTTAATTTTACTTAATAATAAAAAATATTTTCTATTGGAAAAATAGTAAATGAAATAATGCATTGTTACGACTAAATAATAATTGAAGCCAAAAGTGATCCACGTTCAAAAAATAGCAAGTTACAATGTTTGGTGCAATTCGGGAATCAGAAAGTGAGATTTGTTGCCAAATGGTATAAACAGTTATGAAAAAAAACTTGATGGGCTATTTCGCTTTAATATATTTATTTTAAATGTATGTATATTATTAATGTTTTTTCATACATATTAAATGGGTTTCGATATAAAATTAGATAATTGGCGTTATTACGTTAAATAAATTGTAAAAAAATGGGAAAAAATGTATGTGTATATGAAATGAAACAGTGAATAGGTTGTCAGAAAATATAATTCCAAATTTCCTTTTCCGCCAAGGCTATTTTTCCTATTTCGCCAAGCTACCGATATTGAAAAAGTACCAAAAAATCTTTGCATGTTCAGGTTTGAAATAAATGACACAATAGCAAACATTTTGGTAGTTGGTTTAGTGTTGGTGTAATGTAAATGTTGAAAAATGTCTCCAAAAATGTGTCCCAAATTACTCCAATTCTCTTTAAAACTCGATTATGGAATAGGTCCGCTTTAAAAACAAAGTATCAACTTAACTTCTTTTATTAAGTTAATTATCCATCAAACCACGACCGGTAACATATGCCATTTGTTTGTAGACTGGATTATCTAATTTATTGTTACCTAATATTTCAATTGTCTGTAGACTCGATCACGTAATTTATTTCCCAATTAATGCATACTTTACAAACTAAACCTACTTTCCAATTTTCCTGATTTTTTTATCAATAGTTGCTGTTAGATGTATATATGTTTGCCACTGTCGCGGTATTTTAGTTTGAGCTGCGAAATATTATTATAATATTCAATATTAACACTATTTCTGATATTATTAACAGTCACAGAAGCGGTCTTTTTTGGGTCCCAATAATTTTTTAAAATTATTTCTGTGATAGGTTGCCTGAAAAATCTCAAGGAAAAACGGTACTTTTATGTTAGCCGGCAAGATCTGATAAACAACAAATTATTGTTCCCATTGCCATTCATTTAAAATATAAAGCTTTCACTCTTTTAATTTAAAATACACATATGTTAAATTTACATATTACATACCTTTAAAATAGTTGCTTTTCACCCATTTCATAAAAAATTCAAAAGGATAAAAATAACAAATAATGCTATAAACAAAAATATTCTACTTCATCATCAATGTATTGTTTCTAATTTACACATCTGAAAAATAAAATATGCTACTGCCCTGAAAAAAAAAATGCTACTGGCGAGATTTGTGCCCGGCTAACTTAAAAGACAGAGAAGAAACGTAGCTGGTTTCTACGAAATTTGTAAGTGAAATCTAAAACGAAAAATTTTGTAAGGAAATTGTGTTAATCAAAATAGAGACCACTCCAACGCCTATATTAGTGAACAATCAAGTTTGATGTTAAGTATCAGTCAGGAATTGTTTGATTAAACCCATTTAACGAATATTTCTCCCCAAATCGACGATGGTTAGTCAAATAGCAATGCTGTCATTTGAGATCTGTCATTAACGGGTTCACCTTATTACTAATTTTCTATACTTTTCCAGGATAGGGATCATTGTCGGTTTTTTTTTTTTTTTTTTTTTTATATATATATATATATATAAGCATGGCACAATTCGGACTTCAGAAAGTGAGATTTGTGGACAAATGATATGAACAGCTATGAAAATAAATATGGTGAACTTTTATGCTTTTTTGCCTATGTATTTATATAATAAACTTTTTAATGAAATATATTATTACTATTGTTATTTATATTCCATTTAATTCTGTTTTTATATAAAAAGAGATAAATGGCTTCTTTTTGTAAATAAATTCTATAATTATTGATCAAAAAACGCTCATTAAAACTTTACTTCTTCCGTCAAGCCCATTTTCTGCATCTCGCCAAGGGATTGCCAAGGATCGCCAAGGATATTAGAAAATTACCAAAATTTCCCCCATTGATATATAACTAAGCAATGTAGAACAATATATTATATACTAAAGCTGTCTTTGAAAATTATCAAACTAACAATGCAAACCCAGAAAAAACAGTATATTAGAACTTTTTAAAAAGGTAAATTTTTGATAATTGAGGACACCAGATTCCACAATTCTCCCCATAGCTGAATAGCTGAGCAAGGTAGAAGGATATGTAGATACTTAAACCCTCTGTGTAAAATTATCTGATTAAAAGTGCAAGTTCTATCGAAAAACATTCGGCAGAATCCTTTCAAAAGATTATTTTTTTCATAATCTGGTTCATCTCATTAAAGAACTTTAAACCAGATTTCGATACCTGAGCAACGTAGACAACGTAGAATGATATGTTATATACTAAAACCTTCCAAAAAAATGACATATCTAACAGTACAATTTCAGCAGAACTCGAGTTATAAGCAACCGGGACGAAATTTCCATTTGTATTATATGTATATATATATATGTGTGTATGTGTGTCCAGTAGAATTAGATTACTCCAAAAAGGCTGCCATCCGCTTGAAAAATCACCAATATTGTAAACGTCGCTCAAACCAATGGTATACTTATGCCTTTTTGGCTTAAAATTACATTATTTGGCGATAAAATCAATATCGTAAATAAACATACAACATGTAACACACAAGTACCATTATTTTAAGCCTAATGATGGATGCGTTTGATGAAAATAAAAAGTTTTTAAAAAAAATGTCAGTCTAATATTGTCTTATCAAGCTGTCTGGCGCATTTTTCTTAACCTGACTGAATAGATAAATCGCCAAATGTTGTTTAAAACCAGGGATGTAGTGGAGGGTATACGGGGGTATACGCCGTATACCCTCTGGATTTTTTTAAGGAACACCGTATACCCTCTGTTTCTCAAGAAAGCTAACCCTCTGCGTTGAGCGTATACCCTCTGCTTAGAACGTATACCCTCTGTTTTTTTTACGACTACACCACTGTTTAAAACTGCAATCTTTTTTACTGAATAAATTTGTACGCATTAAGAATATACTCTTTCTTGTTTAAATTAAATATTTTCGTTTTATAATATTACCACTCGTCAAAACTGTTTTCCATTTTCTCTTTTTCATCTTTTTTTTTTCTTTTAATTAAAATTAGTAACAATTTTTTCTTTTATTTTTCAAGGTGTAATAGCTGTTTCAATTTTTTTATCAACGATAAATTTCGCCAAGAAATAAAATGGTAAACCTTATCGTCCAAAATAACAGAACTTTCCGTCATAATTCTATAACTAATCTATATAGAATGATGTGTTATAGCTTAAAACCTTCCTTGAAATGATACCTATCTAACGGTATAAGTTCCGTAAAAATCAATGCAGTAGAACTCGAAATCTAGGCGTTCGGAACGAAATTTCCATTTGGATTTTATATATACTAGGGGATCGTATCCGGGCTTCCCGTGTTAAAGAATATAGGTGAAATCATTTTTTTAAATTGAAAACTAATAATTTTTTTATATTCCATAATATTTTTAGATTGACAACTAACATTAAAAATGCATTTTTCATATGGAAAATACGAATTATACAATCAAATAAATTTTTGAAATTTATCAAAAGCGATATTTTCTTATTAGCCGCATGCTAAGAGTTATTTGCCAAGATTTTGCTACTTATGGCATCCTTTTATATTCTGATAATTTCAGAGCTTATACATGTCTGGCAAATCTGTGTTTTATTTATATTATTTTATTTATTTATTCATAGGGAATTTTTTTAATAGATATTAGCCGTAAGAAAATGATGAAGTCTGTATTTTGTTTTAAGGGCAAACGGATTAATCTTTCGTAATCGAGCTCCGCGCGATATAGATAAATTAAAAAATATTTCATGCTTAAAAATCATCTTTAAAACTATAGACAATCAGTAAACTAAGATAGACTTTGCAAAGTTATTCCATTAAAAAAAAATCCTATTTGGTGATCTAAAAATTTAAATTATACGATTATAAATATCTTAGATTTGTTGTTTTTTCAATATTATTCTTTTATTTGTTTATAAAAGAAGTATTAATTTCGTTAATTTGTCTTTCACAAATATGTTAGATTGGTGTTTTTTTTTTTAATATTATTCTTTTATTTGTTTATAAAGGAAGTATTAATTTAGTTATGCAAAAATAGTCAGAAACAAATGCTGAAAAATGTTTGTCGCTTTATGTGAAAAATGTTTATTATTATTATGTACTGAAACCGGCACGTGATAAGATAAACTTTAAAAAAAAATCATGCTTAAAAATTATTTTAGAAAATATAATACATCAGTCAATTAAGATAAAGTTTTTAAACAAATTGCATTTGAAAGTAAATTTTTTCTCTATGCGACGAAAATTGAAAATGTAACGATGGTCAGAAGATTGAAAAAGATACTTTATAAAGATACTCTAAATTTTTGTAAAACATTGCGTTTTATCAGTGTGTGATTTCGATTACATTATTTTTAAATGTGAAGCATTTTCACCTGTGAAGAATTTCAAAGCAGCTGGGCTGTGAAAATGACGCACTTCTACAAAACGTAATTCAGGTTTAAGAAATAAAATACACGCTTTTTTATAAAATGACGTCATTTGCATCCGCTAAAGCAATCCACTTTTACAATCCAGTTTTAAACTTCGTCTATAGAAAAGTATGCATATGACGTCATTAGCACAGAATAACAGACAATATTCTTGACATAGCCCATATTTTAATTTAAACTTTTTTTTATGTTTTATGAGAAAATGGCAACAGAAAGATACAGTATCTCCTATTTTCGACAATTTTCCGTTTATTTTCAATCACTTTCAATGAAATGAGGTACTTTTGTTGCCACGATAAGAAAAATGGCATTAAAAAGTCCTTCCGGCCAGTGCCGGGAGGAAGAGGTAGCTTTCATAATCCTTATTTAAAAAAAGCCAAATTATATCATTCAAATACACGAAGCTCAATTTAGTGGAAACCGAATATAGGAGATTCAATACTAATTTTTATCAATATAATGAATGAGAATTTCGCGAATTAGTCAGCTTTATCCAAGCTGCTTTTCTTTAAAGTAACATATATTTGGCTGCCAAATTCGGCAATTTCTTAAAGTGCCTGTCATTTTAAGACAACATGGTGGATGAGGCTAATCAGTGAACTTGGTCGAGACCTTAGTAATTGCTGTGCACATGCTCACTCACATCGGAATCGGTTAATATATAGGAGTGCTGTCGCATGCAAAAAATCAGATTTTTCAAAATGTCACCCACAATAGAAATTGAAACTGCTATATCTGAGCCATTTTTTAAGGTAAAGACAAACAAAAAATGCTCCTGAATCCTTATATCAAGGTCAAATACTTAAGAAAGAAACCTTTTTCAATTTCTAATTTTTTTGCACCTCACATTAAATATATATATATTTTTTAATTTAATGGTCGCCATTTTGAAACAAGATGGCTAATGAATCTGGCCAGCGAACTTGGTCGAGGTGTTGATGTATACTATCCACATGCCTTCTTACATCGAAATAGGCGAATACGTGTGCTATCGCGTGACAAATACAAGATCGTTTCAAAATGTTAGCCATGCTAGAAATTCAAAGTGCTATAAATCAACCATTTTTTAAGATATAAACAAAAGAACAAATTTTCAGAAACAAAAACTGCTCCGGAATCTTTGTATCAAGGCCAAACACATAAAAAAATCTTTTTCATTTTCCAATTGTTTAATACCTCATTTTGAATTTTAAATTTAATTTTTTTTAAATGGCAACCCTTTTGAAACAAGATGGCGAATGAAGCTGGCCAACGAACTCGGTCCAGAAATTGGTATGTACTATGTACAGACCAAGTTACATCCAAATAGGTTCATAATTACGCCTGTTATCGCGTGACAAAAATCAGGTCGTGTTAAAATGTCAGCCACAAGAGAAATTCAAAATGCTATTACTCAGCCATTTTTTTTAGATATAGACGAAAGAAAAACTGTTCCGAAATCTTTGTATTAAGGTCAAACACATACAAAAAAAATCTTTTTCACTTTCCAATTTTTAGGTAGCTTTCTTTACAAAAAAGCTACCTATTGCAGCCGTTCGGAGGAAAGCGATTTCAAAAAATTTTGGTATATTTTCATCGATCATGACCCCCAGACCCCGAAACCACCCTCCGTTCAAAATTGATATATATATATATATATATATATATATATATATATCTGACCTATGTCACACTGTAACTCCCGTAATTATGAACCGATTTCGATGTAATTCGGTGTGTACATAGTACATACCAATGTCTCGACCGAGTTCGTTGGCCAGCTTCATCCACCGTTTTGTTTCAAAATGGCGGCCATTTAAAGATTTTAAAAAATTTTAAAACTTGAAATGTGGTACCAAAAAATTAAAAATGGAAAACTATTTTTTTTCTTATGTATTTGACCTTTATACAAAGATTCCGGAGCAGTTTTTGTTTCGTCCATATCTTAAAAAATGGCTGAGTTATAGCATTTTAAATTTCTAGCGTGGCTGACATTTTGAAACGTCCTGAATTTTGTCACGCGATAAAAGGCGTATTTATGAACCGATTTGGATGTAATTCAGTGTGTACATAGTACAAACCAATCTCTCGACCGAGTTCGTTGGCCAGCTTCATCCGCCATTTTGTTTCAAAATGGCGGCCATTTAAAATTTTTTTTAAAATTTAAAATTTGAAATGTGGTACCAAAAAATTGAAAATAGAAAAATATATTTTCTTATGTATTTGACCTTTATACAAAGATTTCGGAGCAGTTTTTTTTTCGTCTATATCTTAAAAAATGGCTGAGTTATAGCATTTTGAATTTCTAGCGTGGCTGACATTTTGAAACGTCCTGAATTTTGTCACGCGATAAAAGGCGTATTTATGAACCGATTTGGATGTAACTTCGTTTATACATAGTACATACCAATGTCTCGACCGGGTTCGTTGGTCAGCTTCATCCGCCATCTTGTTTAAAAATGGTGGCTATTTAAATTTTTAAGAAAAATTTAAATTTGAAATGTGGTACCAAAAAATTAAAAATTGAAAAAATATTTTCTTGTTATGTGTTTGACCTTGATAAAAAGATTCGGGAGCAGTTTTTGTTTCGTCTATATCTTAAGAAATGGCTGAGTTATAGCATTTTGAATTTCCTGCGTGGCTGACATTTTGAAACGTCCTGATTTTTCTCACGTAATAACAGGCGTATTTATGAACCGATTTGGATGTACCTTGGTGTGTACATAGTACATACAAATATCTCGACCGAGTTTGTTGGCCGGCTTCATCCGCCATCTTGTTTCAAAATGGCGGCCATTTAAAAAAATTAAAAAATAAAAAAATTTAAATGAGATACCAAAAAATTGGAAAGTGAAAAAGATTTTTTTTGTATGTGTTTGACCTTAATACAAAGATTTCGGAACAGTTTTTCTTTCGTCTATATCTAAAAAAAATGGCTGAGTAATAGCATTTTGAATTTCTCTTGTGGCTGACATTTTAACACGACCTGATTTTTGTCACGCGATAACAGGCGTAATTATGAACCTATTTGGATGTAACTTGGTCTGTACATAGTACATACCAATTTCTGGACCGAGTTCGTTGGCCAGCTTCATTCGCCATCTTGTTTCAAAAGGGTTGCCATTTAAAAAAAATTAAATTTAAAATTCAAAATGAGGTATTAAACAATTGGAAAATGAAAAAGATTTTTTTATGTGTTTGGCCTTGATACAAAGATTCCGGAGCAGTTTTTGTTTCTGAAAATTTGTTCTTTTGTTTATATCTTAAAAAATGGTTGATTTATAGCACTTTGAATTTCTAGCATGGCTAACATTTTGAAACGATCTTGTATTTGTCACGCGATAGCACACGTATTCGCCTATTTCGATGTAAGAAGGCATGTGGATAGTATACATCAACACCTCGACCAAGTTCGCTGGCCAGATTCATTAGCCATCTTGTTTCAAAATGGCGACCATTAAATTAAAAAATATATATATATTTAAAGTGAGGTGCAAAAAAATTAGAAATTGAAAAAGGTTTCTTTCTTAAGTATTTGACCTTGATATAAGGATTCAGGAGCATTTTTTGTTTGTCTTTACCTTAAAAAATGGCTCAGATATAGCAGTTTCAATTTCTATTGTGGGTGACATTTTGAAAAATCTGATTTTTTGCATGCGACAGCACTCCTATATATTAACCGATTCCGATGTGAGTGAGCATGTGCACAGCAATTACTAAGGTCTCGACCAAGTTCACTGATTAGCCTCATCCACCATGTTGTCTTAAAATGACAGGCACTTTAAGAAATTGCCGAATTTGGCAGCCAAATATATGTTACTTTAAAGAAAAGCAGCTTGGATAAAGCTGACTAATTTCGCGAAATTCTCATTCATTATATTGATAAAAATTAGTATTGAATCTCCTATATTCGGTTTCCACTAAATTGAGCTTCGTGTGTTTGAATGATATAATTTGGCTTTTTTTAAATAAGGATTATGAAAGCTACCTCTTCCTCCCGGCACTGGCCGGAAGGACTTTTTGGTATCTCATTTAAATTTTTTTATTTTTTAATTTTTTTAAATGGCCGCCATTTTGAAACAAGATGGCGGATGAAGCCGGCCAACAAACTCGGTCGAGATATTTGTATGTACTATGTACACACCAAGGTACATCCAAATCTGTTCATAAATACGCCTGTTATTACGTGAGAAAAATCAGGACGTTTCAAAATGTCAGCCACGCTAGAAATTCAAAATGCTATAACTCAGCCATTTTTTAAGATATAGACGAAACAAAAACTGCTCCGAAATCTTTGTATAAAGGTCAAATACATAAGAAAAAATATTTTTCCATTTTCAATTTTTTGGTACCACATTTCAAATTTTAAATTTTTTAAAAAATTTTAAATGGCCGCCATTTTGAAACAAAATGGCGGATGAAGCTGGCCAACGAACTCGGTCGAGAGATTGATTTGTACTATGTACACACTGAATTACATCCAAATCGGTTCATAAATACGCCTTTTATCGCGTGACAAAATTCAGGACGTTTCAAAATGTCAGCCACTCTAGAAATTTAAAATGCTATAACTCAGCCATTTTTTAAGATATGGACGAAACAAAAACTGCTCCAGAATCTTTGTATAAAGGTCAAATACATAAGAAAAAAATAGTTTTCCATTTTTAATTTTTTGGTACCACATTTCAAGTTTTAAAATTTTTTTAAATCTTTAAATGGCCGCCATTTTGAAACAAAACGGCGGATGAAGCTGGCCAACGAACTCGGTCGAGACATTGGTATGTACTATGTACACACCGAATTACATCGAAATCGGTTCATAATTACGGGAGTTACAGTGTGACATAGGTCATATATATATATATATATATATATATATATATATATATCAATTTTGAACGGAGGGTGGTTTCGGGGCCTGGGGGTCATGATCGATGAAAATATACCAAAATTTTTTGAAATCGCTTTCCTCCGAACGGCTGCAATAGGTAGCTTTTTTGTAAAGAAAGCTACCTAAAACTACAAAAAAATTAATATCTCAAAAATAAATTGAGATACAGTTTTCAAACAAATTGCATTTAAAAGAGCATTTTTTTCCTTATACGACGGTGTAAAAATTTAAAATGTGCGATGTTTAGAAGTTTAAAAAATTGCAGTAGAGAAAATTACAAAGCCAAAATTTTATTTCAAATTTCAAAGTGTTGCCATTCGCAAAATGACGTATGCGTTACGCACAGATATGTTTGTCCTTTATAATATAGATACTAGCAGGCTGAGCCCGCTGCGCTGGACCATTTTTCAAATAAACCTTCAATCAAACGAAATGGAAAATTTGACCCTGTATTTTTAATTAATATGGACCTTCACCTGGAAGGTCCTTCCACATTTTCTGAATACGCATCGGACGCAATGGCGCTATTATATTATCTGATGCGTTAGACGAAATACGGGCAATTCAGAAGCAACTCTTTATTACACACGTAGAGTTTTGAATGGAAATGCGGCCATTACGATCATATCACCACACTACTAAAAAAGAGAGAATTACAATGACTGCAGAGATTGACCATTTAACATAAAGAATGTTCGGGTTATTCACTTTCGTTTGTTAGTTTTTTTACTCCGGGCTTCTCAGCTTGGTACTTTGTGCGGATCTGATAACATAAATACAATCTCTCTCTACGTTACATTATATTTGGTAACATACGTCTTCTTTTGCCAGGTTTTCTCTACAGTTTCTTATCTTCGATTTCCAGTAGAGTAAATACATTCAAAACAGTATTTAACTTTTATATTTTAAAATATGTTAATCATGTAAAAGTGGATATTTAAAGCGGAATTGTGTGAATAAAATTAAAATAATGTCATTTTAACTGCCGTTTCTTCTTACTACCAGTTTTAGTCATGCAACTATTAACCTAGGAAAATAACCTCGATAACTAATTCAAATAGAAAACTAAATTTCTAGTTTTCATTCAATAAAATCTTCCCAATCATCCGTAATCGGATTCACAACCAAGTTTGATGTGCAACGTTAAAAAAGTTCGTAACGGTATGGCTAAAAATGTACAAGAGTTAGCTACAAAACAGAGTTAATTACGTTCCAAACTACATTCCATTAAATAATGTCAAATTGCTGTTGATTGAATTTTAGATCTTTTACTATCAAAAGTCTTTGTAAATAATAAATAAAGTTAGTTATGCAAAATTTTTAGTTGTGATCTTTTTTGGCAAATCGAAGATTTTTTTCGGATTTCTCTAATGAGCGTAATAAGACTGAGAAATAAACATGCTTTTATTTTCAAGACGTCATTATTCATCAGTTTGTTGCCTAAATAAAACTAAACACGTTAATTTGAGAATATGATCAGCTGCTCGGGCTGTGGATCAGTCAAAATTTCTTTATAATGATTGATATTTTATTTGAATCTGAGGTACTTTTTTTAAAAACCTAGGGTAAATGAACAAATATTGTTCCATTGGCCACCTTTAGCATTTAAAAGTTTTCTTTTTTTTAATACATTCAAAGTAATGCATTTTTAGTGATAGTAAAACAAACCTAAAATTTTTCACTACGATCAGCTGCTCGGGCTGTGCATCAGCCAAAATTTTATAATGATGGAAATTTTATTTGAATTTGAGGTACTTTTTTTTAAAACCTAGGCTAAATGAACAAATATTGTTCCATTGGCTACCTTTGGCATTTGAAAAAAATTTTTGTACATTCAAATTAATGCTTTTTTAGTGATAGTAAAATAACTGCACATGATAAATATCTATTAGTAAATCTTCTTTTGTCCTTTTGCTCGATAATAAAAAAAAAACATAAATTTACAAATCGCTAATTACTAAAAGTACAAATTTCGCGTAATCGTCTGAAATCTGATTTACCGTCCACGGTTCCTTTCAAATATAAACGAATCTTCCAACACTAAGTAGCAAATTCGCCAATTGTAAGGTAGCTGATTATGGAAGATTCATCCAATATCTTTTTATAACATTTCAAAAAGAAGGGAAGATATGAAAAAAAAGAAATGACGAAGGAAATGGAATATCGAAAAGTTATTTCAGAAAGCATTTTTTATTGCAAAATGTCTTTTTTCGTGATAGAAATAACGCATAATTACTTACATTTTCTTAAGAATAATCTTTACTACCTAACATTGCAAACATTGAACGTTTGTATAAGGGAAATTGGCGATATTTTTTTTTATTAAAAAAAGAATAGACAATATTAGGTAATCTGGCTTCGAGGTTATAAAAGTCACAAATTTGAGGAAAAGAAACCAACATGCTTTCTTAGTAAAGTATGATAAGAAATTTTTTAAATGTCTAAAATTAAATTATTTTACAATATGTATGTGCGTGTGTTGGAGACATTTATACTAAAATTAAAATATTTGACACCATTTGTAAAATATTAATTGCTATTTATATATTGTACATATGAATTTAAAAAAATACTCAAAAAATGCTTTCGTACACTTGCAAAATCACCTTTATTGTAAACATCGCTTGAACCCAATTCACGCTTACGTCTTTTTGGCTTAAAATCAAATTGTTTGGCGACAAAAGTGAACTCAAAAATAACAAATAAACATATAACATGTAAATCATAAGTACCATCATTTTTACAATTACGTCTGCTAGTTTCGTCTGTCAGTCACATGATGGAAGAGTTAGAAATAAAAAAGTACAAATCAAAAACAAAATTGTTACCACAAGGAAGGTCTCCTTAAAGAGCATACTCAAATTATTTCGAAAAGAAAAATGCTTTTAAAACTACTCAGGTGTGTAGTAAAACATCAGTCAAATTTGGCGGCGGAATCTCAGTAAAAATCTGAAAAAAATCTATATATATTCGAGTATTTGGCGCAATAAAGAATGCAAGATATTGAATGCCCAAGATATTGATATCCCAAATGCAAGATATTGAAATGCATTTGAAAATTGCTTGTTAAATAAGTGTTTAAATGCCTATAAAAAATAGCGTGTTGCAGTATTTAATTTTACATGGCTTCACCGGCTGGAAATGTTTTAAGGGTACTATTTGATTATTCAATCAACCAATTTCGCCAAATTATATAAATTGCCAAACTATTCGCCAAATTATATAAATTGCCAAACTACTCGCCAAATTATGCAAATTGACAAAATTTTTATTTTAAACAACGAAAGAATAAATAATTTTTTAAACATTAATCAAATTATAAATAGAAGTGAAATAAAAAATCTCTTGATGACGCAACAAACACGTGTACTGTGTTTAATGTCAAGTGAATGTAAAATTTACGATCAGCTATTATTGGCATTTAATCTTATAGTTTGGCGATAGTTATTTTGTCGACGGGAGAATCAAGTAGTACCGTTTTAAGTTTGTTTTAAAAGTAGCTGGCTAATTAAAAATGCTACCATTAAACATTTTATATTAAATACTTGTTTCCATGGCAACAATAACCTTCATTTCTTGTTTCTGATACTAACAATATCGAAGTCAAATTGCCAATGTTCCGAATCGGACATTAATTTTGAATATGCAAAAATTTAGTAAACTGAAATTTTGTTTTAAACCGTATAATTACGATAATAAAATTTTAATATATACACATACCGGGTGTCCCAAAAAGGACTGACTGATTTTAAAATTCAATAACTTGCAAACGGTGACAGATATTAAAAAAAATCTTGCAGGAGGGTTATGCAAAAGGACAAAAGTTTCATTACAGTGATTTTCAATTTTAGTTCAATTTACAAACAATAGATGGCGCTGTAAGCAATAGTCGCTGAATACAGGCTCGATTTTTGTTCCTTTATCTTGTTCCATGCAGAAAAAGGAGATGGAAATGTATTATCCGGGCCACGAAGTACCAAAAATCGAGCCTGAATTTAGCGACTATTGCTTACAGCGCCATCTATTGTTTGTAAATAGAACTAAAATTGAAAATCACTGTAATAAAACTTTTGACCTTATGCATAACCCTCCTGCAAGAATTTTTTTAATATCTGTCACCGTTTGCAAGTTATTGAATTTTAAAATCAGTCAGTCCTTTTTGGGACACCCGGTATAAAGGTATATGACAAAACTGTAGTAACAAAAATGTATTTATTTAAGTTAAACTTAATCTAACTATCTTTGTATGAAGAGTAGAAAAAGGTTTTACTTCAAAATTATTTATGATAAAAAAAGTATCATTCAAAATTTTATTGTGCCGCCAACCACCATTAAATCGCCAAAAAATTAAATTTTCATTATTTTTAAAACAAACGCTAAATCGAGGTTCTGCGGATTTTTTTTTATAAACATATTATATGTCACGAGAAGAATCTTCTATATATTCCTCATGAGAAGATATTTTTTCAAATATTTCTGAGCATTCACTTATCGAAACTTCCTTGATATCATCCTATTAATTTTTCAGATGCATTTTTCTTAACCTGACGCAAAAGATAAAGAGCCAAATCTTATTTCGATTGCAATATTTCAACTGAGTAATTTTTTAAGCATTACGAACATTCCCTTTCATGTTTAAATTAAATATTTTCGTTTTTTAATATTATCAGTCATTAAAACGGATTTTTTTCTTCCTTTTTTTTTTAATTAAGATTAGTAAGAGTTTTTTCTTTTATGTTTCGAGGTGTAATAGCTGTTTCTTTTTTTTTTTTTTAATCAACGATGAATTTTGCCAAGAAATAAAATGGTAACCTTATCGCCCAAAATAACAGAATTTTTCGTTATAATTCCATAACTAATCTAGGTAGAATAATGTGTTATAGCTTAAAACCTTCCCTGAAACGATACCTATCTAACGGTATAAGTTCCTTCAAAATCCATGCAGTAGAACTCGAAATCTAGGCGTTCGGAACGAAATTTCCGTTTGGATTTTATATATATAACTAGCAGGCTATGCCCGCTACGCTCGTCTGCTTATCCAAATGAACCTTGAATTAAACAAAATGTATCATTGAATTTGACATTGTGATTTAAAGCAATATGGAACCTTACCTGGAATGTCCTTTCGCACTGCTGAAAACGATAAGAACGCCAATGTGCTATTATATTTTCTATTGTGTAGGCAAATTTTCAGCTATTAAGGTCTTAACCCTTTTAGTTGATCAATAACAGTAGGATTGGTAAAGAAAGATAGTACAATACGCAATACAATAAAACAAACCCTGAAAAATTATATGACTACTTGTAATAATGCAAACAAACAAACGGAAAAAATCCATCCAGTAAAACTTTTTTTAAAGGTTGATCTTTCATAAGGGGTCCATCTGATTATAGAACTTTCCCCCATAATTCTGTAACTAAGCAACGTAGAATGATACGCAATAAACTAAAACCTCCGCAAACATTGTCTTATCAACAAAGAAAGTATTATCAATATCCGCCATCTAGAACTTTTTGAAAAGTCTAATCTTTCATAATCGGTTTCATATGATTATGGAACTTTCCGCCATTACTTTATGACTAAGCAACGTAGAACAATATGCAAAATACTAAAACCATGTCTGAATAGATATCTAACTAAAATGAAATTCCTATCAAAATCCGTTCTGTAGAACTTTAAAAAATGTTAAACTTTCATAATCGGGTTCAACTGATTATAGAACTTTCCACCACACCTCTATCATTAAGCAATGCAGAAGGGTATAGTATATACTAAAACTCTACCTAAAAAATTATTTAACTAACAGTGAAAATTCAATCGTAATCAATTCGGCTGAATCTTTTAAAAAGGTTAATCTTTCATGATCGGGTTCGTCTGATTATATAACTTTAAAACATAATTGTATGTATAAGCAACGTAGAACGATATTTTATATACTAAAATCTTCCATGGAAAATTATCTAACTATCATTATGATCAAAATCCATTCAGGTGAGCTCAAGTTATATGCAACCGGGACGAATTTCCCATTTCCATTTTACTCTAGTATATATAGTAGAAGCAGAAGTAGATAGATAGATAGATAAGAATATATAGATTATTACAATTTATAAAACTGCAAGTTATTTCTCGTTGTCTCTGCTGAATAATTTTAAAGAGTTTTCAATCGGCGAGTATTGAGATTTACTATTATGTCTACAACAAATGTATTTCATTTTGTACCAAAACATCGTCGTTAAAATGAGCCAATTTGCTGTGGGTTCCGATATTATAAAATATATTTTTTTCCAAATCGCCAACTACGCGCATGACATTTTAAGTGTCTCTTGGCACTGCAGTAAACATTTCCATGTTTTATTCAGCGAAAAATGAAGTTATAACTTAATTTTACTTGATAATAAAAAATACTTCCACCTTCAAAAAATAGTAAATTAGAATTTTTTTTCAGTGTTACGAATAAATAATGATTAAAGCCAAAAGAAATTCGCGTTCAATAAATATCAAGCCCCAAAGTTTGGCATCGTTTGCAATAAAATTTGGTACTTTTCTTTTCCACTACAGGCGCCTTGGCGTTTTTTTTTAAAGCTTGGCGCTATTCGTGCATCAGAAAGTGAGATTTATTGCCAATTGATATAAACAGTTAAGAAAACAAACTTCATGAAATTTTTTGTTTGTTTATATATGTATATTATAAATGTTTTTTATATACAAATTATTTTGTTTCTAATTAAAATTAGATTAATTGCATCTTTATGTTAAATAAATTGTATAAACAGAAAAAAATGCTTGTTTATATGAAATGAAACAGTGAATAGGTTGCCAGAAAATATGTTTCCAAATTTTCTCTCCACCAAGGCTATTTTCTCTGTTTCGCCAAGATCCCTATACTGTAAATTACCAAAAAATTTTGCACATTTAGAATTGAAATAAATGGCGCGATAGCATACAATTTGGTATGGTGTTGGTATAACGTAAAAATAGGAAAAGGTCGCCAAAAAGTTTTCTTTCAAATCACGCCAATTCTGTGTTAATTCGGTTATAGAATAGCTCCGCTTTAAAAACACAGAATCAGTTTAAACCTTTTCCTAAGTTAATTATGCGCCAAACCACGCCAGGTAAAATACGCCAATTGTCAGTAGACTCAATTATGTAACTTATCGGTACCAAATATGCCAATTTTCTATGGATTCGATAACGTAATTTATCTCCTTAATTTATGCATACTCTACAAACTACATCTACTTTCCAATTTTCCTGATTTTAAGATCAATGGGTACTGTTAGATGTTAAAAAGCTTGGCGCAATTCGGGCTTAAGACAGTGAGATTTGTGGCCAAATGATATGAACAGCTATAAAAACAAATAAAATGAACTTTAAGCTTTTTAAAATATGTATTCATATATATATTCCTATATAAATTTTTATTTATGAATATTAATATTTTCGTTATTTATATACAATTTACTTCTGTTTTTATATATAAAAAGAGATAAATGTATTCTTTATAGTAAATAAATTATCTAATTACTGAACAGAAAATATGGATGAAAACTTTCCTTGTCTCGCCAAGCCCATTTTTTCCAACTCGCAGCTATAATAGAAAATTACAGAATTTAACCCATTGCTCTATGACTAAACAGTGTCGAACAATATATTATATACTAAAACTATCTCTGAAAAATTGTCAAACTAATAATGCAAATTGTATCAAAAACCGTTTATTTTAATTTTTAAAAAGGCTATTGTGATAATTGCGTACACCAGACTACAGAATTTTCCCAAAAACGGTATGGCTGAACAATATAGATGGGCATGTTGTATACTGAAAACGCCCCTGGAAAATTATCTAATTAACAGTCCAAGTTCCATCGAAATACATTGGGCAGAATCATTTAAAGAAGCTAATTTTCCATTATCAGGTTCATCTCATTAAAAATCTTTAAACCATAATTCAATACCAAGAAACGTAGAACGACGTGTTATGTACTGAATATTCCCCGAAAAATTACCTATCTAACAGAGTACGTTCAGCAGAACTCGAGTTATAAGCAGCGGGAATGAAATTTCCATTTGAACTATATATATATATATATATATATATATATATATATATAAGTAGAATTGGGTATTTCCAGAAAATGCTGTCGTTTATTGAGAAATAACCAATATTGTGAACGTCGCTCAAACCGATGGCACGCTCATGCATTTTTGGCTTAAAATTAAATCTTTTGGCGATAAAATGAAATCGCAAAAAACATACAATATGTAACTCACAAGTATCGTCATTTTTATAATTACATCTGCTAGTTTCTTCTGTATGTCACATGATGGTCGAGTTAAATAAAAATAAAAAGTAAATTTAAAAGAAATCAAAAACAAAAACAAAATTGTCACTCAGATATTATTTTATAAAATTTTCTGATGCATTTTATTTAACCGGACACAAGAGATAAATTGCCAAATACAGTTTAAAACTTCAATCTTTCATATTGAATAAATTTTTAAGCATTACGAACATTCTCTTTCATGTTTAAATTCGATATTTTCGTTTTCCAATATTACCACTCGTCAATTTTTTTTTCATTTTCTCTCTTCTTTTCTTTTTTTCTTTTTAAATAAAATTAGTAACAGTTTTTTTCCGCGATGTACAGCCATTTCAATTCATTTATCAAAAAATTCATCGCCAATAAAATAATGGTAACCCTTTCGCCCAAAATAACAGAACTTTCCGTCATAGTTCTATAACTAACCTACGTAGAACGATGTGTTATAGCTTAAAACCTTCCCTGAAACAATACCTATCTAACAGTATAAGTTCCGTCAAAATCCATGCAGTAGAATTCGAAATCTAGGCGTTCGGAACGAAATTTTCGTTTGGATTTTATATATATAATAGATAGAATAGATAGAATAGATAATAGATTATGTGTTATGAACTATCTCAAAGTTTAAAACAGATCGCATTGTTAGATTTCCTAATTTTAACAATATCGTGTTATGTTAGTTCCACAATCCACCACCAGGGAGCGCACTCTATTCTTAACGAAAGCGTATCTGAACGAAACTCCTTCATGCAATCTTTCCGTAGATACATGAATCGGGAAGGTGGCGGTCTTAACCTATATTTTAAGATAATTGCTGAAATTTCTACGAAAAATATTTTAAAGGGGCCCTACGCGGGCCCCTAATAGAGTTAGAGGAAATCGGAAGATGGCAAAATAATCGCGGGGAAAAGTTTGCTTGGGTGCCCTGGAGCTACTTTTGGCACGAGATCTAAGCTCTACGACCAATAGGAGCCCAGATATTTAAGGAAATATGAAGTAACAAAGTCCAAAATAACAGAATTTTCCTTAATAATTCTATAACTAATCTAGGTAGAATGATGTGTTATAGCTGAAAACCTTCCCTGAAATGATACCTATCTAACGGTATAAGTTTCGTAAAAATCCATGCGGTAGAACTCGAAATCTAGGCGTTCGGAACGAAATTTCCGTTTGGATTATATATAGATAATAGATAATAGATTTTATATATATAATAGAATAGAAGATTCAGTCACACGGAAATAATAGGACTCCATCTTAAATAGGACGTCATCACCATGGCAACCTAGAATATCCTTATCTATCATGGGATGTCATTGAATTAATTATGTATGATAGGAATTAACAGATTGAACAAAATTTTTATTAATTTCTTTTCAAGTTTTGATTCGATTTTCATAAAATTTGAGAAGACTTGACAAAATTCTGCAACGATTATATATATTAAATTTCAAACCATTCTGTTGGTTAGTTTTTTGCTGTTATATGCAGACAGACGGACGGACCAGACGATGACTGTAAGTGCTATGCATTTATATAATTACAAATACACCTAAAAATGAGTTTAAAGGGCTGTCATCGTGCTGAAATAGTTCCAGTCTCTGAAATGTGCGTAACGTCATTTCTCTTACACGAAAACCGCTATCTATCGGTCGAAATTTGTACTATTTTTTAGTGCAGATTTCCTTTTCCCATGGTCCATACAACGTATTTCTCAAGTTCCATCGTTATGTTTACCAGAATAGATTCTACGTAGGTCTAAACAAGGAAATTTTATTTCCAACCACCCTGTATATATACACCGAAGAGCCATTACATTATGACCACCCCCCCCCATCTATAACAATGAGCTCGCCCAGAAACAAAACCACGGAGCGTGCGCGGTTGATATCGGGATATATAAAGCTCCCATGCATTGTATTTAAAAACATAGCGTGATTATCGACTTAATAGGAAAGGCAGCAGATTTATCAGACTTTGATAAAGGTCAGATCGTTATGGCTCGGCGACTGAAAACGTCGATGTCGAAAACGGCGCGTTTGGTTGGCTGTACAGGTGCAGTCATTGTGAGCACCTACCGAAAGTGGTGTATGGATGTTGAAACGACAAGTCTCCAGCGAGCAGTAGGTCGCCCGCGGCGCATTGATTCCAGGGGAGAGCGGAGATTGTTATGCATTATTCGTCGTAACAGAAGAGTTCCAACAGCCGAAATCACCAACAACTACAACAGTGGTGACCAAGACAGTGTTTCTCAACACACAGTGCCGCGTGTACTGTTGCGTATAGGCCTACGCAGCCGGTGTCCCAAGAACGTCCCTACGCTGACAGCACGTCATTGCCAACAGCATCGGAATTGGACCATAGAATAATGGGAAAATGTTGCATGGTCCGACAAATCATATTTTCTGGTCCATCACATCGACGGGCGCGTGTGAATACGCCGATTTCCAAAAGTAAACCTGGCTCTCGGATGCACAGTTGGTTGGAGACAAGACTGCGGCAGCTATATTATCGTGTGGACGATGTTTTCATGGAGCGCATTAGGACCCATAATCCCCATAGAACAATCCCTGACGTCTGTGCGCTACCTGAACATCGTTGCAGACCAAGTGCACACATTACTGACAGCAATGTTTCCGGCGGGTTATTGCATTTACCAACAGGATAATGCAATTTAATATAAATTTATTAAATACATAACATCAAATTTAGCAATAAATGTCATTATCAATGATAGTTTCATATCCAGCAGTTTGTTATGCTTACCAGAATAAATAAAATATCTAGACACACGGCAGTGTGTCAGCCAAGTTCGCCTGACATAGCCGTGTGTTATTTACACGAACCATTTCGAGCTGTTTTCATCAAATTTCAATGCTCTGCAACTGAAAATCTATGAGACCTACGTACTTGTTATACGAAATGTGTAGTAAGGCCACCCTAATTACCTAAAATTCAAAATTTTATAAATAACGCATAATTAGTTTCCGAGAAAATGACATTTGAAAATGTCTGATAATCGATAATTTTACCACTGACTGACTGACTGACTGACTCACTCATCAAAAAGATCTCGTATATCTACTGCAGCTACAGACTTCAAATTTGGTGCGAAGTTCGTTTACACTATAAAACTAAGGAAAAAAATAAAAAAATTGTGAAAATCGAGAATTACCCACCTGGGGGTGCCCATTTTTACTTTACCATTGCGTCTATTAGGCGAAATTTTAATTTGCCGTAAGAGGAGACGCTGTTATGTCGCCAAATACCGCCAAGTTTCTCGCCAACATGGCGATATATCGATAAATTTGGCGACTAAAATTAGTCGCCAAAAGTGACGCCACCTTGGCGATATCTCTAATATTTCGCCAAATTCCCATAGACTTCCATTGTAAACCTATCTAGTTATTGGGGGTTTATCTGGGTTTACTTGCTTACAGAAAATCAACAAATTGAGATATTCTGTCCGTCACAGAGCCCGTTCTCAGAAACTATACATATTGGAAGCGTGAAATTTTGTATATTTACAGCTGAACACTTCACATCAAATGACAAATCATAAAATTTTGAAAAAGTTGTAAATTTAACCCTTTGGCGTCTCACATGTGTATTTTAAACAATCTTTTCTAAGTGAGCCCCTAATTAGGTTGGAGGCGTGAAATTGTACATACTTATAGCTTAGCACCTCACATCAAACGACAAATCATAAAATTTTGAAAAAGTCGTACATTTAACCTTTTGCGCTCCCACATGTGTATTTTAAACAATTCTTTCTAAGTGAACCCTAATTAGGTTAAAGGCGTGAAATTTTGCATACTTATAGCTGAACACCTCACATCAAACTAGAAATCATAAAATTTTGAAAAAGTCATACATTTAACCCTTTGGGCTCCCCCATGTGCATTTTAAACAATTCATTCAAAGTGAGCCTCTAATTAGGTTAGAGCCGTGAAATTTTGCATACTTATAGCTGAACACCTCACATCAAACGAGAAATCATAAAATTTTGAAAAAGTCGTGCATTTAACCCTTTGGGCTTCCACATGCGTATTTTAAGCAATTCTTTCTAACTGAGCCCCTTATTAAATTGCAGATTTGAAATTTTGCATACTTATAGCAGAACACCTGAGGCTACGCGACAAATCATAAAATCTTGAAAAGTCTTACGCTTAACCCTTTGAGCTACCACATATGTATTTTAAGCAATTCTTTCTAAGGGAGTCCCTAATTAAGTTGGAGACATGACTTTTTGTATACGTATAGCTGAATACGTCAAACCACACGACAAATCATAAAATTTTCAAAAAGTCTTATATTATTTACTCCTACGGGCTATACTTGTGTATTTTAAGCAATTTTTCTAACCTCCACCCTTTTCACCCGGGGAGCACTTTCTCAACTTTTGCCGACACCCCTTTGACCATTCTTTCATATTATGCACCATAGTCTTACATATTTTAGTTCCACTTTTTATCGCCAGGGGCGCCTGCTTATCTCGGGTGCTATGGGCTCAATCCCCTGGACTAATATATCTACGGGTAGTATGTGAAACGGAGTTTCGTTCGGATAGAGGTTTGTTTAGAGTAGAGTGCGCCCCTGGTTGCGAAATGTGGAACTAACAGATTTTTCCAAAGGATAAAGTGTTTTGAAAGGAATATTGAACGAAAACCTCAGTGCGATCTGTGATCACACTTACCCACTTATTATTTTCAAAACCATCAGAGAAAAGTTTATTTAGTTAATTAAATTTGAAAATCCAGGGAGGAGCAATGTCCTTTCTCTGCACTGCCTCTTTGCCCGCACCCATGGATGAATGATAACATAGTGTGGCATAAGCACATAACTTTATTTTTCATTTTCAGTACAAAAAAGCAGGCCCAGCTATAGGATATTTAACTGGAAATTTTAATAGGAAAATTTAATATAGGAATTTAATAGGAATTGTTGTTTCAGAAACAATAAAAATTTCGAATCAATACATTTCGTTTCAAAACATGCATTCAGTGTAGCAGTATTAACCCTTAAATGCCTGAATTTTCAAAAATCATTGTAATAATGTTT
Source organism: Maratus speciosus (assembly GCA_963932465.1). Taxonomy (NCBI): domain Eukaryota; kingdom Metazoa; phylum Arthropoda; class Arachnida; order Araneae; family Salticidae; genus Maratus; species Maratus speciosus. The sequence goes on along the minus strand of OZ010799.1, from coordinate 355,428,426 downwards.
TTCGGATTTCACTTTTTAAATAAATCATGGGAAAAATACTTTAAAAAATCCTAGTTTGTTTTAAGTGTGATTTACGGATAAAAAACAGTTTTTACTAATCGGCAATACTGGTCTTTAATCGAAAACATAATTTCCGTTGATAAAATTCTATAATATTAAACACACAATAATTTTAGGAACTATAATAAGAAATAAATTTTACTTGCTCACTGCAAAACAAAATAGGGTATTTCGCAAGCTTCCAAACAAAACAAAACGAACAAGTAGCAACAATTGAAAAAATAAATCTATCTTTATTCTTAAACAGCACAAGTGTTGCCATCTGCATGTTGAAAATCAATTTAATAATATTTTCATAATGTATTTTATTGGCAACATTAGGCATTATAGCTTCAATATTATTCCAATAGTATTTTAGAAGCCTAAATTGGGTATGCTGCCGAAACGCAACACCCGGCATTTAAGGGTTAAAATAGAGATTTCTGCCACAAATTGACAGCCAAATAGTTTGCTGTGGGAAATTTAAATTGAAATTGAGTGTTGCTTGGTGAATAAAATAGTCTCATGTAAACACATTAAAAAGCATTAAGTAAAGTGTCTAAATATATTGTAACTTTACAAAAAGTAATGATATCTAACAAAAACATAGCTGTGAAAAAAAGGGAGCCAAGTTCTGTAAAGACAATGGCAAGAAAAGAAGTGATATCTAAGTGGGTGCCAAGTTCAAATAAAATTCACTCAAACTTACCTACTGAAGTATTATAGCATTTTTTAAATTGTTTAGAAATAAAAATTATTGATAGCATATTAATAATAAATCTAGAACTTGGCAAGTTTTTGATAAATGTTATGCCTATCAATTTCATGTCTTAATAAAATGATGATGTTAATATTAACAACAATGTCATTATAAAAAAATTAATATAGTTATTATTATAAACAAATGACTCATGTTAAAGATTTGATAAACCAATAAGTGCACAAATACATTCCCGCTCGTCTTTGGTTATCACTCTAGCACCCACCCTTCGAAAACCTCAATGCAAACAGACTAAAAGGCCTGAGAAAGAGGCAGATACCTTTACGCTTGTTCTTGGTCATACCTCTAGAGACTGCACCCATTTAACCCTTCAGGGGCAAAGAGCTTTTATTCGTGACATGCTGAAATGATTCAATCACACCAGAATTTAAAAAAAAATTTATTTCAAAATGGGTAAAAGCTTCTTTTCACGTATTTAATAAAATTAAACTTTTTAGTCCTGGATTCTAGTGTCAATGTGGCATTTTGCAGTTAAAATTAGGTGGGATATATTTTATCCCACCATCCTTCAAGGGGAAGGAGCTCACTCAAATGAAGGTTTCCAAACATGAAATAACAAGTTTAGATATAATAATGTCATTAATAAAAATAAATGGCTTGTAGGTAAAAACTTGCCAAGTTCTAGATTTATTATTAATATGCTATCAATAATTTTTATTTCTAAACAATTTAAAAAAATGCTATAATACTTCAGTAGGTAAGTTTGAGTGAATTTTATTTGAACTTGGCACCCACTTAGATATCACTTCTTTTCTTGCCATTGTCTTTACAGAACTTGGCTCCCTTTTTTTCACAGCTATGTTTTTGTTAGATATATATATATATATATAAGTAGAATTGGGTATTTCCAGAAAATGCTGTCGTTTATTGAGAAATAACCAATATTGTGAACGTCGCTCAAACCGATGGCACGCTCATGCATTTTTGGCTTAAAATTAAATCTTTTGGCGATAAAATGAAATCGCAAAAAACATACAATATGTAACTCACAAGTATCGTCATTTTTATAATTACATCTGCTAGTTTCTTCTGTATGTCACATGATGGTCGAGTTAAATAAAAATAAAAAGTAAATTTAAAAGAAATCAAAAACAAAAACAAAATTGTCACTCAGATATTATTTTATAAAATTTTCTGATGCATTTTATTTAACCGGACACAAGAGATAAATTGCCAAATACAGTTTAAAACTTCAATCTTTCATATTGAATAAATTTTTAAGCATTACGAACATTCTCTTTCATGTTTAAATTCGATATTTTCGTTTTCCAATATTACCACTCGTCAATTTTTTTTTCATTTTCTCTCTTCTTTTCTTTTTTTCCTTTTAAATAAAATTAGTAACAGTTTTTTTCCGCGATGTACAGCCATTTCAATTCATTTATCAAAAAATTCATCGCCAATAAAATAATGGTAACCCTTTCGCCCAAAATAACAGAACTTTCCGTCATAGTTCTATAACTAACCTACGTAGAACGATGTGTTATAGCTTAAAACCTTCCCTGAAACAATACCTATCTAACAGTATAAGTTCCGTCAAAATCCATGCAGTAGAATTCGAAATCTAGGCGTTCGGAACGAAATTTTCGTTTGGATTTTATATATATAATAGATAGAATAGATAGAATAGATAATAGATTATGTGTTATGAACTATCTCAAAGTTTAAAACAGATCGCATTGTTAGATTTCCTAATTTTAACAATATCGTGTTATGTTAGTTCCACAATCCACCACCAGGGAGCGCACTCTATTCTTAACGAAAGCGTATCTGAACGAAACTCCTTCATGCAATCTTTCCGTAGATACATGAATCGGGAAGGTGGCGGTCTTAACCTATATTTTAAGATAATTGCTGAAATTTCTACGAAAAATATTTTAAAGGGGCCCTACGCGGGCCCCTAATAGAGTTAGAGGAAATCGGAAGATGGCAAAATAATCGCGGGGAAAAGTTTGCTTGGGTGCCCTGGAGCTACTTTTGGCACGAGATCTAAGCTCTACGACCAATAGGAGCCCAGATATTTAAGGAAATATGAAGTAACAAAGTCCAAAATAACAGAATTTTCCTTAATAATTCTATAACTAATCTAGGTAGAATGATGTGTTATAGCTGAAAACCTTCCCTGAAATGATACCTATCTAACGGTATAAGTTTCGTAAAAATCCATGCGGTAGAACTCGAAGTCTAGGCGTTCGGAACGAAATTTCCGTTTGGATTATATATAGATAATAGATAATAGATTTTATATATATAATAGAATAGAAGATTCAGTCACACGGAAATAATAGGACTCCATCTTAAATAGGACGTCATCACCATGGCAACCTAGAATATCCTTATCTATCATGGGATGTCATTGAATTAATTATGTATGATAGGAATTAACAGATTGAACAAAATTTTTATTAATTTCTTTTCAAGTTTTGATTCGATTTTCATAAAATTTGAGAAGACTTGACAAAATTCTGCAACGATTATATATATTAAATTTCAAACCATTCTGTTGGTTAGTTTTTTGCTGTTATATGCAGACAGACGGACGGACCAGACGATGACTGTAAGTGCTATGCATTTATATAATTACAAATACACCTAAAAATGAGTTTAAAGGGCTGTCATCGTGCTGAAATAGTTCCAGTCTCTGAAATGTGCGTAACGTCATTTCTCTTACACGAAAACCGCTATCTATCGGTCGAAATTTGTACTATTTTTTAGTGCAGATTTCCTTTTCCCATGGTCCATACAACGTATTTCTCAAGTTCCATCGTTATGTTTACCAGAATAGATTCTACGTAGGTCTAAACAAGGAAATTTTATTTCCAACCACCCTGTATATATACACCGAAGAGCCATTACATTATGACCACCCCCCCCCCCATCTATAACAATGAGCTCGCCCAGAAACAAAACCACGGAGCGTGCGCGGTTGATATCGGGATATATAAAGCTCCCATGCATTGTATTTAAAAACATAGCGTGATTATCGACTTAATAGGAAAGGCAGCAGATTTATCAGACTTTGATAAAGGTCAGATCGTTATGGCTCGGCGACTGAAAACGTCGATGTCGAAAACGGCGCGTTTGGTTGGCTGTACAGGTGCAGTCATTGTGAGCACCTACCGAAAGTGGTGTATGGATGTTGAAACGACAAGTCTCCAGCGAGCAGTAGGTCGCCCGCGGCGCATTGATTCCAGGGGAGAGCGGAGATTGTTATGCATTATTCGTCGTAACAGAAGAGTTCCAACAGCCGAAATCACCAACAACTACAACAGTGGTGACCAAGACAGTGTTTCTCAACACACAGTGCCGCGTGTACTGTTGCGTATAGGCCTACGCAGCCGGTGTCCCAAGAACGTCCCTACGCTGACAGCACGTCATTGCCAACAGCATCGGAATTGGACCATAGAATAATGGGAAAATGTTGCATGGTCCGACAAATCATATTTTCTGGTCCATCACATCGACGGGCGCGTGTGAATACGCCGATTTCCAAAAGTAAACCTGGCTCTCGGATGCACAGTTGGTTGGAGACAAGACTGCGGCAGCTATATTATCGTGTGGACGATGTTTTCATGGAGCGCATTAGGACCCATAATCCCCATAGAACAATCCCTGACGTCTGTGCGCTACCTGAACATCGTTGCAGACCAAGTGCACACATTACTGACAGCAATGTTTCCGGCGGGTTATTGCATTTACCAACAGGATAATGCACCATGTCATTCGGGTGGAATCGTCAGGGAGTAGTTCGAGGAACATTCTAGTGAGTTTCCAGTCATGTCCTGGACTCCATAATCACCTGACATGAATCCAAAAGAACATTTTTGGTTCCACCTGGAAATCCCAATTCGTGCTGCCACGCTACCACCTCGCAATATGCGAGAATTTCCGGAGCAGTTGGTGTGCGATTGGTACCAGATACCTCAGACTACCTATAAGAATTTTGTCGAGTTGATACCAGGTCGGGTGTTGGCTGTTTTGAGGGCGAAATGTGGTCTTACGTCGTATTAAACAGGTGGTCATAATGTAATGGCTCTTCGGTGTATATCGATCTATATATATATATATATATACAGTAATCCCTTAACATTCGAGCATTACCCATCTGCGAGTTTTGATTATTCACGAAATAAAAAATGAACAACATTTTAACATTCACGAATACTTAACTTGGTTATTCGCGAATTTTTTTTTCTATAAAGAATTTTTTTTTACAAAGGAAACTCACTTTATTTTATTAATTTCATGAATTGGACATTTGTACTGTATAGACTAAGTTCCTAGAACTTCAACACTTGTGTTAAGGCAAAATATAGATCAGCAATCCCGAGAAACACGGAAATTTTCTAAACTTCAAAGTTTTATTGCATGCGAAATATTTTCTGCATAAAATGTCGTGGAAATTTTAAAACTTCAACAACATTGTGTTGAGAAAGCAATAAAATGCGATCCTTCACTGGTGATGAGTTTTAAATTTTAAAAAGTCCTTCCGGCCAGTGCCGGGAGGAAGAGATAGCTTTCATATTCCTTATTTTTTAAAAAGCAAGCTTATATTATTCAAACACACGAAGCTCAATTTAGTGGAAACCGATTATAGGAGATTCAATCCTAATCTTTATCAGTACTAAATCATTATGAATGAGAATTTCGCGAAATTAGTCAGTTTTATCAAAGCTGCTTTTATTTAAAGTAACTTATATTTGGTTACCAAATTCGGCGATATCTTGAAGTTCCTGCCATTTTAAGACAATATGGTGGATGAGGCTAACGAGTGAACTTGGTCGAGACCTTAGTAATTCCTGTGCACATGCTCACTCACATCGGAATCGGTTGATATATACAAGTTCTGTCGCAGGCAATAAATCAGATTTTTCAAAATGTCACCCACATTAGAAATTCAAACTACTATATCTGAGCCATTTTCTAAGATAAAGACAAAAAAAAATGCTCCGGAATCCTTATATCATGCTCAAATACTTAAGAAAGAAACCTTTTCTAATTTCTAATTTTTTTGCATCTCACTTTAAATATAATTTTTTTATTTAATTTAATGGCCTCCATTTTGAAACAAGGTGGTTGATGAAGCTGGCCAGCGAACTTGGTCGAGACATTACGATATACTATCCACATCCCTTCTTACATCGAAATAGGTTAATAAATACGCGTGTTATCACGTGACAAATATCAGATCGTTCCAAAATGTCAGCCATGCTAGAAATTCAAAGTGCTATAATTCAACCATTTTTTAAGATATATACGAAACAAAAACTGCTCCGGAATCTTTGTATCAAGGTCAAACACATAAAACTCTTTTTCTTTTTTTCAATTTTTGGATAACTCATTTTAAATTTAAAATTTAATTTTTTTTAAGTGGTAGCCCTTTTGAAACAAGATGGCGAATGAAGCTGACCAACGAACTACGTCGAGACATTGATATGTACTATGTACACACCAAGTTACATCCAAATCGGTTCATAAATACGCCTGTTATCGCATGACAAAAATCAGGCTGTTTCAAAATGTCAGCCACAAGAGAAATTCAAAATACTATAACTCAGCCATTTTTTTAGATATAGAAGAAAAAAAACTGTTCCGGAATCTTGGTATTAAGGTCAAACACATACAAAAAAATCTTTTTCATTTTCCAATTTTTTGGTACCTCATTTTAAATTTTAAATTTTTAAAAAAAATTTAAATGACCGCCATTTTGAAACAAGATGGCGGATGAAGCTGGCGTACGAACTCGGTCGAGAAATTAGTACGTATTATGTATACACCAAGGTACATCCAAATCGGTTCATAAATACGCCTGTTATCGCGTGACAAAAATCAGGTCGTTTCAAAATGTCAGCCCCGCTAGAAATTCAAAGTGCTATAACTCAGCCATTTTTTAAGATATAGGCGAAACAAAAACTGCTCCGGACTCTTTTTATCAAGGTCAAACACATAAGAAAAACATATTTTTCAATTTTCAATTTTTTGGTACCACATTTCAAATTTAAATTTTTTTTTAAAAATTTAAATGGCCGCCATTTTGAAACAAGATGGCGGATGAAGCTGGCCAACGAACTCGGTCGATATTGGTACGTATTATGTATACACCAAGGTACATTCAAATCGATTCATAAATACGCCTGTTATCGTGTGACAAAAATCAGGTCGTTTCAAAATGTCAGCCAAGCTAGAAATTCAAAGTGCTATAACTCAGCCATTTTTTAAGATATAGACGAAACAAAAAATGCTCCGGAATCTTTGTATCAAGGTCAAACACATAAGAAAAAAATATTTTTCAATTTTAAATTTTTTGGTACCACATTTCAAATTTAAATTTTTTTTTAAACATTTAAATGGCCGCCATTTTGAAACAATATTTCGGATGAAGCTGGCCAATGAACTCGGTCGAGACATTTGTTTGTACTATGTACACACCGAGTTTCATCCAAATCGGTTCATAAATACGAGAGTTACAGTGTGACAAAGGTCAGATATATATATACGGATATATATATATATATATATATCAATTTTGAACGGAGGGTGGTTTCGGGGTCTGGGGGTCATGATCGATGAAAATGTACCAAAATTTTTTGAAATCGCTTTCCTCCGAACGGCTGCAATAGGTAGCTTTTTGTAATGAAAGCTACCTAAGAGAAATCGAGGGCTCAACTTTTCCTTATGTGGAAATTCATAAACCGAAGATCTGTTCTGCCAAACAATCGCATATGCTAATTTTTTCACCCATCAACTAGCAAATAAATTTGTACAATATGTTTATTATTATTCAAATTTATTTATAGCACATATTTATGCGTTTCAATTGCTTTTTTTTCCATTAAAAAAATAGTCTTAAAACCTAACCCCTTTTATGCACGGGAAGATAGTCTCAACATTCGCGGACATTTTCGCGAACTTAACTTTCGCGAATATTAAGGGATTACTGTATTATATAAAGCCATATGTAAAATCCCATTACCGTTGCATCGTGCCGGGATATTATTACATAAGGGTAATAAGTAGAATAGGAGTGGCTTTTATTTTTTAAAAACGAAAGTCATTAAATCGTTTTTTCAGCCACAGAATTAATGTAGCAAGTAACAATCAGGAGCGCCATTTGAAAGGGGTTGGGGTAGCCTCCCCCCTCAAGGAATTTGATTTTTCAGAAAATTTATCAACCATCAATTGTCAGACTCAAACAAAAATTAAAAAATTGCTCAAACGCTAAAGGAATTTATCAATTTTGATTGCAATAAAAACATATGCATTAAATAAATGCTTTATGCATTGAAATTAATAATTATATAAAAAATTCCTATTCGAACTTTCTTAAGGTGAGACATATATCGGACTTTGGCTAATTTTAAAAGTACATGAGAGACTTTTTCACAGAGGGGAGGGGGCGGGGGTCGAAGGGGCGAGTATATTTCAAGTTCTTAATTATCCGACTTTTTACCCGACTGGGCGACTGCCAAAAAATATTTTGTGTTTCACGCGTATCCGGATTTTTTTATACCCTCGCAACATCCCAACGGATAGATGGATTTTAATGAATGAGGTCTCTATCGATTCGTCTTAACCGTCCGATGGTTATAGGATTTTGTTTTTATAAATTCAAAATGACGACCGTAAATTACAAAATGGCGCTAAAGACGTAAAAAAAATTACACACCCTATTGTGGGGCATATCACTGGATAGGTTTTTCAAAATGAAGACGATGTTTCATTGACTATTTTACAATCAGAAGCTCCGTTTAAATATTACACAACCTGGAAGTTGTGAAGGTAGGATCTGTAGCTTTACTGTAACTCTAACCTTCTTAGACATCTACAGGCCTCATCAAAACAGTGTTTATAGTAGGAACTAACAACGAAACACAACTTGAAAGTCATCCTTACAAGTAAATAAAAAAAAATAAGTAAGTAATATAAAAAATAGTTTCACATTGATAAGAAATAATTAATTAGGTCGCTTTTTAAGCTGTCGGATTTTTGATTTTTTAAATTTAATTTACTATTTGGATTATTAGCGTCACACTATATTTACTGCAGTCATTGCAATGTTATCAAATTATTTAATTATTTGCTGTATCGAATCATATTATGTATGGTACACTCTCAAAATTCTTCAACGCCTAGGAATGGAATCTGCGCGCAGCCGACAAAACAATTTCTTCAACCCAAAAGCTTCCACCAAATCCCAAAGTAAAAGAAAATTACTCCATATTTTAACATGTTTATAATAGTCTTATAATTTTATCCGTTATGTACAGAAATGAACACATGAGTTATTACTATGGGCCACCATTAATGTAGCTTTTTCATCTGAAAAATATTCAGGATTTCCTTGAAAAATAGTATTAACAAGAACCCACCTCAAAAAAAACAGTGGCACTCCGGGAGTGCCAATAGAAGTGAAAACTTCAACAATTACGTGTGTGTTTTTTTAATCGTCAGGAAATGTTTTATTGTGCAGGAAATACTTTTAAATGTAGTGTTTTTTTTTATTCATTATTATACAATAACATACACCATAACGCAAAAATAACACGAATTTTAAAAACAAGAGAGTTTTTCTGCTAAACTTACCCGATATTTGATCGAATAGTTCACTTTTGCCGCCAATTATTGACATAAATAACAACTGTTGAATAAAGATAATTTTATTTTGCTAGAGCAAGGTAGTTTTATTTTAGCAAGAGTCACGAGACTTGGCAAATTTTTAAATGAGATGTTTTTGATGAGATTTCCTTTTTCTAACTCTTGTACGTGTATTTCGGGAACCAATAGCGCACAGGCAAGCATGCGGCGCGCTTGCCTGTAAATTGTTGTTATTGATTAAGCAATCAATAACAATTAATTACCCGCCCTCCTCATACCGAACTATGCACAATACATGTACATATTTATATACAGAGGTGTCGGTTACAATAACAGTATCACGAGTTCAATGGTTTTTCCCATCTCAAAAAATGCCAAACGCGCCCAAAGAAGCTTTCACTTCAATAATGAAAGTATCAAGTATTTGTCTTTAACAATAAACACAACAGCGTACTGCAACGAAAATGTAAATTTTGTGTGTGTTCCTGTGTGAACGCCGGGAGAAAAAGTGAGTTTTAACTCCGTTCTTCTTTTGCGGATTGTGCTGAAGAGGGAAAAGTTCCTGTCATTCACCGCTTGGCGCGCTAGTGTTTATGTGCCAAAATGCTAGCATGTCAGTTACGTAACAGTGGGTCCAAATCAGTGGTTTTTCTCCATCACAAAAAAAGCTCAACGCGCCTAAAGAAGTTTTCACTTCAATAATGAAAACGCAATCCGAAACAATTAACGCTTTACCTTTACCTTTACAAATTGTAGTAAATCATTAATGAAAATTTTCATCAATCATTTTCATCATCAATCATTTCAATCATTAATGAAAACGCTTTACCTTTACAAATTGTAGTAAATCATTAATGAAAATTTTCTTATTGCTATAGATCACAAAAGTTTCAAATTTCGTGACCTATTCATGACGTTTGAGGGCTGATTATCTCATGACTGAATGAATTTCATGATTATTTTTTCGCGATCATCTGACGAAATTTGCAATTTTTTCCGAGAACGTTTCACGGAATTCACAGTTTTTTTCTGAAACCGTTATCGAAATTTGTTTTTTCTTTCTCGCAACCATTTGTCTAAATTCACAAGATTTTTCTGTGACCAACTGATGAAATTCCATATTTGTTTCTGCGATCTTTTGACAAAATTCGCGATTCTTTTTCACGATCATTTGTTGAAATCCGTGATTATTTTTTTCTAACACCGACTAATAATATTTGTAATTTTTTGCGCGATAGTTACACGAAATTTTGTATCTTATTTCACGATCGTTTGGCCAAATTCCCCTCGATTGTTTGACTAAATTTTCGTGATTTTTTGTGTAATCTTTGACGAAATTCGCGCTTTTTTTCGCAATCCTTTAACAAAATCATGCAGAGCTTTCTTTATTGTGCGGGATTTTCCCATCTTCTGTGAGATTTGTGCAATTCTGCACGTTCCCTGTTCCTCAAAGAAGACGTTTCCTTGTCTTTCGCCAGGAAACTCTTGAAATGGCACCCCTGTAGTAAAACCTGAAAAAGAAAAGTCGAAAGGGACTAGAAAAAAGTTCCATTTCAGACAGGTCTCTGTCTTAGCAAGTATAATTCTATGATGTTGTTTCATCAAACTTTGATTTTTTCCGCTTTGAGAAAAAATTCTGTTATAGACAGGCTTCGTTTTCAAAAGTTTTACTGTAATACATCTCTCTTTTCAGAGCTATACTATAGAGCGTATGGTTTAACAGTCTTTGAGGATACCTGTAAAAATGGAACCTATAACAGAATACTATCTAAAAAATTGTTTCATATTCAATATATTGAAATTTTACCTGCCAAGGCGGAAACCTGTTTAAAACGAAATATTTTATGGGTTCTTGAGTGTCCGCATTCATTGCTTTTGTAAGCATGATTCAGTTTACGCATCTCGTTTGGGAGGTGGGGTGGTAGACAGCTGGATCCTACCCTTAGCTATATAACTTCCCTCGAAAAATCTTTGCCCCCCCCCCCCCCCTCCCAAGAAAGTCCTGAAATGGCGCCCCTGGTAGCAATACCATTAGCCTGGTGGCTTTTATTGTAGCATGTTAGATATTGGTGCAAGTCGAGGAGTGGTTTAAGAAAAGACAAGAAATGAAATCGTTGGGCGTTTCTCCATGATGAAAGAACGATGCAATTAAATCTCTATGTTTTTATTAGTCAAACATCGTCAAAGCAGTTCACCACATTTTAATAAGGCATTCTGGTATAGGAAATAAATGACTTCACTGCATGATCTTAATGTAAAATTAGAATAAAACTCTTAGAACGAATTATGTCTTAGAACGACCAGCCAGGGAGCTGTTGACAATTGAAAGCTCGAACAAATCCCTCAAAATCTCTGAGGGAAAGTCCTATGCATCTGCTTTTTGTTACAACGCGTAGCAACACAAAATCGTAACGCCGCGCGCGCTCTGGCGAATGTGAGAATAAAGGATACGCGTAAAGCCTGCGTCACATCCAATGGAATTGATATAGTAAAGAGTCCTGACAATTTGGAGAGGATGCATTTAGAAGTAAAAATACCCAGCGCGCGAAAATAATCTCGGAATAAAATAAATACAACAAAAAAAGAAATGGCTCAATTAAAAACATTCGAATTCACATTAAATAATAGAAACGATTAGAAATGATGATACAATTTAGGAATAAACTAAAAGCTTAATATTTATTTTAGGAATAAACTAAAAGCTTAATATTTATTTTAGGAATAAACTAAAGGCTTAATATTTATTTTAGGAATAAACTAAAAGCTTAATATTTAAATAAATCGAGCAAGATAATAATTAATTTAAGGAGAATTTAACAGGATTAATGATAGATGTTACTAAAGAATAAGAAATGAGTGAATACGCCGGTAATTTAGCATGTAAAAAGGAAATATCGAGGAGGAAGAATTAATAATATAACACACACACACATATATATATATATAAAGAGAGAGAGACAGACAGAGAGAGAGGAAGAAAGAAATTGAGAGATAATTTGTTATTTCTAACAAGAATAACAATCTTCCATCAGACAATTTATAACTACGTGTGAACTAACTAGCAGACAAAATATTTAATTTTTGTATCTAATATATTTTAAAATCCATTTTGAACTAACGTTCTGATTCTATAAGTTTTCTTCCGATATCTTCTCACAAAAGGATACAAATGTATTCATATTCTAATAAATGTATTTCATATCTACTTGACAATTGCGTGTCGAGGAAGTGTTCATTTGAATAATCTTTTGCTTGTGGAGTATCTTGGGAAATCTATAATCTAAGGAATAAACATCCGCTCTTATTAACCCTTTATTTAACAACATCCAATATATAATTTTGGAAATAGATAGTTTAGAATTTAGAAAACATATCGTTTTATCTCGTAAAATGTACTTAGTTTCAGATTTTTACATTCTTCAATGGAGAGCTATTTTCGTATGAAATAACTTAGATGGGATTAAAGATAATATTCGATCCTTTAAAAATAAATTCCTTTTTAAAACGGATATTAAATTAATTCACCATGAAATTCCTTAAATGAATAAATGAGGCAAGTTATTGATTCCCTGAACCAAACAAATAGTTTATTTCGCAAATACATTTACTTAAACAAATAAGATAATTCAAAGAAACATCTTATGTGTATTTATGAAGAATTTATCAGAAATTTCCATTTCTATGAGCATTTTTCTGTTTAATAATTCATATAATGAAACATTGTATTTAAAAAATTTAGCTCTTTAAAGTTTCGACGATACTCTAAAATACCATTAAAATCACTAGGGGATCTATCTCGGACCTTCCTTGTTACATAATATAAGGGAAAAACTATTTTTATATTCATATATATATATATATATATATATATATATATATATATATTAGATTTCCCACTAACCACGCCAAAAAAGCATTTTTATTTGAAAAGTATCAATTTTGCATTCAAATAAAGTTTTGAAATCTATTAAAAGAGATACTTTCGTATGAGTTAAAAGCCAAAGAAATCGCCAAAGATTTCATTCCTTACAGCAATCCTTTTTAATTCTGACCATTTCAGTTGTTTAAGCGCGTCATTCGATTACATGTCTGTTCAATTTCTGTTTTGTTCATATAATTTTAGTTTATTGAGGTCACTTCATTATGGAATATCAGCCGGAAACAAATGCTGAACTATTTATATTAACTATTAACTATTAACTATATTAACTATTTATGCAAACAGATTTCTCTTTCATAATCGTGTGCTCGCGATAAATTTAAAATAAATTAATGCTAGAAAATTACTTTAAGAACCACAAAAAATGATTAAATTGCTATATAGTTTAAACATTTGAAAATACAGTTTTAAAACAAATTGCAGTAGTAAGTAATTTTCTTTATTTGCCGGTGTAAAAATTAAAAATGTGCGATGTTTGGAAATTAAAAAAATTACAGTAAAAGCAAAATTTAATCGTCTGCTGTCGCCAACATCAAAATGACATCAGAGTTAAGCACAGACACTTTTGTCCATCATAATATAGATTGTGTTATTAAAAAATATTTATTTGATTCACTATCAACAAACACCTCAGGATCTGTGGTTAACTTTTAACTACTGCCACTGAATTGTTCCATAGCTACAAACAAGTAAAGGTACTATAGTCTGGGGTGGCGAATTTCGATTTTTATAGCGCATTCGATTCGTCTCATCGAGCTTAGTAAATTTATACTTCGCATATCGGCTATTGAGATTTTATAATGAGAGGGGGCCGGGTCAAAGTTCAAAATTTAGTTCATTGACAAACAGATGCCTTCAAAGAAATAAGTGTGATTTAAGTTTACTTCTTGTTTTTACAGTGCCATGCATTGCCAATAACTACTATAATGTTATATTGCTGTTATTATAAGAATTTGCAATTGCAGATGAAATATTCGTATGCTACTTGACAGGCAGGTTTTCGCAAGTTATGATGTCCTCGTCTAGTTCAGTGTTGCCAGTCGGCTACTTTTTTTGAAATTTAGATTTCTTGATTGGCACTACTTTTCTGAAATGGTAAAATCACCCTTGTTTTCTCCTTAATTAATATGTCATTAACCTTTAACTGATGCTACCGGTCTCACAGACCGGTGCTTTTTTCAATTTTCTTAGTTTAACTTGCAAATTTAAGCTTATCTACAAACACTACTGAAATTTTGTTTCGTTTGGAACTTTAGTACTATCACCAGAGACTTTTGAATAGGTGAATTTTAATTATAACATTCCTGTACAAAAATTTTAGTACAAAAACAACATCCTATGAGTTAATCGCGGCTTTTATTCATATTTCGATGGGGCGGTCTCACAAACCGCTTCACACTAGTTATATGACAATTTCTGTGACACCAGTTAAAGGTTAAATAAGGCGAATTTTATTATTTAAAAAAATGGTGCCAATCAATAAATCTGAATTTTAAAAAAGTAGCCCACTGGCACCAATGGTCTACTTTTTGTTCATCCTGTCAATACTTTTTCCCGAATTACGACCAAAAATCTTTGTAACCACACATTGTCGGCTCTTTTGTCAGTTTTTCAATCACTTCGTAACTTTCGGAACTTCTGCGTACGGTTGCATGTGAAGCAATGTTCTGCTACTGTTTTATTTTCAGCTGCTCGCATTATGCAAATTTTTAAACTTTGACCAGGATCTCTGTCATTATTAAAACCCACATAGCATTTGTAGTTTGCAGAAAATTTGCAGAAGTCTTGCTTTGAAAACCTGCAATGTTACAGCAAGCTCAGCATAACAAGACTGAAAGTTCATAACAACACTGCAGCAAGATAATGCAAACGCCGAAGTCACCTTACTTTGAACTTGCAGCTAAGTTGTGCAAGTTAAATTTACGCTGTATCAAATTTATTGCAAATTAACAGCAAACAAGTAATCCAAAATACTGCCAAGTAGTAATCTTTCCACGTCATATTAACTGTTTAGAACTGTTACACTATAAGTTTAACCTCTTCGTAGGAGTCCATAGACCTGATCAGGTCTATTGATGCATACGCACCGTTAAGGTGCTTGCATCCTTTCTACCACCAGAAACAAGTTACGGTAATATTTGTACTTTTCAATTCGAGCCTTTTTGCTATTTGATAAGTATAGCGTTTAAAAAAAAGCTGTCCCAAACGAATAAAATTTCTGCAACTTCTGTGTATCTGCTGATTGTCTATTCTCTCAACAGAGGGATTTTTTGCTTTCGTCACTTTCGTAAATTAAAGACAGCCTTGGCATCATGGAACGTCCATTCGTTACTCTTGTGATAATTTGAGCAAATTTTCATATATAATTCCAATTATTTTATTAGTAAGATAAAAATTGATATAACAGCTAAATACCACTGTGTTCCACACACAAATATATATCTAATTTATAACAAAAACAAAATTACTTATGTATATATTAAATGGCTCTTGTGACACTCTGATCACAAGAGTAACAAAATTTTGATTGATTATATAGACAAGGGAAATGCTTTTTGTTACAAATTAGATATATATTAAATGAGTGGAGCACAATAGTATTTTACTGGTTATATCACTTTTTATCTTAATTATATTTTATAGTAAAATAATTGCAAGTATTTGTAAAAAAACCGCACGAATGGTCACAAGAGTAACAGTGGACGTTCCCATTAGTTTCACAACAAACTACTCATGCAAGTGGGTGATGGTATACCTTGCGGGAGATTTGCTGCGAATTTCTCAATTCAAATTTGTCACGGCAAGATAATATCAGAAAAAATCAAACTTGCTGCTAATGTTCATGCTATCTGGGAACTCAATAGTCGATATGCGAGGTAGAAAATTACTTAGCTCGATGAGACGAATAGAATGAGCTATAAAAATCGAAATTCGCCGCCACAGAGCACAGACATGTATTTGTAAGAGTAAATTCAGAGACCGTTTGATCAAAGGAGGAAGAAGAAGGATCGTCTAATTCAGTGGTTCCCAAACTTTTTGACTCGCGGAGCCCTTTTTAGAAGGAATTTCTATGGCAGAGCCCCTGCTTCCTACCGTGGTCTATGTTACAAGTTAAGTTTTTTAAGGGGTCTTGTACCTTTTAAACGCGTCGAAAATTAACGAAAAACTTCAAAGTTTGAATTGGTCTATCTTCAAAACCTTTTTATGTATAAACATCAAATTTTGGATATAGATTAAACAGATTGTGCTTTATAATATGCTACCAACAGAAATTTATTTACCCTTTACAGAATTTGTGTATTGTTGAAATCAAAATAGCTCTTTTTTTACCCCATAAGTCATTGCGCGCATGATATCTTGAGAAAGTATGTATGGATTATCATGAAATTTGGTAAATATACTAAACGAATATGTGTGTTTAAAATGATCTACTTTTAAGTATTTACAATGGTAATATTTTTAGTTATGACTATTTTTATTTATTAAAAATACAAAATTTTTATTTTTTTTTACGAAAATATTTTTTTTATATAGTTAATGAAACAATTTTAGCCTAAGAGTAGATCATTTTAAACACACATATATGTTTTGTATCTTTACCGAATTTCATGCCAATCCATACATATTTTCTCAAGATATCATGCGCGCAATGACTTATGGGGTAAAAAAAAGGGCTATTTTGACTTCAACAACACACAAATTCTGTAAAGGGTTAATAAATTTCTAATGGTAGCATATTACAAAGCACAATCTGTGTAATCAATATCCAAAATTTCATGTTTATACATAAAAAGGCTTTGAAGATAGATGAATTCAAACTTTGAAGTTTTTCGTTAATTTCCGACGCGTTTAAAAGGTACAAGACTCCTTAAGTGCATTGCTATCGAGCACAGGAAGTAAGAATGAATAGTAACCTAAACAATTGTGCATTGTCCCAGAAATAAAATTATATTTTGAAACTTTTACCGGAAAACTGAATTTATTTTCAATTACGATCAATGCAGATGGAATTGACAAAAGTTTACATACTTAAAAAACCTCCAAAACTCAAAAAATCGTAACATTTTACATTATTACAGTGGCGAACAATAACGCATAAATGTTTAATGTGATTGGATTGTTTTGCTCAAATGTCTGAATTCGGGTCTTTTGATAGCAATGGCAGGCGAATGAACTGTGGTTGGTTCTACAAAGACTTCTGTAATTCGTTTTGGTTTTAAAGTATGATCTTTAACACTAAATGTACCAAGAATTTTACTCAAGTTTAAAAAATATATATTTTAGACAATAATTTTTATTTAAAACTATTTACTTTTCTATGTAGCTTATTTCTGTTTGATTTATATTTTAGTTATTATATAAAAATATTCTGGTTCTAATAGAACTATTTTCATTTGGTATCACTGAATAACCGGTTGCTGTATATTCGATGTTAACTTCATGAGATATAGACAAAACAAATACTTCGGGTTTCACAGAAATTAAGCTGGGTGCTTTTTTTACATCGCTGAACACATTCAGTACACATTTAGAGTCGTTCAAGGCGTTTTCTATTCAGCTGTTGAAAGATGTTACTTAAACGTGTTTTTTAAAACTGTAGGATATCTCTGAATATTTATTTGTATTTTTTTTTAATCTGGTGTTGTTTGGATTCCTTTTTAACAAGAGGGATGTAATCGATATCATCGTTTCGCTCAGAATCAGACCAATACACGTTTCATCCTAAAAGAAGACACGTTTGGTAAATGCATCGGAAATTGTGACAGATTATCATTGCAATGATAGATACATTTATTTAATTTTGCTAAACATATCGGACAAATATGCAATCAGCATTCACAATCTTCATTGATTAAAAGTTTTGCCAGTTCAGAGTTATGGTTCTTCTACTATCACCTCCGCAGTTTCAACAATCGTGGAAACGCTATTCCTTGACAATACCACCTTACTTCGTTGTGCAGTAGGAAAGGCGGATGCTGGCTTCCAATAACTTCACGCATAATCTTTAAAAGTTTGCTTTGAAAAGTTCGTGATTTTATATAGTTATATTATTTTAATGGTATCATTCAACCTTTTCATAAGTTCAGAAGACATTTTCTCGGGGATAGCGTGTATCTAGTATAAAGAGTACAACAGATGGTGCTATAGTGCTTTGCGATTTGTATTTTTGCAATGGCTCTAGCATTGTGACCCATCATTGCTTTTGCATCATCAGTGCATTCATGCTCATATGTGTTTTACTATGCATTCATCCAAAAATATTTCGTCCCTTAGTGTTTGGGTTTGTAGCGATCTACAAACAATAGGATACTGATAGCTTTTTGAAACCTCTTTCAGACTAGCGAATTAGTTTTAATCGAGTTAATGTTCCCAAACACTGTAGTAATAGAGAAGTCAAGTCTAGTTGCGGTTGCCTGTTTCAAAAAAGTAAGTTAAGACTCGTAACTTCCCTGGTCTGAACGGGATATTAAAATATGTAACTAAAAAATACTAACAAAACTACTAAGCCAGTGAAGTCAGTAGATTCATGCATTTGTAGTGTAAATTTAGTACATCTGAAGAGGCTGTTAAGTGTTCTTTTATGTCATTAGTCATACAGTTAATTTAAAAAAAGGAATGATGTTATTTGACAAGGAAATATTGGACACTAAATTGAGAACTTTTTCCACAAAGCAAATCCTTGGCAATATCAATCTTACAAAGTTTATTAAATGTCTTTGCAATTGTGTCGTCTTGTTGCAAAACCGGCCAACTCCTCAAAAATTGAAAATGTTTTTTTTCAGTTTTTTTAGTTCTAAGTAAAGGTTTCTATCATCTGGAAACGATAAACCATGCAAAAACCTGTCAATCCCTGTGTTATATGCGTTTGAAAATTACGATATGGTGCAAAAGCGGCCAAATCCTTCAGCCGGTGAGTTTCAAAACCGGCCATCTCCATATCCGCTAGCTGACGCTTCTGCTCGACCCCACAGTAACTTCTCACTTGTTGATTAGATTAACGTTATCGTGTTTTCTCTCCCCTGTGACTGCTCTCCCTTGGTGCATACAAATTTTCTAATAATTTAGCTTCGTGTTTTCTCCGACTATGGAAGTGTTTCTGGAAGAAGTGTCTACTAATCAACCAAGGAAGCGGCAAAGTGGATCTACGACGTTGTAAAAGAGAAAATCCAGAACTCAAAGGTAATGTAACCCTTTTGATAACCAGGGGTGGTTTATCATTTTTTGAAGCCCTAGGCCAAAATACTTTTCCGCGCACCCCCCCCCCCCCCTTCATAAAACTATAAGTGAATTTTCTTTGACAAATTTAAGAATTTTTTAATCTATTTAATTAATTAATAATTCATTTAAATTTTGCTGTATAAATTTTAGTATTTTGAGGATTGCAGATTGGAAATGAATAGGCTTTTGTTACACTAAAAATCTGAGAGAATTTTGTGTTGGTGTATCGAGAAGTAGAAAAATTGTTTTAAATGTATTTATTACAAACTCATTTTTTATTTATCACTTTTCGTTAAAATTTTAAATTGTTCTTATTTCATTAAATTTAAAAACTTTAAAGTTCTTAATTTTGCGAACCCTACCTAACGTACGCCCCTTGGCCATAGCCTAAGTTGCCTTATGGGTAATCCACCCTGGGGATAATATAATACATAATTAATTGATAACATAATAACATCATAGTTTGCATATTTTGATTAATTAATTATCAGGATGCCATAATATTTTATTAATCTAATAACTTTCCTAAGTTGATTTAGTATTCTTTTATCCCTCCAGACCGTGTTTCAGCTCAAATTGAAAGGAGATTGAAGAAAATCGAGTCCCTGATTCAGCCCTCAAAGTATGAAGAAATTTTATCTGAATATGGAACAGTTTTCAAGTCGGGAAGAGACCGACCATGATTGGAAGAAGACCAGCAATTTCTTCCCCAAACCACCTGCACAGTGGCATTTTAAATTTGCTCCTACGAAAAAAAATTTCATAACAGAATATAAAAATAAGCTGTTGGTGCAAGGGGAGGTCTTCTACAAATCTGAGGTAGAAGTCAGAAAGTCTGTTGTCAAGAGTAAGAGAAGTATTATGAACAGCAAGCTCGAGGACGTGGCTCCGGATACCGTGGTGAAGCCTCTAAAACTTCGGGATGTCCAAAACTTACCGACGAAACATTTCGGACCAAATTGGAATGCTGGCAAGCGGTTATTCTTTTTACAAAAATATATTGGCATCAGCTGCTTAAAAAGCAGAAAGCAAAGATGATGAAGAAAAAGACGCATGGATGGACCATCATGACGAAATTTGTGAGACTATCGAAAACGATGAGACCACTAAAGTTTGAAATTGTATGCACATGTACATAGTATGATTTTTGTTTAAGTTTTTAAAATTTAATAATTTTATTTAAAATAATATCATGTCATTTAAATCATTTGTTTAGTGACAGTTAAATCAGTTTAAACAGCTAGTCAGTTAGTTTTAACTGTTAGTCAGTTTTAACAATCAGTAACTGTGTAAAAGTCGTTTTACGTTAATAACTTTCCTAAAGTTCTTTTTGTTAAATAACACTAAGTTGAACAAAACATTTTTGTGTATTTACAACCTCTAAAAACACAAAGTCAGATTAAATTTAGCAAAAATTAACCTCCTGAGACCCAGCGTCCATTCTATTGGACATTTTTATTTTTTATGTAAAATACGTAATTTCAGTTGGAACTTGTAAATACTTGCTGTTCATTATACTAGAGAGTCCAGTGCTGCTATTTATATTCTGAAATAGTAAAAAAAAAAAAAAAAATGCAACTGAATATGCATTTTAATCATTTGAAAGTGGCAGACAACAAGAGAAAGACTGTTGAATGTAAGCATACAGTTTTAACGCTAATTTTTTTATATTTTTTAAAAGTATTTTGATACTAATGCTACGTACATCTAATGTTAAGTGTTGTATCAATGAAATGGCATCGCAGTTTAAATAATCTGATGTATATTTTAGAGAATAAACAACTTTTTTTAAATGTCCATTCTATTGGACGTTGGGTCTTCATCAGTTGTTTTTTATTCATATTAGACTCTTTTTGTATATTGAAGAGAGACATTAGTTTTTACTTAAAAATCAACACAATATTGAAACAGTATTTATAAGTAAGATGGGATAGCTACATAGGTTTCATATATATATATAGATATATATATATATAGAATATAGATAGATACAGAAGTAGATAATATATATTCTTGAATAAATAAAAAAAAATATTTAAATATTATCCTAAAAATGTAAAGTTTTACTGATAAAATGCTTGTTCTAAATCAGTACATTGATAAATTTTGGATTTCAGTGATTTTTTTTTTTTTTTTTTTTTTTTTTTTTTTTGGTGCAGCATTTGGTAAATACAGATAATAAAGCCTTTATTATCTTTTATTCTTATTCATAACTATTTTTGGTATTATTTTTCTGTTAGTATACTATTTATAATTGAATTAATAAATTTAATCATATTTAATTAGCAAAAAAACTTTAAGAAAATATAATTAAAGATAACGGTGTAAGATTCTAAATAAACTAATTTTTATTTCTTTTAAATTTCTTCTTGGCATTTACTTGTCAATTGTGGTAGCTGTTCCACTATTTATTATCATTATTCTAACAAACAAATTACTGGTGTTGAGAATAATTAAAAAACAAAACAAAATGTTATTAATCTTTTATTATTATTACTAAATTGATCATCACATTTCTTAGTTAAAATACACTTTTTCTACTTGATGATGCAAAAATTGAATTTATGCAATATTTGGACGTAACGTATAAACGATAAAAACACACTTCTGATGTCAGAAAAGTTTGTAGTGAAAGAAATAGGAACTTGACGCTAAAAATCTGGTTTTTGAAACCTATGTAGCTATCCCATCTTACTTGATAAATGTAAAATAAAATAAGTAAGCATGTAAAGTAAGTAAGCATAAAATGTTACTTGTATTTGTATATTCGTTTAACTATTAAAAATAAATGCAAGCTTTTTATATTATTTTACTGTTCGTAAGATGTTTATAATTAAATTAGTTAATTTATTCAAATTTAAACAGAAATAAATGTTTAAAGACAATATAACTGAAGATAATAATTTAAGATTATAAATAAATTGCATTTTATTTCTTTTTAATTTCCTTTGGCATCCAAATGTCAATTGTGATAACCGTGCCACTAACTTTATAATTTTTTTTTGTCACTAAATTGATTTATTCTTTTCAAATAAACTTCATCCAAAAATATTTTTTCTCTTTGATAAATATATTTCTTTCAATAAGTAGCAAGTTTTGAATTTTGAGTGATTGTTTAATATGTTGAAAAAGAAGTAGTGTGAGCGAATAAAATTTAAAAATGTTTAAGCAAACTAATTTGCGTTAAATGAACTAATATGTGATGAAAAAATTAATGTTATCATTCTAAAATTAATGAAAACTCGAAGTTACGAGAAAGTGCTTTTAATTATTCTTTAACAATTTGAAATTCTTTTATCACATATCCTCATTTTGATTGCAAACAGTCCCTTAACTTGAATGAGTCAAAATTATCATGCGAATTGTCGTGTTTTATTCCCCTAAATTGAAAACAGATACTGAAAATCTTAAACTAACTGTTTTAAAAATTACTTATTACTAATATAAAACTCTCTGCTATGGAAAGGGTATCAAATTTAAAGAAAGTATTTTTATTTTCTCAATATTTATGCTGAAAATTAACTTATTTTGTAAACTTTCCCTAAAGTCAATTTTCTAGAAAATGCTTTAAATTACTTATAGTAAATTCTCTTATCTACAATCCGCAATGCATTATCAAAAAACGATTCAAGTTCGTTGACTCGAAGTCAAGATTTTTGCTATATAAATTGTGATGCTTTTTTCCCCTTCAAGTTGAAGTCTAACAGATTCAGGTCCTCACGTAAAAAATTCATTTTATGCAATAAGTAATATTTTGTCCTACAGAAAACTATGCGTTACTTTATTATAGTTACTTTGAAATCAACGTAACATTTCTTTGATTATTATTGTAATGACATTATTATCCTAATAGTATATGCTATTATTATTTTAATATACTTATTATTTCAATGTTATATGTTATTGCCCAAACGTCAGTGAAGGCTTACTGTGGAGACACGAAAAGTTTTGGTTTCCGTTAGTCTGTCTGTCTGTTAGTCTGTCTGTCTGTTCCGCGATAACTGCCGTAAAAAGCATCCGATTATCTTAAAATTAAGGATGCATGTTGGTGAAATCCCCGGATTTAGCTGTATAGTTTTTGGTTAAATTTGGTTCATTCGTTCGGAATATATAGAACTTTTTATTTTGCGACTTAATGCTTTCCTATAGCAATTCAGACGATTTTTCCATTTTTATTTGTTGAAAAGAAATGGCTCATATGATTGAAGGATTTAAATGCTAAATTAAGGATGATGAAATTTCCTAATTAGAATCATACATTATTCATATTAGTTTGAAATTTTGTGTATACATTTGTCAGAGTTTTTAAATTCGGTGTATAACTTTTATGGAGGGATTTTATATATGTGTTTCAATAACATAAAATATTTTTTTAATATAAATTTTCTTTTTAAGCACATATTTAATTGTTTTTATTATCTTTTAACTGTTACCTAGCAGCGAACTACACCTAAAAATATCGTAAATGTGAAAGTATTTGTAATTGTTTGAAGTTAAATCAAAGTCAAAAGGGACGAATTAATGCCTTTGTGTCTTTACATATAGATGGAATTTACCACAGAAATAAAGAAAGACTATGTTCTATTTATTTTGTTCAAATATTTTTCTTTTAAATTAAAAAGTTCATTATTTTCATAAGGAATAAATCGACATTTGCTATAAAATTTAACAATCTTTTTTTTTTCTTTTTTTGGCTGTTGCCACGAAAATTTAATCCCGGAATAAGAATTTATCCTAAACAGTTAATTTTGATTTGAAAGATTTTTATGTGCGAGAGGAAAATGAAATAAAAAATAGACATGAATACGCCTTCATATTAGAAATAAAGTGAAAATACGAAAAGAAGGTGAATTTGATCTCATATATCAAAAATAAAACGAATACGCTTTGAGGTTGAAATAAAAGGGGCTTGTGTTATGATATTAATTCTTATTATTAAAAAAAAATGTTACTAATATCTCATGGTTTATCGTCTGCACACAGCTAACAGAAATGTTAATTCTTAATCGAAAATTCCAATGAGAAAAAAAAAAAAAAAAAAACTTTTGAAAAGTAAATATATAGTAAATATCAAAATTATGCACCGCAAAATTATCGCTGTCGAAAATGACGTCATTGTATCGGGAAATAAATATTTTCATCCTTAAAAACCAAGCATTAACTAGATTGCCTGAAAAAATGTTTTTTGACGGGTGTTACTTCTTAATGCCGCCTCATTTCAGAAAATATGAATGAAAATTATTTTATTTTTAAAGGAAATTACATTTTCATTCATAAAACCTAAACGTTTAATATAATTGCGTCAATGTAAATCATCTTCTGTGTTACCAGTATTGAAAAATAAGGTTCGAAAGTGTAAAAATAAATCTAAGATTTGCGCTAACCATTAGCGCAATCAATAAAAAGTTACGTATGTAAATTAATAAGACCACGGGGGTTCAGGGGGGCTCCGCCCCCCTGAAGAAATCTACTTTATTATTTAAAAAATATACCAGAATTAACAGCTCATGGAAATTTTGAAATATCCTTCCATAACGTTTTTAATTTAATGCTTTTAATGTCTGAAAACTTCGTATTTTCTATTCTTATAAATAATTACATAATTTGAAAACTTTAAATTGCGGTTTGCAGGAAACTGAATATTACCAAAGTGTGTAAAAACAATGACTTGCAGAGCTGACGTGTTGAGGCTCCTGATCTGCAGATTTACTAGTTATTATTAGTAGTAGTAGAATTTAATTAGTATGTGTGAAAAAAAGTCCTTAAGAAAACTGTGCGTTACTTTATTATAGTTACTTTTAAACTCAACGTAACATTTCTTTTATTATTATTGTAATGACATTATTAATAGTATATGCTATTATTATTTCAATTGATTTATTATTTCAATAATGTATGCTTTTATTTTTATTTCAATGCTATTAATATTTATTGTAGAATTTAATTAGTATGTCTGGAAAAAAAATATTGTCCTATCGAAAACTACGCTTAACTGTCTTATAGTTACTTTTGAGCTAAACGTAATATTATTATTATTATTATTATTTAAATTGATTTATTATTTCAATAATGTATGCTTTCATTTTTATTTCAATACTATTAATATTGATAGTAGTATTTCAATAGTGTATGCGTTATAAAAATATATTAATTATCTAAAAACGTCTTTAAAAAAAACTTGGAGAAAACGTTAAAAATCAATTTTTAAATTACATTTATCAAGTTATTTTTCTTTTATTTAATGCTAAAAAGTTCTTTTCAAAAATATTCTCTAAAACTTTATGAACAATGCGAAAATTTAGAAAAGTGTGTTAAATTTCGTTCATTAAAAAGTGCATTATAAAATTAGAAAACGTACCCTAAAATAATTCCATTTATGTTCAAAAACAATGGTAGATGAGATTCTCACGTATAAATTCATTTAAAGATTTATCTATCGATTTTTATCACTGAACTTAAGGTGCACTATCTCGTACAATTTCCTGGCGATAAGAATCACCCCGCTGAAAAATCCTTCCCCTAAATGTATACAAAACTGAAATATATTAAAAGTAATATTTATCGAAGAAGCATTATTCTTTTCACATTAAATACTGTTCCGAAAAAATTCTAATTATCTAAATTATAATTTGCGGTTATTCAAAAAACTCTTCTCTGTCCCTTTATTAATATTAAACACTGTTCAGATAAAATTCTAATTATCTAAATTAAAAATTCCGCTTATTCATAAACATTCTTCTCTATCCCTTCATTAAAAATTATCACTTCTTTTTTCTAATAATTATCAATAAAAATGCTACCTACTATAGTACGCTTAAAATGTGTAATCTCAAAAAATCCTTTTCAAATTTTTTTTTATCTCCCCCTTCGCTTATCGCGCTGCACTTTCGTTATCGTACTATAAGATAATAACGAATGATCTTCATACCGTCTGCAGAGTGACCTTGAGACGACGGCTCAAACAGCTCGCGCGTAGAAGTCTTATTTTATATCTACTCATAAAAATAGAGTTTAGTACTACAGATGCAGTACAATAAAAATATGTAAAGATATAATTAAAAAGGTTAGGAAAGGTCTTTATTTCACTAATACTAGATTAAGAGGCAAAAAAGCAAATATGTTTAATAAATCTACCTATCCCTTTTAAAACAAAAAGGAAATTTTTCACTGTGATGTATTTAAAAATATAAAAATAATTATAAAACTAATATAATTTACAAAAAAATTAAGAAAAGTAAAGTTTAATTTATTATTATTTTTTTTTAAATAAATAATGAAAAAGAATATAAATGAAACAAACAAGTACTAACCGAAGAAGTCACTACTCTTCTAATTACAGTAGTATATCTAGGGCTTTTACGTCGATCCTGAAACTTTTTGTTGCCGATCGGCAGACAAAAATAATAAACACTTCAGTCATAATTTGAATATCATGCATGGAAAAATGTATAATTTTAAAATAATCACAATTGACATTTTTTCCGCAAGATCAGTGACTTTTAACCCTTTCGAGGGCGGTGTCCTTAAAAAAATACACCTAATTTTAATTGCAAATCTGACAAACGGCTTTAAGAATATTTTGTTAAAATTTTCCTTTTATAATGTACGTGAAAGGAAGCAAGTTCGTATTTTCTAATAAATTCGTTTATAAATTCTGGTGTCAGTCCATTATTTCATCAGTTTATAAACAGAATTACTCCGCATCGGGAAGGGTTAAAATTTCTTGAAATCAATGGTAAATTGTGAATAATGTAACGATTTTTTTTCAACTGAATGAAAATGTGTCCAGATCGTACTCGAACCCAAGACTTTTTGGCTTTATTCGGCAACATTCTACCAACTTAGTTAAAGTCAGGAAGTCCTGAGTTAGAGGCCCAGCAAGAACACATTTTCACTCAGTTGGAAAAATAAACAAAAAAACTTGTGAAATTTCTTTATCAATCGAGTCAAAATAATATGCCTTGCATCAGCCTCTAAAAAATAAAAATAAATTAAGTAATTTTTAATACAGGTCAGCATTTTAATACAGTTCTAATTGTTCAGCATGTGTGTTTGCATCTTAATAGTAAAAGGAAAACTGAATCAACAGATAAATAATAAGTTGGAAAATGCACGTCAACGTGGCAAATGAGGTGCGTTTGTACTTTAACTGGTTTTATAAACATTTTTTGCACCGAATATTGTACTGAATGTATCAGGTTGTAACGAAAGTTTCCCGCCATAGCTAATACGTTCTGTGCAAACAGTTCGCGTTGACGTATTTGCTCATATTTTGTCAAAAGATTTTTGGCATTTGAAAGAAAGAGACTTGCTTTATAACACTGTGTTGTGAAATTTGTAAAAAAAAAAAATATCGTTATCATTAAGTACAAGGTGTCTGAAATGCAACTATCTCGCTACCAGATTAGAACCATCATTTACTTCCATTTCTGTTGCAAAAAGTACGTTACAGAATGTCACCGAATAAAGCGCACAGCTTTAGGAACTAGTGTTGTATCATATGACACCGTGAAGGTTTGGCGGAATGGTGGTTATATATAAAATTACAGTTAATTATGTATATTATAATTAGCATTATGTAATGGTGATTTGGCGGAAAACTTTTGTTACAACCTAATATATTTTAGTGCACTTCATAAGCAGTGGTGTAGCCGTAAAAAAAACAGAAGGTATACGTTCTAAGCAGAGGGTATACGCTCAAGGCAGAGGGCATACCCTAGTATATATATACTATAGCTTTCTTGAGAAACAGAGGGTATACGGTGTTCCTTAAAAAAATCCAGAGGGTATACGGCGTATACCCCCGTATACCCTCCACTACATCCCTGTTCATAAGTGCATATCCACTTCATTCTGTTCGAAAGGCTGTAACATCATTAAGATGCACTTGAAATAATTTTTTTCCTATTGGCCGTAATGCAACGGAAAACTTTTGACTGTCCCTGTCGTTAAACTATACATCCGATTTTCATAAAATTTGAAATGACTCGACACAATTTTGCAACAATTGTATATTTAAAATTTCAGACCATTCGGTTGAGTAGATTTTTGCTCTGTTATAGGCGGACAGACAGACAGACAGACGAACCGAACGACGACTATAGGTGCTACGTATTTATATAACTACGAACGCACCTAAAAAGCAGAGTATTGATAAATAAAAAAGAAACACCATACCTCAAGCATAGATCAAGAAACATTTTCCAATACTACTAAAATATGATTACATAACTTCATATTTTCATAAAGTGAAAGGAATCATCGAAAAATACATCTTAGAAAATGCATGACCCATTTTAAATAACAGGGTTCACACTCATTAAAAACAAGAAAGAAAAAGTCATGAGTCAAACATAGATTATGAAACACTTTCCAACATATTCAGAATAATGTAACAAAAATTCACCGTTTAATAAGATGAAATAGGACGTCTAATTGAACCATTTGGAAATGCATAACTCATTTGAAAATCCAAATGCAACAATTACCATCTACAATCGGAAAATTGTACGAATTCTTTGAGCAGCCCTTTATAGGATATATAGATTTGTAAATATAAACTACAGTAGAACCTCGATTATCCGAAGGAATTGGGACCGACCCTCTTGCGGAAAATCGAAATTTATTTTCGGATAATCTAGAATGCTTCAATTTTAAGATTTGAGATCAATGTATGCAATATTTCGTATTATGGTAACAAGGGCTTAATAAAAATAAAGCAAAGCAAAATAGAAACAAGAATAAATTACCTGAATTTTAATTTTGAAATTAAGTACCTTTTACATATATCACAAGGGTTTAAAAAAATGTTTTGTTTATCGCAGTTTCGATTGCCTTTGTTTTGAAGCTCTATCACAGAATTTTTTAATATTCTTAGTTCACCAGTATCACAGTTTTTCTGCCGCTCCAGCCATGCCAAACCTTTTGCAAAGCATTCAAAAGCTTCAGAATTGCGAATTTGTTCGTTTTCTTCGTTCCACTCCGCAGCTTACAGGAGCTCAAGTTAAATTTAAAGGAACTCTAAGAAAGAAGATCTAAAATATTTATATGTACTCGTAGTTCGGAAAGGACCGCTTTCACGCAAGGAATATGATAGTTAAAAAAAAAAAAAAAAAAAAAAAAAAAAAAAACTTTAAAAATGGATTTTGGTTAATCGAGAGTTTCGGTTAAAAGAGTTGCGGATAAAAGAGGTTCTACTGCATTTGCATGCAAAACTTTAGTTCAGTTAGGAAATACATACCACCGTTGAAAATTTCCCTTCAGCAATTTCCACTAATATGGAGAATGGTACGTGAATTCTTTTGTGCAGCCCTGTATACGAGGTATAGAATTTATACACAACGAATAACATTATTAGTTAAATTTAAAAGAGCATAATTGAAAGCGCATTTCCAGTAATTATTGCTCAAAGACAGTACTGTAACCGATTTCTTTTGTGTGCCCCTGTAAATGAACGATAAATGCTATGAATGCCCTATTCTGTAGTAATCATCTTGTACTGAAATTCAGTGATTTATATCAATTTCAATACATTTGAAATAGCGTAATGTTATTAACTCATTTGTGCCTAGCGTCCCATTTTTGGGACGTTTCAAATTTTCATGAATAAGTATATTTTTCTTCTCTTTTATAACATGAAAATTATATGAAATAATTATTTATAAATGTCTTTATCTATTACCGAGAGATTGCAGCAAAAGGTGGATATTTATTTGTTTAAATGAAGACTTTTTTCGGTGTTTATAAATTTTTGATTTTTCAAGATGGCGAAATGTAAAATGTAAATTTATTTGTGTTTTCTCTATGAAGGATCCAAAATCGCAAGTCATAATCTTAGCTTGTAGACTTTTTTAAAATACGTATTTTTTTAAATTGCGAAATTAAATGTTCAAGCCTATTTTTTATGCATTTTTGTAATGTACAAAATATAGGGTTCTAGGCACAAATGGGCATATATTTTTGTTAGAAATTTAGGAGACAGTTATTTATGCAATCTCCTTTCGAAGATGTTTATGAAATAAATTGTTTTTAAGTCAGCAATACGATTATTCTTATTTTATTATTAATAATAGTTATAACGTTATTAGTCTCTGTAAAGAAATAAATATATTTTTTGTAGTTCTTAAAAATACTAATTATAGTACATAATATACAATTTAAAACCTTTTTAAATCTAAATATAGGCAAAACATATAATTATGCATATTATTCTACTTGAAATACTCAAATGCAGTTTTTTTTACATTTTATTAAATAAATACAAAAAAAAATTAAGTGTAACTTTATTTTAGTATTTTTCCAGTTCATTTTGCAATATTTTAAAGTGATTTTACCAAATTATTTGAGAAAACCAAAATTCAGGCACAAATGGGTTAAAATACACTGAAAATGATTTTTCTCCATTGACCATAACGTAACGGAATTTTTTAGAGTGCTCCTGTAAATGAAC
Source organism: Maratus speciosus (assembly GCA_963932465.1). Taxonomy (NCBI): domain Eukaryota; kingdom Metazoa; phylum Arthropoda; class Arachnida; order Araneae; family Salticidae; genus Maratus; species Maratus speciosus. The sequence goes on along the minus strand of OZ010799.1, from coordinate 355,397,403 downwards.
TACGCACTTCATATTCAATACCGAACATTCTATGGTAAAAATCATTAACGTATATCAAGTGCATGAAAATCCGAGTCTGTTTAACCGAGTTAGAGCGTGGACGGACAGACGGACAGATAAACCGAATGCATAAACACTTTTCAACTATTTTGGAAAGCGTTTAACATTAGTTTTAATGAAAACGTTATTTTGTAGTGAAAGTTACTGTGTTTCTTTGTTTGAAGGTACGCGAATGACTGAAAAAAAAAAAAAGTGAATTGGTAATTCTTTTTAGAAAAATATTTTTAACAGCAGCATTTTCATTTAACTTAATAACATACCTCTAAAAATGTCTGTATTTAATAATGAAAAAATGAAACATATCAGAATAAATAACTTTTTCAAAACTATTTAAATTCGTTGTATTGGAAAAAGTTGTTAAGGGGTCTCAGGACTCTTAAAGCTTCGAAATTTAAATTTTTTTAGATGTTAAATTACTGTCTTTTCTGAACATTTTAATATAATCGTTTCCTTGAAATTCCCATTAGAGCAAAAGTTATGGCTTTTAGAATTATACCCGCTCAATAGCTGAGGCGGCGTTTCCGAAACTTTGAAGTCATTTTTCTCCAGATGACGTTTTTGGGCATAACGCGCAAGATATCTCAAAAACGTCTGAATATTTTTGATAAAATTTTCAAAACATATGTTTCATGTTAATTTGTACAAATTGAACCTAAGATTTCCCTTTTATTGTTCAAAAAAATATATATTTTTAGGTGATTATGTTATTGAAATTTTCAAAATTTTGTATTAATTAAATACAACTTTATATTGAAAATAGAAAAATGCTGTAAATACAAATTTATTTACATTCAGAGTAATTATTACAATCTGATGTATAAGTGGGCACCAAATTTTTCATTCTAGTTGCAATATTTATTTTGTAATCGTGCGTGTAAGCTATTAACAATTTTCTGCTCGTCAAATATCTGACAGTTTGGAGCCAGCCCCCTGTAATCGCTAATTCCACAGATTGCAATTTTTTAAAGACATAAAAAGAAAGAACTTACTTATATCTTTCATCTCAATAAAAATTGTGTTTTAAAACTATATACATTTTAAGATATTAAAAGTTGAAAATAGTTATCTTTTTTTTTTTTTTTTTTTTTTTTTTCCGATTTTAAGAGTCCTGAGACCCTTTAAATGATTTTTATTAGAAGTACTTTACGAATAACCGAAAGTAATCTCAACAGATGGCGACACTACAACATTAATTTGCACTAAGCAGGGTGACACAGGAGTCCAAAACTTAGAACCCTTCCTATGCCATTGCAAGCATTTTTATAGGCCTTAGATTATACATGTAAACATATAAATACACAACCTCATACCATTTTAAAAATACAAATTATTGATTACAATCAGTACCGCAAAGAGTGTTTACGGCAGTGTTGAATTCAGGCATTTTATTTCTGTAGCTCCGTAGAGACAGGGTGACTCTTAAGTCAACATTTTCATATTCAACAAACATTTTTTATAGACAAACATGATAAATTAACAGGATTAACATCATCATTACATTTATATTATTTTGGAACTCTCGCATGCTTAAATTGAATTATGCGGCTGAAAATGTTTAAATATGAACTAATAGCATCCTAAAAAACGATTTCCCGATTTGACAGAATCGATTAATATGCTATAGAAACTACTATTAAACGTTTTTGAAAATCAGTGGCAGTAAAAGAAACTATATATTTTATAAATACTTCTGTAAATCTCGAAAATATCTTTGTTTCTAAGTCTTTTCAAGCTAAAGAACTCTTTTCGAAATCATGGGTAACTCAAAAGAGGTTGTAGTATATTTTCGCTCGCGATTTTATTATATTTACGCAGATTAAAAATCTTTTTAAACCATTTGGAAAAATGGTTATTGTCCTCGTCAGGGTAGGATATCAAAAGCATATCTGAAGGTTTTTATTGGTTTAATCATCATTTTATTCGTTTTCTGATGGGTCTATACAGTAATCTGTATTTCCTTTTACTTTCAACCGAGATGGACAACAGAGTTTTGCCACTATGACAAAAAAATAATAAAAACTACAAAAAAAATTAATAACTCAGGAACAAATTGAGATACAGCTTTCAAACAAATCGCATTTAAAAGTACATTTTTTTCTCTATACGACGATATAAAAAATGATATTGAGGGATGTTTAGAAGTTTAAGAAATAAATTTCATTTAAAATTGGCCGTCAGATTTCTTGGAAATCTGACGATGGAAAAGCCTTTTCCCGAACAGCCAATGAAATGCTTGGATAATACGTAAGTTTCAGGTGGATAATACGTACGAGTCGCAGGCTATTTCTGTTGCTTGCAATTTTTACGTGTAATAACACTATTAATGTTTAATTCATGGCGTACGTAATGTATGATCAACTCCGTACTATTTTTTATGTCTTAAATTTTAGTTTTTGAAAAAATCATTTTCCAAATGGTCGTTGTAATTTGTTAAATTGCATTTTTTTTTTTTTACACTGAACAGCAAAATTAATACAACCAGAATTAGCTACATAATAAAGTACAATGTCAGAATAATCTAGGATTTCCAAGTTATAAATATACAAATTCTGCAAATTTTATTTCATAAATCAGAGTTTTGCTCAATGCAAAACCTTTTTCATCTTTATAAAAAATAAAAAGATAGAGTGGATATTTAATTAATTTCAAAGAACATTTCATTAGTGATGTATGGATAAATCCAAATAGTCACAACAGATGGCGACACTACAGCACTAACTTGCTTTAAAGAGAATGTCACAGGACGAATTGACTCATTAATAATTTATTGCCTTGAAACCAAGGACTAGTACCCTTCCTGTACCATTTCAAACATTTTTAGAGGCCTTAGAATACATATATTAACATATAAATACTAACTATACTTATATATCATAGGCGTAACCAGGGGGGGGTGCCCTGGGTGCCCGGGCACCCCCCGCTTGCGCAGACTCGAGCATAATTATTTTAAAAAATCGAAATCTACAAAAGAAAAAACGAAATGAAAGCAGAGTTTAATTAGTTTAGCAAATTAGCTTAGTTCAGAAAACTAACAGCCATATAACAACACATAACATTTTGAAATGTGATAAAAAAAGAAACCCACATTCTTTTTAACTTTCTTTCTTTTTTTAAGAAAATTATGTTATTTATCTTTTTTAAAACTAGAATATTTACAAGAATCTGTATTAGTCATAGTAAGACAAAAAGATGGCTTTATAATCCCACTTTGACGTCTTTTGTTTGGGAGAGATATTTTGTAACACCGTTCTTTCAATTGACGAGGATAGAAACTATTTGTCTCTTTGCTTTCGTAGTTTAAAATCTAGAAAGAAGCAAAAAAATTTGAAAGGAAATGCAGATGTGAAACGATACTCTAAAATGCGATTAGCCGGGGGAAATAGGAGGGAGTGTACATACCCTGCCTCCTATGAAAATGAAAAATAATAGCACAGAAAATTCAAATTAAACTGGAGGTTGGTTGGTTGGTTCAATTTCGTGTTTCGCGGCTATTTTTTGATATTCGTAAAAGGAATATGGTTGCAGTCTTTCAAGTCAATATAGTAATTTTTTTCCTCTTAAAATTTTTATGCGATTTTTAAAGTTTCTTCTCGTTTCGCGGCGTTTTTTTTTAAAGTAAGAAAAGGGAACCCGATTTCAATCTTTTAGTTTAGTACAGTAAATTTTGACCAAATTCGCGATTTTATTCTGCGATGATTTCATGATATTTATAATTTTTTCCCAAAATCGTTTGACGAAATTCACGTCTTTCTACGCAATTTTTTGTCGAAATTCGCACTTTTCATCACTATAATCTTTGACAAAATTCATATTTTTTACCGCGATATTTTGACGAAATTGGCATTTCTTTAGCATGATCCTTTGATGAAATTCGCGTTCTCTTTCTACGATCTTTTGACGAAATTCGTTTCTTCTTTCTGCGATCCTTTGACGACATTCTCGCTTTTACCGCGATCCTTTGATGAAATTTATTTTCTGTTGCGGCCGATTAAACGAAACTGATTTTTTTACAGGGGTCATTTGCCGAAATTCACGATAAGTTTTGCGCGACCGATCGATATAATTCTCGATATCTTTCCGTACCAATTAACAAAATTATGTACTTTTTTCCGCGACATTTTGACGTAATTTGCAAACATTTTTCGTCAATCGTTTAATGAAATTCGTAATTTTTTGCGCAATCTTTTGACGAAATTCGCGATTATTTTCTGCATTCTTTTATCGAAATTACTGATATTTTTCCACGATCGTTTTTTCCGGGGCAGATTCACGAATTGACTTTGAAAAATTCCATAAAAGAAATAAAAATCGCGCATTTCAAAATTTTTTTTAAATACTCACTGAATAATCACTGGTTTGTGAAAGAATTTGGAGGGGGGAAATACTACACAGCATTAAAATAGCAATTAAAGCCTACACAGCATTTTTATTATGCGGGACTTTCCTTTTCTGTGCGCAAATCGCGCGATCCCGCTCGTTATTTCAAACCCTATCCCTCAAAGAAAAGTTCATGACTAGTAGAGTTTCGTTGGTTATTTTTTTTTTTTTAACGAATGTAGAATTAAGCAATCCTAGGATTGAGGTGGGGACTGCCTTCGGCAACGTACTCCCGAGCAAGCTACGACTTCTTCTGTCTCGAAAGAAGCGAATCTTGAATTACTGCGTTTTTTATTTCGAGCCAAATTAAATTTTCAGCCTTCTTATAAGAACTGATTTGACATTCTCCCAATTCGAATTTAATCACTGCAATTGCAAAAATTACCGGAGAGTTTTTCTGTTTCAAAAAAAGTAAATAAATCGCCTCAAAGCACGAAAACCACCGCTAAAAATTCGGAAAAGATTAAAAAACTACAAGTAACGAAATTAATTAATTGGGTAAAAGATTTAAACCGGATTCCTTTTAGGAATGTAAAGAAAAAATCACCACGAAATGCCGTTTAAAAATAACTAAAAAATTGTTAAAAATTGAAAAATCGCTGTAAGAATCTCGAAAACACTTTATTGAAAGGAAGACAAAGTTTATACTGGATAAAATATTGAAATCGGATTCTTTTTTACTAATTTGAAAAAAAAAAATGCCGAACAGTGCGAAAAAATTCGCATAAAACATTAATTGAAAAATTCCAGAAATTGTCTTCGATATGCATGACTTCAGGCATACAGGTCCTGTCAAATCTTACGGCTGTGCGGGCTGCATTGTTTTTACAGAGTTGAGCGCTCGCGCATACACACACACATATACAGACAAGCACCTATTAGGTAGCTTTCATTACAAAAAGCTACCTATTGCAGCCGTTCGGAGGAAAGCGATTTCAAAAAATTTTGGTATATTTTCATCGATCATGACCCCCAGACCCCGAAACCACCCTCCGTTCAAAAGTTGATATATATATATATATATCCATATATATATATATATATATGACATTTGTCATACTGTAACTCTCGAATTTATGAACCGATTTGGATGTAATTCGGTATGTACATAGTACATACCAATGTCTCGACCGAGTTCGTTGGCCAGCTTCATCCGCCATTTTGTTTCAAAATGGCGGCCATTTGAAATTTTCTTTAAAATTTTAAATTTGAAATTTGGTACCAAAGAATTGAAAATGGAAAAATATTTTTTTCTTATGTATTTGACCTTTATACAAAGATTCCGGAGCAGTTTTTGTTTCGTCTATATCTTAAAAAATGGCTAAGTTATAGCATTTTGAATTTTTAGCGTGGCTGACATTTTGAAACGTCCTTAATTTTGTCACGCGATAAAAGGCGTATTTATGAACCGATTTGGATGTAACTTCGTTTGTACATAGTGCATACCAATGTCTCGACCGAGTTCGTTGGCCAGCTTCATCCGCCATCTTGTTTAAAAATGGCAGCCATTTAAATTTTTAAGAAAAATTTAAATTTGAAATGTGGTACCAAAAAAATGAAAATTGAAAAAATATTATTTTCTTATGTATTTGACCTTGATACAAAGATTTGGGAGCAGTTTTTGTTTCGTCTATATCTTAAAAAATGGCTGAGTTATAGCATTTTGAATTTCTAGCGTGGCTGACATTTTGAAACGTCCTGATATTTGTCACGTGATAACAGGCGTATTTATGAACCGATTTGGATGTACCGCGGTGTGTGCATAGTACATACCAATGTCTCGACCGAGTTCGTTGGCCAGCTTCATCCGCCATCTTGTTTCAAAATGGCGGCCATTTAAAAAAATTTAAAAAATTAAAATTTAAAATGAGATACCAAAAAATTGGAAAATGAAAAAGATTTTTTTCGTATGTGTTTGACCTTAATACAAAGATTCCGGAACAGTTTTTGTTTCGTCTATATCTAAAAAAATGGCTGAGTTATAGCATTTTGAATTTCTATTGTGGCTGACATTTTAAAACGACCTGATATTTGTCACGCGATAACAAGCGTATTTATGAACCGATTTGGATGTTACTTGGTCTGTACATAGTACATACCAATGTCTCGACCGAGTTCGTTGGCCAGCTTCATTCGCTATCTTGTTTCAAAAGGGTTGCCATTTAAAAAAAATTAAATTTAAAATTTAAAATGAGGTATTAAAAAATTGGAAAATGAAAAAGATTTTTTTATTTGTTCTGAAAATTTGTTCTTTTGTTTATATCTTAAAAAATGGTTGAATTATAGCACTTTGAATTTCTGATATGGCTAACATTTTGAAACGATCTTGTATTTGTCACGCGATAACACACGTATTCGCCTATTTCCATGTAAGAAGGCATGTAGATAGTATACATCAACATCTGCGCCAAATATAAGTTACTTTAAATAAAAGCAGCTTCGATAAAGCTGACTACTTTCGCGAAATTCTCATTCATAATGATTTACTATTGATAAAAATTAGTATTGAATTTCCTATATTCGGTTTCCAATAATTGAGCTTCGTGTGTTTGAATAATATAAGTTGGCTTTTTTAAAATAAGGAATTTGAAAGCTACCTCTTCCTCCCGGCACTGGCCGGAAGGACTTTTTTTATTATTACAGTCGCATCATTATAGCTACAAATATAGATTTTTATCTTGATAAAATTTAGTGTAATGACCTACTTAATATATTCGACACATTTTGTGGTAAAAACATGAATTACCGTAATTCCCGGTCTATAATCTGCGGATAAACAATTACGTTCGAACCCAGAAATCTTGTTACATATAACGTAACTTGTTAAATAGTAATAAATATTTAACTTCAATAATGAAATAAAATTTTTGGATCGAAACATGATTGTTTGATCCACGGATTATAGCCAGGAAATTACGATATTAATGAATATTATAATTATTTATAATAATAAAAGAATTATTTGTATAGACTTTCCTCCAAAATTTCTTGGGTCCCTCCGGTGATCCCTAAGAAGTCATGGAGTCACATTCTGAAAAATTTTCGTGTGTATGTACTGGTGTACCGCATGTATTATCTGAGATTTATCATCCCGCAAACTTTCATGTACAACACTTTGACTGTGATAATTTTAGATCTCATGCAGTGTTCCCCCGTGCCTATAGAAGTTTCCAGCATGATTAAAGGCCATTTTTAATCTTTATAAGAAGTTAAGGTGCCAAAAAATTTTACTCTTGTGACCACCCTTAGTCACTGTCTTATGTCATTGCTGCAAGGAGATTTACATATTCTTTTTTTTTTCTTTTTTAAAATTAGATCTAGTTTTGATGCTTTGAATCCCTTCTCATCCCGCCTCACGCAAACAAAAATCGCGTTTGAGCTCTTTTTAAAAGAAATACCACACAACTATACCTTCTAAGATGAAAACTTGTCTAAAACGGAAATTTGACTGGTTTTGTGAGATACTGTTTTAGCAGGTTTTACCATATAAGATATTGTTTGTATCCAACATGTTCAGGTTAAGAAGTCTGGGCACCCCCCCGTTCAGAAGGCTGGTTACGCCTATGTATATTAACCTTCTCACCGCTTCGAACTATATCCGTTCACTAAGTTGCAGGTTGCAGGTTTCACTGCAATAGAAGCATTATTTAAATTAATATAATTCTAGAGATATGATCCAGTTTTAAGAAATTAAGTTACGATTAATGCTCTCAAGGTTTGTATGCCTTGAATGTCTATGCTTGTATGTCTATACATATTAATAAAAATTATATCATGTTGGAAAAAATATCTTTTTTTTATCATTAAAAAAAAAAAAAAAAAAAAAAATACAGAGAAAACAACATTACAATTTTGCCCTTTTACCCGGCGGTCAGGGGCTTAACATATAAATACCTCATCCCATTTATGAAATACAAATTATTGTTGTGATCACAGTCAGTCCCAGAAAAAAAAGTTTATGTCAGTGTTGAATTCCGATATTTTTCTCCGGGGGATATTCCTACCGGGGTGTAGTGGGGCTGTACAGTATTATAAGCCTTATACCTTCTGGATAACTCCGTATACCCTCAGTAGTTATAGCGTATACTCTCTAATGCATACCCACTGTCCAGTGGTGTAGTCGTAGAAAAACCAGAGTGTAGACGCAATTTTCAGAGGGCATACACCAGAGAATATACGCTATAACTTCGGAGGATATCCCATTTTATATTTCAAAACAAAAAACATGCCCGTGAATAATATTTACATCATATTGGCAGTGGCAACTCCTGACCAATAAGTTTCACTTTTACTATTATATATATATATATATATATATATATATATATATATATATATATATATATATATATATATATATATATACATAGATTTATATAACTTCTAAACATCGCAACATTTTCAATTTTTACACTGCCGAATCGGGAAGAAAAAGTTCTTTGAAATAGAATTTATTTCAAAACTGTATTTCAATTTCCTCGTTTATTTATATTTTTATTTATTTATTTTTATTTTTTATTTATGGTTTTTAAAATAACTTTTAAGAGTGATTTTTTATTAAAATCTATGTTCATTGCGTGCAGCCCGATTACGAAACTTTAATCCGTTTGCACTTAAAACACTATAAATAGTTCAGGATTTATTTCCGGTTAATATTCCATAACGAAATTAAAACTTCATCAATAAATAAAATAATATAAATAAAACAGAAATTTAACAGACATGCAACCGAACTACGCGCTTAAACCACTGAAATAATAAATATAAAAAAAAGCTGCTCTAAGTAGTGAAATTTTTGGTGATTTCTTCGGCTATTAACTGCGGACATGCATTTAATAAAATATAGCTTTTAATAAATTTCAAAACTTATTTGAATACATTACTGATATTTTTAATATAAAAATGCTTTTTGGTGTTGTCAGTGGGCAATCTAAATGTATGTATATATATATATATATATATATATATGCATTTAGATTGGATATATTGATTGGATTTAGATATATATATATATATATATATATATATATATTAAATGTAAAAAATCTGTTTAGAATTTTCAATTTAAAAAATGATTTTTATCTATGGACTAATCTGGTAAGCCCGAGCTGGATACCTTAATATTTTTAAATATGCACTTATAATAATTTTTATAAATATAAATGTGTTTTTGAATAAAAGGAATGCCTAGATTATGTCTGGGCCCACTCATTGCATCTTATTAAAAAAGAAAAAAATTCAATCGGACGATCTTTGGGAAGCTATAAATTAAAATTTGCCACGTAAGTTTAACTTTCGCATCCTCAAACTTTGAACCCAGAACTCAATGAATATTTAAGAAAAAATGTATAAACTACATGCTTTACCTAGTTACTTTACTCAAGTAAAATAAACTGTCAAATGTGGGTGTTAGCATTTGAAAAATGAAAGTTTGTACAATTTTTAATAAATCGAAACTCCTATTTTATTCTTACGGCAGATAGGGAAATGTCCTTCTGGGATTCTTGTGACGTATGACCCCTCATAGCAACGAGAGTGGGCGGAGCAGCGTCCTTAGTGACGAGCCAACCTATATGTCTAATAACCTTGGGGTATACCAATGCATACCCTGCGCTACATCCCTGCCACTATCTATCTAATATATAAAAATAAAAATTTGTCTGTCTGTCTGTAATTCTATACAAATTCACAGTTTGGAAACCAGAATTGTGAGATGTTACGTACATGTGTATTAAAACACGGCCGAGGCAACTAAAGTAATCCGGAATCGAAATAATTTATAGTTAACTTTTAATTAATAAAAAGCCACCAATTTAACATCAAGTTCCTATCAAATTCAAACATTTTTGTTATAGCAGTTGCCAACAATTAAAAATCAGCAACAAAATTCTTTCGACAGTAATTAACTTTTCTATTGCAAGAATTCCGCGTGAAAAATGAAAAAGAAATAAATAGTTTGAAGAATTTTTTTTTTAAGTGAATATTACGTCATAACTTTTCTATTGCAAGATTTCCACGAGAAAAGTTAAAGTGAAATAAATAGTTTGACGAATTTAAAAAAAAAGTGAATATTACGCCTTATTGGAAATATAATGAAAGTCAGCAGGTGAATATATAACGTCATATGAGTTTCAAGAAAACGTATTGAAACATGATAAAAACCCGATTATGGAAATATTGACATATTTTAACATTTTGAGGTTCTCTGAATTTGTTTTCTCCTTTTTAAAATCTATTCGCTATATATACATGTGTATATGCGTGTATATTCGCATTTCCACAAAGGTTTAGGTCCCTACAACTCATTCTTACAAGGAGAGGGCCAACCTTGTTAATCACAGATTTTGATTATTTTAATATATGTTGTAGGGTAGAGACTCCTTAGTGTCAGGTTCAACGGATTTTATCCAACGCTCCTTAGTTCTTGAGAAACCGGGGTGTCTAATAATAGTACACAACTTAAATACTTAATTTTGAACCGCAGTGATGGGTTGGTCGTAGCTCAGTTGGTATGGCATTTGCCGGCTGATTCGCTGGCCCGGGTTCGATACCTGAATGCGCTACATTTGTTTTTCTCATTTTTTTGTTTAATAAATATGCTTGTAAGTATAATTAATAATCTCATTGTCAATTAAAATTTATAATATTGTCTATCGATTATAATTTTAACCTATTTATTTTTTTTTTACTTTTAACTAAATAGTTGTATAAAACATCATAAAACTGTTATCTTTTAAAAATCCCTTTTAAAATGTATTTCATATATTCTTTATCGATGCAATGATATTGAGCAATTGTGTCAATTCGTGATTTTAAAGAAACATCATTTACACATTGCTTTAACAAAGGAAGTCAATGGATAACACTATTTTCTGTTTTAAAGTAACAAGCATAATTATATTAAAAATTAGTATCAGAATTAAATTACAACCGATTTTTTGCATATTATTTTTTTTTTTAATTTGTAATACGTATGCTTGCGCTTTCATTATTTTGCTTTCACCTTTATCTTCAATTCTGCTTTTATTTTTATTTAATTTGAATATTCTTTTATTTTATCATAACTAGATGGCACCACAACAGATTTTGTCACGATTTTGGAATTTTTATCATTCAATAACAGATCCAATTTCTTTTTAAACCTCTTTAAAGGATGAGAAATAATAGTTTAAAAATAAAAAAATATATAAATTTATGTTTGTTAACATTATAATTAATGTATGATATTAAAATTTGTAATTGAAATTATTAAATTATAATTGGAAGCATATTTATAAAACAAAAAATGAGAAAAACAAACGTAGCGCGTGCGAACGCCGTACCAACTGAGCTACGACCGACCTATCGTTGCGGTTGCAATGTAAGTATTTAAGTTGTGTACTATTATTAGACCCCCCCCCCCGGTTTCTCAAGAACTAAGGAGCGTTGGATAAAATCCATTGAACCTGACACTAAGGGGTATCTACCCTACAACATATATTAAAATAGTCAAAATCTGTGATTAACAAGGTGTGCCCTCTCCTTGTTAGTGACTAATTGAAATAAAGATTTCAGATATTTTAAAATAAAATTCATAGAATTTTTGTACTTGCCATTTTTTTTTAATCATGTAAAATTATTTAAATAACAAAATACTCGGAAATAACTTTTCATCAAAAGGTTTTAATCTCGGTCTCAATCCAGATCACAGATTTTATTTAGTAAGTAAGTAGGTAATCTGTCGCCCGGCTTAAATAAAAAAAAAAAAAAAAGAAGAAGAAGAAGAATTTAAATTACGTAAATTAACACGCAATCGTTGATTTTTTCAAAATTGATTTTTCTAAACAATCATTCTTACAATTCCGGGCAACGCCGGTCTACTTTAGCTAGTACCATATATTCTGTGGTGTATATCCGCTGTCTATAACGCATACCCTCTGATTTTTTGTGACAGCACCACTAGATATTTCCAGCTCCGAGGGGACACTTGTAGATTTCCGGGAGGAGAGCGGGATTCCACTTTTATACTATTAATAAGGATAAAATCCCAAATCTTCTGTAGGAAAGATTCTTTCCTATAGAGGATTTGGGAAAAGAATATTCCCCCGAACCACCCTCTTAATTCTTACACAGGTTTATGGGCCTCGATAATGATTCGAATCCAGGTCCTGTCAGAAATTATGGTATAAAAAAATAAATCTGGTGAATAACTGCGTTTCATAAAGTAATACATCTTTGCTTGAAATTTAATCATCACAAAATTAACAAAAAAAAAAAAAGAAAAAAAACAGTGTCCGTGGTCAGAAGTTCCGCTATAATGTATAAAAGTTTATCAATCACTGAGCCTTTTGTAGGTGGGAGATGGAAAGCCCTAGCATTTCGCCAGCTAAAAATTTCTATAATTACACCACCGCTGACTATCTATTAATAGACAACAAATTTTAATATGAATAAAAATGAGATGAGTTTTAATTAGCATATATGTTCCGAGTATGATACTTTAAACCCTTCAGTATCGCTCGTGTCAATATGACGAGATTAGGTATCGTTCTTTATTTCTCGTGCTTGTGATATTGCCGAGCTGAAGATATAAAAGCGTTACAGTACCAGAAAAAACGTCTGTAACCAGAGAAAGTTTTGTGATGGCCACAACATACTAGTTTAAATAAGTTGACGATTTTCTGAAAGCTAGGGGTGATTCTGTTCCAGTGTTGCCAGATTGGGGATTTTGTCCCCATTTTGGAGAATTTTGAACCTCTAGGGGAATTTTTCGGGGACAAGTAGTTCGTGGGGAAATTTTTGGGGACTACAAAAATTTTGGGGGAAAACTTGGAGATTTTTTTTTTTTTTTTACTATTTTCCGTAAAGATATTTTTTAGTCCTGTAGAAAAACTGGATCTGTCTCGAACTCAATTTTGATTTGAAAAACGAAAATACAATCCAGAAATCGGAAATATCAATCATTATTCTCTTGGATGTGGTCGTGTTCGTTGTTTACTACATTACAGTTTACACATATAACAGATGCAGGAGACTCTAAAGTCTTAAGCAGCTTAAACCTGCGCGTGACTAAGTCTGCAGGACTTTAACGAAAAATTCCTTCGCTGTACTTTTAAAAAAATTTAATTTAAATATGTGGAAAGCAGATATTTTTCTCTTTTATGATATACAAAAGCACATCGATTGATACAGCAAAAATACTTCGCATTATGATTATGTACTTCAGTATAGGGATGACAAAAAAATTAAAACAGAGTACCATCTCGGATTCATTCAAATCCATACTGATAAGAGATTGTCTAAAGCTATGGAGCTAATGTAACAATAGTCCAACATTGTTAGAGAATACTTTAAAAAACAAACGTAAAATAACTTGTCACTGCAAAATATGTCTCTCATTCTTTTAATGTAGCTACAAAATATGCATTCAACCCAGTTTAAAAATTTGTTTTTTGTAAATGGGGAATTTTTTCAAAAAAAGGTTTGATTTGGGGAAATTTTTTGAGCTTAAATTACTTAAATATTTTTATAGTGGTAAACAGAAAATTTAAAAATTCCTTTTTTGAGTAAAAACTGTATTGGGGACTTTTGCGGAAAAAAAACACTGATTTGGGGAAAATTTCTGAAATTTTGGGGAAATTCACTTTTGACTATCTGGCAACACTGTTCTGTTCCAAAATTTCCGCAAATTTAAGGCATTCAGTTCTGAAAATTTAAAAAAAATCAGTCCAAAAATTGGGACATTAAAAAAAACCCTCATTTTTTCTTAACATAAAACCCTCATAATGAATATTAACCACGAGACAATCATATTTCTGCTAGTATTCACATAACGAGTTCCCATCCTCAGGTGCAAGAGCGTCATTTCAAGGGAGGGGGGGGGGGGTCAAAGTTTCATTGAGTGACAGCTTTTGCAATAGTGTGCGGTATTAAGCGAATCCCGCACAAAATCGGAAAATCACTCATAATAAAAATATTGTGTGACATCTTTCCGGATTTAATTCTTTCAAAGGCATGTGATTCTTCTGCGAATTTTTTTAATTTTCGAGAAAGTCCGACAATTGTTCTCTTTTGCGGAATTTCGAAAAATCAATTCGTGAATTTCTTCAAACGATAGTTGGAAAATTACATGAATTTCGTCAAAGATCTGTGAAAGAAATAGCGATTTTCTTCATTTGGTCACTGAAAAAAATCGTAAATCTCAAAAATCGGCTCCTCAGAAAAAATCACGAATTTCGTCAAATGATCGCGCAAAAAATCGCAAATTTTATCGATCGGTTGTGGAACAAAGTCACGCATTTCGATAAACAATCAATGAAAAATGTCTCGGAAACAACAAGCAAATTTTGCTAGTTGGTCACGATAGATCATTGCGAATTTTGTCAGTCGGTCTCTGAAAAAAAATCTATTTCGCCAATCGATCTAAAAAGAAAAAAGAAATGCGAATTTTGTCAGAAGGGAGCATAAAAAACGCTATTCATGAAACAATCATGGAGAAAAACGTAAATTTCGTAAAACGAAGTGCATCGGGTCAGATAAACTGATTTTTCCACGGATCAGGTTTCTTTCTTTCTTTTTTTTTCATCTGAAGCATACAACTATTTGCTTATTTTACTTAGAAATCTTATAATTATTCAATTTCTGCAATAAAAAAAGCATGTACTTTTTTTGTAATTTTCATAAATATTAAGCTATCCGTAAGTAAGACAGTTGTGTCCCGGTAATTTGTATCAACTTCCGTCTGTCTCTCTGTGCGAACCTGATTAAAATTAATATGATCTCAGAAGATGATTTAAAAAATACAGCACGCGATTTTTATGCTACAGTGCGGCGCAAAAGTTTAAGCACAACACAAATATTTTAATAAAAATAAAATTATACAACGGAACGCTTTCAAATACCCACTGTACGTGAATACTGTGATCATAAATATATATCTCAAGTTTCGAAAATAATCATCCAAGAAAGTCAGAAATTACAAGAAAACAGTTTTTGTGATGTCGCAAAAGTTTATGCACAAATGAGATTTTATGCAAATATCTCCTTAAACATGATAGGTGGAGGATCGGCGAGACTTTTTTTCTAGAGTATAAAGTGTAGAGATCGCTGTACGATTTATATCAAAATGTCGAAATCTCTGCCTCTCTCGCCTGAAGAAGTTGTAGAAGTTTGGAAGCTGAAAACTGAAGGTAAATTTTTTTTGCAAATTTCGCTTATTTTAAATCGGTCTAAACATGGTGTTTATAGAGTTTTGCAACGTGGGATATAATTCAAAAATGTATGTTGCTCAGAAACGTCGATTAAAACCACATTTTGTGAGGATAGAAGAATTAAAAGATTGGCTTTAACTAGCTATTTGTCTCTTAAAGAGATAAAAAAAATTATTTGACTCAAAAATATCACATGACATCACATGCAGACGAATAACAGAATCAGGATTCATCGAAAAACAAAAATTATCTCGTAAGATTTTTCTGAAACAATGTCACAAACAAGCAAGACTTGAATGGGCAAAACAGCGCATGTATTATCGTGACGAATGGATTAGTGTTATTTTTTCTTATGAAAAAAAATTGAATTTGGATGGTCCAAATGGCTTCTCCTTCTTTTGGCGCGCCTCGTGGAAATATCCGAAGAGCATATTCAGCAGACAACAACGTGGTGATTCGTTCATGGTATGGGGTGCTTTTGGCTGTAATGTACAAACGTCTGTTTGTTTCCTAAGTGGCAGACAAAATTCACAAATGTATCAGAAAACTCTGATGGAGCATTTGTGACCGTTTGGACCGTTTCGGAGAACTCCTAGGGCTCCCAACAGGACCTTTCAGCAAGACAACGCATCAATACTCACTTCCCGTTGCACAAAAGAACGGTTTAAGTTTCAGAATATCAGTGTGATGAACTGGCCAGCACTCAGCCCAGATCTCAATCCTATGGAGAAAATCTGGGGAATCCTCTCACGTGACGACTACGAGAATGAGAAACAGTATTACCCAGTGCAATAGCTCAAATCAGCGATCGAGGAAGCCTGGTACAAACTCGCTCCCAAAACCTTCCATACTCTCGTGTTATCAATGGAAAATCAAGTATTCGATCTCATCAGCTGCAATGGAAGCACATAGACTACTAAAGGACTTTTGTGCCTTGTGAAACGAATTTATTTCGTTTTTTTTTTTTTTTTTTTTTTTTTTTTTTTTTTTTTTTTGCGACATTACAATTTTCAATTTTTTGTAATTTATTATTTTCCTTACAGTGAATAATTGTTTCCGAATTCAAAACATGAATTTGTAATCAAATTGCTTAGATACAGTAAAAATTTCGAAGCATTCCAATGCATATTTTTCATTTTATAAAATTATTAAGCTTGTGCATAAACTTTTGCGCCGCACTGTAGGAGATAAAATAACATACACTCGAACTCGCCTAATACTATCACGGTTAAATCGAACAAGTTGCACGTTAAGAATGGTTTGTTTTAAGAGGTCTTGTACCTTCTAAATGCGAAGAAAATAAACTAAAACATTCAAAAATTGAAAAAGATGCAAAGAATTTTTCCTTTAAAAATATTTTATACGCTGATATTTGCCTTTGTTTCTTATATCTACAACAGTTTAAAACTAAAATAAATATCACTAAATTTAATGTTACTGATATTTTATTTGTAGATACATCTTTCTTTATGAAATGGGTACCATTTCTTCAGACTTTTTAGCGTTTGTGTTTTCTTCTTGTTTCAATGGTAAAGTAGCCATTGGCTACTGAATGAAACCACCTACGGCGTTAATGCGAAGAGTAGGACGGTTAAAACGCGCATTCGTTTTTTCGTGATTTCCTACACTGTGACGTGACAAAACGATCCTAGAAAGAAAAAAAACAACCAGTTATAACAATATACAGTAAAACCTCCCTAAAGCGACCACCTTCCATTCCAATAAAAATTGGTCTCACCGAGAGGTGGTCTCTTGATGGAGGTCATGTTTAAATCTAGTTTTTAATCGTTGAAAAAAGGTAACAATTAATGTTACTAAAATTTATTTTTCACATTAGGAAAAAATATGAAAATTTAAGTATCAAAACAAAAATTAATTACATAAGTTAATTACTGCAAAGTTAAAAAAAAAGAATACATTGATGTTTGCTTTGATTTTAAGGTTTTATCTTCTATAACTTTTATTTCCAAGTCCTTTCGAGGTTCAGTAAATAAATGCAATTTTTTTTTTCTTTTTTTGACGGCGACAAATTATCACGATTTCATTAATTTATCTATTTCTTTAAGAGTTTTCTGACTGAATAGGGTAGGGGAGTTTATTGACCGTCATCCTTAATTTGTCATCAAAGTTAAATTCATTGCCTAAAAAGGCACAAAGGGGTTTAAACGCTTAAAGGTTACCAGAATAAATAAAAATTCTAAACTTAGTTTAGAAGTTTGATCAATATAGCGCTCTCCGAAATTATTATTCTAAAAAAATCTTTTCAAGCGACCAGGGAAAAACGGAATTTGTTTCATTTTCTTCAAAGAAATGGGTTGCTCATGGAGGGAGTGGCAACTGAGGTGGTCTCTGTATAGATGTAAATTTGTATTGAGCCTATGGGCATAAATTTCGTTCCATGAAAAAATGATCGTTCAAGGAGGTAATCGCTTAATGGAGGTGGTCGCACAGGGAGGTTTCATTGTACCTTTATTTGAGATGTTCAAACTTCTCACCGTCCGCTGCATTGCACATTTGTCCTAAAGATAATCATTTCTCCTTCCGTTCAAGTTTCGTGATGTCACAATGTAGGAAATCGCAAAAAAAAAAAAAAAAAAAAAAATATGCGCGTTTTTTCCGTTCTATTCTTCGCATCAATGTCCACAAGGTGTATTTTTGTATTAAATCGATGATGCTCTACAACTTTGTAAATCACTTTTTTCCCTATCTCTTTCCGTTTTCGATATAGGAATGCTAACTCCCAAGTTTTCCACCAGGTGTCGCCGTAGGCGATTTCATTCAGTAATGCATGGCTACTTTACTATACCTAGACACCACTTTTATGAATATAGCAGCAGCCGTTCCGAAATTAAGAGGGTGGCAAGGAACTGGTCATACTGTTATAAAGTGACTAAGAGATAACGGGCTCCATTCTTTGTACCATAATAAACAATATTCTAATTATATATAGTCCCACCAGTGCGATAGCATTTATCCAAAATCAGTGATAGCTAGTCCAGCAAAATGGGAAACCTCCTGAAGCTGGGGATAGACAGAACAAACGGGAAATTTTAATTACACCAGAAATACCCAAAATAAAAAATAGACATTAAAAAAACAATACAAAATAAATTGAATTTTATTCAATGTGCTGAAAAACAATGATATTAAATTTATAATGTTTTACAAATTTTATGCATTATAAAAATAACAATAGGGGCATTGTTGAGTAACTCAATAAAAGGAAAAATATTCTTATAAAAATATCCGTGTGACGTCTTCGATGATAGTAAAAATTTATGATTTTATCCAAAGCACGTGAAACCAGGAGCATGCGCAGGATTTTTTTTTTCTTCTAGGGGAGTGCCAGTAGTACCTAGATGGTAAATTCTCTTAGTATAGGTGCCGCAAGGAAGAACCATTATTCCTCTTTATAGAAAAAAATAATAATTAACTAAATTTTCTTCATCTCTGATTATTTACAAAATATATACAAAATTTATTCTCAACTTTGTTATTAAAGGATTTTCGAACAATTAAATGCAAAGATAAAAATGAACTAAGATTAGTAAATAAATAAATAGAAATGCTTAATTCATCTTTAAAAAGTTAAACTTAAACTTACACTATGTGCAAAACTACTTAAAAGATGACAGAATACTAAAAAGATGTTAAATTATTTTAATATCTGAGTACTTTCAACTATAAAAAACATAGTCTTCTTCTGAGGAATATAAGAAATACAATTGTTGTTGGCGTCTAATTTTCAAAATTCATTTAGATGGTGACGAAAGGAGTGAAAGTGGAAGTTAATTTTTAGATCCGGAAAACATTAATAAATAAAACATGGATATAGGGAAGTGGAATATTACTCGTTTTATGATTATTTAAGTAAACAGAGCCAAATTCTGGGTATGTTGTAGGATAAAACGTCATTGCAAACAGAATTTTCTTTAGTAATAATTTCTATTGATTCGTGGATGATTAAATCATAATAATTCTTTGAGGGATATATAATTTTTGCGTCTTCGAAATTAACTTGTATATTCTGCTTCTGGTTAAGTCTTGACAGGGCTGTTGTAGGTCGGTTATACTTTAAATCTCTCAAATGTTCTTTAATACGAACTTTAAGTTTACGTGAAGTCATTCCTATGTATTCGAGATAAATATTTTCTGTTTTCAGTGGAATTATATATACTCCAGAAACTTCATCTTCCGGGATCGGGTCTATTTTGGCACTAATTAGATTTTTCAGTTTTGCTGGAGGAGTGGCGATTAATCTCGCCAAATCGAAAAAATAAATCGCCAAATTATACAAATTGACATAATTTTTATTTTAAATAACGAAAGAACAAATAAATTAGTCCAACATTAATTAAAATACAAATAAAACGTCGAAATAAAAATAACTTGATGACGTAGACACGTGTAACTTGCTTTAAGTCAAGTTAATGTGACATTTACGATCAATCATTATTGGCATTTAATCTTATAGTTTGGCGAATGATAGATTTTTGGTCGACGGGATAACTAAGTAGTACCAATCGCTGTTTTCGTATTTGATTAAGTAAAATCAGTTTAAGCTAATATAAAAGGAATTAAATAAACAGAGTCTTTGTCTCCCAGTATTTTAACAAAGCGAAAAGAAAGTCCTTTTAAATAAGACATTTTAAATTAATCGTTTTTAATCTGACGTAATTTTGACCAAACTATTCTTTCTTTTTTTAATATTCGCGTGAAAATACTTTTGTTAGAAATTAACTATTATTTGCGCTTTCCTAACAAAAATAGTTGAAAAGTATCCTCTAAAAATATCAAATAAATGTCTAGTGCAATTTCTAAATTTAAACTGTTTTGCAATATTATTTTGTGTTCATTTTATGTAATAACTGTAATGTGACGTAAATATGACGTAATTTCTCCTATTTAAGACTTCTAACGCATGTTAATGAATTTATTATTTTACAATTTCCTTTCTCTCTTAAAATTCACGTGTAAATATAGTTTTTATGGCGTTCCTGCTTTTTGTACATAATTATTTAATTCTAATTCCAGATATTTTTCCTGTTTATAATAGTCACGTGTAAATAAATTTTTAATTTATTTACACGTATAAATATTTTTTTTATTTGAAGCAAACATTATTGTTTGCGCTGTTTATACAGTTGGCAACAGGTTAAATTAGTACAATTTTCTAAAATAATTAAAAAATATCTCTCCAAATGCTGAAAATTTGAATTTAAAATAGAAATAAAACCTCAAAAAATTAGTCAAATTAAAAAGGGAAATACAGCCTACACACCGGGAACTTCAAACGTATAAAATGATCTAAAAATGATTAAATTCCCATGAATAGTTTTTGCTCTTATAAAACTTTTTTAGTGGAACGATTTTGTCCCACTTTAGCATTAAATATCTCTTAAAATAATTCTTCGATTTGAAAACTGTCTGCATCAGCGTGTTTATCAAATATTTCTGTATAATACTACCGATTTTCATATTTTTGTATGCATTATTTTTCTTAATATTAACGAAGAAAGACCTCCAGTCACAAAAAAATCTAAACCGGGGACGGCGGCGGCGCTGACAGCGGTAGTTACTGTTTTTTTAGAATTTTAGAATAGAGAGATAATTTAAAGTTTCATATGCTATAATTAACCTCATTTAATTACACATTACTTGTAAGTAAGAAATAATACTATCCTCTTATAAACAGTAAAATGTTAAGTGAACTTTGCATTATATATATTTTTTTATATTAAATGCATAAATTATGTGTATATAAGATTAATTAAGTGTATTTACTAAAAGTAAGTCAACAGAAATTATTTAAATTGTAAAATACATGAAAAATAATTGTGGCTATGATTTTGCTTCAAATACTTCGCTGTGCGCCGTCGGCTTTTTAAGCCTAAATAATGATATCCTTGGAAAAGTGAAATTGTTAAAAAAATATTAATTCAATTAGAATTAATTTAAAAAGCACAGTTTGTAGTAACATAAAGACACAGACGTCATACTCCATACGATAACGCTTTTTAAGGGAACGGTTTGCCTTATCAACATTTTTTTTTATTATTATTTTAAAAAATATGGTTCAAATGGTGAATTCACTGCATTTCAATGTTCAACTAAAAGTACATTTTGAAAAAAAAAAAATAACTGCATATTTAATTTTTTTTTAAGTGATTTTTTTTTTAAATTCTACTACTTTTTTAAATAATGATATAGTTGCCTTTTTTTTTTTTTTTTTTTGAGATTTTTAAATATGTATTACATAAGACTGCGCATGGAGTTTTAGATACATTTAAAGGAGGACCTGTTGGCTAAATCCAAAAACATGCACAAAAATTTTGGTTCAATTGTATGCATAATTTTATGCACTTTTCGGTGGTACAATAAAGAAAATGTCTCAAATATCGTTATTACAGCACCCCCCCCCCCTTCCGGCAGATGTTTTTCAAATTCAGGGAGGACTTGCTTGTCATAGCCAGAAACATACACAAAAAATGTCGTTCAATTTTGGGCTCATTTCTATGCATAACATCATACACTTTTCGATGGTACAATATTCAAAATCACACAAAAAGCGCTATTACAGCGCCCCCTACCGGCGAATTTTTTCCAAATTCAGGGAGGACCTGCTTGCCATATCCAAAAACTTAAAATAAAAGTTTGGTTCAATTCTATGCATAACTTCATACACTTTTGGATGGTACAATATTCAAAATCGCACAAAAATCGCTATTACAGCGCCCCCTACCGGCGATTTTTTTCCAATTTCATTCCAAATTCAGGGAGGACCTGCTTGCCATAGCCAAAAACTTAAAATAAAAATTTTGTTCAATTCTGTGCCTAACTTCATACACTTTTGGATGGTACAATATTCAAAATCGCACAAAAAGCGCTATTACAGCGCCCCCTACCGGCGAATCTTTTCCAAATTCAGGGAGGACCTGCTTGCTATATCCAAAAACTTAAAATAAAAATTTTGTTCAATTCTATGCATCACTTCATACACTTTTGGATGGTACAATATTTAAAATCGCACAAAAATCGCTATTACAGCACCCCCTACCGGCGAATTTTTTCCAAATTCAGGGAGGACCTGTTTGCTATAGCCAAAAACTTAAAATAAAAATTTTGTTCAATTCTATGCATAACTTCATACACTTTTCTATGGTAAAATGGCAACAGACACATGGACAGACAGACATTTCCTATAAACATGTTTTTTTGGAATCTCTGACCCCTAAAACGTGTAAATCCGTTGTAAACCGGAAGTCGAAAAAAATTTCGATTACAATACGTTCTTCTATTGAAGGTAGATGAAAGTAATAAAAACTCTTAGCTTTTTAAATCACACAATATTTAATGGTCGTTTTAAATAGCATTTACAAAATTGAAAAGTCGTACATAAAAAGGGTACAAATATTTTAAACTATACTATATTTAGCTGTTGACAATTCTATGTTCATTATTTTTTCTAATGTCCAATTAGAACCACGTTGAGTGAACTTCTCGTAGGAATTCATCATTTTTGCAAAGGCTTCCTCCATATGCACAGATAAATTTTGATTTGTCAATTCGAGTACAGTTTTGGAATGAAAAAAGGGTGTGGCAGTCTCTAAGTCCCCATCATTAGTTACACGACTAACAAGAACTTGTACAATAACAGTTGCATACCATTTCATTGATTTTTTTTACTTCTATCTGATAATGTAGTTCGTTCGAAACGTCTGGTCGAACAGTATCAAGAAATATGATAAAATATTTGTCATTCTCCTCATTCGAATCGATCATAGTTTTAGTAAAAACACCGAGTGCATTAAATCTTTTAAAATGCTTAACCTTTTCATATAACATATCTTTTAAAGATTGTGACGATGGTTTAACAGGTTTGTAAGAAACCTTATGTGAAGCATCCTCATGACGTAATAAATCATAATTGCGGTTGAATATTTCGGTACATTGCACACATTTATATTCTTTGGGAGACTTATGAATCTTTTTGTGTTTAATTAAGTCCCGCGTTCTTGAAAATACTTTGTCACATTAATTGCAAATAAATTGCTTGCTAGGCTTATGAATGATCTCATGTTTTAATATATCACGCTTTCTCAAAAATACTTTGTCACATTCATTGCAATTAAATTGCATGGAAGGTTTATGGATAATCTTATGTTTCAATAAATCACGCTTTCTCGAAAACACGTCCCCACATAATTCACCATTAAAAATCACCAGGGCCTTTGAATGAATCTTCCTATGTTGTTGAAAATCACTGTTTTGAATAAAATTTTTTTCGCGCAAATCACATGGAGATGGTTTTTTCTACAGGTGAGATTTTACATGTCTATTTAATATAAACTTTTGAGAAAAAGCTTTGTTGCATACATTACACACAAAAGATAACTTCTGAAGATTTGATGAAGAGGCCGGCACTTCATTATTCCAAACATTTTGCGATGAAACTTCCATGTCTTGATCCTTCAATTCTGGTGAAAGAGGTTGACTCATCGTGTTGGGATCACTTAACTCAGAAGAATGTAGGGCTTGTTCCATTTTAACACAAGCAAATACTAACTAACAATACCGAACAGTCGAAAGCGTCTTCACGCAGCTATCTCAGCACTCAGAATAATGAAAAAGTCTCGTTTCACGCAAATTTATACACTCATAGGGGCGCGCGTGTACAAAAATGATAAAGAATGAACTCTGATTGGTTAGGACATCACGTGACCTCTATTACGTAACGTGTTAACTTATCATAATTTGAACTAGATCTATATTTCAAAATGTTTAAAAAGTTCACACATAAATGCTCTGCATGGGTTTTAGATACAAATAGGAATGTGCATATTTGAAATAGTAAAACTAAATTTCTAAAAAGAACAAAATCTTATAAATAATAGTAAATTCGCCAATATATTAATTGAAATTAAATTAATGAATTAAAAAATATATTTATTAACTGATAATGTATGAGGTTCATGACAGATTAGACTTCGTGCAAATTATACTAAGTTCTCAGTGACGTCATCTGTTGGGAAAATCCATCGATGAGACATAACATTACATCTGAACTTGCTAGTGATTCGAAACATCACATGATCATCAGATAAGAACTTATCAAGCATTCTTCTTCATGTGACTGGGGGGAAATAGACGTGCTTTCAGATGTGCCCGTATAACATAAGTAAAATTTGTATGTTTATAATTTAGTAATCTATAAAGTGTATGTAAATTCTAATTTTTCTCATGCATTTAGTTCATAGTTGTTATAGCATATACATTTTAGTTTATCGAACCTAATCAAAAACTTAAAATGTAGTTTATGTTAATCTGTTAAAAATGATAAGTGTAAAGTTATTACGTTAAGAGTAATTTAGGTGAGATATATATATATATATATATATATGTAATTCGTAAGTTTTTTAACAATTGATAAAAGCTATTTATGCATGATTGTATTTTTAAATAATTCACATATTAACTAACTCTAAGCTCATTCACACACATAAAATTTATTTTTCGCTTTAATTGGTTGAACGGTGAATGTGTGTGCTGTCTAAACTTTGGAAATAAATTAAAACCTTTGTTAATATCAGATTCTACTAAATAAAGCATAAGTGATTAAATCTCTATTTTCTTTTTAATTTCATAAAATATAAGATCCATTTATTATAATCATATGCAAATAGAATAAAGAGTTAAATGTTATTAACATGCTTCCATATCATTTGAAACTTGTGTTAACTTATTTCAAAAATTATGGATTTTATCCTAAGTGGATGTTGTTTAGTTTTAATAATGATATTTTTTCTAATTTTAGTATACACTATTATTATTATTTGTTTTCCATTTCAAGTTATTATTAGTAATTCATACGCACATATTGTTTAGTTACAATAGCAGTCAAACGAATATATTTTTTTCTTTCGATATTTAAACAAATTCCTTGTTAAATATATTTCTTTCAATAAGTAGCAAGTTTTGAATTTTGAGTGATTGTTTAATATGTTGAAAAAGAAGTAGTGTGAGCGAATAAAATTTAAAAATGTTTAAGCAAACTAATTTGCGTTAAATGAACTAATATGTGATGAAAAAATTAATGTTATCATTCTAAAATTAATGAAAACTCGAAGTTACGAGAAAGTGCTTTTAATTATTCTTTAACAATTTGAAATTCTTTTATCACATATCCTCATTTTGATTGCAAACAGTCCCTTAACTTGAATGAGTCAAAATTATCATGCGAATTGTCGTGTTTTATTCCCCTAAATTGAAAACAGATACTGAAAATCTTAAACTAACTGTTTTAAAAATTACTTATTACTAATATAAAACTCTCTGCTATGGAAAGGGTATCAAATTTAAAGAAAGTATTTTTATTTTCTCAATATTTATGCTGAAAATTAACTTATTTTGTAAACTTTCCCTAAAGTCAATTTTCTAGAAAATGCTTTAAATTACTTATAGTAAATTCTCTTATCTACAATCCGCAATGCATTATCAAAAAACGATTCAAGTTCGTTGACTCGAAGTCAAGATTTTTGCTATATAAATTGTGATGCTTTTTTCCCCTTCAAGTTGAAGTCTAACAGATTCAGGTCCTCACGTAAAAAATTCATTTTATGCAATAAGTAATATTTTGTCCTACAGAAAACTATGCGTTACTTTATTATAGTTACTTTGAAATCAACGTAACATTTCTTTGATTATTATTGTAATGACATTATTATCCTAATAGTATATGCTATTATTATTTTAATATACTTATTATTTCAATGTTATATGTTATTGCCCAAACGTCAGTGAAGGCTTACTGTGGAGACACGAAAAGTTTTGGTTTCCGTTAGTCTGTCTGTCTGTTAGTCTGTCTGTCTGTTCCGCGATAACTGCCGTAAAAAGCATCCGATTATCTTAAAATTAAGGATGCATGTTGGTGAAATCCCCGGATTTAGCTGTATAGTTTTTGGTTAAATTTGGTTCATTCGTTCGGAATATATAGAACTTTTTATTTTGCGACTTAATGCTTTCCTATAGCAATTCAGACGATTTTTCCATTTTTATTTGTTGAAAAGAAATGGCTCATATGATTGAAGGATTTAAATGCTAAATTAAGGATGATGAAATTTCCTAATTAGAATCATACATTATTCATATTAGTTTGAAATTTTGTGTATACATTTGTCAGAGTTTTTAAATTCGGTGTATAACTTTTATGGAGGGATTTTATATATGTGTTTCAATAACATAAAATATTTTTTTAATATAAATTTTCTTTTTAAGCACATATTTAATTGTTTTTATTATCTTTTAACTGTTACCTAGCAGCGAACTACACCTAAAAATATCGTAAATGTGAAAGTATTTGTAATTGTTTGAAGTTAAATCAAAGTCAAAAGGGACGAATTAATGCCTTTGTGTCTTTACATATAGATGGAATTTACCACAGAAATAAAGAAAGACTTTGTTCTATTTATTTTGTTCAAATATTTTTCTTTTAAATTAAAAAGTTCATTATTTTCATAAGGAATAAATCGACATTTGCTATAAAATTTAACAATCTTTTTTTTTTTCTTTTTTTGGCCGTTGCCACGAAAATTTAATCCCGGAATAAGAATTTATCCTAAACAGTTAATTTTGATTTGAAAGATTTTTATGTGCGAGAGGAAAATGAAATAAAAAATAGACATGAATACGCCTTCATATTAGAAATAAAGTGAAAATACGAAAAGAAGGTGAATTTGATCTCATATATCAAAAATAAAACGAATACGCTTTGAGGTTGAAATAAAAGGGGCTTGTGTTATGATAATAATTCTTATTATTAAAAAAAAATGTTACTAATATCTCATGGTTTATCGTCTGCACACAGCTAACAGAAATGTTAATTCTTAATCGAAAATTCCAATGAGAAAAAAAAAAAAAAAACTTTTGAAAAGCAAATATATAGTAAATATCAAAATTATGCACCGCAAAATTATCGCTGTCGAAAATGACGTCATTGTATCGGGAAATAAATATTTTCATCCTTAAAAACCAAGCATTAACTAGATTGCCTGAAAAAATGTTTTTTGACGGGTGTTACTTCTTAATGCCGCCTCATTTCAGAAAATATGAATGAAAATTATTTTATTTTTAAAGGAAATTACATTTTCATTCATAAAACCTAAACGTTTAATATAATTGCGTCAATGTAAATCATCTTCTGTGTTACCAGTATTGAAAAATAAGGTTCGAAAGTGTAAAAATAAATCTAAGATTTGCGCTAACCATTAGCGCAATCAATAAAAAGTTACGTATGTAAATTAATAAGACCACGGGGGTTCAGGGGGGCTCCGCCCCCCTGAAGAAATCTACTTTATTATTTAAAAAATATACCAGAATTAACAGCTCATGGAAATTTTGAAATATCCTTCCATAACGTTTTTAATTTAATGCTTTTAATGTCTGAAAACTTCGTATTTTTTATTCTTATAAATAATTACATAATTTGAAAACTTTAAATTGCGGTTTGCAGGAAACTGAATATTACCAAAGTGTGTAAAAACAATGACTTGCAGAGCTGACGTTGAGGCTCCTGATCTGCAGATTTACTAGTTATTATTAGTAGTAGTAGAATTTAATTAGTATGTGTGAAAAAAAGTCCTTAAGAAAACTGTGCGTTACTTTATTATAGTTACTTTTAAACTCAACGTAACATTTCTTTTATTATTATTGTAATGACATTATTAATAGTATATGCTATTATTATTTCAATTGATTTATTATTTCAATAATGTATGCTTTTATTTTTATTTCAATGCTATTAATATTTATTGTAGAATTTAATTAGTATGTCTGGAAAAAAAATATTGTCCTATCGAAAACTACGCTTAACTGTCTTATAGTTACTTTTGAGCTAAACGTAATATTATTATTATTATTATTATTTAAATTGATTTATTATTTCAATAATGTATGCTTTCATTTTTATTTCAATACTATTAATATTGATAGTAGTATTTCAATAGTGTATGCGTTATAAAAATATATTAATTATCTAAAAACGTCTTTAAAAAAAACTTGGAGAAAACGTTAAAAATCAATTTTTAAATTACATTTATCAAGTTATTTTTCTTTTATTTAATGCTAAAAAGTTCTTTTCAAAAATATTCTCTAAAACTTTATGAACAATGCGAAAATTTAGAAAAGTGTGTTAAATTTCGTTCATTAAAAAGTGCATTATAAAATTAGAAAACGTACCCTAAAATAATTCCATTTATGTTCAAAAACAATGGTAGATGAGATTCTCACGTATAAATTCATTTAAAGATTTATCTATCGATTTTTATCACTGAACTTAAGGTGCACTATCTCGTACAATTTCCTGGCGATAAGAATCACCCCGCTGAAAAATCCTTCCCCTAAATGTATACAAAACTGAAATATATTAAAAGTAATATTTATCGAAGAAGCATTATTCTTTTCACATTAAATACTGTTCCGAAAAAATTCTAATTATCTAAATTATAATTTGCGGTTATTCAAAAAACTCTTCTCTGTCCCTTTATTAATATTAAACACTGTTCAGATAAAATTCTAATTATCTAAATTAAAAATTCCGCTTATTCATAAACATTCTTCTCTATCCCTTCATTAAAAATTATCACTTCTTTTTTCTAATAATTATCAATAAAAATGCTACCTACTATAGTACGCTTAAAATGTGTAATCTCAAAAAATCCTTTTCAAATTTTTTTTTATCTCCCCCTTCGCTTATCGCGCTGCACTTTCGTTATCGTACTATAAGATAATAACGAATGATCTTCATACCGTCTGCAGAGTGACCTTGAGACGACGGCTCAAACAGCTCGCGCGTAGAAGTCTTATTTTATATCTACTCATAAAAATAGAGTTTAGTACTACAGATGCAGTACAATAAAAATATGTAAAGATATAATTAAAAAGGTTAGGAAAGGTCTTTATTTCACTAATACTAGATTAAGAGGCAAAAAAGCAAATATGTTTAATAAATCTACCTATCCCTTTTAAAACAAAAAGGAAATTTTTCACTGTGATGTATTTAAAAATATAAAAATAATTATAAAACTAATATAATTTACAAAAAAATTAAGAAAAGTAAAGTTTAATTTATTATTATTTTTTTTTAAATAAATAATGAAAAAGAATATAAATGAAACAAACAAGTACTAACCGAAGAAGTCACTACTCTTCTAATTACAGTAGTATATCTAGGGCTTTTACGTCGATCCTGAAACTTTTTGTTGCCGATCGGCAGACAAAAATAATAAACACTTCAGTCATAATTTGAATATCATGCATGGAAAAATGTATAATTTTAAAATAATCACAATTGACATTTTTTCCGCAAGATCAGTGACTTTTAACCCTTTCGAGGGCGGTGTCCTTAAAAAAATACACCTAATTTTAATTGCAAATCTGACAAACGGCTTTAAGAATATTTTGTTAAAATTTTCCTTTTATAATGTACGTGAAAGGAAGCAAGTTCGTATTTTCTAATAAATTCGTTTATAAATTCTGGTGTCAGTCCATTATTTCATCAGTTTATAAACAGAATTACTCCGCATCGGGAAGGGTTAAAATTTCTTGAAATCAATGGTAAATTGTGAATAATGTAACGATTTTTTTTCAACTGAATGAAAATGTGTCCAGATCGTACTCGAACCCAAGACTTTTTGGCTTTATTCGGCAACATTCTACCAACTTAGTTAAAGTCAGGAAGTCCTGAGTTAGAGGCCCAGCAAGAACACATTTTCACTCAGTTGGAAAAATAAACAAAAAAACTTGTGAAATTTCTTTATCAATCGAGTCAAAATAATATGCCTTGCATCAGCCTCTAAAAAATAAAAATAAATTAAGTAATTTTTAATACAGGTCAGCATTTTAATACAGTTCTAATTGTTCAGCATGTGTGTTTGCATCTTAATAGTAAAAGGAAAACTGAATCAACAGATAAATAATAAGTTGGAAAATGCACGTCAACGTGGCAAATGAGGTGCGTTTGTACTTTAACTGGTTTTATAAACATTTTTTGCACCGAATATTGTACTGAATGTATCAGGTTGTAACGAAAGTTTCCCGCCATAGCTAATACGTTCTGTGCAAACAGTTCGCGTTGACGTATTTGCTCATATTTTGTCAAAAGATTTTTGGCATTTGAAAGAAAGAGACTTGCTTTATAACACTGTGTTGTGAAATTTGTAAAAAAAAAAAATATCGTTATCATTAAGTACAAGGTGTCTGAAATGCAACTATCTCGCTACCAGATTAGAACCATCATTTACTTCCATTTCTGTTGCAAAAAGTACGTTACAGAATGTCACCGAATAAAGCGCACAGCTTTAGGAACTAGTGTTGTATCATATGACACCGTGAAGGTTTGGCGGAATGGTGGTTATATATAAAATTACAGTTAATTATGTATATTATAATTAGCATTATGTAATGGTGATTTGGCGGAAAACTTTTGTTACAACCTAATATATTTTAGTGCACTTCATAAGCAGTGGTGTAGCCGTAAAAAAAACAGAAGGTATACGTTCTAAGCAGAGGGTATACGCTCAAGGCAGAGGGCATACCCTAGTATATATATACTATAGCTTTCTTGAGAAACAAAGGGTATACGGTGTTCCTTAAAAAAATCCAGAGGGTATACGGCGTATACCCCCGTATACCCTCCACTACATCCCTGTTCATAAGTGCATATCCACTTCATTCTGTTCGAAAGGCTGTAACATCATTAAGATGCACTTGAAATAATTTTTTTCCTATTGGCCGTAATGCAACGGAAAACTTTTGACTGTCCCTGTCGTTAAACTATACATCCGATTTTCATAAAATTTGAAATGACTCGACACAATTTTGCAACAATTGTATATTTAAAATTTCAGACCATTCGGTTGAGTAGATTTTTGCTCTGTTATAGGCGGACAGACAGACAGACAGACGAACCGAACGACGACTATAGGTGCTACGTATTTATATAACTACGAACGCACCTAAAAAGCAGAGTATTGATAAATAAAAAAGAAACACCATACCTCAAGCATAGATCAAGAAACATTTTCCAATACTACTAAAATATGATTACATAACTTCATATTTTCATAAAGTGAAAGGAATCATCGAAAAATACATCTTAGAAAATGCATGACCCATTTTAAATAACAGGGTTCACACTCATTAAAAACAAGAAAGAAAAAGTCATGAGTCAAACATAGATTATGAAACACTTTCCAACATATTCAGAATAATGTAACAAAAATTCACCGTTTAATAAGATGAAATAGGACGTCTAATTGAACCATTTGGAAATGCATAACTCATTTGAAAATCCAAATGCAACAATTACCATCTACAATCGGAAAATTGTACGAATTCTTTGAGCAGCCCTTTATAGGATATATAGATTTGTAAATATAAACTACAGTAGAACCTCGATTATCCGAAGGAATTGGGACCGACCCTCTTGCGGAAAATCGAAATTTATTTTCGGATAATCTAGAATGCTTCAATTTTAAGATTTGAGATCAATGTATGCAATATTTCGTATTATGGTAACAAGGGCTTAATAAAAATAAAGCAAAGCAAAATAGAAACAAGAATAAATTACCTGAATTTTAATTTTGAAATTAAGTACCTTTTACATATATCACAAGGGTTTAAAAAAATGTTTTGTTTATCGCAGTTTCGATTGCCTTTGTTTTGAAGCTCTATCACAGAATTTTTTAATATTCTTAGTTCACCAGTATCACAGTTTTTCTGCCGCTCCAGCCATGCCAAACCTTTTGCAAAGCATTCAAAAGCTTCAGAATTGCGAATTTGTTCGTTTTCTTCGTTCCACTCCGCAGCTTACAGGAGCTCAAGTTAAATTTAAAGGAACTCTAAGAAAGAAGATCTAAAATATTTATATGTACTCGTAGTTCGGAAAGGACCGCTTTCACGCAAGGAATATGATAGTTAAAAAAAAAAAAAAAAAAAAAAAAAAAAAAACTTTAAAAATGGATTTTGGTTAATCGAGAGTTTCGGTTAAAAGAGTTGCGGATAAAAGAGGTTCTACTGCATTTGCATGCAAAACTTTAGTTCAGTTAGGAAATACATACCACCGTTGAAAATTTCCCTTCAGCAATTTCCACTAATATGGAGAATGGTACGTGAATTCTTTTGTGCAGCCCTGTATACGAGGTATAGAATTTATACACAACGAATAACATTATTAGTTAAATTTAAAAGAGCATAATTGAAAGCGCATTTCCAGTAATTATTGCTCAAAGACAGTACTGTAACCGATTTCTTTTGTGTGCCCCTGTAAATGAACGATAAATGCTATGAATGCCCTATTCTGTAGTAATCATCTTGTACTGAAATTCAGTGATTTATATCAATTTCAATACATTTGAAATAGCGTAATGTTATTAACTCATTTGTGCCTAGCGTCCCATTTTTGGGACGTTTCAAATTTTCATGAATAAGTATATTTTTCTTCTCTTTTATAACATGAAAATTATATGAAATAATTATTTATAAATGTCTTTATCTATTACCGAGAGATTGCAGCAAAAGGTGGATATTTATTTGTTTAAATGAAGACTTTTTTCGGTGTTTATAAATTTTTGATTTTTCAAGATGGCGAAATGTAAAATGTAAATTTATTTGTGTTTTCTCTATGAAGGATCCAAAATCGCAAGTCATAATCTTAGCTTGTAGACTTTTTTAAAATACGTATTTTTTTAAATTGCGAAATTAAATGTTCAAGCCTATTTTTTATGCATTTTTGTAATGTACAAAATATAGGGTTCTAGGCACAAATGGGCATATATTTTTGTTAGAAATTTAGGAGACAGTTATTTATGCAATCTCCTTTCGAAGATGTTTATGAAATAAATTGTTTTTAAGTCAGCAATACGATTATTCTTATTTTATTATTAATAATAGTTATAACGTTATTAGTCTCTGTAAAGAAATAAATATATTTTTTGTAGTTCTTAAAAATACTAATTATAGTACATAATATACAATTTAAAACCTTTTTAAATCTAAATATAGGCAAAACATATAATTATGCATATTATTCTACTTGAAATACTCAAATGCAGTTTTTTTTACATTTTATTAAATAAATACAAAAAAAAATTAAGTGTAACTTTATTTTAGTATTTTTCCAGTTCATTTTGCAATATTTTAAAGTGATTTTACCAAATTATTTGAGAAAACCAAAATTCAGGCACAAATGGGTTAAAATACACTGAAAATGATTTTTCTCCATTGACCATAACGTAACGGAATTTTTTAGAGTGCTCCTGTAAATGAACTACGCACTTCATATTCAATACCGAACATTCTATGGTAAAAATCATTAACGTATATCAAGTGCATGAAAATCCGAGTCTGTTTAACCGAGTTAGAGCGTGGACGGACAGACGGACAGATAAACCGAATGCATAAACACTTTTCAACTATTTTGGAAAGCGTTTAACATTAGTTTTAATGAAAACGTTATTTTGTAGTGAAAGTTACTGTGTTTCTTTGTTTGAAGGTACGCGAATGACTGAAAAAAAAAAAAAGTGAATTGGTAATTCTTTTTAGAAAAATATTTTTAACAGCAGCATTTTCATTTAACTTAATAACATACCTCTAAAAATGTCTGTATTTAATAATGAAAAAATGAAACATATCAGAATAAATAACTTTTTCAAAACTATTTAAATTCGTTGTATTGGAAAAAGTTGTTAAGGGGTCTCAGGACTCTTAAAGCTTCGAAATTTAAATTTTTTTAGATGTTAAATTACTGTCTTTTCTGAACATTTTAATATAATCGTTTCCTTGAAATTCCCATTAGAGCAAAAGTTATGGCTTTTAGAATTATACCCGCTCAATAGCTGAGGCGGCGTTTCCGAAACTTTGAAGTCATTTTTCTCCAGATGACGTTTTTGGGCATAACGCGCAAGATATCTCAAAAACGTCTGAATATTTTTGATAAAATTTTCAAAACATATGTTTCATGTTAATTTGTACAAATTGAACCTAAGATTTCCCTTTTATTGTTCAAAAAAATATATATTTTTAGGTGATTATGTTATTGAAATTTTCAAAATTTTGTATTAATTAAATACAACTTTATATTGAAAATAGAAAAATGCTGTAAATACAAATTTATTTACATTCAGAGTAATTATTACAATCTGATGTATAAGTGGGCACCAAATTTTTCATTCTAGTTGCAATATTTATTTTGTAATCGTGCGTGTAAGCTATTAACAATTTTCTGCTCGTCAAATATCTGACAGTTTGGAGCCAGCCCCCTGTAATCGCTAATTCCACAGATTGCAATTTTTTAAAGACATAAAAAGAAAGAACTTACTTATATCTTTCATCTCAATAAAAATTGTGTTTTAAAACTATATACATTTTAAGATATTAAAAGTTGAAAATAGTTATCTTTTTTTTTTTTTTTTTTTCCGATTTTAAGAGTCCTGAGACCCTTTAAATGATTTTTATTAGAAGTACTTTACGAATAACCGAAAGTAATCTCAACAGATGGCGACACTACAACATTAATTTGCACTAAGCAGGGTGACACAGGAGTCCAAAACTTAGAACCCTTCCTATGCCATTGCAAGCATTTTTATAGGCCTTAGATTATACATGTAAACATATAAATACACAACCTCATACCATTTTAAAAATACAAATTATTGATTACAATCAGTACCGCAAAGAGTGTTTACGGCAGTGTTGAATTCAGGCATTTTATTTCTGTAGCTCCGTAGAGACAGGGTGACTCTTAAGTCAACATTTTCATATTCAACAAACATTTTTTATAGACAAACATGATAAATTAACAGGATTAACATCATCATTACATTTATATTATTTTGGAACTCTCGCATGCTTAAATTGAATTATGCGGCTGAAAATGTTTAAATATGAACTAATAGCATCCTAAAAAACGATTTCCCGATTTGACAGAATCGATTAATATGCTATAGAAACTACTATTAAACGTTTTTGAAAATCAGTGGCAGTAAAAGAAACTATATATTTTATAAATACTTCTGTAAATCTCGAAAATATCTTTGTTTCTAAGTCTTTTCAAGCTAAAGAACTCTTTTCGAAATCATGGGTAACTCAAAAGAGGTTGTAGTATATTTTCGCTCGCGATTTTATTATATTTACGCAGATTAAAAATCTTTTTAAACCATTTGGAAAAATGGTTATTGTCCTCGTCAGGGTAGGATATCAAAAGCATATCTGAAGGTTTTTATTGGTTTAATCATCATTTTATTCGTTTTCTGATGGGTCTATACAGTAATCTGTATTTCCTTTTACTTTCAACCGAGATGGACAACAGAGTTTTGCCACTATGACAAAAAAATAATAAAAACTACAAAAAAAATTAATAACTCAGGAACAAATTGAGATACAGCTTTCAAACAAATCGCATTTAAAAGTACATTTTTTTCTCTATACGACGATATAAAAAATGATATTGAGGGATGTTTAGAAGTTTAAGAAATAAATTTCATTTAAAATTGGCCGTCAGATTTCTTGGAAATCTGACGATGGAAAAGCCTTTTCCCGAACAGCCAATGAAATGCTTGGATAATACGTAAGTTTCAGGTGGATAATACGTACGAGTCGCAGGCTATTTCTGTTGCTTGCAATTTTTACGTGTAATAACACTATTAATGTTTAATTCATGGCGTACGTAATGTATGATCAACTCCGTACTATTTTTTATGTCTTAAATTTTAGTTTTTGAAAAAATCATTTTCCAAATGGTCGTTGTAATTTGTTAAATTGCATTTTTTTTTTTTTTACACTGAACAGCAAAATTAATACAACCAGAGTTAGCTACATAATAAAGTACAATGTCAGAATAATCTAGGATTTCCAAGTTATAAATATACAAATTCTGCAAATTTTATTTCATAAATCAGAGTTTTGCTCAATGCAAAACCTTTTTCATCTTTATAAAAAATAAAAAGATAGAGTGGATATTTAATTAATTTCAAAGAACATTTCATTAGTGATGTATGGATAAATCCAAATAGTCACAACAGATGGCGACACTACAGCACTAACTTGCTTTAAAGAGAATGTCACAGGACGAATTGACTCATTAATAATTTATTGCCTTGAAACCAAGGACTAGTACCCTTCCTGTACCATTTCAAACATTTTTAGAGGCCTTAGAATACATATATTAACATATAAATACTAACTATACTTATATATCATAGGCGTAACCAGGGGGGGGTGCCCTGGGTGCCCGGGCACCCCCCGCTTGCGCAGACTCGAGCATAATTATTTTAAAAAATCGAAATCTACAAAAGAAAAAACGAAATGAAAGCAGAGTTTAATTAGTTTAGCAAATTAGCTTAGTTCAGAAAACTAACAGCCATATAACCACACATAACATTTTGAAATGTGATAAAAAAAGAAACCCACATTCTTTTTAACTTTCTTTCTTTTTTTAAGAAAATTATGTTATTTATCTTTTTTAAAACTAGAATATTTACAAGAATCTGTATTAGTCATAGTAAGACAAAAAGATGGCTTTATAATCCCACTTTGACGTCTTTTGTTTGGGAGAGATATTTTGTAACACCGTTCTTTCAATTGACGAGGATAGAAACTATTTGTCTCTTTGCTTTCGTAGTTTAAAATCTAGAAAGAAGCAAAAAAATTTGAAAGGAAATGCAGATGTGAAACGATACTCTAAAATGCGATTAGCCGGGGGAAATAGGAGGGAGTGTACATACCCTGCCTCCTATGAAAATGAAAAATAATAGCACAGAAAATTCAAATTAAACTGGAGGTTGGTTGGTTGGTTCAATTTCGTGTTTCGCGGCTATTTTTTGATATTCGTAAAAGGAATATGGTTGCAGTCTTTCAAGTCAATATAGTAATTTTTTTCCTCTTAAAATTTTTATGCGATTTTTAAAGTTTCTTCTCGTTTCGCGGCGTTTTTTTTTAAAGTAAGAAAAGGGAACCCGATTTCAATCTTTTAGTTTAGTACAGTAAATTTTGACCAAATTCGCGATTTTATTCTGCGATGATTTCATGATATTTATAATTTTTTCCCAAAATCGTTTGACGAAATTCACGTCTTTCTACGCAATTTTTTGTCGAAATTCGCACTTTTCATCACTATAATCTTTGACAAAATTCATATTTTTTACCGCGATATTTTGACGAAATTGGCATTTCTTTAGCATGATCCTTTGATGAAATTCGCGTTCTCTTTCTACGATCTTTTGACGAAATTCGTTTCTTCTTTCTGCGATCCTTTGACGACATTCTCGCTTTTACCGCGATCCTTTGATGAAATTTATTTTCTGTTGCGGCCGATTAAACGAAACTGATTTTTTTACAGGGGTCATTTGCCGAAATTCACGATAAGTTTTGCGCGACCGATCGATATAATTCTCGATATCTTTCCGTACCAATTAACAAAATTATGTACTTTTTTCCGCGACATTTTGACGTAATTTGCAAACATTTTTCGTCAATCGTTTAATGAAATTCGTAATTTTTTGCGCAATCTTTTGACGAAATTCGCGATTATTTTCTGCATTCTTTTATCGAAATTACTGATATTTTTCCACGATCGTTTTTTCCGGGGCAGATTCACGAATTGACTTTGAAAAATTCCATAAAAGAAATAAAAATCGCGCATTTCAAAATTTTTTTTAAATACTCACTGAATAATCACTGGTTTGTGAAAGAATTTGGAGGGGGGAAATACTACACAGCATTAAAATAGCAATTAAAGCCTACACAGCATTTTTATTATGCGGGACTTTCCTTTTCTGTGCGCAAATCGCGCGATCCCGCTCGTTATTTCAAACCCTATCCCTCAAAGAAAAGTTCATGACTAGTAGAGTTTCGTTGGTTATTTTTTTTTTTTTTAACGAATGTAGAATTAAGCAATCCTAGGATTGAGGTGGGGACTGCCTTCGGCAACGTACTCCCGAGCAAGCTACGACTTCTTCTGTCTCGAAAGAAGCGAATCTTGAATTACTGCGTTTTTTATTTCGAGCCAAATTAAATTTTCAGCCTTCTTATAAGAACTGATTTGACATTCTCCCAATTCGAATTTAATCACTGCAATTGCAAAAATTACCGGAGAGTTTTTCTGTTTCAAAAAAAGTAAATAAATCGCCTCAAAGCACGAAAACCACCGCTAAAAATTCGGAAAAGATTAAAAAACTACAAGTAACGAAATTAATTAATTGGGTAAAAGATTTAAACCGGATTCCTTTTAGGAATGTAAAGAAAAAATCACCACGAAATGCCGTTTAAAAATAACTAAAAAATTGTTAAAAATTGAAAAATCGCTGTAAGAATCTCGAAAACACTTTATTGAAAGGAAGACAAAGTTTATACTGGATAAAATATTGAAATCGGATTCTTTTTTACTAATTTGAAAAAAAAAAATGCCGAACAGTGCGAAAAAATTCGCATAAAACATTAATTGAAAAATTCCAGAAATTGTCTTCGATATGCATGACTTCAGGCATACAGGTCCTGTCAAATCTTACGGCTGTGCGGGCTGCATTGTTTTTACAGAGTTGAGCGCTCGCGCATACACACACACATATACAGACAAGCACCTATTAGGTAGCTTTCATTACAAAAAGCTACCTATTGCAGCCGTTCGGAGGAAAGCGATTTCAAAAAATTTTGGTATATTTTCATCGATCATGACCCCCAGACCCCGAAACCACCCTCCGTTCAAAAGTTGATATATATATATATATATCCATATATATATATATATATATGACCTTTGTCATACTGTAACTCTCGAATTTATGAACCGATTTGGATGTAATTCGGTATGTACATAGTACATACCAATGTCTCGACCGAGTTCGTTGGCCAGCTTCATCCGCCATTTTGTTTCAAAATGGCGGCCATTTGAAATTTTCTTTAAAATTTTAAATTTGAAATTTGGTACCAAAGAATTGAAAATTGAAAAAATATTATTTTCTTATGTATTTGACCTTGATACAAAGATTCGGGAGCAGTTTTTGTTTCGTCTATATCTTAAAAAATGGCTGAGTTATAGCATTTTGAATTTCTAGCGTGGCTGACATTTTGAAACGTCCTGATATTTGTCACGTGATAACAGGCGTATTTATGAACCGATTTGGATGTACCGCGGTGTGTGCATAGTACATACCAATGTCTCGACCGAGTTCGTTGGCCAGCTTCATCCGCCATCTTGTTTCAAAATGGCGGCCATTTAAAAAAATTTAAAAAATTAAAATTTAAAATGAGATACCAAAAAATTGGAAAATGAAAAAGATTTTTTTCGTATGTGTTTGACCTTAATACAAAGATTCCGGAACAGTTTTTGTTTCGTCTATATCTAAAAAAATGGCTGAGTTATAGCATTTTGAATTTCTATTGTGGCTGACATTTTAAAACGACCTGATATTTGTCACGCGATAACAAGCGTATTTATGAACCGATTTGGATGTTACTTGGTCTGTACATAGTACATACCAATGTCTCGACCGAGTTCGTTGGCCAGCTTCATTCGCTATCTTGTTTCAAAAGGGTTGCCATTTAAAAAAAATTAAATTTAAAATTTAAAATGAGGTATTAAAAAATTGGAAAATGAAAAAGATTTTTTTATGTGTTTGTCCTTGATACAAAGATTCCGGAGCAGATTTTGTTTCTGAAAATTTGTTCTTTTGTTTATATCTTAAAAAATGGTTGAATTATAGCACTTTGAATTTCTGATATGGCTAACATTTTGAAACGATCTTGTATTTGTCACGCGATAACACACGTATTCGCCTATTTCCATGTAAGAAGGCATGTAGATAGTATACATCAACATCTGCGCCAAATATAAGTTACTTTAAATAAAAGCAGCTTCGATAAAGCTGACTACTTTCGCGAAATTCTCATTCATAATGATTTACTATTGATAAAAATTAGTATTGAATTTCCTATATTCGGTTTCCAATAATTGAGCTTCGTGTGTTTGAATAATATAAGTTGGCTTTTTTAAAATAAGGAATTTGAAAGCTACCTCTTCCTCCCGGCACTGGCCGGAAGGACTTTTTTTATTATTACAGTCGCATCATTATAGCTACAAATATAGATTTTTATCTTGATAAAATTTAGTGTAATGACCTACTTAATATATTCGACACATTTTGTGGTAAAAACATGAATTACCGTAATTCCCGGTCTATAATCTGCGGATAAACAATTACGTTCGAACCCAGAAATCTTGTTACATATAACGTAACTTGTTAAATAGTAATAAATATTTAACTTCAATAATGAAATAAAATTTTTGGATCGAAACATGATTGTTTGATCCACGGATTATAGCCAGGAAATTACGATATTAATGAATATTATAATTATTTATAATAATAAAAGAATTATTTGTATAGACTTTCCTCCAAAATTTCTTGGGTCCCTCCGGTGATCCCTAAGAAGTCATGGAGTCACATTCTGAAAAATTTTCGTGTGTATGTACTGGTGTACCGCATGTATTATCTGAGATTTATCATCCCGCAAACTTTCATGTACAACACTTTGACTGTGATAATTTTAGATCTCATGCAGTGTTCCCCCGTGCCTATAGAAGTTTCCAGCATGATTAAAGGCCATTTTTAATCTTTATAAGAAGTTAAGGTGCCAAAAAATTTTACTCTTGTGACCACCCTTAGTCACTGTCTTATGTCATTGCTGCAAGGAGATTTACATATTCTTTTTTTTTTCTTTTTTAAAATTAGATCTAGTTTTGATGCTTTGAATCCCTTCTCATCCCGCCTCACGCAAACAAAAATCGCGTTTGAGCTCTTTTTAAAAGAAATACCACACAACTATACCTTCTAAGATGAAAACTTGTCTAAAACGGAAATTTGACTGGTTTTGTGAGATACTGTTTTAGCAGGTTTTACCATTTAAGATATTGTTTGTATCCAACATGTTCAGGTTAAGAAGTCTGGGCACCCCCCCGTTCAGAAGGCTGGTTACGCCTATGTATATTAACCTTCTCACCGCTTCGAACTATATCCGTTCACTAAGTTGCAGGTTGCAGGTTTCACTGCAATAGAAGCATTATTTAAATTAATATAATTCTAGAGATATGATCCAGTTTTAAGAAATTAAGTTACGATTAATGCTCTCAAGGTTTGTATGCCTTGAATGTCTATGCTTGTATGTCTATACATATTAATAAAAATTATATCATGTTGGAAAAAATATCTTTTTTTTATCATTAAAAAAAAAAAAAAAAAAAAAAAAAAATACAGAGAAAACAACATTACAATTTTGCCCTTTTACCCGGCGGTCAGGGGCTTAACATATAAATACCTCATCCCATTTATGAAATACAAATTATTGTTGTGATCACAGTCAGTCCCAGAAAAAAAAGTTTATGTCAGTGTTGAATTCCGATATTTTTCTCCGGGGGATATTCCTACCGGGGTGTAGTGGGGCTGTACAGTATTATAAGCCTTATACCTTCTGGATAACTCCGTATACCCTCAGTAGTTATAGCGTATACTCTCTAATGCATACCCACTGTCCAGTGGTGTAGTCGTAGAAAAACCAGAGTGTAGACGCAATTTTCAGAGGG
Source organism: Maratus speciosus (assembly GCA_963932465.1). Classification (NCBI taxonomy): domain Eukaryota; kingdom Metazoa; phylum Arthropoda; class Arachnida; order Araneae; family Salticidae; genus Maratus; species Maratus speciosus. The sequence continues at coordinate 355,355,148 of OZ010799.1, read as the reverse complement.
CATACACCAGAGAATATACGCTATAACTTCGGAGGATATCCCATTTTATATTTCAAAACAAAAAACATGCCCGTGAATAATATTTACATCATATTGGCAGTGGCAACTCCTGACCAATAAGTTTCACTTTTACTATTATATATATATATATATATATATATATATATATATATATATACATAGATTTATATAACTTCTAAACATCGCAACATTTTCAATTTTTACACTGCCGAATCGGGAAGAAAAAGTTCTTTGAAATAGAATTTATTTCAAAACTGTATTTCAATTTCCTCGTTTATTTATATTTTTATTTATTTATTTTTATTTTTTATTTATGGTTTTTAAAATAACTTTTAAGAGTGATTTTTTATTAAAATCTATGTTCATTGCGTGCAGCCCGATTACGAAACTTTAATCCGTTTGCACTTAAAACACTATAAATAGTTCAGGATTTATTTCCGGTTAATATTCCATAACGAAATTAAAACTTCATCAATAAATAAAATAATATAAATAAAACAGAAATTTAACAGACATGCAACCGAACTACGCGCTTAAACCACTGAAATAATAAATATAAAAAAAAGCTGCTCTAAGTAGTGAAATTTTTGGTGATTTCTTCGGCTATTAACTGCGGACATGCATTTAATAAAATATAGCTTTTAATAAATTTCAAAACTTATTTGAATACATTACTGATATTTTTAATATAAAAATGCTTTTTGGTGTTGTCAGTGGGCAATCTAAATGTATGTATATATATATATATATATATATATATATATATGCATTTAGATTGGATATATTGATTGGATTTAGATATATATATATATATATATATATATATATATTAAATGTAAAAAATCTGTTTAGAATTTTCAATTTAAAAAATGATTTTTATCTATGGACTAATCTGGTAAGCCCGAGCTGGATACCTTAATATTTTTAAATATGCACTTATAATAATTTTTATAAATATAAATGTGTTTTTGAATAAAAGGAATGCCTAGATTATGTCTGGGCCCACTCATTGCATCTTATTAAAAAAGAAAAAAATTCAATCGGACGATCTTTGGGAAGCTATAAATTAAAATTTGCCACGTAAGTTTAACTTTCGCATCCTCAAACTTTGAACCCAGAACTCAATGAATATTTAAGAAAAAATGTATAAACTACATGCTTTACCTAGTTACTTTACTCAAGTAAAATAAACTGTCAAATGTGGGTGTTAGCATTTGAAAAATGAAAGTTTGTACAATTTTTAATAAATCGAAACTCCTATTTTATTCTTACGGCAGATAGGGAAATGTCCTTCTGGGATTCTTGTGACGTATGACCCCTCATAGCAACGAGAGTGGGCGGAGCAGCGTCCTTAGTGACGAGCCAACCTATATGTCTAATAACCTTGGGGTATACCAATGCATACCCTGCGCTACATCCCTGCCACTATCTATCTAATATATAAAAATAAAAATTTGTCTGTCTGTCTGTAATTCTATACAAATTCACAGTTTGGAAACCAGAATTGTGAGATGTTACGTACATGTGTATTAAAACACGGCCGAGGCAACTAAAGTAATCCGGAATCGAAATAATTTATAGTTAACTTTTAATTAATAAAAAGCCACCAATTTAACATCAAGTTCCTATCAAATTCAAACATTTTTGTTATAGCAGTTGCCAACAATTAAAAATCAGCAACAAAATTCTTTCGACAGTAATTAACTTTTCTATTGCAAGAATTCCGCGTGAAAAATGAAAAAGAAATAAATAGTTTGAAGAATTTTTTTTTTAAGTGAATATTACGTCATAACTTTTCTATTGCAAGATTTCCACGAGAAAAGTTAAAGTGAAATAAATAGTTTGACGAATTTAAAAAAAAAGTGAATATTACGCCTTATTGGAAATATAATGAAAGTCAGCAGGTGAATATATAACGTCATATGAGTTTCAAGAAAACGTATTGAAACATGATAAAAACCCGATTATGGAAATATTGACATATTTTAACATTTTGAGGTTCTCTGAATTTGTTTTCTCCTTTTTAAAATCTATTCGCTATATATACATGTGTATATGCGTGTATATTCGCATTTCCACAAAGGTTTAGGTCCCTACAACTCATTCTTACAAGGAGAGGGCCAACCTTGTTAATCACAGATTTTGATTATTTTAATATATGTTGTAGGGTAGAGACTCCTTAGTGTCAGGTTCAACGGATTTTATCCAACGCTCCTTAGTTCTTGAGAAACCGGGGTGTCTAATAATAGTACACAACTTAAATACTTAATTTTGAACCGCAGTGATGGGTTGGTCGTAGCTCAGTTGGTATGGCATTTGCCGGCTGATTCGCTGGCCCGGGTTCGATACCTGAATGCGCTACATTTGTTTTTCTCATTTTTTTGTTTAATAAATATGCTTGTAAGTATAATTAATAATCTCATTGTCAATTAAAATTTATAATATTGTCTATCGATTATAATTTTAACCTATTTATTTTTTTTTTACTTTTAACTAAATAGTTGTATAAAACATCATAAAACTGTTATCTTTTAAAAATCCCTTTTAAAATGTATTTCATATATTCTTTATCGATGCAATGATATTGAGCAATTGTGTCAATTCGTGATTTTAAAGAAACATCATTTACACATTGCTTTAACAAAGGAAGTCAATGGATAACACTATTTTCTGTTTTAAAGTAACAAGCATAATTATATTAAAAATTAGTATCAGAATTAAATTACAACCGATTTTTTGCATATTATTTTTTTTTTTAATTTGTAATACGTATGCTTGCGCTTTCATTATTTTGCTTTCACCTTTATCTTCAATTCTGCTTTTATTTTTATTTAATTTGAATATTCTTTTATTTTATCATAACTAGATGGCACCACAACAGATTTTGTCACGATTTTGGAATTTTTATCATTCAATAACAGATCCAATTTCTTTTTAAACCTCTTTAAAGGATGAGAAATAATAGTTTAAAAATAAAAAAATATATAAATTTATGTTTGTTAACATTATAATTAATGTATGATATTAAAATTTGTAATTGAAATTATTAAATTATAATTGGAAGCATATTTATAAAACAAAAAATGAGAAAAACAAACGTAGCGCGTGCGAACGCCGTACCAACTGAGCTACGACCGACCTATCGTTGCGGTTGCAATGTAAGTATTTAAGTTGTGTACTATTATTAGACCCCCCCCGGTTTCTCAAGAACTAAGGAGCGTTGGATAAAATCCATTGAACCTGACACTAAGGGGTATCTACCCTACAACATATATTAAAATAGTCAAAATCTGTGATTAACAAGGTGTGCCCTCTCCTTGTTAGTGACTAATTGAAATAAAGATTTCAGATATTTTAAAATAAAATTCATAGAATTTTTGTACTTGCCATTTTTTTTTAATCATGTAAAATTATTTAAATAACAAAATACTCGGAAATAACTTTTCATCAAAAGGTTTTAATCTCGGTCTCAATCCAGATCACAGATTTTATTTAGTAAGTAAGTAGGTAATCTGTCGCCCGGCTTAAATAAAAAAAAAAAAAAAAAGAAGAAGAAGAAGAATTTAAATTACGTAAATTAACACGCAATCGTTGATTTTTTCAAAATTGATTTTTCTAAACAATCATTCTTACAATTCCGGGCAACGCCGGTCTACTTTAGCTAGTACCATATATTCTGTGGTGTATATCCGCTGTCTATAACGCATACCCTCTGATTTTTTGTGACAGCACCACTAGATATTTCCAGCTCCGAGGGGACACTTGTAGATTTCCGGGAGGAGAGCGGGATTCCACTTTTATACTATTAATAAGGATAAAATCCCAAATCTTCTGTAGGAAAGATTCTTTCCTATAGAGGATTTGGGAAAAGAATATTCCCCCGAACCACCCTCTTAATTCTTACACAGGTTTATGGGCCTCGATAATGATTCGAATCCAGGTCCTGTCAGAAATTATGGTATAAAAAAATAAATCTGGTGAATAACTGCGTTTCATAAAGTAATACATCTTTGCTTGAAATTTAATCATCACAAAATTAACAAAAAAAAAAAAAAGAAAAAAACAGTGTCCGTGGTCAGAAGTTCCGCTATAATGTATAAAAGTTTATCAATCACTGAGCCTTTTGTAGGTGGGAGATGGGAAGCCCTAGCATTTCGCCAGCTAAAAATTTCTATAATTACACCACCGCTGACTATCTATTAATAGACAACAAATTTTAATATGAATAAAAATGAGATGAGTTTTAATTAGCATATATGTTCCGAGTATGATACTTTAAACCCTTCAGTATCGCTCGTGTCAATATGACGAGATTAGGTATCGTTCTTTATTTCTCGTGCTTGTGATATTGCCGAGCTGAAGATATAAAAGCGTTACAGTACCAGAAAAAACGTCTGTAACCAGAGAAAGTTTTGTGATGGCCACAACATACTAGTTTAAATAAGTTGACGATTTTCTGAAAGCTAGGGGTGATTCTGTTCCAGTGTTGCCAGATTGGGGATTTTGTCCCCATTTTGGAGAATTTTGAACCTCTAGGGGAATTTTTCGGGGACAAGTAGTTCGTGGGGAAATTTTTGGGGACTACAAAAATTTTGGGGGAAAACTTGGAGATTTTTTTTTTTTTTTTACTATTTTCCGTAAAGATATTTTTTAGTCCTGTAGAAAAACTGGATCTGTCTCGAACTCAATTTTGATTTGAAAAACGAAAATACAATCCAGAAATCGGAAATATCAATCATTATTCTCTTGGATGTGGTCGTGTTCGTTGTTTACTACATTACAGTTTACACATATAACAGATGCAGGAGACTCTAAAGTCTTAAGCAGCTTAAACCTGCGCGTGACTAAGTCTGCAGGACTTTAACGAAAAATTCCTTCGCTGTACTTTTAAAAAAATTTAATTTAAATATGTGGAAAGCAGATATTTTTCTCTTTTATGATATACAAAAGCACATCGATTGATACAGCAAAAATACTTCGCATTATGATTATGTACTTCAGTATAGGGATGACAAAAAAATTAAAACAGAGTACCATCTCGGATTCATTCAAATCCATACTGATAAGAGATTGTCTAAAGCTATGGAGCTAATGTAACAATAGTCCAACATTGTTAGAGAATACTTTAAAAAACAAACGTAAAATAACTTGTCACTGCAAAATATGTCTCTCATTCTTTTAATGTAGCTACAAAATATGCATTCAACCCAGTTTAAAAATTTGTTTTTTGTAAATGGGGAATTTTTTCAAAAAAAGGTTTGATTTGGGGAAATTTTTTGAGCTTAAATTACTTAAATATTTTTATAGTGGTAAACAGAAAATTTAAAAATTCCCTTTTTGAGTAAAAACTGTATTGGGGACTTTTGCGGAAAAAAAACACTGATTTGGGGAAAATTTCTGAAATTTTGGGGAAATTCACTTTTGACTATCTGGCAACACTGTTCTGTTCCAAAATTTCCGCAAATTTAAGGCATTCAGTTCTGAAAATTTTAAAAAAATCAGTCCAAAAATTGGGACATTAAAAAAAACCCTCATTTTTTCTTAACATAAAACCCTCATAATGAATATTAACCACGAGACAATCATATTTCTGCTAGTATTCACATAACGAGTTCCCATCCTCAGGTGCAAGAGCGTCATTTCAAGGGAGGGGGGGGGGGGTCAAAGTTTCATTGAGTGACAGCTTTTGCAATAGTGTGCGGTATTAAGCGAATCCCGCACAAAATCGGAAAATCACTCATAATAAAAATATTGTGTGACATCTTTCCGGATTTAATTCTTTCAAAAGCATGTGATTCTTCTGCGAATTTTTTTAATTTTCGAGAAAGTCCGACAATTGTTCTCTTTTGCGGAATTTCGAAAAATCAATTCGTGAATTTCTTCAAACGATAGTTGGAAAATTACATGAATTTCGTCAAAGATCTGTGAAACAAATAGCGATTTTCTTCATTTGGTCACTGAAAAAAATCGTAAATCTCAAAAATCGGCTCCTCAGAAAAAATCACGAATTTCGTCAAATGATCGCGCAAAAAATCGCAAATTTTATCGATCGGTTGTGGAACAAAGTCACGCATTTCGATAAACAATCAATGAAAAATGTCTCGGAAACAACAAGCAAATTTTGCTAGTTGGTCACGATAGATCATTGCGAATTTTGTCAGTCGGTCTCTGAAAAAAAATCTATTTCGCCAATCGATCTAAAAAGAAAAAAGAAATGCGAATTTTGTCAGAAGGGAGCATAAAAAACGCTATTCATGAAACAATCATGGAGAAAAACGTAAATTTCGTAAAACGAAGTGCATCGGGTCAGATAAACTGATTTTTCCACGGATCAGGTTTCTTTCTTTCTTTTTTTTTCATCTGAAGCATACAACTATTTGCTTATTTTACTTAGAAATCTTATAATTATTCAATTTCTGCAATAAAAAAAGCATGTACTTTTTTTGTAATTTTCATAAATATTAAGCTATCCGTAAGTAAGACAGTTGTGTCCCGGTAATTTGTATCAACTTCCGTCTGTCTCTCTGTGCGAACCTGATTAAAATTAATATGATCTCAGAAGATGATTTAAAAAATACAGCACGCGATTTTTATGCTACAGTGCGGCGCAAAAGTTTAAGCACAACACAAATATTTTAATAAAAATAAAATTATACAACGGAACGCTTTCAAATACCCACTGTACGTGAATACTGTGATCATAAATATATATCTCAAGTTTCGAAAATAATCATCCAAGAAAGTCAGAAATTACAAGAAAACAGTTTTTGTGATGTCGCAAAAGTTTATGCACAAATGAGATTTTATGCAAATATCTCCTTAAACATGATAGGTGGAGGATCGGCGAGACTTTTTTTCTAGAGTATAAAGTGTAGAGATCGCTGTACAATTTATATCAAAATGTCGAAATCTCTGCCTCTCTCGCCTAAAGAAGTTGTAGAAGTTTGGAAGCTGAAAACTGAAGGTAAATTTTTTTTGCAAATTTCGCTTATTTTAAATCGGTCTAAACATGGTGTTTATAGAGTTTTGCAACGTGGGATATAATTCAAAAATGTATGTTGCTCAGAAACGTCGATTAAAACCACATTTTGTGAGGATAGAAGAATTAAAAGATTGGCTTTAACTAGCTATTTGTCTCTTAAAGAGATAAAAAAAATTATTTGACTCAAAAATATCACATGACATCACATGCAGACGAATAACAGAATCAGGATTCATCGAAAAACAAAAATTATCTCGTAAGATTTTTCTGAAACAATGTCACAAACAAGCAAGACTTGAATGGGCAAAACAGCGCATGTATTATCGTGACGAATGGATTAGTGTTATTTTTTCTTATGAAAAAAAATTGAATTTGGATGGTCCAAATGGCTTCTCCTTCTTTTGGCGCGCCTCGTGGAAATATCCGAAGAGCATATTCAGCAGACAACAACGTGGTGATTCGTTCATGGTATGGGGTGCTTTTGGCTGTAATGTACAAACGTCTGTTTGTTTCCTAAGTGGCAGACAAAATTCACAAATGTATCAGAAAACTCTGATGGAGCATTTGTGACCGTTTGGACCGTTTCGGAGAACTCCTAGGGCTCCCAACAGGACCTTTCAGCAAGACAACGCATCAATACTCACTTCCCGTTGCACAAAAGAACGGTTTAAGTTTCAGAATATCAGTGTGATGAACTGGCCAGCACTCAGCCCAGATCTCAATCCTATGGAGAAAATCTGGGGAATCCTCTCACGTGACGACTACGAGAATGAGAAACAGTATTACCCAGTGCAATAGCTCAAATCAGCGATCGAGGAAGCCTGGTACAAACTCGCTCCCAAAACCTTCCATACTCTCGTGTTATCAATGGAAAATCAAGTATTCGATCTCATCAGCTGCAATGGAAGCACATAGACTACTAAAGGACTTTTGTGCCTTGTGAAACGAATTTATTTCGTTTTTTTTTTTTTTTTTTTTTTTTTTTTTTTTTTTTTTTTGCGACATTACAATTTTCAATTTTTTGTAATTTATTATTTTCCTTACAGTGAATAATTGTTTCCGAATTCAAAACATGAATTTGTAATCAAATTGCTTAGATACAGTAAAAATTTCGAAGCATTCCAATGCATATTTTTCATTTTATAAAATTATTAAGCTTGTGCATAAACTTTTGCGCCGCACTGTAGGAGATAAAATAACATACACTCGAACTCGCCTAATACTATCACGGTTAAATCGAACAAGTTGCACGTTAAGAATGGTTTGTTTTAAGAGGTCTTGTACCTTCTAAATGCGACGAAAATAAACTAAAACATTCAAAAATTGAAAAAGATGCAAAGAATTTTTCCTTTAAAAATATTTTATACGCTGATATTTGCCTTTGTTTCTTATATCTACAACAGTTTAAAACTAAAATAAATATCACTAAATTTAATGTTACTGATATTTTATTTGTAGATACATCTTTCTTTATGAAATGGGTACCATTTCTTCAGACTTTTTAGCGTTTGTGTTTTCTTCTTGTTTCAATGGTAAAGTAGCCATTGGCTACTGAATGAAACCACCTACGGCGTTAATGCGAAGAGTAGGACGGTTAAAACGCGCATTCGTTTTTTCGTGATTTCCAACACTGTGACGTGACAAAACGATCCTAGAAAGAAAAAAAACAACCAGTTATAACAATATACAGTAAAACCTCCCTAAAGCGACCACCTTCCATTCCAATAAAAATTGGTCTCACCGAGAGGTGGTCTCTTGATGGAGGTCATGTTTAAATCTAGTTTTTAATCGTTGAAAAAAGGTAACAATTAATGTTACTAAAATTTATTTTTCACATTAGGAAAAAATATGAAAATTTAAGTATCAAAACAAAAATTAATTACATAAGTTAATTACTGCAAAGTTAAAAAAAAAGAATACATTGATGTTTGCTTTGATTTTAAGGTTTTATCTTCTATAACTTTTATTTCCAAGTCCTTTCGAGGTTCAGTAAATAAATGCAATTTTTTTTTTCTTTTTTTGACGGCGACAAATTATCACGATTTCATTAATTTATCTATTTCTTTAAGAGTTTTCTGACTGAATAGGGTAGGGGAGTTTATTGACCGTCATCCTTAATTTGTCATCAAAGTTAAATTCATTGCCTAAAAAGGCACAAAGGGGTTTAAACGCTTAAAGGTTACCAGAATAAATAAAAATTCTAAACTTAGTTTAGAAGTTTGATCAATATAGCGCTCTCCGAAATTATTATTCTAAAAAAATCTTTTCAAGCGACCAGGGAAAAACGGAATTTGTTTCATTTTCTTCAAAGAAATGGGTTGCTCATGGAGGGAGTGGCAACTGAGGTGGTCTCTGTATAGATGTAAATTTGTATTGAGCCTATGGGCATAAATTTCGTTCCATGAAAAAATGATCGTTCAAGGAGGTAATCGCTTAATGGAGGTGGTCGCACAGGGAGGTTTCATTGTACCTTTATTTGAGATGTTCAAACTTCTCACCGTCCGCTGCATTGCACATTTGTCCTAAAGATAATCATTTCTCCTTCCGTTCAAGTTTCGTGATGTCACAATGTAGGAAATCGCAAAAAAAAAAAAAAAAAAAAAAAAAAAATATGCGCGTTTTTTCCGTTCTATTCTTCGCATCAATGTCCACAAGGTGTATTTTTGTATTAAATCGATGATGCTCTACAACTTTGTAAATCACTTTTTTCCCTATCTCTTTCCGTTTTCGATATAGGAATGCTAACTCCCAAGTTTTCCACCAGGTGTCGCCGTAGGCGATTTCATTCAGTAATGCATGGCTACTTTACTATACCTAGACACCACTTTTATGAATATAGCAGCAGCCGTTCCGAAATTAAGAGGGTGGCAAGGAACTGGTCATACTGTTATAAAGTGACTAAGAGATAACGGGCTCCATTCTTTGTACCATAATAAACAATATTCTAATTATATATAGTCCCACCAGTGCGATAGCATTTATCCAAAATCAGTGATAGCTAGTCCAGCAAAATGGGAAACCTCCTGAAGCTGGGGATAGACAGAACAAACGGGAAATTTTAATTACACCAGAAATACCCAAAATAAAAAATAGACATTAAAAAAACAATACAAAATAAATTGAATTTTATTCAATGTGCTGAAAAACAATGATATTAAATTTATAATGTTTTACAAATTTTATGCATTATAAAAATAACAATAGGGGCATTGTTGAGTAACTCAATAAAAGGAAAAATATTCTTATAAAAATATCCGTGTGACGTCTTCGATGATAGTAAAAATTTATGATTTTATCCAAAGCACGTGAAACCAGGAGCATGCGCAGGATTTTTTTTTTCTTCTAGGGGAGTGCCAGTAGTACCTAGATGGTAAATTCTCTTAGTATAGGTGCCGCAAGGAAGAACCATTATTCCTCTTTATAGAAAAAAATAATAATTAACTAAATTTTCTTCATCTCTGATTATTTACAAAATATATACAAAATTTATTCTCAACTTTGTTATTAAAGGATTTTCGAACAATTAAATGCAAAGATAAAAATGAACTAAGATTAGTAAATAAATAAATAGAAATGCTTAATTCATCTTTAAAAAGTTAAACTTAAACTTACACTATGTGCAAAACTACTTAAAAGATGACAGAATACTAAAAAGATGTTAAATTATTTTAATATCTGAGTACTTTCAACTATAAAAAACATAGTCTTCTTCTGAGGAATATAAGAAATACAATTGTTGTTGGCGTCTAATTTTCAAAATTCATTTAGATGGTGACGAAAGGAGTGAAAGTGGAAGTTAATTTTTAGATCCGGAAAACATTAATAAATAAAACATGGATATAGGGAAGTGGAATATTACTCGTTTTATGATTATTTAAGTAAACAGAGCCAAATTCTGGGTATGTTGTAGGATAAAACGTCATTGCAAACAGAATTTTCTTTAGTAATAATTTCTATTGATTCGTGGATGATTAAATCATAATAATTCTTTGAGGGATATATAATTTTTGCGTCTTCGAAATTAACTTGTATATTCTGCTTCTGGTTAAGTCTTGACAGGGCTGTTGTAGGTCGGTTATACTTTAAATCTCTCAAATGTTCTTTAATACGAACTTTAAGTTTACGTGAAGTCATTCCTATGTATTCGAGATAAATATTTTCTGTTTTCAGTGGAATTATATATACTCCAGAAACTTCATCTTCCGGGATCGGGTCTATTTTGGCACTAATTAGATTTTTCAGTTTTGCTGGAGGAGTGGCGATTAATCTCGCCAAATCGAAAAAATAAATCGCCAAATTATACAAATTGACATAATTTTTATTTTAAATAACGAAAGAACAAATAAATTAGTCCAACATTAATTAAAATACAAATAAAACGTCGAAATAAAAATAACTTGATGACGTAGACACGTGTAACTTGCTTTAAGTCAAGTTAATGTGACATTTACGATCAATCATTATTGGCATTTAATCTTATAGTTTGGCGAATGATAGATTTTTGGTCGACGGGATAACTAAGTAGTACCAATCGCTGTTTTCGTATTTGATTAAGTAAAATCAGTTTAAGCTAATATAAAAGGAATTAAATAAACAGAGTCTTTGTCTCCCAGTATTTTAACAAAGCGAAAAGAAAGTCCTTTTATATAAGACATTTTCAATTAATCGTTTTTAATCTGACGTAATTTTGACCAAACTATTCTTTCTTTTTTTAATATTCGCGTGAAAATACTTTTGTTAGAAATTAACTATTATTTGCGCTTTCCTAACAAAAATAGTTGAAAAGTATCCTCTAAAAATATCAAATAAATGTCTAGTGCAATTTCTAAATTTAAACTGTTTTGCAATATTATTTTGTGTTCATTTTATGTAATAACTGTAATGTGACGTAAATATGACGTAATTTCTCCTATTTAAGACTTCTAACGCATGTTAATGAATTTATTATTTTACAATTTCCTTTCTCTCTTAAAATTCACGTGTAAATATAGTTTTTATGGCGTTCCTGCTTTTTGTACATAATTATTTAATTCTAATTCCAGATATTTTTCCTGTTTATAATAGTCACGTGTAAATAAATTTTTAATTTATTTACACGTATAAATATTTTTTTTATTTGAAGCAAACATTATTGTTTGCGCTGTTTATACAGTTGGCAACAGGTTAAATTAGTACAATTTTCTAAAATAATTAAAAAATATCTCTCCAAATGCTGAAAATTTGAATTTAAAATAGAAATAAAACCTCAAAAAATTAGTCAAATTAAAAAGGGAAATACAGCCTACACACCGGGAACTTCAAACGTATAAAATGATCTAAAAATGATTAAATTCCCATGAATAGTTTTTGCTCTTATAAAACTTTTTTAGTGGAACGATTTTGTCCCACTTTAGCATTAAATATCTCTTAAAATAATTCTTCGATTTGAAAACTGTCTGCATCAGCGTGTTTATCAAATATTTCTGTATAATACTACCGATTTTCATATTTTTGTATGCATTATTTTTCTTAATATTAACGAAGAAAGACCTCCAGTCACAAAAAAATCTAAACCGGGGACGGCGGCGGCGCTGACAGCGGTAGTTACTGTTTTTTTAGAATTTTAGAATAGAGAGATAATTTAAAGTTTCATATGCTATAATTAACCTCATTTAATTACACATTACTTGTAAGTAAGAAATAATACTATCCTCTTATAAACAGTAAAATGTTAAGTGAACTTTGCATTATATATATTTTTTTATATTAAATGCATAAATTATGTGTATAAGATTAATTAAGTGTATTTACTAAAAGTAAGTCAACAGAAATTATTTAAATTGTAAAATACATGAAAAATAATTGTGGCTATGATTTTGCTTCAAATACTTCGCTGTGCGCCGTCGGCTTTTTAAGCCTAAATAATGATATCCTTGGAAAAGTGAAATTGTTAAAAAAATATTAATTCAATTAGAATTAATTTAAAAAGCACAGTTTGTAGTAACATAAAGACACAGACGTCATACTCCATACGATAACGCTTTTTAAGGGAACGGTTTGCCTTATCAACATTTTTTTTTATTATTATTTTAAAAAATATGGTTCAAATGGTGAATTCACTGCATTTCAATGTTCAACTAAAAGTACATTTTGAAAAAAAAAAAATAACTGCATATTTAATTTTTTTTTAAGTGATTTTTTTTTTAAATTCTACTACTTTTTTAAATAATGATATAGTTGCCTTTTTTTTTTTTTTTTTTTTTGAGATTTTTAAATATGTATTACATAAGACTGCGCATGGAGTTTTAGATACATTTAAAGGAGGACCTGTTGGCTAAATCCAAAAACATGCACAAAAATTTTGGTTCAATTGTATGCATAATTTTATGCACTTTTCGGTGGTACAATAAAGAAAATGTCTCAAATATCGTTATTACAGCACCCCCCCCCCTTCCGGCAGATGTTTTTCAAATTCAGGGAGGACTTGCTTGTCATAGCCAGAAACATACACAAAAAATGTCGTTCAATTTTGGGCTCATTTCTATGCATAACATCATACACTTTTCGATGGTACAATATTCAAAATCACACAAAAAGCGCTATTACAGCGCCCCCTACCGGCGAATTTTTTCCAAATTCAGGGAGGACCTGCTTGCCATATCCAAAAACTTAAAATAAAAGTTTGGTTCAATTCTATGCATAACTTCATACACTTTTGGATGGTACAATATTCAAAATCGCACAAAAATCGCTATTACAGCGCCCCCTACCGGCGATTTTTTTCCAATTTCATTCCAAATTCAGGGAGGACCTGCTTGCCATAGCCAAAAACTTAAAATAAAAATTTTGTTCAATTCTGTGCCTAACTTCATACACTTTTGGATGGTACAATATTCAAAATCGCACAAAAAGCGCTATTACAGCGCCCCCTACCGGCGAATCTTTTCCAAATTCAGGGAGGACCTGCTTGCTATATCCAAAAACTTAAAATAAAAATTTTGTTCAATTCTATGCATCACTTCATACACTTTTGGATGGTACAATATTTAAAATCGCACAAAAATCGCTATTACAGCACCCCCTACCGGCGAATTTTTTCCAAATTCAGGGAGGACCTGTTTGCTATAGCCAAAAACTTAAAATAAAAATTTTGTTCAATTCTATGCATAACTTCATACACTTTTCTATGGTAAAATGGCAACAGACACATGGACAGACAGACATTTCCTATAAACATGTTTTTTTGGAATCTCTGACCCCTAAAACGTGTAAATCCGTTGTAAACCGGAAGTCGAAAAAAATTTCGATTACAATACGTTCTTCTATTGAAGGTAGATGAAAGTAATAAAAACTCTTAGCTTTTTAAATCACACAATATTTAATGGTCGTTTTAAATAGCATTTACAAAATTGAAAAGTCGTACATAAAAAGGGTACAAATATTTTAAACTATACTATATTTAGCTGTTGACAATTCTATGTTCATTATTTTTTCTAATGTCCAATTAGAACCACGTTGAGTGAACTTCTCGTAGGAATTCATCATTTTTGCAAAGGCTTCCTCCATATGCACAGATAAATTTTGATTTGTCAATTCGAGTACAGTTTTGGAATGAAAAAAGGGTGTGGCAGTCTCTAAGTCCCCATCATTAGTTACACGACTAACAAGAACTTGTACAATAACAGTTGCATACCATTTCATTGATTTTTTTTACTTCTATCTGATAATGTAGTTCGTTCGAAACGTCTGGTCGAACAGTATCAAGAAATATGATAAAATATTTGTCATTCTCCTCATTCGAATCGATCATAGTTTTAGTAAAAACACCGAGTGCATTAAATCTTTTAAAATGCTTAACCTTTTCATATAACATATCTTTTAAAGATTGTGACGATGGTTTAACAGGTTTGTAAGAAACCTTATGTGAAGCATCCTCATGACGTAATAAATCATAATTGCGGTTGAATATTTCGGTACATTGCACACATTTATATTCTTTGGGAGACTTATGAATCTTTTTGTGTTTAATTAAGTCCCGCGTTCTTGAAAATACTTTGTCACATTAATTGCAAATAAATTGCTTGCTAGGCTTATGAATGATCTCATGTTTTAATATATCACGCTTTCTCAAAAATACTTTGTCACATTCATTGCAATTAAATTGCATGGAAGGTTTATGGATAATCTTATGTTTCAATAAATCACGCTTTCTCGAAAACACGTCCCCACATAATTCACCATTAAAAATCACCAGGGCCTTTGAATGAATCTTCCTATGTTGTTGAAAATCACTGTTTTGAATAAAATTTTTTTCGCGCAAATCACATGGAGATGGTTTTTTCTACAGGTGAGATTTTACATGTCTATTTAATATAAACTTTTGAGAAAAAGCTTTGTTGCATACATTACACACAAAAGATAACTTCTGAAGATTTGATGAAGAGGCCGGCACTTCATTATTCCAAACATTTTGCGATGAAACTTCCATGTCTTGATCCTTCAATTCTGGTGAAAGAGGTTGACTCATCGTGTTGGGATCACTTAACTCAGAAGAATGTAGGGCTTGTTCCATTTTAACACAAGCAAATACTAACTAACAATACCGAACAGTCGAAAGCGTCTTCACGCAGCTATCTCAGCACTCAGAATAATGAAAAAGTCTCGTTTCACGCAAATTTATACACTCATAGGGGCGCGCGTGTACAAAAATGATAAAGAATGAACTCTGATTGGTTAGGACATCACGTGACCTCTATTACGTAACGTGTTAACTTATCATAATTTGAACTAGATCTATATTTCAAAATGTTTAAAAAGTTCACACATAAATGCTCTGCATGGGTTTTAGATACAAATAGGAATGTGCATATTTGAAATAGTAAAACTAAATTTCTAAAAAGAACAAAATCTTATAAATAATAGTAAATTCGCCAATATATTAATTGAAATTAAATTAATGAATTAAAAAATATATTTATTAACTGATAATGTATGAGGTTCATGACAGATTAGACTTCGTGCAAATTATACTAAGTTCTCAGTGACGTCATCTGTTGGGAAAATCCATCGATGAGACATAACATTACATCTGAACTTGCTAGTGATTCGAAACATCACATGATCATCAGATAAGAACTTATCAAGCATTCTTCTTCATGTGACTGGGGGGAAATAGACGTGCTTTCAGATGTGCCCGTATAACATAAGTAAAATTTGTATGTTTATAATTTAGTAATCTATAAAGTGTATGTAAATTCTAATTTTTCTCATGCATTTAGTTCATAGTTGTTATAGCATATACATTTTAGTTTATCGAACCTAATCAAAAACTTAAAATGTAGTTTATGTTAATCTGTTAAAAATGATAAGTGTAACGTTAAGAGTAATTTAGGTGAGATATATATATATATATATATATATATATATATATAATTCGTAAGTTTTTTAACAAATGATAAAAGCTATTTATGCATGATTGTATTTTTAAATAATTCACATATTAACTAACTCTAAGCTCATTCACACACATAAAATTTATTTTTCGCTTTAATTGGTTGAACGGTGAATGTGTGTGCTGTCTAAACTTTGGAAATAAATTAAAACCTTTGTTAATATCAGATTCTACTAAATAAAGCATAAGTGATTAAATCTCTATTTTCTTTTTAATTTCATAAAATATAAGATCCATTTATTATAATCATATGCAAATAGAATAAAGAGTTAAATGTTATTAACATGCTTCCATATCATTTGAAACTTGTGTTAACTTATTTCAAAAATTATGGATTTTATCCTAAGTGGATGTTGTTTAGTTTTAATAATGATATTTTTTCTAATTTTAGTATACACTATTATTATTATTTGTTTTCCATTTCAAGTTATTATTAGTAATTCATACGCACATATTGTTTAGTTACAATAGCAGTCAAACGAATATATTTTTTTCTTTCGATATTTAAACAAATTCCTTGTTAAATATATTTCTTTCAATAAGTAGCAAGTTTTGAATTTTGAGTGATTGTTTAATATGTTGAAAAAGAAGTAGTGTGAGCGAATAAAATTTAAAAATGTTTAAGCAAACTAATTTGCGTTAAATGAACTAATATGTGATGAAAAAATTAATGTTATCATTCTAAAATTAATGAAAACTCGAAGTTACGAGAAAGTGCTTTTAATTATTCTTTAACAATTTGAAATTCTTTTATCACATATCCTCATTTTGATTGCAAACAGTCCCTTAACTTGAATGAGTCAAAATTATCATGCGAATTGTCGTGTTTTATTCCCCTAAATTGAAAACAGATACTGAAAATCTTAAACTAACTCTTTGAAAAATTACTTATTACTAATATAAAACTCTCTGCTATGGAAAGGGTATCAAATTTAAAGAAAGTATTTTTATTTTCTCAATATTTATGCTGAAAATTAACTTATTTTGTAAACTTTCCCTAAAGTCAATTTTCTAGAAAATGCTTCAAATTACTTATAGTAAATTCTCTTATCTACAATCCGCAATGCATTATCAAAAAACGATTCAAGTTCGTTGACTCGAAGTCAAGATTTTTGCTATATAAATTGTGATGCTTTTTTCCCCTTCAAGTTGAAGTCTAACAGATTCAGGTCCTCACGTAAAAAATTCATTTTATGCAATAAGTAATATTTTGTCCTACAGAAAACTATGCGTTACTTTATTATAGTTACTTTGAAATCAACGTAACATTTCTTTGATTATTATTGTAATGACATTATTATCCTAATAGTATATGCTATTATTATTTTAATATACTTATTATTTCAATGTTATATGTTATTGCCGAAACGTCAGTGAAGGCTTACTGTGGAGACACGAAAAGTTTTGGTTTCCGTTAGTCTGTCTGTCTGTTAGTCTGTCTGTCTGTTCCGCGATAACTGCCGTAAAAAGCATCCGATTATCTTAAAATTAAGGATGCATGTTGGTGAAATCCCCGGATTTAGCTGTATAGTTTTTGGTTAAATTTGGTTCATTCGTTCGGAATATATAGAACTTTTTATTTTGCGACTTAATGCTTTCCTATAGCAATTCAGACGATTTTTCCATTTTTATTTGTTGAAAAGAAATGGCTCATATGATTGAAGGATTTAAATGCTAAATTAAGGATGATGAAATTTCCTAATTAGAATCATACATTATTCATATTAGTTTGAAATTTTGTGTATACATTTGTCAGAGTTTTTAAATTCGGTGTATAACTTTTATGGAGGGATTTTATATATGTGTTTCAATAACATAAAATATTTTTTTAATATAAATTTTCTTTTTAAGCACATATTTAATTGTTTTTATTATCTTTTAACTGTTACCTAGCAGCGAACTACACCTAAAAATATCGTAAATGTGAAAGTATTTGTAATTGTTTGAAGTTAAATCAAAGTCAAAAGGGACGAATTAATGCCTTTGTGTCTTTACATATAGATGGAATTTACCACAGAAATAAAGAAAGACTTTGTTCTATTTATTTTGTTCAAATATTTTTCTTTTAAATTAAAAAGTTCATTATTTTCATAAGGAATAAATCGACATTTGCTATAAAATTTAACAATCTTTTTTTTTTTCTTTTTTTGGCCGTTGCCACGAAAATTTAATCCCGGAATAAGAATTTATCCTAAACAGTTAATTTTGATTTGAAAGATTTTTATGTGCGAGAGGAAAATGAAATAAAAAATAGACATGAATACGCCTTCATATTAGAAATAAAGTGAAAATACGAAAAGAAGGTGAATTTGATCTCATATATCAAAAATAAAACGAATACGCTTTGAGGTTGAAATAAAAGGGGCTTGTGTTATGATAATAATTCTTATTATTAAAAAAAAATGTTACTAATATCTCATGGTTTATCGTCTGCACACAGCTAACAGAAATGTTAATTCTTAATCGAAAATTCCAATGAGAAAAAAAAAAAAAAAACTTTTGAAAAGCAAATATATAGTAAATATCAAAATTATGCACCGCAAAATTATCGCTGTCGAAAATGACGTCATTGTATCGGGAAATAAATATTTTCATCCTTAAAAACCAAGCATTAACTAGATTGCCTGAAAAAATGTTTTTTGACGGGTGTTACTTCTTAATGCCGCCTCATTTCAGAAAATATGAATGAAAATTATTTTATTTTTAAAGGAAATTACATTTTCATTCATAAAACCTAAACGTTTAATATAATTGCGTCAATGTAAATCATCTTCTGTGTTACCAGTATTGAAAAATAAGGTTCGAAAGTGTAAAAATAAATCTAAGATTTGCGCTAACCATTAGCGCAATCAATAAAAAGTTACGTATGTAAATTAATAAGACCACGGGGGTTCAGGGGGGCTCCGCCCCCCTGAAGAAATCTACTTTATTATTTAAAAAATATACCAGAATTAACAGCTCATGGAAATTTTGAAATATCCTTCCATAACGTTTTTAATTTAATGCTTTTAATGTCTGAAAACTTCGTATTTTTTATTCTTATAAATAATTACATAATTTGAAAACTTTAAATTGCGGTTTGCAGGAAACTGAATATTACCAAAGTGTGTAAAAACAATGACTTGCAGAGCTGACGTGTTGAGGCTCCTGATCTGCAGATTTACTAGTTATTATTAGTAGTAGTAGAATTTAATTAGTATGTGTGAAAAAAAGTCCTTAAGAAAACTGTGCGTTACTTTATTATAGTTACTTTTAAACTCAACGTAACATTTCTTTTATTATTATTGTAATGACATTATTAATAGTATATGCTATTATTATTTCAATTGATTTATTATTTCAATAATGTATGCTTTTATTTTTATTTCAATGCTATTAATATTTATTGTAGAATTTAATTAGTATGTCTGGAAAAAAAATATTGTCCTATCGAAAACTACGCTTAACTGTCTTATAGTTACTTTTGAGCTAAACGTAATATTATTATTATTATTATTATTTAAATTGATTTATTATTTCAATAATGTATGCTTTCATTTTTATTTCAATACTATTAATATTGATAGTAGTATTTCAATAGTGTATGCGTTATAAAAATATATTAATTATCTAAAAACGTCTTTAAAAAAAACTTGGAGAAAACGTTAAAAATCAATTTTTAAATTACATTTATCAAGTTATTTTTCTTTTATTTAATGCTAAAAAGTTCTTTTCAAAAATATTCTCTAAAACTTTATGAACAATGCGAAAATTTAGAAAAGTGTGTTAAATTTCGTTCATTAAAAAGTGCATTATAAAATTAGAAAACGTACCCTAAAATAATTCCATTTATGTTCAAAAACAATGGTAGATGAGATTCTCACGTATAAATTCATTTAAAGATTTATCTATCGATTTTTATCACTGAACTTAAGGTGCACTATCTCGTACAATTTCCTGGCGATAAGAATCACCCCGCTGAAAAATCCTTCCCCTAAATGTATACAAAACTGAAATATATTAAAAGTAATATTTATCGAAGAAGCATTATTCTTTTCACATTAAATACTGTTCCGAAAAAATTCTAATTATCTAAATTATAATTTGCGGTTATTCAAAAAACTCTTCTCTGTCCCTTTATTAATATTAAACACTGTTCAGATAAAATTCTAATTATCTAAATTAAAAATTCCGCTTATTCATAAACATTCTTCTCTATCCCTTCATTAAAAATTATCACTTCTTTTTTCTAATAATTATCAATAAAAATGCTACCTACTATAGTACGCTTAAAATGTGTAATCTCAAAAAATCCTTTTCAAATTTTTTTTTATCTCCCCCTTCGCTTATCGCGCTGCACTTTCGTTATCGTACTATAAGATAATAACGAATGATCTTCATACCGTCTGCAGAGTGACCTTGAGACGACGGCTCAAACAGCTCGCGCGTAGAAGTCTTATTTTATATCTACTCATAAAAATAGAGTTTAGTACTACAGATGCAGTACAATAAAAATATGTAAAGATATAATTAAAAAGGTTAGGAAAGGTCTTTATTTCACTAATACTAGATTAAGAGGCAAAAAAGCAAATATGTTTAATAAATCTACCTATCCCTTTTAAAACAAAAAGGAAATTTTTCACTGTGATGTATTTAAAAATATAAAAATAATTATAAAACTAATATAATTTACAAAAAAATTAAGAAAAGTAAAGTTTAATTTATTATTATTTTTTTTTAAATAAATAATGAAAAAGAATATAAATGAAACAAACAAGTACTAACCGAAGAAGTCACTACTCTTCTAATTACAGTAGTATATCTAGGGCTTTTACGTCGATCCTGAAACTTTTTGTTGCCGATCGGCAGACAAAAATAATAAACACTTCAGTCATAATTTGAATATCATGCATGGAAAAATGTATAATTTTAAAATAATCACAATTGACATTTTTTCCGCAAGATCAGTGACTTTTAACCCTTTCGAGGGCGGTGTCCTTAAAAAAATACACCTAATTTTAATTGCAAATCTGACAAACGGCTTTAAGAATATTTTGTTAAAATTTTCCTTTTATAATGTACGTGAAAGGAAGCAAGTTCGTATTTTCTAATAAATTCGTTTATAAATTCTGGTGTCAGTCCATTATTTCATCAGTTTATAAACAGAATTACTCCGCATCGGGAAGGGTTAAAATTTCTTGAAATCAATGGTAAATTGTGAATAATGTAACGATTTTTTTTCAACTGAATGAAAATGTGTCCAGATCGTACTCGAACCCAAGACTTTTTGGCTTTATTCGGCAACATTCTACCAACTTAGTTAAAGTCAGGAAGTCCTGAGTTAGAGGCCCAGCAAGAACACATTTTCACTCAGTTGGAAAAATAAACAAAAAAACTTGTGAAATTTCTTTATCAATCGAGTCAAAATAATATGCCTTGCATCAGCCTCTAAAAAATAAAAATAAATTAAGTAATTTTTAATACAGGTCAGCATTTTAATACAGTTCTAATTGTTCAGCATGTGTGTTTGCATCTTAATAGTAAAAGGAAAACTGAATCAACAGATAAATAATAAGTTGGAAAATGCACGTCAACGTGGCAAATGAGGTGCGTTTGTACTTTAACTGGTTTTATAAACATTTTTTGCACCGAATATTGTACTGAATGTATCAGGTTGTAACGAAAGTTTCCCGCCATAGCTAATACGTTCTGTGCAAACAGTTCGCGTTGACGTATTTGCTCATATTTTGTCAAAAGATTTTTGGCATTTGAAAGAAAGAGACTTGCTTTATAACACTGTGTTGTGAAATTTGTAAAAAAAAAAATATCGTTATCATTAAGTACAAGGTGTCTGAAATGCAACTATCTCGCTACCAGATTAGAACCATCATTTACTTCCATTTCTGTTGCAAAAAGTACGTTACAGAATGTCACCGAATAAAGCGCACAGCTTTAGGAACTAGTGTTGTATCATATGACACCGTGAAGGTTTGGCGGAATGGTGGTTATATATAAAATTACAGTTAATTATGTATATTATAATTAGCATTATGTAATGGTGATTTGGCGGAAAACTTTTGTTACAACCTAATATATTTTAGTGCACTTCATAAGCAGTGGTGTAGCCGTAAAAAAAACAGAAGGTATACGTTCTAAGCAGAGGGTATACGCTCAAGGCAGAGGGCATACCCTAGTATATATATACTATAGCTTTCTTGAGAAACAGAGGGTATACGGTGTTCCTTAAAAAAATCCAGAGGGTATACGGCGTATACCCCCGTATACCCTCCACTACATCCCTGTTCATAAGTGCATATCCACTTCATTCTGTTCGAAAGGCTGTAACATCATTAAGATGCACTTGAAATAATTTTTTTCCTATTGGCCGTAATGCAACGGAAAACTTTTGACTGTCCCTGTCGTTAAACTATACATCCGATTTTCATAAAATTTGAAATGACTCGACACAATTTTGCAACAATTGTATATTTAAAATTTCAGACCATTCGGTTGAGTAGATTTTTGCTCTGTTATAGGCGGACAGACAGACAGACAGACGAACCGAACGACGACTATAGGTGCTACGTATTTATATAACTACGAACGCACCTAAAAAGCAGAGTATTGATAAATAAAAAAGAAACACCATACCTCAAGCATAGATCAAGAAACATTTTCCAATACTACTAAAATATGATTACATAACTTCATATTTTCATAAAGTGAAAGGAATCATCGAAAAATACATCTTAGAAAATGCATGACCCATTTTAAATAACAGGGTTCACACTCATTAAAAACAAGAAAGAAAAAGTCATGAGTCAAACATAGATTATGAAACACTTTCCAACATATTCAGAATAATGTAACAAAAATTCACCGTTTAATAAGATGAAATAGGACGTCTAATTGAACCATTTGGAAATGCATAACTCATTTGAAAATCCAAATGCAACAATTACCATCTACAATCGGAAAATTGTACGAATTCTTTGAGCAGCCCTTTATAGGATATATAGATTTGTAAATATAAACTACAGTAGAACCTCGATTATCCGAAGGAATTGGGACCGACCCTCTTGCGGAAAATCGAAATTTATTTTCGGATAATCTAGAATGCTTCAATTTTAAGATTTGAGATCAATGTATGCAATATTTCGTATTATGGTAACAAGGGCTTAATAAAAATAAAGCAAAGCAAAATAGAAACAAGAATAAATTACCTGAATTTTAATTTTGAAATTAAGTACCTTTTACATATATCACAAGGGTTTAAAAAAATGTTTTGTTTATCGCAGTTTCGATTGCCTTTGTTTTGAAGCTCTATCACAGAATTTTTTAATATTCTTAGTTCACCAGTATCACAGTTTTTCTGCCGCTCCAGCCATGCCAAACCTTTTGCAAAGCATTCAAAAGCTTCAGAATTGCGAATTTGTTCGTTTTCTTCGTTCCACTCCGCAGCTTACAGGAGCTCAAGTTAAATTTAAAGGAACTCTAAGAAAGAAGATCTAAAATATTTATATGTACTCGTAGTTCGGAAAGGACCGCTTTCACGCAAGGAATATGATAGTTAAAAAAAAAAAAAAAAAAAAAAAAAAAAAACTTTAAAAATGGATTTTGGTTAATCGAGAGTTTCGGTTAAAAGAGTTGCGGATAAAAGAGGTTCTACTGCATTTGCATGCAAAACTTTAGTTCAGTTAGGAAATACATACCACCGTTGAAAATTTCCCTTCAGCAATTTCCACTAATATGGAGAATGGTACGTGAATTCTTTTGTGCAGCCCTGTATACGAGGTATAGAATTTATACACAACGAATAACATTATTAGTTAAATTTAAAAGAGCATAATTGAAAGCGCATTTCCAGTAATTATTGCTCAAAGACAGTACTGTAACCGATTTCTTTTGTGTGCCCCTGTAAATGAACGATAAATGCTATGAATGCCCTATTCTGTAGTAATCATCTTGTACTGAAATTCAGTGATTTATATCAATTTCAATACATTTGAAATAGCGTAATGTTATTAACTCATTTGTGCCTAGCGTCCCATTTTTGGGACGTTTCAAATTTTCATGAATAAGTATATTTTTCTTCTCTTTTATAACATGAAAATTATATGAAATAATTATTTATAAATGTCTTTATCTATTACCGAGAGATTGCAGCAAAAGGTGGATATTTATTTGTTTAAATGAAGACTTTTTTCGGTGTTTATAAATTTTTGATTTTTCAAGATGGCGAAATGTAAAATGTAAATTTATTTGTGTTTTCTCTATGAAGGATCCAAAATCGCAAGTCATAATCTTAGCTTGTAGACTTTTTTAAAATACGTATTTTTTTTAATTGCGAAATTAAATGTTCAAGCCTATTTTTTATGCATTTTTGTAATGTACAAAATATAGGGTTCTAGGCACAAATGGGCATATATTTTTGTTAGAAATTTAGGAGACAGTTATTTATGCAATCTCCTTTCGAAGATGTTTATGAAATAAATTGTTTTTAAGTCAGCAATACGATTATTCTTATTTTATTATTAATAATAGTTATAACGTTATTAGTCTCTGTAAAGAAATAAATATATTTTTTTGTAGTTCTTAAAAATACTAATTATAGTACATAATATACAATTTAAAACCTTTTTAAATCTAAATATAGGCAAAACATATAATTATGCATATTATTCTACTTGAAATACTCAAATGCAGTTTTTTTTACATTTTATTAAATAAATACAAAAAAAAATTAAGTGTAACTTTATTTTAGTATTTTTCCAGTTCATTTTGCAATATTTTAAAGTGATTTTACCAAAACATTTGAGAAAACCAAAATTCAGGCACAAATGGGTTAAAATACACTGAAAATGATTTTTCTCCATTGACCATAACGTAACGGAATTTTTTAGAGTGCTCCTGTAAATGAACTACGCACTTCATATTCAATACCGAACATTCTATGGTAAAAATCATTAACGTATATCAAGTGCATGAAAATCCGAGTCTGTTTAACCGAGTTAGAGCGTGGACGGACAGACGGACAGATAAACCGAATGCATAAACACTTTTCAACTATTTTGGAAAGCGTTTAACATTAGTTTTAATGAAAACGTTATTTTGTAGTGAAAGTTACTGTGTTTCTTTGTTTGAAGGTACGCGAATGACTGAAAAAAAAAAAAAAGTGAATTGGTAATTCTTTTTAGAAAAATATTTTTAACAGCAGCATTTTCATTTAACTTAATAACATACCTCTAAAAATGTCTGTATTTAATAATGAAAAAATGAAACATATCAGAATAAATAACTTTTTCAAAACTATTTAAATTCGTTGTATTGGAAAAAGTTGTTAAGGGGTCTCAGGACTCTTAAAGCTTCGAAATTTAAATTTTTTTAGATGTTAAATTACTGTCTTTTCTGAACATTTTAATATAATCGTTTCCTTGAAATTCCCATTAGAGCAAAAGTTATGGCTTTTAGAATTATACCCGCTCAATAGCTGAGGCGGCGTTTCCGAAACTTTGAAGTCATTTTTCTCCAGATGACGTTTTTGGGCATAACGCGCAAGATATCTCAAAAACGTCTGAATATTTTTGATAAAATTTTCAAAACATATGTTTCATGTTAATTTGTACAAATTGAACCTAAGATTTCCCTTTTATTGTTCAAAAAAATATATATTTTTAGGTGATTATGTTATTGAAATTTTCAAAATTTTGTATTAATTAAATACAACTTTATATTGAAAACAGAAAAATGCTGTAAATACAAATTTATTTACATTCAGAGTAATTATTACAATCTGATGTATAAGTGGGCACCAAATTTTTCATTCTAGTTGCAATATTTATTTTGTAATCGTGCGTGTAAGCTATTAACAATTTTCTGCTCGTCAAATATCTGACAGTTTGGAGCCAGCCCCCTGTAATCGCTAATTCCACAGATTGCAATTTTTTAAAGACATAAAAAGAAAGAACTTACTTATATCTTTCATCTCAATAAAAATTGTGTTTTAAAACTATATACATTTTAAGATATTAAAAGTTGAAAATAGTTATCTTTTTTTTTTTTTTTTTTTTCCGATTTTAAGAGTCCTGAGACCCTTTAAATGATTTTTATTAGAAGTACTTTACGAATAACCGAAAGTAATCTCAACAGATGGCGACACTACAACATTAATTTGCACTAAGCAGGGTGACACAGGAGTCCAAAACTTAGAACCCTTCCTATGCCATTGCAAGCATTTTTATAGGCCTTAGATTATACATGTAAACATATAAATACACAACCTCATACCATTTTAAAAATACAAATTATTGATTACAATCAGTACCGCAAAGAGTGTTTACGGCAGTGTTGAATTCAGGCATTTTATTTCTGTAGCTCCGTAGAGACAGGGTGACTCTTAAGTCAACATTTTCATATTCAACAAACATTTTTTATAGACAAACATGATAAATTAACAGGATTAACATCATCATTACATTTATATTATTTTGGAACTCTCGCATGCTTAAATTGAATTATGCGGCTGAAAATGTTTAAATATGAACTAATAGCATCCTAAAAAACGATTTCCCGATTTGACAGAATCGATTAATATGCTATAGAAACTACTATTAAACGTTTTTGAAAATCAGTGGCAGTAAAAGAAACTATATATTTTATAAATACTTCTGTAAATCTCGAAAATATCTTTGTTTCTAAGTCTTTTCAAGCTAAAGAACTCTTTTCGAAATCATGGGTAACTCAAAAGAGGTTGTAGTATATTTTCGCTCGCGATTTTATTATATTTACGCAGATTAAAAATCTTTTTAAACCATTTGGAAAAATGGTTATTGTCCTCGTCAGGGTAGGATATCAAAAGCATATCTGAAGGTTTTTATTGGTTTAATCATCATTTTATTCGTTTTCTGATGGGTCTATACAGTAATCTGTATTTCCTTTTACTTTCAACCGAGATGGACAACAGAGTTTTGCCACTATGACAAAAAAATAATAAAAACTACAAAAAAAATTAATAACTCAGGAACAAATTGAGATACAGCTTTCAAACAAATCGCATTTAAAAGTACATTTTTTTCTCTATACGACGATATAAAAAATGATATTGAGGGATGTTTAGAAGTTTAAGAAATAAATTTCATTTAAAATTGGCCGTCAGATTTCTTGGAAATCTGACGATGGAAAAGCCTTTTCCCGAACAGCCAATGAAATGCTTGGATAATACGTAAGTTTCAGGTGGATAATACGTACGAGTCGCAGGCTATTTCTGTTGCTTGCAATTTTTACGTGTAATAACACTATTAATGTTTAATTCATGGCGTACGTAATGTATGATCAACTCCGTACTATTTTTTATGTCTTAAATTTTAGTTTTTGAAAAAATCATTTTCCAAATGGTCGTTGTAATTTGTTAAATTGCATTTTTTTTTTTTTTACACTGAACAGCAAAATTAATACAACCAGAATTAGCTACATAATAAAGTACAATGTCAGAATAATCTAGGATTTCCAAGTTATAAATATACAAATTCTGCAAATTTTATTTCATAAATCAGAGTTTTGCTCAATGTAAAACCTTTTTCATCTTTATAAAAAATAAAAAGATAGAGTGGATATTTAATTAATTTCAAAGAACATTTCATTAGTGATGTATGGATAAATCCAAATAGTCACAACAGATGGCGACACTACAGCACTAACTTGCTTTAAAGAGAATGTCACAGGACGAATTGACTCATTAATAATTTATTGCCTTGAAACCAAGGACTAGTACCCTTCCTGTACCATTTCAAACATTTTTAGAGGCCTTAGAATACATATATTAACATATAAATACTAACTATACTTATATATCATAGGCGTAACCAGGGGGGTGCCCTGGGTGCCCGGGCACCACCCCGCTTGCGCAGACTCGAGCACAATTATTTTAAAAAATCGAAATCTACAAAAGAAAAAACGAAATGAAAGCAGAGTTTAATTAGTTTAGCAAATTAGCTTAGTTCAGAAAACTAACAGCCATATAACAACACATAACATTTTGAAATGTGATAAAAAAAGAAACCCACATTCTTTTTAACTTTCTTTCTTTTTTTAAGAAAATTATGTTATTTATCTTTTTTAAAACTAGAATATTTACAAGAATCTGTATTAGTCATAGTAAGACAAAAAGATGGCTTTATAATCCCACTTTGACGTCTTTTGTTTGGGAGAGATATTTTGTAACACCGTTCTTTCAATTGACGAGGATAGAAACTATTTGTCTCTTTGCTTTCGTAGTTTAAAATCTAGAAAGAAGCAAAAAAATTTGAAAGGAAATGCAGATGTGAAACGATACTCTAAAATGCGATTAGCCGGGGGAAATAGGAGGGAGTGTACATACCCTGCCTCCTATGAAAATGAAAAATAATAGCACAGAAAATTCAAATTAAACTGGAGGTTGGTTGGTTGGTTCAATTTCGTGTTTCGCGGCTATTTTTTGATATTCGTAAAAGGAATATGGTTGCAGTCTTTCAAGTCAATATAGTAATTTTTTTCCTCTTAAAATTTTTATGCGATTTTTAAAATTTCTTCTCGTTTCGCGGCGTTTTTTTTTTAAGTAAGAAAAGGGAACCCGATTTCAATCTTTTAGTTTAGTACAGTAAATTTTGACCAAATTCGCGATTTTATTCTGCGATGATTTCATGATATTTATAATTTTTTCCCAAAATCGTTTGACGAAATTCACGTCTTTCTACGCAATTTTTTGTCGAAATTCGCACTTTTCATCACTATAATCTTTGACAAAATTCATATTTTTTACCGCGATATTTTGACGAAATTGGCATTTCTTTAGCATGATCCTTTGATGAAATTCGCGTTCTCTTTCTACGATCTTTTGACGAAATTCGTTTCTTCTTTCTGCGATCCTTTGACGACATTCTCGCTTTTACCGCGATCCTTTGATAAAATTTATTTTCTGTTGCGGCCGATTAAACGAAACTGATTTTTTTACAGGGGTCATTTGCCGAAATTCACGATAAGTTTTGCGCGACCGATCGATATAATTCTCGATATCTTTCCGTACCAATTAACAAAATTATGTACTTTTTTCCGCGACATTTTGACGTAATTTGCAAACATTTTTCGTCAATCGTTTAATGAAATTCGTAATTTTTTGCGCAATCTTTTGACGAAATTCGCGATTATTTTCTGCATTCTTTTATCGAAATTACTGATATTTTTCCACGATCGTTTTTTCCGGGGCAGATTCACGAATTGACTTTGAAAAATTCCATAAAAGAAATAAAAATCGCGCATTTCAAAATTTTTTTTAAATACTCACTGAATAATCACTGGTTTGTGAAAGAATTTGGAGGGGGGAAATACTACACAGCATTAAAATAGCAATTAAAGCCTACACAGCATTTTTATTATGCGGGACTTTCCTTTTCTGTGCGCAAATCGCGCGATCCCGCTCGTTATTTCAAACCCTATCCCTCAAAGAAAAGTTCATGACTAGTAGAGTTTCGTTGGTTATTTTTTTTTTTTAACGAATGTAGAATTAAGCAATCCTAGGATTGAGGTGGGGACTGCCTTCGGCAACGTACTCCCGAGCAAGCTACGACTTCTTCTGTCTCGAAAGAAGCGAATCTTGAATTACTGCGTTTTTTATTTCGAGCCAAATTAAATTTTCAGCCTTCTTATAAGAACTGATTTGACATTCTCCCAATTCGAATTTAATCACTGCAATTGCAAAAATTACCGGAGAGTTTTTCTGTTTCAAAAAAAGTAAATAAATCGCCTCAAAGCACGAAAACCACCGCTAAAAATTCGGAAAAGATTAAAAAACTACAAGTAACGAAATTAATTAATTGGGTAAAAGATTTAAACCGGATTCCTTTTAGGAATGTAAAGAAAAAATCACCACGAAATGCCGTTTAAAAATAACTAAAAAATTGTTAAAAATTGAAAAATCGCTGTAAGAATCTCGAAAACACTTTATTGAAAGGAAGACAAAGTTTATACTGGATAAAATATTGAAATCGGATTCTTTTTTACTAATTTGAAAAAAAAAAATGCCGAACAGTGCGAAAAAATTCGCATAAAACATTAATTGAAAAATTCCAGAAATTGTCTTCGATATGCATGACTTCAGGCATACAGGTCCTGTCAAATCTTACGGCTGTGCGGGCTGCATTGTTTTTACAGAGTTGGGCGCTCGCGCATACACACACACATATACAGACAAGCACCTATTAGGTAGCTTTCATTACAAAAAGCTACCTATTGCAGCCGTTCGGAGGAAAGCGATTTCAAAAAATTTTGGTATATTTTCATCGATCATGACCCCCAGACCCCGAAACCACCCTCCGTTCAAAAGTTCATATATATATATATATATATATATATATATATCCATATATATATATATATATCTGACCTTTGTCATACTGTAACTCTCGAATTTATGAACCGATTTGGATGTAATTCGGTATGTACATAGTACATACCAATGTCTCGACCGAGTTCGTTGGCCAGTTTCATCCGCCATTTTGTTTCAAAATGGCGGCCATTTGAAATTTTCTTTAAAATTTTAAATTTGAAATTTGGTACCAAAGAATTGAAAATGGAAAAATATTTTTTTCTTATGTATTTGACCTTTATACAAAGATTCCGGAGCAGTTTTTGTTTCGTCTATATCTTAAAAAATGGCTAAGTTATAGCATTTTGAATTTTTAGCGTGGCTGACATTTTGAAACGTCCTTAATTTTGTCACGCGATAAAAGGCGTATTTATGAACCGATTTGGATGTAACTTCGTTTGTACATAGTGCATACCAATGTCTCGACCGAGTTCGTTGGCCAGCTTCATCCGCCATCTTGTTTAAAAATGGCAGCCATTTAAATTTTTAAGAAAAATTTAAATTTGAAATGTGGTACCAAAAAAATGAAAATTGAAAAAATATTATTTTCTTATGTATTTGACCTTGATACAAAGATTTGGGAGCAGTTTTTGTTTCGTCTATATCTTAAAAAATGGCTGAGTTATAGCATTTTGAATTTCTAGCGTGGCTGACATTTTGAAACGTCCTGATATTTGTCACGTGATAACAGGCGTATTTATGAACCGATTTGGATGTACCGCGGTGTGTGCATAGTACATACCAATGTCTCGACCGAGTTCGTTGGCCAGCTTCATCCGCCATCTTGTTTCAAAATGGCGGCCATTTAAAAAAATTTAAAAAATTAAAATTTAAAATGAGATACCAAAAAATTGGAAAATGAAAAAGATTTTTTTCGTATGTGTTTGACCTTAATACAAAGATTCCGGAACAGTTTTTGTTTCGTCTATATCTAAAAAAATGGCTGAGTTATAGCATTTTGAATTTCTATTGTGGCTGACATTTTAAAACGACCTGATATTTGTCACGCGATAACAAGCGTATTTATGAACCGATTTGGATGTTACTTGGTCTGTACATAGTACATACCAATGTCTCGACCGAGTTCGTTGGCCAGCTTCATTCGCTATCTTGTTTCAAAAGGGTTGCCATTTAAAAAAAATTAAATTTAAAATTTAAAATGAGGTATTAAAAAATTGGAAAATGAAAAAGATTTTTTTATTTGTTCTGAAAATTTGTTCTTTTGTTTATATCTTAAAAAATGGTTGAATTATAGCACTTTGAATTTCTGATATGGCTAACATTTTGAAACGATCTTGTATTTGTCACGCGATAACACACGTATTCGCCTATTTCCATGTAAGAAGGCATGTAGATAGTATACATCAACATCTGCGCCAAATATAAGTTACTTTAAATAAAAGCAGCTTCGATAAAGCTGACTACTTTCGCGAAATTCTCATTCATAATGATTTACTATTGATAAAAATTAGTATTGAATTTCCTATATTCGGTTTCCAATAATTGAGCTTCGTGTGTTTGAATAATATAAGTTGGCTTTTTTAAAATAAGGAATTTGAAAGCTACCTCTTCCTCCCGGCACTGGCCGGAAGGACTTTTTTTATTATTACAGTCGCATCATTATAGCTACAAATATAGATTTTTATCTTGATAAAATTTAGTGTAATGACCTACTTAATATATTCGACACATTTTGTGGTAAAAACATGAATTACCGTAATTCCCGGTCTATAATCTGCGGATAAACAATTACGTTCGAACCCAGAAATCTTGTTACATATAACGTAACTTGTTAAATAGTAATAAATATTTAACTTCAATAATGAAATAAAATTTTTGGATCGAAACATGATTGTTTGATCCACGGATTATAGCCAGGAAATTACGATATTAATGAATATTATAATTATTTATAATAATAAAAGAATTATTTGTATAGACTTTCCTCCAAAATTTCTTGGGTCCCTCCGGTGATCCCTAAGAAGTCATGGAGTCACATTCTGAAAAATTTTCGTGTGTATGTACTGGTGTACCGCATGTATTATCTGAGATTTATCATCCCGCAAACTTTCATGTACAACACTTTGACTGTGATAATTTTAGATCTCATGCAGTGTTCCCCCGTGCCTATAGAAGTTTCCAGCATGATTAAAGGCCATTTTTAATCTTTATAAGAAGTTAAGGTGCCAAAAAATTTTACTCTTGTGACCACCCTTAGTCACTGTCTTATGTCATTGCTGCAAGGAGATTTACATATTCTTTTTTTTTTCTTTTTTAAAATTAGATCTAGTTTTGATGCTTTGAATCCCTTCTCATCCCGCCTCACGCAAACAAAAATCGCGTTTGAGCTCTTTTTAAAAGAAATACCACACAACTATACCTTCTAAGATGAAAACTTGTCTAAAACGGAAATTTGACTGGTTTTGTGAGATACTGTTTTAGCAGGTTTTACCATATAAGATATTGTTTGTATCCAACATGTTCAGGTTAAGAAGTCTGGGCACCCCCCCGTTCAGAAGGCTGGTTACGCCTATGTATATTAATTTTCTCACCGCTTCGAACTATATCCGTTCACTAAGTTGCAGGTTGCAGGTTTCACTGCAATAGAAGCATTATTTAAATTAATATAATTCTAGAGATATGATCCAGTTTTAAGAAATTAAGTTACGATTAATGCTCTCAAGGTTTGTATGCCTTGAATGTCTATGCTTGTATGTCTATACATGTTAATAAAAATTATATCATGTTGGAAAAAATATCTTTTTTTTATCATTAAAAAAAAAAAAAAAAAAAAAAAAAAAAATACAGAGAAAACAACATTACAATTTTGCCCTTTTACCCGGCGGTCAGGGGCTTAACATATAAATACCTCATCCCATTTATGAAATACAAATTATTGTTATGATCACAGTCAGTCCCACAAAAAAAAGTTTATGTCAGTGTTGAATTCCGATATTTTTCTCCGGGGGATATTCCTACCGGGGTGTAGTGGGGCTGTACAGTATTATAAGCCTTATACCTTCTGGATAACTCCGTATACCCTCAGTAGTTATAGCGTATACTCTCTAATGCATACCCACTGTCCAGTGGTGTAGTCGTAGAAAAACCAGAGTGTAGACGCAATTTTCAGAGGGCATACACCAGAGAATATACGCTATAACTTCGGAGGATATCCCATTTTATATTTCAAAACAAAAAACATGCCCGTGAATAATATTTACATCATATTGGCAGTGGCAACTCCTGACCAATAAGTTTCACTTTTACTATTATATATATATATATATACATAGATTTATATAACTTCTAAACATCGCAACATTTTCAATTTTTACACTGCCGAATCGGGAAGAAAAAGTTCTTTGAAATAGAATTTATTTCAAAACTGTATTTCAATTTCCTCGTTTATTTATATTTTTATTTATTTATTTTTATTTTTTATTTATGGTTTTTAAAATAACTTTTAAGAGTGATTTTTTATTAAAATCTATGTTCATTGCGTGCAGCCCGATTACGAAACTTTAATCCGTTTGCACTTAAAACACTATAAATAGTTCAGGATTTATTTCCGGTTAATATTCCATAACGAAATTAAAACTTCATCAATAAATAAAATAATATAAATAAAACAGAAATTTAACAGACATGCAACCGAACTACGCGCTTAAACCACTGAAATAATAAATATAAAAAAAAGCTGCTCTAAGTAGTGAAATTTTTGGTGATTTCTTCGGCTATTAACTGCGGACATGCATTTAATAAAATATAGCTTTTAATAAATTTCAAAACTTATTTGAATACATTACTGATATTTTTAATATAAAAATGCTTTTTGGTGTTGTCAGTGGGCAATCTAAATGTATGTATATATATATATATATATATATATATGCATTTAGATTGGATATATTGATTGGATTTAGATATATATATATATATATATATATATATATATATTAAATGTAAAAAATCTGTTTAGAATTTTCAATTTAAAAAATGATTTTTATCTATGGACTAATCTGGTAAGCCCGAGCTGGATACCTTAATATTTTTAAATATGCACTTATAATAATTTTTATAAATATAAATGTGTTTTTGAATAAAAGGAATGCCTAGATTATGTCTGGGCCCACTCATTGCATCTTATTAAAAAAGAAAAAAATTCAATCGGACGATCTTTGGGAAGCTATAAATTAAAATTTGCCACGTAAGTTTAACTTTCGCATCCTCAAACTTTGAACCCAGAACTCAATGAATATTTAAGAAAAAATGTATAAACTACATGCTTTACCTAGTTACTTTACTCAAGTAAAATAAACTGTCAAATGTGGGTGTTAGCATTTGAAAAATGAAAGTTTGTACAATTTTTAATAAATCGAAACTCCTATTTTATTCTTACGGCAGATAGGGAAATGTCCTTCTGGGATTCTTGTGACGTATGACCCCTCATAGCAACGAGAGTGGGCGGAGCAGCGTCCTTAGTGACGAGCCAACCTATATGTCTAATAACCTTGGGGTATACCAATGCATACCCTGCGCTACATCCCTGCCACTATCTATCTAATATATAAAAATAAAAATTTGTCTGTCTGTCTGTAATTCTATACAAATTCACAGTTTGGAAACCAGAATTGTGAGATGTTACGTACATGTGTATTAAAACACGGCCGAGGCAACTAAAGTAATCCGGAATCGAAATAATTTATAGTTAACTTTTAATTAATAAAAAGCCACCAATTTAACATCAAGTTCCTATCAAATTCAAACATTTTTGTTATAGCAGTTGCCAACAATTAAAAATCAGCAACAAAATTCTTTCGACAGTAATTAACTTTTCTATTGCAAGAATTCCGCGTGAAAAATGAAAAAGAAATAAATAGTTTGAAGAATTTTTTTTTTAAGTGAATATTACGTCATAACTTTTCTATTGCAAGATTTCCACGAGAAAAGTTAAAGTGAAATAAATAGTTTGACGAATTTAAAAAAAAAGTGAATATTACGCCTTATTGGAAATATAATGAACGTCAGCAGGTGAATATATAACGTCATATGAGTTTCAAGAAAACGTATTGAAACATGATAAAAACCCGATTATGGAAATATTGACATATTTTAACATTTTGAGGTTCTCTGAATTTGTTTTCTCCTTTTTAAAATCTATTCGCTATATATACATGTGTATATGCGTGTATATTCGCATTTCCACAAAGGTTTAGGTCCCTACAGCTCATTCTTACAAGGAGAGGGCCAACCTTGTTAATCACAGATTTTGATTATTTTAATATATGTTGTAGGGTAGAGACTCCTTAGTGTCAGGTTCAACGGATTTTATCCAACGCTCCTTAGTTCTTGAGAAACCGGGGTGTCTAATAATAGTACACAACTTAAATACTTAATTTTGAACCGCAGTGATGGGTTGGTCGTAGCTCAGTTGGTATGGCATTTGCCGGCTGATTCGCTGGCCCGGGTTCGATACCTGAATGCGCTACATTTGTTTTTCTCATTTTTTTGTTTAATAAATATGCTTGTAAGTATAATTAATAATCTCATTGTCAATTAAAATTTATAATATTGTCTATCGATTATAATTTTAACCTATTTATTTTTTTTTTACTTTTAACTAAATAGTTGTATAAAACATCATAAAACTGTTAATCTTTTAAAAATCCCTTTTAAAATGTATTTCATATATTCTTTATCGATGCAATGATATTGAGCAATTGTGTCAATTCGTGATTTTAAAGAAACATCATTTACACATTGCTTTAACAAAGGAAGTCAATGGATAACACTATTTTCTGTTTTAAAGTAACAAGCATAATTATATTAAAAATTAGTATCAGAATTAAATTACAACCGATTTTTTGCATATTATTATTTTTTTTTAATTTGTAATACGTATGCTTGCGCTTTCAATTATTTTGCTTTCACCTTTATCTTCAATTCTGCTTTTATTTTTATTTAATTTGAATATTCTTTTATTTTATCATAACTAGATGGCACCACAACAGATTTTGTCACGATTTTGGAATTTTTATCATTCAATAACAGATCCAATTTCTTTTTAAACCTCTTTAAAGAATGAGAAATAATAGTTTAAAAATAAAAAAATATATAAATTTATGTTTGTTAACATTATAATTAATGTATGATATTAAAATTTGTAATTGAAATTATTAAATTATAATTGGAAGCATATTTATAAAACAAAAAATGAGAAAAACAAACGTAGCGCGTGCGAACGCCGTACCAACTGAGCTACGACCGACCTATCGTTGCGGTTGCAATGTAAGTATTTAAGTTGTGTACTATTATTAGACCCCCCCGGTTTCTCAAGAACTAAGGAGCGTTGGATAAAATCCATTGAACCTGACACTAAGGGGTATCTACCCTACAACATATATTAAAATAGTCAAAATCTGTGATTAACAAGGTGTGCCCTCTCCTTGTTAGTGACTAATTGAAATAAAGATTTCAGATATTTTAAAATAAAATTCATAGAATTTTTGTACTTGCCATTTTTTTTTAATCATGTAAAATTATTTAAATAACAAAATACTCGGAAATAACTTTTCATCAAAAGGTTTTAATCTCGGTCTCAATCCAGATCACAGATTTTATTTAGTAAGTAAGTAGGTAATCTGTCGCCCGGCTTAAATAAAAAAAAAAAAAAGAAGAAGAAGAATTTAAATTACGTAAATTAACACGCAATCGTTGATTTTTTCAAAATTGATTTTTCTAAACAATCATTCTTACAATTCCGGGCAACGCCGGTCTACTTTAGCTAGTACCATATATTCTGTGGTGTATATCCGCTGTCTATAACGCATACCCTCTGATTTTTTGTGACAGCACCACTAGATATTTCCAGCTCCGAGGGGACACTTGTAGATTTCCGGGAGGAGAGCGGGATTCCACTTTTATACTATTAATAAGGATAAAATCCCAAATCTTCTGTAGGAAAGATTCTTTCCTATAGAGGATTTGGGAAAAGAATATTCCCCCGAACCACCCTCTTAATTCTTACACAGGTTTATGGGCCTCGATAATGATTCGAATCCAGGTCCTGTCAGAAATTATGGTATAAAAAAATAAATCTGGTGAATAACTGCGTTTCATAAAGTAATACATCTTTGCTTGAAATTTAATCATCACAAAATTAACAAAAAAAAAAAAAGAAAAAAACAGTGTCCGTGGTCAGAAGTTCCGCTATAATGTATAAAAGTTTATCAATCACTGAGCCTTTTGTAGGTGGGAGATGGGAAGCCCTAGCATTTCGCCAGCTAAAAATTTCTATAATTACACCACCGCTGACTATCTATTAATAGACAACAAATTTTAATATGAATAAAAATGAGATGAGTTTTAATTAGCATATATGTTCCGAGTATGATACTTTAAACCCTTCAGTATCGCTCGTGTCAATATGACGAGATGAGGTATCGTTCTTTATTTCTCGTGCTTGTGATATTGCCGAGCTGAAGATATAAAAGCGTTACAGTACCAGAAAAAACGTCTGTAACCAGAGAAAGTTTTGTGATGGCCACAACATACTAGTTTAAATAAGTTGACGATTTTCTGAAAGCTAGGGGTGATTCTGTTCCAGTGTTGCCAGATTGGGGATTTTGTCCCCATTTTGGAGAATTTTGAACCTCTAGGGGAATTTTTCGGGGACAAGTAGTTCGTGGGGAAATTTTTGGGGACTACAAAAATTTTGGGGGAAAACTTGGAGATTTTTTTTTTTTTTTTACTATTTTCCGTAAAGATATTTTTTAGTCCTGTAGAAAAACTGGATCTGTCTCGAACTCAATTTTGATTTGAAAAACGAAAATACAATCCAGAAATCGGAAATATCAATCATTATTCTCTTGGAT
Source organism: Maratus speciosus (assembly GCA_963932465.1). Taxonomy (NCBI): domain Eukaryota; kingdom Metazoa; phylum Arthropoda; class Arachnida; order Araneae; family Salticidae; genus Maratus; species Maratus speciosus. The sequence continues at coordinate 355,316,464 of OZ010799.1, read as the reverse complement.
GTGGTCGTGTTCGTTGTTTACTACATTACAGTTTACACATATAACAGATGCAGGAGACTCTAAAGTCTTAAGCAGCTTAAACCTGCGCGTGACTAAGTCTGCAGGACTTTAACGAAAAATTCCTTCGCTGTACTTTTAAAAAAATTTAATTTAAATATGTGGAAAGCAGATATTTTTCTCTTTTATGATATACAAAAGCACATCGATTGATACAGCAAAAATACTTCGCATTATGATTATGTACTTCAGTATAGGGATGACAAAAAAATTAAAACAGAGTACCATCTCGGATTCATTCAAATCCATACTGATAAGAGATTGTCTAAAGCTATGGAGCTAATGTAACAATAGTCCAACATTGTTAGAGAATACTTTAAAAAACAAACGTAAAATAACTTGTCACTGCAAAATATGTCTCTCATTCTTTTAATGTAGCTACAAAATATGCATTCAACCCAGTTTAAAAATTTGTTTTTTGTAAATGGGGAATTTTTTCAAAAAAAGGTTTGATTTGGGGAAATTTTTTGAGCTTAAATTACTTAAATATTTTTATAGTGGTAAACAGAAAATTTAAAAATTCCCTTTTTGAGTAAAAACTGTATTGGGGACTTTTGCGGAAAAAAAACACTGATTTGGGGAAAATTTCTGAAATTTTGGGGAAATTCACTTTTGACTATCTGGCAACACTGTTCTGTTCCAAAATTTCCGCAAATTTAAGGCATTCAGTTCTGAAAATTTAAAAAAAATCAGTCCAAAAATTGGGACATTAAAAAAAACCCTCATTTTTTCTTAACATAAAACCCTCATAATGAATATTAACCACGAGACAATCATATTTCTGCTAGTATTCACATAACGAGTTCCCATCCTCAGGTGCAAGAGCGTCATTTCAAGGGAGGGGGGGGGGGGTCAAAGTTTCATTGAGTGACAGCTTTTGCAATAGTGTGCGGTATTAAGCGAATCCCGCACAAAATCGGAAAATCACTCATAATAAAAATATTGTGTGACATCTTTCCGGATTTAATTCTTTCAAAGGCATGTGATTCTTCTGCGAATTTTTTTAATTTTCGAGAAAGTCCGACAATTGTTCTCTTTTGCGGAATTTCGAAAAATCAATTCGTGAATTTCTTCAAACGATAGTTGGAAAATTACATGAATTTCGTCAAAGATCTGTGAAACAAATAGCGATTTTCTTCATTTGGTCACTGAAAAAAATCGTAAATCTCAAAAATCGGCTCCGCAGAAAAAATCACGAATTTCGTCAAATGATCGCGCAAAAAATCGCAAATTTTATCGATCGGTTGTGGAACAAAGTCACGCATTTCGATAAACAATCAATGAAAAATGTCTCGGAAACAACAAGCAAATTTTGCTAGTTGGTCACGATAGATCATTGCGAATTTTGTCAGTCGGTCTCTGAAAAAAAATCTATTTCGCCAATCGATCTAAAAAGAAAAAAGAAATGCGAATTTTGTCAGAAGGGAGCATAAAAAACGCTATTCATGAAACAATCATGGAGAAAAACGTAAATTTCGTAAAACGAAGTGCATCGGGTCAGATAAACTGATTTTTCCACGGATCAGGTTTCTTTCTTTCTTTTTTTTTCATCTGAAGCATACAACTATTTGCTTATTTTACTTAGAAATCTTATAATTATTCAATTTCTGCAATAAAAAAAGCATGTACTTTTTTTGTAATTTTCATAAATATTAAGCTATCCGTAAGTAAGACAGTTGTGTCCCGGTAATTTGTATCAACTTCCGTCTGTCTCTCTGTGCGAACCTGATTAAAATTAATATGATCTCAGAAAATATTTAAAAAATACAGCACGCGATTTTTATGCTACAGTGCGGCGCAAAAGTTTAAGCACAACACAAATATTTTAATAAAAATAAAATTATACAACGGAACGCTTTCAAATACCCACTGTACGTGAATACTGTGATCATAAATATATATCTCAAGTTTCGAAAATAATCATCCAAGAAAGTCAGAAATTACAAGAAAACAGTTTTTGTGATGTCGCAAAAGTTTATGCACAAATGAGATTTTATGCAAATATCTCCTTAAACATGATAGGTGGAGGATCGGCGAGACTTTTTTTCTAGAGTATAAAGTGTAGAGATCGCTGTACGATTTATATCAAAATGTCGAAATCTCTGCCTCTCTCGCCTGAAGAAGTTGTAGAAGTTTGGAAGCTGAAAACTGAAGGTAAATTTTTTTTGCAAATTTCGCTTATTTTAAATCGGTCTAAACATGGTGTTTATAGAGTTTTGCAACGTGGGATATAATTCAAAAATGTATGTTGCTCAGAAACGTCGATTAAAACCACATTTTGTGAGGATAGAAGAATTCAAAGATTGGCTTTAACTAGCTATTTGTCTCTTAATGAGATAAAAAAATTATTTGACTCAAAAATATCACATGACATCACATGCAGACGAATAACAGAATCAGGATTCATCGAAAAACAAAAATTATCTCGTAAGATTTTTCTGAAACAATGTCACAAACAAGCAAGACTTGAATGGGCAAAACAGCGCATGTATTATCGTGACGAATGGATTAGTGTTATTTTTTCTTATGAAAAAAAATTGAATTTGGATGGTCCAAATGGCTTCTCCTTCTTTTGGCGCGCCTCGTGGAAATATCCGAAGAGCATATTCAGCAGACAACAACGTGGTGATTCGTTCATGGTATGGGGTGCTTTTGGCTGTAATGTACAAACGTCTGTTTGTTTCCTAAGTGGCAGACAAAATTCACAAATGTATCAGAAAACTCTGATGGAGCATTTGTGACCGTTTGGACCGTTTCGGAGAACTCCTAGGGCTCCCAACAGGACCTTTCAGCAAGACAACGCATCAATACTCACTTCCCGTTGCACAAAAGAACGGCTTAAGTTTCAGAATATCAGTGTGATGAACTGGCCAGCACTCAGCCCAGATCTCAATCCTATGGAGAAAATCTGGGGAATCCTCTCACGTGACGACTACGAGAATGAGAAACAGTATTACCCAGTGCAATAGCTCAAATCAGCGATCGAGGAAGCCTGGTACAAACTCGCTCCCAAAACCTTCCATACTCTCGTGTTATCAATTGGAAATCGAGTATTCGATCTCATCAGCTGCAATGGAAGCACATAGACTACTAAAGGACTTTTGTGCCTTGTGAAATGAATTTATTTCGTTTTTTTTTTCTTTGCGACATCACAATTTTCAATTTTTTGTAATTTATTATTTTCCTTACAGTGAATAATTGTTTCCGAATTCAAAACATGAATTTTTAATCAAATTGCTTAGATACAGTAAAAATTTCGAAGCATTCCAATGCATATTTTTCATTTTATAAAATTATTAAGCTTGTGCATAAACTTTTGCGCCGCACTGTAGGAGATAAAATAACATACACTCGAACTCGCCTAATACTATCACGGTTAAATCGAGCAAGTTGCACGTTAAGAATGGTTTGTTTTAAGAGGTCTTGTACCTTCTAAATGCGACGAAAATAAACTAAAACATTCAAAAATTGAAAAAGATGCAAAGAATTTTTCCTTTAAAAATATTTTATACGCTGATATTTGCCTTTGTTTCTTATATCTACAACAGTTTAAAACTAAAATAAATATCACTAAATTTAATGTTACTGATATTTTATTTGTAGATACATCTTTCTTTATGAAATGGGTACCATTTCTTCAGACTTTTTAGCGTTTGTGTTTTCTTCTTGTTTCAATGGTAAAGTAGCCATTGGCTACTGAATGAAACCACCTACGGCGTTAATGCGAAGAGTAGGACGGTTAAAACGCGCATTCGTTTTTTCGTGATTTCCTACACTGTGACGTGACAAAACGATCCTAGAAAGAAAAAAAACAACCAGTTATAACAATATACAGTAAAACCTCCCTAAAGCGACCACCTTCCATTCCAATAAAAATTGGTCTCACCGAGAGGTGGTCTCTTGATGGAGGTCATGTTTAAATCTAGTTTTTAATCGTTGAAAAAAGGTAACAATTAATGTTACTAAAATTTATTTTTCACATTAGGAAAAAATATGAAAATTTAAGTATCAAAACAAAAATTAATTACATAAGTTAATTACTGCAAAGTTAAAAAAAAAGAATACATTGATGTTTGCTTTGATTTTAAGGTTTTATCTTCTATAACTTTTATTTCCAAGTCCTTTCGAGGTTCAGTAAATAAATGCAATTTTTTTTTTCTTTTTTTTGACGGCGACTAATTATCACGATTTCATTAATTTATCTATTTCTTTAAGAGTTTTCTGACTGAATAGGGTAGGGGAGTTTATTGACCGTCATCCTTAATTTGTCATCAAAGTTAAATTCATTGCCTAAAAAGGCACAAAGGGGTTTAAACGCTTAAAGGTTACCAGAATAAATAAAAATTCTAAACTTAGTTTAGAAGTTTGATCAATATAGCGCTCTCCGAAATTATTATTCTAAAAAAATCTTTTCAAGCGACCAGGGAAAAACGGAATTTGTTTCATTTTCTTCAAAGAAATGGGTTGCTCATGGAGGGAGAGGCAACTGAGGTGGTCTCTGTATAGATGTAAATTTGTATTGAGCCTATGGGCATAAATTTCGTTCCATGAAAAAATGATCGTTCAAGGAGGTAATCGCTTAATGGAGGTGGTCGCACAGGGAGGTTTCATTGTACCTTTATTTGAGATGTTCAAACTTCTCACCGTCCGCTGCATTGCACATTTGTCCTAAAGATAATCATTTCTCCTTCCGTTCAAGTTTCGTGATGTCACAATGTAGGAAATCGCAAAAAAAAAAAAAAAAAAAAAAAAAAAAAAAAAATATGCGCGTTTTTTCCGTTTTATTCTTCGCATCAATGTCCACAAGGTGTATTTTTGTATTAAATCGATGATGCTCTACAACTTTGTAAATCACTTTTTTTCCTATCTCTTTCCGTTTTCGATATAGGAATGCTAACTCCCAAGTTTTCCACCAGGTGTCGCCGTAGGCGATTTCATTCAGTAATGCATGGCTACTTTACTATACCTAGACACCACTTTTATGAATATAGCAGCAGCCGTTCCGAAATTAAGAGGGTGGCAAGGAACTGGTCATACTGTTATAAAGTGACTAAGAGATAACGGGCTCCATTCTTTGTACCATAATAAACAATATTCTAATTATATATAGTCCCACCAGTGCGATAGCATTTATCCAAAATCAGTGATAGCTAGTCCAGCAAAATGGGAAACCTCCTGAAGCTGGGGATAGACAGAACAAACGGGAAATTTTAATTACACCAGAAATACCCAAAATAAAAAATAGACATTAAAAAAACAATACAAAATAAATTGAATTTTATTCAATGTGCTGAAAAACAATGATATTAAATTTATAATGTTTTACAAATTTTATGCATTATAAAAATAACAATAGGGGCATTGTTGAGTAACTCAATAAAAGGAAAAATATTCTTATAAAAATATCCGTGTGACGTCTTCGATGATAGTAAAAATTTATGATTTTATCCAAAGCACGTGAAACCAGGAGCATGCGCAGGATTTTTTTTTTCTTCTAGGGGAGTGCCAGTAGTACCTAGATGGTAAATTCTCTTAGTATAGGTGCCGCAAGGAAGAACCATTATTCCTCTTTATAGAAAAAAATAATAATTAACTAAATTTTCTTCATCTCTGATTATTTACAAAATATATACAAAATTTATTCTCAACTTTGTTATTAAAGGATTTTCGAACAATTAAATGCAAAGATAAAAATGAACTAAGATTAGTAAATAAATAAATAGAAATGCTTAATTCATCTTTAAAAAGTTAAACTTAAACTTACACTATGTGCAAAACTACTTAAAAGATGACAGAATACTAAAAAGATGTTAAATTATTTTAATATCTGAGTACTTTCAACTATAAAAAACATAGTCTTCTTCTGAGGAATATAAGAAATACAATTGTTGTTGGCGTCTAATTTTCAAAATTCATTTAGATGGTGACGAAAGGAGTGAAAGTGGAAGTTAATTTTTAGATCCGGAAAACATTAATAAATAAAACATGGATATAGGGAAGTGGAATATTACTCGTTTTATGATTATTTAAGTAAACAGAGCCAAATTCTGGGTATGTTGTAGGATAAAACGTCATTGCAAACAGAATTTTCTTTAGTAATAATTTCTATTGATTCGTGGATGATTAAATCATAATAATTCTTTGAGGGATATATAATTTTTGCGTCTTCGAAATTAACTTGTATATTCTGCTTCTGGTTAAGTCTTGACAGGGCTGTTGTAGGTCGGTTATACTTTAAATCTCTCAAATGTTCTTTAATACGAACTTTAAGTTTACGTGAAGTCATTCCTATGTATTCGAGATAAATATTTTCTGTTTTCAGTGGAATTATATATACTCCAGAAACTTCATCTTCCGGGATCGGGTCTATTTTGGCACTAATTAGATTTTTCAGTTTTGCTGGAGGAGTGGCGATTAATCTCGCCAAATCGAAAAAATAAATCGCCAAATTATACAAATTGACATAATTTTTATTTTAAATAACGAAAGAACAAATAAATTAGTCCAACATTAATTAAAATACAAATAAAACGTCGAAATAAAAATAACTTGATGACGTAGACACGTGTAACTTGCTTTAAGTCAAGTTAATGTGACATTTACGATCAATCATTATTGGCATTTAATCTTATAGTTTGGCGAATGATAGATTTTTGGTCGACGGGATAACTAAGTAGTACCAATCGCTGTTTTCGTATTTGATTAAGTAAAATCAGTTTAAGCTAATATAAAAGGAATTAAATAAACAGAGTCTTTGTCTCCCAGTATTTTAACAAAGCGAAAAGAAAGTCCTTTTAAATAAGACATTTTAAATTAATCGTTTTTAATCTGACGTAATTTTGACCAAACTATTCTTTCTTTTTTTAATATTCGCGTGAAAATACTTTTGTTAGAAATTAACTATTATTTGCGCTTTCCTAACAAAAATAGTTGAAAAGTATCCTCTAAAAATATCAAATAAATGTCTAGTGCAATTTCTAAATTTAAACTGTTTTGCAATATTATTTTGTGTTCATTTTATGTAATAACTGTAATGTGACGTAAATATGACGTAATTTCTCCTATTTAAGACTTCTAACGCATGTTAATGAATTTATTATTTTACAATTTCCTTTCTCTCTTAAAATTCACGTGTAAATATAGTTTTTATGGCGTTCCTGCTTTTTGTACATAATTATTTAATTCTAATTCCAGATATTTTTCCTGTTTATAATAGTCACGTGTAAATAAATTTTTAATTTATTTACACGTATAAATATTTTTTTTTATTTGAAGCAAACATTATTGTTTGCGCTGTTTATACAGTTGGCAACAGGTTAAATTAGTACAATTTTCTAAAATAAGTAAAAAATATCTCTCGAAATGCTGAAAATTTGAATTTAAAATAGAAATAAAACCTCAAAAAATTAGTCAAATTAAAAAAGGAAATACAGCCTACACACCGGGAACTTCAAACGTATAAAATGATCTAAAAATGATTAAATTCCCATGAATAGTTTTTGCTCTTATAAAACTTTTTTAGTGGAACGATTTTGTCCCACTTTAGCATTAAATATCTCTTAAAATAATTCTTCGATTTGAAAACTGTCTGCATCAGCGTGTTTATCAAATATTTCTGTATAATACTACCGATTTTCATATTTTTGTATGCATTATTTTTCTTAATATTAACGAAGAAAGACCTCCAGACACAAAAAAATCAAAACCGGGGACGGCGGCGGCGCTGACAGCGGTAGTTACTGTTTTTTTAGAATTTTAGAATAGAGAGATAATTTAAAGTTTCATATGCTATAATTAACCTCATTTAATTACACATTACTTGTAAGTAAGAAATAATACTATCCTCTTATAAACAGTAAAATGTTAAGTGAACTTTGTATTATATATATTTTTTTATATTAAATGCATAAATTATGTGTATATAAGATTAATTAAGTGTATTTACTAAAAGTAAGTCAACAGAAATTATTTAAATTGTAAAATACATGAAAAATAATTGTGGCTATGATTTTGCTTCAAATACTTCGCTGTGCGCCGTCGGCTTTTTAAGCCTAAATAATGATATCCTTGGAAAAGTGAAATTGTTAAAAAAATATTAATTCAATTAGAATTAATTTAAAAAGGACAGTTTGTAGTAACATAAAGACACAGACGTCATACTCCATACGATAACGCTTTTTAAGGGAACGGTTTGCCTTATCAACATTTTTTTTTATTATTATTTTAAAAAATATGGTTCAAATGGTGAATTCACTGCATTTCAATGTTCAACTAAAAGTACATTTTGAAAAAAAAAATAACTGCATATTTAATTCTTTTTTAAGTGATTTTTTTTTTAAATTCTACTACTTTTTTAAATAATGATATAGTTGCCTTTTTTTTTTTTGAGATTTTTAAATATGTATTACATAAGACTGCGCATGGAGTTTTAGATACATTTAAAAAAAAATACTGATATACTCGTATATATAGTGTAAAACAATGAAATCTAACATATCTTCATATACTTTTATATATAAAAAAAAAAACCTGAAGGCTAATTCCATGCGCAGATTTATCACATGTATAATAAAGAACATGTACCAAAAAGTTCAAATCTCTATCTCGAATACAAAAAAAGCCTTAGCAATTTTAAAACATGAAAGTGAAAAAAAATATGAAGATGGAGAAAAAGGCCATTTAAAGTTTTAATTTGTGTGGACACTTGCGCTGGGTGTATTAACAAAATTTACAATATCTAGCGATATAATTGCCATATGGGTAAAAATGAAATGTCAAAATATTCACAATTACACAGGCTTTCATTTAATATTAAAAAAAAAAAAAAAAAAAAAAAAAAAAAAAAAAACATCGTTTTTTTTTTTCATCAATTTTGAAGTAAACTGTCCCATTAAGCCTAAATATCAACGTTTGATGCTAAAGAAGATAAAGTAATAAAGAGAAAGAATAACATAAAAATAATAGACAACCTATTTATATAAAAAAGTATTATTTAAGAAAGAAAATGGAATAAATTATACAAAAGTGGTATAACAACGCACTATAACAAAATCAATACAATCAGTACTAGTTACGTAATAAGCACAAAACACAGTAATATAATACGTAATGCAGAATTATTTAATAAATCAGATTTTGCTCACTGCGAAAACTTTTATCTTTACAAAGCATAAAAATATATATTGCAAATATACTAAATTTCAAATAATGTTTGATTAATGCTGACTATTAAAAAATACGTACACCACTGCCACGCAAATAGAACGAGACTATACATGTTGGCTGACCAAAGGTCATTTACGATGTTTTAATGTAATTTTAAATTAATTTACAATTAACATGATATAGTTTGACTTCCTATAGAAATATATAAAACAATATGGAAGTTTTAAAAAAAAAAACTTATATGCATCTGACATTTTTATAAATATGGATTAATGATTGTATGTCTCGCGCAGCATGCGGCCCGCGAGTCGGAGGTTGAATACACTGTAAAAAAAAACGGACTAAAAAACGAAATACTACTGGCAATCTAGACGCCAATACTATTTCCGTTTTTTTACCCATAAATTACAGAAAAATTTCCGTTTTTAATCAGAAAAACGGAATATTTTCTGTAATTTATGGGTTAAAATCCCCGTAAAAAAACGGAAATAGTACTGGCGTCTGGATTGCCAGTAGCATTTCCGTTTTTTAATCCGTTTTTTTTTTTTACAGTGTATGACTGGAATACAAGCACATATCGCTCACCCGAAAAAAAAGTGACACATCTCGCAAAAAATTCATTTTGCGTTTTGTTCCGCCAAAAGGTCTGTCTGTCATAGTTTCGTCTTGCTACATAAAATATTTCATGAGTGTAGTTATACGAAAAATCACTTTATTACGCTATATATCCATTTTTGACCACAGAAGAGGAGGGGATTGTGTGGGGAGGTAAAATGACCCAACCCTCCAAACCACATCCTACGTGTTCATTCTTAAGTGTTTTATACTGTTATGCACTTTTCTATTCCTGCATGCATAGCTAAGTGCTATAATTTCATGTTACAAATAATATATAAACTTTTTTACCAAAAATAAAACCGACTTCAAAAACTACTGCAAAGTAAAAAGCGCACTTTTTGCTTTTATCGTGCAATCTGATTAAAATTTACATGTTCTCATTTCTTGATACAATTCAGATGTTTTCATGTATTAATTTAGTTTGCTTCTGTATTATTTAGCATTTTAAATAATGGTTGGCAATTGAGAATTGTAAATATGACTGCCGATTAGAAATTGTGAAGAAACATATTGGAGAAGATCCATTAGTGAATTTGAATGGGAATATCGCCAAATTAGTCAGTTACAGCCAAGTTGGCTTCATTTATGACAACTTATTTTGGTCGCCAAATTTGGCGATATTTCACCAAATGGCGCCAAGTCTGGTGACAACTTGGCGATAACGCATATGAATACATAGCTTTATGCTTATGAATGAAAAACCGGTTACAACAATGAAAGATAATTTGCGAAAAATCCTTTAATTTATTGGTTTTTGTTGAATTACTAAAAAACTACTCAACCAATTTTGATGAAACGGAAGTGGTACCAATTCGAGAGTATCCTCTTTCAATTAAAACCAAAATCACATAAATCGGACAAAAAGTTCCGGAGCAATCGGTGAACATACATAAAAAAAAAAAAAAACCATACATACGCGTCGAATTGATAACCTCCTCCTTTTTTCGAAGTCGGTAATAAAAAATCATGCAAATTTTCTTTTGCCTCTCCTGTGAAATTTACTTTTGTCGAGGTGTGTCACTTTTCTTGTGGTTGAGCAATATGTTCTACATTCTTACTCTGCTCTAAATTCCTTTTTGCAAGTGTTCAAGTCTCAGTATTTCAAGTTATACTCATATATTACTGTTTTCAAAGATGTAGGAGGCTTGCGGCCCTCCCCTGCGTATGCTCATGTGTAAGAAGATACATGAATAATGCAGCTGAAATAATGTGTTGTTGAAATGATGTGTTGATGTGTTTTCATTAAAAATGAGTTTCATGATGAATCGATACATTGTATCATCGGCATATAAATAGATAATATATTTTTTTATTTCAGAAATATTTAAAAGTTGTTCTTTACCTCTTTCTTCCTGTGATTCCCATTTGGGAATTCATTAATTTGCCAAAGTTGGTAATATGCAGTTTAAATATTTCCCGTATCTTAAACGTTAAATGTGTATCTTAAACGTGTAGATAGTTAGAAACGTGTGTAGATATTTTTTTCATGTAATATATTACAGAGCGAAAATAAATACAAATTTCATTCAATAAATAGACATAGACATTAAAGTATAAAACATATTAAAATAAATTGCATACAAAATCTAAATATAATAAAGTGCCTGAAATTATTTCAATTTCTTGCTGTGCCAATATTCGGTGATTTTTATTATTTTTAGGTATTTAAAACATAAAAAAAAAAATTTCAGATTATTTCGCAACCAATTCTATAGGGCAAATTCTCAAGAAATTTGACACAGTATAAGTGATAAATATTGCTGTGAGGTAATCAATCCTTAGTGAATTTCATATTTTGGTCTTTTGAACTTTTTGAAAATCGAACAAAAACCTTGTTTTTTTTATTTTGTGAAATTTGCTGGTATTTCTTTCCTTTTGAATTTATTCAAATAGGACTTTCAAATAAATTACGTGTTTGCGAAAGAATTCATACAATTCTCATTTCAACAAGGTTCCTTTAATTTTTATATTTTTTAGATATTTGGCGATCCAGATAACTGAAACTTTACTCTAGAATAATTAATAAATCGTCGCCTCAGATAAAGAGTTGGATATCTAGTAATAATCGAAAATGAGATGTCTGACTTACTGCTATGAATAACTGTGCTTGCATCTAGCGGTACAGTAGGGAATTTTTATAAAATACATCTGAGATATTGTATTAACTCCTTAATCTACAACTACGTGTGAGACACGTGGTCTTGTATTCAGGTCAAAACTGATTATCATGGGCCTGGCTCGTAGTACATCAGTCGGGCCAAATATAAATATTAAGGGCATGGTCTGTTGTGCGATGTTCGCGGTTTGTAATTTGCCCACCACAAACAGCACAGGCCAGGCTCGTGATAGATTCTTATTATCTCTTTGTGTCATAATCAGTTAAATGTTATTCTTGGTCACTTTTGTACTTTGAAACATATTTTCTTAAATGTAAGAGAAGTAAGTATCCCCAAAACATGTTTTCAAAAATAAGATTTTGTGATGAGAACAGTGAGAGTTGTGTTGATACTTCTTCTATCGAAAATGAAAGTGGTGACGTTATACGTTCTGTACGAAAAAAATGCAAGCGATTACTTATTGATTTACGTTATGTTTCAGTGACTGATGATCAATCTTTTGTGGTATATCGACCACAATTATTACATCAGGTTGTAATTACTTATCAAGTATTCACAAAATTAAACCAGTTGTATCTTACATTCCGTATACATTCTATGTTCATTTCGTAAGTCGTGCGCGTTTGGTACAACTTAGGACCGCTTTGCCAAACCGTGGAATGGCGCGAAGGCTGCGCGATCTTATTTACGTTTGGGGTCAGCTTGTTGAAACTTAAATCATAGGTTAAGGGATTAAACATAACTTTGTGTTTCAGAAGTTGTTCCACTAGATGCAAACACGGTTATTCATAGCAGTAAGTCAGACATCTCATTTTTACTTTCTTCTATCTTTACAAGAAGAAAGTATTGGATTCGTGAAAAATTTCGACTTCCGGTTTTCGACGGATTTATACGTTTTAGAATGCCCAGAACACGATTTGATGGTTTTTAGAAAATGCCTGTCTGTGAGTCTGTCTGTCACTCTGTCACTCTGTGAGTCTGTATGTAACAAAAATTTTGTGGGCGCTCTATCTCAAGAACTAATGCACGGAATTTCACAAAACTTCATATTTAGTTAGACCTTGATATAAACTGGACCTGATTAGTTTTTGGTGAAAATCGCCCAACAGGTGGCGCTGCTATGTGGCATTTTTCACGATTTCTGCAAAAGCTATATCTCAAGAACTACTGCACGGATTTTTATAAAACTTCAGATTCTGTTAGTCCAAGATATAGTTTGGTGCTGATTACTTTTTTGTAAAAATCATCCAACAGGTGGCGCTGCTATGCTGCATTATTCATGATTATCGCAATAGCTCTAACTCAAGAAACAATGCACGAATTTTCATCAAACTTCAAATTTAGTTAGTCCCTGATATAAATTAGTGCTGTTTAATTTTTGGTGTAAATCGCCCAACAGGTGGCGCTGTTGTGCTGCATTTTTCACGATTCCCGCAAGAGCTGTATCTCAAGAACTATTGCACGGATTTTCATCAAACTTCAGATTTAGTTAGTCCTTGACATGAATTGACGTATAAATTAGTGCTGTTTAATTTTTGGTGTAAATCGCTCAACAGGTGGCGCTGCTATGCTACATTTTTTGCGATTTCCGCAATAGCTTTATCTCAAGAACTAACGCTTAGATTTTCAACAAACTTCAGATTCAGGTATACCTTGATATCATTTAGTGCTGCTTATTTTTGGTGTAAATCGCTCAACAGGTGGCGCTGCTATGCTACATTTTTTCAGAATTTCCGCTATAGCTCTATCTCAAGAACTAATGCACGAATTTTCATCCAACTTCAAATTCAGATATACTTTGATGTGAAGTGGTGCTAAATGGATGTAATTTCTTGTACTATTTAAATGATTTAATTGATGTGATTTATATAGAAGAAAGTTTTGTGATGGCCACAACATACTAGTTTATTATTACTAGTTGTCCTACTGTGCTGCTCTGAGGCGACGAAATGTCAACTGTATGAGAGCAAATTTCTTTACTCCTCCTTAAAGGGATGCTTCAGCTTTCCTCTTCAATCGCGAAATCCGATATTAACGTATAGGAGAATTTAAACATACGCTAATTAATATACAGGGTCCGCCAAAAGTACCCCTTTCCTATCTATATTTCGTAATTTCGGAAAGCTGCAAAACATGTGTCCAATTAATCATAGCGGGACATCTTTGGTTAAAAAAAATCCCTGCCGGCTCGGGCCTTACAGGCGGAGGTAGATTTCGAAGTTAAGTACTAAATTAACCAACAAAATTTAAATCAAGGTTAGAGATAAACCCAGTTCCTCCACTAAGAATGAGCTCTAGGGAGCTAAACATTTTGTGAAAATTCTAATATACACGAATACACACACGCATGCATACGGAATAGGTTTAAAAAATAGCCAAAGCAAATTCAGAGAACCTCAAAGTGATAAATAAGTTAATATTTCCATAGTCGGGTTTTTATCATGTTTTAATACATTTCTTCAAACTCACATGACGTTACATATTCACCTGTTGAGGTCCATTTTATTTCCAATATGCCGCAATATTTTGTTGTTGTTTTTTAATTCGTCAAACTATTTATTTCATTTTGAGTTTTCATGCGGAAATCTTGCTCTAGGAAACTTATGACGTAATATTCAATTTGTTTTCAATTCGTCAAACTATTTATTTTATTTAATTTTTCACGTGAAATTCTCGCAAAAGAAAAGCAATTGTTGTGGTGAGAATTTTATTGCTTTTTTTTAATTGTTGGCAACTGCAATAACGAAAAATATTTATTTTTTTCTGTCATTGTTGTGTAAGAGCTGATTTTATGGGAATCATGTTAAGATGGTATTCAAATTTTTGAACCCTCCCCATTCCTATTCCATTGGTCCGATTTTACCCATTTTCAATCCCCGCCGAGATATTAGCCATCTCAAAGTTGTTGGCGAGTTTGAAGACGATCCGTGCATAATTGCGACTTTTATCGTGCGGACAAAATTTAGTACATATATATATATATATATATATATATAAACTTTTTAGGTGGGGGTGGTTTTGGGTTCCTGGGGTCCTATAATGAAAAGTTATGAAGGAATTTTTCAAAAGTCGCACCATGGTAACGACTGCAATAGGTAGTATTTCTTACGAAATCTACCTAAAAAATTCGGGGGCATGGGGGTATAGAGTCCAGTTTTAAAACTTTCAATACTAATATCTAATTTTGACATCATATTTCGATTCTTAATCAATTTTATTTTAGGATATCAAACGGAAGTCATTCGGTCAACTAGTTTATGAATTTTGCAGGTATAGTGTTTGGAGTTCCAAATGTTAAATTAACTTTTAACTCTTACAAAACAGATTGCAATGCGAGTAGCTTTTTAAGCATAACTCAAAACTACTCGGCTGAATGAGCTTTAATTTTGAAATAGCACGTTTCAAGCTTCTATAAATCTATTTTTGCTGAAAAATGCATACTTTATAATAAATATATATACATATATTTTAATTAATTATTACACTATATATATTTTGAACAGAAACAGATTTCTAGAAATTCAAATTTGCAAATCCAAAGTTACAACTCGTTCCGCAAAGAATTTTTTGATTTCTCATTTAGTATTTTAAGGTAAAATGTACTGGAGAATCCAAATAAGATGCCAAAATCAGATGTCTGTACTGAATTTTTTAAAGGTTTACCCATTGCTATTTGTATAACTGAATAAGCCCCCCGCCCCCCACCTGCATTTAAGTGGACACACGTTTTACGGTTTTCCGAAATCCCAACACGTTTCCGAGATAGAGATGTGTGGTTGGGACTTTTGGTGGATTCTGTATAGATATCCTATTCCAGTAGGTACAGAAACTCACTTACTTAATATAATTTGCAAAAATAGATTTTCCTCATTTGGAACTAGACATATGATACCGACATTCTACATTTTTAAACATTCTGTCCTTAAGTTTGAGAATTTTTAATAAGAGAATAAATTTTGCATAAGTGAATGTTCCAAACTTTCTGCGTTTTAAAAAATGTTTAAGGTTTAGAAAAATGATTTTTCTTAACGCAGTATCTCGACATCAGACATCAACTTTCTCACAATGAAAACTATTTTTTGATAATTATGATGATGAAATAATTATGAATAATTACCAGTTGAATTTTCCAAATCAGTTAACTCTGGATTTCATGATAGGAGAAGAAAGCTGAAGCATTCGTTCCCTCTATGCATCAGATATCATTGTAAAAATATATGAACTCCACTCGTTTTTCTGAACATTTTATAGAAAACCATGCATTCAAATAGATTTCGGACACTTTCAACCGAACAGCCTACCAAAATAATGTTAGCTTACATAATGGAAACAGCTGAATTTGAATAGTGGACCTCCCGTTTTGAAACCAGAGAAGTTACCAGTGAGCCACTGATAATTGACTACTTCGCCACAATATTTATCACTTATACACTGTTATATTTCCTTCGTGATTTCCCTTAGAATCGGTCACTAAATTGTTTGAAATAGGTTTAAAAATGGTTTAAATGTCTAAAATATAATACCTTATAATTATACGAAAATCTGTACAATTTATGCGACAGTGCGAAACTGATCTTAACCATATTCGCCAAATTGGAGCTTAATTGTAAGCATCGATTGGAAGCTACATTTATGTCACATACATACACAACACATGGTTACAACACTTTCCTTATACTTTCTTCACATTACGTGATTTGAGTTAACTTAGCTGGAATTTCGGAAGTGGTACGCGTGGAATTAGAAATGCTTGTTCACATTGCAAAACTCGACTAAGTTAATTCATCTAAACCTCACTGCGTTTGAGATTTAAACAAATCGGAAGCGTGGACATGCGCATAAGTTAAAGGAACTTCAGCAGCCAATCAGTTAACGAGAACCTCAACAGACAATCAGAGCGAATAATAGTCCGCTATATCTAGCCATATGATGTTATTTCCCATTGAGTGAGTTTTCGGAACTCACTAAGAGAGTGGATGGCTCTGAGTTAACTAAAATCACGTAGTGTGAACATGGTATTATATCGCGTTCACATTATGACAGTTAAGTCACTTATATTGATGTTTTTTGGAGTGGGCGATCTGGAATCAAGATTTTTGATTTGAGCAAATTTCTGAACCTCACTTAACTTCCGATACATTCTTAACTATGAGTTGAATGAAACTCTGCCTGATAACTTTTTTACCTTAATTGAAACTGTTCTTAAATTTCGAATTGAGTTCTACAAATAATTAATCAGCTTTTATAATCCTTTCAATCGATAATTTATTTAACACGACACAAAGAATAAAAACAATAATAGGCTATGCATAGTCAGAAGCTGTAATTATAAAATTAACAAGTTATGCGCATGCCCATACATCTGTTTGGCTAAATTAAGTCTGTGAAAGCGTTTGATTTTGTGAACAAGTGAAGTCTAGTTCCGGGTTGTAAAGTTCAAAAAAGTTAAGCTAAGTGATTCAACTTTCATAATATGAAGGCGGTATTACATCATATGTTCGGAAAGTAACTAATTTTGGCAGTTATTAAAGCTCATTATTTGTAAAAAATAGCATTCAATACTTGAGCGAATAAAGGAAAATGTTTTTTAACTTAAAGCTGTTCTCAAATACGAAACAGCTACTTTCTGACACATTTTTTTTATTAATTTTTGCTAAGCTTGAAATTGGAGCGTGTTTTTAATCATAAACAGTGTAATCTAAAGACGTTTTCTTTTTTTTTTTTTTTCTTTTTTTGGTAAAGGCTGAAGATCATTCAGTAAATGCTTTCAAATTTCCCATTTTGAACCAAATTTCCAGACGCAATACCTCGACAGAGGAGAAAAACCGGTCGCCACGTGCCAAATTTGCTTATAACTTGATAAGTAATTTGCTTATCAAAAAATGAAAAACTCATTTCGATTCCAAATAGCTTTAATAGTCAAGCGTGCCAATTTTATGCATTTACTTAACTGAGTCAGAAATTGTGTCAGAAAGTTTCGCGTTGTTCGGCAGGGAATTTAAGAATCGCTTTAACTGGTAAGGTACCATTTAAAAAAAATTCCTTTTCAACAGAAAGTGGTAGAGTCTTATTTTTTTCTTCACACTGTTTATGCTTTTGCTATATCAAGTTATGGGAAATGTCCTGTCCCCAGTTTCAGTGTTGTATGAGTGAGAATGTGAAATGTGAAAATAGTTTCTGTCTTTGCTATTTGTTCAAATCTTTAATCACTTCAAGTTCGTGATCGATGTGAGAACACTAAATGCAAACATGTAAAACTCACGTAAATGGACGTTTCACTGTTTTTCACCAATCGCGATACCCTATGTTAACTATGTAATCTATAGTAAATGTAATAGGTGATTACTCATTGCGTTATCTAATCAACGAAATACGGTTTACGCTATGAGAGCAACCGTGATATGTCAATGCAGTGTGTTTTAATAAATTGTTTTGATTTTAAATGTTTTTGAGAAGGTAATGAAATTTAAAATTTTTCCACAAGTAGAAATTTCAAAGCTTACAAATTTTTTTTTAAATACTTGAAATTAAGGGAGATTATTTTAATTGATTTTAAATGTTTTTGAGAGAATAATAAAATTTGAAATTTTTCCACAAGTAGAAATTCCAAAGATAAGTTTTTTTTTTTTTAATTCTTAAAATTAGGGCAGACATTTATTTAATAGACGCACTCATAGCTGCCAACTTTTAAGTTTTTTTCTCACCATTGTGTTTTAAAAATAAATTTTTGCTTTATTTAATTGCTTAATTTTGAGGAATAAGTAATGCGAAGATTACTATTAAAATATAATTTAAGAATAGAAAGAATATAATGGCAATGGTAAGAAAAAGTGTAAAATTCCCCAACTATGAGAGCGTTTTATTAAAAAGTCTCTTTCAATTTTAAGTATTAAAAAACCCGTAAGCTTTCAAATTTCTACTTGTGGAAAAATTTGACGTTTTATTATCTTTTTAAAAATAGCTAAAACTGAAAGAGACAATTTTTAAAAACGCACTACTTCAGCAACGGACGTCTGCCTTCTTATGATGAAAATCTTGTTTCGATAATTCGATAATTTCGATGTATTGGGCAATGAATAATCATCTAATTAAATTTTTCCTTGTTAACAATGGAGTTTTGCGATCGGCGAAACCAATATCGGTAATCCATGCTTTTAAACCATTCCTCACCAATGCAGAAATCGCAATATCCAATTACTGGATCTCTCAGTTTGAAATACTGTAATCAAATCTTCTCTTGGCTTCTTTTCCTCAGATCATCAAGTATAAACCAAGGTCGGAGTCGACAAAGCACAGTTCTTTCAATAAATTAGATGCTTCTGCTTATACAGCAGGATTTATGGCCAAATTTATGTCTAGTTCAGACGATATCGAGATTCTCTTTATTAAAACGGGATCGTTTTTGTTAAATTCTTGATTCACAGAATTCTTGAAAGAAGTTGTTAGATCTGCAGCCGATAATGTAGCTGGAGTCCAACTGCTATGTATGGTTTCAGGTTCTGTTTCATCTTCAACACTCCTAAAATGAAATTAATATTAAAAAAATTAATTTGTAACACTGATTTACACTGGTGGTTATAAATTAAGAAAAAAAGCACAAAATTATAATTTTCGAGCACAAAAGTTAATTGTGAGTGTTTGAAAAAAACCTGATAAAAATGGCAGGCGTAACGAGTGTATTTCTTTAATAGCACAGCTAGTCGATATGACGTTATTGCATCACAAATAGTCAAAAAGTGTCATAAAGCAACGAGTTTTGATTTCATAAAGACAGCTTTTAAAAGATTCTTTCCTGCCAGTTCTGTTGCCTCAAACACTTAACGATTTAAATAACTTAATTCTTCTTCCTCATAAAAACATTCGAAACTTTGTTCACCGATTAAAAGTCTTAGTAGCAAAAGTATATCCAGAAACTTCAGACAAGACAGCGGCAGATCATATAAAATTGCTTAAATTATTAGTTCGTTTACCCTCAGCAATTAAGGAAAACATTAAAGAGTACGACAAAACTGTAGAAAGTGGTATATTTTATTCATCTCATTATTAATCTCAGGTGACCATTATTTGAGGACAGTCATTATGAAGTCACCGTGACTGTTTCTTTGTGATGAATCATCAGGTTACTGTTAAGTTACCTAGTAATACTGGGGTTTCCATCATTCGGAGACTCCGCTGTAAAGTTATCATGACTATTGGTTTGTGAAATGTTTTCAAATGACATCCCAATAAAGATATTTAGTGACTTTTCACAAAGAAATCATCATAGTGACTTCACGATGGAGTCTCCAAACGACAGCTATCGGTGAATCTCCAGATAACTTCACTGTGACGTCACTGGGTGACTAATTGCAATCGACGGTCATGGTGATTTAACTGTTGAGTATAAAATGAAGGTCACATGAGAATTACCATGTGATATCATTGTTACGTCACCGGGTGACTGTTCTCAAATCAACAGTCACGGTGTAACTTAACAGCTGATCCACCAACTGAGGTCTTTAGAGTAATAATGAGAAAAATAAAAGATATCACATTCTGTTTTACCGCCGTGACTATGATACATGTGGCCATTTGTGACATCAGATTATCGTCACATTGACTTCCTGTGCTGTTGGGGCAGTACTTATTTGTTACACTTGCTGTTTATATCAGCTTTTGTTGACCCCTTACCTTCTCTTAGTTTATGGGCACCATTGTATAAATTTAAAATGAAACATTATTTTTTGTAATAATATTATGTATTTAAAACACTATGAGCGTTTTCAAGAATAAAGCATCTTTGAAAATAAGATACCTATTTAATAACTGACTTGAAATTAAAATTTAAAAATAAATCAAAAAGCTAAAAAAGGACTAGCTTTGGTAAAAAAAGCATTTCGCTATAAATAAACTACAAAAGACCACACTGTCTCTGCGTCCGGGAAATGTCTTCTGCTTGATTTTGTTTAAACACATTTGTGCAAAGTAACTCATATGCACTGTATTACTCTATTTCCGCATATCAATAAAAAATATGTATATGGGGCATTCTCACAATCTTTTGACTTCCATGTCCCTGAATAATAATTTTTTATTTAATCCACTTTTTTGTGTTTTTTTAATTTCATATACTGGGGAACATCCCATTGCATGATTGCATAATAATATTAACGAGATAAATAAGTTTTGGACGATGTTGGGGGTTCAAATATCAGGAAAACCCATCTACCGTCCCGTGTCCCTGATGCTGATTTTTAAGTCTGGAGCTGTCTCTATAAAATTGTTTCAATAAAAATAATTCGATGTATTTTTTTTCTGAAACTGGAACTATTGTTTTATATAAATATGTAGCTAAAAATTAACCTGCATACATTTTTAGGGTTGTTATTATTTTTTAAACTCTGTCCCTTGGTTTTAGATCCCTTACCATCCCTCTTCTAAAATTATACAGAAAATCATTTCAGATGCAGCCACAGATTTGTTTTCAAGTTTTTTCTCGTGCAGAAAGCTAGAGAAATAATGTCTAAAATTCTTTGGCAGGAAATTTAATGTAGAAT
Source organism: Maratus speciosus (assembly GCA_963932465.1). Lineage (NCBI taxonomy): Eukaryota > Metazoa > Arthropoda > Arachnida > Araneae > Salticidae > Maratus > Maratus speciosus. The sequence goes on along the minus strand of OZ010799.1, from coordinate 355,294,971 downwards.
TTAAATCAGCATTTAAATATCAATTTCAAGCATCGTGGCTTTATTAATAGTCTCACCGTCCCCAAGGTTTATTCCTGCAATTTTCAAAGTAAATTTAAAAAAAATTATATTTAATCCAATGTTAACAACTGTTTCTAAAAATCAATGAACATTGTGGCTATCCCTTAGTCTTAATATGATTTTCCTAAAAATAGGTGATAATTTTCCTTACCGTTCCTTTTTTACCATTCCGTCCCTTTTTTTAAATCATCCCGTCCCTTTTTTCCAATAACATCCCCTTTTTTTACCTTACCGTCCCTTCTTTAACACCTCTTTAAGACAATGTTATACAAAAATTCTGTATTAAAAGTACTACATTGTTATTATTTCTTATTTGTATGTCCTGTGGGTACTATGCAAATTCATTATAAGTAAAAATTTAGAAGAAAATAAAAAGTTATAGGGGTAAAATGGTAAAGAAAATTAAACTCGCAAGTGTAACTTAAACCTCAGTTAAATAAAAAAAAAATCGTTGCTAACCATTTTTTCTTTATTTTGAATGTCTTAATAAGCATTCGTATATCAGATTAAAATGTTATTTTAGCAAGTTTAATTTCGCCAGATTTTTTCCCCAAAAGTCAAAAGATTGTTAAAATGCCCCATATACCGATTGAAATCAATAACATCCTCTTTGTAGAAGATCTTAGTAACAGGATTATTCGGCTTTAACACATACCGCAGAAGACTGTTCCTAATTACGGAAATAAAAATATAGAGTTTTCTAAAATTAATTCCATATAACCAAGCAAAAATTTTAATTGAAGCTTACAGATTCTACTTTTGATTTCTAACGTAGTTTTGAATATGATTTAAAAATTTTCAAAAAATAATTTGTCTTTATTAACCCTTAACAGCTGTTAGCAGTTTCCCATACAGCTGCTTTTTTTTTTCAATTTTATTAGTTTACTTTGTAATTTTCAGTTTAACTATAGATGTGAAGGAGGAATAAGGTGATAATTAATTAATAATATAAGTTTAATATATCTGGATTATCCTTTACACAATATAAAATATTTATTTACAACGTTAACAAGAGAAAACTCGCTGCATGAGATTTTCTCTCACAGTCGTACTTTTTTAAGACTCTTATTTAAATCATTTTTCATTTTAATTAAAATTTCAAAATGTTTTTCAATTGTTTTACCTATTTTGTGAATAAAAGTACTAAGCCAACCAAAAAAAGTTGATATTATATGAATGTAAAGTAAAAGAAAAGCAATTGGGCATTCTCACTAGCGAGTTCTCCCGGGTTAAAGGTGCAAAGGAGGCTTTTGTGGCAAATTAAACGCGACACGAGAATTCCGTCGGACCATTTTATCCGGTTTCGTTGCGACCTGGCTTTCCGTCTTAAGGCTGCTAGTCACTCAGCTTCCGCATTCCCCTCACTAATGTTAAGTCTATGAGCGTCTGATGCATTCGTGTACTTAAAATATCTCCTCGGGAAATTAATATTTTTTACTTCTCTTTTCTGCATTCTCTTTTCTGCGTATTTCTTAAAGGATATCTCTTTTTTCCTTAGTTCTCAAAATATTTTTAGAATCTATGCTGAATTTAATATTTTATGTGTTAAAAGCTGACGAACTATGAGTAAAGTTTTAATACTTCATACAAAATTAAGTATATATTTTAGAAATATTTTGAGAATTAAGAAAAACTAGTCGTTGGGGGCTGCCGTAATACTTATCCATCACGGATACGCATAATATAAAACATGAAAATAAAACATGTGTAAACTAAGTTATAAAATGCATTGCAATTCCAAAATAAAATTTAAATGTATTTGTTGTCAATTTGTTCGGTAGATAGAGTGTTTAAAATCGTGGCTCGATGGCGTCATAAACTTGAAATCGAGGCTAACGAGAAAGACAGGCTACCGCGGTGGGTCCGATTCTTCTTTTTTACAGACCACTGGAGTCAAGTGAAGCTCAAATGCACCAATGAAGGTGTAGGAAAAGAGCATCACGTGACTCCAGCGGTCTGTAAAAAAGAAGAATCGGACCCACCGCGGTAGCCTGTCTTTCTCGTTAGCCTCGCTTGAAATGCTCTATTACTGAACTGCGTAAAAGAAACATCCTTTTAACTCCAAAAATGATAATCCTATTAACTAACGGTTTACTGCGTCGGATAAAGCGTCTCATTTCCAATTAAAACACATCTTTCAATTGAAATTTGAATGAAATACAGTGTCAGGAAAAATCGAAGAGTGTGGAATATCTCGGCAACTCATTATCCGATAAACTTCATTCTTTATGCAAAATTTATGTTTCTTTACTGTCTTTGGCATCCATTCCTTAAAATAAACAATTTCAAAAAAATTTATATACCTTTTATCAGAACGAATATTTCGAGAGTCCGAAAAAAAAGAGTTCCGCATAATCGAGGTTTATGAAATTCATTAGACTTCTTCTCCTTCTTACATACTAAGTCTCTATCTCAATTTTTTCGGGAGATAGAGCGTTTACAGACACACACACAGACGGACGGCAAATCCCCCCCCCCCACCCCCGAAAAAATATGCTTTTCGGAATCTCCAGTGTCTGAAACGAGTTAATCCGTCAAAAAAAACTGCGATTTTTAAAACGATTACAAGACTTACCCTATACTATGTATGATGGGTAAGTAAAAGAAACATCCTTTAACTCTTAAATGCCTGGTGTTGCTTTTCGGCAACATACCCAATTTAGGCTTCTAAAATACTATTAGAATAATATTGAAGCTATAATGCCTAATGTTGCCAATAAAATACATTCTGAAAATGTTATTAAATCGATTTTCAACATGTAGATGGCAACACTTGTGCTGTTTAAGAATAAAGATAGATTTATTTTTTCAATTGTTGCTACTTGTTCTTTTTTGTTTTGTTTGGAAGCTTGCAAAATACCCTATTTTGTTTTGCAGTGAGCAAGTAAAATTTATTTCTTATTAGAGTTCCTAAAATTCTTGTGTGTTTAACATTATAGAATTTTATCAAGGAAAATTATTTTTCAATTAAGGACCAGTATTGCCGATTAGTAACAAACTGTTTTTTAGCCGTAAACCATATTTAAAAGAAAATCTGATTTTTTTAAGTATTTTTCCCATGATTTATTTAAAAAATGAAAGCCGAAAAACATTATTACAATGATTTTTGAAAAATCAGGCATTTAAGGGTTAAGAAGAATACACAGAAAAAAGAAGTTAAAAACATTCATATCCCAAGGAGATATTTTAAATATGCGAATGCATCAAACGCCCATAGACTTAACATTAGTGTGTGTGTGGGGGGGGGGGGGAGAGATTGAGAAGCTGAGTTAGGAGCAGCCTTAAGAGCTCGTACGAGATCAGTCTGACCTCTGCCACTTCAAAATGGATTCTGATTTGATTTATTAATTTTTTCCCGGACCCAGAGATGCGTAAACGTACATATATCAGCAATTCCATTCTCGTCTGCGCTGGCTTACATCAGAAGCTTCTCGTGGGAACGTGATGATTACATCTTGTGTAGATGTAATCATGATGATGATTACATCATGCGAGTATGGTGGGAACGCTTTAAGGCGCCTCAAGATTCTTAAAGCTTCAAAAATTTCGAAATTTTAATTTTTTTAGATATTCAACACCTATTTTTTCTGAACATTTTGATATAATTGTTTCCTTGAAATTCCCATTAGAACAGAAGTTATGGCTTTTAGAATTATACCCGCTCAATAGCTGAAGCGGCGTTTCCGAAATTTTGAAGTCATTTTTCTCCAAATGACGATTTTGGCCATAACGCGCACGATATCTCAAAACCTTCTGAATGTTTTTTCATGAAATTTACAAAACATATGTTTCATGTTAGTCTCTATAAACTGAACCTAAAATTTCCTTTTATTGTTGAAAAAAAATCTTTTTTTAGGTGATTATACTGTTGAAATTTTCAAAATTTTGCATTAGCTAAGTACAACTTTGTATTACAAATTTAAAAAAATGCTTTAAATACACATTTCTTTAGATTCAGTGTAACTATTGTAATCTTAAGTATAAGCAGGTGCCAAAATTTTCATTCTAGTTGCAAAATTTATTTTGTAATCCTGCTTAAGCTGTTAACCAATTTTCTGCTAGTCAAATGTCTGACAATTTCAAGCCCTCTATAAATGCTAATTCTGCATCTTGCAATTTTTTAAATACATGAAATAAAAGAACATACTTATATCTAATAAAAATTGTATTTTAAAATCATATATGTTTTAAGATATTAAATGTTGAAAATGGTCTTTTTTTTCATTATTTATAATTTTAAGAGTCCTGAGACCCCTTAACCACACTCACATAGATACTAGTAAAATTTTGTTTCGTTTGAAGACGTAGTACCGTAGCTAGAGAGTTTTGGAAGGTGCATTTTAATTATAATAGTCATGTACATACAATTTGGTACATAAACAGTATCCTATGCGTTAAACAATGCTTTTATTCATCTTTCACTCAAGCGATATAAAAAAAATCCCTGTCGGCTCGGCCTACAGGCGGAGGTAGGCTTCAAAGTTAAGTAAAACCCAGTTTAGCAATTTTACCTGGCCACTTTTGACGAATTTTTAATTTCATTTTACTGTAACAGCTGGTTTTATCAGAATCATGTTAAGGCGGTATTCAAAAGAAAAATGTTTTTTCATGCTCAACAACTCGTAATTTTCTGACACATTTTTAAAAAAAAAACATAAAACTTGCTGACGTGATTTTTTTTTTTTTGGAAGAAATTTTTAAGCGATCTGTGTTTTTATTTTTCGTTCAATTAATTAAAACTTGATTTACAAACAATTATTTTCTCAGTACGGCCATTTTTTTTCATTTCCAGTACTATCGTTTCGGGAAATTCGGTTCAAAATGCCCACTTTGACAGCATTTTTTGAAATATATTCTACGTTTATCAAAAAATCGACCAATACGGCACGTTATACAATTTCTGAATAACAGAAACTGCCAATTGATTGCGTTTAAAAGCAAAAACGAATTTAAAAATGAGTCAGAAATTAAGCAGTTTGGATTTGAGTACACCCTTATAATACGATAATTTTTTCGTCAACCCCCTTTTTTTTTTTTTTTTCTGGCTGTAAGAGTTGATCTTAACAAAAACTTGTCAGTATGAAAGTTGTAGATAATATTAAGAAGATTTATAATAAATTTAAGCGGATTGGATATCTTGTGAATTGACAAAGTTATGAATTTGTTTCTTCTTGAACCCCCCATTTTTTTTTTTCGTTTTTAATTTTGTTTTGCGGTAAGAGTTTTATCAGAAACTTGTCGATATAAAAGTTGTAGATAGTATTACGAAGATTTTTAATAAGTTTAAGTGAATTTTATATCTTGAGAACTGACGAAGTTATGAATTTTTTTCGCTAAAAAACCCTATTTTTTGCGCCCATTGAGCAAATTTTTAAGTTTATCAAAAATCTGTGATACATAAATTTTTGGCCCTTTTCTTAGAAGTAAGTAATAATAACTTTAATCTGATTTTATATGTATTAAAATTAAGAAGTTATGTGGGTTTTTCGATTTTCACAAAACCCCTCCGTATTTCTACCCCCTTGGTCCGATTTTGCCCATTAACGAACTTGACCGAGATTTTCTGCCCCTTAATTTTATATGTCAGTTTGGAAGAGATTTCTGCAGCATTATGGAAGTTATTGTGTCCATAAAAAATTGATAGAGATTGATATAGATGTATAAACTTTTGAACTGGGGGTGGTTTTGGGTTCTAGGGGTCACGATCGGAGTATATGTGCAAAAATGTTTAGAAATTCCAACATAGGGGAGAATGTAATAAGTAGTATTTCTTATGAAATCTACCTAAAAGGCAATTTTTGCCACAGCAGTTAAGGATTAATTAACAGCTAAAATTGGGAATTTTGTCATACAATCAATCTGCATTCGTGTTCATGCATAATTTATGATTGGGTAACTCAATTTTATATTTATATATTTTTTTCCTTTGAAACTGTATGCTTTACGCAGAACTTACTTATATTTGGCTGAAAGACAATTGTTTCGCCATTTGCTAGAAAATAAGAATAAATAAACATTGCTTGATAAATAATCTGTAGATTAAATAACAAGTACGCTACATAGCTGTCGTTTCATATTTGTTGTTACCGGGTTAAGATAATTTGGCACAGATGTCATATATTCATTTGTCATAGATGTCATAGTTATTTGGCGCGATTTTTCCGACGCCAATTTGGCGAAAACCTCATTACTATATCATCCATATCCGGGTTACCGTATCAAGCAAAATAATGACACTTTGCGCCAGTTAAGTACCCGGTGCGTAATGACATTGGCATCAAAAAAAAATCACGCCACTATGGGGCGTATAGACACCTGTGGCGATAATTTTTTAAGTGCGTTCGTAATTATATAAATACGTAGCACCTATAATTGTCGTCTGGCCCGTCCGTCTGTCCGCATATAACAGCGCAAAAAGTACCCAGCCGAATGGTTTGAACTTTAATATATAGAATCGTTTCAGAATTTTTTCGAGTCATTTCAAATTTTATGAAAATCGAATCAGAACTTAAAAAAATATATTAATAAAAGTTTTCCTCATTATATTAAATCCTATCATACGTCATGAGTTCAATGATATCCCATGATAGGTAATGATTCTAATTTGCCATGGTGATTATTCTATTAAATCTTATTATGCGAAATTATTTCAATGATATCCTAATGGTATTCAATGATGCTATTTAAGATGGAGTCCTATTGTTTCCGAATTACTGGATTTAATATAGAATCGTAATATATTTTGTATTCATGCATTTTTGCACAAGAGTACAGCAGCTATTGCACCAAAATCTGAACATTTATAAACGTATAGTACGAACGCACCTCATTTGCCATGTTTGACTTACAGTTTCCGAATTGTTCTAATCTGTTTTGCATTCTAATGTTTATAATAAACAAAACATATAGCATTGCATTTGATGAAAACACCCCGATGATAAACTTACGCTGAACAGGAAAAAAACTTGAAACCCTTTTCGAAATTTTCCGCATCAGCCACTGTTTGTGGTAACTTCTTGTTTAACGTCTCCGGTAAGAAAGAAGCGCATATTCCAGATAAGAACGTGATGATGAAGAAAATCATGAATGGTATGTAAGTTCCATATTTAGCCTAGAAGTAAAAAGCAATCATGAGTACTCTAAAATACAAAATTAAAATTTTTAAAGTTAAGAAGATACTGTATGTACATAAAGCATAATTTATTTAATTAATGTTTTTAAACTTCTTATTCGTAAGCCATATTAATTCTAAGTTACTATTAAAGTTTAATCACACGTACTATCAAACGAGTGAAATATATGCTATTGTCTCTCGGTTCCTTCAAATAGCTTATTCGCGCTGCAAGTAGCGCTATTGTTATAACTGTATGCAATGAGTTAATGTAAGCAAAAAGCGGGACATTTGCAAGTAATCACTTCTAAATGTTTTAAAAAGTTGCATAAAGTCCACGAACTGAGAACAACCAGTTTAGAGCGCTCTGTTTGGTGTAATTTGAGCAGATATCTAAAGTATACAGCGGTAGCGATATACAAATGGCGATGAATTCGTCATTGACGAATTTAGGATACTACACTGCTCAAAACAATTAGGAGATATTTTGAGCTTGGTAGGAAGCGACAATATAATCGACAACTCTTTTAACAAAAACAAAAGAAAAGAGGTTAAAAAAGAAAATTATAACGATTACAAACTTGGGAATATGCAAATTTTGTCTGTAACGTAAAAAACGACGCATTATAGATAAGGAGTGAAAAGCGACCTGCAGCATTCCTTATAAGGAGGAGATTAAAAACAATCGACACACGAGTTGAATGTTTTGTAATAGTGAATACTATGTCTCAACAACATGACTTATCTGAATTGGTGCCCTGGAGGGCCATTGGTCATTTAGAGGCGGGTCAAATGCAGTCCGTTGTAGCGAAAACGTTAGGAGCATTGTAAAGTATCATTTTCAGACTATGGAATCGATTTTAGGGATCTGGAAATGTTAGCCGAAGAACAAGACAATGTCATACGCGTGCAACAACAGAAAATGAGGATAGAAATAGGATTTAACATTAACTACGAGAAAGAACCGCAGTATGAACACCACTCTATTGCAACAGCACCTTCAAAGGCTACTGGTAACAGGGTTTCGACTCAAACTGGTCGAAACCGACCCCATCATGTTGGTTTGTATGTTATCAGACCTATGGCTTGTGTTTCTTTAACCCTTTCAAGGGCGGTGGCTAGAGGGTCTAGCCACCTAATTTTAATTCCAAAACTGACAAATGGTACCAAGAATATTTTAATAAAAAAAAATTTTTTGTAATGAAAATGCAAAGTAGCGGGTTTTTATTTTCTGAAAAATTCGTTTGAATATTCTGGTGTCAGTCAATTATTTCATCCTTTTACATACAGAATTCTTCTGCCCCTGAAAGGGTTAACAGCGGGCCACATTACTGCCCACAGAAGTGGACAAAAGTGTACATCACATGAAGGCATGATGAGTGGTACAACGTGTTCTTCAAGGATGACTCCCGCTTTAGTGTGCAACCTGATCTGAGGGGAACATGGCACTCTGAAATAAAACAATTCAATAAACCTGAATTTGTGCAAGAAAGATTCGAAGCCTAATTCGAAGGAGGGGGAGTGATGGTCTGGGTCGGTATGTCTATTAATGGCAGCAGACCTGTATATTATCAGGAATAGAACACTGACGTGTCAGCGATATAAGAATGAGATCCTCTGACCTATTGTGGTGCAATCGGGGATGAATTCATTTTCATGACAATAATGCCAAACCCCATCATACTCGACTAGAGGACAACTTCCTTTTCGATGAAGGAATCCTTCGGATGGATTGGCCAGCATATTCCCCAGACATGGACCTCATAGAACGTGTTTTGGAACTTCTATGGAGAAGGGTTTCTGTCCGCTTATCACCCCCGCAAACAATTCAGCAGTTAAGAAGCTCTCTTCAACAAGAGTGGAAGAGAGAATTACCACAATGCCGCCTTGATAATGTAATTGATTCTGTGCATCGTAGTTGTGTGACAAACAAACAGGGAAAACATGCTCCTCATTTAAACTCATTTGTATCCGATAAACAGTGGCGCCAACTTATATGAGCCCGTGGTGCTCGAGCCCAACCAATAATTTGATCTCTCTGCCCACCCAATTTCAATTGATTTAATTCGATATTTATTTATTTATTTATTTGTTGAAATAAAATTTGATTTTATTAATGTTCACAAAATAATTTCGTTTGGAAAATATTAAGAACATCAATGTGCCTTACAGGAACACTAAAAGCCCCTTCAGATGATGTATAATTAATTTTTTCTCAAAAACAAATATCCTGCATATTTTGCCAATCTGTGTCTTGAATTGATAAAGCAATCAGGTGAATAATTTGTATGTTTTTCTTCACTTTTAGCTTTTTGTATACTTTAAAAAGTTAGCTATTTTTATGTTTTTATAATAAATATTAATGTATTTATAAGGGAGAACTTGTGAGAATATAATTTAATAAAATCACTTATTAATTTGTAATTATAATTATTTTATATTTTGCTTAGAAAAAAGATAATTAAATTTCGAAATCATCATTTTTAGTCATTCGCTCCATCCCGTCTCTGTCTCCACCCGTACATGCACCGAGGAAAGAAATTGTATGATTTTACTCGAAAATTTTTAACCAACCCAATATTTTTCAAATGTTGGCGCTATTGCCGATAAATCATATTTTTTGTTTATTCGTATATCTTTTAATTGCGCACTATTGTTAACCGACAAATAAATAATTAACATTTGGAGTCTGAGCTATTTTTACCGCATATCTCTGAGATTATTTAGTACTTTTCATGATTTTTTAAAATGCATTTGGATGATATGTATTTTAACGATTCTTTTTTATTATAAACTTCAAACTGTTTTTATTCATAATCAAGGAACTATTTTAATGTACTTAAAATTAATATTTAATGATAAATTATTGAGAAAAAGCATTTTTTATATTTTTAAAGAAAGTTCCGCATAAGAAAACATCATTTTCTAACATAAAATTTTACATAGACTTGAATAAAAACGTACCCAAATGTTGCACAAATATCTGTAAATAGGTTTTATTTGTATATAAACTAAACATTACTTAGTAAGATTTGCTTTTGTGTGGTACATTTCAAAGCACAAAGAGCAACACCACAATGTTCACAATAAGTTCGAATTAAGCTCTGATTCTAGATATTTTCATATACTTATTTCTGTTTAGTGCTGTCACCTATATTTTTTTTTCAAAATAAAATGTTCGTAGATAATATCTGAAAAGACAGCGAACGTATATATTAGGTTACTTTTATAGCTCAGAAAGCTAAAAATTGACCCCGAGAGACACTCGGGATTAGTTCGCTTCACCGAAAACGGCACCCCGAGTGACACTCAGGCTTAGACCTGAAACTGTTAAATAGCCAATGTGCGAAGCTTAGTTTTCGTTTCACATACCTTACAACACAAATAGATCATATAACAGTCAACAAAGCATTTCCTCATTCGCATTTTATATCAAAAATCATAATATCCCCTAATTGTTTTGAACTGTGTATTACACGGTGCGTTTCGACTGTTTCCTCCTGATAAACCTATTTATGGGGAAAGACAAGATATTAACCACAATAGGATAGTACGTGTGATCGCAGGTTAACATCGCCTACTAGGGATTTTTCCCACAGCTTTAACTTTAACTCTTTAACCCCCTCGCTGCGCAACACGAGAGTTTCTCGGGCAACGTAAAAGTAGCAAAATATGCGCAACCCGAGATTTCATCGGAATGCATTTTTCCGTCTAATTTACCCTCCTTGTTCATTCCCATCAGTAACTTTTTACTGTAAATCTTGCCTTATCTAACCGGAGCATTTTCTCGATTAAATCAGGCGAAAATTTTTGTTTTGAAAAACCGGTGACAAAAGAATGAAAATTCATAAAAGACGCTCGTCGCGAAGGAATTAAATACGCTTTGAAGCTACTTTGATAAAACAATTACCAAGATTTCATCGGGATCAGGCGATTAAATCTGGCGAAAATTTTTGTTTTGAAAAACCGGTGACAAAAGAATGAAAATTCATAAAAGACGCTCGTCGCGAAGGAATTAAATACGCTTTGAAAATACTTTGATAAAACAATTACCAAGATTTCATCGGGATCAGGCGATTACATCTGGCGAAAATTTTTGTTTTGAAAAACCGGTGACAAAAGAATGAAAATTCATAAAAGACGCTTTGAAGCTTACTTTGATAAAACAATTACCAAGATTTCATCGGGATCAGGCGATTAAATCAGGCGAAAATTTTTGTTTTGAAAAACCGGTGACAAAAGAATGAAAATTCATAAAAGACGCTCGTCGCGAAAGAATTAAATACGCTTTGAAGCTACTTTGATAGAACAATTACCGAGATTTCATCGGGATCAGGCGATTAAATCTGGCGAAAATTTTTAATTTGAAAAACCGGTGACAAAAGAATGAAAATTCATAAAAGACGCTCGTCGCGAAGGAATTAAATACGTTTTGAAGCTTACTTTGATAAAACAATTACCGCGATTTCATCGGGATCAGGCGATTAAATCAGGCGAAAATTTTTATTTTGAAAAAACGGTGACAAAAGAATGAAAATTCATAAAAGACGCTCGTCGCGAAGGAATTAAATACGCTTAGAAGCTACTTTGATAAAACAATTACCGAGATTTCATCGGGATCAGGCGATTAAATCTGGCGAAAATTTTTGTTTTGAAAAACCGGTGACAAAAGAATGAAAATTCCTAAAAGACGCTCGTCGCGAAGGAATTAAATACGCTTTGAAGCTACTTTGATAAAACAATTACCGAGATTTCATCGGGATCAGGCGATTAAATCAGGCGAAAATTTTTGTTTTGAAAAACCGGTGACAAAAGATGAAAATTCATAAAAGACGCTTTGAAGCTTACTTTGATAAAACAATTACCAAGATATCATCGGGATCAGGCGATTAAATCAGGCGAAAATTTTAGTTTTAAAAAACCGGTGACAAAAGAATGAAAATTCATAAAAGACGCTCGTCGCGAAGGAATTAAATACGCTTTGAAGCTACTTTGATAAAACAATTACCGAGATTTCATCGGGATCAGGCGATTAAATCAGGCGAAAATTTTAGTTATGAAAAACCGGTGACAAAAGAATGAAAATTCATAAAAGACGCTCGTCGCGGAGGAATTAAATACGCTTTGAAGCTACTTTGATAAAACAAATACGGAGATTTCATCGGGATCAGGCGATTAAATCAGGAGAAAATTTTTGTTTTGAAAAACCGGTGACAAAAGAATGAAAATTCATAAAAGACGCTCGTCGCTAAGGAATTAAATACGCTTTGAAGCTACTTTGATAAAACAATTACCGAGATTTCATCGGGATCAGGCGATTAAATCTGGCGAAAATTTTTGTTTTGCAAAACCGGTGACAAAAGAATGAAAATTCATAAAAGACGCTCGTCGCGAAGGAATTAAATACGCTTTGAAGCTTACTTTGATAAAACAATTACCAAGATTTCATCGGGATGAGGCGATTAAATCAGGCGAAAATTTTTGTTTTGAAAAACCGGTGACAAAAGAATGAAAATTCATAAAAGACGCTCGTCGCGAAGGAATTAAATACGCTTTGAAGCTACTTTGATAAAACAATTACCGAGATTTCATCGTGATCAGGCGATTAAATCAGGCGAAAATTTTTGTTTTGAAAAACCGGTGACAAAAGAATGAAAATTCATAAAAGACGCTCGTCGCGGAGGAATTAAATACGCTTTGAAGCTACTCTGATAAAACAATTACCGAGATTTCATCGGGATCAGGCGATTAAATCAGGAGAAAATTTTTGTTTTGAAAAACCGGTGACAAAAGAATGAAAATTCATAAAAGACAATCGTCGCGAAGGAATTAAATACGCTTTGAAGCTACTTTGATTAAAAAAAAAAAAAACGAGATTTCATCCGGATCAGGCGATTAAATCTGGCGAAAATTTTTGTTTTGAAAAACCGGTGACAAAAGAATGAAAATTCCTAAAAGACGCTCGTCGCGAAGGAATTAAATACGCTTTGAAGCTACTTTGATAAAACAATTACCGAGATTTCATCGGGATCAGGCGATTAAATCAGGCGAAAATTTTTGTTTTGAAAAACCGGTGACAAAAGAATGAAAATTCATAAAAGACGCTCGTCGCGAAGGAATTAAATACGCTTTGAAGCTACTTTGATAAAACAATTACCGAGATTTCATCGGGATCAGGCGATTAAATCAGGAGAAAATTTTTGTTTTGAAAAACCGGTGACAAAAGAATGAAAATTCATAAAAGACGCTCGTCGCGAAGGATTTAAATACGCTTTGAAGCTACTTTGATAAAACAATTACCGAGATTTCATCGGGATCAGGCGATTAAATCGGGCGAAAATTTTTGTTTTGAAAAACCGGTGACAAAAGAATGAAAATACATAAAAGACGCTCGTCGCGAAGGAATTAAATACGCTTTGAAGCTTACTTTGATAAAACAATTACCAAGATTTCATCGGGATCAGGCGATTAAATCGGGCGAAAATTTTTGTTTTGAAAAACCGGTGACAAAACAATGAAAATTCATAAAAGACGCTCGTCGCGAAGGAATTAAATACGCTTTGAAGCTACTTTGATAAAACAATTACCGAGATTTCATCGGGATCAGGCGATTAAATCAGGCTAAAATTTTTGTTTTCAAAAACCGGAGACAAAACAATGAAAATTCATAATAGACGCTCGTCGCGAAGGAATTAAATACGCTTTGAAGCTACTTTGATAAAACAATTACCGAGATTTGATCGGGATCAGGCGATTAAATCAGGCGAAAATTTTTGTTTTGAAAAACCGGAGACAAAAGAATGAAAATTCATAAAAGACGCTCGTCGCGAAGGAATTAAATACGCTTTGAAGCTTACTTTGATAAAACAATTACCGAGATTTCATCGGGATCAGGCGATTAAATCGGGCGAAAATTTTTGTTTTGAAAAACCGGTGACAAAAGAATGAAAATTCATAAAAGACGCTCGTCGCGAAGGAATTAAATACGCTTTGAAGCTACTTTGATAAAACAATTACCGAGATTTCATCGGGATCAGGCGATTAAATCAGGAGAAAATTTTTTTTTTGAAAAACCGGTGACAAAAGAATGAAAATTCATAAAAGACGCTCGTCGCGAAGGAATTAAATACGCTTTGAAGCTACTTTGATAAAACAATTACCGAGATTTCATCGGAATCAGGCGATTAAATCTGGCGAAAATTTTTGTTTTGAAAAACCGGTGACAAAAGAATGAAAATTCATAAAAGACGCTCGTCGCGAAGGAATTAAATACGCTTTGAAGATTACTTTGATAAAACAATTACCAAGATTTCATCGGGATCAGGCGATTAAATCAGGCGAAAATTTTTGTTTTGAAAAACCGGTGACAAAAGAATGAAAATTCATAAAAGACGCTCGTCGCGAAGGAATTAAATACGCTTTGAAGCTACTTTGATAAAACAATTACCGAGATTTCATCGGGATCATGCGATTAAATCAGGCGAAAATTTTTGTTTTGAAAAACCGTAGACAAAAGAATGAAAATTCATAAAAGACGCTCGTCGCGAAGGAATTAAATACGCTTTGAAGCTACTTTGATAAAACAATTACCGAGATTTCATCGGGATCAGGCGATTAAATCGGGCGAAAATTTTTGTTTTGAAAAACCGGTGACAAAAGAATGAAAATTCATAAAAGACGCTCGTCGCGAAGGAATTAAATACGCTTTGAAGCTTACTTTGATAAAACAATTACCGAGATTTCATCGGGATCAGGCGATTAAATCAGGCAAAAATTTTTGTTTTGAAAAACCGGTGACAAAAGAATGAAAATTCATAAAAGACGATCGTCGCGAAGGAATTAAATACGCTTTGAAGCTACTTTGATAAAACAATTACCGAGATTTCATCGGGATCAGGCGATTAAATAAGGTGAAAATTTTTGTTTTGAAAAACCGGTGACAAAAGAATGAAAATTCATAAAAGACGCTCGTCGCGAAGGAATTAAATACGCTTTGAAGCTACTTTGATAAAACAATTACCGAGATTTCATCGGGATCAGGCGATTAAATCTGGCGAAAATTTTTCTTTTGAAAAACCGGTGACAAAAGAATGAAAATTCCTAAAAGACGCTCGTCGCGAAGGAATTAAATACGCGTTGAAGCTACTTTGATAAAACAATTACCGAGATTTCATCGGGATCAGGCGATTAAATCAGGAGAAAATTTTTGTTTTGAAAAACCGGTGACAAAAGAATGAAAATTCATAAAAGACGCTCGTCGCGAAGGAATTAAATACGCTTTGAAGCTACTTTGATAAAACAATTACCGAGATTTCATCGGGATCAGGCGATTAAATCAGGAGAAAATTTTTGTTTTGAAAAACCGGTGACAAAAGAATGAAAATTCATAAAAGAGGCTCGTCGCGAAGGAATTAAATACGCTTTGAAGCTACTTTGATGAAAAAAAAAAAACGAGATTTCATCGGGATCAGGCGATTAAATCTGGCGAAAATTTTTGTTTTGAAAAGCCGGTGACAAAAGAATGAAAATTCATAAAAGACGCTCGTCGCGAAGGAATTAAATACGCTTTGAAGCTTACTTTGATAAAACAATTACCAAGATTTCATCGGGATCAGGCGATTAAATCAGGCGAAAATTTTTGTTTTGAAAAACCGGTGACAAAATAATGAAAATTCATAAAAGACGCTCGTCGCGAAGGAATTAAATACGCTTTGAAGCTACTTTGATAAAACAATTACCGAGATTTCATCGGGATCAGGCGATTAAATCAGGCGATTAAATCAGGCGAAAATTTTTGTTTTGAAAAACCGGTGACAAAAGAATGAAAATTCATAAAAGACGCTCGTCGCGAAGGAATTAAATACGCTTTGAAGCTACTTTGATAAAACAATTACCGAGATTTCATCGGGATCAGGCGATTAAATCTGGCGAAAATTTTTGTTTTGAAAAACCGGTGACAAAAGAATGAAAATTCCTAAAAGACGCTCGTCGCGAAGGAATTAAATACGCTTTGTAGCTACTTTGATGAAACAATTACCGAGATTTCATCGGGATCAGGCGATTAAATCAGGAGAAAATTTTTGTTTTGAAAAACCGGTGACAAAAGAATGAAAATTCATAAAAGACGCTCGTCGCGAAGGAATTAAATACGCTTTGAAGCTACTTTGATAAAACAATTACCGAGATTTCATCGGGATCAGGCGATTAAATCTGGCGAAAATTTTTGTTTTGAAAAACCGGTGACAAAAGAATGAAAATCCATAAAAGACGCTCGTCGCGAAGGAATTAAATACGCTTTGAAGCTTACTTTGATAAAACAATTACCAAGATTTCATCGGGATCAGGCGATTAAATCAGGCGAAAATTTTTGTTTTGAAAAACCGGTGACAAAATAATGAAAATTCATAAAAGACGCTCGTCGCGAAGGAATTAAATACGCTTTGAAGCTACTTTGATAAAACAATTACCGAGATTTCATCGGGATCAGGCGATTAAATCAGGCGAAAATTTTTGTTTTGAAAATCCGGAGACAAAAGAATGAAAATTCATAATAAACGCTCGTCGCGAAGGAATTAAATACGCTTTGAAGCTACTTTGATAAAACAATTACCGAGATTTCATCGGGATCAGGCGATTAAATCGGGCGAAAATTTTTGTTTTGAAAAACCGATGACAAAAGAAGGAAAATTCATAAAAGACGGTCGTCGCGAAGGAATTAAATACGCTTTGAAGCTACTTTGATAAAACAATTACCGAGATTTCATCGGGATCAGGCGATTAAATCAGGCGAAAATTTTAGTTTTGAAAAACCGGTGACAAAAGAAGGATAATTCATAAAAGACGCTCGTCGCAAAGGAATTAAATACGCTTTGAAGCTACTTTGATAAAACAATTACCGAGATTTCATCGGGATCAGGCGATTAAATCAGGAGAAAATTTTTGTTTTGAAAAACCGGTGACAAAAGAATGAAAATTCATAAAAGACGCTCGTCGCGAAGGAATTAAATACGCTTTGAAGCTACTTTGATAGAACAATTACAGAGATTTCATCGGGATCAGGCGATTAAATCTGGCGAAAATTTTTGTTTTTAAAAACCGGTGACAAAAGAATGAAAATTCATAAAAGACGCTCGTCGCGAAGGAATTAAATACGCTTTGAAGCTTACTTTGATAAAACAATTACCAAGATTTCATCGGGATCAAGCGATTAAATCAGGCGAAAATTTTTATTTTGAAAAACCGGTGACAAAAGAATGAAAATTCATAAAAGACGCTCGTCGCGAAGGAATTAAATACGCTTTGAAGCTACTTTGATAAAAAAAAAAAAAAAAAAAACGAGATTTCATCCGGATCAGGCGATTAAATCTGGCGAAAATTTTTGTTTTGAAAAACCGGTGACAAAAGAATGAAAATTCATAAAAGACGCTCGTCGCGAAGGAATTAAATACGCTTTGAAGCTTACTTTGATAAAACAATTACAAGATTTCATCGGGATCAGGCGATTAAATCAGGCAAAAATTTTTGTTTTGAAAAACCGGTGACAAAAGAATGAAAATTCATAAAAGACGCTCGTCGCGAAGAATTAAATACGCTTTGAAGCTACTTTGATAAAACAATTACCGAGATTTCATCGGGATCAGGCGATTAAATCTGGCGAAAATTTTTGTTTTGAAAAACCGGTGACAAAAGAATGAAAATTCCTAAAAGACGCTCGTCGCGAAGGAATTAAATACGCTTTGAAGCTACTTTGATAAAACAATTTCCGAGATTTCATCGGGATCAGGCGATTAAATCAGGCGAAAATTTTTGTTTTGAAAAACCGGTGACAAAAGAATGAAAATTCATAAAAGACGCTCGTCGCGAAGGAATTAAATACGCTTTGAAGCTACTTTGATAAAACAATTACCGAGATTTCATCGGGATCAGGCGATTAAATCAGGAGAAAATTTTTGTTTTGAAAAACCGGTGACAAAAGAATGAAAATTCATAAAAGACGCTCGTCGCGAAGGATTTAAATACGCTTTGAAGCTACTTTGATAAAACAATTACCAAGATTTCATCGGGATCAGGCGATTAAATCTGGCGAAAATTTTTGTTTTGAAAAACCGGTGACAAAAGAATGAAAATACATAAAAGACGCTCGTCGCGAAGGAATTAAATACGCTTTGAAGCTTACTTTGATAAAACAATTACCAAGATTTCATCGGGATCAGGCGATTAAATCGGGCGAAAATTTTTGTTTTGAAAAACCGGTGACAAAACAATGAAAATTCATAAAAGACGCTCGTCGCGAAGGAATTAAATACGCTTTGAAGCTACTTTGATAAAACAATTACCGAGATTTCATCGGGATCAGGCGATTAAATCAGGCTAAAATTTTTGTTTTGAAAAACCGGAGACAAAACAATGAAAATTCATAATAGACGCTCGTCGCGAAGGAATTAAATACGCTTTGAAGCTACTTTGATAAAACAATTACCGAGATTTGATCGGGATCAGGCGATTAAATCAGGCGAAAATTTTTGTTTTGAAAAACCGGAGACAAAAGAATGAAAATTCATAAAAGACGCTCGTCGCGAAGGAATTAAATACGCTTTGAAGCTTACTTTGATAAAACAATTACCGAGATCAGGCGATTAAATCGGGCGAAAATTTTTGTTTTGAAAAACCGGTGACAAAAGAATGAAAATTCATAAAAGACGCTCGTCGCGAAGGAATTAAATACGCTTTGAAGCTACTTTGATAAAACAATTACCGAGATTTCATCGGGATCAGGCGATTAAATCAGGAGAAAATTTTTTTTTTGAAAAACCGGTGACAAAAGAATGAAAATTCATAAAAGACGCTCGTCGCGAAGGAATTAAATACGCTTTGAAGCTACTTTGATAAAACAATTACCGAGATTTCATCGGAATCAGGCGATTAAATCTGGCGAAAATTTTTGTTTTGAAAAACCGGTGACAAAAGAATGAAAATTCATAAAAGACGCTCGTCGCGAAGGAATTAAATACGCTTTGAAGCTTACTTTGATAAAACAATTACCAAGATTTCATCGGGATCAGGCGATTAAATCAGGCGAAAATTTTTGTTTTGAAAAACCGGTGACAAAAGAATGAAAATTCATAAAAGACGCTCGTCGCGAAGGAATTAAATACGCTTTGAAGCTACTTTGATAAAACAATTACCGAGATTTCATCGGGATCATGCGATTAAATCAGGCGAAAATTTTTGTTTTGAAAAACCGTAGACAAAAGAATGAAAATTCATAAAAGACGCTCGTCGCGAAGGAATTAAATACGCTTTGAAGCTACTTTGATAAAACAATTACCGAGATTTCATCGGGATCAGGCGATTAAATCGGGCGAAAATTTTTGTTTTGAAAAACCGGTGACAAAAGAATGAAAATTCATAAAAGACGCTCGTCGCGAAGGAATTAAATACGCTTTGAAGCTTACTTTGATAAAACAATTACCGAGATTTCATCGGGATCAGGCGATTAAATCAGGCAAAAATTTTTGTTTTGAAAAACCGGTGACAAAAGAATGAAAATTCATAAAAGACGATCGTCGCGAAGGAATTAAATACGCTTTGAAGCTACTTTAATAAAACAATTACCGAGATTTCATCGGGATCAGGCGATTAAATAAGGTGAAAATTTTTGTTTTGAAAAACCGGTGACAAAAGAATGAAAATTCATAAAAGACGCTCGTCTCGAAGGAATTAAATACGCTTTGAAGCTACTTTGATAAAACAATTACCGAGATTTCATCGGGATCAGGCGATTAAATCTGGCGAAAATTTTTCTTTTGAAAAACCGGTGACAAAAGAATGAAAATTCCTAAAAGACGCTCGTCGCGAAGGAATTAAATACGCGTTGAAGCTACTTTGATAAAACAATTACCGAGATTTCATCGGGATCAGGCGATTAAATCAGGAGAAAATTTTTGTTTTGAAAAACCGGTGACAAAAGAATGAAAATTCATAAAAGACGCTCGTCGCGAAGGAATTAAATACGCTTTGAAGCTACTTTGATAAAACAATTACCGAGATTTCATCGGGATCAGGCGATTAAATCAGGAGAAAATTTTTGTTTTGAAAAACCGGTGACAAAAGAATGAAAATTCATAAAAGAGGCTCGTCGCGAAGGAATTAAATACGCTTTGAAGCTACTTTGATAAAAAAAAAAAAAAAACGAGATTTCATCGGGATCAGGCGATTAAATCTGGCGAAAATTTTTGTTTTGAAAAGCCGGTGACAAAAGAATGAAAATTCATAAAAGACGCTCGTCGCGAAGGAATTAAATACGCTTTGAAGCTTACTTTGATAAAACAATTACCAAGATTTCATCGGGATCAGGCGATTAAATCAGGCGAAAATTTTTGTTTTGAAAAACCGGTGACAAAAGAATGAAAATTCATAAAAGACGCTCGTCGCGAAGGAATTAAATACGCTTTGAAGCTACTTTGATAAAACAATTACCGAGATTTCATCGGGATCAGGCGATTAAATCAGGCGAAAATTTTTGTTTTGAAAAACCGGTGACAAAAGAATGAAAATTCATAAAAGACGCTCGTCGCGAAGGAATTAAATACGCTTTGAAGCTACTTTGATAAAACAATTACCGAGATTTCATCGGGATCAGGCGATTAAATCAGGAGAAAATTTTTGTTTTGAAAAACCGGTGACAAAAGAATGAAAATTCATAAAAGACGCTCGTCGCGAAGGAATTAAATACGCTTTGAAGCTACTTTGATAAAACAATTACCGAGATTTCATCGGGATCAGGCGATTAAATCTGGCGAAAATTTTTGTTTTGAAAAACCGGTGACAAAAGAATGAAAATCCATAAAAGACGCTCGTCGCGAAGGAATTAAATACGCTTTGAAGCTTACTTTGATAAAACAATTACCAAGATTTCATCGGGATCAGGCGATTAAATCAGGCGAAAATTTTTGTTTTGAAAAACCGGTGACAAAATAATGAAAATTCATAAAAGACGCTCGTCGCGAAGGAATTCAATACGCTTTGAAGCTACTTTGATAAAACAATAACCGAGATTTCATCGGGATCAGGCGATTAAATCAGGCGAAAATTTTTGTTTTGAAAAACCGGAGACAAAAGAATGAAAATTCATAATAAACGCTCGTCGCGAAGGAATTAAATACGCTTTGAAGCTACTTTGATAAAACAATTACCAAGATTTCATCGGGATCAGGCGATTAAATCGGGCGAAAATTTTTGTTTTGAAAAACCGGTGACAAAACAATGAAAATTCATAAAAGACGCTCGTCGCGAAGGAATTAAATACGCTTTGAAGCTACTTTGATAAAACAATTACCGAGATTTCATCGGGATCAGGCGATTAAATCAGGCTAAAATTTTTGTTTTCAAAAACCGGAGACAAAACAATGAAAATTCATAATAGACGCTCGTCGCGAAGGAATTAAATACGCTTTGAAGCTACTTTGATAAAACAATTACCGAGATTTGATCGGGATCAGGCGATTAAATCAGGCGAAAATTTTTGTTTTGAAAAACCGGAGACAAAAGAATGAAAATTCATAAAAGACGCTCGTCGCGAAGGAATTAAATACGCTTTGAAGCTTACTTTGATAAAACAATTACCGAGATTTCATCGGGATCAGGCGATTAAATCGGGCGAAAATTTTTGTTTTGAAAAACCGGTGACAAAAGAATGAAAATTCATAAAAGACGCTCGTCGCGAAGGAATTAAATACGCTTTGAAGCTACTTTGATAAAACAATTACCGAGATTTCATCGGGATCAGGCGATTAAATCAGGAGAAAATTTTTTTTTTGAAAAACCGGTGACAAAAGAATGAAAATTCATAAAAGACGCTCGTCGCGAAGGAATTAAATACGCTTTGAAGCTACTTTGATAAAACAATTACCGAGATTTCATCGGAATCAGGCGATTAAATCTGGCGAAAATTTTTGTTTTGAAAAACCGGTGACAAAAGAATGAAAATTCATAAAAGACGCTCGTCGCGAAGGAATTAAATACGCTTTGAAGCTTACTTTGATAAAACAATTACCAAGATTTCATCGGGATCAGGCGATTAAATCAGGCGAAAATTTTTGTTTTGAAAAACCGGTGACAAAAGAATGAAAATTCATAAAAGACGCTCGTCGCGAAGGAATTAAATACGCTTTGAAGCTACTTTGATAAAACAATTACCGAGATTTCATCGGGATCATGCGATTAAATCAGGCGAAAATTTTTGTTTTGAAAAACCGTAGACAAAAGAATGAAAATTCATAAAAGACGCTCGTCGCGAAGGAATTAAATACGCTTTGAAGCTACTTTGATAAAACAATTACCGAGATTTCATCGGGATCAGGCGATTAAATCGGGCGAAAATTTTTGTTTTGAAAAACCGGTGACAAAAGAATGAAAATTCATAAAAGACGCTCGTCGCGAAGGAATTAAATACGCTTTGAAGCTTACTTTGATAAAACAATTACCGAGATTTCATCGGGATCAGGCGATTAAATCAGGCAAAAATTTTTGTTTTGAAAAACCGGTGACAAAAGAATGAAAATTCATAAAAGACGATCGTCGCGAAGGAATTAAATACGCTTTGAAGCTACTTTGATAAAACAATTACCGAGATTTCATCGGGATCAGGCGATTAAATAAGGTGAAAATTTTTGTTTTGAAAAACCGGTGACAAAAGAATGAAAATTCATAAAAGACGCTCGTCGCGAAGGAATTAAATACGCTTTGAAGCTACTTTGATAAAACAATTACCGAGATTTCATCGGGATCAGGCGATTAAATCTGGCGAAAATTTTTCTTTTGAAAAACCGGTGACAAAAGAATGAAAATTCCTAAAAGACGCTCGTCGCGAAGGAATTAAATACGCGTTGAAGCTACTTTGATAAAACAATTA
Organism: Maratus speciosus; assembly: GCA_963932465.1. Taxonomy (NCBI): domain Eukaryota; kingdom Metazoa; phylum Arthropoda; class Arachnida; order Araneae; family Salticidae; genus Maratus; species Maratus speciosus. Next base: position 355,271,887 of record OZ010799.1, on the reverse strand, counting down.
CCGAGATTTCATCGGGATCAGGCGATTAAATCAGGAGAAAATTTTTGTTTTGAAAAACCGGTGACAAAAGAATGAAAATTCATAAAAGACGCTCGTCGCGAAGGAATTAAATACGCTTTGAAGCTACTTTGATAAAACAATTACCGAGATTTCATCGGGATCAGGCGATTAAATCAGGAGAAAATTTTTGTTTTGAAAAACCGGTGACAAAAGAATGAAAATTCATAAAAGAGGCTCGTCGCGAAGGAATTAAATACGCTTTGAAGCTACTTTGATAAAAAAAAAAAAAAAAACGAGATTTCATCGGGATCAGGCGATTAAATCTGGCGAAAATTTTTGTTTTGAAAAGCCGGTGACAAAAGAATGAAAATTCATAAAAGACGCTCGTCGCGAAGGAATTAAATACGCTTTGAAGCTTACTTTGATAAAACAATTACCAAGATTTCATCGGGATCAGGCGATTAAATCAGGCGAAAATTTTTGTTTTGAAAAACCGGTGACAAAATAATGAAAATTCATAAAAGACGCTCGTCGCGAAGGAATTAAATACGCTTTGAAGCTACTTTGATAAAACAATTACCGAGATTTCATCGGGATCAGGCGATTAAATCAGGCGATTAAATCAGGCGAAAATTTTTGTTTTGAAAAACCGGTGACAAAAGAATGAAAATTCATAAAAGACGCTCGTCGCGAAGGAATTAAATACGCTTTGAAGCTACTTTGATAAAACAATTACCGAGATTTCATCGGGATCAGGCGATTAAATCTGGCGAAAATTTTTGTTTTGAAAAACCGGTGACAAAAGAATGAAAATTCCTAAAAGACGCTCGTCGCGAAGGAATTAAATACGCTTTGTAGCTACTTTGATAAAACAATTACCGAGATTTCATCGGGATCAGGCGATTAAATCAGGAGAAAATTTTTGTTTTGAAAAACCGGTGACAAAAGAATGAAAATTCATAAAAGACGCTCGTCGCGATAGAATTAAATACGCTTTGAAGCTACTTTGATAAAACAATTACCGAGATTTCATCGGGATCAGGCGATTAAATCAGGAGAAAATTTTTGTTTTGAAAAACCGGTGACAAAAGAATGAAAATTCATAAAAGACGCTCGTCGCGAAGGAATTAAATACGCTTTGAAGCTACTTTGATAAAACAATTACCGAGATTTCATCGGGATCAGGCGATTAAATCTGGCGAAAATTTTTGTTTTGAAAAACCGGTGACAAAAGAATGAAAATCCATAAAAGACGCTCGTCGCGAAGGAATTAAATACGCTTTGAAGCTTACTTTGATAAAACAATTACCAAGATTTCATCGGGATCAGGCGATTAAATCAGGCGAAAATTTTTGTTTTGAAAAACCGGTGACAAAATAATGAAAATTCATAAAAGACGCTCGTCGCGAAGGAATTAAATACGCTTTGAAGCTACTTTGATAAAACAATTACCGAGATTTCATCGGGATCAGGCGATTAAATCAGGCGAAAATTTTTGTTTTGAAAAACCGGAGACAAAAGAATGAAAATTCATAATAAACGCTCGTCGCGAAGGAATTAAATACGCTTTGAAGCTACTTTGATAAAACAATTACCGAGATTTCATCGGGATCAGGCGATTAAATCGGGCGAAAATTTTTGTTTTGAAAAACCGATGACAAAAGAAGGAAAATTCATAAAAGACGCTCGTCGCGAAGGAATTAAATACGCTTTGAAGCTACTTTGATAAAACAATTACCGAGATTTCATCGGGATCAGGCGATTAAATCAGGCGAAAATTTTTGTTTTGAAAAACCGGTGACAAAAGAAGGATAATTCATAAAAGACGCTCGTCGCAAAGGAATTAAATACGCTTTGAAGCTACTTTGATAAAACAATTACCGAGATTTCATCGGGATCAGGCGATTAAATCAGGAGAAAATTTTTGTTTTGAAAAACCGGTGACAAAAGAATGAAAATTCATAAAAGACGCTCGTCGCGAAGGAATTAAATACGCTTTGAAGCTACTTTGATAGAACAATTACAGAGATTTCATCGGGATCAGGCGATTAAATCTGGCGAAAATTTTTGTTTTTAAAAACCGGTGACAAAAGAATGAAAATTCATAAAAGACGCTCGTCGCGAAGGAATTAAATACGCTTTGAAGCTTACTTTGATAAAACAATTACCAAGATTTCATCGGGATCAAGCGATTAAATCAGGCGAAAATTTTTATTTTGAAAAACCGGTGACAAAAGAATGAAAATTCATAAAAGACGCTCGTCGCGAAGGAATTAAATACGCTTTGAAGCTACTTTGATAAAAAAAAAAAAAAAAAACGAGATTTCATCCGGATCAGGCGATTAAATCTGGCGAAAATTTTTGTTTTGAAAAACCGGTGACAAAAGAATGAAAATTCATAAAAGACGCTCGTCGCGAAGGAATTAAATACGCTTTGAAGCTTACTTTGATAAAACAATTACAAGATTTCATCGGGATCAGGCGATTAAATCAGGCAAAAATTTTTGTTTTGAAAAACCGGTGACAAAAGAATGAAAATTCATAAAAGACGCTCGTCGCGAAGAATTAAATACGCTTTGAAGCTACTTTGATAAAACAATTACCGAGATTTCATCGGGATCAGGCGATTAAATCTGGCGAAAATTTTTGTTTTGAAAAACCGGTGACAAAAGAATGAAAATTCCTAAAAGACGCTCGTCGCGAAGGAATTAAATACGCTTTGAAGCTACTTTGATAAAACAATTTCCGAGATTTCATCGGGATCAGGCGATTAAATCAGGCGAAAATTTTTGTTTTGAAAAACCGGTGACAAAAGAATGAAAATTCATAAAAGACGCTCGTCGCGAAGGAATTAAATACGCTTTGAAGCTACTTTGATAAAACAATTACCGAGATTTCATCGGGATCAGGCGATTAAATCAGGAGAAAATTTTTGTTTTGAAAAACCGGTGACAAAAGAATGAAAATTCATAAAAGACGCTCGTCGCGAAGGATTTAAATACGCTTTGAAGCTACTTTGATAAAACAATTACCGAGATTTCATCGGGATCAGGCGATTAAATCTGGCGAAAATTTTTGTTTTGAAAAACCGGTGACAAAAGAATGAAAATACATAAAAGACGCTCGTCGCGAAGGAATTAAATACGCTTTGAAGCTTACTTTGATAAAACAATTACCAAGATTTCATCGGGATCAGGCGATTAAATCGGGCGAAAATTTTTGTTTTGAAAAACCGGTGACAAAACAATGAAAATTCATAAAAGACGCTCGTCGCGAAGGAATTAAATACGCTTTGAAGCTACTTTGATAAAACAATTACCGAGATTTCATCGGGATCAGGCGATTAAATCAGGCTAAAATTTTTGTTTTGAAAAACCGGAGACAAAACAATGAAAATTCATAATAGACGCTCGTCGCGAAGGAATTAAATACGCTTTGAAGCTACTTTGATAAAACAATTACCGAGATTTGATCGGGATCAGGCGATTAAATCAGGCGAAAATTTTTGTTTTGAAAAACCGGAGACAAAAGAATGAAAATTCATAAAAGACGCTCGTCGCGAAGGAATTAAATACGCTTTGAAGCTTACTTTGATAAAACAATTACCGAGATCAGGCGATTAAATCGGGCGAAAATTTTTGTTTTGAAAAACCGGTGACAAAAGAATGAAAATTCATAAAAGACGCTCGTCGCGAAGGAATTAAATACGCTTTGAAGCTACTTTGATAAAACAATTACCGAGATTTCATCGGGATCAGGCGATTAAATCAGGAGAAAATTTTTTTTTTGAAAAACCGGTGACAAAAGAATGAAAATTCATAAAAGACGCTCGTCGCGAAGGAATTAAATACGCTTTGAAGCTACTTTGATAAAACAATTACCGAGATTTCATCGGAATCAGGCGATTAAATCTGGCGAAAATTTTTGTTTTGAAAAACCGGTGACAAAAGAATGAAAATTCATAAAAGACGCTCGTCGCGAAGGAATTAAATACGCTTTGAAGCTTACTTTGATAAAACAATTACCGAGATTTCATCGGGATCAGGCGATTAAATCAGGCGAAAATTTTTGTTTTGAAAAACCGGTGACAAAAGAATGAAAATTCATAAAAGACGCTCGTCGCGAAGGAATTAAATACGCTTTGAAGCTACTTTGATAAAACAATTACCGAGATTTCATCGGGATCAGGCGATTAAATCAGGAGAAAATTTTTTTTTTGAAAAACCGGTGACAAAAGAATGAAAATTCATAAAAGACGCTCGTCGCGAAGGAATTAAATACGCTTTGAAGCTACTTTGATAAAACAATTACCGAGATTTCATCGGAATCAGGCGATTAAATCTGGCGAAAATTTTTGTTTTGAAAAACCGGTGACAAAAGAATGAAAATTCATAAAAGACGCTCGTCGCGAAGGAATTAAATACGCTTTGAAGCTTACTTTGATAAAACAATTACCAAGATTTCATCGGGATCAGGCGATTAAATCAGGCGAAAATTTTTGTTTTGAAAAACCGGTGACAAAAGAATGAAAATTCATAAAAGACGCTCGTCGCGAAGGAATTAAATACGCTTTGAAGCTACTTTGATAAAACAATTACCGAGATTTCATCGGGATCATGCGATTAAATCAGGCGAAAATTTTTGTTTTGAAAAACCGTAGACAAAAGAATGAAAATTCATAAAAGACGCTCGTCGCGAAGGAATTAAATACGCTTTGAAGCTACTTTGATAAAACAATTACCGAGATTTCATCGGGATCAGGCGATTAAATCGGGCGAAAATTTTTGTTTTGAAAAACCGGTGACAAAAGAATGAAAATTCATAAAAGACGCTCGTCGCGAAGGAATTAAATACGCTTTGAAGCTTACTTTGATAAAACAATTACCGAGATTTCATCGGGATCAGGCGATTAAATCAGGCAAAAATTTTTGTTTTGAAAAACCGGTGACAAAAGAATGAAAATTCATAAAAGACGATCGTCGCGAAGGAATTAAATACGCTTTGAAGCTACTTTGATAAAACAATTACCGAGATTTCATCGGGATCAGGCGATTAAATAAGGTGAAAATTTTTGTTTTGAAAAACCGGTGACAAAAGAATGAAAATTCATAAAAGACGCTCGTCTCGAAGGAATTAAATACGCTTTGAAGCTACTTTGATAAAACAATTACCGAGATTTCATCGGGATCAGGCGATTAAATCTGGCGAAAATTTTTCTTTTGAAAAACCGGTGACAAAAGAATGAAAATTCCTAAAAGACGCTCGTCGCGAAGGAATTAAATACGCGTTGAAGCTACTTTGATAAAACAATTACCGAGATTTCATCGGGATCAGGCGATTAAATCAGGAGAAAATTTTTGTTTTGAAAAACCGGTGACAAAAGAATGAAAATTCATAAAAGACGCTCGTCGCGAAGGAATTAAATACGCTTTGAAGCTACTTTGATAAAACAATTACCGAGATTTCATCGGGATCAGGCGATTAAATCAGGAGAAAATTTTTGTTTTGAAAAACCGGTGACAAAAGAATGAAAATTCATAAAAGAGGCTCGTCGCGAAGGAATTAAATACGCTTTGAAGCTACTTTGATAAAAAAAAAAAAAAAAAACGAGATTTCATCGGGATCAGGCGATTAAATCTGGCGAAAATTTTTGTTTTGAAAAGCCGGTGACAAAAGAATGAAAATTCATAAAAGACGCTCGTCGCGAAGGAATTAAATACGCTTTGAAGCTTACTTTGATAAAACAATTACCAAGATTTCATCGGGATCAGGCGATTAAATCAGGCGAAAATTTTTGTTTTGAAAAACCGGTGACAAAAGAATGAAAATTCATAAAAGACGCTCGTCGCGAAGGAATTAAATACGCTTTGAAGCTACTTTGATAAAACAATTACCGAGATTTCATCGGGATCAGGCGATTAAATCAGGCGATTAAATCAGGCGAAAATTTTTGTTTTGAAAAACCGGTGACAAAAGAATGAAAATTCATAAAAGACGCTCGTCGCGAAGGAATTAAATACGCTTTGAAGCTACTTTGATAAAACAATTACCGAGATTTCATCGGGATCAGGCGATTAAATCAGGAGAAAATTTTTGTTTTGAAAAACCGGTGACAAAAGAATGAAAATTCATAAAAGACGCTCGTCGCGAAGGAATTAAATACGCTTTGAAGCTACTTTGATAAAACAATTACCGAGATTTCATCGGGATCAGGCGATTAAATCTGGCGAAAATTTTTGTTTTGAAAAACCGGTGACAAAAGAATGAAAATCCATAAAAGACGCTCGTCGCGAAGGAATTAAATACGCTTTGAAGCTTACTTTGATAAAACAATTACCAAGATTTCATCGGGATCAGGCGATTAAATCAGGCGAAAATTTTTGTTTTGAAAAACCGGTGACAAAATAATGAAAATTCATAAAAGACGCTCGTCGCGAAGGAATTCAATACGCTTTGAAGCTACTTTGATAAAACAATAACCGAGATTTCATCGGGATCAGGCGATTAAATCAGGCGAAAATTTTTGTTTTGAAAAACCGGAGACAAAAGAATGAAAATTCATAATAAACGCTCGTCGCGAAGGAATTAAATACGCTTTGAAGCTACTTTGATAAAACAATTACCGAGATTTCATCGGGATCAGGCGATTAAATCGGGCGAAAATTTTTGTTTTGAAAAACCGGTGACAAAAGAAGGAAAATTCATAAAAGACGCTCGTCGCGAAGGAATTAAATACGCTTTGAAGCTACTTTGATAAAACAATTACCGAGATTTCATCGGGATCAGGCGATTAAATCAGGCGAAAATTTTTGTTTTGAAAAACCGGTGACAAAAGAAGGATAATTCATAAAAGACGCTCGTCGCAAAGGAATTAAATACGCTTTGAAGCTACTTTGATAAAACAATTACCGAGATTTCATCGGGATCAGGCGATTAAATCAGGAGAAAATTTTTGTTTTGAAAAACCGGTGACAAAAGAATGAAAATTCATAAAAGACGCTCGTCGCGAAGGAATTAAATACGCTTTGAAGCTACTTTGATAGAACAATTACAGAGATTTCATCGGGATCAGGCGATTAAATCTGGCGAAAATTTTTGTTTTTAAAAACCGGTGACAAAAGAATGAAAATTCATAAAAGTCGCTCGTCGCGAAGGAATTAAATACGCTTTGAAGCTTACTTTGATAAAACAATTACCAAGATTTCATCGGGATCAAGCGATTAAATCAGGCGAAAATTTTTATTTTGAAAAACCGGTGACAAAAGAATGAAAATTCATAAAAGACGCTCGTCGCGAAGGAATTAAATACGCTTTGAAGCTACTTTGATAAACAATTACCGAGATTTCATCGGGATCAGGCGATTAAATCAGGCGAAAATTTTTGTTTTGAAAAACCGGTGACAAAAGAATGAAAATTCATAAAAGACGCTCGTCGCGAAGAAATTAAATACGCTTTGAAGCTACTTTGATAAAACAATTACCAAGATTTCATCGGGATCAGGCGATTAAATCAGGCGAAAATTTTTGTTTTGAAAAACCGGTGACAAAAGAATGAAAATTCATAAAAGACGCTCGTCGCGAAGGAATTAAATACGCTTTGAAGCTACTTTGATAAAACAATTACCGAGATTTCATCGGGATCATGCGATTAAATCAGGCGAAAATTTTTGTTTTGAAAAACCGGAGACAAAAGAATGAAAATTCATAAAAGACGCTCGTCGCGAAGGAATTAAATACGCTTTGAAGCTACTTTGATAAAACAATTACCGAGATTTCATCGGGATCAGGCGATTAAATCGGGCGAAAATTTTTGTTTTGAAAAACCGGTGACAAAAGAATGAAAATTCATAAAAGACACTCGTCGCGAAGGAATTAAATACGCTTTGAAGCTACTTTGATAAAACAATTACCGAGATTTCATCGGGATCAGGCGATTAAATCAGGAGAAAATTTTTGTTTTGAAAAACCGGTGACAAAAGAATGAAAATTCATAAAAGACGCTCGTCGCGAAAGAATTAAATACGCTTTGAAGCTACTTTGATAAAACAATTACCGAGATTTCATCGGGATCAGGCGATTAAATCTGGCGAAAATTTTTAATTTGAAAAACCGGTGACAAAAGAATGAAAATTCATAAAAGACGCTCGTCGCGAAGGAATTAAATACGCTTTGAAGCTTACTTTGATAAAACAATTACCGAGATTTCATCGGGATCAGGCGATTAAATCAGGCGAAAATTTTTGTTTTGAAAAACCGGTGACAAAAGAATGAAAATTCATAAAAGACGCTCGTCGCGAAGGAATTAAATACGCTTTGAAGCTACTTTGATAAAACAATTACCGAGATTTCATCGGGATCAGGCGATTAAATCAGGCCAAAATTTTTGTTTTGAAAAACCGGTGACAAAAGAATGAAAATTCATAAAAGACGCTCGTCGCGAAGTGATTAATTACGCTGTGATGCTACTTTGATAAAACAATTACCAAGATTTCATCGGGATCAGGCGATTAAATCAGACGAAAATTTTTGTTTTGAAAAACCGGGGACAAAAGAATGAAAATTCATAAAAGACACTCGTCGCGAAGGAATTAATTACGCTTTCAAGCTTCTTTGATAAAACAATACCCAGATTTCATCGGGATCAGGCGATTAAATCAGGCGAAAATTTTTGTTTTGAAAAACCGGGGACAAAAGAATGAAAATTCATAAAAGACGCTCGTCGCGAAGGAATTAATTACGCTTTCAAGCTACTTTGATAAAACAATTACCCAGATTTCATCGGGATCAGGCGATTAAATCAGGCGAAAATTTTTGTTTTGATAAACCGGGGACAAAAGAATGAAAATTCATAAAAGACACTCGTCGCGAAGGAATTAATTACGCTTTCAAGCTACTTTGATAAAACAATACCCAGATTTCATCGGGATCAGGCGATTAAATCAGACGAAAATTTTTGTTTTGAAAAACCGGGGACAAAAGAATGAAAATTCATAAAAGACACTCGTCGCGAAGGAATTAATTACGCTTTCAAGCTACTTTGATAAAACAATACCCAGATTTCATCGGGATCAGGCGATTAAATCAGACGAAAATTTTTGTTTTGAAAAACCGGGGACAAAAGAATGAAAATTCATAAAAGACACTCGTCGCGAAGGAATTAATTACGCTTTCAAGCTACGTTGATAAAACAATTACCCAGATTTCATCGGGATCAGGCGATTAAATCAGGCGAAAATTTTTGTTTTGAAAAACCAGGGACAAAAGAATGAAAATTCATAAAAGACACTCGTCGCGAAGGAATTAATTACGCTTTCAAGCTACTTTGATAAAACAATTACCCAGATTTCATGGGGATCAGGCGATTAAATCAGGCGAAAATTTTTGTTTTGAAAAACCGGGGACAAAAGAATGAAAATTCATAAAAGACGCTCGTCGCGAAGGAATTAAATACGCTTTGAAGCCACTTTGATAAAACAATCACCGAGATTTCATCGGGATCAGGCGATTAAATCAGGCGAAAATTTTTGTTTTGAAAAACCGGTAACAAAAGAATGAAAATTCATAAAAGATGCTCGTCGCGAAGGAATTAAATACGCTTTGAAGCTACTTTGATAAAACAATTATGCAGCGAGAGGGTTAACTCCAAAAATATAACTTAATGAAAATTGCCCAAGTCAAAGCATTCTTCCTAAAAATTGGAAAATATTTTTGGAGGTTTGTTCAATCATCAAAGAAATTTTAGGAATATTTCGATTTATTAAATGTAATAACTTAAACCGTTATTTATAGAGGTTGAACTTATAAGCATCGCCCGAATGAAAGTGGGGCTGCTTTCTGGTTTAATGACAAACAAGTGGTTTAATGGTACCGACGTATCAAGTGCACTGTAAAAAAAGACAAATCTTTCTTAATCTAGATAAATATAATATAAACGCGAATGGAAACATACAGAAACGTCTTCCGAGTTAATAACGATTACGAAAATTATTCTTTATCACTAGAAACCCCAGAAACCAATGTATTTTCGAGATTTAAAGAGCATATATAAAAACAAAGTTGTTTTGCTGCCACTGGTTTTTGGGAACGTTTCCGGGTAGCTTTAACCACCTGCAAAAGGGCAAAATTGTAATGTTGTTCTCTCTGTAATGTTTTTAAATGCTAAAAAAAAGATGTTTTTTTTTTTCTAACAGTATATATATATTTTTTTATTACGTATGGGCATATAAGCCTTGAGAATATTAAATATGACTTAATTTGTAAAACTGGATTTTATTTTCTTGAATTATATTAATTAAAATAATGCTTATACAGCTGTGAAACCTGCAGCTTAGTGAACGGATATATCAGTTCACGGCGGTTAGAAGGTTTTAATAGTGTATTAACCAGCTTTCTCAACCCAGAACGCAGGGGGTTTTTTTATATTATCAATTCTCTTTTAAACATTTTCAGGTTCAACAAACATATTAGAGCATGAGTCTCAAAACTCGCCTGATCCAGAATATTATATTTTGGGAAATCGCGAAAAACCTGATTGCGTCTATTGGCTTTCATTATAAACCAAGATCTTACAGAAATACACGATAAAACTATTATTTTTTCTTCAGATTGTAATATTGTTTCGATGCAGGTACATCAATAGAATAGATTGATAGAGAAAACTCGATTTTTTAAATTTTGGATAAGGCGAGTTTTCAAACTCCCGTCCTAATGTGTTACAGAGAAACATGATACCTTTCACCGTCCGAGGGTTTTGCAGTAATTTTATAAGAATGCTTGTAAATCCCAGGATATATATTTTTTAAATCTCAGTTTGATGCTATAATATCTTTAATATCACTACTTTCTATATAAGGTTAAAAATAAAATTCTGTTTAAAATATTTTGGTCTACAGCCATTTTAACATGATTTCTAGGAACGGAAAAATCCGGGCCAGACGGTTAAAGGGTTAACAGAATTAACATTAAAATTAATATTATTTTGTTTCTTTTACATGTATAAATTTAATTACGCGGATACATTTGTTTAGTTGGAAATAATAGTACGCTAAAAACTGATATTCCAGTTTGAGAAAACTAAATTATAACTTTAAACGTTTTTGAAAATCAGTAGTAGCAAAAAATATATATATATACTATTTAACCCCTTCGCAACGAGCGTCTTTTACAGAAATTTTAATCTTTTATCACCGGTTTTTCAAAACAGAAATTTTTGACTGAATTGGGAAAATACCCTGATTGAATAAAGCAAAATTTTCAATAAATAATAACTGGAGGGAATAATCAAGGATTCTGAGTACTTTACGTGGCACGTATACGTTATAGCTCGTCCCTAAGGAGTTAACATGAAGAGTTTTTTCTTCTATATCATATATAAATAGCCGCTGAACGTTTTAAATTTGCTATATCTCGTTCGAATAAAATTTGGATTTCCAGCATATTTTAAGAAAATTGAGATGAAAATTACATACAGGAAAAGAGCGATATAAAATTGACATAATTACCAAATATACAATGTATGGCACTAGCAGCGTTGAACCTGTCCCAATGGTGCTGCTCAAACCCATTCCGACGCCTCTCAGGGAAGTTGGAAATAATTCCGGAGACTGTTGGTACAGGGTCATGAAGGCAGAACTGGTACCGGCTTTGGCAAACAGCGAGGCAATGACTCCCACCAGTGCATATTCTACAGAGCGAAAATTGAAGATGGCTAACTTACAAACAAGTTAATCACAAATCAGAATGACGCATTAATATACAGGGCGTCAAAAAAGTCTTTCCTCCCTTCGTTATAATGAAGTGGTCTGATCTCACTTGAACAGTATAAAGCGAGTCATTAGCTTACAGTAACTTGCTTGGTCTTTTGCTCGACGCTAACGCTCTCGCCTACTGTACATAAGGTCTCTGGTTCAAAACCAACAGCGCATTTCCGATCTCAGTATTGGTGACCCGGACGTGATCAAACTCTCAACATTTAGAACAGATGGTAGCACCCAAAAAATCCTCCCCAAAACGCAAAGCCTGTGAAATGCTCACAGCTCAAAGTCTGTCACGCCGCGGATTCTAAATGCGCAGGGTAACACGACAACATCACTCACGAGTGCATATTGCACGTCGGACGTCAACAAGACGTCACTGGAGATGGAGTGTGTAGCGATCTCATCTCAATTGAACATTATAAAGCAAGTCACTAGCGTAAAGTAATTGACTTGGCCTTTTGCTAGACGCTGACGTTCTCACCTAGTGTTCATAAGGACCACTGTTCAAACCCTGATAGCGCCTCCCCGACCTCAACCTCAAAAAAAAAAAATTATTCATATCCACTATATGTATAATATACATGACACACTGGTACCAAAATTTTGAAAAGTAACCAAGTTTTTTTGTTTTTTTTACAGGTTTTCGTAACGTGGCTGTAGTGTAGCAATGTCAGCGTGCAGTGAACCGGACCACGTATCGAGTAGCATCAACCTCAGCTGAAAGGATGGAAGGAGTGAGCCAGTCTTTTGTGTAAAGTATCGAGAAATCAGTGTGTATAGATGCTATATGAGATGTATATATAATCATGTGAATAGATGCCAAAAGGGTCTCGTGATGCCAGAGGACACACTGAGTTTCTTTCTGATTGGTGAACATTTCCGCTCTCCTGAACACTGACATTGCTACAGTACACGCACGTTATGGAAACCTGTAACAAAAGAGCTTGGTTGGTTTTCCAACCTTTTGGCGTCTGTTCTGTTTCACATGTATATCTTATATATAGCGGATTTAGATAAATTTTGTAATCAGGAAAAGACTTGACTTTTCGGACACCCTGTTCTATCATGAATGCTGTTGAAATTGAAAAATGTAAAGCAATATCATCATATTTTGCACTGCATCAAAAGTGTATCGCGATAATATTTCTTACATTTATATATACACTCGTATATTGTATATTAAATTAGTTCTTAAGTAATATTAGTATTATTTCATGGCATATTTTAAGAAAATATTAATTTATCCATTTCAACAGTTGTAACAATAATAATAATAGTACAGAAAATATTGAGGAAAAACAATATTACAATACATATATTTTTCATTTTGAAGGCACTAATAATAATAATAATAATAATAATTGTTATTATTGTTATTATTATTACGTGCGCTCGTAATTATATAAATACGTAGCACCTATAGCCGTCGTCTGTTCTGTCTGTCTGCATATAACAGCGTAAAAACTTCCCAACCGAATGATTTTAAATTTAATATACTGTTGCAGTAATTGTCATAGTCATCACTATCGAGTCATATAAAATTTTATGAAAATCGAATCAAACTTAAAAAGATATTAATAAAAGTTTTCTTCATTCTATTAAATCCAATTATACGTAATTAATTCAAGGATATTCGAAGATAGGTAATGATTTTAGGTTGTCATGGTGATGACATCCCATTTAAGATGGAGTCCTATTATTTTCCTATTCATGCGTTTCCGAACAAAAATTAATTAAAAAATTTGTCCGAAAGCAGTTTCTCCTGCTCATCAAAGTGACACTTTCAGTCTCATTTTTAAATGTAAAGGCATACAATTGGCAGTCTTGACTATTAAAAGCTATTTCGAATTTAAACAAGTTTTCTATTATATATATATATATATATATATATATATATATGTATAACCATTAATTAAACATTACCGAACATCAGATTCAGATTCAGATTCAGCCAGGCGGGGAGGCCTACCAATTGGTTTGAGCTCAACTAGCCCCACCCAGCAATGTTTATTTAAAAAAAAAAAAAATTACAGAGCAATTATTGAGTAATAAAATAATGGTAGGCAATAACAAATAATTGAGATAATGAAATAAGTATAGGTAACAATAGTAAGATAGCCGAGTTGAGCGCTTTACAGACGTATAACATATAATGTTTCTTTAAAACAGTTATAGAATTAGTGTTATTGTTAAAGTAAAAGTTTGTTTGATTAGTTCAATAGCTGATCATCATTATCATATAATAGGTCCTGTGGAGGCATTTGGAAAAGTCCTTGATTGTTTTCAATCAGTGTTATGCAGTTTATAATTTTTTGTAATAGTGCTGGTTGTTTTCTGATTATTTTGAACCATGAAGAGAGACTTATCGTTCTGGAGATTCTGAGGTGGTATATGGATGTTAGTGTGCATTCCGTTACGTAGTGCAGCGAGGTTCCTCGTTTTCCACACGTGCAGTAGCCCGAGTCGGCTTTTCCGAACTTTACAAGATAATCTGGAAAGGGCCCGTCGTGATTTGTTGCAAACAAGAAGAGGTTTCTGTGTGATAGTAATGTCTCCTCTGAGACAATAGGTAGAAGTGAATATGTAAACCTTCCTCTATGATCAGAGTCCCAAATTCTCTGCCATTCCTGTTGTATTTGTAATTTTAGTTGTCGTTTGAGATGAGATGGTGGTAAAGGTAGAAATACTTCTGGTAAGTTAGGATTTATGATTGCTTCTTTTGCCTTTTGATCTGCTGCCTCGTTTCCTGCTATTCCGGAGTGTCCTTTTATCCATTTTAGTATTATCTTTTTATTTGTATTCTGTAGTAATTGAATTATGTTCTGGACCAGTGCTATTTTTGTTGTGCTGTCTTCAATGGCTTGTATGCTCGAGAGGCTATGTGAATATATTATTGCACTTCCGTACTTGCTTTTTTCCATCCATTCCACTGCCCGAAGTACCGCTAGCATTTCCGCCTGGTATACGGTGTTTTCTATCCTTAATTTTGTTTGAAAAGTATGGCACAAGATTGAGTTTTCGTATGCACAGAACGCTAACCCCGTCCCTTCTTCCATTTTGGAGCCGTCTGAGTAGATTTGTACTTCCATTTGGAGGTTTTCATTTGCCTTGTGTAGGTAATTTTTGTAAGGACATACTGATGAATTTGGGGATTTACCTTGATAAAATTCTGGTCTAAATTCTTCTACTGGTGTCCCCAATCTTAGTACTTTCCCCGATGTAGCAATCTGAGCTACCCTGAGATGGAGGGATTCCTGTTAAGGCACAAAGTGCAAGGGTGGCCGTTTTTCTATATGCGCCCGACACAAAAAGAAGGCACTGGGCCTGTATTGACGACAGTAAGCGAAGCCCATGAGATTTCTGTAGGTGGTCGTACCAAACAGCTGCTCCATACGTTATCTTCTTTTCTAAGATTGTTATATACCAGATTTTTAAGATATTTTTATTTATTCCTCCTTTTTTTGATGTAAGTTTTAGTAGATTCTGGATTATTGAATTCAGCTCTGTTCTTTTATTTCTTAGGTGAGGCAAAAATGACAGTGTTTTATCTAGGGTTAAACCAAGGTATAGGAGCGTATTTTCGGATTTCAATCTGTAATTATTTATTTTAAAGATTAAAGCTCTTTTTAGATATTTAGATTTTCTGAGATTTAATGCCTTACATTTTCCATATGAGATGTTCATTTGGTTTAAGTCTGCCCAGTCACTCACTATTTGCAAAGACTCCCTGGCCATCTCTTCTAGTATTTTTCTTGTTCTTCCATACACCACCAACAATATATCGTCTGCAAACCCTATCACTCGAAATCCTCTTCTTCTTAGTAAATTTATTAACTTCTGTATAAACACTCTCCACAGGAAAGGTCCTAAACAGGAACCCTGAGGGCAGCCCTTAGAGAGCCAATGCAGGATTTCTAGTAGCCAATTTGGATAAATGCCCCTCTTCGATAAATAGGACCTTATGGTGTTGACATATGCTTCTTCTATTTGTAACTCTTCTAATTGTTGTATTGTAATATCCCACGGCAAGTTGTCGAATGCATTCTTAAAGTCTATAGATAGGAGGGAAATATATGCATCTTCTTCCTTAAGTAAATCTATTTGTGAGAAAAGGTCTCTTATTGCTGTTTCCGTTGATCTATTTTCCTGGAAGCCATGCTGGGAAGTAAAGGTTTTATTTGTTGTATGCAGATAGTAATTTATTCTTTTTAGAAGTATTTTTTCGTAGACCTTTCCAAATACTGAAAGTAGGGTTATCGGTCTATAAGATGCCGCTTCATTTGCTGGTTTGCCTGGTTTTAGAAAGAAAACAGCTTCACCGACTTTCCAATCATCAGAAAAATAATTCAGAGTTAATAATGTGTTGTACATTTCTTGTATTAATTCTGGCTGCGTCTTGAATAGATTTCTGAGTATTACGTGGTCTATTTCATCTGGACCAGGAGCTTTGTTTTTGTTAAAAGCATAGATTGCTTGTTTTATTTCCTGTAATAAAATTTTTGGTACTGTGGAGTTTGGTTTGAATATATAAGGTTGGGTTTCTTTTGATGGTCCAAATATTTCATTTGTTATATGTTGAAAAAATGTTTGTCTTGTTTGAGTTTGAAAGTGCGTAAGTCTAGAAGAAGATGGATACCAAAAAAAATTGAAAAACTTATATATTGAATTACGTTTTCAAGAGTACAGAATTCAATGATATAAGCAAATCGGTTGTTTTCTGTGAGAAAAAAAAAGCTAAAAGCTGAAAAAAATTTTCTCCTGCACTCAAACAACCAATATGACCAAGAGAATAGTTTCAAGATGAAAACAGAACATTATCAAATGGCATGGAATAGAAAAAAAATACAACCCTTTAAATATTTAATTTATAGCACAAAAAATAGAAATATTACACAACATACCGAATACAATCCTAGTTGATTTTCAAAATATCCTCCCGCACATGGTATCCAAAAGCAAGATAAGATTAAGGTGAATGAAACAGTTAAGTTAACACAGAAATTAAAACCTATGGATTCAGTTAATTCATTTTGAAATACCGTGATAAATTCATTTAATATAATATAAATAGAAATATATATATATATATATATTATCGAAATATAAGTTATTTTTGTCGTGTAGTGAAACGTTTCTCGTCTTTCTCGAGCTGCCACGACCGGTAATTCAGTTCGAAACGCCTACTTTAACAGTATTTTTTGAAAGAGGTTTTGCTTTTACCAAAAAATGGAAAACGCCATTCGATCACACATTTTCTGAAGAAAAAAAAATGCCAATTTTATGTGTTTCCCCAACAAAAATGAATTCACAAATGTGTCAATTATAGTAGTTCCTTTGGATATGAGAACTGCATTAAGAAGCTACTTCACTCATTCGAAAATATCCACTCGCTAATGTTAATCCTATGAAAGAATTTTTTTTTATATCTCGTTTGCATTTCAATTTTTTTAAATGATTTTTGTTGCAGCAAATAGCTGAGGTCGATCGCTACAAGGGCCATTTTTCACTTTTCCGATTTTGTTTACAGGTTTGTTTGTTTTTTAATTAGGATATTTTAACTTTCGGAACCAGTTTTGAAATTGAGAGTATCCTCATGAAAAAAACAACAAACAAAATCGAAACAGTAAAAAACGGCCTTTGTAGAGATCTATCTCAGGTATCCAGTGCGAAAAAAAAAAATCATTTGAAAATACGGAATTGCAAACGAGATATTTAAGGAAATGTCTTCCATACGATTAATATTAGCGAGCCGTTGTTTTCGCGATAGTGTAGTACCCCTTTAACCCTTTATCTACTGACTGTACTTATAAGTACCATTAAAATAACTTGTTATAAAATTCATTTAATACATCGATTAGTTGTAATACTGTTTGTAATTGATTTCTTTCGCCTTTGCCTCTTTTCACCTTTCTTGGCGTTTGAGAGGGGGGGGGGGGTCAATTCGGAAATATTTCTATATTTCTATTGTAAGAACATTATATTTGTACATTTCCTAATTCTACAAAATACCAAGAAAAAGATTTAAAATAAAAGATTTGGGTGGGGTTATAAATATTGCAGAAAATCCCTATAAATTCAAATTTAATGAATCCTTCTAAATCCTTCAATCCTTCTGAAAATCTTCTAAAATTTATAAAATGATTATGTAAATCTTCTAATGTAGTTTAAACAATTCACAAAAAATGCTATAGAAGATAAAATTTTCATGAATTCATAATTCAGTACATAAAGGGTTAAGAGGCATGTTTTAGGATTTCAGATCGAAAAACGTCGAAACAAACCTTTACACGCGGTTTCCAAATGAGGGCGAACGTTATCGTGAAAAAAATTGGACAGTATTATTTGTCCACAATTCTTGATTGCTATATTTTCAGTTAAGGCTCCTGTCCCTGCCGGTGAAGGCACTCACGAGCTAATGCTAATCCTATGGGGAGGGATTTTTCTAATATCATGTTTGCAATTCGACATTTTTAATTTTTTTTCTTTTTTTTGCATTGGATAGCCGAGATCCGTCTCTACATCACAACTTTTTTTACTTTTTCGATTTTGGTTGCAGATATTTTTTAGAATGACACTTTCATTTTCAGAATCAGTTTTGAAAGTGAAAGTAACTTTATAAAAAATATCTGCGACCAAAATCGAAAAAGTAAAAAAGGTGCGATGTAGAGACGGACCTCGGCTATCCAATGCAAAATAAAAAATAAAATAAAAATGTCGAAATGCAAACGAGATATTAGATAAATCTCTCTCCTTAGGATTTGCATTAGCTCGCGAGTATCTTCGCCGGCAGGGACAGGAGCCTTAAGGGGACCTTCTACATTAGGAGACCAAAATAAAGCACTTTTTAGGTGCGTTCGTAATTATATAAATACGTAGCACCTATAGTCGTCGTTCAGTCCGTCCGTCTGTCCGTCTGTCCGTCCGTCTGTCCGTCCGTCTGTCCGTCCGTCTGTCTGTCCGCATATAACAGAGCAAAAACTACCCAACCGAATGGTCTGAAATTTTTAATATATGATTGTTGCAACATTTTGTCGAGCCATTTCAAATTTTATGAAAATCGGATGTATAGTTTTATTACAGGGACAGTCAAAAGTTTTTCTTTACATTACGGCCAATGGGAAAAATTATTACAAGTGCATTTTAATGATGTTACAGCCTTCCGAATGGTCTGAAATTTTAAAGATATAATTGTTGCAAAATTTTGTCGAGCCATTTCAAATTTTAGGAAAATCGGATGTATAGTTTAATTACAGGACAGTCAAAAGTGTTCCATTACATTACGGGGAATGGGAAAAAAACTATTGGAAGTGCATTTTTATGATGTTACAGACTATGCACTTTATGAAGTGCAAAAAAATATACATTCAGTACAATATGGGGTGCAAAAAATAATTATAAAACTAGTTATAGTACGAACGCACCTCATTTGCCACGTTTGACGAGCAATTTCCAACTTGTTTATTATTCTTTTTTTTGTAAGAAAACTGCATGATGGATCTTTTTGAAATTTTAACAGTTTATTGTACATATCTTAAGGTATACACAAGAATTTTTTTATTAGATTTTGTTGCTCCTACTCTAAGTTATAAACAAATATGTTCAACTGCTTTGGAAAAATTTTGTCTGGACGGTGGGCATGATAGCCCCCGTCTAGAATTAACTGAAACACAAAAAATAAAAAAATTTCGTAAACTTCGTGAATATAACTTCTAGTCAAATTAAAGGAACCGATAAAGTTATTTTTTAAAAGTTATGTAATGGCTGATAAAAATAAAACACCTTTTTTAATTAAAAAAATTCATTCTTATTTGTTAATAACTTTTTTTTAAATTAATTATAGTAAAAGCTTTAATTCATATCGAAGGCAATTAAATAAGCTTTCATTTTTAAAAAAATCAAGATGATCCACTGAGTAGGTTTTTTTTTTTTTTTTTATATTGATTTTTTTAATTAAAGCTTATTTAATTGCCTTCGATATGAATTAAAGCTTTTACTAAAATTATTTAAAAAAAAGTTATTAACAAATAAGAACGAATATTTTTAACAATTTTTTTTAAATCAGCCATTACATAATTTTTTTAAAAATAAATTTATGGGTTCTTTTAATTTAACTAGAAGCTATACTCAGGAAATTTACGAAAAAAATTTATTTTTGTGTTTCAGATAATTCTACAAGGCTCTATCATGCCCACCGTCCAGACGAAATTTTCCAAAGCAGTTGAACATATTTGTTTATAACTTAGAGTAGGAGCAACAAAATCTAATAAAAAAATTCTTGTGTGTACCTTAAGATATGTACAATAAAGTGTTAAAATTTCAAAAAGATCCATCATGCAGTTTTCTTACAAAAAATCATAGAAAGGTGCTTTTTTTGTCTCCTAATGTAGAAGGTCCCTTTAATGTAGTAGCCCGTTAATTGAATCTTCTAAAGGGAAAACTCACCTGGAGGGAAGATAACTGGCATGAGACAAGCAGTAGTAGAGACTGCGAATGCAATGACAGAACACCATCTCCTGCCGATTCGTTCCATGAAAATCCAAGTGGCGAAGTGGGAAGGTATCTCGACCAGGGATACAAGGAAAAAGTTGAGGAATTCGCTGCCTGCTAAATTCTTCACATTCATCTGAAGACCAAAGTAAGGAATAGAATTGCCGACCCTGAAGGAAGAAAAAAAAATTAAAATTAAAATTAAACTAGAAAACAGGAATTCTGCTTTTTCAGAATTTAGTGTCGCCCCCGATGAAAAAAAAAATGTAGTATATAAATATAGATAGTTCAGTTTTAAGACTCCAAACAAGCTCTTTTCTTTTATATAAAATGACGTCATCCGCATCCGCTAAAGAATTCCTCATTTACAATCCAGTCTTAAACAACATCTGCAGTAAAATATGCATAGGACATGATTATCGCTGAATAATACACAAATCCAAAAAAAGGTGATTTCGTCATTCAAGAAACTGGACAAAAAAAACTGGCTATATCATGATTCATAGGCCTTCATTTGTTTGTAATATTAATATAGACACTTAAAATTAAATTTAGTTTATAATAGCTCCATGTTTTATCAGAAATCATTCATTTATATTTTTTGAAAATAGCACGTATTTTAATTACTTTTTTTTTCAGTTTTTTTGAGAAAAAGGCAACAGCAAGATATAATTGCTATTTTGCAACTATTTTCTCTTTACTTTCTACAGAAATGGAGTACTTGAATTGCCAAAATTAAACAAATAGTGCTAAAATCTACAAAAAAATTAATATCTCAAAAATAAATGAAGATGCAGTTTTTAAACAAATTGCATTTAAAGGTACTTTTTTTTTGCAAATACGACGGTATAAAAATTGAAAATGTGCTATGCTTAGAAGTTTAAAAAATTGCTGTAGAGATTATTCCGTACAATTATACATCTTCTTTGTTTTACGGCTGGCTTATACAACGTAACGTTATTTTTTGGAGACGACACATTAATAGGTGGGAGAAAGAAATAGTATGCCGGGGGCAAATAAAATGAAATAAGTTAATTTATTCTGGTAAAATTTTAATTTAATCACTTGCGCTGGAACGTAGTGCTACGCAAGTTGAAATGTTTTTGTGAATTAGTTGCATAGCTCTCATATCCCTATTTTTACTTTCGTCTATAACTTAGAGGATTATTTAGTTATTATTTGTGCTTTATTTTAAAATTTTAAAAACTTTCTTTCAAAATTTTGTTTTAAATACTTACGGTACATACCTTATCGTGTACCAATTAATTTCTATTAATCAACATTAATAATCGTTAATCGCATCATAATCGTTATTATTTATGTTTTATTTTAAAATTTTGAAAACTTTCTTTCAAAATTTTATTTAAATATTTACGGAATATATCTTATCTTGCGCCAATTAATTTCTGTTAATCACCATTAATGTGACGAGTATTGAAGAAAAAAAAAAACGTTTACAAGGCCCTTTCCGCTTTTGCCAATATTTCGCGCTGTCAAAAGGGAGGGGAGATCTTCTTGTCGGAATTTTTCGATAATTATTCTACTCACCAGCAAATGGTGACCAGAAGAAACCTTTTCCTCAAAGTAGGATATTTAAAGAAATCCAAAGGAGAGTGTTTTTCTTCGCCCATCTTTTGTTTTTGAATTTTCTCTCCAAGTTTCTAAAAAGGAAAACATAATCATTATTACATAAATACAGAAATGTTACCTACAGGATGGGACATAAGTAATGCTCTTTTCAAAGTAGTGATGAGCACAGATCATGCAAACTTCAAATATTATTGCATCATTCTTAATAACTTATATTATTGTTCGATTGCATGAAATAATTTTTAACTGCACATGCATAAAGGATTACAAAAAATTTATTTTATAATTTGGTACTCAGCTATTTAGAGTAACTTAAAATATAAAAAGTCCCGTCAAATATCGCGAAAATTCATAAAGATATCCACGATACAGTGAATCCGATTGAAAAATTGTGGAAAAACCCTCATTATCCAACTACTTTTTAGAAAGTAACTCAATATATCGCCAGTATGACCAGTTAAAAATTATTCCATACGAATGCCCATATATCATCAAATATTCAATATATTCATCTTTTAATTGCTGTATACTGTTTATAACGTGCGTTTTCAAGTTTTCGGAAAGTGGTGTTAAGTTTCGTTGAAAACTCTGCAGGGTATAAATAAACACATTTGAATTTTTCACAGAAATGTTAACATCTTCACGAATATGCATTCTATGCTTATACAAATGCACAAAAAGGTTAAGCAGGATCCACATAGTCATTTGACAGGTTATTATCAAATTTATTGTTGCCACCTAATGTGTAGTGAACACGTGGCAATTTTAAGTAGCTTTCATTACAAAAAGTAAAACGCTACATATAGCAGGCGTCCGGAGGAAAGCACTTCCAAAACATTTTTGCATATTTTCACCGATCATGACCCCCAGACCCTAAAACCACCCTCCGTAAATGTGACTTATATTTATATCTGATATTTGTCGTGCGATTACTCTCGTATTTATTAACCGATTTGGGTGAAATTAATTGTATGCATAGTACATACCAATGTCTCGACCGAGTTCGTTAGCCAGCTTCCTCCGCCATCTTGTTTCAAAATGGCGGCCGTTTAACATTTAAAAAAATAATAAAATTTAAAAAGCGGTGCGAATAAATTAAAAACTGAGAAATATTTTTTTCTTAAGACATTGACCTTAATACAAGGATTCCGGAGCATATTTTGTTTCGTCTTTATCTTAAAAAATGGCTGAGATATAACAAGCTAGGTTGGCTGACATATTGAAACAATCTGATTTTCGTCATGTTGTAACGCTTGTATTTATAAACTGATTTGGATGAGATGAGATTGATTGTATGCATAGTACACACCAATGTCTCGACCGAGTTCGTTGGCCATCTTCATCCGCCATCTTGTTTGAAAATGGCCATTTGAACCGTGCAATTTGGCGACCAAAAATAAGTATCCAAAAGTGATGGCAACTTGGCTATCTATATACGCTATCGTTCGTGGCGCCGAAATCGCGATTATTTGTTAATTTTTCAACGGCAATGCCCGAATGAGACGCATCTCATTGGCTATTGAGCAGCATTTAATGTATCACATACCTATAAGGTGCGTTACCATAGGGGGGACCCTGTTCTGTCACCAAATGCCGCCAAGTTTGTCGCCAACTTGGTGACCAAAATTAGTCGCCAAAGTAATGCCAACTTGGCGATAGCTCAAATATTTCGCCAAATTCCCATAGACTTCCATTGAAAACCAATAGGGTTTACTTGCTTACAGAAAATCAACAAATTGAGATATTTTAATGCAACAAAAACTAATATTAGCTTAAGGGATTTTATTAATTATATTTAAGGGAGCCCAAGTAAATTAAAATATGAATAAAAGTAACATGATACAATGCATAGCATGTTTTCCCAAACATAAATTTTAATGGAGACAAACTGGTCGCGAAGGGCAGCTAGTAGCTTACTAATTTGGCGCAATTCTCATTCAAATTCATCATTGACGAATATTCTCTTATCGG
Source organism: Maratus speciosus (assembly GCA_963932465.1). Classification (NCBI taxonomy): domain Eukaryota; kingdom Metazoa; phylum Arthropoda; class Arachnida; order Araneae; family Salticidae; genus Maratus; species Maratus speciosus. The sequence continues at coordinate 355,248,083 of OZ010799.1, read as the reverse complement.
GTTCGTCGCATTTTAGCTTCTTAAAATTTGAGTAAAGTTAGCTTCGAGCAAAACTTGCAAAATTTTAAAACCAAGATATATGAAAGCTACCTTTTCCTCCCGGCACATGCCGAAAGGACTTTTTTTGTTCATTTATTTCCAGTAGTACACTGTAAAAAAAAAAATCTGTAATTTTACAAATGAAAAGTTTCAAAAATCTGTATGCTTATTAAAATTGTATCTGTACGCTGTACAAAAAAAAAAAATCTAAATCTACAAAATTAGTTTTTGTAAAGCTACAGGAACCTGTAGCGTTACAAAAGAAATCTACTAAAATTACAGTAATCTTACTAAAATTTCATCTGTAACCCGGGTTGCAGTTGCATAAAAAGTTCTAGGCATCCCAGTTTCCTAAAAAATTCTTAGTAACCTTACAGATTTTTTGATTTACGGTGCAAAAGTGTATCTGTTACAGGAATTTTTGTTGTTGCCGTTACACAAAAAGTTCTGGGCATCCAGTTACCTAGAAAAATTTTAGTAACTTAACAGATTTTTTTTACAGTGTACGTCAGTGGCAGCTATGGAAGTTCAGATACTGTCAGTATCGCCTACGGGAACGATGGAGGCAAGACGCAATAAGGCAAGTATGCTCTTGCCTGCTGGAATTTTTGCACTCGACAGAAAAAATCGTTAGTCAAAGAGTATGCTATAGAAGACTGATGGAGAGTCTGTTCGTGTTCTTCCCTCAGCACAGTCAGATGATGGTTTGAGATGTTTAATAAAGAGAAAGACAATCATCTTCAAAGGAAGATGAGCACGGTGTACCTGTAACTGAGCTCACAGAAGTCCACATAATACCACCACTGTTATTGTCACAGACGCTCGTTAGACATGAGAACTGTTAAAAATATTGCAGTTATAATGGCATTCCACCCATACGTAGGTAACAGAAGAGTGAACATCACACATGTTTTTGCGCCTTGAATTGCTAGACTCTTCATACCCGAACAACAGGATGTTCGCGTGGAGGTTGTTCGAAATTGATGGTGATATTATAGTCCAAGAGCCGACAGCACAAAAACCTATGTTATCAAGCACAAGAAAAAAACCTTTATTTTATGGGAGAGTAGGAGTAGGGAAATGTAATGAACCATGTCTGCCAGAAGTGAAGTGGTGCATAAGCCAAAAATGAATACCACCAGTGGTTGGCTCGTAGGTTTATCATTGTGTTTGTCCCACAAACAAAGATATGAAAACATGGAGGATAGTTGTAGGACAAACAAATGATAAACCTACGAGTCAACAACTGGTGGTATTCATTTTTGGCTTATGCACCACTTCACTTCTGACAGACATGGTTCATTACATTTCCCTACTTCTAATCTCCCATAAAATAAAGGTTTTTTTCTTGTGCTTGATAACATAGGTTTTTGTGCTGTCGACTCTTGTACGATTACATGAACATGAAATGAATCCGCTAATATAATAATACGCTTCAACGGACGATTTTTTCAGGCGAAGGCAAAATTTCTATCAGGCAGGAGCACAGTTGCTCATTGAGTGTTGCCTCCATCGGTCCCGTACGCAATACTAAAAGCATCTTAACTTTCATGGCTGTCATTGTTGTACTACTGGAAATAAATCAACAAAAAAATTACAACGTATTCCTTACACGTTAACCCTTTATGTACTGAATCATGAATTCATGAAAATTTTATCTTCTAAAGCATTTTTCGTGAATTTTTGAAACTACATTAGAAGATTTGCATAAGCATTTATTGATTGCATAAGATTGAAGGATTTAGGAGGATTAATTAAATTTGAATTTATAGGGTTTGTGCAGTATTTGTAACACCCACTCAAATCTTTTATTTTATATATTTTTCTTAGTATTTTCTAGAATTAGGAAATGTACAAATATAATGTTCTTAAAATAGAAATTTAGAAATATTTCCGAATTGAAAAATCCCCCCCCCCCCCTCTCAATGCCAAGAACGCTGAAAAGATGCAAAGGCAAAAGAAATCATCCTTTTAAAAATATTTTTGCTTTGTGTAACCAATAATACTTTTGGAGCAAGATAAAGTAATGCATCTATAACTCATTCTTAACTGTATTTCTACTAATGATGTATTAAACGAATTTTATAACAAGTTATTTTAATGGTACTTATAAGTACCGTCAGTAGATAAAGGGTTAAGGTAACAGTGGAAGATAAAAGTAAATTTGTGTGCAATAAATTATGCAAATAAAAAATTATGATCATTATTTATTGAACAGCCATCGTATAATAGAGTAATGGCGTTCGTATCCTTTTCAGTAATGTGGAAGAACAGTCCAAATAAAAATTTATATTGCTTTAAAACACAAGTTCATATTCGCAACTATTTCCTTTGATTCAAGGTTCGTTTAACCGTTTCAGGGGCAAAGCAATTTCAGTGCTAAAGTGTTGAAATTAATGATTGACACCAGAATTTGAAAACAAATTTATTGGTAAATAAGAAAAAGCTATTTTTTGCTAATATAATAAACCGAAAATTTTTTTACCAAAATTCTGGGGCCATTGTAGCATTTGGGAATTAAAATTAAGTGGTTTCATAGAAATACCACCGCCCCTCAAGGGGTTAAAGGAACCGACCAGCGAAGCGGGCGAAAACTGCTTCTCTTTGCATACAAAAACTAGGTTACGTTAAATGAAAGAATTTAAAAAATATATCGCACTTAGACAGTTAATCAATTTATTGGCTCAGTGCTCTACAAAAGAATGGTTCAGTGACTTCACAGCGAATTCTTGCAATCATAATGCAACAAGCAATCATTCAATTAAATTCACCAGGGCAATGTGTCAAAAAGTTAATCATGATACTACGATAGGAAGATGAAATGTGGTTTTTCTAGACAGCATTTATTGGAATAATTAGTTACGAAAAAGATTTCTTGGAAAGAACAAACGGTTCAAATAAGACCATACCCATTATTAAAAATAAAGAAACTATTTACGTGGGTAATATACACTGACAATAGCTTTTAACTCATCTTAAAATCTTGCCTTTCCAATAAGGGAAGTAAGTTTTAACAATCTAATATATAAAAATGAAAATTTGTCTGTCTCTAATGATATACAAATCCACAGCCTGGAAGCCAGAATTGTGAACTGTTACGTACATGTGTATTAAAACACGGCCGAGGCAACTCAAGTAATCCGGAAACGAAATAATTTATAGTTCATTTCATCATTTTATAGTTCATTATAATTCATTAATTAATAAAAAACCACCCATTTAACAGCAATTTCCTATCAAATTTAAACATTTTTCGTTATAGCTGTTGCCAACAATTAAAAATCCACAATAAAATTCTTACCAAAACAATTACTTTTCTATTGCAAGATTTCCACGTGAAAAATGGAAATGAAATAAATAGTTTGACGAATTTTAAAGAAAAGTGAATATTACGTCATAACTTTTCTATTGCAAGATTTCCACGTGAAAAAGGAAAATGAAATAAACAGTTTGACGAATTTTAATAAAAAGTTAATATTACGGTATGTAATGGACGTCAACAGGTGAATACATAACGCCATGTGAGTTTGAAAAAACGTATTGAAACATGCTAAAATCCCGATTATGGAAATATTGGCATATTTCAACATTTTGAGGTTATCTGAATTTTGTTTCGTCATTTTTAAATCTATTCCATATATATATATATATATATATATATATATATATACGGTGTGTATGAGTATATATTAGAATTTCCACAAAGTTTTAGATCCCTAGAACTCATTTTTAGTGAAGAAGTGAAATAAAGAGGGCTTTACTGCTTTTTTGTTGTTGTTTTTTTTTATACTATATGCTCAATTTTGAAATTGATTTTTCAAAACAAACTTTCTTAACCCTTAAATGCAATCATCATTTCAATCAAAATTCATCATTGCAATCAAAATTCAAAAATCATTTTAAAAATATTTTTCGGCTTTCTTTTTTTAAATAAATCATGGGAAAAATACCTTAAAAAATCATATTTTGTTTTAAGGTATGGTTTACGGCTAAAAAAACTTTTTGTTACTAATCGGCAATACTGGTGTTTAATTTAAAAAGGAATTTTCCTTGATAAAATTCTATAATATTAAACACACAAGAAACTTGAAACTATGATAGGAAATAAATTTTACTTGCTCACTGCAGAACAAAATAGGGTACTTCGCAAGCTTCCAAACAAAACAAAAAGAACATGTATCAACAAATGAAAAAATAAATCTATCTTTATTCTTAAACTGCACAAGCGTTGCCATTTAAATGTTAAAAATTGATTTAATAATATTTTGAGAATGTATTTTATTGGCAACATTAGGCATTATAGCTTCAATATTATTCTAAGAGTATTTATAAGCCTAAATTGGGTATGTTGCCGAAAGGCAGCACCCGGCATTTAAGGGTTAAAATTCCGGGCAATACCGGAAATTTTAGCTATTAGAATATAAATGCGTTATGATAATTAAAAGAAATAATAAAATGACTTTTTCCTTCAAATGTAAGAAAAGACAATATATAACCTAGAAATTCAAGATATATAATGTAGAATAAACTCTTTCGAATTATCCACGATTCCAAAAAGCTTTTAAAAACTTCAGAAACCAATGTATTTTCGATATTAAAAGAAGCATTAGTAAAAAGAAAGTTTCTTTTTCAGCAAATGATTTTCGGAAAGGTTTCCGAATAGTTTTTATACTGTATTAAAACTTTTTCTTAACCCGGAATATTAGGTTTTCTCGGAAGATAACAATTCTCAAAAAAACATATTTTACAGACAAACATGATAAATTAACGACATTAAGGGTTCTCAGGACTCTTACAGCATCAAAATTTTTGAAATTTTATTTTTTTACGTGTTAAACTCCTATCTTTAAATAAATAAAACATTAAAGTGATATAAATAAAATACAAATTTGCAGGCAGTTGAACATTGTGCTTAAAAACACTGAAATTATCAGAATCAAAAAGGCTCGTATAAGTAGAGAAATCTTCGGCAATTTCTTCGATTATTAACTCCTAACATGAGACTAATACAAATTTATCGCTTTTAATTAATTTCAAAACTTTATTTGAATACATTATTGATGGTTTTCATATAAATATGCCTTTTGGTGTTGTTATTGGACAATCTAAAAAACGGATTAAATAGAAATTATCTATTCGAGTTTTCAATTAAAACTAATCGGATGTGCCAATCCCAAAACTTTCCTCTATCTCATACATGTTAATACTTCAACATTTGCGATGACAGTGCCAAAATTAACGGGTCTCAGGTCTCTTAAAGCTTCAAAATTTTTGAAATTTTATTTTATTTTTTTTTTTATTTTATTTTTTTTTTTTTTACATGTTAAACTCCTATCTTTTCTGAACATTTTGATGTAATTGTTTCCTTGAAATTCCCATTAGAACAGAAGTTATGGCTTTTAGAATTATACCTGCTCAATAGTTGAAGCGGCGTTTCCGATACTTTGAAGTCATTTTTCTCCAAATCACGTTTTTGAGCATAACACGCACGATATCTCAAAAACCTCTGAATATTTTTTCATGAAATTTTCAAAACATATATTTCATCTTAGACTGTATAAACTGAACATAAAAATTCATTTTTATTGTTCAAAATAAAAAATTTTTTAGGTGATTATATTGTTGAAATTTTCAAAATTTTGTATTAGCTAAATACAACTATGTATTAAAAATATAAAAATGCTTTAAATACACATTTATTTAGGTTCAGGGTAATTATTGCTGTCTGAAGTACAATTAGGCACAAAAAATGTCATTCTAGTTGCAAAATTTATTTTGTAATGCTGTTATACCAATTTTTTACTCGACAAATGTCTGACGGTTTGGTGAGTACTATAAATACCTATTCTGCATCTTGCAATTTTTGAAACATATGAAATGAAAGAACATACTTATATCTTTTATCTCAATAAACATTGTGTTTTTAAATCATATACATTTTAAGGTATTAAATGTTAAAAATGGTCTTTTGTTTTCTTTTTTTCCAATTTTAAGTGTCCTGAGACCCCTTAACATTAACATTAAAATTAATATTATTTTGTTACACTTGCACGTATAAATTCAGTTACGCAGTTGAAAATCTTTGATTAGGAACTGATAATATCCTAAAAACTGATATTTCGAAATTCGTACAAAGCATAAATAAAAAGTAAAATTGCTTTTAGGTGCATATGTGTAATATAAAATTATTTAAAATACATTTAAAACTACATTAAAAATCAAATTAAAATTCCAAAACATTTTCAGCCAAATTCACACGGCCATCGTCAGTGTTTATTTAAATGTTGTTATTTTTATTTTTATTTCTCTTTGCACTTATTCGTCTAGGAGAGACCATTGTAATTAAAGGGTTGTACGGAAGATAAGTTGAGAGGAAAAGGTATTCAAATTTTTAATAAAATAAATTTTCGTCTACTATGTAGCAATTCCTTCCTAACTCATTGAATATCATATGACAATGTAGCATTACATACTATATCTTTATTGGAAATTATTTCAAGGGTTTCTCTTATAATTGCTTCTTGGTCATTATTTTTACAAATGAAAATTTTGGATTTATTGCAATCTACATTTATAGGTTGAATTTGAGCTAATCTTGTTAACGCAGAGTCTAATTTTTTAACGCAGATTTATTACGCAGATTAATTTTTTAATAATATTTTTTAATATTTTTTTTAATTTTTTAATTTTATAACGCAGATTAATTTTTTAACATTTTTTAATTTAACGCAGAGTTTAATTTGAGATCTGCTTTATTAGCTAATTTTGCTAACGCAGTGTGGAGATCACAGTATGTCGCAGAGTCACAACGTGTTATATCGAGGTTAACGAAAAAAGACTGTTGCACTACGTTTCGAGATTAGTCGCTTTTCGGACCGCTAGAATCACGTGATGCTCTTTCCTTGAATCTGCATTCGTTCTTTTCCTGCATGCTTACGTCAGGAAAAAAGCACCACGTGACTCCAGCTGTTTGAAAAAAGTCGAAACGTATAAGGAAAGGGCAACTGACGTCACTGTTGGTTGATTTACTGTTGGTCAGCACGAAAAACCTGTTCATCCATTATGACTCCTACTATACACATGAACTCCGGGAATTTGATTGGCCTTTAACAGATTGATTTAACAAATCTGTGATATGATTGGCCTACGTCGCCAAGTTGATTCCTGCAATGATCGCTATGATAAAAATGTAGTGGTAGATTGGTTGACGGAAGTATTTGTTTGTAAACATGCCCTTTCCTTATAACGCAGTGTGGCAGCCTGTCTTTTTCCTTAGCCTCAGTGTCCTCGGTGTTATGTGTGACATCACAACCAACCCCCTCCCCTTATTACACTGCGTGTACCCCTTTCTATCCCCGCTCTTAAAGTGTGACGCAGCGACTCCTTCCCGACGAGTATCCTTAATAGAAGTTTTAGTCTTTTGTCATCTGAATTTTGAAACAGAAAATTTTCACTAAATAAATTGCAGAATTTTTGTGATTAAATAAGGCAAAATTTTCTATTCAAAATTGCCGGTAGGAATAAGCAAGGATTCTGAGCGCTCTGTACGTCATGCATGCGGCACACTCGTTGTGAAAGGTATAAATGACCCCCTTAAGACCAAAAACCTGCAAAATAAAATCTGTCATTTTTAGGTGCGTTCGTAATTATATAAATACGTAGCACCTATAGTCGTCGTTCAGTCCGTATGTCCGTCCGTCCGTTTGTCTGTCCGCATGTAACAGAGCAAAAACTACCCTACCGAATGGTCTGAAATTTTAAATATATGATTGTTGTAAAATTTTGTCGAGCCATTTCAAATTTTATGAAAATAGGATGTATAGTTTAATTACAGGGACAGTCAAAAGTTTTTCTTTACATCACGGCCAATGGGAAAAAAATTATTGCAAGTGAACTTTAATGATGTTACAGCCTTCCGAATGGTCTGAAATTTTAAATATATAATTGTTTCAAAATTTTGTCGAGCCATTTCAAATTTTATGTAAATCGGATGTACAGTTTAATGATAAGGACAGTCAAAAGTGTTCCGTTACATTATGGGGAATGGGGGAAAAAATATTGCAAGTGCATTTGAATGATGTTACAGATTATGCACTTATGAAGTGCAAAAAAATATACATTCAGTCCAATATGGGGTGCAAAAAATAATTATAAAACTAGTTATAGTACGAACGCACCTCATTCGCCACGTTTGACGAGCAATTTCCAACTTGTTTTCTTTTCGCGTGCTCAATTGTTTAGGGGCAAAATTCATTTAAAAAGGAGCTCTCCTTCAATTTACAGTACGCTAATAAACAAGAGTTTCTGCTCTTAAAAAGTGCTGGATTCGAACCGAATCTCACGCATTGGCCTAATATTTAACAGTTTTAAATGGTTTACTTTGAATCTTAAATAACACTGCGTAAATGCCGGTTAAGTTTCATTAGAAAGCCCCCCCCCCCTCCCCCCACGGAGGGAACTTCCCCTTCGGGACTATATCACATGTGAAGATAATCGGCCGTGATAAAAAAACAACACACACCTTCAATATCCTCAACAGTGCATTGTAAATTATTTTATTAAAAATTCCCTTTTTTAAACTACTTAAAATTTAATTTCTTTTTACCTCTATTTTTTGCATCAGTTGGTTTCCTTCGTGCGCAGTTTTACCGTTCACCTTGCTGATTTTGGCCATTATCTTGTGGGCTTCGTCGTATCTCTTTTCAGAAATCAGCCAGCTTGGAGATTCCGGAAGTAATCTGGAAATAGGATGCTATGAGTAAATAATCTGGAGAAGGAGCATCGGTTTAACTCTTTAACCATTAAAATAACTTGTTATAAAGTTCATGTAATACATCGATTAGTCGTAATACAGTTTAGAATGAGTTATAGATACATTACTTTATCTTGTCCCAAAAGCATTATGGGTTACACGAAACAAAAATATTTTTTAAAGGATGATATAATTTTTTTTTCATCATTTCAGCTTTCTTGGCGATGGGGGAGGGGGTTCATTTTTAAATTTGGAAATATTTCTATATTTCTATTGTATGAACATTATATTTGTAGATTTCTAAATTCTACAAAATACTAAGAAAAATATTTAAAATAAAAGATTTCAATGGGGTTGTAAATAGTGCACAAAATCCGTATAAATTCAAATTTAATGAATCCTTCTAAATCCTTCAATCCTTCTACAGTTTATTAAATGATTATGTAAATCTTCTAATGTAGTTTAAACAATTAACAAAAAATGCTTTAGAAGATAAAATTTTCATGAATTCATAATGAAGTACATAAAATGTTAAGGTATCTGGGATACCTTCGGAATACAATTTTTGAGTATTTGTAAATTTTCAGTTTAAAATTACTAATTACACTAGTTCACAAATTTGAATTTTCGCTCTGCCACAAAAACGAAATTAGTTGTCCCTTATTCAGTTTTTTGTGCTAATTCCGAATCTTGTTTTAAATTTTCTCCAGCAGGTATAGTTTTTGAGATACTTGCATACTTGGATTTATGCAAATTTTGGAATTTTTGTACAATTATACGCAAATCTGAGGCATAAAGCATTATCAGACTGGGGTTTTTTCTTGTTTTATGTTATAATTACTGTCTAGTTTACTTTACAAAAATGTTGTCTCTGAGATTATAGTGACATGTGACCCTGAAATAGTGTGCCTAATTCGCATATTTTTCATGTTTTTCCAATAACGTTTCTTGACGTCCAAATATTTCTGCCACATGAGTAAGATAATTAACACTAAAAAGACCGCGATGGGTCATTTTGACCCCTACCATATGAATATATTTCGGTTCGAACCAGAAATTTCTTTGTAAAATAAGTTTAAAAGACACAAAGATGAAAAATGTTAAATAAATATGTGAAACAGATTTAAATAAAAAATTCCGGCATAAAATATTTTTATAAAACTTGAGTAAAATTTCGGTCGTTTCAGTGTTAAGTTTCTAAATCAGTCTTTTGTGCTGATTTCAAATCTGTTATCTGTTTTCTTCTATCACTTCTAGTTTTGAAAAAAGTGAAACTTTATTTTTTGGTCAAAAAAGCCAGAAAACGCTTTTTATTCTGCTTTGTGATGTATTTCAATAAGTTAGGATAAATTCTACTACTTTTTTCAATTGTTTTTCGATTATACCCATTTTTGATTATGTCCGTGGTAAGAATCAGACACTGTTCACCATTTTCACAATGAGGTACACACCCCTAAGAAGCAATTTATATCAAACTTGTATCAATACCATACAAAAATAGAAATTCATTAAAATCAAAAACTAGACGTGATATATAAGGAAACTGATTACAGATTTGAAGTTAGCATAAAAATCTAGTCTAGAAAAACATTACGTCATTTCTGTGGCAACTACACTGCTCAAAACAATTAAAGGATATTTGAAGTTTTATATAAAATAAAGATATAAACGAAATTTTTTTTTGCCGAAAATAGAAGAAGAGAATCACAAATGCAAATTTTTCTGGTTTTCAAACTGTGGAGTATGCAAATTTTGATTTCGACGTCAAAAACGTCGCTTCAGCGGCAGCGAATGAAATTTGACTTTCAACTGGATAAAAGAGAATGAAGACAAGGATGATCGGCATTCAGTGATTGCTTTGTTTCGATGAGTACGATGTCTCAGCGAAGTCATTTGACAGATTCAGAAGCTTTGAGAATTGGTGGTAGGTTAGAAGGGGGCCAAACTCAAGCCGAAGTAGCGCAAGCCATTGGAGTGTCACAAAGTGTCATTTCCAGGATCTGGAACCGTTTTTTGGAGAGTGGATGTGCAGGCCGAAGACCAGGGCAAGGTCGTAGACGGGCAACAACGCCCAATGAAGATCGGTATTTAGCGTTAACAGCTCGGAGACACCGAACCATGAACGCTACTCTTCTCCAACAACACCTTCGCTCGGCTACAGGCACCACGATTTCAACTCAGACTGTCCGAAACCGGCTCCATGCTGTAGGTCTGTATGCTCGCCGACCGATGGTATGTGTTAGATTAACATCAAGGCATCGTCGCGACCGCAGGGAGTGGGCAACCGAGCATGTCAACTGGAGGAGAAATGAATGGAGCAATATTCTGTTTTCTGACGAGTCCCGTTTTCCTGTGCATCCGGATAATAGGCGTATTTTCATCTGGAGGGACCGTGGCAGTAGGAATAATCCTGCGTTCGTGCACGAAAGTGTCAGATTTGGCGGTGGAGGAGTGTTGGTGTATGGTGGCATCTCCATTGACGGGCGCACTGACCTCTACATCATTCGAGATGGAGCTCTGACTGGTCGCCGATATAGGGATGAGATCCTCAGACCTATTGTAGTCCCTTACGCTGCAGCAATCGGAGATAACTTCATTTTAATGGACGATAACTGCAGGCCACATCGTGCAAACCTGGTGGAGGATTTCCTTTTCGAGGAAGGAATCCTTCGAATGGAATGGCCAGCGTGTTCTCCAGACATGAATCCAATCGAGCACGTTTGGGACGCTCTAGAAAGACGAGTTTCTGGCTGCCAACAACCCCCACAAACTCTCCAAGAACTGGAAAGAGCTCTTCTGGAAGAGTGGGGCAGAATACCCCAACTCGTCATTAATAGCCTCATTGAGTCCATGCCTCAAAGGTGTTCAACGTTGCTGGCCGCCCGTGGAAACCATACCCCTACTGAAAATGATTTTCTTTGAAGAAAACACCTTTTCTTATTCTTTTTTTCTCATATGCACAAATTGTGTTTTTTTCCTTTAGTACACAAATGCGCAATAAAATGCATTTTTTTCTGCCAAACATGTGTAATTTATTCTCATATAACATACTATGTCTGTCGACCATGTATCAATCAGCTAAACAGTTTACCAGATACAAAATCCACCTAAAACTGCAATATCCTTTAATTGTTTTGAGCAGTGTACTTTAAAGTTGAAAATAACGTAAACATTACAACATTGAAAAATATGAAAATTAAGTTTAACACTAAAACAACCGCGAGGGGTCAAACGACCCTTTTTTTTTTTTTTAATTTTTTTGGAATTTTTCAAACTAAAACATTACGAAATTTCTTCATATTTCACGACTTTTATTAAAATATAGGATCATATTATTCCTTAAAATGCCTCATCTCCGAACTACTTTTTATGCCTAGAAAAAATATTTTAGGCTTAACTACCGCAAGGGGTCATTTGACCTCTGAATAAATTTATGTTAAATCATAAAAGTATAAATCTTTTATTTTGTAAGAATATTAGTAACTTGCGTATTTTTGCTATTACATCGTTTATTCTACTGCATTATATTATATTTGTCAACTCTTTCAGGGGCAAAGCATTTGAAATGCTAAAATGTTGAAGTAAATAATTGGCACCAGAACTGACCAACAAATTTATTTGTAAATATGAAAAATGCGATATTTTACATACATATTAGATGGAAAATATTTTACCAAAATTCTGGTGCCAATGTGGCGTTTGGGAATTAAAATTAAGTGGTTTCCTAACCATACCACGGCCCTTGAAAGGGTTAATGTGTGATGGTGCAATTAGAAATTGACTTTACTCCGAGTGAGATTCTAGTTTGAATATTTCAGATTATATCGAGAACGAAATAATCTTTAAAATATGTGGTGAACATAAAACAAATTTGCACAATATTTGTTTATTAAATTTTAGAATTTCTTGAAATAATTAATTGTTTTCTTAATTTTTTTTGCGTAATTATAATTTTTCTTTTTACTTTAATAAATAAACAATTTGTAATAATTATTTGAAAAAAAAATGCTTTATTCATACACCAAAGTGTATCAACTGATATATTTTTCGCAAAACATCGTAAAATAGATAATTTTTTATATAGGGGTCATTTGACTCCTTGTGACGATGTCATGTAGGCTTGATTTCAAAAGTCTAGATTACATAATTAGTCAAGTTAATGATTCTCAATATTCAAGCGATTGAAACTAAACTCGCGTGTCAGTCTCATTAAATCATAGAATTCCTTGGACGTGTGAGAAGTCTAATCTATTAATCAGAGTTTACATCCAGATATAAAGTTCACCCACATCTTAGAAATAAACGAAATAACCCCTTTCTCACTTGATATTGCCATGAGTGTAATTAAGATTAGAGAAATCATGAGGCCTAATCAATAAGATGTAAACAACCAGAGGTCGTTAAAATAGGACCCCTTTTTAGATAAGCCGCATTATTATATATTACACGGGACAACAAGGCAAAACAATTTCATTATATTATTATTAGCAATAAGATGGCGACCTTAGTAAGTTATCAATTAAGAATACAGAATTAAACAAAGATGTTGCCTTACATCATTCAGCTCCAGGGTAAGTTCATTTATGAGTCTCCATCTCTCTCTAAAGTAAATCACTGTATCTATCTATTTGTTGTTTTATTGTATTAATAAATGGTTTGTTATAATATCTCGGCCTTATATATTACCACACAGCAGAGCGCTATAACACCCTTTCGGTAGGAAGAGGTATAAAAAAAATATCGGTACGTTTGGTGTTAATAACTGGCAGATAAAAGTTAAGAATATGCAGATTGCGACATTTAGTAGAAGCAAATAGTCCAGCAGTCACTATCTGGAAATGCAATTTGACATTTATTGCACCTAAAATTTGCATAAAATGGCACAGAAAAGCATAAGGGGGCACGGGGCCTTTGAGTTTGTCGAAACGATCCAAAGCATCGCCTTTTTTGAAGTACCAAAGCACAAATAGTATGCAATTAAGATCTTTATTTTTAACCGACTGCCAAGAAGGGTTATGTGATTCACGCGTATTTGGATATGTGGATTTCTTTATACACTCGAAACATCCCAACGGCTGGATGAATTTTAATGAATGAGGTCTCTATCGATTCGTCTTAACCGTTCGATGGTTATAGACTAGATTTTGTTTCTATAAATTCAAAATCGCGGCCCTTAAAATACAAAATGGCGATAGAGACGAAAAAAGTTTTACGTTCGCTATTGAGTATCATATCATTGGATAGATCTTTCAAAATGAAGACGATGTTTTATTGACTATTTTACGATCAGAAGCTCCGTTTAAATATTGCACAACCTGGAAGTTGTGTAGGTAGGATCTCTAACCTTCATAGACATCTACAGCCCTCATCAAAATAGTGTTTATAGATAGGAACTAACAATTAAACACAACTTAAAAATCATCAATACAAATAAATAAAATAAATAGATAAGTAATATAAAAAATAGTTTCACATTGATGATAAATAATTAATTAGTTCGCTTTTTACGCAGTCGGGTTTTTTCGATTTTTTTTAATTTAATTCAAAAGTACCAAAACACAAATAATATGCAATTAAGATTTTTTTTTTCCCTTTCTGCCTAAAGTATATATTCTTAGCCAGAACTCGAAATGTACCGGAACAAACCGGAACGATGTTCGTGAAGTTGTGACAAATACTGTTCCGGTTCTTGAAAATATGGGAAATATTTTTCCGGTTCGTGGAATTATTAAAAATATTATTACATTTTCATCAGTGGCGTGGCGTCCGGTCATCGCTGGATGCGGCGATGACCAAGCAATACTTTAAAACTCTTAATAAGCTTTTAAAACTCTACGATCCAGTTTTAGCAGAACATTTGGAGTTCATGTATAAGTGAAGGTAAGATTTAAAGTTTCTTTTTTGAACATTCAACCATTGAATTTTAGAGTTAATAATTTTTCACCACAAACTTAAATAATTGCGATGACCACCGAAAATTTTCACGCCACGCCACTGATTTTCATACATATAGCTTGCCATGCTTTCTGTAACTTTTTTAAAAATTATTTAGAACCTTGAATGCATTTTTTTAAATTGGTTTTCCAACGGTTAAATATAAATTTATACAGTAAAGTCCCGATTATCCGAGTTAATATGGACCAAGCTCACCTCGGATAAGCCAAAAACTCGTATAAACTGGAATAACACAAATTGTCATCCACTAAGGAGATGAAATATAAATTTTCACTTAATTCATTAATTTTTATGTCGCTAGAAACATTTCTTTGATATACATTTCGGTTACTTTCATAAGAAAAACGGGCAATGAAATTGTTTATTTGAAAAAGCCCTTGAAAGCCCTTGGCGACAGATTTTTGGTCAACGGGATAACTAAGTAGTACCAAAAAATCTCATTTTTTCCTTATTCATATTGTATTCTTTTATTTTCAGAAATGGAAAAGGAAATATTTTTTACAGACTTTGAAGAACTAAACAGGGTAAGAACGCTGCTGAATTTGTAGCATGGTTAATTCACTTACTTCCAGTAAAGTATCAACCCGGCAGCAAATGATGTTGTTACGATGCTGAGTCGCACCCAGTCTCTGGTCAGATAAGCAACCAAGGGCAGCAGACACAAGCCGATAGTCCACGATGTCGTAGCCAGGCCATTCATGCGAGCTCGAATTTCGGGATTTACTAACTCCAAAACTGTAAAGAAGAGATTTTTATGAATGCCTTTTGACAGACTCAAGACTGTAGTAATTTTATAAATCAGAGTAGCGAAATATGCACAAGGCGTGGCCTGATATTAGGGTAACTGTAGGGTAGATGGCCATAGTTTTTAAAGATTGAAATAAAAATTCTTAGAATGCTAGTAGAAGAAATATTTATGCATATCTAAAATTTTTATACATATACACATGATATTTTATGCAAATAATAATTAAATATTGAAAACAAACAGGTTTAAACAAAATTGAAATTAAAATGGCAGATGACAATCTCTCCTTCAAGCCGAGGAGAGATGGTCATCCAATACAAGACAGAAAGAGGGAAGTTAAATTTCAAAACAAATAACACATTTCATATAGTTAATCATGAAAAACATATAGCATTTTGTAAAGATGAAGTTATATGATGTAAAATGAGTGAATAAAACTCGAATAAACAAAATTGGAAGTGTAATTTCAATACTTCACTTTTCGTAAAATATTACCACATGTTTGGCAAAGGTCTTGATAATTTGTACACGTTCCATGCAACCACTTCAGGTACCTTATGCATGGTATCCAGACATCCTTTTTGGATGTGATATTATATTGTTTTGCACAACCAACACACTGATCCTAATCCAATTCTATTTATTCGGATTCTGTAGAATCTGATAATTTTAAATGTATTTCGTTTTCTTCGCTACTGGAAATGTCGTGTTTTTTTCCTCGCGTTAATTTTAGGTGTATTACATCAATTTAGTTTATTTATCAACTTTATCAGTTTCTGTTATGAAAGTTTCCGACGTTTTTCAGTATTTTCTGAAACAGATAAATCGTTAGGTCTTATTATATTTTCATTATTATTAAAATTTTATATTAGTTAAAATTTAAACAATTATATCAATTAATATATTTATAAACATAAACGTTATATATTTATTTTAAATTTAATTATATTTAGCTAAAATTATCACTCCGTATAATTTTGAAATATTGATTAAAGCTGGCCATATCTCCTCGATTTCATGTGACCATCTCCCCTGAAATTCAAGACTGATGGTCGCCCAATTTAAAGCATCAAAAGCCATTGTATGCTTTTGTTTTAGGCTTAGAAGTAAAGATTAGATTATATGTGTGCTTTAAAAGTCCATATAGTAAAAAATACATATAACGTACGTACTGCAAAACATTCAGATACCTAAATCAAAAAAATATTCAACTACTGAATTAATAAACATTAAAATTACACTTACTTTTTATAATCGAAAAACACAACTGCACGTCGCAATAAATAAACTCGTTGAACTATTTCATACAAATAAAATTTATATTGCAATTTATGATCAAGTTTTGGAAATATTTAGACTAGCAATCTCTCCTCCATAGCCATCTATCCTAAAGATACACTATGGATTGTAGAAAATGAGCATATATTCATAAATCACTTGTTCGATGCAAATATTTTTATAAATTATTTGCAATTTTGATGTGCATGTACAGTCGCAGGGCTCTCAAATGGTCCCACTTTTTCCCCCAAAGTCCCCTTTTTGGAAAATGGTCCCCTTTAGTCCCCTTTTATGCATTTTGGTCCCCTTAGTTCCCTTTTTGAAGCTGGACAAAATTTACTAATGTACAAAAATCGCCGCAAAACTCTAAAATTTACAAAAGTTCAATAATTGCGTTTTACTGTACCAAGTTAAAACATTGTAACTGGAATTATTTCATGAATGTCAAAAAATTCACAGTGTGAAAAGATGTTAAAACACGCATTGAAAATCTCATTAAAAATCCCTAAAAATTCAAGTTAGAGGACAAAATTTTACTACATTAAGCTAGAAGTTTGAAACCGAATTTTAAAAAATCGCCATGAAATGTAAAAAAAAGAAAGAAAAAAAATTCAGAAATTGCTATAGGAATTCAATTTTATTGAAAAGAGGACAAAATTTAATAACTTCTGCAAAAAGATTGCAACTGGAATCCTTTTACGAATGTCAAAAAATCGCGTAAAAAATTAAAAAAATGCTGTAATAAGTTTTACTGAAAAGAGGACAACATTTACTGAATTGGGCTAAAAAATTGAAACTGTATTCCATTTACTAATGTGAAAAAGTCACTGCATAAAAATTCAGAAAATCAGAAAAGTCAAAATGTACTATAGTAGGGCTAAAACATTGTATCCGGAATTTTTTAACAAATGTGTAAAAAATCCTTGCAGGATTTTTTTTTTTGCTAGCAATTTAAACCAGAGGTTGCAATTGTGGAAAGACAAAATTTACTACATTAGGGTTAAAAGTTTGAAACCGAACTGCAAAATGCCAAAAAACAATGAAATAATTGGGAAAATTTTACTGTATAAATTCCAAATAAACTTTATTGTAAAGAGGACAAAATTTACTACATTCTGCTTAAAAATTTTAAGCAGAATGTAAAAATTTTAAGCAGATTCCTTTTACAAATTTGGAAAAATATCCATAAAATATGAAAAAAAACTAAAAATTACATTTAAAAAAATTACTCTAAGTCTAAAAATTGGCTTCTATGTGCATAACTTTATACATACAGCTACCTTCTTGCCAAATCTTATAGCTCTATGCACAGCGATCTCGTCAGCACAAAGACACATAGGCAAACCTCTATCTTTATTAGATTAATTTTTAATACAATTATTCAATTGGTAAATAAATCATATCAGTTGTAAATGTCCAAATGGGGGGTGAAAAGTCCAGGCCAGGATTCGAACCAGGGATGTCTTGGCTGGAGCTGTCAATGCTCTACTTATTGAACCATCCCGGGCGAGTCTGTAGGACTAATTCACCCAGCTAACCCTAATGTTGCCATACTATGCTTTTTCCGATGAACATTATAGATTATTTCAGCTTTTATTGGGTAGTACAAAGGAACTAAATTTTATGTTTGAGATTAATAATTAATAATATCTAATCAATAATTAATCTAATTTTAATACTCAACAGGAGGTGCTGTTATGCTGTGCTTTTTTAGCTCACAGGCTATCAAAGCCTGAGGGCTAATGTGCCCACCGGTTCTGTATGTATGTATGTATGTACGGAACGCGATAATTCTTGATAGAAATATCCGATTTGCTTCAAATTTTTTTTCTAGGTTCATTCTAGGTAAGGCGCTTTCCTGATTGGAGGCTCATTGGTTAAGTGTAAAGGGGGGAACGGGTGGGCTAATCCTCCCCTCCCCCTGAACTTAGGTAAATGGGTTTTTCGTGCAGAATTGTCAGATTTTCTTCAAATTTTGGTATACCGGTTAATTCTGATTACGAACTTCCCTGATTAGATTTGAAGGTTCACTGTTTAAGTCTAAAGGAGGGCATGGGAGGCCAATAACCCCACCCCCTTAATTTAGATAAATGGATTTTACTATCCGATCTGATTCAAATTTCGTATACAGGTTTATTCTGATAAGGCGCTTCCCTGATGAGATTTGGAGGCTCATTGGTTAATTATAAAGATGTGAAACAGTGGGGGAATTTATTGATCACTGTTACTCTGTATTAAATTCGAAAAATTGCTCTATACTTTTTAATTGCTAGTGTGTTACTGTGTTAATAATTGATTTGATATTTTCTTAGATGCATTAATTTTTAGTGTTTATGTTTTATTGCAAATCATTTTTTTGCTGTTATAAATATTAAGGAAAGACATCGGTGAAATACTTTGGAAAAAAATTGTATTTTTTTATTGGCTTAAAAAAATTTTTGAAACTTCCTGAATCCATTTGTATGCCCAGTTTTGTTTCTGGCCATTAGAAATAATTGTAAAATTTCAAGGGAAGATAAGACTGGGACAGTACTCCTACTCACACTAAGGGAAGACGCGGCTGGGATGCCATGCGCACTCACATTAATTTTACTCTAGCATTTTATACTAATTTATTATATGTAACTAAACTTCGTCCAAATGTTTATATATTCTTTAATTCACGTGTTTGATAAAACATTTCAAGAACTTCACGCAAATTAGAAGTGTCTAAGATTTGTAGCTTTTCGAAAAATTGTACTTTTGAGCTAAAAACCCTATTAACTCAAGTACTTGAGAGTGATTTCAATAAAAAAAAATTTTGTTGGTAAAGTACAAATATAAAATCATATGTGGTAGACAGTTTTAAAATATTTTAATTAGTTTCAGAAAAAAACATTTTTGAAAATAGAAAATTTCTGAAAAATTGCGATTGTTCTAAAATAAGAAGTTTTAGTCGCAGAAAAAAAACTGTCTGCATAAGTCTTGAGCCTTATCCAGTGAATAGGGATTCAAAATTTCATCAAAATCGGTCTGGTAGTTTCTGAGGAAACAGGTCTTAATGCTCGCATTTTTTCCCTATGATTGCACCCATTCTTGTCTTCCCTCAAAAACACTTTTCATTTTTGACCTTTTGTAACACAAAGTGCAAATTCAAAAAATAAAAGTCGCAGTTCAACACAAAGCAAAACACAAAAAGTTGGCATCTTTTGATTGAACAATAAGAAGGTTTTAAAAAGGTGTACGAACATTTGACCAACTATCGACACTCCCAAAGTCTGTTCTGTCGATACGTAATCAGAAAACTCAATTTGTCATTCGCAAAGAGCGAGAATTGTGAATATTTGTTTTTTGGATCTCCTGAAAAATCGTATTTTTCTAGTAAAAATCCCATTATGTCATAAAGTACTCGAGCGATTTTGATATATATATATATATGTATCATGGAAGACGGTAGTATTCCGAGTGACGCAGCCTTAAGCCTAAAATCGTATCATATCGTATCGTAGAATTCGTAGATGGCGGAACTCATATATACAGCTAACTCGACATCAAAGAAAATTCGAAAAGCCGCCTGTTAATAACTCATCAAATATAGGTCCTATTGTTCTGATTTTTTTAAAACAGTCTTATATCTGCAGTCTAATCCTATTCTGAATTTTTTACAATTCTACGTGCAGTATATTTTCAGATCTGTAAAAACATTTTGAAAGCAATTTCGATGGTGTAAGTTTGTCTTTTTTTTTTTTCTCCGAAACGGTCTAGATTTTTTTTTTAAACATTAATATATAAAATGAATCTGTTTTTGACGAAGTGGATAAGACTAACCTAGTATCTAGGAAAACTCTTAATTTTTATATAATCCGCATGAAAAAATGGACTTCTTAGGATCGCGGATTACATGTTATTCTATGGGCTAGCAGACAGAACGTTGCACATCGGTTTTGCGCGGTTTAGGTCACAGTTAAAAATCTGAATATTGGCAATAAATCTTTTTTTAAACTACGAAAACAGTTTATTATGTGCTTTAAAATACTTAGACTGATTTTTTAAAATGGAGCAGTATTTTGTAATTATAGGTATTTTATTTCATTGTTATTCATAGTAAGTAAACATTTTTTAAGGAGAAAATATTTCACATTTTTAAAAAAATTCTCGTATCGAAATTCGATATTTATCGAAAATTCTCGTATCGAAATGAAAATTCATCGCGTTCGCAATAAGACTTCGCCATGTATCACTACGCGATACGCGAAGTTGACTGAAGAAATAAGAAATATCAAAGATCTTGAAATGGTATTCCAAGGGGAGAAAGTGAGTACAATTTCTAATTATCTAGACAGCATTCTTTGCAAGCGATCCTTTCTAATTAGTATAATGTTCTGAATTGTTTTTATTTTCAACAATACTTATAACTGTTTTCCTTACAAAATAACGTTCATGTGTGGCATAGGTGTTTCTTGTGATATGTGAGTGTAATAGATAGATTACTAATTTAATTTTGAGTTTTCTTTTAAAGAAATTAAACAAAATCTTTCATTTTTAAAGAACGCACAATTTAAATAAAAGGTATGACGAAATCAAAATTAAGATTTCCAGTCCCGTTTATAAAATGATTCATTTGCGAATCGTTTCTAATAATATTATAAACGAAAATTGACTTAAAATGACATCTTTCGTTTATTAATTTATTAATTAATTTTTTTTTTCTTTACAACTCTTTTCAGCTTCAAAAATTAAAGCATCGTAGTATTTTATTTTATAAAATTTAACCTAAAGGGGGAAAAAAATTCTTATTGCCGTTTATCTCTGTAACAAAAGAAAAACAGAAAAAAAAACACCTGAAGCATTTCTTTTAGGCTAATTGATTACAGCCATGGGTGCAAGACCTTCAGTCTCAGGACTGATTTCAGTCTTGGACATATTTTTGACTGATAGTAAATTCTACTTTATATACTTAAATTATCACGATTAGCTCAAAATGAACCATTTTATCCTGACTGGTTGTTTTGAGCTCCTAAAAGTAAAAATTTTCATCATGATACTTTTCCTTATTTAGTAATTAAAGTTTATAGATAAATACGATAAAACAGCTTTTTTGCAAAAGTAAAATACTTGTTTTTATTTAATTTTAAAGTTAATATGCTTAAAAGAAAGCTTTAAATAATTTACTTTTAAAAAATATAAAAGTAGCCAGCTCCCTTATATGGTATTTGTGGTAATGAAGTATAATTGTAAATAAGAACAATTCAGAACATGTTACTATTTAGAAAAGATTGGTTTCACAAAATTTCATTAGCTGCTGCATTGTAGCTGTCATGATAATTAGACTTTGTATAAACTAATAAAGTGATTACTCAGTAACCATTTCAATTAATATATTAATCTGACTCGCATCTTAAATTAAATACTATTAAATTTTTATTCTGCTTTCATTAAACCAGTCACTATTCTGTAACATTCCGCATATTCCGACTACAAAAACTCTTTTTATCAATTCCACCTGTACACTGGAGGGTTGCCGTGCCACTTACAGAGTAGCGCGTTTATCGCCTCATTGTGCAATAGCTATTGAAAGATCACCCCACTAACATAAAAAAGTAACAATAAAAGAAAAACAAAATTAATCAGTTGATTGTAAACAATCCGCTCCATTCTCGGTCGGGGGAGGAACATCGCAAGAAAAAAAAACCTCGCGAAATTTGACAGTATGTCAGGGGTGGCGGGGGGGAATCCAAAACTTCATGAAAATAGTTGTAACTTTTCTAATATATATGTTACACATAACATATGGTAGTAATAATCAGTACATCTGATGAAAATAGAAGTAATTTTTTAAAATAAACTATTTAATGATTTTTTTTTATCCCTATTACTGTATTTGATTAATAGTAGTTCAAGAGCCATTTTATATTGTAAAATCCTTAAAAGCACTCTGCAAGCAGTCCTTGTTCAATCACAAAAGCCTGCCACTAAAAAATTTTAATGCAGAAGATGTAATGTATTTCTCAGATATAAACAATGAATTTTTCAGTTAAGAAGCACATGTATTTTACAAATATTGCTATTTCTTGGAACACTAAATATGATACATTATCACCTTTAACACATTATTTTGGAGTAATGAAAACATTGTTATTATATTAAATTTTTTTGTAAATGAGTATTATAATCAGAGCAGCTCATGGCAGGTTTTTCTTGCAGCACTAAAATGCATGCTTTCCAAAAGTTTTTTGTTGTTGGGTTTTTTTTCTTTTCTTTTTTTTTTATAAATTTTTGCCCTATTTAATGGAAGAAAATTCTGCTAAAAATAAGGCAAAGATTTCATTATTAAAAATAGTGAAAAAGAATAAATTGGCCAGCCATGCATTTAGTGTTCCCAAAACTGTCAGTCATGAGTTACCACTGTTTATAATGATTTTGCCCAGGCATATTTGGATGTTATATTTCAAGGTAATATCTTTAAGGTAATTTAATAATGTGTGATCTATACCTATTATATAAAATTTCATAATTTGCACATTTTCTGGTTCCAAGGAATGTAATTTAAAGCATGTATACGAAGTAAATTTAATGATGTATGAAATATGATCTATATAATGCAAAATTCTATAATACGCACAACTTCTCATACCAAGGTGTGCATTATAAAGATCTTCTACTGTATTCATGTGTAGTTCACACATCACAAACCTTAAAGATGTAGTATCTGTAAGAGGACATTATTACAACTTTATATTTTTTTCATTCTGTAGCACAAATTACTCAGCTTAGAATTTGCCAATCAAAACATTGCCATCTTGATTTTTTTCCACTGTCTTTATTTACCTCAGAAGTGATCAAGATTTTTTTATATTGTAAATCCTAAAGGTTATAATAGCAAAAAAACATCTTTAAGCCCTTGGGAATGAGCGACCGATATACTTGGCCACTTAAGGTGTTCAGAATCCTTCATTATTCTCACCACTTATTTTTAATTGTAAAGTTTACCTTCTTTAATGGGAGCATTTCTGTGATTCAATTACAGAAAATTTTCTGTTTTTAAAAACCTGTAGTAAAAGGTTAAAAATTAACCAAAGGGCTCTTGTCGCGAAGGGGTTAAACATCTTGAATTACAGTGAACTTTAATAACCCTTGGT
This sequence comes from Maratus speciosus, assembly GCA_963932465.1. Classification (NCBI taxonomy): domain Eukaryota; kingdom Metazoa; phylum Arthropoda; class Arachnida; order Araneae; family Salticidae; genus Maratus; species Maratus speciosus. The sequence continues at coordinate 355,224,193 of OZ010799.1, read as the reverse complement.
TTTAATTGCCAGTACTCTTCCAATTGAGCTATCTGTACGACAGCCCAGCCAACACAATATTCGCTCACAACAACTATTATCATGACATCAATTGATTGTGTGAAAAATAATTAAAAGTGCACATGATTATATATTTTATTATTAAGCAACAGACTTTGCAGATCCGATTTCCTAAAAAGCTTTAAAGATTGAAATCTCTAGGCTGGAGTGGGAAAGTGGTAATTTTGAGGAATAGGGGGATAATTTATATAGAAGATTTTTCTGTATAAAAATAAAGATTTAAATTTTTTTAATGTTGGGGGGTAGGGGGAGGGAGAAGAGGTGAAATGTACAGTCGTGGAAAAAAAAAAAAAAAAAGTAAACACCCTCTACTAACTCCTTAACAAATTATTATCGTAGACAAAAGTTATTGGTACCGAACGATTGGAAATAAAGTCTATTTTTAAATGATGTATATAAAATTTGTTTAGGGGGCCATCTACATATTAAAACAAATCCAAACTTCATTTTTTTCAATGGCAATACCCAATTTTAACGAGATATTTCAAATCTTCGGTTCAAACTATGCCTAGGCACCAAATTTCAAGTAATTTGAATAATAAGTTTTTGAATTATAAACATTCAAAATTTAGTGCTTCTAATGTTAAATTATATTTTCATATTTTTATTCATATCTCCTGAAATTATGCTCCTAATGTGCTAATTTTTTGTGTAGCAGTAATACTAACATACCCAAACATAAATACGTTGAATTTGCAATTTTTATAATTTTATGATATGAATTATGAAATTAATATTCGAAAAAATTATGAATTGTAACCTAAAATTTTTTTGATGGATTTAGATTTATTAAGTCCTGCTTTATGGAAATCCAAAATTTTACATTTTTCTTCCAAATAGTTTTCAAATTATGCTTAAAAAACGGCAAAATTATGGTTTAAGGGGCCGTCTATGATAGAAGTGACTAGATATTTTGAAATGTCTTACGCTGTCCTGTAATCTAGCAAACTTCATTGACTGCTTGAGTGACGCTTAAGGTGCCTTGATCAAGAAGGGGGCTCTCTCGGTTAACAATCGAGTACCGAACTTCAATTTGGATACAGCCCTTAAAATAAGCTTGTTTTAAAATAATTAATTTCTCGGGAACTTATAGTACGAATTGCATAAAAATTTATTTTTAGGCCAATTGAATTGTGTAGAATTCATTTATGCTGTAAAAATTGTGTACTGCTATTGAAAAACACAAAGTTATGGTTCGTTTTAATATGTAGATAACCTCTTAAGCAAATTTTATATACAACATTTAAAAGTAGTCTTTATTTCCAATCGTTCGGTACCAGTAACTTTCTTCTACGGTAATTTGTTGAGGAGTTAGTAGGGCGTGTTTACTTTTTTTTTCCCATGACTGTACATTAGGGAAGTTAGAGCTTATTTATTTATTTATGTTAGTGAGCAACAAATGTTGCAGATTTTTTTTTTTTTTTCAAACTAATTTTAGAAAGATTTTATTATTTAGGTAAGCTGGAGAGGTGGGTGCAAAAGCAGAAGTGGGATCTTCGGAGCTCAGGGGATTATTTTATATGATTTATTATTATTGTTAATAATGAATTTTAAATAGGGATGGTGAAAGATTATTTTATATAAAATTAAAGAATGTTTAATTTTTTTTGCACTAGGAATGAGAAAAGGGAGAAGCAGAAATTTGTAGTTTTGGATTTAATATAAATGTATGGAATTACGTTTATAAGTGAGCGATGATTGTTATATATATATATATATATATATATATAAAGGTTTAAAGAGTAATATTTCTTGCTATTTTTCTTAACAAAGTAATTTTTTTATATAGTAAAATTTAACATAGCTTTTTATATCTCTAAAGCAAACCAACAGAAATACCCTCTAAACATGCATGTTGTACATTACTTCCATATCTTACCAAAGAGTTCTTATAAAAATCTCATTGCACGATGCTCTTTAAAATTGAAGTATGGTCATCCTTTTTTGCGGGGAGGGAGGGGGGAGAGATTGAAGGTGAATTAAAATCCTGACTATGAATTCTTTGTATTGGTCTTTAATTTTTTTTGTGTGTGTTTATTGTTTTATTTATTTTTTTCAATAACCTCAAAAAAGTAATGATATCAATGCAAAAACCCTTAACGGGTTAAAAGTTTGTGACGCAGCACTTTATCTTATGCTCTAAGAATTTTAAATATGGAACTTAAAAATAATTATATCAAATTTTGAGTGACGCTATGCTATTAATTATAATCTCTCTATATATTATTTATTTCATCTTTTTATTTTTTTATAATCGCATGTGCAAAAATTATGTTCAGTTTAAAAAAATGTATAAAAGTTTATTCATTGATGCTTTAACATTTACACCTCTCATAAATTCCAAGTATGAGTTTTAAAAGATATGATATCAAAATTTTTGTGACACTTTGATGTGGCTTTAAATGATTTGTTTTAAAATTAAATTTAAATTATTTTTGTTTTGGCTAAGATATATTCACACATCTAAATAATAGTTTTAATTTTCCAATATGCTTTAAATATGTCACTTTCACTGAATTTATATAATGCATTTAAATGTATTTATTTGGATAAATTGATTTATCCTTTGTCCAATGCTATTAAAAATTTAAAATAAGATTTGCGTAAATAATTTTTTTGCGTCATTGTATCCAAACTAAGGGAAATGTATTTAAATGGATACTATGAGGCAAAAAAATTATTTACGCAAATCTTATTTTAAATTTTTAATAGCATTGGACAAAGGATAAATCAATTTATTCAAATAAATACATTTAAATGCATTATATAAATTCAGTGAAAGTGACATATTTAAAGCATATTGGAAAATTAAAACTATTATTTAGATGTGTGAATATATCTTAGCCAAAACAAAAATAATTTAAATTTAATTTTAAAACAAATCGGTTAAAGCCACATCAAAGTGTCACTAAAATTTTGATATCATATCTTTTAAAACTCATACTTGGAATTTATGAGAGGTGTAAATGTTAAAGCATCAATGAATAAACTTTTATACATTTTTTTAAACTGAACATAATTTTTGCACATGCGATTATAAAAAAATAAAAAGATGAAATAAATAATATATAGAGAGATTATAATTAATAGCATAGCGTCACTCAAAATTTGATATAATTATTTTTAAGTTCCTTATTTAAAATTCTTAGAGCATAAGATAAAGTGCTGCGTCACAAACTTTTAACCCGTTAAGGGTTTTTGCATTGATATATATATATATATATTTTGGTGGTAAAGTATAAATATAAGATAACAGCATACATATGTGGCAGTCAGTTTTAAAAAAATTAATAAAATGTCTGAAAAATTGCCATTGCTCTAATAAAAAAAATTGTCGCAGAATAAAACTGTCTGCCATAAGTGTTGAGCATAATCCAGTGAATATGGATTCCAAATTTCCTCAAAATCAGTCAGGTAGTTTCCGAGAAAACAGGTCTTAAAGCTTGCATATTTCCCATAGGATTGCATCCAGTCTTGTCTTCCCTTAATAAAGCATCAATTTAAATTAAAAGCTCCTTTAAGGAGAATTATCAATGTGAGTACTGAATGTTGGAATACTTTCCTATCTTCTTGCAGTAGAATATTTAGCTGAGTATACTTTTTAGTGACCCATCATTATAAAGATAACCAATTAACATATTTTTGGGGATATTTTTTAAAAATTTGCTTGCATATTTTAGGAAAACTCGGTTCAGTATTTTTAGACATGGTCCCCCAAAGTTCCCTTTTAAAATAAAAATGGTCCCCTTTCCCCCTTTTAGGAGACTAAAATGTGTTGGGAGCCCTGCAGTCGTGGAAAAAAAAAAGTAAACACCCCCTACTAACTCCTCAACAAATCATCGTAGAAGAAAGTTACTGGTACCGAACGATTGGAAATAAAGCCTACTTTTAAATGATGTATATAAAATTTTCTTAGGGGGTCATCTACATATTAAAACGAATCCAAACTTCATTTTTTTCAATAGCAATACCCAATTTTAACGAGATATTTCAAATTTTCGGTTCAAAGTATGCCTAGACACCAAATTTCAAGTCATTTGAATGATAAGTTTTTGAATTATACACATTCAAAATTTAGTGCTTCTAATGTTAATTTACATTTTCATATTTTTATTTATATCTCCCGAAATTATGCTCCTAATGTGCTAATTTTTTTTGTAGTAATAATACTAATATACCCAAACATAAATAAGCTGAATTTGCAATTTTTATAATTTTATGATATGAATTATGAATTATGAAATTAATATTCGAAAAAATTATGTATTGCAACCTACAATTTTTTTGATGGATTTAGATTTATTAAGTCCTGCTTTATGGAAATTCAAAATTTTCACATTTTTCTTCCAAGTAGTTTTCAAATTATGCTTAAAAAAACGGCAAAATGATAGTTTAAAGGGCCGTCTATGATAGAAGTGAGAATACATTTTGAAATTTACTCTGCTGTACTGTAATCTAACACGCTTCATTGACTCCTTGAGTGGCGCTTAAGGTGCCTTGATCAAGGAAGGGGCTCTCTCGGTATACGGAACTTCAGTTTGGATACAGCCCTTAAAATACGCTCGTTTTATAATAATTAATTTCTCAGAAACTTATGGTACGAATTGCATAAAAATTCGTTTTTAGGCTAATTGAAGGGTGTAGAGTTCATTTATGCTGTCAGAGTTGGGTACTGCTATTGAAAAAAACAAAGTTATGGTTCGTTTTAATATGTAGATGGCCCCCTAGGCAAATTTTATATACATCATTTAAAAGTAGACTTTATTTCCAATCGTTCGGTACCAGTAACTTTCTTCTACGATAATTTGTTGAGGAGTTAGTAGGGGGTGTTTACTTTTTTTTTTCCACGACTGTACATAATATCTGTGAAACACTGGTGCTTTTACTGAAACAGGCCGAACAAAGTGAACTCATGAAATAAAAGTTTTTAAAAAGTGCTTTGAATAATGTTTCAAAAACGCAACGTCAGTCCTTATGGATTAATTCAGCGAATAATTAGTACCTATTTAATAAAGGAAAGACTTTATGGAAATCCCAGTATGATCTATATGCATGTTTATAAGAGTCTTTGTTCTGATTAATTCATCAACGCAGGAACGAAATTATTGAAACTAGAAATTTGAGCTTCTGGGTTAGATGTATTTTTGTAACACAGAGTAGGTATTTACTAAGAAAGGCTTTTCTCAAAATTCAGCTCCTAAGGGAGTTAAAAGGGGTGTAGAAAGTTTTAGCTGATTTAGCGATATCTCAGTACCAGTTTGTGGTATGCAGCATATAAATCTAATAACAAATGGTTAAACACGTATTTCAGCGAATTCGTAATTCAATCCCTTTTAGAAGCACAGATCTGCAATTTAAATACTGATCGCCATATCTTCCGGCGATTTGGTCTGAAGGTGCACTGGGCTCCGTTATAGTAAATGCTGTGTTAAAGGTTTATAGGCGTGAACTGCACAGAGCTCTATTAAAATTAGTTCCATTCTAACATTTATCTGCTCAAAATTCTCGGAGCTCCGTTTAAGTGATTGTCGTTCGTATTTTCAATTTATGGGTCGAAACACACAGGACCAAGTTACAATGACCGCCATATTTCTTAGGTTATATGATTTTTGTTTATTTCCTTTGGACTTCCCCCTAAAATAGCATGGGCAACATCGCGCATCTTGCAGAAACGGCCAGTGTCCCCAAAAATTTTGTGTATTTTTCCAAAGGATCGCCAACTAAGTAGAACTGCTCTATAAGTCCCACAACATAAGAAACCATACATGTTTTTCCCTTACATACGGTCTATCTACATTTTTTAAAGGAAATGGTTCGGAAATTTAGAAAAACTAGGTGAAAACAAATATCAGTACCTCATAAAAAAAACAAGAAAGAAAAATCATGCGTCAAGAATAGATTACGAAACACTTTCCAACACTTCCACAATGCTTTAACAAAACTTCGCCTTTTCATAAGGTAAAAAAGATACCTAAACATTTTAGAAAACATATAGCATATTTAAAAATCAGATTTCAGAAATTAACGCCCTTAGCCGTAAAAGGGCTCTAATTCTTTTGTGGAGCTCTGTATATGATCTATAGATTTGTATTGATTCTACGTAGTATGGTAAAATTTAGTTTAGTAAGAAAAGGCATAGCACAGTTGAAAATTCCCTTTCAGCAATTTCTACCAATAGATGTAAACGTGCTTAAATCCTATTGTACTACATGTACAGCGCTATATATTAAATACAGATTTTTATACACGCCGCATATCGCTTAAAACTACTGAAATCACACTTCGAAGAATTACTATTTATAGGCGGCCATGTATCCAATTATTTTCATAGCCCAATACATGATTTTATTTATTTGCTACAAACGTCTCTTAGTATTGTACTAAATGTAGTTAAGCTTAAAAATGGACTTCAAGTTACATAATTAAAATTAAAAAAACATTTTAAAGGATTTTACTTTCATTCTGAGTAACACTTACGGATTCTTTTGTGTAGTCCTGTATATATTTTATAGAATTTATGTACACCACGTAGTATGCAAAAATTTAGTTAAACTTAAAAACGTATACCATAACTGAAAGTGCATTTTCACTAAACATTCATAATAAACAACACTTCGGATATAGTATTGTTTCCGGAATTTTTATGTGTCCCTGTAAATGAATGATAAGTGCAATGCATATCATATTCTACTGCAATTAACTTGTAGTAAACCTCAGTAATGTATATCAAATAGTACAACATAATTGAAATACGCAGCGAACACTTTTTCCCTGCAGACCATTGTATAATCGAACTCTTTTGCGTGACCCTGTAAATGAATGATGGATGCTTTTAACCCCATATTCTACTGAAAGCATACATCAGTGCACCTCAGAAATATATTTCATTATGCTCGTAACAGATTAACACCATTAAAATACGTCGCAAACGATTTTTCTTCATAGACATATAACTGAATACTTTTGCGTTCCTCAGGACTCGCACTGTAAGTGCTACATATAACATATTCTATAGTAACAATATTCTACTGCACCGCAATAATTTATATAAATTTCATTATGTGTAAAATATTGTAACACTGTTAAAATACACCGCAAATGATTTTTCACCATAGACCATAATGTAACGGAACACTTTTGAGTGCACCTATAAATGAACTATGATGGGTACACACTTCATTTTGAACACCGAACATACCATAGTGAACATCAATAACACACATCAATTGCATGGCAATTCAAGTATATTTATGCGAGTTAGAGTACGGACAGACAGACAGGCAAGCCCAATTCCTATACACTTTTCAACTATGTTGGAAAGTGTTAAAAAAATGTGCAAATCCAATTTTTTATAGCGTAGTAAATTATATATTTTTTTATTTTGATCAATAATATTCTCAGCCTAATTTTATTTTAATTAATCCACCAACCTCATATACACTTTTTTGCTTGAAAATAATTGAAATTTGAAGAAATTTGATTTTTTAATTAAAATGTATAAAATTAACAAAAATTGGTGTGATTGGGAATTGGGAATCGGCTCTATAAATACTGAAAACTGCTTTTGGCAGTTCAGGCAAAAATACAGCCACTTCGTCAAATTATGCTCCGCGCAGGTCTGCTAGTAATGAATAACTTGACATAATGCATAATGTCTGTGAATTATTCTTAAGTAATTTAAAGTTAACAAGCGGGGATGACCGAGCATAGCTCGGTCAAAATTAGCTTTGCGTTCAACTCGATGTAATATTCTCACTGTAACATTCGTCCTTCCAAAATTACATTTTTAGTTCAACTCTGATTGGTTTAACCATGTATCTCGAATCCTATTAAGAATTTTTTTTTTATTCTTTCACATTCTGAATGCCTACTTTTACGGAAAATATAGCCATATTTAGCGGCATTCTTGCATTTGGCGCCAAGTATGTGTTTTGGCAGTCGTAATCTTGAAAATCGATGTTTCGGCCAAATGTCGCCAACATTTCCCCAACTTCGCGATTTCGTGACCCTGACCCGTAGTGACACAAAATAACGCACTAATGAAATCTACTCGAACATGTGTGACTTAAACTCAATGGTCTGCTAATCAAAAACCGATAGGATACAAAATTTAGTCAAAATCATGTAAACCGTTTTATAGATAAAATTAGCTTGACCCGCAGTGACTCCAAAATGACCCACTAATCTAATTTTCTGGAACGTGTGACACAGCACCGAGTGGTCTTCTCAAGACCGAAAACGGTATAATACAAAATCTTGTCAAATCGTTTGAGACGTTTTTAGACCAATTAGCTTGACTCTGACCCATTGTAACCCAAAATGACTCACTAATTGAACATGTGACCTAACCCAATGGTATTCTTGGACCCGAAAACAATAGAGTACAAAATTTCGTCAAAATCATTAGAGCCGTTTTCTAGATAAAATTAGCTCGACCAACAACGACCCAAAAATGACCTACTAATCAAAATTTCTCAAACATGTGACCTAGCAAAATGATATTCTCGTGCTGGAAACGGTTGGATATAAAATTTAGCTAAAGTCAATTGAGTCGTATTTTAGATATAATTAGCTTGACCCTCACCCATTATGACCCGAAATGACCCAGTAATTGAATTTTCTCGACAATGCGACCTAACCCAATGGTCTTCTCGACCGCGAAAACGATAGATTACAAAATTTAATCAAAACCATTCGAGACATTTTCTAGACATTAGCTTGACCCGTAGTGACCCAAAAATGACACACTAATCGAATTTTCTCAAACATATGACTTAGCCTAATTGTCTTCTCCTAATCCAAAATGATAGAATGCAAAATTTAGTCAAAATTGTAAGAGCCGTTTTTAAGATAAAATTTACATACACACACAATTTTTGCTCGTATTATAGTATAAGATTTAGTATCACTTACAGATGATATATCCCACTCCGTAGATGGTGGACATTGCACTTCCATTGATCGTTCGCACAATGAGGAATAGCACAAAGTTTGGGCTTAAGACAGAACCAATCTCAGTAACAGCAATAAGAATCGCGAGGAATAAGAACACCGGCTTCCTTCCAATTCTGTGTAAAAGATTATCATATTAGATACAATATAAAGAGGATGAAAAAACAATTAACGTATAATAAACGACACAAAATATTAGAAAAGTTATATAATGCTAGCAAAAAAAATTCTTGGCATAACTCATAAAAAGTTTCTGCAGAAATACGGGATGATTCAAAATCATACCTCTGATTAAAAATTACGAAAGCCTCAACGTAAACAAAGATGGGAAGAAAAAATTTCAGCACAACACAAAAAAATTTCAAAGTATTTTTATAAAAGTTCTATGTGGCTTAGTCCCACAAAATCACTTAAAGCAATCTCTTTCTCTTCTGTTTCAAAAGCAAAGTTGTCAGAGTTCGGTGATATATGTTATGTGTCACTTATAAAGCACCATTGTTATATCATATATATATAACCATTAATTAAACATTACCGACCACCCACAAAAATTGTAATAGTATGAATGAATTGACAATAATACAGTGTTTCCTCCAAAACACACTGAATGGATATCAAAAACATAATATATATATCCTTATCCTTATAATATTATAAATCTCAATGTGTGTCCGAATGTTTGAATGAAGACAGCGTCTAAACGGATGAATTAATGCTTTTGTATTTTTTGGTTATAGATGGATTACAACCCGGAAATGAACATAGGCTATGTTTAAATTATTTTATTCAAATATTTTGCTTAATAATCCGAAATTTCATTATTTTTCATACACAATGAATTGACATTTTTCTGATAAAATTTAACCATCTTCCTTTTTTCGTTGCCAAAAAATAAAAACCCAGAATAATAATTTAATTTCTAATTGAAAGATTAAAACGGAAATTTTCAAGTATTTTTAATAATACAAGGTGCATGGATTTTGAGTAAGTGCGGGAAGAAGGCAAATGTGACGTCATATATGGAAAATAAAACGGATATGCTTTGATGTTGAAATAAAATGAGATTGTGTCATGGTAATTAATTCTTATTATTTAAAGAAAATTGTTATGAATGCTTACGGTTTATCGTCTGCGCGCGGTTAACATAAAGTTGGAATTTTTAATTTAAAATTTAAAAATAAAAAAACTTTTGAAGAGCAAATGTCAATAATATGCACGGTAAAAATATCAATTTCGAAAATGACGTAATGATTAGCAGTAAATGTATTTTCATTCTTAAAAAGTAAAAAGTTAACTAGATTATCTGAATAAAACAGTTTTTCGTGAGTGTTAATTTTTAAGCGTTCATTCCAGGAAATTTATATAACAGTTATTTTATTTTTAAAGAAATTTACATTTTCGTTCAAAGAACATAAATGTTTAATATGATTGCGTCATCAAAGTAACATTCAGTATAATTTTTTTTTTTATTGGAGAAACGTTTGTAAATCGTAGTGTGGCAGCTGAATTTTAATTCTACATTTCTTTTAGCTTTAAAAGGGTAAAATATTTGTTGACATTTTAAAAAGTAGCTCTTTTTAGTGCTCTTTTTTAGGAACAGATGTTATATATTCCAGCGGCCGCCATCTTGGAGCTTTTCTTGGCGTGAACACTCCTTTTCCGCCAAGTAGTAAATGTCGCCAAGCAGTGTTTTATGCTCATGTTAGGCTTAACAAAAATAAAATGTAAAACATCGCCAATAAAAAATCGCCAAGAAATCTCAAAACATCCAAGATGGCGGCCGCGGGAATATGCTGCATCTAAGCCCTTTTGGATAATAGTTTTTTGTGAAGTATGATAGATTGTGATAAATATGCCTTAGCTTTTAATACAATGTCTAACTGAATTTAAAATGTTATAAAAATTTAAAGAGATGAATGCCATCAAAGCGAAATCAAATTTATCGAGAAATTCACGTAATGCAAGCGCACTGAAAATATCAACAATTAATGAAACTTTTCCCCAAGCAGAATTGCACAGACATGAACAAGCCGATCGTCAGGCTAATCTTAGAGATGCTGATACAGCTGAAAAGTCCCAACTGCGTCACCATTATAACGCTGCTTATTTGGCTTCAAGGAGGGAATGTGGATCACCTGAACTGTCGCAACATAGGTTAAAAGAAGACACTGACCGCAAGTAAATAAACAATTTATTAATAAATAAACAACAATAGCCGGCGTTACCATGTCAAGCAAAATAAGCTATTTTGGCGACAATTAGGTACCCCGGTGCGTATATGTCATCTGTGCCATTTTCTTATTACTCCATGATATAAACAGACATCCTACTGGTTCAGCGCATAAACCTGAGTTATGTCAATGACCTTATAATAAAGAAATATCTTATACTAGCCACCCTTGGCGACCAGTTTAGTTTCCTTAAAATTTATGTTTGGGAAAGCATGTTAAGCATTATATAATGTTACTTTTATTCATAGTTTAACTTAATTGGACTCCCCTAACCCTCTCGCTGTGCAACCCGATATTTCCTCGGGAAACGTAAAAGTAGCAAAATTTGTGCAATCCGAGATTTCCTCGGGGATTCAATTTTTCCACTGGCGACTATATTTTAATTCAACTTGGACCACTTTTTAAGTACAAAAAATTCCATTTAGACATTAATAACATCTACATGAACAAGTAATGTAAAAATTTTGTTTTTAAAGTCAATTCCTACTTAGGTCATCAAAGAAAAATTTAATATAATCCCTTAAGCTAATATTAGTTTTTGTTGCATTAAAATATCTCAATTTGTTGATTTTATATAAGCAAGTAGGTTTACAATTGAAGTCTATGGGAATTTGGCGAAATATTAGAGATATCACCAAGTTGGCGTCCTTTTTAGCGACTCATTTTGGCCGCCAAATTTGGCGATATATCGCCACGTTGGCGACAAACTTGGCGGTATTTGGCGACAGAACAGGGTCCCCCCTATGGTAACCCCTTATTGAAAATACTTTAATTGATCTTCAACATCCAATGGCCGCCATTTTTCCCATTCAAAACTAAAATTAATTAATTAAAATTTAATTAATGAATTAATATTTAAAAAACTGTATTAACATCAATTGTCATCCAGTACAAGTTTTAAAAAAATATTTCAACTTGATAGGATGAATAATGAGTATTTTATTACGATTGAAAATTTGAACAAGATAAATATATAAATAAATAAATAAATATAGGGAGAGTGTGAGCTAATAGTAGGAATTGAAAAATAAACTGCAAAATTGATTTTCTTAAAATAGTGGTGCGAAACAATAAAAATAGTCTCCAGTGACAGCCCTGATTTCGCCTTAGGCTGCAAGAGGGTTAACTATAATTAATATAATCCCCTAAGCTAATATTAGTTTTTGTTGCATTAAAATATCTCAATTTGTTGATTTTCTCTAAGCAAGTAAAACCTATTGGTTTACAATGGAAGTCTATGGGAATTCGGCGAAATATTAGAGATATTAACCAATGTTCAATAACAAATGCGTTCAATAACCAATGAGATGCGTTTCATTTGGGCGTTGCTATTAAACAATTAACAAATAACTGCGATTTCTATGCCAGGTACGATAGCGTAATATATAAATAGATTGGCTACTGTAAAATGTGATAAAGAATTGGTTTATTATATATGTTTTTAATTATCTGAAGGGGAAATGCTTTGCTTAATTAATTCATTTCTTCTTCTTTTTATGTTACGTGAACGACGTCACGGGTAACAGCTAGTATATATATATATATATATATATATATATATATATTACCTTTTCTTTATCTTTGTTAAATATACTTGTAATATATCTTATACGTATATGTAAACACTTTTGCATGAATAAACACTAATTCCTTGTTTACGATTATTATTATTATTATATAAAATATCCAACTAATTTAATTTATCTTATTGTAACTCAAATAACTTCACTTGATTATTAAAACTTTAAAGTTAAGATTGCATTGTGTTTCACCTGGTGCTCTTAAGTCAGTCAAATCAAATAATAATTATATATTTTAAAGTTAAATAATTAAATATCCAAGTTTAAGTTGATATGTATGTAGCTGATGTAGCATATGATTTTTTTATTGTTTTCAGTTCATTGCTCATAAATTTTTAAAACTTTTGATAAAAATAAAAAAAAAGTTTCACACAGTTGCCATTTCTACAAAAGAAATTTTTTTTCCTATGCTACATCTTAGCTATTACCATTCTAAATAAGATAAAATATTACTTTTGTTTTTTGGACGATGCCTCATAGCGAAAAAAAAATCCCTGCCGGCTCGGCCGGCAAAGTTAAGTACTCAAAAGTTAAGTAGTCTTTTCAAAGTTAAGTATTAAATTCACCAACAAAACTTAAATCAAGATTAGAGATAAACAGTTTCTTCTCTAAGAATGAGCTCTAGGCAGCTAAACTTTTTGTGAAAATTCTCATATACACGAATACGCACACGCATGTATATGGGATAGGTTTAAAAATGGCTAAAGCAAATTCAGATAACCTCAAAGTGTTAAAATATGTTAATATTTCCATAATCGAGTTTTTATCATGTTTTAATACGTTTCTTCAAACTCACATGACGTTACTTATGTACCTTCTGAGATCCATTAAATTTCCAATATGACGCAATATATATATATATATATTAATTCGTCAAACTATTTATTTCATTTTGAATTTTCATGCGGAAATCTTGCTCTAGAAAGCTATGACGTAATATTCAATTTGTTTTCAATTCGTCAAACTATATATTTAATTTAATTTTTCACGTGAAAATCTTGCAATAGAAAAGCAATTGTTGTGGTGAGAATTTTATTGGTTTTATTAATTGTTGGCAACTGCTATAACGAAAAGTACTTATTTTTTCCTGCCATTGTTGTGTAAGAGCTGGTTTTATCAGAATCATGTTATGACGGTATTCAAAATTTTTAACCCTTCCCATTTCCATTCCCTTGGACCGATTTTGTCCATTTTCAATCCCCGCCGAGATATTAGCCATCTCAAAGTTGTTGGCGAGTTTGAAGACGATTTGTGTATAATTGCGACTTTTATCGTGCGGACATATATATTTAGTACATAAACTTTTTAGGTGAGGGTGGTTTTGGGTTTCTGGAGTCCTATAATAAAAAGTTATGAAGGAATTTTTCAAAAGTCGCACCATGGTAACGACTGCAATAGGTAGTATTTCATACGAAATCTACCTAAAAAATACACCATTAGCAAGGATTTTAAAAAGAGGGTCCTACTTAACGAGTCATATCTCCGGCATTTAAAAAATTATTATGTTGTTTTTTTTTTTTTTTAGTTCATAAAACATCTATGTACCGGGTGTACCATAAATGACTGATGGATTTTAAAATTCAATAACTTCCAAACGGTGACAGATGTTTAAAAAATTATTGCAGGAGGGTTATGTATGATAGCAGGAGTTTTTGTACTGTGATTCTTGATTTTAGTTCGAATTTCAAACAATAGATGGCGCTGAGATCAATAGGCGCTCAGTCCAGATCCGATTTTTGGTGCTTCGGAATCCATTCAATACATTTTAATCTCCTTTTTACTTTCTTCCATCTTTACAAGAAGAAAGTATTGGATTCATGAAAATTTTCGAATTCCGGTTTTCGACGGATTTACATGTTTTAGGGGTCAGAGAACCCCAAAAACACGTTTTTACAAAATGTCTGTCTGTGAGTCGGTTTGTCTGTCTGTGTGTCTGTGTGTGACACAAATTTTGCGGGCGCTCTATCTCATGAACTAATGCACGGAATTTAATAAAAATTTATATCCAGTTAGTCCCTGATACAAATTGATGCTGATTAGTTTTTGGTGCAAATCGCTCAACAGGTGGCGCTGCTATGCTGCATTTTTTACGATTTCCGCAATGGCTCAATCTCAGGAACTAATGCACGGATTTTCATGAAACTTCAGATTCTGTTAGTCCTTCATATGACTTGATGCTGATTACGCGTTGGTGTAAATCGCTGAACAGGTGGCGCTGCTATGCTGCATTTTTTACGATTTCCGCAATGGCTCAATCTCAAGACCTAATGCACGGATTTTCATGAAACTTCAGATTCAGTTAGTCCTTGATATGACTTTATGCTCATTACGTGTTGGTGTAAATAGCTCAACAGGTGGCGCTGCTGTGCTGCATTTTGCATGATTCTCGCACTAGCTCTATCTCAAAAACTAATGCACGAATTTTCATCTAACTTCAGATTTAGTTAGATGTTAACACAAGTTTTTGCTGATTAGGTTTTGGTGTTAATCGTTCAATAGGTGGCGCTGCCATGCTGGAATTTTCATGATTTTCACAATAACTCTATCTCAAAAACTAATGAACGGATTTTCCCCAAACTTCAGATTTAGTTAGACTTTGACATAAGTGGTTGTTTGGTGGTTTTGGTGTAAAGTACCCAATAGGTGGCGCTGCTAGGCTGACTTTTGCTGGATTTACACGATTTCAGAGATAGCCATATCTCAAGAACTAATGCACTGAATTTCATATCTTTAGAATCCTCATGATAGGCATAGATTGCCGTCTAATTTTGGGTAGTGTGATAGCGAATTTTGAAGTATTAACATGTATGAGACAGAAGAAAGTTTTGGGATTGGTACATCCGACTAGTTTCGCGTGGAAGAAGAGAGAGGCCGAAAAATCGAGCCTGGATTTAGCGATTATTGCTTGCAGCGCCATCTATCGAGGCTATTTGTAATTAAATTTGAGAATCGCAGCATAAAAACGCCTGACATCTTACATAACATTGCAAGAATTTTTTTTAATATCTGTCACCGTTTGCAAGTTATGGAATTTTAAAATCCATCAGTCATTTTTGGGTCACCCGGTATATGTGTAAAATAAAAATTATTGTATGTAATACCTGCGTAAAAAAATATATTATTTATTTTTATACCCATATTTCCGAACGCCAAGGTGGTGTAACCCCTTAATCAATTTTTCCAAACGGGAATATCTGCTTTTATGGATGCAATTAATTCTCAATTAAACATTTTCACGTGGGTAATTGAATTTATGCATGCAGGTATTAAAAAATAATATTAATTTTATTGGTTATGTTACTATTCTGTTGAGTTATTATGTTTGTCTGTAAAACTTGCTTGTTTAAGGGGGTCCGGGACGCTTTTTCAAGAAGGCTCACGTTTTGAGCACTTTATCGCCAGAATAACGGCTGGCGCGGGGATGAATTCAATGCTACGCACCCTTTCTTGTTCCTGACGTCTTACGCGTAGCGAACATCAACCCCATTCCTTTGCTGAGAGCTTTTTGCTTTTAAAACAAAGAGCTTTTTCGCATTAAAGTGCTTTTAATTGCACAATATATATAATTCAAACATAAGTTATGTTTTTCAGTTCAATAATATTCATTTATTTCATTAATTCGCAAAAACAGACGTAAAGATTTTCTTTGTAATAAATATAATTATATTGATCATGTTTTTATGACACAATTGAACTTAGTTTTATTAGCATGATAATCAGGAGAGGTAATTATGACCACTTTTTACATTTTCAATATTG
Source organism: Maratus speciosus (assembly GCA_963932465.1). Lineage (NCBI taxonomy): Eukaryota > Metazoa > Arthropoda > Arachnida > Araneae > Salticidae > Maratus > Maratus speciosus. The sequence goes on along the minus strand of OZ010799.1, from coordinate 355,207,611 downwards.
TTATTATTATTATTTTTTTTTGTTTTTATTTATTTATTTATTTTTTTTTTTTTTTGGCTTATTTCTATTTGGAAAAGTGGTGTTTTCAGTACATAGGAAGTTACTTTGATTTTTTAAGAACACCTTTTAAAAGTTTTAATTCTCATAGCTGTTTTTTTTTTTTTTTTTTTTTTTTTTAAGTTAAAAGTATGGTTATAATTACCCCACCAGAAACTCACAATCACATAAGTTTGGTGTAATTAAGACCACTAGTGGGGAAATTATGACCACTATATCTTCTCTTTATACTTGCTAATGCACATTTGTTTGGGGTAATTGTGACCACTTTGAACTCCAAAGTGACAAATGCGTTTATCAAAAATTTTATAGACTTAGTTTCAAATTGCTATTCGGATCTCAAAAAGGCTTCAGACTAGTAATAAAGAATATCTAAGATGAAATATACATTATGAGGTTAATATCTAAGCTTGAAATAAAATTTTACCATACACATTTTTCTCCAATATGACGGCGGTCATAATTACCTCACCTGACCCTACTACTGAATTAATTTAATTTTTTTTTTAATTAAGCGGCATAATTGTATGACGTGTTGATTGCATTAATAAAACATATTTTCACTGAAATAATTTATTAAAAATTAATTATTCTTAATTTAATTGCGATTAGACATTAATAGGAAGTTGAAACTAAAATCAATTCGATTATAATTAGATTGAACAATAAATCATAAGTTATTTAGCTGTATCCTGCAATTAAATCAATTAGTTAAAATAATTGGAAGTTGATGTATGCAATTAAATCAATTACTATTACATTTTAATGCTGTTAAATCTTTATCATTATTTGAGTTCTCATGGAAAAAAAAAAAAAAACATTGGTCTGCCCCTAGTGCACAAAATTAAAAATCTTTAAAATTCTTCAGTTTTTTATTTTAAAATTTTTGGCATATTTTTAAATATTTTGTCCTAATTGTTTTATTTGTTATTTTAAAATAGTCATTTGTTATATTTGAATAAATCGTTTAAATTCTCTCTGATGAAATCCCCCCCCCCCTACACACACACTCCATTTTTCGTCATTCTGCACACATATTGTACTATTTATTAAGTTGAAGTGGCAATAAAATAATGATCAATCATCTGAGTCAAACTCCCATTTCGAATTTTCTCTTCTCCCCCCCCCCCCACCCTCTTCTCCAGCACACTATTTTTTGACCATTTAAAATTCATTGTTGCCTTGCAGAAAAAATTAGTTAAAATTGTGTTTTGCTCTATCTGTTGATTTTTAAATAACAAATAATTTCCCATAAAAAAAGAAAAGGAAAAAAATAGAATGAAAGATAAAAAAAAAAAAAAAAAAAAATTAGGATTAACTTTTTGTGCACACGCTTTCATTTTTTTTTTAATTCTTTACATTTTTTAAGATTTTCTGTCCTATTTATTACTTTGAAGTAATTATAAGTAAAGGACTCATTATTCAAATTCCCCCCCCCCCGAAAAAAAAGAAAAGCTTGTTTTTCTTTCACCCCCCCCCCCCCCCAAAAAAAAAAAGTTAAATATTCCAAGTTTTTAATTTTTTTGGTTTATTTTTCAATTTGTTAATTGATAAATTTAACTATTTAAATCTACAGCCCCTCACTATCATACATAGTTAAAAAATTTCTCTACTGATTTTATTTGTTACTTTGAAGTAACAAAAGATAGTCATTCAATATTCCTTCTCCCCCACCTCCCCTTAAGAATTTCATCTCACATTAAAAAGCCAATTTCTAAACATCCTAGTTGGGAGTGTGACAGTTTTTTTTTTTTTTTTTTTTTTCCTGGTTTAGCCTGTTTTCACTCGACTTTGGGTACTGTTTCTGCAGAATGATTTGGTATTAAATTAATTATATAAGTTCATCGCAGAAAATATAGTAATTTTCTGCCACAGGTGTTTTTTAAATCTGTGTTTATATACATCAAAATGCCCCGAAACTGCATTAATTCATCATCCCATAAATCCATCTTTATATGTAATCAAATATCTAGATTTATGGAGGTAATGGGTTTTTGTTTAACAGGTATGGAATTAATAATACTCAATTGAATGAAAATGTAGATTTTTGAGGGGATCAAATAATCAAAATTTTAGTCTATATCATCAAAAGTAATAAAGGCCTTTGATAAAACAGAGTATAAGAGTTCGTAATACAATTTCTTTCGAAGAAGATTTCTTTTCATCTAGAACACTTAATTGAAAGTATTTCTTTAATTTAGGTAGGACTGTTATTCTAAAATATCTTAGTTCGTCTTTCGCCATTTCGGCTCAAAGCAAAACACAAGCCGGCGATTGGCGTTAGAGCTGAATGAACGTTCTCGCTTTCGCCAACTCGCCAAGGCTGGTGCTGAAAACGTGAGCCTTCCTGAAAAAGCGTCCGGGACACATTTTCAAAAAAAATTTATTTATTGAGTTAAAATTTTGAATTTTTTTGTGATGGTTAACCATATCATTTGTAAACAAAATCAAATGATAAAACTTCTCATAGCTTTTTTAAAAAAAATTTAATTTAAAATTTATAAAAAAAAAGTGGTATAACTTAAAATCGTTATAACTCGAAATATTATTTGTAGAATTTAAATTGTTTTTCATTCAAATAAACAGAAATATATATTTTTTAATTTAGAGCCAGCATTTAAAAAAATATTAATTTTTAAAAAAAAATAAAAATATTTAACGAAAAAAATTACAAAAAAAGTGGTGCAACTTTTATTTAAAAAATCATATTTCCAAAACTAAATATTTTTTTCAAATATGCTGGCTCAAAAGTAAAGTAAAATAATTGAAAAAGATATGTTCCAAGTTTCAACCCTGTATCTTTAACGGTTCTCGAGTTATAAGAATTTAAATATGATAAATTGTGAAAAAACCTATCATGAAGAAAAACGCAATTCCACAAGAACTCGTTTCCTTGTCAACAGTAGCTTGAAAGGCAGATTTTGAAAATAAACCAAAACGAAAAAATTAATATTTCCTGTTCTAATTAAGATAGAAACATGATTTAAACATCATTTTAAGCAGAAAACGGCAGAGAAATTTTTAATCTAATAAAAAAAAAATGAAAATTTGAAGATTTTTGTGTCCCGGACCCCCTTAAAATGAAAATATTTACTTGTGAAGGGATAGTACCCGAAAAACCTATATTCCGGGTCGATAAAACTGATTTATACTCTGTAAAATCTACTGGGAAACGTTTCCGATAATCAGTGGCAATTAAAAAAACATTACAGTGGCTCACATTTGTTTTGGGGCACTTGTGTTTTTGAAACTTACTATAAAAAACATCATCTAAATATTAAAGGATCTACTTTTTTTTTTTTTTCATATAAACTTTATTTTCCCTATAATAAAACCTACATATTGTAATGAAAATACGTTAAAATATTTTATAAATGCGAAAAACTTTCTAAATTCAACTTTATTTAACTTTATTCAACTTTAAAAAAAAGAAACTGTGAGCCTTTTTGAATGAATGAGAAAAGTAGTTGTTATTCATTTTTAAATTCGAAAACTCTTTTTTTCTTTTTTAACTAAATTAGAAATTTTACTCCAGTGTCACTTGTCAATGTTAATTTAACATAGAAAAGCCTATGGAGCTCATAACTTTTTCATTTTTTTCTTCCCACCTTTTTGTCCCTGATGCCACTCATTTTTTTTTCTTTACTAATTCTAATCTATATATATAAAAGAAAGTCTGAATTTTGTATTAATCAACGCTCAGCCCAAATTACTAAACCTAAAATCTTGAAAATCGGGGTAAAAATACTTCTTATGACATAGAATGCCGCTAAGAAAGGATTTTCTAAAATTCCACCCCTAAGGGGAGTAAAAAATAGAACGAACTTAAAAAAAATTCCTTAAAAATCTGATTTTATAGTTATTTTTCAACTGATAACATATTTTGGTGTATTTTTGTATGCTGAATCGAAAGGTACTAACTAAATTTTTTTTAACCCAATAGTTCGAGAGATATTTCATATTTTTGTAATTTGGCGCCATAACCTCAAATGTTCAAGTGATAATTTCTAAAAAAATACTGTTACTATAGAAAGGAAATAAATTCAAATTGAATAATTGGTTAATCAATTCTTTTGCTTAAATATTTAAAACAACTGTGCCAGTTAGGAAAAAAAATTATAAACTCCTCAAAAACTAAAACTAAATAATAATAATAATAATAAAAAACTGTTGTACTTTTTCGTTCTATCAATACTATGCCAAAATGTATGGTATCGCGCCATTTATTTCTACCCTTAGCGTGCAAACGATTTTTATTGCAAACCGTGCCAAAGATTAACATTTGCTATTTATTGAACGTGAACATTTTTTATGAGTATTATTCCATCATAATCTCTTAAAACTTTTTAATTTGTTATTTTTTGAATAGAAAATATTTATTTTTAAATTATAACTTACATTTATTACTGACACTGACACGGATTTTACGATTTGGCAGTTACTTGATGACGAGGAAGGTGTAATAAAATCATTTCAGAACTTAGGAATTATACCTATAAAAATGTTTTGTTAAAAAACGTTGAACGTCTTCATTCAAAAAATTAAATGTTTACTGCAATGACAGATATGCTTATTACGTACGCCACGCTACAATGATAACCTGAAAGACATTTACAATTCGAGACCTGCAGATTAAATTGACTTTATTTTATTATTTTATTGTCTTTTATTTTAAGTATTGATTTGTATTGATTTAAAAAAAATAGTTGGTGAAAGTCTGTAATTTTCAAATGTTATATATTTTAAATGCTCATTTTTGTATCAACAAAATTATATATTTTTTCAAATGTTTCATTTCATTTTGCGCTAATTATTATGCTTGGCGACAACAGTGTTGGTATAACGGAAAAATACCAAAACAGTTACTGATTTTATTTAAAATACAAAGAAAAAGGTTTAATAAGAAATAAATATTATTAAACGGAAATATTTAATTTAAGTATGAAAGCAATGTTTGTAGTGTTTAAAAAAGTGTTCATATTCAAAGATTTAAGTAGAAAAATATTTTGCAATTTGCCATTTGCTCCTATCGATAAAAAGAAAAAATGTATACTTTTATGTTAGCCGTGCGTAAATCTCGCCAATAGAATTTTATAAATCGCAAATACCAATACTTACAATTTTACTCATCATCCTCTACTATATTTACAAAAACGCAAATTCTTATTTCATTCTGATTGACTATAACTCAGGTTATTTTGTAGAACGTACATTGTTAGTTGAGTAATTTGTTTTAGAAGTGTTTTAATGTAAAAAAAAATAAATAGTTCTAATTTGAATTAGTGATAAGTACGGGACTTTTAAAATTAGGTGAACCCGATTATGAAAGATTACCTTAATGTATTTTAATGTAAAGTTCTACTAAATGGATTTTGATGCTATGCCGGAAAGTTCTCTGTGGTGTAGTAGATTACTATAAGAGGATGTACGCTATATGCAATGTGTATATAATAGAGAATATATATTCTATAAAGGTGTGCGGGTTTCTTAAAAAATCCAGTGGGTATATAAAGTAGACATACCCCTACATCCCTGAGAGTTCTATAATCTGGTTAACGCGATTATGGAAGATATATTTAAATTTAACTATCTATAATATGTATGAAATATAAAGAGAAATTTCGTTTGGGCCGCTTACAACTTGAGTTCTGCTGAATAGATTTTTGATGGGACTTACATTGTTAGATAATTTTTCGGAAAAAAATATTAGTACATCATATCGTTCTACGTTGCTTATTTAAATAATTATGGGGGAAAATTCAAAATCAGAAGAACACGATTATGAAAGATTGGCTTTTTTAAAGGTTCTGCTGGGTGGATTCTGGTAAGACAAACTGTTAATTAGATAATTTTTAGGGAACGTTTTGGTACATTTGCCAGTTTAAAAGATTCTGCTAAGTGGATTTTGGTGGAACTTGCCCAGTTAGTTAATTTTTCAGGGAATATTTTAGTATAAAACACATATCGTTCTAGGTTGCTTGGTTATAGGATTTTAGATGAAAGTTCTAGAATGAGGTGAGCCCAATTATGAAAGATTAGCCTTTTTCATAGGTTCTATTAGACGGAATCTGATGAGAATTTCATTGATAAATTTTCAGAGGAAGGATATAAGTATACTACGTATTGTTCTATCGTACTTTACCAAATCCCACAGTAAAGGATCAAATAAAGAAGTTGGTCCTTAGCAGCTCAAATTTTGTCTGTCTCAATAGAAAATGCAATAGTATAATGACGTCCATATCGTTTGTAGCAATTCGGATGGGTATGCCAGGTCCATATTGCTTTCAAACGAATGACCAAATTCACAGATATATTTCGTTTGATTCATGGTTTGTTTAGAAAAACAGACCAGCGAAGCGGGCGAAGGCTGCTAGTAATATTATAAATTAAAAGTGTGAAAACGATTGCCTGACGTCAGGGTCAAAACGAATGTTAAAATGCCTTTGTATATGTGTGAATTATAACCCAGAGAGTAACATGGGCTAATTTTTATTTATATTTTTCAAATATTTTTCTTAATAATTCCAAATTTCGCTTTTTTTATTCAGAATCAACGGACATTTTTCCAATAAAATTTAACATTTTTTTTTCATTGTTGCCAATAATTCAAAAGCCATAATAATAATTTGTCTATGTTTAGTTGTATGATTTTCACGTAAAAAATTACTGAAATAGTTTTTTTTTTTTTTTTTTTTTTTTTTTTTTTAAGAATTAAAAATAAGTTAAATATAGCGTCATAGTAGAACTAAAAATGACATTTTCAAAGAGATTTTTTACATTCAGATTGGAAGTTTTTGCCCAAAGTACAGCAAATTGCATTACCGCATGAATCAAAGCCTGATGATGGTACCCTACATTAATTTTGAAATTTGTTTGTCTGAATGCAGTAGTTATTAAAAAACTTGACATATTAAACAAAATCCTAATTTGAAGGACAAATTAAAAAAAAAATTATTTCCTACATTATTTAAGCCTGAGAAGGGACAGATATTAAGATATTTCATTTAATTAGTTTTACATTTAATGTTAAATTTTTGTAACAATAACCATTTTAAACCAATTGAACATTAAAGAATAAAAATAAAATTCATACAATATAACACTTTAAACACCCTAAAAACTTACATTCCGTTCAAATGAAATCGAAATAAATCGTAGACTTTTTTTAAAGTTTTGTATTTTGCATGTATCTTATCCTTTTATGTACAATCGCCATAAAAATAATACAAAAATCTGCAATATAAATATTTATAACCGAAAAATGGAAAACGTCTAAGATTTATTTCGATTTTATTTAAACGGAATCTAAGTTTTTAGGGTGTTTAAAGTATCATGTTGTATGAATTTTATTTTTATTTTTTAATGTTCAATTGGCTTAACTAATTTGTTACAAAAATTTAACATTAAATTTAGAACTAATTGAATGAAATAACTTAATATCTGTCCCTTCTCGGGCTTAAACAATGTAGGAAATAAATTTTGTTTTTTTTAATTTGTCCTTCAAATTAGGTTTTTGTTTATTAGAATTTTTGGTTCTTCATTTTTTAAATAAATTCGGATTTTAGTATTAATAGAGCGATATTAATATAATGGTTTCTTTAAAAAGCCGTATTAAATTAATTCATATTTTTTATCTAATACTAAAGTATTAAAACCCCAGACACAATCTCATTAAAGACGAAATCTTCTCGAAATTAACTTCAAAATGAAAAGCTTTTTAAAGAAACCGTTATATTAATATCGCTCTATTAATACTAAAATTATCGTTATATAATATCGTTATATATCGTTATATAACTAAAATATCCGTTTCTTTTTTTCTCCGTTACAAGAGGTAAAATATACATGAATTGAAGAAAGTGGAGGGGAAAGTAAAAGTTGCTGACCTGGAATCGAACCAGCTATCTTAGTGTTAGGAGAGTGTTGGTGTTTATAAAATTTACTGGGAAACGTTTCCGATAATCAATGGCAACAAAAGAAACATTATTTTTATAAACTCTTCTTTAAATTGGTTTCTGGGGTTTTCTACAGGTAAAGAACACTGTCAGAAAAACTCGTCAATTTACACTAAATTATTTTCATTTTTTAACAAATAATTTCCGTACTCCTAGAAAACGTATTTTATGCGTGAATTCTTCCTAAAAGCCTGAAAAAAAGGAAGAAATTCCGTTCATTCCTTGCACGCATGCGCTCTATTAATACTAAAATCCGAATTTATTTAAAAAATGAAAAACCAAAAATTCTATGAAGTAAAATTTCTAATTTAGTTAAAAAAGAAAAAAGAGTTTTCGAATTGAAAAATGAATAACAACTACTTTTCTCATTCATTCAAAAATGCTCACAGTTTCTTTTTTTTTTAAGTTAAATAAGTTGAATAAAGTTAAATAAAGTTGAATTTGGAAAGTTTTTCGCATTTAAAATATATTTTAAATTAATACTTTTAAGACATATTTTAATTTAAAAATTAAATGGAAAAAATGGATTATATTCAAAAAAGAAAAAAAAATTCTTATTGAATAAAAATATAATATTCATATTTTACATATAGCAATGCACTTAAAAATATTTATAATTCATATTTTTATCATACACTGATACTTAAGTATTAAAACCCCAGACACAATCCCATTAAAGACGAAATCTTCCCGAAATTAACTTCAAAATGAAAATCTTTTTAAAGAAATTAATCAAGCCATCTGAAGTAAACATATTTACTTCAAAGTGTTTCACTTCTGGGCAACTATAGCCTAACAGTTAGCGTACTCGTCTGCTAACACTAAGATAGCTGGTTCGATTCCAGGTCAGCAACTTTTACTCCCCCCCCCCCCACTTTCTTCAATTCATGTATATTTTATCTCTTGTAACGGAGAAAAAAAGAAACGGATGTTTGTCAATTATAGGAAATATACTGGCAGCACTACTGCCAGGAAATTTTCAGTGAACTGAAAAATGTATTGCTGAGAGTTAATGCCTTTCGAAATCGTTAGCAACTAAGAATAGGTTTTTAGTCGTAGGTTATCTTATATTATTCAAAATTTTAAAAAAAATCTGTACTTTTTTAAAGTGTGGCCTAAATGATTATAATAAATACCGAAAGTTATGACATCTAACATCGTTACACCTCTGAGTATGAACCACCTCTGACTGATTCAGTAACTGTCACTAAAGTTTGCTTTGTATTTTTCTGCACACTGTTTTAATCTCGTCCCAAATTGTTTGCCAGCTGTCCGGTTTTTCTGAAGTACAGTTTATTCTTTATTGTCTCTTTCCACAACTTGCTGATATCAATCAGGTTTAGCAAATGTCTTCCAAAATGCAAAAACCTCGGAAAAAACCGGCCAGAAGAAACAGGTTTCTTCGAAGTGGGAGAAATGAAAGAAACAGTTATTATTTAGGAATTTAATCATAATTGGAACTTCGTAAAATACAATAAATGCATTTTCCTTATAGATAACCTTAGGTACATTTAATTAGACCTATAATAATTTAATTAATTATAGATGTTGAATTAATAATTACATCAGTTTTTTTATTTATTTATTTTTATTTATTTATTTATTTATGTTTTCCAAGATCATACACCTGACTGAAGCTAATTAATCATTTGATACCTGAAGAAAAGAAATTTTAGCCAAAGTACATAAAATCTACATAATATGAACTTTAAAAAGTTCACCATTTACTTAAAAGGTGGCAAATAATAATAATGCACATGTTACAAGTTTTAAAATGTACATTTTATTTAAATTTCCGAGTACTTTCGGCCTGCGATCCCGCACCCATCGTCAGGGAATATTTTCATTAATTTACGTTCCATTCAGTTCAAACACATCACTTCCTTTGAAATGGGGGAGTCTATAATTCTTAGGGTAGCTGGAAGTAAAAAGAGCTGTGCTTCGGATTAAACTTGTGTGGAGGAAAATACTTAACTGCCGTTCCATTCACTTTTAATACATCACTTTGTTCATATAACTCTCTTTGTTTTAAATGTGTAGCTGGAAAATAGTAGAAGTAATAGCTCCTCGGATTAAACTTGTGTAGAGGAAAACATTTACTGCTACTTCTACTGTTTTCTAGCTACGCATTTAAAGTATGAAGTATTAAAAATGAATGGAACAGCAGTTAAATGTTTTCCTCTACACAAGTTTAATCTGAAGCACTACTACTTCTACCTCCAGCTACCCTAAGAATCATAGGCTCTCCTATTTCAAACGAAGTGACGTATATGAAAAGAATGGAACGACAGTTAATAAAAACATTTCTTGAAAATGGCTGCGAAATTGCAGACCGAAAGTACTCGGCAATTTAAATAAAATGTATATTTTTAAACTTGTAACATCTGTATTATTATTATTTGTCACCTATAAAGTAAAAAAGAAACTTTTTAAAGTTCATATTATAGAGTTTGTTGTGATTAAATCAAGATGGAATATTGCATTTCCTCTTATGAATTCATTTACATAAAATCTATTAAAAGTTGCCCATTTCAATTTAGCCAGCAATTTCTTTTTATTATTATTATTATTAAAACTTGTTTAACTGGTAGTAAATAGTATGGATCATTTACCTACTGTAAGTTGAAACTTAGTTTACAGATTATTTAAGGTGGGGGGAGGGGAGATCACCTTAAAACTTATTAAAAAGTCTTCTATTTTATTTTATTTATTTATTTTTTGTCTATTATGAAAGAATAACATGTTACCGAATTAAAAAAAAAAAAAAAAAAAAAAAATGTGACGATACTTTAATTAAAACAGGTTTTATGATAAAAACGTGTGGAGCGATACCTATCCAAATCAAAATAAATTTTAATTTTAAAGTCATTTTTCTGAAATCAGATTTTTTGACATTGCGCGCATCCTATTTCAAAAACTAAGTAACGTAGAAACTTAAAATTATGTATTATATTGTATTTTACACACCTTTATAACCTCTACTTATTTTTAAGAAAATACCTGTAATATATTTAGTTTTTTTTTTTTTTTTGACATTTTATTTTAGATTTTGCGTTTTACGGTTAAATTGCCTTAAAAAGATATTTTCATCTGTAAACTTGATTATTATTTTAGGTTGAAGTTAAAGTACGATACTGTAAGAATATATATATGTCGTAGGCTAATTGAGAAATCCGGCTCTTTGCAAACAGCCTAGGCTCTTTGCAAAGAGCCGGGCTAATTGGAGAATCCATATCCCTTTTTCCAATTAGTCTGATATTTTTCAGGCTTATTGCAAAGAGCCTAGAGAGCGTTAGGCTAATTAAAAAATGACCACTTATTATCCGATCGGGGTGATATTTTTAGCTCACAGGCTATCAAAGCCTGAGAGCTTATGTGCCCGCCGATTCTGTATGTACGTGTGTACGTAGGTACATATGTACGTAACACGATAACTCTTGATAAAAATATCCGATTTGCTTCAATTTTTTTTTGTAGGTTTATTCTGATAAGGTGCTTCCCTGATTAGTTTTTGGGGTTCATTGGTTAAGGATAAAGGGGGCTAGTCCCTCCCCTTAATTTATATAAAAGGTTTATCATGCAGCTATATTCCATTTGCTCCAAATTTTGTATACCGGTTTATTGTGTTAAGGAGCGTCCCTGATTTGATTTGGAAGATCATTATTTAAGTATAAAGGGGGAAAAGGGGGCTACCCACCCTTAATTTAGATAAATCGGTTTTTCATGATGAATTATTCGATTTGCTCCAAATTTGGTATACCGGTTTATTAAGTTAAGGAGCTGCCTTGATTAGATTTGGAGGTTCATTAGTTACATATAAAGGGAGGAAAGGGGGGGGGCTATTCCCCACCGTAATTTAGATAAATGGGTTTTTCATGCAGAAATATGCGATTTGCTATAAATTTGGTATACCGGTTAATTATGTTAAGCAGCTTCCCTGATTACATTTGGAAGATCATTATTATGTATAAAGGGGGGAAAGGGGGGCAATTGCCTCTCCCTTTAATTTAGATAAATGCGTTTTTCATGTAGAATTATTCGATTAGCTCAAATTTGGTATACTGCTTTATTATGTTAAGGAGATGGCTTGATTAGGTTTGGAAGTTCATTAGTTAAGTATAAAGGGAGGAAAGGGGGGTTGTAGCCCCCCCCCCCTCTCAATTTAAGTAAATAGGTTTTTAATGCAAAACTATTCGATTTGCTCCAAATTTGGTATACCGGTTCATTATGTTAAGGAGCTTCCCTGATTAGATTTGGAGGTTCATTAGTTAAGTACAAAGGGAGGAAAGAGGGGCTAGACCCCCCCCCCCCCCTTAATTTAGATAAATGGATTTTTCATGCAGAGTTATTCGATTTGCTCCAAATTTCGTATACCGGTTTATTATGATAAGGAGCTGCCTTGATTAGATTTGGAGATTTATTGGTTAAGTATAAAGGAGGGACAGGGGCTAGTGTCCCCTTAATTTAGATAAATTGGTTTTTCATACAGAATTATTCGATTTGCTTCAAATTTGATATACCAGTTTATTACGATATGGCTTCCTTCATTTGATTTGGAGGTTCATTGGTTAAGTATAAAAGGGGGGAAAGGGGGACAATTGCCCCTCCCCTTAATTTAGATAAATGCGTTTTCATGCAGAATTATCTAATTTAGTTTAATTTTTTTTCTAGGTTCACTCTAATAAGTAGCTTTTCTGATTAGATTTAAAAGCTCATTGGTTCAGCATAAAGGGAGCAATGGAGGAGCTAATACCCTCCCCCCTTAATTTAGTAAAATGGTTTTTTCATGCAGAATTATCTGATTTGCTTCAAATTTTGTATACCAGTTTATTATGTTAAGTAGCTTCCCTGATTATATTTGGAGGTTCTTAGGTTAAGTAGAAAGGGGGGCAAAGGGGACTAATACCTTCATTTATTTTTCGAGAGGCATTATTCTTTGAAATATGAGTATAATATACAATTAGTGTGAATAGCCTGTGAGCTCAATGCCATCAGTTTATCTGGACAATTTTCTTTTTATTAGGTTATTAGCGCATAACCCTACCCAAACCCGAAAAAGAAATTACAACAGACCGTACCCCGATCCGAGCAAGACAAAATAATTTCAGTCTACATGCAACCCGACCCGAACCTGAGAGTTCAATTTGAAAAAACCCGAAATCCCGACCAAATCTGATAACCGACAAAAATATTCCAAAGATCCATAACCGGATCCGAACAAGACAAATTAGTTTCCGTGGACACGCAACGCTACCAGAACCTAAAAATTCCTTTCGAAGTCAACATGAAACCCGTCCCGAACCAAATCTTAACCGACAAAAATATTCCAAAGGACTATAACCCGACGAGAGCCAGGCAAAATAATCTCCGTTCACCGGCAACCCGATCCGAACCTGAAAGTTCTAATTGAACTCAATCCGAAATCTCGTTGTGGTCGGTTTTCGGGTTGACTTCAAATGGAACCTTCAAGTTCGGATCCGGTTGAAAAAAATTTAAACTAAATCAGATAATTCTACATGAAAACCCATTTATCTAAATTAAGGGGAGGGGCAATTGCCCCCCTTTCCCCCCTTTTATACTTAACCAATGAACCTCCAAATCAAAGGAAGGAAACCATATCGTAATAAAATGGTATATCAAATTTGAAGCAAATCGAATAATTCTGTATGAAAAACTCATTTATCTAAATTAAGGGGACACTAGCCCCTGTCCCTCCTTTATACTTAGCCAATAAATCTCCAAATCTAATCAAGGCAGCTTCTTAACATAATAAACCGGTATACGAAATTTGGAGCAAATCGAATAACTCTGCATGAAAAACCCATTTATCTAAATAAAGGGGGGGTCCAGACCCCCTTTCCTCCCTTTATACTTAACTAATGAACCTCCAAATCTAATCAGGGAAGCTCCTTAACATAATAAACCGGTATACGAAATTTGGAGCAAATCGAATAACTCTGCATGAAAAACCCATTTATATAAATTATGGAGGAGTGTGTGGACTAGCCCCCCTTTTCCCCCTTTATCCTTAACCAATGAACCCCAAAAACTAATCAGGGAAGCACCTTATCAGAATGAACCTAGAAAAAAAAAATTGAAGCAAATCGGATATTTCTATCAAGAGTTATCGTGTTACGTACATACGTACCTACATACGTACGTACACACGTACATACAGAATCGGCGGGCACATAAGCTCTCAGGCTTTGATAGCCTGTGAGCTAAAAATATCACCCTGATCAAATAATAAGTGGTCATTTTTCAATTAGCCTATCGCTTTCTAGGCTCTTTGCAATAAGCCTGATAAACATCAGGCTAATTGGAAAAAGGGAGATGGATTCTCCAATTATCCCGGCTCTTTGCAAAGAGCCGGATTTCTCAATTAGCCTACGACATATATATCGAATATGTTTTTTATAATCCTGCGCGCAACACATGTATGTCATTGAAAATCCTTAGTCCTGCTTAATTAAACTAAACTCTAATTGTGTATCATGAAAATTAATTAAAAGAGCACGTAAAGAAAGGTTTGTACAATTTATTCTAAAAAAATGTTTAATTTGAAGAAATATTGACAGCTCCAAAAAAAAATTTAATACTGTGTTAAAATCACGCAATATCGAGCTACTGAGCGTGATCTCCCCCTTTAAACAAAAGACTGAGCTTTTAATTTAGATCTATTTTATTATACAAATTAATATACAATAATTACTACATTAAAAAATGTCATTAAAATCCTCATGGAGCAGACTTTAACAAGAGGAAAGAAAAATACATATCAGGTGCGTAAGTTAAGGTTCAAATGAAAGGGTTGATAATAATCTGAAATAGTATGATAATAATAAGTAATTTGCGACTGTAACTATGCAAAAAAATTTAGAACATTAGTCTTTTGAAATCAACATTGAGATGGAATTAATGAGATATGCATGCTAGTGTAAATAAAACTATAGTGTCTTTAAAGTTATGCATTTTTGTATGAAAAATACAGAATTGCTAGGTAATTTTTTTACAGAAATGGCATCTCCCTACTCCTGAAGTTGAAAAAAACTTCACCTGTAAATACCTGTCAAACCTGAAGTTAGTTATTAAAAAATAACTTATTTTTCCAAAAATAACATTTTTAGTATTAATTAAGTTTTCCACTTTAGATTTCGCATAATTATACTTTGAACTGAATTCTTTTATATAGTAAATATATTTTAATTTTGAGCATTTGTTTTGGTTTCTCTTGGTTTCTTCCATTTCTTCTGGGTTTTTTTTTTTTAGTTTCTTCCAGTGTAAGATAAACAGGAAAAACATCGAACAAACGAAAAATCAGGAAGAAATGGGAGAAACCAACAAAAAACAAAACAAATGCTCAAAACTTCTTCTTCCAGGTCTCTTCCAGGACTTCAGTTTCTTCCTGAAGAAACCTAACCGTGATATCAATAGCCTCTAAATAACCACGTTCCGACGCTACTTCCCTGGTGCATCTGCCCATCTACTGAGCACTACTACTATGTTACCATGTTTCATCCCACCACATTTCCTATGGTATTTGAAAGGCTGTATAGATTTTCCGAAGCACTATCTATACTAGTCACAATTAATTTCACAATAAACATCTTTAATATACAAGCTATAATTTCTAAACGTGCTAATGGTGCTAAATACAAATATTCTTACTTGTCTGATAAGAAACCGTAGAAAGGAGTTCCAAATACATCTCCAATGAATATTAAACTGAGTACAAGGCTGCTAAAGTGGCCATCTTTGCATACCATATCCCACTGCAATAGAAGAAAAATGTCACATAAATCAGTCCCGAAAAATGATGCGTCATATTAATATATAGCGCAACCTCTAGCTCACATAGCATTTTTGCCTGGTTACCTCACTATAGAGATTTTTTTTTTTAAACGTGTATTTGTGTAAACATTGGTTATACAAATGTAAGCATTTTGTTTATATTTTATTTTAGTGCGGACGGTTGGTGCACAAATCATCACCTGATTGAGTTCACAGTGCCAGGATTATTCCAGGATTATTTAGAACTCGAGTAACATATTAAAATGGATCTGGTCTGCCATGCCAAGTCATATCTTGACTTGCGAGTAGACGTATCATTCAACCATTTTCAACTATCGGCCTCTTCGTATTGATCACACGGTGCTTTTCATCTTCAATAGCTTTACAAGGAAACTGGCAGACATCCTGCCAGAGGGAAAACCTTTCCTTTAAGTCGATCTAATCTTCATATCTCCTTAACACTTGTTGAATCTCCTCATACTTTTGTAAATAAACCACAGACGGGTGGAGAAAAATACGTTTTCTGGAAACCTGTTGAAGGATGGCAAAAAAGCGCTTAAACGCAGCCTTGGTGAGAACCACCTGCAGACCCAATTTTAGTGCTTGATTGGCACGTTTTAGGGATGCACCGAATAGTTATTTTAGCCGAATACCGAATACTGAATATTCGGCATACCGAAAAGTATATCAGGCTAGTCGAATAGTAGCTGTTAGGCCGAATACTGAATATTCGGCCAGCCGAATAGTAACTACTCGGTCGAATACCGAATATTCGGCTAACCGAATACTTTATATTTCAAAGTTTAAAGGCATTAAAATGTCAAATTTTAAAACAATTTTACATAATGTTTAATACAGAAGCTTACATTTTGATTAAAAAAAGAGCTTTTTACAAGTAAACCTTATACTGAAAAAATGTGCTTTGAGTTATTTAAGGAGAGGATAGTTATAAAACCTTTTTAATAAATAAAATTTTAAATTTCGTGGCTTTTTCTGTGAATTAAAATGAATAGATATTTTTTTTTAATTCTAAAACAAATATGTTAAAATCAAGGAGAAATAGTGAAAAAATTGGAAGAAAAACTTTACAGAGTCATATACTATTTAATTGTCAGTGACACAGTATAAATACTGTCAACTGCATTCTGAGTAAAGGAATGTCTAACTCATAGTTGTTTAGATATGAATTGTGGCAATTTCCAGCACTTCTCATCATGATAGAATATTTCCCAGAAATCAAAGCAAGTCTGTTGAAAATATAGTTATGATATCTTCATTATTGTTAAAGTAACAAACGAAAATGCAATTTATGACTGAATAAGTGGATTGCAATTATGGTTTCCTTTACAGGTATTGTCTGTCTTGATTTCTATTATCAACCCTGAAATGTTTTCTATTTTGTTTAGGAACACCCTTTTATGTGAAAAAGCAAGAAACAAATTATTTATTAGATAATGTTCAGGAATATGTATTTGTACATCATTAACTCCTATGAAAATTCTCATTAATGGTTAATTTCAACAAACAGCAAATAAATAATGTAAAAACATTGTCTTTTATTTAAATATGTTTCTGTTTCTAATTGTCTGGAATGTCCTTATAAGCCGACAGTTAAGGGGACCGGGAAAGCAAAATTCAACCAAAAAATCGATTTTTACTTTTTTATATCATTAAATAGTTTAAACTTTTATCTTCCCAACGATGTGTCACACATGTTTATATATAAAAAAAAAATAAGAGTTGAAATTATTCATTCTTTTTAAGAGTGCTTCACAGCTTAATGGCCATTTATATCTTTAATTGACTTTTCCTCAAAACTTGGATTTTCCATGTTTATGTTCCTTTTTCAATATCTATTAAACTTAAGAACTCAAATTTTTTTAATACTTATGTTACATAGTATACTTTAACACAGGGATTTCATGTTTTGTTGAGAATTATTCATTTTAAGCAATGAAATCTTATCAAAAATGATAATTTAAAAATGACTTTCAATAAATAATTAATAATTAATTTTGATTTTCACTTAGAAAGAAAATGGTTTGTTAAAATACGTAAATCATGTTATTCTAACTACTCTAAAAGATCTAGACCTCTATCTTTTACCATGTCTCAGAAAAAGGTACATAAAGTTGGTGAATTTAACATGGAGGAGATAGGGCTTTACCAGTCTCCTTAAAAGTAGAAGTTGTGCAAGTTTTTTAAAAATATGTTTTAAAAGGGTTTTTTAAGTTATTCGTTTCGGGCGAATAGTTTGATATTCGGCATAACAAATAGTTTGATATTCGACCAAACCAAATATTCGGCAACTAGGCCGAATACCGAATATTCGGTGCATCCCTAGTAGGTTTCCCATAGTGTTTTGCTGCACCCCGTCCTTAACTCTTTCATACCTTTATGATCCGCACTGGGTGCAGGAAAACCTACTAATCAACCAATAAAATTGGACCCGTAGCCAGCTACTCCCAAGATATGACTTGGCACACAGTTCCATTTTAATATACTTATCGAGTTTTAACTAATCCTGGAATTTCAGCCGTGAACTAATGAAATGATGCTTTGCGCAGTCGTCGCCCGGTCTATTTGTTTTAGTTTGATAATCTATAACTCTTTAATATGCCGTGTCTAAAATCCTCTATCAATAGATGTGATGTTTTTAATACCTTAAATATTATGGAACTCACAGGTAACCACTAGATATTCGTAATAAAAGAAACAAGAGTAAAATATCATGCATCAGATATAGATTATGAAATTATGAAACACTTTCCATCACCAACTGAATATTATTAAGAAATTTAATTTTTTCATATAGTGAAATCGACCATAATCCCGTCCTGTAACCGATTTTTTTTTTTTTTTGTCTTTTGGTCTCTGTAAATGAAAATAAATGCTATTCTTCTTGCTAAATATTCTTGAGGTTCCTATCCCTACCGGCGAAGGCACTCACGAGCTAATGCTAATCCTTACGGGGAAGGATTTTTCTAATATCTCGTTTGCATTTCGACATTTTTAAATAATTTTTTTTTGCATTGGATAGCCGAGATCCGTCTCTACATCGCATCTTTTTTACTTTTACAATTTTGGTTGCAGATATTTTTTAGAGTGACACTTTCATTTTCAGAACCAGGTTTGAAAGTGAAAATAACTTTATAAAAATGGCACTTTCATTATAGAGAATATTTCGTGAGAATACTCTCTATATTGTATTATATAAATATATGTATAAAAAGGACACTTTCATTATAGAGAATATTCCGTGAGAATATTCGCTATATTATATTACATAAATATATATATAAATGACACTTTCATTATAGAGAATATTCCGTGAGAATATTCGCTATATTATATTACATAAATATATATATATAAATGACACTTTCATTATATAGAATATTCCGTGAGAATATTCGCTATATTATATTATATAAATATATTCCGAGAGAATATATTTCCGGTTTTGAAAGTGAAAGTAACTTTATAAAAAAATATCTGCGACCAAAATCGAAAAAGTAAAAAAAGTGCTATGTAGAGATGAATCTCGGCTATCCATTGAAAAAAAAATATTTAAAATAGTCAAAATGCAAACGAAATATTAGATAAATCCCTCCCCATTGGATTAGCATTAGCTGGTGAGTGTCTTCGCCGGCAGGGACAGGAACCTTAACTTCCCTATTCTACTCACTTCCATCGAAATCATGTTGTACAGTGTAAAAAAACCTGTAATGTTTACAGAAAAAAACTGTTATTTCAAATGCAATTTGTTTGAAAGCTGTACTTATCTCGATTTACTGATTTTTAACGATTTTTAAAATATTTTTCAGGCATTAATTTAAAAAAAAAAATCTGTCTCTATCGCTTGCAGCCCATTTACGAGAGATAACTCGTTTGCACTCGTTACGCTGTTTAAAAAAAAAAAAAAATCTTTCAAATTAACAACAAAACTATCGATTTTGACGCCGGTGGAAAGCCGTTTAATACACATAATATATCTACTCTGTTCATTAAAAGTTTTTTTTCTGTGAAAATTACAAAATCCATAGTTTTTATAGAAAAAAACTGTTTTTTCTTTAAAACAGTAAAAAATGTGGATTTTGTAATTTTTACAGAGAAAATCTGTCACAGAGAAAATAGTGTAGTGCACCTCAGAGATCCTTTTTAACTTCATTATGTTAGAAGTACCGTAACATGATTAAAATGCATAGCAAACGATTTTCCCCATATATCATAGTATAATGGGATTCTTTTGTGCATCTCTGTAAACGGACTATAAATGCTACTTATTCCATATTTCTGAGAAAATATGCTTTAGTCCATCTCAGTGATGTGTATCGATTTCATTATGATTGAAGCATTGTAGCCTCATTAAAATGTATGGGAAAGGATTTTTTCCCATAAACCATAAAGTCGGATTCTTTTGTGTGTCCCTTTAAATGAACTACACACTTCATTTTCAATCCCGAACGTTGTATAGAACACATAAATAACATATAAAAATTTCACGGCCATCTGAGTATATTTACTTGAGTTGAAACAGGGACAGGTAGACAGACAAAAAAGTCCTTCCGGCCAGTGCCGGGAGGAAGAGGTAGCTTTCATAATCCTTATTTTCAAAAAGCCAACTTATATCATGCAAACACACGAAGATCAATTTAGTGGAAACCGAATATAGGAGATTCAATACTAATTTTTATCAATATAATGAATGAGAATTTCGCGAAATTAGTCAGCTTTATCCAAGCTGCTTTTCTTTAAAGTAACTTATATTTGGCTGCCAAATTCGGCAATTGCTTAAAGTGCCTGTCATTTTAAGACAACATGGTGGATGAGGCTAAGCAGTGAACTTGGTCGAGATCTTAGTAATTGCTGTGCACATGCTCACTCACATCGGAATCGGTTAATATATAGGAGTGCTGTCGCATGCAAAAAATCAGATTTTTCAAAATGTCACCCACAATAGAATTTGAAACTGCTATATCTGAGCAATTTTTTAAGGTAAAGACAAACAAAAAATGCTCCTGAATCCTTATATCAAGATCAAATACTTAAGAAAGAAACCTTTTTCAATCTCTAATTTTTTTGCACCTCACTTTAAATATATATATATTTTTTAATTTAATGGCCGCCATTTTGAAACAAGATGACTGATGAATCTGGCCAGCGGACTTGGTCGAGGTGTTGATGTATACTATCCATATGCCTTCTTACATCGAAATAGGCGAATAAGTGTGTTATCGCGTGACAAATACAAGATCGTTTCAAAATGTTAGCCATGCTAGAAATTCAAAGTGCTATAAATCAACCATTTTTTAAGATATCAACAAAAGAACAAATTTTCAGAAACAAAAACTGCTCCGGAATCTTAGTATCAAGGCCAAACACATAAAAAAATCTTTTTCATTTTCCAATTTTTTAAGACCTCATTTTGAATTTTAAATTTAATTTTTTTTAAATGGCAACCCTTTTGAAACAAGATGGCAAATGAAGCTGGCCAACGAACTCGGTCGAGACATTGGTATGTACTATGTACAGACCAAGTTACATCCAAATAGGTTCATAAATACGCCTGTTATCGCGTGACAAAAATCAGGTCGTTTTAAAATGTCAGCCACAAGAGAAATTCAAAATGCTATTACTCAACCATTTTTTTTAGATATAGACGAAAGAAAAACTGTTCCGGAATCTTTGTATTAAGGTCAAACACATACAAAAAAAATCTTTTTCATTTTCCAATTTTTTGGTATCTCATTTAAATTTTTTTATTTTTTAATTTTTTTAAATGGCCGCCATTTTGAAACAAGATGGCGGATGAAGCTGCCCAACGAACTCGGTCGAGATATTTGTATGTACTATGTACACACCAAGGTACATCCAAGTCGGTTCATAAATACGCCTGTTATTACGTGAGAAAAATCAGGACGTTTCAAAATGTCAGCCACGCTAGAAATTCAAAATGCTATAACTCAGCCATTTCTTAAGATATAGACGAAACAAAAACTGCTCCCGAATCTTTTTATCAAGGTCAAACACATAAGAAGAAAATATTTTTTTCAATTTTCAATTTTTGGTACCACATTTCAAATTTAAATTTTTCTTAAAAATTTAAATGGCCGCCATTGTTAAACAAGATGGCGGGTGAAGCTGGCCAACGAACTCGGTCGAGACATTGGTATGTACAATGTATAAACGAAGTTACATCCAAATCGGTTCATAAATACGCCTTTTATCGCATGACAAAATTCAGGACGTTTCAAAATGTCAGCCACGCTAGAAATTCAAAATGCTATAACTCAACCATTTTTTAAGATATAGACGAAACAAAAACTGCTCTGAAATCTTTGTATAAAGGTCAAATACATAAGAAAAAAATATTTTTCCATTTTCAATTTTTTGGTACCACATTTCAAATTTTAAATTAAAAAAAATTTAAATGGCCGCCATTTTGAAACAAAATGGCGGATGAAGCTGGCCAACGAACTCGGTCGAGAGGTTGGTATGTACTATGTACACACCGAATTACATCCAAATCGGTTCATAAATATGCCTTTTATCGCGTGACAAAATTCAGGACGTTTCAAAATGTCAGCCACGCTAGAAATTCAAAATGCTATAACTCAGCCATTTTTTAAGATATGGACGAAACAAAAACTGCTCCGGAATCTTTGTATAAAGTTCAAATACATAAGAAAAAAATATTTTTCCATTTTTAATTTTTTGGTACCACATTTCAAGTTTTAAATTTTTTTTAAAAATTTTAAATGGCCGCCATTTTGAAACAAAACGGCGGATGAGTCTGGCCAACGAACTCGGTCGAGACATTGGTATGTACTATGTACACACCGAATTACATTGAAATCGGTTCATAATTACGTGAGTTACAGTGTGACATATTTCAGATATATATATATATATATATAGATATATATATATATATATATATATATATATATATATATATATATATATCAATTTTGAACGGAGGGTGGTTTCGGGGTCTGGGGGTCATGATCGATGAAAATATACCAAAATTTTTTGAAATCGCTTTCCTCCGAACGGCTGCAATAGGTAGCTTTTTTGTAAAGAAAGCTACCTAAAAACTAAATTCATAAAAACTAATATAAAACTGAAGTTACGCTGCAAAATTGATACTAAAATAATTACAAGTTGCTAATCAGCGTATACTTCACTAAAATTGATGTTAAAATATTAAAAACTCAATTAAAATTACTCGATACGATGCTTCGACTTTATCTTCAAAGTCATCTTCTGGGGTAGAAGATTGACTTTCGTTGAGAACAACCCTGTGGAAACTTCACGTAATCGGTGATGTGACGTGTCCACTCAACGAAGGTCAACCAACTACACCAGAATATGACTTTGAAGATAAAATCGAAACGTCGGGTATTTTTTGTTGTGTTTTTAATATTTTAATATCAATTTTAGGGAAGTATACGCTGATTAGCAACTTCCAATTATTTTAGTAGGTTCATATTTCATAAACACTTTTCAACTATGTTGGAAAGTGTTCAAAATCAGCAATCGGATATTTTAATCAATGCCTATTATAAAATTCCTTCAACATTTAGTACATTTTTTTATTAAAGAAGTTCCAAAAATGCAAATATCCCAATATAAATGTGAATCAGAGTATTATCTTTATAATTTGATTATATGCTAAATTTAGATTAGACTAAATTTTCTAATTCGTTATCACTTCCGAAATATTGAACTAATTCAAACGTAATGGAGACATTGTATTGATCTTTCATCTTAGAAGAGATTGTTAATCAAGCACATAGATTTTATAGTTCATTCAAAAGCACACACACAAACATGACATTCTGTAAAACTTCCGAATAACGGACAGCTAAGAATGGAGGTTTTGCTGTATTAGTTATTTGAATAATTGTAGATACTTTTAATCTAACCTTCAAAATGCATTTAATTTTTAACTCATGTTTAATTTTAATATGTACTTTGTGAAGATTTAACTGTAAAAATATACATTTCAGGAAAATTTAGCATATCAAACCGAAGGAAAAGAATAAGATACACGGGTTTGTATTGAAAATTTCGAATAAAAATAAATGGGAACATCCATTGTTACTCTTGTGACCAGTAGAGCAAATTTTCAGAAATGCTTGCAATTGCTTTATTATAATATGTAATTAGGATGAAATTGATATAACTAGTTAAATGCCATTCTGTTTCACTCACATAAAACATATCTAATTTGTAACAAAAAGCATTTCACTTGTCTATATACTGGTCACAAGAATAACAGTATATTGATTTATTATATAGACAAGTAAAATGCTTTTTGTTGCAAATTAGATATATATCTATGTGAGTGGAACACAATGGTATTTAACTAGTTATACCAATTTTTATCCTCATAATAAAATAATTAGAAGTATTTCTGAAAATTCGCTCTAATGGTCACAAGAGTAGCGAATGGACTTACCCAAATATGTAGATTGTCTCTATAAATATTAAGGGGTTACATGGGTTTCGAAGGTTTAAGAAATACATATTTTCTCTCTATTCTTATATATAATAAATAAATTATTATTTTAATAAATAAATTATTTATTATATAATAAATAAATTATTTTTTAAATTTTTAAGCCTGTAAAAGAGAAATATTTTATAAAAAATTCATTAAAAAATTTGCAAAATTCAGCCGGTAGAACCTGCACAGTTAAAAATTTTGCAGCATTCTGGCAGGTCATTCGACCGTTTTTGGAAAAAACGGTTTCATAACCATAATTTAACTATATTCTGACCATAAAATGGCCAATAATATGGTCAGAATAGTGTAAAATTACGGTTGTGTAACCGTTTTCGGAAAAAACGGTCAAATGACCTGCCAGAATGCTGCAAATTTTTAACAGTGTGGTTTCTAAAGACCTCTAAAAAACAAGTTGAAAATTGCACGTCAAACGTAGCAAATGAAGTGCAACTAGTTTCTCTCTATTCTAAAAAAAAGCAACTCCCGCTGTCACCGCCGCCGCCGCCGGTTTTGAATTTTTTGTGACCGGAGGTCTTTCTTCGTTAATATTAAGAAAAATAATGCATACAAAAATATGCAAATTGGTAGTATTATACAGAAATGTTTGATAAACACGCTGATGTAGACAGTTTTCAAATCGAAGAATTATTTTAAGAGATATTTAATGCTAAAGTTGGACAAAATCGTTCCATTAAAAAAGTTTTATAGGAGCAAAAACTATACATCGGAATTTAATACTTTTTAGATCATTTTATACGTTATAATTTCCCGGTGTGCAGAATTAATTTATTTTTTTAATTTGACTCATTTTTCGAGGTTTCATTTCTATTTTAAATTCAAATTTTCAGCATTTCGAGAGATATTTTTTTACTTATTTCAGAAAATTGTACCAATTTAACCTGTTGCCAAACTGTATAAACAACGGAAACAATAATGTTTGCTTCAAATTAAAAATTTATTTACACGTGACTATTATAAACAGAAAAGAAAAACTTTCAAATTAGAATTAAATAATTACGTATAAAAAGCAGGAACTTATTGAAAATTACTTCATCTATAATTACACGTGAATTTTAACAGAGAAAGGATATTGTAAAGTAATAAATTCATTAACATGCGTTAGAAGTCTTAAATAGGAGAAATTACATCACATTTACGTCACATTACACTTATTACGTAAAATGAACAAAAAATAATATTGCAAAATAGTAGTTTAAATTTAAAAATAGCGCGAGACATTTACTTGATATTTTGAGATGAACTTTTCAACTATTTTTTTTTTTGGACAGCGCAAATAATATTTCATTTCTAATAAAAGCATTTTCACGTGAATATTAAAAAGGGAAAGAAAAGTTTGGTGAAAATTACGTCAGATTAAAACGATATATTTAAAATGTTTTATTTAAAAGGACTTTCTTTTCGCTTTGTTAAAAAATACCGGGAGACAAAGACTCTGTTTACTTAATTCCTTTTATATTAGATGATTTTGAAATGCCATTGTATCTTTTAACAGCAGCTGATTTTTCCGTAAAATTCCCCAATCAAAGAGAAATGAATAGAAACCCGTTTATAGGGAGATCGCCTTTGTTTTTTTAATTATAATTCAATCTTCCAAAAAAATTCAATTAAAGCCGATCAAATTAGCGTGCTTTTAGAGACTGCAGTGTCTGATCGGGGGGTTGGCGAGCGTAGCTCGTAGGGGGCCGAGCCCCCTAGTTATAAAAAAATTTGCACCGCATAGTGTACTAAATGTATATTTTAGTACACTTTATAAGTGAATATCCATTGCATTCTGTTCGAAAGGCTGTAACATCATTAAAATGCACTTGAAATATTTTTTTTCTCCATTGGCCGTAATCTGACGGAAAACTTTTGACTGTCCCTGTCATTAAACTATACATCCGATTTTCATAAAATCTGAAATGACTCGACAAAATTTTGCAACAATTCTATATTCAAAATTTTCAGACCATTTAGTTGGGTAGTTTTTGCTCTGTTATATGCGGACGGACGGATAGACAGACGAGCAGACGGGCCGAACGACGACTATAGGTGGTACGTATTTTATATAATTACGAACGCACCTAAAAAGTGTCCTCGTGGTGGTCAGGATAACTCATGATAGCTTTATTTGAAATCAGAATACCAATTTTTATCTGGTAGTAGATAAGTATAGCTCGTGGTTCAAAGAATGATTTAAACAAAAATTGAAATTTGAATTTTTGGCAGAGTTGTATACAAAATCGTACAATTTTTGGTACAATTTAACACTACATATAGCCTTGTAAAATTATTTGTAATCGAAAAAAATGAAAAACATTCGTTCAATCACTAGTCAATTCTATTTTGAAGAAGTGCGCAAAATTTCAATAAGATCGGTGCAGTAGTTTTTGAGAAATCGTATCCACGAACTTCAAAAATAGGGCTTTTAGAAAAAGGCGATATACTTAAGTTTAATTAGGAGTATAGAAAATCACAAACATGAGACTTTGATGCAAACAGCTTTATTAAGAGATTTCTAGGTTCGACAAATTAAATTCAATTTTTTTTTCGTACTTTACTTTAAGGTGATGGTGGACGTTTAAAAAAATGTCTTTTAATTTTCATAATAGAGATTTGAAATTTTGTGTAAATATACATTTCACCGCAAGTACATAGAACACCTTAAAAGAAATTTCTAATCTTATTATAATTTTAAGATCTTTTAAAAAATTTGAAATTTTAAAACGAAATTTTAAAATGTTCCTTGCGTCTTAATTATTTAGATATTTTCTCGATTTTGGATTTTAATCACGTAAAACTCTATTACAAATAAATCTGTGTATAGAATTTTTTATCCCTTACATAGTTAATGTTTTAAAGATTTTTTTCTGAATTCCATATCGATTTTCATCAAAATTCTGCTTTATAATAAGTTAAAAATCAAATTTAGTTATCTTAGTGAAGTCGAATTTTAAAGTTAACACACAGTTTCTTTTTAAGCAATATCAGTTTTCTTTCTTATCAGTTTCAAGAATTTTCATCGAAAATTAAATAGTAAGTAGCATTTCAAAAATTTAAAAAAAAAAAAAGCTGAAGCATTAGTATTGAGACAAACAGATTTTAAGTATAGTAAAAGGCCAAAAAATTGCTTGGGAACAAAATTAAAACACTTATAACTTTACGTAAAATAATTGCATCTGCATGCGGTTTTCCACAAATGCAGGTCCCGATCATGACTAATTGGGGCCCTGGGCAAAGATATTTTAAGGGGCCCCATTCGAATCATTGCAACATTATTCAAATAAAACTGATGGTCAGCCATATGTGTAATGCATAAACAAGATTTTCGCACCTAGAATTTTAAATAGAAGAAAATTCTTAGCTCCGTCAATTTTAAATTAAGTACCTTAATTAATAAAAATACTCTTTTTTTCTTAGTACAGAACAAAACTCTTTTATATAACTTTAGCAACTTGTTTACTTTAAGATGAATTTAATCATTTCAACTTATGGAAGAGTGTTGAATACTCTAACATGTAAATATGCGTTAATCAAGTTACTTTCTTTTACATCTAAGTTGTACTGCACCACAACATAATATCAAATTAAATTTAACCTACTTCACAAGTCGAAAGTGTTTTTTCAATAAATCTAAAAATATGACAATTCGGGGCTTCTTTTTCATATTTAACTCTAAAAGTTAAAAGAAAAAAGTTTGAATACGGAAGAAAATGTATCTCATGACAAAAAGAACCGATTATTTTCAGCCACTAAAGTTTAGATATGATTTAATTTCATTGCTAATACAATCTATTAAAACCAAAATATTATTTCTTATTTAAAGGTGGTTGAAATTAGCTTTGCGAAAGCATTGAGCTCTGTGAGTTCAAAATGAAATTTCTTTTTTAGAAAGTTTAACAGAATATTTTAAAGATGAAATTTGTAGTATTTGTATTCGAAAATTTTCAGAGTTGGAATTGGGAAAAACAAAGTAAATATTTTATAAAAATTAATATAGAGATTTGGGGGGCCCTTGAGGTCTGGGGCCCCTGGGCAAAGACCCGATTTGCCCATGCGATAATAAGGGCCTGCACAAATGACATAGTACAAATTGGAGAATAATAATGCATACAAAAAGAAATGTCGATTTTGGGGTCGATTTTTGCTCAAATAAAGGTTCACGGATCGTCTTAAAGGCGGAGATAAATTATGCTTACTCGGTACTTAAATTAGAAGAATTTGTAACGGTAGAAGTTCGAAAAATACGAACTCCGTATGATAGATTGTAAACTGAAATTTTTCGCGTCATGTCTGATATACTTTCACGGCACACACGTGTGCTGTAGCACACTTTTTTAATAACCTTTATGTTGGTAAATAGGTTAGAAATTGTGCAAAAACATATATATAACAAACATATGTGTAAGATTTTCAGTTATCATTTGTTTACTAGATTACTTTGAACTACGAAAACATGAATAAGGAATTCAGATAGTTTGTGTTTATAATGTGATGTTTCCCAGCTCCACAGAGTAAATAAGTGAACCTGCAAATACGGAACTGACATAAATCTACCGGCATGACCCTCCAAAAAGATAATGCGCTATCGCTCCATATAAAAATTATCTAGTGATACGAAGATTATCAAGCTATATAAAATATATACACATACAGTTTCGATGTAAGAACAATGGATTTCCTAAACTCCACTTTTAAAAATAAAAAAATAATTAAAAATGATAAAACACTTTATAGACGCAATTTTCACCAATGTTTCAAATCCATACATGATTATTTGGTTTTGGTTTTATTTACATTATAGAGGATTCAACCAGAGCTCCCTTTGTTACTGAACATACTGACCAGTGTAAAGTATATGGATATATATATGTTTATGTGTGCGTATAATGCAAATCTTGTCATCACTATAATGTCCGAAATATTGACCAATTAAAAGTAATGTAGACAATCTACTGATCTTGCAAATATCTCAGAAGCAAACATGCAAAATTTGCCGTTACGATAACATCCGAAATACTGAACCAATTAAAAAACTAGTTCGATATGCCAATCCCAAAACATTCTTCTATCTCATACATTTTAATACTATTTCAAAAAGTAGTTACAAATGTTAATACTTCATTATTATTAGTTCAATATTATACCAACTTTGATTTTCATCTTAAATTTCTGCTTTAATTATTTAATAGGTGTAAAAACGACTTAATCTTGATCATGATATTTATTAAAATCAATAATTGTTCGTTATTCTGTTGTACAGGGTGCACTGTAAAAAAAAATCTGTAAAGTTACTGAAGTCTTTCTAGGAAACTGGGATTCCTAGAAATTGTTATGCAACGGCAACAACAAAAATTCCTGTAACAGACGCTGTTACTGGAATTTTTGCTGTTGCCATTACATAAAAAGTTCTAGGAATACCAGTTTCCTAGAAAAACTTTAGTGACTTTACAGATTTTTTTTACATCGTGGTTATAATTGAAATCACCCTGTTTAGACCTACGTAGAGTCCGCTCTGGTTGGCAGATATCGATGAAACTTGGAATATAAGTTATATGGACCATGGAGAAATGATATGTGCAATAAAAAAAATTAGTTCAAATTTCTACCACCAGGTGAGAAGGTGGCGCAAGAAGACCAAAAATCTCAAACTGGAAACACAAAACCTTTTTTTTTATTTACAGCATATGTTCAATGTGCATTCTATTTGTGTCAAGCACATGTTCAAAGAGTATTACAGCGTGTTCAATAGTAGCACGAAGGGTTTCTCGATCAATTGCAGCAACATGACGAGTGATGCTTGCTTTCAAATCAAGCAGAATCTGTATGCTTCCTCCATACACACGATTTTTCAGGAATACCCACAACCGAAAGTCACAGATATATTCAAGTTTGGAAAACTAGGAGGCTTTTCGGAAAACTTCTCAAAATTCCCCGATCATCCCCAAAATGAGCACAGAGCAGTGACGTCACTGCTTGGACTATGTAAGATGGCGCACCATCTTGCATGAATACGGTAGTCTCTAAACACCCTCGAAGTGAGGATGGAATGACGTGCTGCTGAAGGAGGTCTCAATAACGGGTACCCGTAATGGAACACCTTTTAGGACCCTGAGAAGTGTCCTCCTAAAAAAATGGGGGACTAAGCATGAAATCAGCCGTAAAGTCACACCATGCAGTAATGTAATCAAGGTACAAAGACTGTTCATGCACAATATTAGGACTTGCGGTACCCCATACACGACAATTCTGAGTATTCACTGCTTCGTCTAGGGCAGTGTTTCTCAACCTTTTTTACTTCACGGCGCACTTAAACATAGAATTAAATTTGTGCGGCACACTGAAATGAAGATGACTTAAGGGGTCTCAGGAGTCTTACTTTTTACTCGGCAGTGCAATTTAGCAACATGTCACATTTAATTTTTTTTCTCAGCCTCTATAAAACATAACTGCATAAAATTTTTAATATAGACAACCTAATATATCTTCTATTTAACATATTTTTTTTTAATATTCTATATTGAAATTTTATTTTATTTTATTTACGTTTAATTTTGATAAAAAATTTAGAATTTTTTTTTGACTTGCATGCACTGCGCGCAAGATTGTATCAAAACTATTGATTCAAGAGCCCCCCAAAATATTGATAATGATGTAAAACTTATGTATCTTGAACGTATGCTTCATTTGTAAGCAATTTATTTATTTATTTTCTTTGAAATTTAAATTTAAATTATAAAATTTTGAAAAAAAAATCATTATTTTAATGAAAATTTGTCAATTTTAAATAATCAATGCCATTATAATACTAAATTTGAAGTATAAGTTATTCTTTACCTTAAAATGAAGATATTTACCAAGTTTCGTGCAAATTGCTTTATTAGTTTGTGAAAAATGTTGCGCGCAGTGCATGCAAGTCAAAAAACAATTTAAATTTTTTTTATCAAAACTAAGCATAGCAAAATAAAACAAAATTTTAATATGGAATATTAAAAAAAAAATATTTTAAATAGAAGAGATATTAGGTTGTCTATATTAAAAATTTTATGCGTTTATGTTTTATAGAGGATGAGAAAAAAAAATTAAATGTGACATGTTGCTAAATTGCACAGCCAAGTAAAAAGTAAGACTCCTGAGACCCCTTAAAAAAGGGAATAATTATCTATCATTACATATTTTGAATTTATTTACTATCACAAACAAAATAGGCCACCCAAGCCGAATAAAGAAAAAAAATTATTTTAAATAAAATTCTTATAACCTTTTTTATATACGTCTCTTTAATATACATTAACATTTATAAGCAGATGAAAAACACGAGTTTTGGTATCATTCAGCATACCGTCATCAGTGCAAAGAATAATGAAATTTTCCCGTATATACGTAGGTAAAGCGGATTGGAGGTATGGGTTTATTGACGAATAGCAGTGCAGGAAATTACAGGCAACAGCCAATAACAAATTTTATAGGGAAAGGTACTGGTAATGAGGAAAATGTGAAAAAGTATCTTAATTTGCCACATCAGCAGTTAAAAATATATCCGAGTTTGATTTTTTTTTAATTAGAATACTTTCTATTTAAAATAAATCTTCATATAGGCATACTCTTAAATCATTTTTCAACAATCCTTTCTACTGCATTTTAAGTTGTAATCTTTTTCCTTCAGGAGGCATGATTTTTATTCCGAAAGAATTTATCTCAAAAGACATAAGACCATTTTTAGGCTTTCCCCGTGTACTCTTATAATGAGCAATAAAAGAAAAATCTCCCAAATAAAGCAAATTTGTGACACTAAACTTTATTTCAAAGTAAAGCGTGCAATATAAAATGTCGGACATTACAGATTCATTTTTTTAAAAATTTGATGCAACTTGGCTTAAAAGTTTCGTGGCACACCTAAGATCTTTTCGCAGCACACAGGTTGAGAACCACTGGTCTAGGGTAAAGTGGGCATCACCTGACCACAAAATGCTCCAAGGGCAGGCATTGTCAACGACTATTCTGGCTGAAAATACCCTCGCAAATTGAGTTCGTGTGTTGGGGTCTGCTTGGTTCAGCGATTGCACAACGTGAATCTTGTATGGATACCACTTTATAATGGATCGAAGAATCTTTCGTATTGTAGACCAATGGAGAGATAAATCGCGTCATACCACTCGAGCACTTGTCGGAGAATATTGGGAAACGGACGCTCTTTCGACAACGGCAAGAGCGACTTCTTCGGCAGTTTCATTTGAAATCCGTTTCCGTCCTCTTCCTTGTAGCACACCCAACTCCCCAGTCCCTTCGAACTTAGACAGGATTTTTTTCAAAGCCTGCCTCGACATTGTTCGTTTTCGTAAGCCTTTCATGCGTCGATATTCTCGCAGTGCAATTGACAAATTACTGCCGTTCTGATGGTAGTAAAAATATCCTACTGCACTAAGAAAAGTGAGACCAAAAAAAAGGCCCATTCTTGTACGATTAAAACTGACCGAGTGATAGCTGTTTAAGGTTGAAGCATCTGTTTTGCTGCAAAATAGGGGTCATTCAAAAACTTATTAGAAATATAAATAATTGTCAGATATAAAAAAAAAAAAAATAGTTGAGAGTAAAATTAACATTACAATATAAATTTGAAATCTATTTTCATTCTGGCATATTAAAAAAAATAAATACAACTTGTCCTAAATGGACAAATAACAGAATTTTTGTTAAATAAAACAATGAAAAGCAACAGTCGCAATTCTTTACAAAATTATGCATATTTTAAAATGCTGTTAGACTGCCTAATCAAAAACTTAATAAAAATTTTAAAAAATTTATCGTAAAACTTGCTCGAATTGACTCTCTTCGGCTGCAATGCAAAAATGTAACACGCGAAATAAATCCTTCTAATACTTTAAGCCTTTTGTCTACGATCCCTCGAAGCATGATCCAACTCATCTGTGTTAAGATGCAGAAAATTGTTATAAATCATGCAATTCAAAGTTTCTTAACTCGGTCAGTTTTAGTGTTAGATGAATGTGACTCTTTTTTGTCTTATTTGTTAGTGTAAAAGGAAATTTCTACTAAATATCACTTACCGGAACCGGGGGACCCTATAAACAATTAAATTTCGTAACTTTTTAATAAACGTTTTTATTGATTAAACAATGAAACGATTTTATTGATTAAAATACAAATGTAAGTAAGTACGAGTAATAAGCCCGCACGAGTAATAATTACGTCCCCTAATAACCATATCATAATATATATTCCAAACAGAAAAGTCAAAACATATATTAAAATATTTATTTGCTTAAGGGATCTTGTACCTTTTAAACGCGACGAAATTTAACGAAAAATTTCAAAGTTTGAATTAGTCTATCTTCAATAACTTTTTATGCATAAACATGAAATTTTGGATATTGATTAAACAGATTGTGCTTTGTAATATGCTGTCATTAGAAATTTATTAATCTTTTACAGAATTTGTGTATTGTTGAAATCAAAATAGCTCTTTTTTTTTTACTCTATAAGTCATTGCGCGCATGATATCTTGAGAAAGTATTTACGGATTGTCATGAAATTTGGTAAAGATACTAAACATATATGTGTGTTTAAAATGAACTATTCTTAGGCCAAAATTATTTCATTAACTATATAAAAAACATATATTTGTAAAAAAAATATAAATTTTATACTTTTGATGAATAAAAATAGACATAACTAAAAATATTACCAATGTAAATACTTAAAAGTAGTTCATTTTAAACACACATATTTGTTTAGTACCTTTACCAAATTTCATGACAATCCATACATACTTTCTCAAGATATCATGCGCGGAATGACTTCTGGAGTAATAAAATTTGTAATAGCTATTTTGATTTCAACAATACACAAATTCTGTAAAAGGCTAATAAATTTCTAATGGTAGCATATTACAAAGCACAGTCTGTTTAATCCATATACAAAATTTCATGTTTCTACATAAAAAGGTTTTGAAGATAGACTAATTCAAAATTTGAAGTTTTTCGTTAATTTTCGACTTGTTTAAAAGGTACAAGACCCCTTAAAAGACGTTAGTAAAAACACATTAAAAATAAATTAAAAACCTATATTGACATGTTTCAACTCATTCACTGGTTACTAAAAACACATTAAAAGTAAATTAAAAACCTATATTGGCATGTTTCAACTCCTTCACTGGTTACTAAAAGCACATTAAAAGTAAATTAAAAACCTATATTGACATGTTCAACTCCTTCAATGTTAACCTACGGGTTATTAGCGGGTTTAAGGGGTTGTAGGTATGACCCAACGAAAATTCAATATCATATGTAAATAACATATGGAGGACATAAAATATAATAGAAATAATACTGCTTTATCCCGGCTGAATCAAATAGAGAGCATTAACATACTTTTTAACGAGAGTAGATTAATCTACAGGTCTAATTTTTATTTACAATTACTTATAAGAGAATCCATCGAAATTTATTTAAGAGGTTCAGGAGTTTGTAACGACACGTTATCTTTTCGCATCCCGAATATATGGGTTGAATGGGCGGACAACTTGCGGCGTCGTAACATAAAGGGAACATGTGCGATGGTGAAAATGTAGGGCGCGTTATATGTTTACTTGTTTATAATCGATGATTTTTTTTCCATTTTTCATATGCATTGTAGTTGTAATTTCTGTTATACATTCTTATGACGATTCAGTGGAAGAATTGAAACATGTCAATATAGGTTTTTAATTTACTTTTAATGTGTTTTTAGTAATGTCTTTTAATCAAATAAATATTTTAATGTATGTTTTGACTTTTCAGTTTGGAATATATATTATGATATGACTTTTGAAATAATTTTTTACCTCATTTAAAACATTTTTTAAACTGGAACTATACGCCTATGACTAACGGTTTAGCAATTAGCCATTAGACACCGTTGAGCGCGGACACTCTGTATTTGTGTGATCATTTAAATTTCTTTCATGAGGTTGAAATTTAGTGCGCTATCTCTAAGATTAAGCGTCGAATAAATTCATTCCCTCGTCAGTCTATTTTATCATTTCTACTTCTTCTATTTTACGTTTATTCCGTTTATGAATATGGATTGAATTTGTGTATTATTGTTTAAAGTGATTGTGTTGGAAAATATTTTTGAGGAAATTAGTTAACTAACAAGTTACGTCAGAAATAACTTTGAAGTGTTTAGAATAATCGAAAAATCAACCTACAACATTAGGTTTTTATTCTAAAATATTTCAGATCTTGAAAAACAAAAGAAAGATGTGTGTTAATTAAAAAGAAAGTTAACGCGTAGTGAATGAAGCCTAAAAGTTCAAAAATAAGTAATAAAAGAACGAAAAATATAGTAGCTCTCATATACACTATATGGTCAAAGGTGACCGGTCACTTGCATTTTTAGACGTTTTGTTAAATATCTAGAAAAATACATGAGAAATTAACCTGAAACTGCAGGTGTTGTAAATAGTATAGTATAGGTCATATATTTTCGCGAAGATTTTTTCCCGAAACCCCATAGGGGACTGTCAACAAATTGAAAAAACGAATATCTTTTGAATAACCCTGTAAAAACTAATGTAGCAAAAGCGTTCAAACTCGAGATTATTAATAAGTGGCTTATTGTACTACGCTGTGTTCATGTTTATGAGAATAGCATGTATACTCGTAGAGAAATTAAGGTTTTTATAAAAACAGTCCCAAATTTCGCCAAGTTTTTTACTTATAATTTGCAGAGTTCTTAACATAAAAAAAAACTCTTTTCAGAAAATATGACAAACAACATTGTACACAATACTCTGCAATCAGAATTAAACAATACACTCCTCAGCAAAAGTTTAGACACTGGTGATTTTTAACCTTTAAATAAAAAATACGAACACTTGGGTTATACAAATGACTGTACTTATTTTTAAATATATTTTAAACGTTTTAGGACAGAAATAACGGTTTTAATGTAGGATATTATTTCATTTAACTGAAAAAAGTGAAATTTGCATATTGCAAAAGTTTAGACACTTTTGTGATTTTTTGGATATTGTTCACCGAAAACAGCATATTTCAAACTTATGACGTCACATGCATGAAGTATTTAAGTGCACCTCACGATAGCATCGGTTAGTGAAGATGAGCGAACAAGAAATTTTCAGTCAGATGAAATAATTAAAGCACGGAAGCTGAAATCGAAAGGGAAGACTGTTGCGGAAATTTCAGCTACTTTCAATCGGCCAAAGAAGTCTGTCTATTAAGTACTGTCTAAGGGTGACTCTTTCAAAGCAAAACATAGATCTGGAAGGACCCGTGTGGCCAGAAAACGAGATTATAGAAGGATCCATAAACTGGCATCTAGACAAATGGTGACTGCTAATCGCATTAAAAGTGAGTTAGAGCTTTCTGTGTTAAAGGATAATTTCGTAGATGCATTAAAGAAAGATGTACATTAGTTTACATGAAAATGATAAAACCAACAGCCTTGAAATCTCACAACAAATTGACCCCTTTCCTGTTGCGGAGTAATTCTTTTTATAAACGGATGAAATAATGGACTAATACCAGAATTTATAAACGAAGTTATTAGAAAATATGAAATTGCTTATTTTCACGTATATTATAAAAGGAAAATTTTAATTAAATATTCTTGCCATTTTTGGAATAAAAATTGTGTGTCCTTTGCCCTCGAAAGGGTTGATGACTTTGGCCTCACTTTGTTTTAATTCTCAAGTATCTCTGGAGTTTCTCAGTGGTCGCCAAGCTGCGTAAGACTACATACATACATTGGAAATCTATTTACAGCCATTTGGTGAACTTTTATCTCTTCCAAAGTATGTATTTGAGCAAGATAATGCGTCTATTCATGTTGCATACAAATCAAAAAATTGGTTTAACTCTCAAAATATTAGTGTTTTCGACAGGCCCGCTTGTAGTCCTGATCTGAACCCAATCGAAAACTTTTGTGGCATCATATCTCATACGGTTTATGCAATTTTTTAACAATACTCCTCTGTAAATGAACTTCGATCAGATGTTGAACGTGTTTGGCACGAAATAAACCCCCAAGTGATGCAGGATTTAGTTTCTTCGATGGAAAGTCACATTTTTGCATTAATAGCAGACAATGTAGGTGTAGTTCGATTTTAATTTATGGATGTTTTTCTGTTAACAGACAGATTGTCTATACTTTTGCAACAATGTTAAATTCGTTTTTTTTTTGTCATTATATATTATGTAAAGTGTATAAATTAAAATTTATTGTTTGTGTATGAAGAATAAGTCCCCAGTAATATATGACAGTTGAATTACAACAATTCGTTACATACTTCTCAGCACAGAAGCCTAATAGATCATTGTCTAAACTTTTGCTGAGCACTGTAATAAAAATTGGGCAAAAAATGAGCAGGTTTACTAAAAAATATTTCACTGCACATGCACAAATGCA
This sequence comes from Maratus speciosus, assembly GCA_963932465.1. NCBI lineage: Eukaryota > Metazoa > Arthropoda > Arachnida > Araneae > Salticidae > Maratus > Maratus speciosus. The sequence goes on along the minus strand of OZ010799.1, from coordinate 355,169,865 downwards.
ATCAAAATATAATATGCATAATGTATTGGCTAAGTATATAGAGCAACTTTTGTGAAAGTTTCAAAATCATAGATTGAAAATTCTGAAAATTATCGTCGATAGAATAAGCTCGAAATCCGTTGTTCCAAAAATGAAGCAAAAATATGAGGGGTTGTATCCAAATATCTGTTGATTAGTACCAAGATAGCGTACACAATATTGCACGTACATATTTGGATACAACCCCTCATCTTTTTGCTTCATTTTTGGAACAACGGATTTCGAGCTTATTCTATCGACGATAATTTTCAGAATTTTCAAGTTATGATTTTTAGACTTTCAAAAAAGTTGCTCTATATACTTAGCTAATACATTATGCATATTATATTTTGATTGCATTCGCACATGCGCAATGGAACATTCCTTAGTAAAACTACTCATTTTTCATCCATTTTTTATTATTTTTAAATTCTCATTGAAGAGTATTGTGTACAATGTTGTTTGTCATATGTTCTGAAAAGAACTTTTTCTTATTATTAAGAACTCTGTTAATTATAAGCAAAAAACATGGCGAAATTTGGGACTGTTTTTATAAAAACCTTAATTTCTCTACGAGTATTACATGCTATCCTCATAAAAATAAACACAGTATATTACAATAAGCCACTTATTAATAACCTCGAGTTTGAACGCTTTTGCTACATCAGTTTTTACAGGGTTTTCCAAAAGATATTCGTTCTTTTTCAATTTGTCGGCGGTCCCCTATGAGGTTTCAGGAAAAAATCTTCGCGGAAGTATATGACCTATACTATACTGTTTACACACCTGCAGTTTCAGGTTAATTCCGCAAGTTGTTTTCTAGATATTTAACAAAACGTCTAAAATCGCAAGGGACCGGTCACCTTAGGCCATATAGTGTATTTATTACATTTTTATTTCTCATCAACAATGTCAAAATGTTTATCATGCCCCAAAGGCTCTCAAAGTCTAAGTACTTGTTTGTAAAGTAATAGAGTTGCTTACTTCTTACAATAACGAACAAAATCTGTTACTTAAGAAAAAAAAGCACCCCGATAATGGAAACATTATCCTGTCAATTATCGATTATTGTGTTGTAATTCGGGATTATGGAAATTTCGAAATTCAAAAGGAATATTCTCCAATAGGAATCAAAGATAAACTTGCAGAGATATTTTCTATAGAGTCGGATATTTTAAAAGTTAAGGGAATTGTATAAGTTTCAGAAAAGGTTAACTGATGAATACCGGTATTTTTTCTTTTTTAGATTGCCCACTAATAATACCAAAAATCATTTTTATATGAAAAAGAACAATTGCGCTTTCAAATAAAGTTTTGAAATTTATTAAAGCGATACTTTCATATTGGCCTCGTGTCAGGGGTTAACAGCTGAAGAAATCGCCAAAGATAGCTATTTACAGCAACTTTTTTTATTCTGATTATTTCTGTGGTTCAAACGTGTTCGATTTAAATTCCTTCTTAAATTTATACTTTATCTATGCATTTTTAAAATAATTAATGAAGTTTTCCTTATGGAAATATAAGCCGGAACCAAATGCTGAACTATTTACATTAATTTAAGGAGGTCCGGGACACATTTTAAAATATTTTTTATTTATTAAGTTAAAATTCTGAATTTTTTTGTGATGATTAACCATATCATTTGTAAATAAAATCACATGATAAAACTTCTCAAAAAAAAATTTTTATTTAAATTTATTAAAAAAGTGGGGTAAGTAAAAATCGTTATAACTCGAAATATTATCTAAAGAATTTCATTTTTTTTATTATTTAAATAAACAGAAATATATAAGTTTTAATTTTGATTCAGCATTTTTTTAAATATTAATTTTTTAAAAAAATTAAAACTATTTAACAAAAAAATTAAAAAAAAAAGTGGTGCAACTATTTTTTTTTTAATTATATTTTCAAAAGTAAATATTTTTTTCAAATATGCTGAATCAAAATTAAAGTAAAACAATTGAAAAAGACATGTTCCAAGTTTGAACAATTTATCTTTAACGGTTCATGAGTTATAAGAATTTAAATATGACAAATGGTGGAAAAAACCATCATGAAGAAAAACGCATTTTTACAAGGAGTCGTTTCCATGACAGCCATTGCTTGAAAGTTAGCTTTTGAAAACAAACCAAAACGAAAAAAATTAATATTTCTTGTTCTAACTAAGATAGAAACATGATTTAAAAGTCATTTTAAGAAGAAAAAACAGAATATTTTTTTAATGTAATAAAATGTTTTTTACAAAATTTGAAGATTTTTGTGTCCCGGACCCCCTTAAAGGCAAACGCGCTTATCTTTCGTAATCATCTGCACGCAATTGAGATAGATTTTTTTTTTTTAATCATGCTTGAAATTTATTTTTAAACCCATACAAAATTAGTAAAATTCGATATAGTTTTCAAACAAATTGTAATACAGTTTTAAAACAAATTGTATTTTCAAGAAAAAACTTTTTTGTATTCTGTGGTGTAAGAATTGAAATATATTTCTAAACATCGCTCTATAGAGCGATGTTTAGAAGTTTTAAAAATATAAGTAAAAACGAATATTGATCGTCTGCTTGTTGCCAACGCCAAAATGACGTCACTGTTATTCACTTTTGTCCTCCATAGTATACATAGATAGAGGGGCAGAATTTCTTGATTATTAGGGGCATCCGCTTTTCTTTGAATTTTACATGAATAATAACATAGGCAAACCCCAGCCTCCAACGAAAATTAAATACAGTCGAGCCCCGATTTATCGAACCGCGATTTAGCGAATTTCTCGATTTAGAGATTTTTTTTATGCTTCAGATGAAAATGGAACAAAAATATTTCGATTTAACAAATAGCTTTTGATGTCAAAAAAGTTAAACATTTTCTAATATTTATCAAACATTTTCAATGTCCCTAATTGTCAGTTTTCAGAATCATGTGCAGAACTACCTACATGCGAATTGTACATTGCAGCGAGCTTATTAATAGCAGTAGTAGTGGATCTGATGAAGATAAAACAGTGATTAAGCATACAATGTTTAAAGAAGCAGTTTTGCAGTTTGGAAACACTGAAACTGTATTTGGCGCGCATGATGTTGATGGCACTATTTTCAAAGCCGATAAAGGCGTTTAGAATACAAAATCGAAACAAAGTATACAATAATCTATAAAAGATTTCTTTTCAAAGCCGATAAAGGCGTTTAGAATACAAAATCGAAACAAAGTATACAATAATTTATAAAAGATTTCTTTTCAAATCGATAAAGGCGTTTAGAATACAAAATCGAAACAAAGTATACAATAATCTATAAAAGATTTCTTTTCAAATCGATAAAGGCGTTTAGAATACAAAATCGAAACAAAGTGTACGATAATCTATAAAAGATTTTTTTTCTAAAAAAATAATTTATCTATAAAATTTAAATAAATAAGAATTTTTCTTAATTACAATGCTTGTAATTTATAATAGTAAATTAAAAAAAAAAGAAAAATTATTTATACAGTGTATTTTCTTAAAACAACAAATGTTTAACATCATTATTACGGTAAGTGAGCATTATTCCTTTTATTTTTAGCCTTTTTTCTTGTTCTGTTTTATTCCTTTGACTATCCCGATTTAACGAATAATCTCGATTTAATGAACAAAGATGCAAGTCCCGAACGATTCGTTAAATCGAGGTTCGACTGTACAGTCAAACTTCCTTTTAACGAAGTCCCTATTCAACGAAATTTTCTGCTGAACCTTGACTTTGAACACCATTAACATGTAAATTAATCTCCATATTACGAAAAATATGTTCTATATAACGAAGTTTATTCCACTTCTGTACGTGTACAATATTCAAACGGAAGAGTTGCTGTTGCGATGGATGTAGGAATTTACTTCAGCGGATTGTATGAGAATTAAATTACTTATTTATTTAATCATTTCCATTCAAAAGAAGAAATGCTAAAAGTGTTCGATACAATAAGAAGGGGATTCCAGTTTCACGAGAATGTTACAGATGAATTGTTAAAAACAAGCATTAAAGAGTTAAAATTTAAGGAACGGTTACGGAAATTTGAATTTCATTTAAAATTATGTGTCAATAGGAAAGCAAAGGAAGCGAATTCACATATAAGATATGAAATGATAATGTTAAAAGTAAAATTAAATATTTCAAATAAATTTAAAAATTTAAAGAAATAAATTATGAAAATATGGTTAAAGTCAACTTTATCTGTTTATCATAATGGCATTGTTGACAGCAAAAACTTTTCTGCACTAATTGATATTGATGCTCTTCATAGATTTAAAAAATATTTGAAAATGCATGTTTTATTTCAAGTGTGACTTTCCGTTTTTTCCCAGAGAAATGTCTTTTTAATAACATAATTCTTGTTCACTTGTTTCCCCCTGATAATCATGACAGGATTTTTGGCTGAAAACTCCCATCTGTATGTAACTGATATTGATGCTTAATTTGGGCAAATCAAATTGAAAGGTTCAAAAAAGGGAGAAAAAAATTATCTATTTTTTTTTTTTTTTTAAATAACAGCTATTTATATTTCATACGCTTGTTATCATTTGAAGCAGGGTTTTATGTTCGTGTTTCTCCCTTTAAAAGCTTTCTTATTGCTGAAATCTTTTTTATTAATACTAAAGCTCTAATGAAAATAAAAAGATAAAATAAAACTAGAAAACAGGAATTCTGCTCTTTCAGAATTTTGTGTCGCCCTCGATGAAAAAAAAAATATATATGTATATAAATATAGATATTTCAGTTTTAAGACTCCAAATACGCGCTTTTATTTTATATAACTAGGGGGACTCTGCCCCCTGCTCGCTACGCTCACCAACCCCCTGCGTAATCGCTTCGTGATTCCATTCGATATCGCGAAGCAATCCCTATTTTCTAGACAACCCCAGATGCAATTGTTATGCGTTTCCATTCTGGATCGTTTCGCGATCCCTTATTTTCTATGCATTCAATATTTAAATTCCACTTGGTAAAAACGCGCTCCTCCCCAACTCCTGACAATTTTATTTCCTTATCTCTAAGCACATATTCATTAGAGCTTACAGACTTTCATAATTATAAGAATTATTAAATATAAAATTATATATATAATGTTACGAATGTGGTAAATAATCAGTGTCTGTGCTTAAAAATAAGGTAAATAGTTCAATTAAGCTCTATTCATAAGCTATTATTAGTTTTTGTTGCATTGAAATATCTCAATTTGTTGATTTTCTGCAAGCAAGTAAACCCTATTGGATTTCACTGGGAGTCTATGGAAATTTGACGAAATACTGGAAATAGCGCCAAGTTGACTTTACATTTGGCGACATATCGCCAAGTTGGCGATAAACTTGGCGACGTTTGGCGACAGAGCCGGGTCGCAACCCTTTGGTAACCCCCCTTATAGCGTCAGAAAGTTCTGACCAATCAGATGAGTTTCGCGGTATCTACGCAGATTTTCATTGCTCCATTTCCAAAGCATTACTTTTTTTTTATATATAGAAGGAAATGACGTCATCCGCATCCGTTAAAGAATTCCTCATTTGCGATCCAGTCTTAAATAACATCTACAGTAAAATATACATAGGAAATGACTATCGCTGAATAACACACAAATCCAAAAAATGAAATTACGTCATTCAAGAAACTAGGCAAGAAAAAAAAAATCTGCTATCTAATTATTCATATGCCTTAATTTGTTTGTAATATTAATATAGATACTTAAAATTAAATTTAGTTTATAATAGCTCCATATTTCATCAGAAATCATTCATTTATATTTTTTTCAAAATAGCACGTATTTCAATTACTTTTTTTTTTCAGTTTTTATGAGATAACAAAAAGATATAATTGCTATTTTGCAACTATTTTCCCTTTATTTTCTACGGAAATGGAGTGCTTGAGTTACCAAAATTAAACAAAGGGTGCTAAAAACTACAAAAAAATCAATATCTCGAAAATAAATGGAGATGCAGTTTTCAAACAAATTGCATTTAAAAGTACTTTTCTTTTCCAATACAACGGTATAAAAATTGAAAATGTGCGATGCTTAGAAGTTTAAAAAATTGCAGTAGAGATTATTCCATACAATGATACAATGATACATCTGCTTTGTTTTACGGCTGGCTTGTACAACGTAACGTTATTTTTGGAGACGACACATTAATAGGGGAGAGAAGGAAATAGCATACTGGAGTCTAATAAAAATTTTAAATATACTAACTTTAACCATATTTTGTGTAGATTTTAATAATTGGCTTAAAAAGAATTATTATTTTACTGGTGCGAATTAATATTTTGCGATAGCTGGACATCAAATGGGAAGTTTTCTACAATCGGACACTAAAGAGCTATAATTCGCTAAACTTTTCCATTCAACTACGCAAGTTTATATAAGGGGTTTGTCTATTGCATAGAACATGAAATAAGGAACTTTATTATAATATATGACACAAAAATCATACTTACTCGTGTGACAGCTGTTGCGTCATATTCCGTCGTGTCATATTGCCACCCCTGCGTACATTCTTTCGTTGGCCACGATGGCTCTACTGTCAGGTTGCCGTAAGACAAGATTTGAGAATAATTGACGTCATACATTGAACACGAAAGGTCATGAAGGGGCCTGATCAATTTCTTTTGCATATCTAGTGACAGATTTGAGCTAGCTACTTCTGGAACATAACACCAGTGTTCAGGAGTAGTGGACATAAATATGAGATTCATTGAAAACCACGGTATTACAATAAAACTAGGAATCAAAAAGATTATGACGAGTACTTTCTGATAAAGTCCAAAGCCTCCAACATCTTTTAGAATATCTTCAAAATCCATTGTTCTATAAACAGAGGTACCTAGAAAATATATTTCAATTTATGTTCCTTTTTATCTTTTCGCTGTGCATTTTCAATAATAAAAAATATATACATCTAAAATTATTTCAACTCTAATCTATGAAGAACTTTATGACAATTTAAGGATAAACACTTTTTGCTTTCATTATAACTGAAAATAAGAAAACATTATGCAAATTACAAGTGATCCTTAATGTCAAATATTGTGTTAATTGCAATTCTTGATAATGGAAACATTTCTCTAAGCCGTGTAAGCATTGCTTTCATATTTAAGTTAAATATTTTCGTTTTATATTGTTATTTCGCATTAAAACTTTTTTCTTTGTATTTTACTAGGGGGCTCTGTCCCCTACGAGCTACGCTCGTCAACCCCCGTTCAGACGCCGCAGACTCTAACAGCACGATAATTTAATCGGCCTTAAAAAGATTTCGGAAGATTGAATTATAATTTGAATCTGAGAATTATAATCTGACGTAATTTTCACCAAACTTTTCTTTTTCTTTTTAATATTCACGTAAAAATTCTTTTGTTAGAAATGAAATATTATGATCATCTTAAAATATCAAATAAATGTATCGAGCAATTTTTAAATTTAAACTGTTTTGCAATACTATTTTTTGTTCATTTTATATAATAAGTGTAATGTGACGTAAATGTGATTTAAATTCTCCTATTTAAGACTTCTAACGCATGTTTATGAATTTATTATTTTACAATATTCTGTCTCTTTTAAAATTCACGCGTAATTATAATTTTTATGACGTAATTTTCAATGAGTTCCTGCTTTTTATATTTTCTGTTTATAATAGTCACGTGTAAAATAAATTTTTAGTTTGAAGTAAACATTATTGTTTGCGCTGTTTATACAACTGGCAACAGTTTAAATTAATAACATTTTCTAAAATTTGTAAAAAATATCTCTCAAAATGCTGAAAATTTGAATTTAAAATTGAAATAAAACCTCAAAAAATGAGTCAAATAAGAAAAAAATACTGCACACCGGGAACTTATAACGTATAAAATGATCTAAAAATGATTAAATTCTCATGTACAGTTTTTGCTCCAATAAAACTTTTTTAATAGAACGATTTTGTCCAACTTTAGCATTAAATATCTCTTAAAATAATTCATCGATTTGAAAACTGTCTGCATCAGCGTGTTTAACAAACATTTCTCTATAATACTACCGATTTTCATATTTTTGTATGCAACAGTTTTTTTAATATTAACGATGAAAGGCCATGCTTAATCATTCAAATTGGATGTGGATCTACCCGGAATATCTACGCAGATTTTTATTGGTCCATTTCCAAATCAAAACTTTTTTTTTATATATAGAAGGAAATAAAATCAATAAGATTTTTTTACAAGGTGTTTTTTTTTTTTAACGACTAGGGGGCTCTGCCCCCTACGAGCTACGCTCGTCAACCCCCCGTTCAGACACCGCAGACTCTAACAGCACGCTAATTTGATCGGCTTTAAAAAGATTTCGGAAGATTAAATTATAATTTGAATCTGAGAATTATAATCTGACGTAATTTTCACCGAACTTTTCTTTCTCTTTTTAATATTCACGTAAAAATACTTTTGTTAGAAATGAAATATTATGATCATCTTAAAATATCAAATAAATGTCTCGCGCAATTTTTAAATTTAAACTGTTTTGCAATATTATTTTTCGTTCGTTTTACGTAATAAGTGTAATGTGACGTAAATGTGACGTAATTTCTCCTATTTAAGACTTCTAACGCATGTTAATGAATTTATTATTTTACAATATTCTTTCTATTTTAAAATTCACGTGTAAGTATAGTTTTTATGACGTAATTTTCAATGAGTTCCTGCTTTTTATATTTTCTGTTTATAATAATCACGTGTAAAAAAAAATTTTAATTTGAAGTAAACATTATTGTTTGCGCTGTTTATACTGTTGGCAACAGTTTAAATTAATACAATTTTCTAAATCTCTCTATTCTAAAAAAAAGTAACTACCGCTGTCACCGCCGCCGCCGCCGGTTTTGATTTTTTTGTGATCGGAGGCCTTTCTTCGTTAATATTAACAAAAATAATGCATACAAAAATATGAAAATCGGTGGTTTTATACAGAAATGTTTGATAAACACGCTGATGCAGACAGTTTTAAAATCGAAGAATTATTTTAAGAGTTATTTAATGCTAAAGTTGGACAAAATCGTTCCACTAAAAAAGTTTTATAGCAGCAAAAACTATACATGGCAGTGTAATCATTTTGAGATCATTTTATGCGTTAGAATTTGCCGGAGTGCAGATAGCATTAATTTTTTTATTTTGACTCATTTTTTCAGGTTTTATTTCTATTTTAAATTCAAATTTTCAGCATTTCTAGAGATATTTTTTACAGATTTCAGAAAATTGTACTAATTTAAACTGTTGCCAACTGTATAAAAAGCGCAAGCAATAATGTTTGCTTCAAATTAAAAATTTATTTACACGTGACTATTATAAACAGGAAAAAAACTTTCAAATTAGAATTAAATAATTACGTATAAAAAGCAGGAACTTATTAAAAATTACGTCATAAAAAGTATACAAGTGAATTTTAAAAGAGAAAGGATATTGTAAAATAATAAATACATTAACATGCGTTAGAAGTCTTAGGAGAAATTACGTCATATTTACGTCACATTATAGTTATTACATAAAATGAACACAAAATAATATTGCAAAAAAGTTTAAATTTAGAAATTGCGCTAGACATTTATTTGATATTTTGAGAATTAATTTAAAATGTCTCATTTAAAAGAACTTTCTTTTCGCTTTGCTAAAAAATACCAGGAGACAAAGACGCTCTTTACTTAATTCCTTTTATATTCGCTTATTTTGAAATGTTGTTACACGTGTATACGCCATCAAGTTATTTTTATTTCGACGTTTTATTTGTGTTTTTATTAATGTTGTACGAATTTATTTGTTCTTTCGTTATTTAAAATAAAAATTATATCAATTTGTATAATTTGGCGAGTGGTTTGGCGATTTATATAATTTGGCGAAATTGGTCGACAGGATAATCAAGTAGTACCGCAGCGGATTTGGCGTTAAAATTCCCCAATCAAAGAGAAATGAATAGAAATTCGTTTAGGGAGATCGCCACTATTTTTTAAATTATAATTCAATCTTTCGAAATCTTTTTAAAGCCGATCAAATTGGCCTGCATTTAGAGTCTGCGATGTCTGGACGGGGGTTGGCGAGCGAAGCTCGTAGGGGGCCGACCCCCCTAGTTTTGTAAAAAATATCTCTCGAAACGCTGAAAATTTGAATTTAAAATAGAAATAAAACCTCAAAAAATGAGTCAAATTAAAATACTAAATGCAGTCTGCGCACCGGGAAATTCTGACTAATAAAATGATCTAAAAATGATTAAATTCCTATGTACAGTTTTTGCTCCTATAAAACTTTTTTAATGGAACGATTTTGTCCAACTTTGGCATTAAATATCTCTTAAAATAATTCTTCGATTTGAAAACTGTCTGCATCAGCGTGTTTATCAAACATTTCTCTATAATACTACCAATTTTCATATTTTTGTATGCAACAGTTTTTTTAATATTAACGAAGAAAAGCCATGATTAAGCATTCAAATTGGATGCTGATCTGCCGGGAATATCTACGCAGATTTTCATTGGTCCATTTCCAAATCAAAACTTTTTTTTATATATAGAAGGAAATGATATAACCGTTTCAATTCTTGAACCAAAAAGATTGCATAATATGCTGTTTCCAAGATGAAAAATATATACCAATCGCAAACTTTTCACCCAAAATGAGAATCAAAATCCAAATTTTAATTTTAAAATCGTGGTTATATCGTTATCTTATGCCAGTGAGCGCGGGAAGATTGTCTATCCAATGAAACAGAAAAATATCCATTCGATAGGTTTTGAAATAAGCCCGAACACACAGAAAGGCACTTTCAGGGCATTTTGATTTATAATGTATGTGGTACTATATATAAATCAACATTTTAACCCTTCACTGCACCACGTGCCACATCTGGCACATACCTAAAAACACTGTAATTCTTATTATGTGCCATGAATTTGGCCAATATGATCTCTTCCCCTGATCAAGAACAGTCCAAAGAATGGAATAACACTTATTTTTTCCATGTCAAATGGCTGCATTTGACAAAAAATTAGAATTTGTTCTTCGGAAACAAAAAAAAAAAATCGGTCAAGATATTAAGGTAAAATTGACTTTCATTATTTTTACTAAATACTATTAATATAAAAAAAGTTACAGAGTGTTAAGCAGATAAAATTAATTAATTTAAGCTCATTTAGTTGCAAAATATAGCAATACAATATTTTAAAACCCCAATTGTGTACATAGGGTACGCGCCATAAAATATCAAATTTTAACTGAAAATTTGAAATTTAATTTCTTTTACTATTTTTCCCATTATTAGACCGATATGTAGATGTCAAATAATTTTTTTCATAAAAATAGAAAAAATTGTGCAGTGAAGGGTTAATTGGGGTAGTTTTGAGGTCTCGGGGTCAGTGAAAATAAACCGAAATTTTCTGGAATTGCTTTCTTCTTGACGGCTGCAGTAGGTAACTTTTTACTTTTGTAATGGAAGTTACATAGTTAAAATGTCTTACAAAGGAAAAGTACCGAATTGGTTTAAAATGAATGAAATAGCTATAATCGACAACATTCATCAAGTTCGTAAAAAGTATGAACGCTTTTACAGGGCCTCCGAGGCCTCGGCCCTGGGCCCACCAATTTCAGGGGGCCACAAATTTGTGTGTATTTTCTCACAATTTAAGTTTTTCCACTATTTGCATTTTTTATTTTGGTCCCTGAAGTAAAAACAAAGTTTTACTGTAATAACAAACCTCCATATTTAATTTTTCTGTAAAAGTCCTTTTCAATTTGAGAGTACCTATAATTTTCAAAACTGGCCGTATCCAGAAAATCAAACTTGGGGAAAATGCCAAAAACTGCATACTGTGTCTATTGGTTTCAATATAAACGAGGATTTTACAATGTCAGAATTATAGTTTAAAATGATGACTAGACTGTTAGGGAAAACACAATTTTTATGATTTTGGATAAGGCAAGTTTTGAAAAAGACATCCTCGTTTATTCTGCAACATAAACTGTGGATCATAGATGTTTGTGAATTATACAAATGCTTATTTGAGAAAGTGGACAGTAATTCATTTTCTTGATTATTCTTGTAAGTTAATTTTTTTTTTGTAAACTTGAAACTTTCACCCAAACAACTTTGTCAACTCATCTAATAAACCTACTTTTTTCCCCGAAAGTGTTGCCGGGAATGAGAAGGTGGGGGGGGGGGCAACTTTTTAACAGGCCCTGGGCCCAACTTCAGCTTGATCGGGCTCTGCTTTTATTTCGCAAATTCCTCTGTAAGGAGAAATAAATTGAAAAAGTTACAATAAATCCCATAACAGTAAATGCCAATTTAGGTTGTTAACCGAAATATTTTGGAATATGTTTTGTAACAGACTATGAAACGAAAGAGAATACCTTGAGAAAAATTTTATCCACGCATATTATTATTATTTATTATTATGTATCACATATTATTATTAATTATTATTATTATTAATTAACAAATTTTGTAGGCACAACTACTTGTCTTCTTTGAGGGACTTTCAATTACAACTTAAGATATAATTAATACATTTAAAGAAAAATGAAAATGCTATTCGATTCTAAAACACTTGAATTTTAAGAACGCCTTTGTGCATACATACATATACACTATATTGCCATTAATGACCGGCAACTTTCAATTTTAGACATTTTGTGGAATATTTAGAAATATACTTGACAGATTCTTCTGAAATTTCAGGATTGAAAACAACAGGTATGATCTCATATTTAGCAATGTCGATTTGATAAGTGGGGAAATTAGGGGGCCAACAAAAAATCAAAGAAAAAAAATAATACTTGGGATCACCCTGTAAAATAAAATGCGCGAAATGATCTATCGCTACTGAATATAAATAAACAGACTTTGTGCAATATGTGTATTCTTTTGTGTAAGAATAGCATGTATATTAATAGAGATATAGCGATTTATTTAAAAAAAAAAAAAAAATCTTGCATGTTTTTTGCTTATAACATGCAGGATTTTCAACCAAATTTAACTCCGTTTTCAGAAAAATTAAAAAAATATAGTAGAAACAATATAGTGCAATTGGAATATAAATATATTAAATATTTTAGGAAATATGAGCAGTTGTATAAAATCATTTTTATCTGCGCATGCGCGAACAATAACAAGGATCCTTTTACATAATTTAATAGACAACTCTATGGCGCAACGTATTAAAAAAAATCTAGTCAAATATCGTAAAAATTCAGAAAGATATCAGCATTAGAGTGAGCAAATTTTTAGTTGTTCTCTAAAAGCAGCTGAATGATAAGGGATTTTCCACAAATTGTCATTTTTAATTTTTAATTTTTTTTTCTTTTTTTATTGATGCTTTAGTTCTTCTTGGATAACCACCATAACGAGCCTATACCATGATCAAAAGAAGTATCAAAATCGAAGCATTTTTTCCAAATCTGCTCGTTGATACTCACTAAATACTAACTTTTTTCTGAAAGTCAGTTAATAGTCCAGGCAATAGAGACCGTATAGGGGCTCTACCTAGCAAAATTCAGGGTAGTTCTGGAAAAAGGCTTACTATATGTTTTTTGGGTCGCTGAATCCGAATTTTTAACTTCCGACCAAAATTTCTCCCGGCAACCCCCCAAATTTTGGTAAAATGCCCCCCAAAAAAGGTTTTTATTAAAAAAATCAATTTTTTTATTGTTTTAAGTAAAAAGTATCTACAAATTCAGAAAGTAGACAAAATTTTCAACAAATTAGATGTATGACATTATGACTTAGGATGAAGGGGAAGGGGGGATCTACCTCGGAACATGCGCGCGGTGCTGCTTAAACTAAATTGCGCAATTCCACTTAACCACTCACAAGTTTACATTCGCCCTCCCATCTTCCCTCCGAACTTTTTCTATAAGGTTTACTTTAAGTTTTTTGGGTCGCTGAATCCGAATTTTTAACTTACCCCCAAAATTCCCCCCCCCCAAATAGTTGTTTTTAAGTTAAATTTCTTATTGTTTTAGGGGAAAAGAATTACAAAATTCAGAAACTAGACAAAATTTGCAACAAATAGGATATATGACATTATGACCGAGGATGAACGGGGAGGGGGAGGGCTGCCTCTGAAGATGCACTGCGGCGCTATTTGCATTAAGTTATGAAGTCCAGGCAATAGGGGATTTTACTTGGAAAAATTAATACTAGTTCTGGATTTCGACTCACTTTATGTTTTTTGGGTCGCTGAATCCGCATTTGTAACTTCCCACCAAAATTTCACCCGGCAACCCCCCCAAAAATTGATTTCTTGAAAAAAATTGGTCTTTGAGAAAAGAGCGCAGGGAATGTTCCGAGGCAGTCCCCTCTCTCCCCGTTTATCCTACGTCATAATGTCATATATCCTATTTGTTGCAAATTTTGTCTAGTTTCTGAATTTCGTAATGCTTTTCCCCTAAAATAATAAGAAATTTAAGGTAATAACAACTATTTTGGGGGGTTTTCGGGAGAGAAAATTTTGGGTGTAAGTTAAAAATTCGGATTCAGCGACCCAAAAAACTTAAAGTAAACCTTATAAAGAAAGTTCGGGGGGGAGATGGGAGGGCGAATGTAAACGTGTGAGTGGTTAAGTGGAGTAGCGCAACTTATTCCACGCAGCACCGCGCGCATGTTCCGAGGCAGATCCCCACTTCCCCTTCATCCTAAGTCATAGTGTCATAAATCTAATTTGTTGCAAATTTTGTCTACTTTCTGAATTTCTAGATACTTTTCCCCTAAAACAATAAAAAATTTGATTTTTTTAATAAAAACCTTTTTGGGGGGAGATTTTTACCAAAATTTGGGGGGGTTGCGGGGGGAAATTTTGGTGGGAAGTTACAAATTCGGATTCAGCGACCCAAAAACATAAAGTAAGCCGATTTCCAGTACTACCATTAATTTTGCTAGGTAAAATTCCCTATTGCCTGGACTATAATAAAAAATGACAATTTGTGTAAAACCCCTTATCATTCATCTGCTTTTAGAGAACAACTAAAAATTTGCTCACTCTAACGCCATCATCTTTCTGAATTTTTACGATATTTGACTATATTTTTTTACTATACTAGGGGGCTCGGCCCCCTACGAGCTACGCTCGCCAACCCCCGTCCAGACGCTGCAGCCTCTAAATGCACGCTAATTTGATCGGCTTTAAAAAGATTTCGAAAGATTGAATTATAATTTAAAAAACAGTGGCGATCTCCCTATAAACGAATTTCTGTTCATTTCTCTTTGATTGGGGGATTTTAACGCCAAATCCGCGGCGGTACTACTTGATTATCCTGTCGACCCATTTCGCCAAATTATATAAATCGCCAAACCACTCGCCAAATTATTATACAAATTGATATAATTTTTATTTTAAATAACGAAAGAACAAATAAATTCGTACAACATTAATAAAAACACAAATAAAACGTCGAAATAAAAATAACTTGATGGCGTATACACGTGTAACAACATTTCAAAATAAGCTAATATAAAAGGAATTAAGTAAAGAGAGTCTTTGTCTCCTGGTATTTTTTAACAAAGCGAAAAGAAAGTTCTTTTAAATGAGACATTTTAAATTAATTCTCAAAACATCAAATAAATGTCTAGCGCAATTTCTAAATTTAAACTTTTTTGCAATATTATTTTGTGTTCATTTTATGTAATAACTATAATGTGACGTAAATATGACGTAATTTCTCCTAAGACTTCTAACGCATGTTAATGAATTTATTATTTTACAATATCCTTTCTCTTTTAAAATTCACGTCTATACTTTTTATGACGTAATTTTTAATAAGTTCCTGCTTTTTATACGTAATTATTTAATTCTAATTTGAAAGTTTTTTTCCTGTTTATAATAGTCACGTGTAAATAAATTTTTTATTTGAAGCAAACATTATTGCTTGCGCTTTTTATACAGTTGGCAACAGTTTAAATTAGTACAATTTTCTGAAATCTGTAAAAAATATCTCTAGAAATGCTGAAAATTTGAATTTAAAATAGAAATAAAACCTGAAAAAATGAGTCAAAATAAAAAAATTAATGCAATCTGCACTCCGGCAAATTCTAACGCATAAAATGATCTAAAAATGATTACACTGCCATGCATAGTTTTTGCTGCTATAAAACTTTTTTAGTGGAACGATTTTGTCCAACTTTAGCATTAAATAACTCTTAAAATAATTCTTCGATTTGAAAACTGTCTGCATCAGCGTGTTTATCAAACATTTCTGTATAAAACCACCGATTTTCATATTTTTGTATGCATTATTTTTGTTAATATTAACGAAGAAAGGCCTCCGGCCACAAAAAAATCAAAACCGGCGGCGGCGGCGGCGGCGGCGGTGACAGCGGTAGTTACTTTTTTTTAGAATAGAGAGATTTTTTTTAATAAGTTGCTCCATAGAGTTGACTATTAAATTATGTAAAATGATCCTTGTTATCGTTCGCGCATGCGCAGATAAAAATTATTTCATACAACTGCTCATATTTCGTAAAATATTTAACATATTTATATTCCAATTGCACTATATTGTTTCTACTATATTTTGTCAAATTTCCTGAAACCGGCGTTAAATTTGGTTGAAAACCCTGCATGGTATAAGCAAAAAACATGCAAGATTTTTTTTTTTTTTAATAAATCGCTATATCTCTATTAATATACGTGCTATTCTTACACAAAAGAATACACATATTGCACAATGTCTGTTTGTTTATATTCGGTAGCGGTAGATCATTTCGTGCATTTTATTTTACAGGGTCATCCCAATTATTATTTTTTTCTTTGATTTTTTGTTGGCCCCCTAATTGCCCCCTTAACAAATCGACATTTCTAAATATGAGGTCATACCTGTTCTTTTTAATCCTGAAATTCCAGAAGAATCTGTCAAGTATATTACTAAATATTCGACAAAATGTCTAAAATTGAAAGTTGCCGGTCATTAATGGCTATACAGTTGTTCCCGTTTAAACGAATATTGACGGTTCCAGAAGTAATATTCGATTAAGCGGTGTATTTGATTTAACGGAGAATCATAACTGTAATGCGTAATAAAAAGGTAAAAGAATTATCTACGGTATATTTCATTAACAGCATAATAAATCGTTAGTAGAATAACTTAAACTAAAATAAATACAAATGCTAATATAAAGTAAATACGCATTAATTTAACGTCAGTACATACATTTATAGGGTTTACATCACAATGCAGCTCGTTCGAATTGGGTCAAAACTTTGATACTTCTAATTTACGTTACTTATACTGCCTTTAAAAAAATCGTTTAAAGTGGTTTGTTTAAGTGGAATCTTAAAGGAGTCAATATAGAGTTATTTTTCGAATGAGTGCAAAATATCACAATTACCATCTCGAATCTCGAAGTGACGGCGTATTGCCTGGTTAACAGCAAGAAGTGATGTGAGGGGATCAAGGTGGGGAAATCATTTGACCTGTCCATTATACGACTGCCGGCCGAAATCATTGTAGGAAGAACTGAAAATTTGTTTTCACCTTAAAGGAACCAAAAATGACAAAAGGTGAAAGGAAATTCGAGCTGAAACGTGCTTTCCGCGCCTATTTTCAAACATCGGTCACACAATTGTTATTCGATTAAGCGGGGACGTTCGTAAAAGGTATTTTGTTTAACCGGGGAAAATACCATAGAACCAATAGGAATAAATTCGGTTCCGAAGGATTCTATTCGAATAAGTGGGTTATTCGATTATCCGTGACCCGATTAAGTGGGGAGGACTGTATAGTGTATACTTAAATGGTACTTACGTATTATCAAGGCCAGGTAGATATATCACCAAAAATTATTTGTCAGTTGTCAATCGTGGTCAAAATGGGAATTTATACAAAACATCGCAAAACGATAAATAATATAAAAGAAAATTAAAATAATACAAAACAGCAATTTAATATAAATTTATTAAATACATAACATCAAATTTAGCAATAAATGTCATTATCAATGATAGTTTCATATCCAGCAGTTTGTTATGCTTACCAGAATAAATAAAATATCTAGACACACGGCAGTGTGTCAGCCAAGTTCGCCTGACATAGCCGTGTGTTATATTACACGAACCATTTCGAGCTATTTTCGTCAAATTTCGATGCTCTACTACTGAAAATCTATGTGACTTACGTACTTATTATACGAAATGCGTAATAAGGTCACCCTAATTACCTAGAATCCAAAATTTTATGAATAACGCATAATTAGTTTCCGAGATAATGACATTTGAAAATGTCTGATAATCGATAATTTTATCACTGACTGACTGACTCACTCACTCACTCACTCATCAAAAAGATCTCATATATCTACTGCAGCTACAGACTTCAAATTTGGTGCGAAGTTCGTTTACACGATAAAACTAAGGAATAAAATAAAAAAAATTGTGAAAATCGATGAATTACCCACCTGGGGGTGTACATTTTTACTTTAACATTACGTCTATTAGGCGAAATTTTAATTTGTCGTAGGAGGGGACGCTGTTTTGTCGCCAAACACCGCCAAGTTTGGCGCCAACGTGGCAAAATATCGCCAAAAGTGATGCCATTTTGGCGACATCTCTAATATTTCGCCAAATTCCCATAGACTTCCATTGTAAAACTATCTACATACTGAGGGTTTATCTGGGTTTACTTGTTTACAGAAAATCAACGAATTGAGATATTTTAATAATTTTGTAATATTAGCTTAAGGGATTATATTGTTTTTTCAGAAACAATAAAAATTTCGAATCAATAACTTTCAATACGTAATATTTATATAAATATTACGTAATCTAAATATATTGTATTAATGAATATAATATATTATAAATATTATGCTAGACATAATATATAGTCCTACATATAATTATTATAAATACTTCTACCCTTACCTTTAAAATGACAATTATATATTATTAACTATGCATTTAAAATTTAAATAATAATAATAATAAGTAGCATTTAAATTAATATGTATTTGTATATGTATATATAATCACATTGCATATTTAAAAAATATATTATTCAGCCGAATATTCTGTATTCGACCAATTCACTATTCGTTACATTAGCACTTAAAAACTTCTGTCATTGCCTTTAAAATGACAACTATGTAATATTAACTAGGCAGTTAAAAATGAAAAAAAGCAAAAAAATAAGTACCATTTAAATTAATATGTATTTGTATGTATGTATGAATATATAATAAAACTGCGTATTTAAAAAAAGTATTATTCAGCCTAAAATTCAGTATTCGATAAAATCACTATTCGCTACATTAGTATTTCATCACAAATGCTAATTTCGAGTTAAAATAACACTTTTAATAGAATCTCAAACTTGATAGAAAGCCACAAGGAAAAAGCAGCTTAAGCTATGAGCGTATCAACAACTCAATAAATTCTTGTATTTCCGCTTCTACGAATAAAACCTAAAGCTCTTTAGTGTATCTGGTAATCAAGATTCGTCGATATATACCGTGTTATATATCCGATGTTTTTTTTTTTTTTTTTTTTTTTTTTTTTTCGAAAAATCAAGACGATTCGATATTTTCATGCACGTTATACTTATTTTCAAAATATCATTGTGCATGACATTTCTGATTTCTGATATTTTCAGTCAAAGCAAGTTCAAATGAATTTTTTCAACTATTATTGACTGTGTCGTTCAGTAGACAAAGACCTGGTAGTGAATTTTTAACCAAAATTAACAAAAAAATATTTTCCAAACGTTATGTTCAAAGCTGAATGTAGAACCAATAACTATGTGGGGGTGGGGCGATATTAACTTAAAACAGCCATTGGAAGATGAACTAATTTGGATAACTGGTTATTTATATCTTCTTGAGAAATAATATCTGCTAGTTTTAGTTTAGTTCCGTTTAACATTAAACTGCACAACAGGGTAACCCTCTCGCTGCGTTTTTTTTTTTTTTTTTTCATCAAAATAGGTTCAAACATTGAGCATTTATTTTATTACATATTTCAAATCTACATATATTTTAGAGTTAAAATATGTAAAATTTTTCTGTAAAAGAGTTCTTTTTCGTAGGTAGATTTCGTATGAAATACTACCTATTGGTATCGTTCCTATGTTGGAATTTCTGAAAATTTTTGCAGATCTACACCGATCATGACCCCTAGAGCCCAAAACCACCCTCAGTAAAAAACTTTATCTATCTATCTATCTATATATATATATATATATATATATATATATATATATATATATATATATATATATCACTTTCTTCGGGACACGATAACTTCCACAATTCAGCACAAATCTCTTCCAAACTTATACATAAAATCAAGGGGCATAAAATCTCGGTCAAGAGCATTAATGGGCAAAATCGGACCAAGGGAATGGAAATAGGGAGGGGTTTTGTGAAAACTGAAAAAAAAACATAACTTCTTAATTTTTGTATATATCAAATCAGTTTAAAATTTTTATTACTTCTAAAAATAGGGCCAAAAATTTATGTATCGCAGATTTTTGATAAAATTAAAAATGGGCTCAAGAGGCGCAAAAAATAGGGTTTTTGGGAGAAAAAAAATCCTAACTTCGTCAATTCTCAAGATATCAAATGCAATTAATTTTATTATACTTCTCCTTAATATTATCTACTACTTTTATATTTACAAGTTTTTGATATGACCAATTCGTACCGCAAAAAAAAAATTAAAAACGAAAACAAAAAAAGGGGGTTGAAGAAGACAAATTTCCATAACTCCGTCAATTCACAAGATATAAAATCTCCATGAATTTATTATATATCTTCTTAATATTGTCTTCAACATTTATATAGACAAGTTTTTGATAGGACCAATCCTTACAGCAAAAACAAATTAAAAATACATAGCGGTTGAAGAAAAAAATCATCTTATTAAGGGTATATTCAAATCCAAACTGCTTAATTTCTTATTCATTTTTAAATTCATTTTTGCTCTCAAACGCATCCAATTGGTAGATTCCCTTATTCAGAAACTATATAATGCACCGTAATGATCGATTTTTTGATAGAGGCAGAATATATTTCAAAAAATTATGTCAAAGTGGGCTTTTTAAACCGAATTTCCCGAAGCGATTGTGTTAGAAACGAAAAATATTGCCCTACAGAGAAAATATTTTTTTATTAATCAAGTTTTAATTAATTGAAAGAAAAATAAAAACACATGTCGCTTATAAATCTTTTCAAAAATCACGTCAGCAAGTTTCATATTTTTTCTATTAAAAATGAATCTGAAAATGTGCCAGAAAATTTCGAGTTGTTGAACATGGAAAAAAATTTTTAATTCCGCCTTAACATGATTCTGATAAAACCAGCTAATCTATAAAAATGAAATAAAAACTCGTCAAAAGCGGCCAGATAAAATTGTTAAAGTGGATTTATATCTAATCATGTTTTGGTTTTTGCTGGTGAAATTAGTATACTTAAATTCGAAATCTACCTCCGCCTGTAGGCCGGCCCGGCAGGGATTTTTTAATATAGAATTAGATGATTAAAAAAAGAAAAAGATCGCGGAAATCGTGGCTTGCACAAGTTTTGCTACTTTTACGTTGACCGTGGAAATCGCGGGATGCGCAGAGAGAGGGTTAAGGAATGAAAATGCAGTCAAGCTCACATTTATGTTCAAATACAAAAAAGAAAAAACATTTAAAATTGTGTTGCATAAAATATAAAATTCCCTTGATACTGAATCTTATCATTTGTTTTTGATTAAAGAAAAAAGTGAATTGTTTAACTTTTCCGAATTTTTCTATGTTTTCAACTTCAGTTTTGTAAGAAAAAAAAAAAAAAAAGGGGGGGGGGGGAAGAAACATTTAGAATATTCATTTATTAAGTTTTCATGCTAAGTGCAATATATTTGAGTTTCTAATTTATGTTAAGTCGGAAAATATTTATAATCATAAATAAGTTGACTATTATCAAAATATCGAATATATATAAAAAATATTGGATATATATCAAAATATCGGATGTTTTTTTTTTAAATATCATGATACTTACGCAGAGTTTCCCTCAGACAGTTTCAGGAGGGTGCCTGCACCCTGCCTGCCCTTAGATTTACAAAATAGCACCCCTCTTGCCCCTCATTTAAAAAATTAGCTCCCTTGTTGCTCCCACCTGAAAAAAGTGCCTTTACTCCTTTGATTATTAAAAAAATTACTTGCATAGTAAAAATTGACTCATTGCTGCCTTTAAAATAGTTTTTCTATTAAATATTAAAAAGTAGTTTTAAAAATCAAAAGAATGCCTTTAAAAATTTCAAGAAATGCCCTTAAGAAACCAAAACATGCCCTTCGGAATCTAAAAGTGCCCTTTTCCCACAAACAGTACCCTGCCCTTTTTTAAACCTGGGGAAACTTTGTTTACGAATTCTGCTGGTAATACGCTTTCGAATGAGTTTACTTCCGAAGAAAACATCCGAACTGGTTCAGTACGTTCCCTTGTTATTCACATAGATAGATGCAAACATAAATTTAATGAAAAAAGTAGTTTTATTATTATTATTATTACAACGGATTCATTGTACAAATAAAAATTCTGAAACGTCCTAGAGATACAATTTATCCGATATTTCAAATTTAAGGACACTATAAAGAAGTTACTATGTTATGTTAATATTTGTAAGAGAAATATATGATTTTTTAAATTTTATTTAATTTTATGTTAAGAAAATATTTTTCACTTGCAGTCTAAACATATTTTTTTTTTTAGATTTATTATTTTCGTTCATATAATTTTAAATATATATAATTTTTTAGATTTATTATTTTCGATCATATAATTTTAAATATATATATATATATATATATACATTTAGATTTATTATTTTCGATCATATCATTTTTATTTTTATTTTCAATAAAAATCGTGAGAATGTACTTTTTTTTACTGTATTTTTGCATATAATATGACTATTTATTTTTCTCTCGATCTAATTAAACTTTTTGAAATTTGATTCTTAAAATCATAGAAATAATACAAAACAGTATAAAAAATACTACAATAAGTTAATATCTGTTAGAGATATAGGATATTTTAAATTATATTTAATTTTATTTAAACAATTTTTTTTAATATTTTAGAAATATACTTCTCTTAAAATTATTTATCTTTTTATTTATTATTATTTATTATTTTTATCCATACCATTTTCATTTTTTATATAAAATATTAAGCACATACTGCTTTTAACTATTTTTTCCGCCTCAAACTAATTAAACTTTTTAATATCTGATACTTATAGTTAGAGAAGCATACAAATAATCTCTAAAACAGTATAAAAATTGCTAAAATATGTTAATAAATCTAAGACAAGTATGATATTTTTAATTTAGTATTACACAAGCTACACAGTACCCTAAAAATGATAAAAATATCGAATACTTTTTTATTGAATTTTTCAATGGTCCATACGGTTGTGAATCATGACTCCAAATTGTAGATCTGAAATCCAAATAGTTTTAAAGATATCTGAACTTTTCTGAGTGTTCTCATTCTCAAAATGCCTCCTTTACAAACTTTAAATGCATTTTTTTCAGACTTTGATTTTTGTTGATGTTAGTGTTTGCTATTCCCTAAGGCTTTTTTTTCTGTTGCAGATAGAGTCTTTAAATTTTTTATAGACATTTATATATATATGTACTTCAATAATTAGTATGGATTTAGTTTTTTTTTTTTTTTTCTTTTTTTTTTTTCAGGTTTCGAGCTACAAAAAATTCTTTAATTTAAATAAAAGTTACATCTTTAATTCCATAGTAACTTTTGTTCCCAATAATCCAATGAATATAAGTCTCTTAAGATAACTGAAAAATATTAAAAATTAAAAATGTTATAAAAGTTTTTAAAAACTTCAAATTTTTCAAAAAAATTTTAATTAAAAAAATGGTGATTGCTAAAATGATTTTTTTCTTTTTTACCAGAATCAGATTAATTTTATCATCTCAAGCAAAGTCATTAATTATTTTTAATGTAACTGTCTCCAAAAAATTTTTTTGAAAAGGGGTACTGTATAGCCTTAATTTTTTTAAGGGGCCACAGGACCTTTGGGTTTGTCGAAACGATCAAAAGAATCGCCTTTTTTCAAAGTACCAAAACGCAAGTAATATGCAATTATGATCTTTTTTTTCTCTCTCTTTGTACCTAAAGTATATATCCTTAGCTATATTATACTGAAAAATATATGTTGTATATACAAAATTACTGTTTAAATTTTAAATTTAAAAATTCATCTCACTAATGCGTGAATTAAAATCATTGGGTGCTCTGCGCATGATAAAACTCTAAATTATGCACATAGAAAACAATTTTTGAACGAAATTGAATCCTAACACACATGCTACTAAATTAAAACTAAAATACAGTAAAGCCCCGATTATCCGCGGTGCGGTTTATCCGCGAAGCGATTTTTTTTTTTATTTTTCTTTTCTTTTTTTTTTTTTTATTCAAGCCAACAGCAAGAAAATACAATAAGCCCTACTAATAAATATAAACAGAAAAATTCATGTATTCGAAAGTCATAGAAGAATATTTCTAGATTCGGTTGCCATGTTTGAAATATCAGATATAAAGTCTTGGTGTCTTTTCTTGATTTTATTAACCAAACGTAAACACAGCAATTAAAATATTTAACAATTAAATAAGACTATTGTGATAAATTCCAAGAGAGCATATGAATAGTAACTTCATTTTCGAGATAAAAATCATTCCATACTAAAAGATAAACAATAAGTTACAATTTAGAATAAAGAAAAGGTGTTTCCAAAGCAAGAAGCAAAACAAGTAACTGATTTTTTAAAAATGGTGTAACTCAGCTCTTTTTGTACAGTATGTATGGCATTGTTTCTTGTTTACTGTTCTTTATTTTAGTGATTTAGACGTAAAGCAAAGGTTCCTGATGTACTGTGCATATGTATGTATTTTAAACGTTTTATTATGTTTTTTGTACACTAAAACATAGTTTTTTGTTGAATTTTCTTTTTTTTTTTTTTTTTTTTTTCGTGTTTGCACCCCATTTTCAATCTTTTTTCGGGTTATCCGTGATTTTTGTTATCCGCGGTGCCCTTGCCACCCAATCCCGCGGATAATCGGGGCTGTACTGTATATGTAAAAAGTTTTGCTTAAAATTTAATTTTCGCATAGACACACACACACACACACAAAAAAAAAAAAAAAAAAAAAAAAAAAAATCAAAAATTTTTTTCAAATTTTTCTTACGCAAAAAATAAATAACCAAAATAAGTTAATTTTTTTGGTTTTAGCATGAAGACTATAAAGCATATTTGGCTAATTTTTTAAAGCTGTAGCTTCTTTAGTTTGAAAGTAACAGTGCACGTAAATTCCAAATTTACAAACCTGAGAAAACGCGTTTTAAATTTTCAATATCAACGGACTCCAATTGTACTCCACTTTCTATAAATGATTATAACTCAAGAAATAATGCAGATTTTTCAATGAAGTTTTTTGCATACTGTTGAGAAATTTTTACAAATTCAGAATAAATCAAAATCCGAAAACTGATTTTTTGCATGTTTAAAGGTCCTGTGCCTCCTTAAGTCTTTTTTTTCTTATTTTAGCAACATAATTGTCTAAATATAAATATAGGTATAGATAGATGTATAGATTAGATTTATTATTTTCATTCATACCATTTTTTTTATATAAAAGTATTAAGTAGATACTGTTTTTACTGTATTTTTACATATAATATGACATTTAAATTTTTTTCTCTCAAACTAATTAATTTTTTGCAATTTGATTCTTAAAGGTGCGGAAATAATCTTAACAAAGAACAGTATAAAAAGCTACTACAATATTTTATTATCTGTAAGAGAAGTAGGATATTTTAAATTTTATTTATTTTTTTATTATTATGATTTTAGCAATAAATATTTTTTTTTATTTATTATTTTTATTCATGTCATTTTTATTTTTGAATTAATTAAATACATACTGTTTTTACTGTAGTTTTACATATAATGTTACAATTTATTTTACTTAAACATTTACACTTACAATTTACTTAAACATTTTGAAATCTGATTCTTAAACTCAAAGAAATTATCTCGAAATACAGTATTAAAAATTGCTACAATGCGTTCATAGGAGAAGTGCGATTTTTATTTTATTTTTTGTATTTTATCTAATTTTATTTTTTTTTAATGTTTTAATTGTAGCAATAGAATTGTCTAAATATTTTTTATTTCTTATTTTTATTCATATCATTTTTACCATTATTTTTAACACAATTATACTGATTGGTAAATTTATATCATTTTTATTTTTTTAAATAAAAAATATTGACTGCATATTGTTTTTACTGTATTTTTACACAGAATATGACATTTTTTTATGATTCCTTAAACTATAGAAAAAATCCCAAAGACAGTATAAAAAACTATAATTTCTTAATATCTGTAAGATTAGTAAAAAATTTTTAATTTTATCAAATTTATTTTTTAATTGTTGCAATAGAACCGTCTATTTTCTTCATAAAATCACAAAATAATATGCAAATAGCATTGTAAAATACATGAATTTTTAAAAAATTGCCCAGATTTCTGAAGAAAAAAAAACATTTTTAATTCACATCAATTCCATACATTAAATAAAATATTTTAAAGGTATCTTACTTTTTTTCCTTTTATCTTGCTCCTCTAATTAATATTTTAACCCCTCAATTAAAGATGATGATTCGACTTAGTGAGGAATCTTAAAATAGGTTCAAGTTTCCCTTTTTATTCTGAAGATGATCATGTGACCAAGTGACATCACAGTCTTATATGTCAGTGACAGTAAATATCATTTTGACGAAGTGTCTGCCATAAACACACGCTGCTAATTTTTTTTTCTTTTTCACAGAGCCAACGTCTTTTTTATTTTTTTTACAAGTCTTGTCGTCAGAAAGTGTATCTTCCTTTCTGTTGCCATAGTTACTAACTATAAAGTGAGGAAGGAATAAAACAATTGCATAATGCCAGTTTAAGAATTATACAATACAATTCAGAAAGTCAAGATAACAATATTTAAATGTTGCTAATTACCATCCTGCTTTTACTTATGAATAGATGCTGCTTAATTGGAAATCGTAATTATTATACGATCAGTAAAACTTCTACAACTGTTCCATTATTATTTTTCATTGTTACTTGAGAATAATAAAAATATATTTTAGGTAAAATAAATGCACTTAAAACAGTGGCGTAGGAACTTTGTACAAACAGGGGGAGCCGGGGCATATTCGGAAAGCTAGTGGCGCGGATCATTTCGTTCATTTTGGAGGGTTCCTTCATAGTGTTGCACGTTTCACAAACAGAAGTATAAAATAGAAGCATATCAAAATATTACCAAATCTTTAATTCAGTTAAAATAATTTTTAATAGATATACTTGATACATAGAAACTTAATTTATGTGCGATCCCGAATACAATATTCAAATGTAAGGCCCACTTCCATTTACCAAACATTAAAGAGCTTTCTGTTGTTTTGCTTACGAATTCTTTATAAATCTCTTCCAAATCAATTTTAAAGGCCTCGTCTTTATAAATATGTTATCGGTGCAGGTAATTTGTAGACCTATATAAGACCTATATAAGACCCCCTTTTTTCTGGAAATCGGGAGGGTTGTAAACAATGAGAAAAAGGGTGAATAAACAAACAAGTGTGCTCACCACCCCCTCTCTCTCTTATCTTTGTTGTTTATTGCGTGAATTTCCTAAAAAAGTATACTTTATTTTTTAATTCAGCAATGTATCGTAAACAGATGTGGTGCGAGAATTTCTCCCTGGGGAGCTGAGCCCGTCTGAAATATTCCGGGGGAGCCACAGCTCCCCTAGCTCCCCCGGTTCCTACGCCCTTGACTTAAAATGTAGTATACAGGGCAGTAGCGACTCGTATATTATATTTAAAGGGGTTCACAATCACAATAGTAGGAAGGACATAACATAAAGGTTAAAATACATTTGTGCAATATTGAATTCAGAGTCGTTTTTCTCTAGATGAAATTTTGCTGTTCCGAGAAAGACAATAGGGATTTCGCGGAGAGGTGTTTTTCAAGAGGCAATTCCACTTTCCCGGCGGATTTTACCCCTTGGCATCCCATGAATTCATCACTGAATTTATGTTTTCCCAAGTTTTAAAATTTGCAACTAAAAGAAATAAACTAGCTGGATGTGCCAATCCCAAAACTTCCTTCTATCTCACATTCTTTAATATTTCAAGATGTTGTTACAAATGTCAATATTTTATTTTTATTAGTTTAATACTATATCAACTTTGACTTCCATCTTAAATTTCTGCGTCAGTCAATTAATCGGAATAGAAACGAATTAATCTCGATCCTGATATTTATTAAAATCAATAGTTTTCCGTTATTCTGTTGTATATCAGCTGTTCGCGAATAGTCGGTTTATCAGGCTCGGAAGTTCTCGTCGCTTCATCAGCCGCCGGTGTACAATAGAACTACGACAAATCAAGAAAATTACAGAAAAATCGCTAATATAGTGCCCTCTTTCGGCGGAATATTTCCAAATTCAGGGTGGACCTTCTTGCCATTGCCAAAAACATACATAAAAAATTTGGTTCAATTTTATACATATGTTCATACACTTTTCGATGGTACAATATTGAAAATGGCACAAAAATCGCTATTACAGCGTCCCCTTCAGGCGAAATTGTTCCAAATTCAGCGAGGACCTTTCTGCCATGGTCAAAAACATGCACAAGAAATTTGGTTCAATTCTATGCATAACTTCATACACTTTTCGATAGTACAATATTCAAAATGGCACAAAATTCGCTATTGCAGCGCCCCCTTCCAGCTAATTTTTTCCAAATTAATTGAGGACCTGCTTGCCATAGCTAAAAACTTTTAGAAAAAAATTGGTTCAATTCTATGCATAACTTCATACACTTTTTGAAGGTACAATGGCGACAGACACACGGGCAGACGGATAGACAGACATTTTCTATAAACATGTTTTTTTGGGATGTCTGACCCCTAAAACGTGTAAATCAGTCGAAAACCGGAAGTCGAAAAAAATTTCTATTACAATATTTTCTTCTGTTGAAGATAGAAGAAAGTAAAAAGCATCTTTTGGTACCATTTTATTTTCTGCAAAAGAACGTAGAGTCACAATATTGCTTACAATTTACTTTTGAATGCTATTCAAGTATAATTTTTGTAAATTACGTGTAAGCAGTATCTTTAGTTCCGAAATATTAATTTTTCTAACTTCTATGTAAACTGTTTGTAACTACTTCTTGCATATAATAATAAAACTAAGAACAATAGAAACAGACAGATTAAGAATTATTAAAATAAATATCCAACTTAATGCTCAAATCACAAAAATCAAACGTACAAGAAAATTACCGCTAAAAATGTAATGCTACCGCACATTGGAGGTTGTGCGAACGGAAGGCACTAAGCGAGGCGTTCCCCCTACCTTTGTCTCTCCCATTCCCGTCCGCATAAGCTTATTTTGAAGAGCATTTATCCGCTCGCACGTGCTATCAAGAAAAGACTAGGTGCGCTCGGTGTTGAAAACTTTCGAATTTTCTTAGATAAGGGCTCGTTATGGATGTATCTAAAGAAAGGGAGAGGGGGGCGGGGCGTGAGTGAATGATACTCGTATTGGAGATCTCAAAAAATTATATATTTTTTTATAATTATTTTATTTTTTTATCTCCTTTGGGGGTTCACGTGCTCGTGCGCCAATGAGCAAACCGCCACTGATACAGGGTATCCCATAAGTTTGACTAACAGCTAATCCTTAAATCGTTCATTTTATTTGTGTACTTAGATCAATTGCACCAACCAATTGTCTGCATAACTAAAAATAGTGGTTCAACAATGATTTTAGAATTAAAGTGTTAGGACGAATCTGTTTTGAAGACATTACTTTTAACACACTGAAACATAGTTGAAAAATGTTTATGATTGCAGTTCGTTTAACCGTCTGTCTGTTCATGCTATGATTCGCATAAATATACTCTAATTGCCACGTAATTCATATATGTTATTGAGGTTTACTATGGCACATTCGGTATTGAAAATGAAATGTGTAGCGTTTATAGTTCGTTTACAGGGGCACTCAAAAGAATTCCGTTACATTATGGTCTATGAGAAAAAAAAATTTGCAGTGTATTTAAATGATGTTACACTATTTCAAACATATTGAAATGGATATACGTCAATGAGACGCGCTAAAACATGCTTACTATAGAATAGGATGTGAATAGCATTTATCGTTCATTTACATGGACACATAAAATAATTCGCTTACAGTATTGACTGTGAGCAATAATTGCTGTAAGTGCATTTTTAGCTGCGTTCGTAATTATACAAATACGTAGCACCTACAGCCGTCGTTCGGTCCGTCCGCATATAACAGAGCAAAAAGTACCCGACCGAATGGACTGAAATTTTAAACATATAATTGTTGCAAAATTTTGTCGAGTCATTTCAAATTTTATGAAAATCGATGTAATTACAGGGGCAGTCAAACTTTTCCCCGTTAAATTACGGCCAATGGGAAAAAAAAATATTTCAAGTGCATTTTAATGATATTACAGCCTTTCAAACAGTATGAAATTGATATGCACTTATGAAGTGCACTAAAATATACATTCAGTACAACATGCAGTGCAAAAAGTATTTATAAAACTTGTTATAGTATGAACGCATCTTATTTGACACGTTTGACGTGCAATTTCCAACTTGTTAAATTTAAATAATTTTTTTTTGCTTATTTCTTGTTGTGTATAAATTCTATATACAGGGTGCAATATGTTATCTATTGCCGACCTTTAATTTCTCAACCGTTGGTCGTAGTTCCAATTACAAAAACGTTTCAAATGAGCTAAATATTCATGTTGTGGAGTTATTTAAAGTCAAAAATCAATTTTATAAAAATTACGAAAACTAACTTTTTATACGGTCTCCCAGTCCCTATAGTTATATTTAGTAAAAGTTTACTCGTATCATAATAGATATAACACAAAAGTTTGAAATATGTACTGCAAAAATTGACCCAGTTATTAAATTTCAAAGTTTGAGATTTTTGCACATGATTTTGTCTTTCATTAAGGGATCAGTTAAAAGATAAATTAAAGTAATTCGAGATCAAAATCAGAGTACAATGTCCTTTTTACGGCAAAACCACCTTTAGCCGGTATCGCCAAATCGGGGGATCACCAAAGAGGGTTATTTCACAAAATTTCCAAACATCCAAAATTTAGCTCAAATTTTTAGATGAAATAAACCTCTTTGGAATATAAGGGTATTTTCTTAAATCATATAATATTTTCTTAAAGATTAAAATACATTTGTTTTGTTTTTTTTACAATGAACTTTTAAGGGGTCTCAGGACTCTTAAAAGCTTCAAAATTTTAATTTTTTTACACGTTAAACTCCAATCTTTTAAGAACATTTTGGTATAATTGCTTCCTTGAAATTCCCATCAGAACAGAAGTTATGGCTTTTAGAATTGTACCCGCCCAATAGTTGAAGCGGCGTTTCGGAAACTTTGAAGTCATTTTTCTCCAAATGAAGTTTTTGGGCATAAAAAACGCGATATCGCAAAAACTTCTAAATATTTTATCATAAAATTTACAAAATATATGTATATTAGTCCGTATAAACTTAACAGTAGCAAAAGGGGACTTCGGGCTCAGGAGGATGCGGGACCGCGGGACCGTCCCGCATCCTCATCCCGTCCCCCCTCTGGCACCGCATCCCGCACCTCCTCCGACACCACCTTCCGCCCCCCCCCCCCCCCCTGCGACACCGCACCCCCTCCGTCACCGCCCCCTAGCGGGAAAAATGGCGTTTTTAGAGTATTTTTCTGCTATAACATGAGAGTTGAACGTTAGATCGACTAGATTATCATGCTATAAGATGAAGAATAAATTTACATTTGAATTTTGAACAATCTTTACCTTAATGAGTATTATTAATTATGTAAAACAATGGAAAATGTCAATTTTTTAGGAAAAAAGCTGATTTTTGTAGATTATTTTCAACTACAAGATCAGAATATCAACTTAAATGGGGAAAGTTAAGCATATATTTGAATTTTGAACAATCCTTACCTTAATGAGTATTATTAATTAAGAAAAACAGTGGAAAATATGAATTTCTTAGGAAAAAAGCTGATTTCTGCAGATTTTATTCAACTGCAAGACCAAAATATCAACTTAAATGGAGAAAGTTAAACATATATTTGATTTTTGAATGATTAACACCTTAATGAGCATTATTAATTAAGCAAAATAACAAAAATATCAATTTTTAATGGGAAAAAAAAGAATATTTCTTAGGATTTTTTCTACTATAGGATCAGAATATCATCTTGAAAGATAGGAGTGAATCATATATATTTAATTTTTAACAATCTTTACCTTAATGAGTATTATTAATTAAGCAAAACAGTGAAAAATATCAATTTCTTAGGAAAAAAGCTGATTTCTGTTGATTATTTTCAACTACAAGATCAGAATAACAGATTAAATGGGGAAAGTTAAACATATATTTGAATTTTAAACAATCTTTACCTTAATGAGTGTTATTAATTAAGCAAAACAGTGGAAAATACCAATTTCTGAGGAAAAAAGCTGATTTCTGAAGATTTTATTCAACTGCAAGCTCAGGATATCAACATAAATGGAGAAAGTTAAACATATATTTGAATTTTGAACAATCTTTACCTTAATGAGTATTATTAATTAAGCAAAACAATAAAAAATATCAATTTTTAATGAAAAAAGCTGAACTTTTTCAAGTACAAGATCAGAATATACTCTTAAATGGGGAAAGTTAAACGCGTACATTTGAATTTTTAAGAATCTTTACCTTAATGAGTATTATTAATTAAGCAAAACAATCAAAAATAACAATTTTAAAGGAAAAAAGCCGATTTCTGTAGATTATTTTCAACTACAAGATCAGAATATCAACTTAAATGGAGAAAGTGAAACATATTTTTGAATTTTGGATTATCAATACCTTAATGAGTATTATTAATTATGCAAAATAATGAAAATATCAATTTTTAATGAAAAAGCAGATTCTTTAGATCCTTTAGATTTTTTTTTCAACTATAAGATAGGAATATCATCTTAAAAGGAAAATTTAAACATATAATTTAGTTTTTGATCCACCATTACCTTAATAAATTTTGATAACTAAACAAATAACAAAGAATAATATCGAATTTTTAAAGAAAAAGATTAATTTTATTAATCCAATAATGATTTTTACATCTTTATATAATACTTCGAACCTATCCAACGTTTTCATTCGTTATTGGTTTTAAATTTTATCATTTTCATATAAAATTTCCAGTTTTCAATTACTTAATTTTACTACATTTTAAATGTGGATATTTCTAGGTAAATAGCCAATTTTATCTTACACTTAGTAATTTTACACCAACCTAATTGATTTTACAGTGTTTAGGCCACTGTAGGATTATGTTTCATCATCACAGTTCTTCTAAAAGTAAAAATGACCAGATTTCCCGCCCCCCTTTCATGAATTACATCTACGCTCTCTTCAAACTCATAAGAAAATCCTGCGTTTCTCCCCCCTTGAAGGGTGGAGGATACAATAGCGTTACGTCACTTGTTTACAAAATATCTATATGTTGACGATTTGAACTTTTTTCAAGATGTATAAAAGAAAGTATCAATATTTTTACATTATTACAAGTATAATTTTACAGTTTAATGAATAATTATTTATTTATTATTGAATACCCAATTTTATCAACAGATGAATTAACTATACCTGTGCTGAAACTACATTTCACATACTTAGCCACACTTTAAAAAATTTCACTTCAATATGTAAATATTAAGTGCATTTTTAACATAACACATGTTTTTCAACACTAGTTCCTATACGAGAATTTTGTTTATTAAATAGTATGTATTCACTTTCAAATTGCTTTTACTTGAAATTATATAAACCCTTTTAACAGAAAATTTGTTTAACCACAGAACGAATTGTATTTAACACGTTCAACCTCAATGTCAATAATTAAACAAAACAATGGAAAATATCAATTTTTAAGAAGAAAAATAAAAACAGATTTCTTTAAATTTTCTTTTTTGAGCTACAAGATACGAGGATTACAACTTAAATGAGGAACGTTAAATATATATTTTAGTTTTTGAACAACCATTACCTTAATGAATTTTAATAATTAAACAAATAACAAAAGGAAAATGTGATTTTTTATGAAAAAGGCGAATTTAAACGAATTTGATTAACTTTTACACTAGTTTGAGAGTTTATCATCCTTTTAGATGCTAGCTATGTAGAATTTTAAGCTTTCAACGAGACACACTTCAAGAAATACTCATTACTAAACAAAAATAAATTAAATTTAAGCTAATCAATGACTGAAAATTTCATATTTAAAAAATATTTTCATAGTTTAACTAAAATGAGTAATATGCAAGAAATGTCTTTAGCAGAGGAAGATTCAAGTCAATCTTACTTAAAGGATATGAATTCAGCTATACCCAGTCAAGAAGCACATGCTTCGAACATTGAAATATTGCCCTCTTCACCAGAACAACTAAAACCAGCTTTTTCTTGCAATCAATGCGAGAAATCCTATTCAAAAAAGAATGCATTAAACAGACATCAAATATCCCATTTGGAGAAAAAACCCTTTGAATGTGAAATATGCTCAAAGACATTCATTCAAAGCAGTGATTTAAAACGACATAGTGTAACTCATTCCAGGACATCTACTACATACAAATGCGATCAATGCGGGAAAGATTATTTACAAAAGTTTCTGTTAACAATTCACAAGAGATCTCATAAGAAGTTTTATGATTGTGATAATTGTTCCAACTCTTTTTTAACAAAGTCTGCTTTAACTAAACATAAAAAAGTTCATCCCAATGAATATGAATGTAAATACTGCAACATTAAATTATACGATGAAGTTGAATTTTTACATCATAAAAAAATTCACCCTAAGAAATATAGTTGTAAACACTGTAAAATTATCTTTTATCTCCAGAGGGAGTTTATTCATCATCTGATCAACATGCATAAATGAAAAATGCAAACTTTGTTAAGTCATAAACTTGATTTGAATATCTGTATATTTTAAAAATGTATATGTCCTCCTATAACTGTTGAAAATGATGAATAAATATTGTTTAACTGAAAAAGCTTTTGTCGTTTATTTTTGTCATATCAACTTGTGATTTTCCTTGACTCTATCTCATCAAGTCAAAACGATTTTACTAAAATTTTAAAATACATATTGTATATATTTTTAAGTTTATAATTTTTTTAATTTCTTATCGAATGAAACATGAGTTAACTATATTTTATTAATTTCATATTAAAAACCTAACGTTTTCCATATAATTTAATTATGTTCCGTCTAAATTTTATCTACCCAATTAAATTCTATAATCCCTTCTTATTAGCAAACATTACTATTTAACTGGAAATTTCACATTAATGTTTTTCTTTTTTCATGATTGTACATATAAAAATAAGAGTTTACAAACTAATTTCCATAATTTATCACATTTGAACTTAATTTTTATACTCAAAACATTATTTAATCAAATTTTTATACTTTTTGATTCAGTGAAATTCGATGATTTTTCATTTTTTAAACCAATACCACAATATTTATCGACATTGGACTTGATTCTTCTCTTGTATATTTTTACATTACACAATTAAGATAGATATAGACTTAGGACAGCAATAGAGTTAAAAATTGATTATACTCAATTTTCACCTTATATGAATTGGTTCTACATGACATTTCTTATTGCTACAATCACTTGATGTATTAACATTAGTCCGAGTTATTCAGTCTATATTATTAATCAAATTATCATATGTTTCATCTTACACTTCTAAGATTTCTGAATTATCATCCATCAAGTTGCTTAAAATATTAATACTGTGTTTATAGTTCTATTGCTACATAGCCTACATGAATATAATCTTTAATTTTAACATTTCATATTTTAAATGACCTATTTTCAAAACTAAACTATATGAATTTTTACTACGTCACTTATCAATATCACAGAATGATTTATGCTTCACACTTTTCTAATAATTATCAGATTCTTATAACATAATTTCTTGATAACATATATTATACTACTGATTTGTACGCATGCGTGAGTTGTCACGTGATCAAAACGATTGAGAATAATATAAATTTCCGAAAAGCAGCGCAGTATTTCTCATTTCAACTGTTAAACTTGGGAGAGAAGGTGACTTTATGTGCGCAACTCTGATAAATTTCCAGATTTTAATTCAAGTGAGGAATCGATTTCTTTGTTAGTGAATAAAGTAAGTTTTAGTGTATCATTACAACATATATGCATTAATAAAAATAAATAAATAAATGATTACTTATATATTAAACCTTTCCTAAGTATATAAATATATTTCTTTTATTGTACAGTTGTTGCAGCAAGATGAATCAAAACAGCAGCAATCCTCTTTATCAGAAATGGGTGATCTGAATGATTCGCTCTTAGCACATGTAGAGTTAAAGAATAATAAATATGTAAGTACTTAGATATGAAATACTATAATTCATATATGAAACGTAATTAGAGTAAACTTAAAATCAAATATTTTATTGTTTGTACTTTAACAAATGTTTTTTATCCATATCATTGAAGAGAATTCTAATTGTTTACATTTATTTCTCTCACAGATGTGTTCTATTTACTACAAACAATTTTTAAGTAAATGGAATTTAAAAGAACATACACAGATCCATACAGATGAAAAACCCTATACTTGTGAAGATTGCCAAAAGCCGTTTTCAAGAAAATATGAATCAGAAATGCATACTACATCATATAGTCTATCACCAGCTGTATGTAAACTTTGTGAAGATATTCAAGAAATAACCAGACGTTTGAAGAATTTAACAATCAAGGAAGAGATTTAGACTATGTACTCAACCTATTTGCATAAGAGTTACCACAATATCCCAAAATTGAAATTTCGAAGGCACACAGTGGATGTAAAGAAATTTTTGTTACCCATGATTCTCGTAACCACAATGAATTTGGAATGAATTCATAATGTATTCCTTAAATTGTTATAATAAATATTCTTTTATCTGCACTTATCGATGTGTTTATTTATATCTCCTAACATTTTAAACGAAAAACGCTTTCCCATAAAATTCATAAGAACAGATAAAAATTAACAGATGAATGAAAAAATATGTATGTTCACAAAGTTTTCTAGATATATTTACAAAAATGTTTAGAAAATAAAAAAATTGCAAGAGTAAAAGACAAAATTTCACAAAATTAAAAAAAAATATATAACATAACATTTTTTTCTTCTTACAAATGTGAGTTTTTAGAAAAGTAGGAAAAAAATTAAACTATAACAAATTAAACTATAAAAAATGTAAAAATAATTTTTTGTAAAAAAATTTTTTGTAAAAAAATTTTTTGTAAAAAAAATTTTTTGTAAAAATATTTTTTTGTAAAAATATTTTTTTTTCACTTTTGAAAAAAAAAAATCTAAGTTTAATTTTTTCCTACTTTTCTAAAAACTCACATTTGTAAGAAGAAAAAAATGTTATGTTGTATTTTTTTTTTTAATTTTGTGAAATTTTGTCTTTTACTCTTGCAAATTTTTTATTTTCTAAACATTTTTGTAAATATATCTAGAAAACTTTGTGAACATACATATTTTTTCATTCATCTGTTAATTTTTATCTCTTCTTATGAATTTTTTTAAGATGGGAAAGCGTTTTTCGTTTAAAATGTTAGGAGATATAAATAAACACGTCGATAAGTGCAGATAAAAGAATATTTATTATAACAATTTAAGGAATACATTATGAATAATATCCAAATTCATGGTGGTTACGAGAATCATGGGTAACAAAAATTTCTTTACATCCACTGTGTGCCTTCGAAATTTCAATTTTGGGATATTGTGGTAACTCTTATGCAAATAGGTTGAGTACATAGTCTAAATCTCTTCCTTGATTGTTAAATTCTTCAAACGTCTGGTTATTTCTTGAATATCTTCACAAAGTTTACATACAGCTGGTGATAGACTATATGATGTAGTATGCATTTTTGATTCATATTTTCTTGAAAACGGCTTTTGGCAATCTTCACAAGTATAGGGTTTTTCATCTGTATGGATCTGTGTATGTTCTTTTAAATTCCATTTACTTAAAAATTGTTTGTAGCAAATAGAACACATCTGTGAGAGAAATAAATGTAAACAATTAGAATTCTCTTCAATGATATGGATAAAAAACATTTCTTAAAGTACAAACAATAAAATATTTGATTTTAAGTTTACTCTAATTACGTTTCATATATGAATTATAGTATTTCATATCTAAGTACTTACATATTTATTATTCTTTAACTCTACATGTGCTAAGAGCTAATCATTCAGATCACCCATTTCTGATAAAGAGGATTGCTGCTGTTTTGATTCATCTTGCTGCAACATCTGTACAATAAAAGAAATATATTTATATACTTAGGAAAGGTTTAATATATAAGTAATCATTTATTTATTTATTTTTATTAATACATATATGTTGTAATGATACACTAAAACTTACTTTATTCACTAACAAAGAAATCGATTCCTCACTTGAATTAAAATCTGGAAATTTATCAGAGTTGCGCACATAAAGTCACCTTCTCTCCCAAGTTTAACAGTTGAAATGAGAAATACTGCGCTGCTTTTCGGAAATTTATATTATTCTCAATCGTTTTGATCACGTAACAACTCACGCATGCGTACAAATCAATAGTATAATATATGTTATCAAGAAATTATGTTATAAGAATCTGATAATTATTAGAAAAGTGTGAAGCATAAATCATTCTGTGATATTGATAAGTGATGTAGTGAAAATTCATATAGTTTAGTTTTGAAAATAGGTCATTTAAAATATGAAATGTTAAAATTAAAGATTATATTCATGTAGGCTATGTATCAATAGAACTATAAACACAGTAATAATATTTTAAGCAACTTGATGGATGATAATTCAGAAATCTTAGAAGTGTAAGATGAAACATATGATAATTTGATTAATAATATAGACTGAATAACTCGGACTAATTTTAATACATCAAGTGATTGTAGCAATAAGAAATGTCATGTAGGACCAATTCATATAAGGTGAAAATTGAGTATAATCAATTTTTAACTCTATTGCTGTCCTAAGTCTATATCTATCTTAATTGTGTAATGTAAAAATATACAAGGGAAGAATCAAGTCCAATGTCGATACATATTGTGGTATTGGTTTAAAAAATGAAAAATCATCGAATTTCACTGAATCAAAAAGTATAAAAATTTGATTAAATAATGTTTTGAGTATAAAAATTAAGTTCAATTGTGATAAATTATGGAAATTAGTTTGTAAACTCTTATTTTTATATGTACAATCATGAAAAAAGAAAAACATTAATGTGAAAATTCCAGTTAAATAGTAATGTTTGCTAATAAGAAGGGATTATAGAATTTAATTGGGTAGATAAAATTTAGACGGAACATAATAAAATTACATGGAAAACGTTAGGTTTTTAATATGAAATTAATAAAATATAGTTAACTCATGTTTCATTCGATAAGAAATTAAAAAAATTATAAACTTAAAAAAATATACAATATGTATTTTAAAATTTTAGTAAAATCGTTTTGACTTGATGAGATAGAGTCAAGGAAAATCACAAGTTGATATGGCAAAAATAAATGACAAAAGCTTTTTCAGTTAAACAATATTTATTCATCATTTTCAACAGTTATAGGAGGACATATACATTTTTAAAATATACAGATATTCAAATCAAGTTTATGACTTAACAAAGTTTGCATTTTTCATTTATGCATGTTGATCAGATGATGAATAAACTCCCTCTGGAGATAAAAGATAATTTTACAGTGTTTACAACTATATTTCTTAGGATGAACTTTTTTATGATGTAAAAATTCAACTTCATCGTACAATTTAATGTTGCAGTATTTACATTCATATTCCTTGGGATGAACTTTTTTATGTTTAGTTAAAGCAGACTTTGTTAAAAAAGAGTTGGAACAATTATCACAATCATAAAACTTCTTATGAGATCTCTTGTGAATTGTTAACAGAAACTTTTGTAAATAATCTTTCCCGCATTGATCGCATTTGTATGTAGTAGATGTCCTGGAATGAGTTACACTATGTCGTTTTAAATCACTGCTTTGAATGAATGTCTTTGAGCATATTTCACATTCAAAGGGTTTTTTCTCCAAATGGGATATTTGATGTCTGTTTAATGCATTCTTTTTTGAATAGGATTTCTCGCATTGATTGCAAGAAAAAGCTGGTTTTAGTTGTTCTGGTGAAGAGGGCAATATTTCAATGTTCGAAGCATGTGCTTCTTGACTGGGTATAGCTGAATTCATATCCTTTAAGTAAGATTGACTTGAATCTTCCTCTGCTAAAGACATTTCTTGCATATTACTCATTTTAGTTAAACTAGAGAATATAAGCTGACGTCTTCATATAACGAAAACAGCAAACAGTATAAAAAATTCGACTCGTTTCACTCAAAGCTATAAAATTATAGGAGGCGCTGTTGTTTTTTAAGTCATAGGATTGGTTTGAAAAGTGAAAAATCGCTGAATTTCGTTAAATCTGAAAGTACTGGATTTGATTAAATAATGCTTTGTGTATAAAAATTAAGCTCGAATGTAGAAAAATCCAGTTAAATGTAATAAAAATAAGGATATTAATTTGTAAACTCTTATTTTTTATGCACATTCATGAAAATATTTTTTAAATATGAAATTTTCAGTCATTGATTAGCTTAAATTTAATTTATTTTTGTTAAGTAATGAGTATTTCTTGAAGTGTGTCTCGTTGAAAGCTTAAAATTCTACATAGCTAGCATCCAAAAGGATGATAAACTCTCAAACTAGTGTAAAAGTTAATCAAATTCGTTTAAATTCGCCTTTTTCATTAAAAATCACATTTTCCTTTTGTTATTTGTTTAATTATTAAAATTCATTAAGGTAATGGTTGTTCAAAAACTAAAATATATATTTAACGTTCCTCATTTAAGTTGTAATCCTCGTATCTTGTAGCTGAAAAAAGAAAATCTAAAGAAATCTGTTTTTATTTTTCTTCTTAAAAATTGATATTTTCCATTGTTTTGTTTAATTATTGATATTGAGGTTGAACGTGTTAAATACAATTCGTTCTGTGGTTAAACAAATTTTCTGTTAAAAGGGTTTATATAATTTCAAGTAAAAGCAATTTGAAAGTGAATACATACTATTTAATAAACAAAATTCTCGTATAGGAACTAGTGTTGAAAAACATGTGTTATGTTAAAAATGCACTTAATATTTACATATTGAAGTGAAATTTTTTAAAGTGTGGCTAAGTATGTGAAATGTAGTTTCAGCACAGGTATAGTTAATTCATCTGTTGATAAAATTGGGTATTCAATAATAAATAAATAATTATTCATTAAACTGTAAAATTATACTTGTAATAATGTAAAAATATTGATACTTTCTTTTATACATCTTGAAAAAAGTTCAAATCGTCAACATATAGATATTTTGTAAACAAGTGACGTAACGCTATTGTATCCTCCACCCTTCAAGGGGGGAGAAACGCAGGATTTTCTTATGAGTTTGAAGAGAGCGTAGATGTAATTCATGAAAGGGGGGCGGGAAATCTGGTCATTTTTACTTTTAGAAGAACTGTGATGATGAAACATAATCCTACAGTGGCCTAAACACTGTAAAATCAATTAGGTTGGTGTAAAATTACTAAGTGTAAGATAAAATTGGCTATTTACCTAGAAATATCCACATTTAAAATGTAGTAAAATTAAGTAATTGAAAACTCGAAATTTTATATGAAAATGATAAAATTTAAAACCAATAACGAATGAAAACGTTGGATAGGTTCGAAGTATTATATAAAGATGTAAAAATCATTATTAGATTAATAAAATTAATCTTTTTCTTTAAAAATTCGATATTATTCTTTGTTATTTGTTTAATTATCAAAATTTATTAAGGTAATGATGGATCAAAAACTAAGTTATATGTTTAAATTTTCCTTTTAAGATGATATCCCTATCTTATAGTTGAAAAAAAATCTAAAGGATCTAAAGAATCTGCTTTTTCATTAAAAATTGATATTTTCATTATTTTGCATAATTAATAATACTCATTAAGGTATTGATAATCCAAAATTCAAAAATATGTTTCACTTTCTCCATTTAAGTTGCTATTCTGATCTTGTAGTTGAAAATAATCTACAGAAATCGGCTTTTTTCCTTTAAAATTGTTATTTTTCATTGTTTTGCTTAATTAATAATACTCATTAAGATAAAGATTCTTCAAAATTCAAATGTACGCGTTTAACTTTCCCCATTTAAGAGTATATTCTGATCTTGTACTTGAAAAAGTTCAGCTTTTTCCATTAAAAATTGATATTTTTTATTGTTTTGCTTAATTAATAATACTCATTAAGGTAAAGATTGTTCAAAATTCAAATATATGTTTAACTTTCTCCATTTATGTTGATATTCTGAGCTTGCAGTTGAATAAAATCTTCAGAAATCAGCTTTTTTTCCTCAGAAATTGGTATTTTCCACTGTTTTGCTTAATTAATAATGCTCATTAAGGTAAAGATTGTTTAAAATTCAAATATATGTTTAACTTTCCCCATTTAATCTGTTATTCTGATCTTGTAGTTGAAAATAATCAACAGAAATCAGCTTTTTTCCTAAGAAATTGATATTTTCCACTGTTTTGCTTAATTAATAATACTCATTAAGGTGAAGATTGTTAAAAATTAAATATATATGATTCACTTCTATCTTTCAAGTTGATATTCTGATCCTATAGTAGAAAAAATCCTAACAAATATTCTTTTTTTTTCCATTAAAAATTGATATTTTTGTTATTTTGCTTAATTAATAATGCTCATTAAGGTGTTAATCATTCAAAAATCAAATATATGTTTAACTTTCTCCATTTAAGTTGATATTTTGATCTTGCAGTTGAATAAAATCTGCAGAAATCAGCTTTTTTCCTAAGAAATTCATATTTTCCACTGTTTTTCTTAATTAATAATACTCATTAAGGTAAGGATTGTTCAAAATTCAAATATATGCTTAACTTTCCCCATTTAAGTTGATATTCTGATCTTGTAGTTGAAAATAATCTACAGAAATCAGTTTTTTTCCTAAAAAATTGATATTTTCCATTGTTTTGCATAATTAATAATACTCATTAAGGTAAAGATTGTTCAAAATTCAAATGTAAATTTATTCTTCATCTTATAGCATGATAATCTAGTCGATCTAACGTTCAACTCTCATGTTATAGCAGAAAAATACTCTAAAAACGCCATTTTTCCCGCTAGGGGGCGGTGGCGGAGGGGGTGCGGTGTCGCAGGGGGGCGGAAGGTGGTGTCGGAGGGGGTGCGAGATGCGGTGCCGGAGGGGGGACGGGGTGAGGATGCGGGACGGTCCCGCATCCTCCTGAGCCCGAAGCCCCCTTTTCCTACTACTCTTAACCTAAAATTTCCTTTTTATTGTTAAAAAAATATATATTTTTTATGGGATTATATTGTTCAAATTTTCAAAATTTTGGATTAACTAAAAACAACTTTGTATTAAAAATATAAAATTGCTTTAAATACAAATTTATTTAGGTTTAGCAGCACCTGTAGCCGGTATCACCAAATCGGGAAATCACCAAATAGGGTTATTTCATCTAAAATTTTGAGCTAACTTTTATGGGTCGAACAACATTCAAAAGTACCGTCGATACCGGCTAAAAGTGGCTTCGTCGTAAAAAGGACATTGCACCCTGATTTTGATCTCGAATTATTTTAATTAATCTTTTAACTGATCCCTCAATTAAAGACAAAATCATGTGCAAAAATCTCAAACTTTGAAATTTAATAACTGTGTTAATTTTTATAGTACAGATGTCAAACTTTTTGTGTTACATCTGTTATGATATGTGTAAACTTTTACTAAATATAACTATATT
Organism: Maratus speciosus; assembly: GCA_963932465.1. Classification (NCBI taxonomy): domain Eukaryota; kingdom Metazoa; phylum Arthropoda; class Arachnida; order Araneae; family Salticidae; genus Maratus; species Maratus speciosus. Next base: position 355,125,779 of record OZ010799.1, on the reverse strand, counting down.
AGGGACTGGGACCGTATAAAAAGTTAGTTTTCGCAATTTTTATAAAATTGATTTTTGACTTTAAATAATGCCAGCTCATTTGAAACGTTTTTGTAATTGGAACTATATGTCTACGACCAACGGTTGAGAAATTAAAGGTCGGCGATAGATAACATATTGCACCCTGTATAATACACAGGAAAAACAAAAGAACAGAGTACATTTCAGCTTATTGAAGGAAATTGCTGAGGTACAATTTTAAACTGCGCTATGCGTTTAACTAACTGAACTAAATTTTTGCATACTATATAGTATATGTACAAATCCATCATAAATTATATACAAGGCTGCACATAAAAATTTAGATATTTTAAGACTATAGATGGTAATTTCTGAACAGATGTGTTATGCGTTTTCCAAATTGCTTACTTAGACTTCAGCTTTAACCAGATTAAATGGTGATGTTTTCTTACAGCGTTCTGGATATGTTAGAAAATGCTTCCAGGGGCGTAGCTACAAATAGTTTTTCGGGGGGTGGGGGGGGGCGGGAATTAAAAAAATTTCCAACTTATATTTCAAAAATTTCCCAACTTAAAACTAATTGCTTTATTTTCCAACTGAAATTATATGTGCAATGTGTGTTTATGATAATGATACTTATACGTAAAAAATCCTTTCCACAGAAAGATACAGAAACTAAAAACATAAAAATTATAATTATTGATTTGTCTACTGTAAGTTTAAGTACACCTCTTTCATTTGAATAATTAAAATCAAAACCAGATTAATTTCTATTTTCCTATCCTGGAATCATTGGGCATGAAACTAATAAGGTACCCAACTGCTAAATGAATAGTTAAGGAAGCAATTTCAAACAATACATTAAATGTAAGATTTAAACCTAGAAAATACCGTTATATTATTTTGAGAAAGGAACAAAGGTTTGGAAGAAATAAAAGAGACACTGTTGATGAAATTCAGGTCTGGATATGATGATATTGATATTTTCGTAGCACAGAAACGCACAATGACAAATTGTGTCTGGCTACTTTTTGTACTTCTTTTGATAATTTAACCTGTTTACTGTTACAGAACTCAGAAAGGCAGTTGGAAAAACAATAAAAGTTTCATATTTTTTTTACTATTATTTAAAAAAAAAAAAGAAAAAGTCTTTCAAAAATTCACAATTTTTCAACTCTAATCTCAAATTTCTCAAGTTCACATATATTGGAGGGGGAGGCTCCTCCCCCATAACCCCCCATCGCGACGCCTCTGAATGTTTCGTTCTCTATGCTTGAAGCATCATCTTCCTGTCTTGTTTTTATTTGGCTGCAGTTTCTTTTCGCTGATTAGCAAAATTTCTAAGGCTGGTGAAAGAAAAATGATCATAATAGACTATAGGGTAAAGTGCCCATATTTCGTCCCCTCTCCTAATTTCGTCCCCCTTTTGTCCCCCGCCCGCCGCTTCTGCGAATGTGGCGTCACTTATGACGCAAGCCACAGGGGACGTAAGGTAAAAGGGGTCAGTATTGAAAGTTTCGTTCGCCAAGACGCATATATAAATTAAAGACGGCGAATTTCCTATTTTTAGAAGACCTAAGTTCTTATTGCGTCGTTTGTAGAATTTTATTTACTGTACTGTAAGTATTTGTTTCTTATTCATTGTATGTATTTTACGTTGGTAAGATGCTGACAGTAGCATACGGTGAGTTTTAGGACGCTCAGTTTTTCTTACGGGAACTGAAGCTCCGTCATATTGGGAAGTAGCGTGGTCCCAATTTCGTCCCCCTTGCAGTTCTTATTTTCGTCCCGGGGGCGAAATTAGGAATGCTTTTTCATAACTTTTTTCAATTTTTTTTCCCTCATGTTTGGATGGCTAATGTTTCATTGTTATTCTTCCTCTGATAATTAGTACATTTCTTTGTGCCTTACTTTAATTTAAATTAAATTACTTGCTCATTTAGAAATAAATTTTGACTTGGTTATAAGTTAATCCTTGGCGTATTGGATTTTTTGTGGGGGCGAAATTGGGACCATTTTTTTTCCTTTGCATTTTTTAGATGCTTTTAAAAAACAATTTTTCGCATTTTTAAAAATTTTTTGTACGATATTTGCCTATGTTTCTATGTGCGTGGGTAGTTATTCTTGCTAAAATCCAAATTTGGTAGATTTTCACTGAAAATTATAACTTCCAAAGGCCTAAAAATGACTGGGGGATGATAATAGGGCACCTTACCCTAACTTCTGTCATCATAAACTCAATAAATAAAAGAGATTTGTTATGATTTTTTTTTTTTATGTCTATAACTATTCAGTCTTATTTTTTACAAGAAGTGGTGAAAATTTACAGAGGGGGGAAAAACACAATACAAGGGAGAATTTGCATTTTTTATAACTTTATCACGAAACAATAGAACATGAAAAAATAAGAAGCATAGCCTAAATATTTTTTTTTCTTTTTTGAGCATTTATTATTGATTTATGATTGTTTTTGATATTGCACTATTTACCGTATCCCGAAAGCTCTGCGTAATACATCTGACGTCACAGTTCATGACAAGAAACGACATTGTTATTGTTTACGTGCGTCGCTTTTCAACTTGACCGTTTTAAACATCGCTGTTTCTAAAAATATTGTGACTAATATTGAATGTGTACTTTCCAACATAAAAATAATTCAATTGGAATTAATATAGATATATATATGTGTGACATTTTCCCCCTTGAAAAATGCATTTACATTTGGCTGTCAATCACTCAAACATGAACAATTTGAAATAAATGTACTGAATGTATATTTTTTTGCGCTTCATAAATGCATAGTCTGTAACCTCATTAAAATGCACTTGCAATATTTTTTTCCCATTGGCCGTAATGTAACGGAAAACTTTTAACTGCCCCTGTCATTAAACTATACATCCGATTTTCATAAAATTGGAAACGGCTCGACAAAATTTTGCAACAATTATATATTTAAAATTCCAGACCATTCGGCAGGCTGTAACATCATTAAAATTCATTTGCAATAATTTTTCCCATTGGCCGTAATGTAAAGAAAAACTTTTGACTGTCCCTGTAATTAAAGTATACATCCGATTTTCATAAAATTTGAAATGGCTCGACAAAATTTTGCAACAATCATATATTTAAAATTTCAGACCATTCGGTTGGGTAGTTTTTGCTCTGTTACATGCGGACAGACAGACAGACGGACTGAACGACGACTATAGGTGCTACGTATTTATATAATTACGAACGCACCTAAAAAGAGTTGTGAAATTCTATATAAGCTGGATTACACATAAACAATGCTCATAACTCATTGAATTGCATGAATGCTTAATTTAATAATTTTAGAATAAAGTTTTAATAAAACACTAAAAATGTTATTCCCTGAGTACATAGCTTCTTCATTTAAAGTGTAGTAATCCCAAAGCTGCTTAGCTTTTATTTTAATACTTATACTGTACATATATTAAGCAAGGAAAGTATTGCAATCATGAAAAAAATCCAACTATGAGATTTTGGTATATATGTATTTTTAATTATTTAACCCTTTAAGACCGGACCTGTACGATACGTATCTGTTATGCATTAACTAAAATTCTATCTTCCTGAGTTATCTATTCGATAAATGCCGGAATCAAGTGATTGTGCTGGTTAACAGAAACTATATTATATGAATTTTGTCAACAGATAGTGAATTATCAGTTACAAATTTCAGTTATATTCATTGTTTTCAAAAAACTCAAAAAGCTGTCCGGTCTTAAAGGGATATCCAGAATTCCTTTTTGCCCCCTGCACTTTGAACGCAGCCCTGCTTCGCACGCACTGCATATTCTTAAAAGAGAAAAAAAAAAATCTGTAACAGAAAAAAACCGAGAACCCCGCTGCCTGCAGCACCGTATAGCAACACGCAGACCTGCCAACTGCTACGAAAAAATGTTATCAAGAAATTATGTTATAAGAATCTGATAATTATTAGAAAAGTGTGAAGCATAAATCATTCTGTGATATTGATAAGTGATGTAGTGAAAATTCATATAGTTTAGTTTTGAAAATAGGTCATTTAAAATATGAAATGTTAAAATTAAAGATTATATTCATGTAGGCTATGTATCAATAGAACTATAAACACAGTAATAATATTTTAAGCAACTTGATGGATGATAATTCAGAAATCTTAGAAGTGTAAGATGAAACATATGATAATTTGATTAATAATATAGACTGAATAACTCGGACTAATTTTAATACATCAAGTGATTGTAGCAATAAGAAATGTCATGTAGGACCAATTCATATAAGGTGAAAATTGAGTATAATCAATTTTTAACTCTATTGCTGTCCTAAGTCTATATCTATCTTAATTGTGTAATGTAAAAATATACAAGGGAAGAATCAAGTCCAATGTCGATAAATATTGTGGTATTGGTTTAAAAAATGAAAAATCATCGAATTTCACTGAATCAAAAAGTATAAAAATTTGATTAAATAATGTTTTGAGTATAAAAATTAAGTTCAAATGTGATAAATTATGGAAATTAGTTTGTAAACTCTTATTTTTATATGTACAATCATGAAAAAAGAAAAACATTAATGTGAAAATTCCAGTTAAATAGTAATGTTTGCTAATAAGAAGGGATTATAGAATTTAATTGGGTAGATAAAATTTAGACGGAACATAATAAAATTACATGGAAAACGTTAGGTTTTTAATATGAAATTAATAAAATATAGTTAACTCATGTTTCATTCGATAAGAAATTAAAAAAATTATAAACTTAAAAAAATATACAATATGTATTTTAAAATTTTAGTAAAATCGTTTTGACTTGATGAGATAGAGTCAAGGAAAATCACAAGTTGATATGGCAAAAATAAATGACAAAAGCTTTTTCAGTTAAACAATATTTATTCATCATTTTCAACAGTTATAGGAGGACATATACATTTTTAAAATATACAGATATTCAAATCAAGTTTATGACTTAACAAAGTTTGCATTTTTCATTTATGCATGTTGATCAGATGATGAATAAACTCCCTCTGGAGATAAAAGATAATTTTACAGTGTTTACAACTATATTTCTTAGGGTGAACTTTTTTATGATGTAAAAATTCAACTTCATCGTACAATTTAATGTTGCAGTATTTACATTCATATTCCTTGGGATGAACTTTTTTATGTTTAGTTAAAGCAGACATTGTTAAAAAAGAGTTGGAACAATTATCACAATCATAAAACTTCTTATGAGATCTCTTGTGAATTGTTAACAGAAACTTTTGTAAATAATCTTTCCCGCATAATCTTTCCCGCAACTTTTGACTGCCCCTGTCATTAAACTATACATCCGATTTTCATAAAATTGGAAACGGCTCGACAAAATTTTGCAACAATTATATATTTAAAATTCCAGACCATTCGGCAGGCTGTAACATCATTAAAATTCATTTGCAATAATTTTTCCCATTGGCCGTAATGTAAAGAAAAACTTTTGACTGTCCCTGTAATTAAAGTATACATCCGATTTTCATAAAATTTGAAATGGCTCGACAAAATTTTGCAACAACCATATATTTAAAATTTCAGACCATTCGGTTGGGTAGTTTTTGCTCTGTTACATGCGGACAGACAGACAGACGGACTGAACGACGACTATAGGTGCTACGTATTTATATAATTACGAACGCACCTAAAAAGAGTTGTGAAATTCGATATAAGCTGGATTACACATAAACAATGCTCATAACTCATTGAATTGCATGAATGCTTAATTTAATAATTTTAGAATAAAGTTTTAATAAAACACTAAAAATGTTATTCCCTGAGTACATAGCTTCTTCATTTAAAGTGTAGTAATCCCAAAGCTGCTTAGCTTTTATTTTAATACTTATACTGTACATATATTAAGCAAGGAAAGTATTGCAATCATGAAAAAAATCCAACTATGAGATTTTGGTATATATGTATTTTTAATTATTTAACCCTTTAAGACCGGACCTGTACGATACGTACCTGTTATGCATTAACTAAAATTCTATCTTCCTGAGTTATCTATTCGATAAATGCCGGAATCAAGTGATTGTGCTGGTTAACAGAAACTATATTATATGAATTTTGTCAACAGATAGTGAATTATCAGTTACAAATTTCAGTTATATTCATTGTTTTCAAAAAACTCAAAAAGCTGTCCGGTCTTAAAGGGATATCCAGAATTCCTTTTTGCCCCCTGCACTTTGAACGCAGCCCTGCTTCGCACGCACTGCATATTCTTAAAAGAGAAAAAAAAATCTGTAACAGAAAAAAACCAAGAACCCCGCCGCCTGCAGCACCGTATAGCAACACGCAGACCTGCCAACTGCTACGAAAAAATCATAGTTGCTACGATTTGGACCGATAAACTACGATGTTACGAAAATTGGTCTTAAACTACGATTTTTATTTGCAAAAAACACAAACGCACTTTTTGTTTCTAGTTGCGATTTTTATCAACATATTTTTCAAGAGTAATTCTGCTCCGAAATTTCAAAGTATTCATTTCCGAGAGTTTTAAAAAATTGGTCATTAGTTCAAAAATTCCGACATTAAAAAATGCTCATGGGGGAAAAACAATCTGTGCTGCAAAACAAACTTTTTTAACATAAAACCCTCTTTATGTATATATTAACCACGAGTGAATCGTGTTTCTGTAAATATTTATACAGGAATTCCCTTCCTTAGAAACGGGGTGCCATATTAAGAATTTCTGAAGGTGGGGAGGTGGTTCTTTGAGGGGCAAGTTTTGAAATAGTGTGCAAAATCGCACGATTTGCACACGGAAAGGAAAAGTCCTGCATAATGAAAAATGCTATGCAGTATTTCCCCCTACAAATTCTTCCACAGACTTATAATTTTTTTGCGAGTATATTTTGAAATTTCTTGGAAGCCCGTGATTTTTTTTTTTTCTTTTATGGAATTTCCCTAAATTAATTCATGAATCGATCGCGGAAAAAGTTGAGAATTTCTTTAAATGGTCGTGTAAAAATATCGGGTATTTCTTCAAAGATCTCAAACAAATAGTAATTATCTTCAATTGGTCGCCGAATAAAATCTCTAATTTCGTTAAGAGTTCAGAAAGAAATTACGAATTTCGTCTAAAGATTGCGCAAAAAATCACGAATTTCGGTAAACTATCGAGGGAAAAATATTGTATATTTCGTCAAAAGGTCCCGGAAACGAGTACTGAATTTTGTTAATTGGTCGCGAAAAGATATCGAAAATGTTGCCGATCGGTTGCAATAAACTATCGCGAATTTCGACAAATGACCGTGTAAAACAAATCGATTTCGTTAATTGGTTGCAGAAGAAAATAAATTTTGTCAAAAGAGTGTGGTAAAAATGCGAATTTTGTTAAAATGTCGCAGAAAGAAAATGGAAATTTCATCGAAAGATCAGTAAGAAAACGCAAATTTCACCGAAAGATCGCGGAAAGAAAACGCAAAATTCGTCAAAGGACCGTGATAAAAAATGCGAATTACATCAAAAGTTCGTGGTAAAAAGTGCGGGTTTCAACAAAGAATCGTGATAGAAAAATGTGAATTGCGATTGTGGGAAAAATTTTGAATATCCTGAAATGATCGCGGGAAAAAAATCGCGAATTTCGTCAAAATTTACTGCACTGGGCTAAAAAATTGGAACTAAACTCCTTTTACAAATGTCAAAAAAACGCTTCGAAACGAGAAGAAACTCTAAAAATCTTGTGTAAAGATTTTCAGAGGAAAAAATTTACTATTGAGTTGAAATACTGAAACCTTATCCCTTTTACGAATGTCAAACGATGGCTTCGAAACACGAAAAACCAACCAACCAACCTCCAGATTAATTTTAATTTTGTATGCTACGATTTCTCATTTTCAAAGGTTGGCAGGTCTGCAACACGTGCTGCGCAAACACTGCAAATTCTTGTAAAAAAAAACCTAAAAATTTACAAAAGTGCCCGCAGGGGCGAAGTGGGGGAGGGACATAATATGAACAAGTTTTCATACACCTTTCTAACGATATGTCACATGAGGCGTGTACTAAAATTTAGAAAATAACTCCTCCCCGGACGACCGTCTCCTCCCCTGCATTCCCCACTCTTTCAAATATCTAATGTTAAAAAATAATATTTATTTGAGTTTTCAGTGAAAAATCGCATTTAAAACGCAATGAGCAGCTGATCTGAAGAAAAAAAAAGAGAAAACTACCCCCCCCCCCACACACACACACACGTCAAAAATAAACTCACCCTAAATTTATAAAATCCTTATATTCATTAAAAACAACGTCGAAGTTTAAAAGCGATCGGTTTTTTATTTTCCCTAATTTTAACAATATCACGTCAACTCTCTCTATGTGAAAAGTTTTTTAATAAGTTTGAAAATCGATTTTTTTAATAATCCGAAACTTACCGTTCAAATTTTTTCAACTTGACATTTTATAAATCAGCGTACAAAGTAACATCCAGATGCGAAATAACCAAATTTGTAAAATCAGTAGTTTAAAATTTTTGTACCTGTATTTCCAAAACCTAGTATCTCTTTTCTTTCCGAATACGATCGCCACTTGCTAACAAAATGTAAACATTGGCATATCATGAACTGTGACGTCATAGTAAGTCACGCCCCGATTTAGAGTCACGTGATTTTAGCTTATTTTTTCGATTAATTATTTAATTATTATTATTTCCTTTTTTTTAGTTTTTTAGAACGTTTTTGAAAACTGTGGATGTAAAATTATCAGAAAATTATCAATCCCTCATGTGTGCAAATTCCTCATTATGTTCATGCCACATTGTTACAACTTTGCCATAATCTGACAATAAATCAAAGAGACTATAATTTAATCTTTTTCATGTCTGTAAGTTAAGTAGCAATACTGATTCAGACTTTGGCGATTAAGACCAATGTCAGACGGGTGTCTTTTTTCTGCTTTTTTGCTTACGTATTATCCATTCGCAATGCTATAGCATGGTCTGACATTGGTCTAATAGAAACTAGCAGGGATGACCGAGCTGAGCTCGGTCAAAATTAGCCTTGTGTTCGATTCGATATTTTATTCTCATTGTATCATTCTTGCTGTTTAGATACAATTAGCATGATAATGAGACATAGTGACCCAAAATGACCCACTAACCAAATTTTTTCGAACATGTGACCTAACCAAAATGCTCTTCTCGAACTCTAAAACGATAGAATACAAAATTTAGTCAAAATCGTTAAAGTCGTTTTATAGATAAAATTAGTTTGACCCACGGTAATCCAAAAGGGACCCACTAATCTAAATTTATCGAATCTGTGATCTATTCCAATGGTCTTCTCGTGTAGGGAAACGATGTAATAAAAAACTCAGAAACGGTATAATACAAAATTTTGTCAAAATATTTTGAGACTTTTTTTTAGATACAATTAGCTTGACCCACTGTCACCCAAAAATGACCCACTAATCAAATTTTCTCGAACATGTGACTTAGCGCAATGGTCTTCTCATGCTCGGAAACGATATAATACAAAATTTTGTCAAAATGTTTTGAGCCTTTTTAGGTGCGTTTGTAATTATATAAATACCTATAGTCGTCGTTCAGTCCGTCTGTCTGTCCGTCCGTCTGTCCGTCCGCATATAACAGAGCAAAAACTACCCAACCTGATAGTCTGAAATTTTAAATATATAATTGTTGCATAATTTTGTCGAGTCATTTCAAATTTTATGAAAATCGGATGTATAATTTAATTACAGGAACAGTCAAAAATTTTCCGTTACATGACGGCCAATGGGAAAAAAATTATTTCAAGTGTATTATAATGATGTTACAGCCTTTCGAACAGAATGAAATGGATATGAACTTATTGAAGTGCACTAAAATATACATTCAGTACAATATCCAGCGCAAAAAAATATTTATAAAACTAGTTATAGTACGAACGCACCTCATTTTACACGTTTGACGTGGAATTTCCAACTTGTTTTAGATACAACTAGCTTGATTCACAGTGACCCAAATCCACTAATCGAATTTTCTCGAACATCGAACTTAGCCCAATGGTCTTCTCATACCCAGGAACGGTGTAATACAGAATTTTCTCAAAATCATTTGTGTCGTTTTTAGATACAATTAATTTGACCCGAAGTGACTCAAAAATGACCCAGTAATCGAATTTTCTCAAAATCATTTGAGTCGTTTTTAGATACAATTAGCTTGACCCAAAGTGACCCAAAAAGACCCAGTAATCGAAATTTCTCGAACATGCGACTTAGCCCACACGTCTTATCATGCCCAGAAACGGTATAATGCAAAATTTTGTCAAAATCGTTTGATTCTTTTTTTAGATACAATTAGTTTGACCCACAGTGACCCAAAATGACCCACTAATCAAATTTTCTCGAACGTGTGACTTAGCCCAATGGTCATCTCATGCCCGGAAGCGGTATATTACAAAATTTTGTAAAAATGTTTTAAGCCTTTTTTTAGATTCAATTAGCTTGACACCTGACTTATTATGACCCAAAATGACCCACTAATCGAACTTTCTTGAACATGCGATCTAGCCCAATGGTATTCTCGTGCCCGAAAACGATATTAAGCAAAATTTCGTCAAAATCGTTAGAGCCGTTTTCTAGATAAACTTAGCTTGACCCACAGTGACCCAAAAACGACCCACTAATCGAATTATCGCTAACATGTGACTTATCTCATGGTCTTTTCGTAATCCAAAACACCAGATTACAAAATTTATTGAAAATCGTTGGAGCCGTTTTTAGATAAAATTAGCTTGACCTGGAATGACACAAAAATGGCCCTTTATTCGAAATTTCTCGAACATGTGACCTAGCCCAATAGTTTTCTCGTGCCCAAAAATGGTTGGATATAAAATTTAGTCAAAATCGATTGAGCCGTTTTTTAGATATAATTAGCTTGACCCTGACCCATTATGACCCACTAATCAAATTTTCTCGAACACATGACCTAGCCCAATGGTCTTCTCGTGCCTGTAAATGGTAAAACACAAAATTTAGTCAAAATCGTTAGAGTATTTTTAAGATAAAATTTACACACACACACAATTTTTGTTCGCATTATAATATAAGATTTTATGTTTGTTTATATCACATTGATATACATTTGCCTTATTTATTATTCCAATATTGTATATAAAGATTGATTTTAATATGTTATTTTATTTTATGTATTTGAGCATCCTAAATAATACTGCTGCAAATACACCCAGAAAAAAGTTTTGTTGAATCAACAAAAATTTGGTTGGCCCAACAAAACTTTTTGTTTAAGTATGGGTCAATGGAAATTTTGTTTGAATCAACAAAAAAATATTTTTGATTTTTTTTTTTTTTTTTTTTTTTACAATTCCAACAAGAAAATTATGTACCGTCAGCAAAAAATCGGCCGACAGCCGCATGCCACTACCAGCAGTATTGGCACGATACCGGTTCCATAAATCTTTCGATACACCGCGCGTATGCGGCCCGATTCATGAGACACACAGCCGGTCAGAACACTATGCCAAAAGCATACGAATGCCGGTCGCAGCCCGACACCAGCACAAATTGAGAGACAATATTTACGTTTTGATAGCGCCATCTACGAGCCGTCTTGGCATGTACATTTTCTTATATTTCAAATTAACGTATTTCGACGCTGGAAGAGGTTGGGTTCGATCCGGCGCTCCTAATTACAGAGGTAAACGTTTTAACCGTTTGGTCACTGAGCCTTGTTGAGCAGAGGATTCCATGGGATTATAAAGGGAAAGCATTTCGATAAGTGATGGTTTGTCGTTTTAGGTAAATGGTAGATGCGAAAATTGCAATTTTGAAGTGTTTTTAAAGATTTTTTTTTTTTTTTGTAATTGTCTTATGCGCATATATTTAAAAGATAATTTGATATTTAAATGAATGAAATAAATATCTTAGCGAAAAATTTTAATGCTGAAAAGATGGATAGATATTTTGATATTTTTATAGCTTGTAAAATAATTTTAAAAAACTTTTTAATAATTTGATTTTTAAATAAGAAACTTTGCTATTGCTTTTAAAATGAATATATAATAAGAAAATAAGTTGAATTAACTTATGAAGTGTTTTTTGTTTCTTTCTGCGATTAAGTTTATAATGAATAATAATTTTAAGGAGCAATTTAAAAGATTATTTTGCTGATTCAAGCAATTGTAGGTCCTTTGTAAAATTAATTCAAAAACAATTTTTTAAATAAATAAACGTAGACCATTTCTGATAATTGTTATATTTATCACTATTAGGATTTTATGTGAAATATATGAAATATAAATATATATTTTTTAAATCACTTTATTTCTCTAATAACATCTTTTATTTATCATACACGCATATATAATGCATAATAATAAAAAAGTAAGTTCTATTTCATATTATTATAATGATTCCTTGAAGAAAAGTAAGGAAATATATAAAACCCATTAATTTAAAAAATATATCTAATATTCCCAAATAAACTCAAAGTATAAAGAAAATATAAAAAGAATAAATGCTCAAAATTCGGACCGATATCGATTTTTTTTCTGTTTTCTTTAAATGTTTTATACCACCCACAATTTTCATCCGAAATGCACGGAGTTGACGTCATAATAAAAAGAATTTTTTTTCCCTTTTAGACGATTTCAATCTTTTCTAAAAAAATTTGGATTTTTAATGAAATTTTCGAAAGAAATCGAAAAAATCCATCTTTCCGATAACATATTTTATTCCTCCAGAAATTTTCGTTGGAAAATAGCGATCAATTTTTTTAAAAGACGTGTGATTTGCGATTTTTTTTTTTTTTTTTTTTTTTTTACATATTGAATATTTCTATTAATTTTCAACTGAAATGCCAAAAATAAAAGTAATTTTTACTCTTTCAGGCGATATCGAATTTTAAAAACAAATACGGATTTTAACGCGATTTTCGAAAAACAAAACCGCGAAATCCCGTAAAATATTTTTTTATTCCGGAAATTTTCGTTAAAAATTCCCGATTATTATTATTCTTTTTAGATTTTTTTTACTGTTTTCCATGAACATTTCGTGATTTTTTATATATTTTTTTTTCCATGACCATTTCGTGATTCTTTACGATTAATATGTTTGTTGAGACTTTACCGAATGGGAAGAAAATTTTGGAGGAGTTTATAAATATGAAGTGATTACTTTGAAGATGCCGAACACGCAGTCGAATACAGCAGGGACTCCGGTCTAGACGGGCGAAGCTTGGCTAGAATATAAATAAAATCCGTACAGTAATAAAATATTTCAGACTAACTTAGTTTTTCTTAATACGGCAAATACTTTATTTCGTAAAAAAAAGACTTTGTTTTGTATTATTTTTTCTTACTCTTGAAATTAAGACCTCAACAAAGAATTAACTATGTAGTACAGTACACATTATTTTTATATAATTTACCTGCTAAATATTCTGAATTATTTAAAATCTAAATGCTCAATTTCGAATAAAAATCAAAAAAAAAATAAATGAGAGAGGGGTATTTTTAAAAATATCTTGATCCGTTCCAGTTTAAAAAGTTTTAATTATCCAAAAATTATATTAATCCTTTAATTATATAGCTATATAAGTCAAATAACCCAAATTGCGTGAGAGTTGTGGCTACTCCACAACAATTTAAATCTTGCAAAAACAACAAAATTTTTCTGGAATTAAAAATTTAAGTTACAAAATTATTGTAAAATTTTAAAAAAAGAACAGATTTTGTTAATTAACCCCTTGGGGACGAGCGACACGTATACGTGCCGCATAAAGCGCTCAGAATCCTTATATTTTCTCACCAGTAAAATTTTACTGTAAAATTTGCCTTATTTAATCAGCGCATTTTCTCGATTCAAGAAGACACAAATTTCTGTTTTTAAAAAACGGTGACAAACGATTAAAAATTTCGTAGAAGGCTCCCGTCCCGAAGGGGTTAAAGTAAAATCGATGAAATTTTGTTAAAATTTTGTAATAGTGTTAACTGTTTTATCCTTAACCAAGAATCCGAAATAGTAGCGATCTATGTTAATAGATGGCAGCACTACAAAATCTGGAATTGTAAGGCTTTGCACGTAGCCGAGAATATTCTGTGCAGTTGTAAAATGTGACTTGTTCTGAAAGCTGCGTTTTAGCAGCTATTGTAAATATGTAAAATAAACTATAAGTAATCTTATAGCTATGCTTTCTTCCTTAGTTAAGAATAATAATAAGAGTGCGGCGTTATAAAAGTGGCGACGAAAATGGGATTTAATCCAAATTAAAATGCAGTGATTTTTTTTTTTTTTTGGAAAGAGAAAAAGAAAAAGTGGCAGGAAAAATGGCAGATAAAGAAATAATTTCTCTGGGACGTTTGTAAGAATATAATGCAAATGTTCCTTGGACTATTTACGTCGAGAAAATTGATTTTTATTTCTCAGCGAATAGCATCAAAAATGAAGAAATGAAGAAGAATATTTTACTAAGCTCTGTTGGAACAACAACTTTTGCTATTTTACGAGATATTATTGTTCCGAATACGCTGAAAGAAATCAGTTACGAGGATCTTTTAAAGAAAGCTAAGGATCATTTTTCACCACGCCCTAGTGAAATTGTCGAACGATTTAAGTTCCAGAAACGACTAAGGAAGCAAGGAGAGAATATAGTCGATTTTATAAGAGAGCTACGTCTTTTATCTGAACATTGCAACTTCGGGAATACGCTTAATGACCGCCTGCGTGATCAGTTGGTGTTTGGCATCCAAGATTAAAAGATACAGCAGAAATTACTGGATTCCAGGTATTTAACATTCCAAACAGCGGTAGAAATAGCTGAGTCATTTGAGATAGCTGAGGCTGGAGTGAAATCTCTACACATCGGAGATACTACGACTGTCAATCAAGTGCGTGTTTCGATAGGAGAGAAATCGAAAGTGGAGAAGTATGCTCATGCACCTAAGCCTAAAGAAGATAAATTCGCGCCTGAGAAACTGTGTTACAGATGTTCTAAAAATTATAATCCCAAGTTTTGCCCTTTTAAATCTGCAGAATGTCATTTCTGCCATCGATTGGGGCATTTGAAAATTTGTTGTCGTAATAGAAACTTTGGAATGAAAAGTGAGAAACCTTTTGAGAACAGAAAAATTAAAACTGTTCAGGAAGAATATTGTTTAAATTTCATGGACGACAACTTCAATAGTCTGTCATGGATTAAATCGGTTAAAATAAATGGTGTAAATATACAATTTGAAATTGATAGTGGTGCGGCTCATACTATCGTAAGTAAAAGTGTTGCTCATAAATTGTTCTCAGGTAAGCTGCCTTTAATTAAATCTAATATTAAGTTGCAAACTTATACTAGAGATTCCTTAACTGTTTTGGAGGAATTAAAAGTAAATGCTGTTGTTGATGAATATTCTATATCTGATTTAAGAATATTAGTTATTAAAGAGGAGAGTCGGAGTCTAATCGGAAAAACTTGGTTAAAAGCATCAAAATTATTTTGGACTAATGTAAATATGATTAAAAGCATTTCAAAAAATGATTTAATTAGAAATTTTCCTAATGTTTTTGCTGACGGGATCGGGACAATCAAGGGTCCTGCCGTGTCAGTAAAATTGAAAAAAGATGCAAAACCAGTTTTTCTTAAGTCTCGACCTGTTCCTTTTGCTTTAAGGAAAGCTACCGATGTTGAATTGGAACGATTAACTAATGAAGGTATTTTAAAACCTGTTGATAATTCAGAATGGGCTAGTCCTATAGTAATTGTTCCTAAGCCTAATGGTTCTGTTAGAATATGTGGTGATTACAGAGCAACAGTTAATTCTAATACTGAAAATGACAATTATCCTCTTCCTAGAATGGAAGAATTATTTTCTAAATTATCAGGTGGTAAATTTTTTACTGTTTTTGATTTAAAAGATGCTTATTTACAACAACCTGTAGATATTGAAAGTAGTAAAATTTTGACTATAAATACACATAAAGGTTTATTCAATGTGTTACGATTAGCATTTGGGGTAAAATGTGCTCTTGATATGTTCCAAAGAAAAATTGAACATATTTTTAAAAAATTTCAATATGTTGGTGTATTTTTAGATGATGTTATCATTAGTGCTAGTAATGAATCAGAACATTCTGAAAGAGTTGAAAGTGTTCTGAAATGCTTTTCTGAGCATGGTATAAGATTAAATAAGGAAAAATTAAAATTTATGGTTTCGGAAGTTTCGTATTTAGGACATATAATATCCCAGGAAGGAATTAGACCTATTCCAGAAAAAGTTAATGCTATTTTGAATGCTCCTATTCCAAATAATGTATCACAATTGCGTTCATTTTTAAGCTTAATTTCTTATTATCGAAACTTCCTGCCTAATATTTCAGATGTTTTAGAACCTTTACATAGATTATTAGATAATAATGTAAACTGGACATGGTCAGAAAAGCATGAAAAAGCGTTTCAAAAAGTGAAAAAATTATTATGTACATCTCCTGTTTTAGAATTATATGATGTAAACAAAGATATAGTTTTAAACTGTGATGCTTCTGAATATGGTATAGGGTCAGTTTTAAGCCACATTGTTGAGGGTAAAGAGAAACCTATTGCATATGCTTCGAGAACTTTAAATAAAACAGAAAGAAATTATGCCATGATTGCAGAGCTGGGCAAAATACATCCAAAAGACATTTGCGATACAAAATACAAAATACATTGTTTTTTCAACTTAAAATACAAAATACAAAATACTTTCCAAATTTCAAAAATTCAAAATACAAAATACATGTATTTTGAAAATACATTTAAAATACAAAATACATTAAAAAAAAAAAACACGATTGTGCATTAAGTTGCACTAGTCAAATGCAAAGCTGGTTTGCAAAACTGGTTAATTTTTTAGGAATTATAAATTTCGAAATAAAGAAGCAAAATTAATTAAAACTCAACGAAAGTTAACTAAAAATAAACTGAAATATTGGAGCAACAATGTGCTTAAAAGTGTATGAAAGTTTCAAGAATAACTAATAATGAATAAACTACCCTTTAAAGGTAAACTCAGTAGAAATAACTGCATGAATTGATTGTGGTAGAGGTCTGCACGGGCCCGGACTGGAATGAAGGCGATGTTTCAAGCGGGCCGAGCCGATAAAAGAAATTAAGTGGGTCTACCGACCCGCTATAAAACTTTAATCGAAGCCAGTAAAATATGAGCCATTTTCAATGAATGTGACTTTTACGAGAATAAGTAATAAGTATAAATGTGCGTCACGAGCCGATGCTAGTTTGACAACATCAATACGGAAATGTAACATGTCCAGCATAGAGATCACAATAAATATTGATATACAATAAGGTATTTGGAGACATACTTATTTAAATATTTACTATTTTGCATTATTTGTATTATAAAACAGCCACACGACAGTAATTTTTACTTGTATTGCAGATGTGCAACAGAAGAAAAGATTGACGTATTCTATGAAAAATGTATCTCTGATTATTTTCATTATTTTTCATGTGTAATAAACCTTTCAGAGAATCATATATAATTTTTTCGAAGCAAAATAAAAAATCGCGCATTTAAGGGTTAAAACTGACGGGCTATTTAAGGATTTGGAATCGAATAGCGTTTTTTCTTTCTTTTTTTTTAAAATAAATTACTTATCGCGATATAAGAGATTCTTGTCACGTGACTGCCGGTTTTTCTCCTTTACCGAGGTATCGCTTCCGGAAATTCGATTCAAATCTTTAACTTTGACATTATTTTCTCAAAGATATATTGTCTTTATCAAAAAATGATAACTTTATTCGATTACATAGTTTTTGAATAAGAACACCTGCCAATCTTATGCGTTTCCGAAAAGAAATGAATTCAGAAATGTATCAGAAAGTAGCTCCTTTGGATTTGAGAAAAGCCTTATTAAATGGCAGAAAAATAGTTTCAAAAATCTGCTTTTTATTATACAGCTTCAAAAATTATCCTTTATTAACCTTCCTTTTTTCTTTTATTTTAAACTACATTATTTTTTTAATGAATCTTTATTTGAATGTTACAACGTCTAAGACTATAATTAATCGTTAATGTTGCTATTGTGTATTTTCTGTCTTGCGAACACATAGTAATTTAAAAATATACTGTAAAATTATCCGATAAATATGTATGCAGTATTCTTTAAAAGAATCTGAATTGTATGTTTAGAAAAATCTGATTTTTTTTTTTTTTTTTTTTTTTTTTTTTTTTTTTTTTTTGTAGAAAGTGAGTCAGGCCTCATTTAATCGATTTTTCCACGGACCGGGCCTGTTTTCACTGATTTTTGTACGTGCTGGGACGTGAACTGTGAAAATATAAACGGGCCGGTCTCGGGACAAACTTTTTTTTTTTTCATCGGTCCGGCTCAGGCCAAGATTGTTTTTGTGTGGGCTGAGCCGGAGCCGGTCCTGGAAATTCCGACCCGTGCAGATCTCTAGATTGTGGATCCAATAAGGAATCTCTTTCACGAAGCATATGATAGCACCGCCCTCTACTGAGTGTTCTAAGCCAAAATTGAGACAGTATTGATTTTCAGAAAAAAGCATAAAAAGTTTGGTGCAATTCTAAGTTTGGTGCAGCACAGAAAAGAAATCATCTATAGGACAATATACACCAAAATGTCATCCATACTAACTGAATATGATGAATTTTGATGGAATTCCGTGCTCTAGTTCTTGAGATATAGCTCTCACGGCACACCTGCCAACTTCAGATTTTTTAAAAATCAGCACTACGAACCAAAAAATTTATTTTAAAAATGTACGTGGTACTTATTTCATTTAAACTTGATTTACAAATATGATCATTTTGACATGGAAGAAAACAAACAAACAATAAAAAACCCGAGAATTTTGCGTACATGTTACGATAATCATAAAAACACAGCATAGCAACGTCACCTCTTGAGCGATGCATCCCAAACTTTATCAACATTAATTTATTTGAAGCTCTATAATAATATGAAATTGGATTAAATTTTGTCCATTAGTTTTTTGGATAATAGTTATCGCGGAAATCATGAAAAATACCGCATAGCGGCATCACCTGTTGACCGATATATACTAAAAGTTAATCGGCAAGTATTTCTGTTCAGGCCTATATGCAGTTAAATGAAATTCTGTATATTGGTTCTTACAATATAGCTATCATGGAATAAAATAATTAAGCATAGCAGGTTGGGCGATATAAACCCAAAGCTAAGTTATACCTAGGTCTATCTTAATCTGAAGTTTGATTATTATTAAACTCCATGCATTAGTTCTTGAGATTAAAGGGCCACAAAAATTGTGTCTCACACAGACTAACAGACATACACACATTTCCCAAAAATAGTTAAATCGCGTTCAAGACATCCGAAACGTGTAAATCAAGAAAAAAACGAGAGTCGAAAATTTTCTCGATTCCAATACTTTCTTCTTATTTATTAGAAGAATGTAAAAATAAATTAGTCTAGTATCAGTCTTTTCAATCAGACTTTCTTAGTATATGTCTACAAAAGAACATATTTTTATAATAATCTTATATGTACGATGACACCGGATGAAATTGTTTAAATGTGTTTAAATGTATTTTTCTCTTTTTATATAATGCGCGTGTGTTTAATAAAAGCTCCCAACTACGCAAGATTTTTTAGACCTTTCACTAATAAAATATTTGGGGCACAACTTTTCGATTATGGTGCATTTTAGAAATAATGCATACGAAATTTAAAATATGTATTACTGAATGCAAAAATATAAATGAAAAAATTAGATAATTTTTAACACAAGTTGAATTATTATTATTAACAAAAGTACGAATTCTTCGTATAAAGTAGTTTTAAAATTAAAACACTCAGGTAAAATATCAAACCATATATAAGCGCAAAGCAATAAGAAATAATTTGCACCTACTATGAAAGTCTTGATACTTTTAATATAGAGCAGAAAAAATATGAAACCTCTTACATTCGTAAAAAGAAAGCACTTATAAAATATTCATAAAAAGTAGGATTAATTCGAATGCAAAATTTGCAAAGTCATAAATTTGATTTTTTCATAATCAAATCGTTCCTTTAAAAGTTCATTGTAGCAATTTTATTGCGGTTACTGTCTAACAAAATTTATATTAATGATTGAAACATGCGAATTTTTAAGAAATCCTTTTTCGATATTTTTAAATTAAACTACTAGACCAGAAAAAAAATTGAGTTCCTTATATGTGTGGTCAATGGGCAACTGTCGGTAATAGAGCGCTGCACCTGCGCAACTCTGAAAGATACTTCCGGTTTATCACAATACATGTTTTTTTACTTATAATTCCCACAGCAACATTAAGTTATATAAAAGTTACTTTTGTAACTAATCAGCATACAACATCATAACATACATAACAAAACATCATATTCATCAATCTCCTTGTCTCAGCAATAGTCGAAAAGTGTGTTTATATTAACTTCAAGAACAAAATTGGAAAACTAATCAAAACAGATAGTCGTGTATTTCCTTTTAATGAATCGCAGTTTTTCTTTGTGCGGTTTAAACATGGCAGTTTGAAATTTGGAGAAATGTATTTTGAGTATTTTCAAAATACAAAATACATTGTAAAACCATCAGAAAATACATTACAAAAATACTTTGATCTTATCGGTTTAAAATACAAAATACAAGATACAAATGTATTTTGAAAATGTATTTCAAATACATGTATTTTCGATACTGCCCAACTCTGCATGATTGATAAAGAAGCTTTATCTGTAATGTTTGGTGTCACTAAATTTCACCAATATTTAGCTGGAAAAAATTTTTAAATTATAACAGATCATAAACCTTTAATTAGATTATTTGATCCTGTTAAAAAGGTACCTGATACATTATCACCTAGAATGCTGGGATGGTCGTTAATGTTAGCTGAATATGATTATACAATTGAGTATGGCGAGGGTAAAAATAATAAAAATGCTGGCGCATGAAGCAGATTACCTCTCCCAGAAACTGTAAATGTAGTTAGTAATCCTGCGGAAATAATGTTTGTTTCAAATAATGATAATTGGCCTATTATTTCTAAAACTATTGCAAAGTGGACAACTGAAAATCCTGTAACTAAACAAATTTTAGAATGGGTGTTAGATGGGTGGCCTCGGAAGGTTAAACAAGAAGAATATCAACCATATTTTCGTAGAAGGGAGGAAATTTCCTGTCTAGAAAATTGTCTATTGTGGGGATATAGAGTGATCATTCCAGAGGAAGGCCGTGAATATATATTAAAATTACTACATTGCGTTCATCAGGGTATATCGAGCATGAAAGCGAAAGCTAGGGGGTAGTTTGATGGCCAAATATGGATAAAGAAATTGAACAAATGGTAAATTCTTGTAATAGATGTCAGATGTTTGCGAGGGATTGTCCCAAAATGGAGCCCTTGAAATGGAAATCTGAACTGTCCTGGGAAAGGATCCATATAGATCATGCCGGTCCTTTTGAAGGTAAAATGTTTTTAATAGTAGTCGATTCTTATACTAAATGGTTGGAGGTAGAAGTAGTACCCAGGTCTGATAGTAAAACTACAATTAAGGTATTAAGGAAAATTTTTGCTACTTTTGGATTACCTGTTGAATTGGTCAGTGATAATGGTCCCGCGTTCACAAGTGATGAATTTGAGGAATTTCTAAAAAATAATGGAATTAAGCATACGCCTATTCCACCTTATCATCCGTCTTCGAACGGACAAGCGGAAAGATATGTGCAAACTGTGAAAAATTGTCTTAGAGAACTAGATAAAAGTGACATAACATTGTCAATTTCACGATTTTTGTTAGAAAATCATTCCACTCCTCATTCGGTGACTGGTAAAACTCCTGCTGAATTAATGTTTGGAAGGCCAGTTCGAACAGCCCTTCACTTGGTATTACCATCAAAACCTAAAATACAGCAACCCCTGCATAAATTTAAGCTTCAGGATTTAGTTTTTGTTAAAAATTTCGGAAAAGGGGAGAAATGGGTAAAAGGAAAAATTATGAAATTATTGGGGAGTAGATGGGTTTTAGTAAATAGATGTGATGGAGTAATGTGTAAACGTCACGTTGATCAGTTGAGACGTAATAAAGAGATAAGTTATGAAATACCAGAGAGAGTTATAGAGATAAATCGAAATGATAAACTAATTTCAGACAAAGTTGAAAATATGGGACATAGTGGTAAAAATTACAGTGATTATGATAGGTATGAAAGGGTTAACCAAAATCGTTTTTTTTTAATTAATGGGAAAATAAAAGAACAGCTTAATAATGATGATACTATAGAACCAAGCCAATCTCAGCCTTCGCATGATATTGTGGCAGGTACAGTTGTGAGTAATAAAAATGATGTTACGACAGATAAAACTGTAAAAGACAATTTGACTAAAAACAATGACGAGGACTGTAAGAAAAGTGCTCCAGTTCGAAGAAGTCAAAGAACAAGATTGCCTGTAGTTCGTTTGAACTATGAGGGAAGGGGTGTTATATCCTTAACCAAGAATCCGAAATAGTAGCGATCTATGTTAATAGATGGCAGCACTACACAATCTGGAATTGTAAGGCTTTGCACGTAGCCTAGAATATTCTGCGCAGTTGTAAAATGTGACTTGTTCTGAAAACTGCGTTTTAGCAGCTATTGTAAATATGTAAAATAAACTATACGTAATTTTATAGCTATGCTTTCTTCCTTAGTTAAGAATAATAATAAGAGTGCGGCGTTATAAAATTAACAATATTTTTTTGTCCAAGCAACAAAACCGATTTTTTGCTTCAACTAAAAATTTTGCTTAAAACAACCAAAATGTACTCAACAAAACATGTTTTGTAGTTTTAATCATTTCCTTTTTCTGGGTGTAGTGTTCATCAAAATCGAGACAACAATAGCATAGATACCAAATTTATTTATATTTTCTGGCCAATAAATTTTAATAGTAAACGAGATGAAACCCGTCGAATTTTGACGAAAGAAAATTTTTAAAAAGAACTGTTACATCGATTTATAATAAATCTCCAAAATTATTTGCAATAAAAAATCGACCGAACATTTGTTAGTCTGGCTCTTTAAACAAATATTTCTTTAATCTAAAGTTACCAAAATACTATTTTTATTTTTTCCATATTTTTTTTCTTTACCTGTCAATTTTAATAGTAAATTTTAATTTTTACAGTCGGTGAAATCTGGGATTAAATAAACAAAAATCCCTTCCGACTCGGCCTACAGGCGCAGGTAGATTCCGAAGTTGAGTACTAATTTCAATAACAAAAATTAAATCATGATTAGAGATAAACCCACTTTAACAATTTTATCTGGCCGCTTTTGACGAATTTTTAATTTTATTTTTATATAAGAGCTGATTTTATCAGAATCATGTTAAAGCGGTATTCAAAAAAATACTTTTCCATGATCAACAACTCGAAATTTTCTGACAAATTTTCAGATTCATTTTTAAAAGGAAAACCATGAAACTTGCTGGCGTGATTTTTGAAGAGATTTATAAGCGACCTGTTTTTTTTTTTATACTTTTCGTTCAATTAATTAGAACTTGATTTATTAACAATTATTTTCTCAGTAGGACAATATTTTTCGTTTCCAACGCAATCCCTTCGGGAAATTCGGTTCAAAATGCCCACTTTGACATCATTTTTTAAAATACATTCTGCCTCTATCAAAAAATCGACCATTACGGTACATTATATGATTTTTGAATAAGAAAACCTGCCAATTGGATGCGTTTGAGAGCAAAAATCAATTTAAAAAATCTCTTCCGGCTCGGCCTACAGGCGGTGGTAGATTTCGAAGTTAAGTACTAATTTCACCAACAAAAACTAAATCCAGATTAGAGATAAAGCCAGTTTTTGACGAATTTTTAATTTCCTTTTTCTGTAAGAACTCCAGAATCATATTAAGGCGGTATTTAAAAAAATACTTTTCCATGATCAACAACTCGAAATTTTATGACACATTTTCAGACTCATTTTTAAAAGTAAAAGCATGAAACTTGCTGACGTGATTTTATGAAGAGATTTATAAGAGACCTGTGTTTTTAGTTTTCGTTCAATTAATCAGAACTTGATCTACAATTATTTTATCAGTACGACCATTTTTTTCGTTTCCAACATTATCGCTTCCAGAAACTCGATTCAAAATGCCCACTTTGACAGCATTTTTTAAAATATATTTTGCCTTTATCAAAATATCGACCAATAGAGTACATTATATAGTTTCCGAATAAGAGAATCTGCCAATTGAATGCATTTGAGAGCGAAAATTAATTTAAAAATGAGTCAGAAAATAAGCCGTTTGGATTTGAGTACACCCTTAATACGATGAATTTTTCTTCAACCGCTATGTATTTTTAAATTGTTTTTGCTGGAAGAATTGGTCCTATCAAAAACGTCTCGGTATAAAAGTTGTAGATAATATTAAGAAGACATGTAATAAATTCGTGTCGATTTTATATCTTGTGAATCGAGGAAGTTGTAGAATTTTTCTTTTTCAAACCCCCCCCCCCCTTTTTTTCGGTACGAATTGGTCCTATCAAAAACTTATCAGTATAAAAGTTGTAGATAATATTAAGAAGATTTATAATAAATTTAATTGGATTATATATCTTGAGAATTTACGAAATTTTTTTTCTCCAAAATCCTATTTTTTTCGCCCATTTTTTATTTTATCAAAAATTTGTCATACATAAATTTTTGGTCCTTTCTAAGTAATAATAACTTTAAACTGATTCGGTATGTATTATAATTAAGAAGCTATGGGGTTTTTTTTTCGGTTTCCACAAAACCCCTCCCTATTTCTACCCCCTTGGGCCGATTTTGATCGTTAACGAACTTGACAGAGATTTTATGCATCAGTTTGGAAGAGATATATGCAGAATTATGGAAGTTATCGTGTCCATACAAAAGTGATATATATATATATATATATAGAGACAGATAGATAGATACATATATAGATATATAAAGTTTTTTACTGAGGGTGGTTTTGGGTTTTAGGAGTCCTGATCGGTGTAGATCTGCACAACATTTTCAGAAATTCCAACATAAGGGGGATTGCAATAGGTGGTATATCATACGAAATCTACCTAAAAAGGGCCTATTATATTTTAGCGGTAACGGAAAAGCGTAAAAGGTGGCAGCTATGCAATAGTTACACGATGCTCGCAAACTAAAGTAACTTTAAACTAATAATAATAATTTATAAATTTTTGAAAAAAGACTTCAATTACTTGATTGTACATTAAATTTTAAAAAATTTCAGAGACTTTTGATCCACCCTGTATTAGCGTACAAATTCCTTCACCGTAAAAACATAGTTATTCAAATGAAGCGAGTGCACCGCAGAAATCTTGGGTGAATTTAAACGCTTAACAATTTTGAATTTTTTTAAACTGATTGTTTACGTCATAAAAGATTTAATGATTAAAACACTGCTTTTTGATTTTCCTACAACAATCATAGAAGCAAAACCGTATAAAGAGAAAGTAAAATCGCCGGGCAGCAACTTTCTCGCCAAACAGATAGCGATACGTCACTTGATGAAATTCGTTGAAAATGAAATATTTTAAAGGTGTTTATTTACTTATTTTCATTTTATTTACTTTATTTTATGATTTTATTATTTTTTTGTTGAATTTCTAAAACAGTACTGAATCAATTTTGATGAAACTTAAGGGGTCTTAGGACTCTTAACCCCTTGGAGACGAGCGACCAGTATACGCGCCGCCTAAGGTGCTCAGAATCCATTATTATTCTCACCAGTAAATTTTGCCTTATTTAATCCGAGCATTTTCCCGATTCAATTAGGCAAAAAATTTCTGTTTTGAAAAACTGGCGATAAAAGATTAAAAATTCTGTAAAAGACACTCGTCCCGAAGGGGTTACAGCTTCAAAATTTTCGAAATTTTAATTCTTTTAGATCTTTAACTGCTATCTTTTCTGAATATTTTACTATACTTGTTTCCTTAAAATTCCCATTAGAACAGAAGTTATGGCTTTTAAATTATACCCGCTCAATAACTGAAACGACTTTTCCGAAACTTTGAAGTCATTTTTCTCCAAATGACATTTTTGGGCATAATGCGCAGGATATCTAAAAAACTTCTGAACATTTCTTCATAAAATTTTCAAAACGTACGTTTCATGTTAATCTGTATAAACTGAACCTAAAAGTTCCTTTTTATTGTTCCAAAAAATATTTTTTTTAGGCAATTATGTTGTTGAAGTTTTCAAATTTTCGTATTAGCTAAATACAACTTTGTATTAAAAATATAAAAATGCTTTAAATACAAATTTATTTAGGTTCAGGGTAATTATTATAATCTGAAGTATAAAGTAGACACCAAAATCTCCATTCTAGTTGCAATATTTATTTTGTAATCGTGCGCGTAATCTGTTATACCAATTTTCTGACCTTCAAAGATCTGACAGTTTGGAGCCCCCTGTAAACGTTAATTCTCCATCTTGCAATTTCTTTAAATGCATAAAATAAAAGAACGTACTTATATCTTTCATCCCAATAAAAATTGTGTTTTTCGCATTAACCGTCATAATTGTAGAAACGGAAATAACGAAAAAAGCTGTGGCGAAAATAATGACGCATCCATTTTTTATCTGCTTTTATATCCAGGGCCGTGCAAAGCGGAGGCAGTGTTGAATTCAGACACTTTTCTCCGGGAGGGATTTCTGTGGCTCCGGGGGGGGGGGGGGGCATTATAAAGTGCCGGGGGGATGTCCTCGAAACATCCCAACGGGTGGATGGATTTTAATGAATGGGGTCTCTATCGATTCGTCTTAGCCGTCCGATGGTTATAGGCTAGATTTTGTTTTTATAAATTCAAAATGGCGGCAGACACGAAAAAAAAAATTTACGCACCCTACTGAGTGGCATATTATTGGATAGGTCTTTTAAAATGAAGAGGATGTTTCATTGACTATTTTACAGTCAGAAGCTCCGTTTAAATATTACACAACCTGGAAGTTGTGTAGGTAGGATCACTAGCTTTACTGCGACTCTAACCATCATAGACATCTATAGGCCTCATCAAAACAGTGTTTATAGATAAGAACTAACAAAAAAACGCAACTTAAAAGTCGTCAATACAAGTAAATAAAAAACATAGATAAGTAATATAGAAAAATAGTTTCACATTGATGAGAAATAATAAATTAGTTTGCTTTTTACGCAATCGGGTTTTTTGATTTTTTAAATTTAATTTTTATTGGATACCAGTATTTTAAGACAGAAAATGTTCTTTTATTTAATTGGAACATTTCGGAGATTTAAAAGAACAACATTCTCTCTAAGATAATAGTGGTGTGCAAAAATCCGGAGGGTTGGTAACTCTGAATATGGAACGTTGGGCGATCCAATTAACGCCAATTATCCGCATGAATCCGAAGGTGTGAAAAGTAATCTTAGAATTTTAAAATTTGAATTAGTTTTCGAGTTACTAATTTTTTCGTAATTTTTTATGACATTTCTGTAATGATAGCAACAAAATTTCTAAGCTTGAATAATTAGTTTATTTTAGAAAGCAAAAAATCGCCTGTCGACTGGAACATTGAGATAAATTCCATTGACGTAAAAAGGAGAAAAAAATCCACCTCAGCTTTTTTTAATTTAATTTACGGGGGTACGGAACACAAAAATTTTCAAATTTTCTAAAAATATTTTATTGCAGTAAACAATACTAAGCTTTTTTTCTGCTTAAAATGGTGCTTAAATCATGTTTATATCTTTAGTAGAACACAACATATTAATTTTTTTGTTTTGGTTTGTTTTCAAAATCTAGCTTTCAAGCAATGGTTTTCATGCAAACGACTTCTTGTGAAAATGCGTTTTTCTTCATGATGGGTTATTTCACCATTTCTCATATTTAAATTGTTATAACTCAAGAACCGTTAAAGATATATGGTTCAAACTTGGAACATGTCTTTTTCAGTAAGTTTACTTTAATTTTGATTCAGCAAATTTGAAAAAAATATTTATTTTTGAAAATATTATTATTATTATTATTTTTAAAGTTACATCATTTTTTCTTTAATTTTTACTTTAAATATTTAATTTTTTTTTATTAATATTATTTTTAATGCTGAATCTAAATTAAAACTTATATATTTCTGTTTATTTAAATGATAAAAAAATGAAATTCTACAAATAATATTTCGAGTTATAACGATTTTAAATTATCCTAATTTTTTAATAAATTTTAAATTTTAAATAAAAAAATTTTTTAGAAGTTTTATCATGTAATTTTGTTTACAAATGATATGGTTAACCATCACAAAAAAATTCAAAATTTTAACTCTATAAATAAAAAATATTTTAAAATGTGTCCCGGACCCCCTTAAAGTATAGAAATAGATTGTCAACTATTTCTTTATAATACCGATTAAAACTTTTCGCAAGGACGTTAAAAACAAAATGTTCCCGCGAGAAAAATTATATTTCTCAGCATTTATTTTAATTCATAAATATAAAATGCTGTTTACATTCGCCAAAACCAACTCATTTTTGTATAAGATTTCCCAAATGATCTCATTTCTACCAGCTCCGAATTTAGAAGGTAAATCTTTAAAAGAACGAAAACTTTTTGCAAATAAAGTTATAGAATATGTGCATTTTTATTGGGAAATCTTTTGACTTAAGGGGGTGCGGGAAATATTTTAAAGTAATTTTTATTTATAGAGTTAAAAATTTTAAATTTTTTGTGATGGTTAACTATATCATTTGTAAACAAAATCACACGATAAAACTTCTCAGATTTTTTTCTAATTTTAAATTTAAAATTTATGAAAAAAGTGGGGTAATTTAAAACCCTTATAACTCGAAATGTTCTTTGTAGAATTTCAATTTTTTTTTCATTGAAATAAACAGAAATATATGTTTTAATTTTGATTCAGCATTTTTAAAAGTATTAATTTAAATAAAAATTAAAAATATTTAAAGTAAAAGTTTAATAAAAAAAAATGGTGTAACTTTTTTAAAAAAATCATATTTTCGAAAGTAAATATTTTTTCAAATTTGCTAAATCAAAATTAAAGTAAAACAATTGAGAAAGACATGTTCCAAGCTTGAACTCTTTATCTTTAACGGTTCTTGACTTATAACAATTTAAACACGAGAAATGGCAAAAAAAACCCATCATGAAAAAAAACGCATTTTCACAAGAAGTCGTTTTCATGACAACCATTGCTTTAAAGCTAGATTTTGAAAACAAAGCAAAACGATAAAATTAATATTTCCTGTTCCAGTTAAGATAGAAACATGATTTAAATGTCCTTTTAAGCAGACAAAATGAGAGAAATTTTTAATGCAATAAAATGTTTTTAGAAAATTTGAAAATTTTTTTTGTCCCGGACCCCTTAAATTGCAAATATAAATTATTATTTGAAATATTGTATTTAATAAAATTAATGCTATAATTACTTCTAAATTTTGGAATGAAGTCAGGTTTCATTATCCCCAAAAGAATCGAATTATCTCATGCAATTAAAAAGCAACACATCCGATTGCTACGCAACTAGTTCATATAAAAACAACAAAAAAGTACTCATACCTCAGTCTTTTACTGTCAGTTCAGTTGATATGGTTTTCTGAAACTTAATAAAAACTTAAAATACACCCTTCAAACTAGCCAATTTATACTTTTAAATTGAATCTAAATTTATTTATCTCTATGCTCCAACATATTTCATTGCTTAAAATTTGTTATTTTGTATATTTTTTTTTTTTTTTTTTTTACCGTTCTGCCATGTGTATCTTTTTTAACAATTAAATTTTACGAACAACTTGACCATGAAAGTTTGAAAATAAATAAGACAGAATAAAAGGCACAAAGTTTTATTTAACTCCAAGATTATTATTCTGTCTTACGTGGGAAAAATCAAAATCAATCATGCAGAGATAAAATAAACACCACCTTAAGCATTTAACCATGATGTAAGTCATATTTATGTACGATAATCCGCATAAAACAATACTTTTTGATTACATAATCACAATTTATAGTTTATGAAAATTATTTTTATCCATGTTCGTTTAACATTACCTTGAAACGTGTTAAAATTTCATTGTAACAGACAAATATATACAGTCGAACCCAGTTAAGATGCTCACGCTTAATACTCGAACCCGCTTAAGGGGCGGTGGATGTTAATATATTTTATTATTTTTTTTATCATAGATGTATGAAGTTTTATTTATTCAAATTATTTCAAGTATTCATTTCACCTTAAGTATATAGAACACCTTAAAAGAAATTTCCAATCTTATTATAATTTTAAGATTATTTTTAATTAAAATTTTAAAACGAATTTTTAAAATGTTCCATGCGTCCTAATTTTTTAGATATTTCCTCCATTTTGAATCTTAATCACTTAAAACTCTATTACATACAAATATGTGTATCGATTCTTTAATCCCTTGCATAGTTAATTTTTTAAATATTTTTTTCTGAATTCGATATCATTTTTCATAAATATTTTGCCTTTTAATAAGTTAAAAATCAAATTTAATTATCTCAATGAAGTCAAATTTTAAAATGCGTACACAGTTTCTTTGTAAGAAATATCAGTATTATCAATTTCATGAATTTTTATAAAAAATTAAAATGCATGGAGCATTTTAAAAATCTAAAATCGTTGAAAAATCAGTTTTGAGAGAAACAGATTTAACCCTTTATCTACTGACGGTACTTATAAGTACCATTAAAATAACTTGTTATAAAATTCATTTAAAACATGGATTAGTTGTAATACA
This sequence comes from Maratus speciosus, assembly GCA_963932465.1. Taxonomy (NCBI): domain Eukaryota; kingdom Metazoa; phylum Arthropoda; class Arachnida; order Araneae; family Salticidae; genus Maratus; species Maratus speciosus. Next base: position 355,095,006 of record OZ010799.1, on the reverse strand, counting down.
GTTGAGAATGAATTACAGATGCATTACTTTATCTTGTTCCAAAAGCATTATTGGTTACACAAAACAAAAAAAAAAATTAAAAGGATGATTTCTTTTGCCTTTGCATCTTTTCAGATTACTTGGCGTTGAGGTGGGGGTGGGGGATTTTTCAATTCGGAAATGTTTCTACATTTCTATTGTAAGAACATGATATTTGTACATTTCCTAATTCTACAAAATACTAAGAAAAATATTTAAAATAAAAGATTTGAGTGTGGTTATTAATATTCCACAAAATCCCTACAAATTCAAATTTAATTAATCCTTCTAAAATTTATCAAATTATTAATTAAATCTTCTAACGTAGTTTCAACAATTCACGAAAAATGCTTTAGAAGATAAAATTTTCATGAATTCATAATTCAGTACATAAAGGGTTAAAGTACAATAAAGGGTCGAAAAATTGTTTGTGAACAAAATTCAAACGCTTGTAACTTTGCGAAAAACAGTTGCATCTGCATGCGGTTTTTCGCAATTGGCTCAGACCAAACTGGAGAATAAAAATAATTTTCGATTTTGGGGTCGATTTCTGCTCAAATAAAGGTCCACGGTCCTTAATTAATTATATTAAGGTTATTATGTAATTTTAATTAACCTTAATGAATTAATAATACTTAATAAGCGGATTTTTTTTTTCGATCCCTTGAACATCGCTCATAAGGCTAATACAAAAATATCATGTTTAATAGGCTAATGGTTATTATGCGATCCCGCTTAATATGCGATAATTTTTCAGTTTATTTTTGGTCGAAAAAATCATGCGCGATCCCTTAAATGCGCGATTTTTTATTTTATTTCGAAAAAATTATATATGATTCTCTGAAAGGTTTATTACACAGGAAAAATAATATAAAAAAATCAGAGACACATTTTTCATACAATACGCCAGTCTTTTCTTCTGTTGCACATCTGCAATACAAGCAAAAACTATTGTCGTGTGGTCGTTTTACGCTAAAATAAGGCAAATTAGTAAATATTTTAATAAGTATGTCTCCAAATACCTTATTTTATATTATTATTTATTTTATAAAACTTAACCTTTAACCCTTTAATTCTCATGATAGAATACGTTCTAGAAATTACGTACAGTAAAACCTCCCTAAAGCGACCACGTTCCGTTCCAATAAAAATGGGTCGCTACGAGAGGTGGTCTCTTAATGGAGGTCATGTTTAAATCTAGATTTTAATTGTTGAAAAAAGGTAACAATTAATGTTATTATTTATTTTTCACATTAGGGGAAAATATAAAAATTTAAGTATCAAAACAAAAGATAATTACATAAGTTAATTACTGTAGAGTTTAAAAAATTAATACATTACATTGACGTTTGCTTTGATTTTACGTTTTTATCTTTTATAACTTTTATTCCCAAGTCCTTTCGAAGTTCAGTAAATAAATGCAATTTTTTTTTTTTTATGGAAACAAATAATGACGATTTCATTAATTTATCTATTTCTTTGAGAGTTTCCTGACAGAATAGGGCAGGGGAGTTTATTGACTGTCATTCTTATTTGTCATCAGAGTTAAATTATCTGCCTAAAAAGGCTGAAGAGATTTAAACTATTAAAAATTACAAGAACAATAATTTAAAAAAAATTCTAAACTTAGTTTAGAAGTTTGATGAATAATGCGCCCTCCGGAATTATTTTCTAATAAATCCTTCTTCAAGCGATCAAGAAAAAACGGAATTTGTTTCATTTTCTTCAAAGAAATGGGTCGCTCACGGAGGGAGTTCAATTGGGATGGTCTCTGAACTGAGGTAAAATTGGTATTGAGCCTATGGGAATAAATTTCGTTCCATGAAAAAATGGTCGTTCACGGAGGTGGCCGCTTAATGGAGGTGGTCGCACAGAGAGGTTTCACTGTAGTTCAGAGAATCTGGCTGTACACCAGAAAGTTTCAATGGTTAATTTCGCTTTATTTAAAAACGGAATGTCTGTTATTAATTAAAGCACATATTGCTACTTTAATTCTGGTGTGAATTAGGTATATACGATTTTTTTTTAAATCTATTAAATTCAAAACACTGTTGTTTGCATATATGCAAAGCTGCGCACTAAAGAGCTAAAACGCAAGTTATATGATTGCGCAAATTCCTTCTCCAGAGTTGCAAATTTAGAGGATTTATTTTTATTTAGATACTGTTTCCAAATAGTATATTTTTACTTTGTTTAATACCTAATTAATTAAGGTGAAAATTACTAATAAGAAATAGGGGTGGATATTTGAAAAAACAAAAACAGCTAAATTAGCGAAACTGCATTTTTTCTTTGATCCCGTCCCCTAGCCTTCTTTGTCTCTCACTTTGTTTGTATTTTTACTGTAGTAGAGAAATACAATAAACTCTCTGTAAGGCGACTCTGTGTAAGACGGAAATCTGTCTAACTAGAAAAGATTTTCAAGTCCCTGAGAATTTATAGACATAGAGTTAAATTTGTCTAAGGCGGAATATTGTCTACTACGGAAAATTTTCTCGTTCCTGATCGATTCCGTCTTAGACAGAGTTTACTGTACAAGATGAACTCAGGTTACTCAGATACGTCAATAAAATTACTATGATTAGAGATTATCATACATGTTGTTAGTGAGGTTTTAGACATACGTGATACAGTCAAACCTCGTTAACATGAACCTCAAGGGGAATTAAATTTTTGTTCATGTTATCAGTATAACAAAAAATCCAGATAATAAATATTGAGAAAAATACATGGGAGACTGGGCTAATGGGACATAGGAGCTAACGGAATAATAGGGTTTTCTCGTAAAATAACAGTCAAAATTTATCAGTAAATGTCATTTACAGTGTTACACAAGAACATGCATTGAACCACTTTTTTTCATTAGCTATTTACAAAGCAAGAAGCGAGATATATTTAAGCATTAAGATGAGTTTTTCTTATATTTAATAAATATTTGTTTTGGTCAACTATTAAATCAGTTTTTAATAATAATACCTTTTATTATGAAGCTTTTATACAATGTTTTAATTTTAATCATATACACTGCTCAAAACAATTAAAGGATATTTGAAGTTTTATATAAAATAAAGATACAAACGAAATTTTTTTTGCCGAAAATAGAAGAAGAGAATCACAAATGCAAATTTTTCTGGTTTTCAAACTGTGGAGTATGCAAATTTTGAGTTCGACGTCAAAAACGTCGCTTCAGCGGCAGCGAATGAAATTTGGCTTTCAACTGGATAAAAGAGAATGAAGACAAGGATGATCGGCATTCAGTGATTGCTTTGTTTCGATGAGTACGATGTCTCAGCGAAGTCATTTGGCAGATTCAGAAGCTTTGAGAATTGTTGGTAGGTTAGAAGGGGGCCAAACTCAAGCCGAAGTAGAGCAAGCCATTGGAGTGTCACAAAGTGTCATTTCCAGGATCTGGAACCGTTTTTTGGAGAGTGGATATGCAGGCCGAAGACCAGGGCAAGGTCGTAGACGGGCAACAACGCCCAATGAAGATCGGTATTTAGCGTTAACAGCTCGGAGACACCGAACCATGAACGCTACTCTTCTCCAACAACACCTTCGCTCGGCTACAGGCACCACGATTTCAACTCAGACTGTCCGAAACCGGCTCCATGCTGTAGGTCTGTATGCTCGCCGACCGATGGTATGTGTTAGATTAACATCAAGGCATCGTCGCGACCGCAGGGAGTGGGCAACCGAGCATGTCAACTGGAGGAGAAATGAATGGAGCCACGCTAGAAATTCAAAATGCTATAACTCAGCCATTTTTTAAGATATAAACGAAACAAAAACTGCTCCCGAATCTTTTTATCAAGGTCAAACACATAAGAAAAAAAATATTTTTTCAATTTTCAATTTTTTGATACCACATTTCCAATTTAAATTTTTCTTAAAATTTTAAATGGTCGCCATTTTTAAACAAAATGGCGGATGAAGCTGGCCAACGAACTCTGTCAAGACATTGGTCTGTACTATGTATAAACGAAGTTACATCCAAATCGGTTCATAAATACGCCTTTTATCGCGTGACAAAATTCAGGACGTTTCAAAATGTCAGCTTCGCTAGAAATTCAAAATGCTATAACTCAGCCATTTTTTAAGATATAGACGAAACAAAAACTGCTACGGAGTCTTTGTATAAAGGTCAAATACATAAGAAAAAAATATTTTTCCATTTTTAATTTTTTGGTTCCACCTTTCAAATTTTAAATTTTTTAAAAGATTTTAAATGGCCGCCATTTTGAAACAAAATGGCGGATGAAGCTGGCCAACGAACTCGGTCGAGACATTGGCATGTACTATGTACACACCGAATTACATCCAAATCGGTTCATAAATACGAGAGTTACAGTATGACATAGGTCAGATATATATAAATAAATATATATATATCAATTTTGAACGGAGGGTGGTTTCTGGGTCTGGGGGTCATGATCGATGAAAATATACCAAAATTTTTTGAATTCGCTTTCCTCCGAACGGCTGCAATAGGTAGCTTTTTGTAAAGAAAGCTACCTAATACATAGCGGTTGAAGAAAAAAAGTCCTTCCGGCCGGTGCCGGGAGGAAGAGGTAGCTTTCATAATCCTTATTTAAACAAGTTGGAAATTGCTCGTCAAACGTGGCAAATGAGATGCGTTCGTACTATAACTAGTTTTATAATTATTTTTTGCACCCCATATTGTACTGAATGTATATTTTTTTGCACTTCATAAAGTGCATAGTCTGTAACACCATAAAAATGCATTTGCAATAATTTTTTTCCCATTCCCCGTAATGTAACGGAACACTTTTGACTGTCCTGTAATTAAACTATACATCCGATTTTCCTAAAATTTGAAATGGCTCGACAAAATTTTGCAACAGTTATATCTTTAAAATTTCAGACCATTCGGAAGGCTGTAACATCATTAAAATGCACTTGTAATAATTTTTCCCATTGGCCGTAATGTAAAGAAAAACTTTTGACTGTCCCTGTAATTAAACTATACATCCGATTTTCATAAAATTGGAAATGGCTCGACAAAATTTTGCAGCAATCATATATTAAAAATTTCAGACCATTCAGTTGGGTAGTTTTTGCTCTGTTATATGCGGACAGACGGACAGACGGACGGACGGACAGACGGACAGACGGACGGACTGAACGACGATTATAGGTGCTACGTATTTATATAATTACGAACGCACCTAAAAAAGCCAACTTATATCATGCAAACACACGAAGCTCAATTTAGTGGAAACCGAATATAGGAGATTCAATACTAATTTTTATCAATATAATGAATGAGAATTTCGCGAAATTAGTCAGCTTTATCCAATCTGCTTTTCTTTAAAGTAACTTATATTTGGCTGCCAAATTCGGCAATTTCTTAAAGTGCCTGTCATTTTAAGACAACATGGTGGATGAGGCTAAGCAGTGAACTTGGTCGAGACCTTAGTAATTGCTGTGCACATGCTCCCTCACATCGGAATCGGTTAATATATAGGAGTGCTGTCGCATGCAAAAAATCAGAATTTTCAAAATGTCACCCACAATAGAAATTGAAACTGCTATATCTGAGCTATTTTTTAAGGTAAAGACAAACAAAAAATGCTCCTGAATCCTTATATCAAGATCAAATACTTAAGAAAGAAACCTTTTTCAATTTCTAATTTTTTTGCACCTCACTTTAAATATATATATATTTTTCAATTTAATGGCCGCCATTTTGCAACAAGATGGCTGATGAATCTGGCCAGCGAACTTGGTCGAGGTGTTGATGTATACTATCCACATGCCTTCTTACATCGAAATAGGCGGATACGTGTGTTATCGCGTGACAAATACAAGATCGTTTCAAAATGTTAGCCATGCTAGAAATTCAAAGTGGTATAAATCCATCATTTTTTAAGATATCAACAAAAGAACAAATTTTCAGAAACAAAAACTGCTCCGGAATCTTTGTATCAAGGCCAAACACATAAAAAAAATCTTTTTCATTTTCCAATTTTTTAATACCTCATTTTGAATATTAAATTTAATTTTTTTTAAAATGGCAACCCTTTTGAAACAAGATGGCGAATGAAGCTGGCCAACGAACTCGGTCGAGACATTGGTATGTACTATGTACAGACCAAGTTACATCCAAATAGGTTTATAAATACGCCTGTTATCGCGTGACAAAAATCAGGTAGTTTTAAAATGTCAGCCACAAGAGAAATTCAAAATGCTATTACTCAGCCATTTTTTTTTTTAGATATAGACGAAAGAAAAACTGTTCCGGAATCTTTGTATTAAGGTCAAACACATACAAAAAAAAATCTTTTTCATTTTCCAATTTTTTGGTATCTCGTTTAAATTTTTTTATTTTTTAATTTTTTTAAATGGCCGCCATTTTGAAACAAGATGGCGGATGAAGCTGGCCAACGAACTCGGTCGAGATATTTGTATGTACTATGTACACACCAAGGTACATCCAAGTCGGTTCATAAATACGCCTGTTATTACGTGAGGAAAATCAGGACGTTTCAAAATGTCAGCCACGCTAGAAATTCAAAATGCTATAACTCAGCCATTTCTTAAGATATAGACGAAACAAAAACTGCTCCCGAATCTTTTTATCAAGGTCAAACACATAAGAAGAAAATATTTTTTCAATTTTCAATTTTTGGTACCACATTTGAAATTTAAATTTTTCTTAAAAATTTAAACGGCCGCCATTTTTAAACAAGATGGCGGGTGAAGCTGGCCAACGAACCCGGTCGAGACATTGGTATGTAATATGTATAAACGAAGTTACATCCAAATCGGTTCATAAATACGCCTTTTATCGCGTGACAAAATTCAGGACGTTTCAAAATGTCAGCCACGCTAGAAATTCAAAATGCTATAACTCAGCCATTTTTTAAGATATAGACGAAACAAAAAACTGCTCCGAAATCTTTGTATAAAGGTCAAATACATAAGAAAAAAATATTTTTCCATTTTCAATTTTTTGGTACCACATTTCAAATTTTAAATTAAAAAAAATTTTTTTAAATGGCCGCCATTTTGAAACAAAATGGCGAATGAAGCTGGCCAACGAACTCGGTCGAGAGATTGGTATGTACTATGTGCACACCGAATTACATCCAAATCGGTTCATAAATACGCCTTTTATCGCGTGACAAAATTCAGGACGTTTCAAAATGTCAGCCACGCTAGAAATTCAAAATGCTATAACTCAGCCATTTTTTAAGATATAGACGAAACAAAAACTGCTCCGGAATCTTTTTATCAAGGTCAAACACATAAGAAGAAAATATTTTTCCATTTTTAATTTTTTGGTACCAAGTTTCAAGTTTTATTTTTTTTTTTAAATTTTAAATGGCCGCCATTTTGAAACCAAACGGCGGATGAAGCTGGCCAACGAACTCGGTCGAGACATTGGTATGTACTATGTACACACCGAATTAAATCGAAATCGGTTCATAATTACGGGAGTTACAGTGTGACATAGGTCAGATATATATATATATATATATATCGACATATATATCAATTTTGAACGGAGGTTGGTTTCGGGGTCTGGGGGTCATGATCGATGAAAATATACCAAAATTTTTTGAAATCGCTTTCCTCCGAACGGCTGCAATAGGTAGCTTTTTTGTAAAGAAAGCTACCTAAAATCATCTTAGTAAGGGTGTATTCAAATCCAAACTGCTTATTTTCCGACTCATTTTACAATTCATTTTTACTCTCAAAGGCTTCCAATTGGTACCTTTTCTTACTCGGAAACTATATAATGTACCGTAAGGGTCAATTTTTTGATAGAGGCAGAATATATTTTAAAACATGCTGTCAAAGTGGGCCTTTTGAACCGAATTTCCCGTAGTGGATTGTGTTGGAAAAGGAAGTATTCAAATCCAAACTGCTTATTTTCTGACTCATTTTTAAATTCATTTTTGCTCTCAAACGCATCCAATCGGTAGATTCGTTTATTCAGAAACTATATAATGTACCGTAATGATCGATTTTTTGACAGAGGCAGAATATATTTCAAAAAATGATGTCAAAGGGGGCATTTTGAACGGAATTTCCCGAAGCGATTGTGTTAGAAACGAAAAATATTGTCTTACTGAGAAAACAATTGTTTATGTATCAAGTTTTAATTAATTAAACGGAAATTAAAAACACAGGTCGCTTATAAATCTCTTCAAAAATCACGTCAACAAGTTTCATGTTTTTCCTATTAAAAATGAATCTGGAGTTATGCCAGAAAATTTCGAGTTGTTGAGCATGGAAAAGTATTTTTTTTAATACCGCCCTAACATGATTCTGATAAAACCAGTTATTATATAAAAATGAAATAAAAACTCGTCAAAAGCGGCCAGATAAAATTGTTAAAGTGGGTTTATCTCTAATCATGATTTGGTTTTTGTTTGTGAAATTAGTATACTTAACTTCGAAATCTACCTTCGCCTGTAGGCAGGGCCGGCAGGGATTTTTTTTATTTATGCTATAACGAATTTAACAATCAATTTCATTTGTTTACAATTCTTTGTTGCCACTTTACAAAAAAAAAAAAAAAAAAAAAAAAAAGTCATAATATAATTCTTTTAAATGCGTAAGTATCGCCTGCGTACAAGAATAAATTGTGTATTTGAATTCTTAACACTGAAAAATACTTTAATAATTGAATGTAAATAATTGAATTTTCAGAAATTTTAATTAATTAAAAATATGCTATAATTTTCATAAAAATAGGTATTTTAAAAATTTCATAAAAGAAATCGTGAAACTATTTAATTAATGATGATTCTATCAATAATTACTAACTTTATGATTTAGTTTTTCTTCTGAAAATATACGTGTTTCATTTTTTATTTGCAAAAATGTGTTCGTAATGGAAAAACATATAAAATAAATTAATTAAAATAATTTTTTAAGGTTACTCAGCAAAAAAAAAAATTATATTGTGCAAATCTACAGATGATAATTTATTTTTATTTTTAATTTCAAGTCTAAATACTGAATAGTCTTTTTTTGTAAAGTGTACCAAAATGTAATTTGTGTAGACTAGTAGAGGATTCGCTTCGCTCATCCTAATTAATAAAAAAAATGGATTTTTTGACAGTTTAAAAGGTACATGACCCCTTCAAATACTGGTTGCAAAGCCCTGGATTCACGAGCAGTCTTTGTATAAACATTTTTTTCTGCGTAAAATATCTTTTCTCAGAAAGATATTCTTTCCGCTTCCTTTGTTTCGCACCGAATAATGTTGTAATTGTTCTCAAATTTACAGCTTGATAACGGAGATACCGCAAGGAGAATTAAGACGTAATGAAGATCGCCATCGCTTCGTCTTTTGTGACGACACAGCATTGATGCAAGGTGATAAATGATAACTAACGGAAGGTTGTGTCGCTAGATAGGAAAAGATACATCTTTTGATATTTATGGGAGTCTTGGTTGCGAAAAGAAAAGTCTCGGAATGATCCGGATTTTGCTCTTTTTCTTTTAAATAAAAAAGTTCTAGACACATTAAATGTCAAATAAATTTTTTATTTCTAAAAAACACCTAAATGAGTCATTAGTTTTCATTGATTTCAAGGGTTGGGTACCTTTGAAATACCTAAAGTTTGTGAAAGTCTTACAGCTTGATATCTTAAAAATTATTAAGGTTAGTTGAGGCAACTGGGCCATGATTTTACAATGTGACTCTGGAGCTTCTGACAATTCAGCTTCAAAAAGCTAATGTTCATTTCAATTAAAGTCTGAACTTCTGTAAATGTGTTCAGTGAGGTTTCCTCTATCAAACAGAAACGCTCAAAATTACATTTTAATATTTAAAAATATAAAAATATGCATATTTCATCTTTTTTTTCCTCATGGGTCCAGTTGCCCCATAAAAATGGGGTAAGTGGACCAGGAGGGTGTACGTTCCACACGCGTTTATTTATTTATTTTTCATGAGGGACATCAGGTCCTGTTTGAAAAAGTGTAAAGAACTTAAAAAAAATTTAAACCAGGCAGATCATGTAAATTATATATCAACTAAAGAGCGTTGTAAGGGAAACCTTTGCTGTCAATGTGTCTAAAAAAACACTAAAAGTGAAAATATTAGATATATTATACCAAAAACATAAAAATTAAGTAAGTACTTATGTACTTTAGCATAGGTAATAAGTATAAAAGTCAGATGGGTATTTTAAGGGAAAAAAATAACAAGGTAAATCTATGAACAAACGGCTACGTAAGTACTTAAGTACTTTATCTGTAAGTATCGTACAATTTCAAGGTTTGGCTATCTCGCTTTCAGGGGCAAGGTACTTGCTTCGAAAAATGTTGAAATTATTTAATGACACCAGTATTTACAAGATAATCTATTTTTAAACAAGTAAAAGTATATTTTCGCGTACTTAATAAAGGTGAAATGTTCATTATGAAATTCCGGTTGTGGCAATTAGGAATTAAAATTATGAGATGCCATAACTGCATCACCGCCTTTCAAGGAATCAAGAAATTTGGTTTGATACCCACAATATGCTTTTTTTAAAATTTTATTACGTAATTTTAATAAGGTATTCTATAATTTTCTTAATTGTGAGCAAAAAACAATAGATAAATTTATTTCCCGTAGTAAGAAAAACTCAAAAAATTATTTATAACTATTGGGGTAACTGGATCCAGGATGGTCCAGTTACTCCATTCTTGAAAAATTTATGGGGTAACTGGGACACCGGGCTTACATTTGAAACATGAAGTAAATATGTATAGATACCTAGTAATATTAATGTAGTTATGTGCCTAATCTTTAAAAAAAAAGGTTTGTTTAATAAAAGTACTTACAGTATTTTAATAAAAAGCCGAGGAAGTTCAACCATATTGACGTTGTTTTTAAAAAAAGAAACGTAAATTTTTGACAACCTATCACAGCAAAGTGAGAGTTATGATTGAGTTGACACACGTTGTTTTAGGAAGTAGAGATTAAGGTGCATTGTTCACAAAAGCTAAAACTTAAAAAACATCAACAGTTTTTTTTATAAAACTAGGGGGCTCTGCCCCCTACGAGCTACGCTCGCCAACCCCCGTTCAGGGACACCAAAATCCAAAAAGCACGCTAATTTGATCGGCTTTAAAAATATTGAATTAAAATTTAAAAAAAAAAAAAAGTAGCGATCTCTCTGTAAACGGGTTTCCATTCGTTTTTCTTGGATTGGGGATTTTTAAGACCATATCTGCTGCTGTTAAAAGATACTATGGCTGTTTTCGTATTTAATTAAAAAAAATTAGTTAAACATTCGAAAATAAGCTAATGTAAAATGAATTAAGTAAACAGTGTCATTATCTCCCGGTATTTTTTAACAGCGCTATAAGATAGTTCTTTTAAATAATTAATTTTAAATGTATCGTTTTAAATTTGACGTAATTTACACCAAAGTTTTATTTTTTTTTTTTTATTAATATTCACGTGAAAATACTTTTGTTGTTAGAAGGAAATATTATTTGCGCTGTCTTCGAATTCACGATAATAGTTGAAAATATTATTTCAAAATATCAAGTAAATGTCTCGCGCAGATATATTTTTTAATTTAAATTGTTTTGCCATATTTTTTGGCCATTTTAAATATGACGTAATTTCCTCCATTTACAGGTTTTAACGCATAGTAATGATTTTTTAATTTAACATTTTGTTTCTCTTTTAAATTTCCAGTGTAAATATGGTTCTTATGACGCAATTTTCCTGCTTTCAACATGTAATCATTTATTCTAATTTTATTTTTTTTTTCTGTTTACAATAGTCCCGTGTAAATAAATTTTTAATTTGAAGTAAACATTATTGTTTGCGCTGTTTATACAGTTGGCAACAGTTTAAATTAATAACATTTTTTAAATTTGTAAAAAATATCTCTCGAAATACTGAAAATTTGAATTTAAAATAGAAATAAAACCTCAAAAAATAGTCAAATAAAAAAAATAAATGCAATCTGCACACCGGGAACTTATAACCTATAAAATGATCTAAAAATGACTAAATTCTCATGTATAGTTTTTGCTCCAATAAAACTTTTTTAATGGAACGATTTTGTCCAACTTTAGCATTAAATATCTCTGAAAGTAATTCTTAGATTTTTTTAGCCAAAACTTTAAACTTCTTGTGGTGCTATGGACGTATCTGGTTTCAGCTATCTGTAAAACGTGTGACAACGGCTTTTCATTATTTAGTTTAGTAATCGTGTAACTATTAATAAACTGTGCATTATTTTTCCCCTTTTGTTTCATTTTTACTTTACGTACACATAGAGTGTAGGAAAAGTATTGTTATTAGAGATTAAACTAAACATATTTAGCACGGCGTGGGTCCGAGCGATTTTTAAAGTGCGCCGTGCTATTTTTAAAATGCGCCCTACTATTTTTTTTATGACGCGTCGTGCTATTTTTTAAATTCATTGACTATTTTCTGAGAGCGTCTCGCCGATTTTCCAAAAATCCTCATTTTTTCTTAACATAAAACCCTCATAATGGATATTAACTACGAGACAATCGTATTTCTGCGAATAGTTATATCATGAATTCCCATTGTCAGAAGCAGGGGAGGGGGACAATTTCAACAGGGTTTTTCTCTTTTTTTGGGGGTGGGGGGGGTGGTCATTGAGGGGCAGGCTTTGCAATAGAATACGGGATTTAGCGAATCGCGCGCAAAATGGGAAAATTAGGCATAATAAAAAATGCTATGCAGCATTTTTCTCCCTCTAATTCTTTCATAGGCATGTGATTCTATAGCGAATTTTATTAATTTTCCAGGAAGATATCCAGATTTTTTTCTTTTGTGGAATATCGCAAAATCAATTCTTGAATTTCTTCTAACGATGGGGGGGGGGGGGGGAGAATGTCGTAAATTTCGTCAAAGATCTTACAAACAAATAGAATTTGCTTCCATTGGTTGCGGAAAAAAATCGAATTTCAATAATCGACTGCGCAAAAAAATCGCAAATTTTGCCAATAGTTTGTGGAAAAAAGTCACGAATTTCGATAAACGATTAAAGGAGACTGTCGTGAATTTCACCAAAATATCGCAAATACAAATAAAAATTTAATCAGAGTATGTTAAGAAAGTATATTGCGAATTTTGTCAGTCAGTAGCGGAAAAAAAAAACAATTTCGTCAAACTAAAAAAAAAAGAAAATGTGAGCTTCGTCAAAAAAGTGCGAAAGAAAACGCAGATTTCGTGATACGATCGTGAGAAAAAATAACAAATTTCGTGAAACAAATCACATCGGGTCAGATAAGCTGATTTTTCCTCGGGTTTGGCTTTTTTCTTTCTTTTTTTTTATAAATACGTTTGTAATTATCTTATTTTTAACTAGTCGCCCTTGGCGACCAGTTTGGTCTTCTTTAAATTTATGTTAAGCATTGTATCATGTTACTTCTATTCATAATTTAATTTACTTGCCAAATCAGAAGATTCTGACACAGAAGTCATGAACTTGGTATTTTTATGTTAGCAGAGTGCAGGTGATAAATCGCCAAACATTGTATCCGTCGTATTTTTTCTAATTTCATAATTTCATTTAAAATATAATACTTTCACTCATTTTATTTAAAATACATAACTTTAATTTAAAACTGAAATGATTAAAATTTATGACTCTCAATTTTCTCTTATTTCTTAAAAAAAAAGAAAAAAAAAGAAAAAAAAAAGAAAAGAAAAAAAGTATTAAATAATACTATAAACTATGCATTTAATTTCAACATCAAAGCTTGTTTTAATTTTCCTCGCGAAAAATTGTTCATGACAGTCGCATGCGATGGACTATTATAATACTGATGATATAATGGCGACAATATTTGGAATATGATGGAACAATATTTGGCGATTTATCACCTGCGCCCGGCTAACATTAAATTACCAAATTGGCTGTTTGGCATATAAAAAGTAAAGCGGTCAACCCGGAACTATTGATGACAGTCACATGACTTAGGCTATTATTATAGAGATTTATAATTATCCTTGAATTGAATGAAGAGGCTAAGTAATGACATTTACGTTTAAGTATGTCATTAAAAATAATAATGAATACAATAATGAAAAAAATATTGTATACTAATATTATAAAGAAGTAAAGTTTGTTTGTTTATTTGTAGGAGGTAAGCTCTGGAACTACCGAACCGATTCCAAAAGTAATGGTATCAAAATAATGGTGTCAGTCCCACTTAGAACATAGGCTATATTTTATGTCCGTGCTACTGGCCAAAAGGGGGTGCAGGAGCAAAAACTTTCTAAAAATGCGATTTTTGTGTTACTGGAGGGTCTAGAAACATGACATTTGGAATGGTAGTTACTTATAAGATATAAATGATCTCTAAGAACATTTCTTAAAAAATTCGAAATTTAAAAAGGGTGAAAATGCGCGGAAAGCGTTCTAAAAAACGTTCTAAATTGCGATTTCTACGCAATCTCAGAGAGTACGAATTCGAATTTAAAAAAAAAATAGTGTGAAAACGATGCCGACAGGCCTCGCTCCAACATAAGCAATATTTTATGTCGGTGCCACTACCCCAAAGGGGGTGCAGGAGCAAAAAACGTTCTAAATTGCGTTTTTCTGATACTGCAGGGGCTAGAAACATGAAATTACTTATATGATATAAATGATCTCTAAAAACATTTCTTTAAAATTTTGAAATTTAAAAGGGGTGAAAATGCGCGAAAAGCGTTCTAAAAAAAAGTTCTAAATTGAGATTTCTACCCAATCTCAGAAAATACCGATTCGATTTTTAAAAATATGGTTTGAAAACGATGGCGACAGCCCTCGCTCCAACATAAGCCATATTTTATGTCGGTGTTACTGCCCCAAAGGGGGTGCAGGAGCAAAAATCGTTCTAAATTGCGTTTTGTGATACTGCAGGGGCTAGCAACATGAAATTAGGCATGGTGGTTACTTATATGATGTAAATGATCTCTAAGAACATTTCTTTAAAAATTCGAAATTTAAAAGGGGTGAAAATGCGCGAAAAGTGTCTAGTAAGTAAATAACGTTCTAAATTACAAATTTCTTACGCATTCTCAGAAAGTACCCAACCGATTTCAAAAGTAATGGTTGGAAATTGATGATGACAGCCCTTGCTCCAACATAGGCTCTATTTCATGTCGGTGTCACTACCCCCTAGGGCAGGGTCGGCGAACCTATGGCACGCGTGCCAGAAGTGGCACGCAAAAGAACATTTTTGGCACGCCGTTGATTGATGTTTTAAATCAAGATACAGTGACATTCATTACACAAAATTTACCGATACAGATGTGTTGAGATTGTTTACATTCGATATTGAAGAATTTATCCCTTTATCAACTGAATTATGAATTCATGAAAATTTTATCTTCTAAAGCATTTTTCGTGAATTATTTAAACTAAATTAGAAGATTTACATAATCATTTAATAAATTTTAGAAGGATTTAGACGGATTAATCAAATTTGAATTTATAGGGATTTTGTGCACTATTTATAACCCTACTCAAATCATTTATTTTAAATATTTTTCTTGCTATTTTGTAGAATTCTAAAATGTACAAATATAATGTTCTTACAATAGAAATACAGAAATATTTCCGAATTTAAAAATCCAACCCCCCCCCCCCCCAACACTAAGAAAGCTGAAAAGATGCAAAGGCAAAATAAATCATCCTTTTAAAAATATTTTTGTTTTGTGCAATCAGTAATGCTTTTAGAACAAGACAAAGTAATGTATCTATAACTCATTCTAAACTATATTAAAACTAATCGATATTTTAAATGAATTTTATAACAAGTTATTTTAATGGTACTTATAAGTACCGTCAGTAGATGAAGGGTTATTAAATTCCAATCTAGTTGAATGTGGGCTGAAAATTTTATCAAACAAAGACAAGATATGGAAAATATCGAAAAGATTATTAACAAATATAAGTAAAAATACCGATGATAAAATTAGAGCAACTTGGAATTTAATTCCAGAGTTTTTTTTTCTTTTAAAGAATCTTGTATTTGCATTTAAAAAACTTTTCCTCCTATCTACGACTGCGTATAATTATTTTCACAAGTGATAATATTAACCCATCACCTACTGATGGTGCGTTTTCGCACCATTAAAAATAAATTTAAATTAACTATCAAGATATCACTATTTTTCGCTATAAAAAATTGTCTTGATTAATTAAAAAAAGTTTGAACGTTAAGTAAAGCGAAGATTATCGTTTAATATTTGTAGTGGCAAACATAAAAAAGTTGAAGACGCCTATCTTACAGTTTCAGCAGTTAATGGGTTAAAACTCAAATATAAACCACTTGCCAGATAAAAACAGTTCAGCTTGCATTCTATTAAAAGAACTTAAGTATGAACCTCATATTTTCCCCCTCCAACATGCAATAATAAAAATCGCATTTAATGGCATTAATTTTTTTATTATTGTTTTTTAAAATATAGTTATCTCTATAAATATTACAATGTAATACTACATTTATGTTGCCCATATTTTTAAAATCCCAATAAATAATTTTCGAATTATTTTAAGTCTTGATTTTCTTTTCCATTAAATTCGTTTGATGGATGGCACGTCATGGCTACGAATTATAATTTTGGGGTAAAGTTGGCAGGCGGATGAAAAAAGGTTCGCCAACCCTGCCCTAGGGGTTGCAGAAGGAAAAAACGTTCTAATTTGCGATTTTTGTGTTACTGAAGTGCCTATCCTGAAATTAGGCAGGGCAGATATTTATTAGATACAAATGATCTCTAAGAACATTTCCTAAAAAATCGAAATTTAAAAAGAGTAAAAATGAGCGAAAAGTGTTCTAAAAAACTTTCTAAATTGCGATTTCTGCACAATCTCAGGAAGTACCGAACCGATTTTAAAAATAATGGTATGAAAACAATGGTGACAGCCCTCGCTCCAACATAGGCTGTATTTCAAGGCGGTGCAGGATCAAAAAACGATCTAAATTGCGTTTTTTGTAATACTGCAGGGGCTAGCAACTTGAAATTAGGCATGGTAATTACTTCAAATGAAAATCAAATTTCAAATTATTTTTGCTTAAAAGGTGCAAAGACCAACTTAGTGAAAAATATTCCATGCCGGGAATCGAACCCGGGTCATCAGTATAGCGCACTGACGTTCTACCACTAAACCACATGGAACGATACCCAGCCTGGAACTTCTCACTATTACAAGTTGGCAAGGCTACAAACGCAGCACAAGATGGAACGTTTGTAGCCTTGCCAACTTGTAATAGTGAGAAGTTCCAGGCTGGGTATCGTTCCATGTGGTTTAGTGGTAGAACGTCAGTGCGCTATACTGATGACCCGGGTTCGATTCCCGGCATGGAATATTTTTCACTAAGTTGGTCTTTGCGCCTTTTAAGCAAAAATAATTTGAAATTTGATTTTCATTTGAAATATTGTATTCAAGGCGAATGTTTCTCTCTGGAAAAATTTCCAAATATTAATATATGGTAATTACCTATAAGATATAAATGATCTCTAAGAACATTTCCTAAATAATTCGAAATTTAAAAGGAGTGAAAATGAATGTGAGCGAAAAGCGTTCTATAAGCATTTTAAATTAAGATTTTTATGCAATCGTATGAAATACGAAACCGATTTCAAACATAATAGTTGAAAATTAATGGTGATAGAGCCTGCTCAAACATAAGCTATATTTTATGTCGGTGCCACAACACCTAGAGGGTTGCAGGAGCAAAAAACTTCCTAAATTGCAATTTCTGCGGTACTGAAGAGGCTAGAAACTTTAAATATAGCACGGTAGTTACTTATAACAAATAAATGTCCTCTAAAAACAATCGAAAATAAATTCGAAATTAAAAAGGGGTGAAGCGAAGGGAAGGAGCAAAAAGCATTCTAAAAGAGTCCTAAATTACGATTTCTATGGAATCTCGGGAAATAATAAACCGATTATAGAAATTATTGGTTGCGACTCAAGAGTGATGCCCCTGATCCTATACGGGATATATTTTATGCAGGTGTCACTACCACCTGGTTGGCAGGAACAACAAGAAAGCCTTTAAAAACATCTAAATTCCGTTTTCTATAGAATATTAGGAAATCATACCGATTCCATGGTTAATGTTGGTACAGTAATGGTGACAGTCTCTGTTTCAACATTTTTCGAGACATTCTATTTCAACTCTGTTTCGGCATTTTATGTTGGTGCCACTAACACCAGAGAGGTGGTAGACTGTTAGACAAGAATCTTGGAATTTGACATGATGGTTAATTTTAAGATGTAAATGTGTTAAGATGGTTTCTAAAAAATTCAAAACTTCAAATGAATACTGAAATGAGCGTATGAAATAAGCATAAAAGTCTAAAAATACTTTCTAAATTATCATTTATTTAGAATTAGTTTTAGTTCTTCTTATTAATTAAAATCTCATTTCTGTCTATTGCAGTTTTATAATGAAGTTTAGTCAAACTGCGGCTTAATTTGTAATTTTTGAATTATTCCAAAAAGTGTTCTTCTAATAAAAAATAGTCATGTAAATAACACTTGGCATATTTCAACTATTGCGCTAGTAAAGCCGCAGGGTTTGCTAGTGATAAATAATGATGAAATAAATATGAGTCCCCAACGGGTCGATTAAATAGGTTTTACCGAGAGCTTTTTTTTTTCGAAGTTGTTGGAGTTAAGTACGTTTTTGTAATATTGTAAGAGCGTTTGCAATACTGTTCAGATGAATTTGTTTACCAAACTTATGTTTTGCATTATTTATCCTGTTTTAGGTAACTTTCATTGCAAAAAGTAAAACGCTACCTATTGCAGCCGTACGGAGAAAAGCATTCCCGAAAAATTTTAGTATATTTTCACCGATCGTGACCCCCAGACCCCAAAACCACTCTCCATTGAAATGTAACTTTTGTCATGCTGCAACTCTCGTAAATATTTACCGATTCGGATGAAATTAAGTGTGTGCAAAGTACATATCATTGTCTCGACCGAGTTCGTTGGCTAACCTTATCCGCCATCTTGTTTCAAAATGGCGGCCAATAAAAAAAAAATTACATTTTAAAATTTAGAAAGCGGTAAACATAAATTGAAAACTGAAAAATATTTTTTTCTTAAGCGTTTGACCTTAAAACAAGGATTCCGGAGCATATTTTGTTTTGTTTTTAGCTTAAAAAATGGATGAGATATAGCAGTTTGAATTTCGAGAGTGGCTGACATTTTGAAACAATTTTATTTTTGTCATGCTGTAATTCTCGTATTTATAAACCGATCTGGATGAAAGGAAGTTTGTGCATAGCACTTATCAATGTTTCGCAGGGGCGCCATTTCAGAATTTTCTTGGGGGGGGGGGGGAGGGCAAAGCTGTCTTTGAGGACAGTGGCATAGCCACGGGTGGGGTGGGGTTCGGGGGTGGGGAGCCTGTACTCTCTCCCATCAAAATGAAACCTATGAAAAATTCCGTTTTAAGGAGTTTTTTTTATCTTCAGGTATAGTTTCAAGATAGTGACTAACATTTTTTCCGTTTAAGACAGTATTCTATTATAGACAGTTTCCCTTTTTACAAGTATTCTTAAAGGCATTTAAAACATCCTTTCTATAGTATACCTCTGAAGAGTATAAGTATATTACATTTATTGTAAAACTTGCGAATACGAAACCTGTCAAAAAAAGAATTGTTTCGTAAACGCAGAAAAAAATGAAGTTTCTATGAAGAAAGCACTATATAATTATACTTGCTAACAACGGTACCTGTCTAAAACGGAGATTTTTTTTTTTTTTTTTTTTTTTTTTTTGACTTTGCAGGCTTTACGGACAGGACAGGGAGCCATTTAATAAGTTTTTTAGAGTGGGGAGAGGAGGCAAGATTTTGTTTGAGGGGAAGGGTTTGAGATAGCATGCCATTCTTAACATTTTCATAAGCCTGGGATTCTTCAAGAAATATTTGTAACACTTTCCAACGCAGTTGAAAAGTGAATGGGTTTGTCTACCCGTCTGGTCATGCTCTAGCTCTAACTCACGTAAATATACTCGGATGAACGCGTAATTGATATATGTTATTAATGATTACAATGGAATGTTCGGTATTCAAAATGAAGTGTGTATCATTCATAGTTCATTTACAGGAGGACTCAAAAGTATTCCGTTAGATTATGGTCTATCGGGTAAAATCATTTGCGGTATATTTTAATATTGTTGTATTACAGTATTTAAACATAATAACATTTATATACGTTATTGGGGTGTACTAAAAGATGACTACTACATGTAATGTTATGTTTAGCACTTACAGTTCGCGTCCAGGAGAACTCACAAGTATTCCGTTATATTATAGTCTATGAAGAAAGAATATTTGTGACGTATTTTAATAATGTTACTCCGTTACAAACATAAGGAAATTGATAAAAATTTCTGAGATGTGCTAATTAGAGATGAGTTCGGGCTCATTTTTCAGAGCCCGGGGCCAACAATTTTAAATCCGAATAAGTTTGTGCCATCAGAGCCCGATTCCGATACCGAAAGTGTGCACGGAAAAAAAAGGTTTAACAAAAATGCATATTTAAAAGCTGTTCTAAATGTAATAGATCTCATTTTTTAACAACTGTTAATCTCTAGCACATAATTAATTTTATGAAATTTACATTAAATCTTATCAAAAGAGACGTTTAGTGTCAAATAGAAATATACTTCCCTAAAAAGATTTTTAAATTTTTCTCCCGCAACAAGTAGGTATCTCTGATGGACACAATAATGAAGAGCATTTTATGTATAAATTAATGAAATTTGCAGAAATTATGATTTATTGACGAAGAATCGAACAGCGTTTTCTGTTTCCTATAAAAGGTGTACATCTTTCGCATTTATCATGGCTTTGAAAATCAGTTTAAATTATAAATTTGACACCGTTACCGAAAAGATCCGATGCTTTTATAGAAAAAGAGGAAACGCTGCTTGATTGCTTTCAATCGGGAATAACAACACATGCCAATTTTATCTACTTACGTATGAAAGTATTTGTATGAATAGGAAGAACAGAGCCACAGAATGAGCAGACTTCAAGAAGAAGCATGAATAAAATCACCAACATTATTTTCATATAAAGAGCGATTACAATCGCAGACAATAGGAGAATTTTCAAATCTTAGGCTAATGCTGATTGACGTAAAAGAAAATATTTATTTCCCGTTAGATCTCTGAAAAAAGTAATAATAAATAAACATTCCAATTAAACAGTATCCTAATGGCGCCATATTCTGATTGCCGCCAACATCAACAGGTCGTTACTTGCGTTAAACTACAGACATAAATCATCAAATATCACAAGTTTTCTTTCAAAATAATGTTCGACAAATACTTAAAAAAAAAGAAAAAAAATCTATTTCTCTTTCCTCCTGATCAAATAGCATTAAAAAGACTTGCAATGGGATAATTAATATTTAAGAGGTAAAAAAGTTATTTTTTGTTTCTACACGAGTACGAGAATTAAATAAAATTGCCAATTTGAGAAAGAATGGGCCCGAGCCCGAAGGCTGGTATAAAAATCAAACCCGTGTCAGGTCCGGGTTGAGTCCGTCTCATCTCTAGTGCTAATACATACTTTCTGTAGAATATGGGGTGCGAAGCATTTATCACTCATTTACAAGGTTATGCAAAAGAGTTCGATTATATGATGATCTACGGGTAAAAACTGTTCGCAGCGTATTTCAATTATGTTGCACTATTTCAAACATGATGAAACTGATATATATTACTGAAGCTAACACCAAATGCTTGCAGTAAAATAGGATGGGGATTGCATTTATCATTCATTTACAGGGACACATAAAAGATTTCGGGAACAAATCTGTATGCGAAGTTTGGCTATTAGGAATGATTGCTGCAAGTCCGTTTTCACTTATGGTATGGTTTTTAGTTTAACTAAATTTTTGAATACTACATGGTGTGCATAAATTCTATAGAACATATACAGAGCAATTTTTATATTCGCAAGACACACAGAAAAATTCGTAAGCATTATTGAGAAAGAGCAGGTATTGCTTAAAGATGTTATTTTTAATTTGAGTTATGCAGCTTCAGGTTGTCTTTCAAGCTCAACTACATTTAGTATAATATACTAAGGTAAGTTTGCTGCATATAAATAAAATCATATACAGGACTATGCAAAGAACTGGATATACAATCGCCTATGGATATTAACCCATGGAAGCGTATTTTAAGTAGCTTAAGCATTGCTTGAATTAAATTTCAGCATTAATATGTGGCGTGTATTAAAATCTGTATGTCATATACAGGGCTGTACAAAAGAATTTAAGTACGTTTCCCCCTATCGGTAGAAACTGCTGAAGGGGAATTTTTTACTGTGTTATGCATTTTCTTACTAAACATAATTTAAGCACACTGTGTAGCTTATGTACAAATTTATAGATCATATACAGAGCTTCACAAAAGAACTGGATTACTTTTACGGTTATGGGCGGTAATTATTGAAATATGGTTTTTAAATGTGGTATAAGGACTGTTTCCTAGAAATCTGTACAAACTTTTCTTGACTTGAAAGTTATTAAAAAACGAGATAAAGAACTCAAATGGGCACTGTAAGGTGACTTCAATAACCACATTCCTCTGTAAAACTGTTATCGGATTTCAATTAAACCGTTTCATTTGACATTATCGATTTTACTTTTGGTGGTACTTGCTAGACATTGTACAAAATTTAAGTTCATAATTTTGAAACAATACTTGATTCGATTGATCAATTTCTGGATGTTACCTGCTTTCTAGCCTTTGGCATACACTTTTGACTTCAGATACTTTCAGAACCGCTCAATTGGTCAAATTTGGGGAACTCTAACCAGGTTGTCAGACTTCTTTATGAAAGTGATGTTTTGCTGGCGGAAATGGCTGAGAACAATTTTGCAGAGATGACTGTTATCCAAGTCTGGCCAGATACCGTAATCACCGTCATTGTAGTTGCTACAGATGTAGGGGATAAGAAGACGGCGAATGCCATTGTTCAAATGTCGTTGCCCATTGACAGCGAACCCAGACTTTCGGATGAACGGACGACTCAAACCTTTCGGACCCATTGCAATCCATACGAGGATCTTGTCTTGGAATTTCGCTTTAGTAGAAAATTTAATGATATCTTGGGTCGTGGCGACGTCAGATGTATAATAGCCACCGTTATAGTTAAACGTGGATCGCTTGAGCTTAAAATATGAGCCGTCACCGTCATCGAAGATGAATATTCTATCAGAGAATTTTCTGAACGAGTGACCACACTTCGCTTTCACGACAACCATTTGTTTTTCTGTTCGTTCTGTTATGACCATTTCTTGTAACATTTGATGTTCAGATTCTTAGTGATTGTCTTTTGTTGGTGGTTAGGTGAAACACTGTATTTCGAAGGCATGGGATGGATTAATACTCGGTCGTTTTCGTCAGACAGTCCTTTCAACTGCACTAACTCTGGCTTGGAGATTTTTTTTTTCCTTCCTACCCGATCCCAGTTCTTTTTTGGCCGAGAGTCCCTCCTAGTAACATTCTAGAACATCGTATGTAGTTCGTTTGGTGATATTTTCGGAAAATAAATAGTTCACGATGGACTTACTCCTTAATGAATATTGCTTTTGTAAAAATTGTACACAATAATACATAGACACTCCTCTTGTGGCTCTATTCTCGGGAAACACAGATTATTTAATGATCTCTTGACTAATGGCCATGCTCTTATATACCATAGCACAACACTTCACGCGCAAGTTTCACCTGATTCGGTTTCATTTGCTATTTTACATAATTGCAAAGTTTGTGCGGATTTCTAGAAAAAGTCCTTATGTTTTCTAAAATGTTTAATTAGACATATTATTTACCTTATTGAAAGGCTAAGTTTTGCTAAAGCATTCTTGATGTGTTGGAAAGTGTTTCATATTCTATGCTTGACGCATGATTTTTCTCTCTTGTTTAATTTTCAAGGGAAGACCATGCTATTTTATTTATTTATTTGCTTTTTTTTTTTTTTCTTTTTTTGCAGAGCGACGCTAAATCAATTCGTCAATTGACCGCCGAAAAAAATTGCGAAATTTGCAAATTAGACTTGGAAAAAATAGATAAATTGGCAAATTAGAATTTTTTTTTTTATAATGATTAGTTTATGTACCTAAAGTGTTTACTTATACGTGTTTTTATTGTAATAAAATTTGACAAGCTATTTTAGGTTTTGAGTAATTTTTTTAAATTCTTTTGAGTCTGACCTGCGATGACAGATAAATTTTCTAAAATATCAAATTCCTTGGGGGGGCTATGCCCCCCCAGCCCCCCTCAAATGGCGCCCCTGATGTTTCGACTGAGTTCGTTGGCCAGCTTCATCCGCCACAATAGCCGCCATCTTGTTTCAAAATGACAGGCATTAAAATAAATTTAAAAATTTAAAAAGTGGTGCAGATAAATTAAAAACTGAAAAATATTTTTTCTTAAACGTTTAACCTTAAAAGAAGGATTCCGGAGAATATTTTGTTTCGTTTTTACCTTAAAATATGGCTGAGATATAGCAGTTTGAATTTCTAGGGTGGTTGACATTTTGAAACAATTTGATTTTTGTCATTCTTTAACTCTCGTATTTATGAACAAATCTGGATGTAATTTAGTAAATGCATAGTAAATACCAATGTCTCGACCAATTTCATTGGCTAGCTTCATCCGCCATCTTGTTTCAAATGGCGGTCATTTAGTTTTTTTTAATTTTAAAATTTAAAAAGTGGTACAAAAAAATTTGAAATTTAAAAAGATTTTTTTTCCTTAAGCGGTTGACCGTGATACAAGGATCCCGAAGCATCGTCTTTAACCCATTACCCGCTGGTGTTGCGTTCACGCAACGGTCAAAATAAATGCACATATTTAAGTTACTTACATACCCACCACTATTTTTTAATTAAAAAATTGGCTTTACTTAAAGGCATAAAATTATAAGATTATATAAAGCGAAAATTAGTTTTCAGAGTTTGTGGTGGCAAACAACGTTCAGCTAAAAGGTTGAAAATTTCAGCCTTATACAGGGATATGTTTAGGAAAATTTTAGGTCCTTTAAAGGACCCTTCACAAAATAATTTATCTTAAAACAGGACCCTTCACAAAATTATTTATCCCAAAACAGGACCCTTCACAAAATATTTTATCCCAAAACAGGACCCTTCACAAAATATTTTATCCCAAAACAGGACCCTTCACAAAATTATTTGTCTCTTAAATAGACCTTCACAGAATTTTTTCACTTTCAAATTGAACTTTTCACAAATTAGTCATTTAAAAATAAAATCTGGCCTGTAAGTAAGCAGTTGAACTCACCAAAGAGCATATTATTTAGTTTTTTATACATGAAGGATAGGACATGAAGACATCGATAATTTAAAATTCACAAAATTATGACTAGAATTTTCACCACAATAAGAAAAACTTCACAATTTCACAAAAACAGGACCCTGTGAGAAAAGTCTGGATAGACCCCTGTTATAGTTTTGGCGGTTAATGGGTTAACTTATAGTAGATAAAACTATTCAATATCTAGGGTGGCTGATATTTTGAAACAATCTGATTTTCATCATGCCATTGCACGCATATTAGTTAACTGATTTGGATTTCACTTAGCATGTGTACAGTACATACCAAGGTCTGGACCGAATTCGTTAGCCAGCTTCAACCACCATATTGGTTCAAAATGGCGAACATTTAAAAACGTTTAAAAATTTGAAAAGCGGCACGAAAAAATTAGTAATTGATTTTTTTTTTCTTTAAGTGTTTGAACTTGAATCAAGGATTCTTGTGCTTTTGCGTTTCGTCTTTATCATAAAAATTGGCGGAGATATAGCAATTTGAATTTCTTAGGTTGGTTAACATTTTGAAACAATCTCGTTTTGGTCATGTGATAGCATGCGTATTTTATAAACGATTTGGATGTGACTGTGCATGTGTACAGAACTTACCAAGTCCATTGGTTAGCTTCATCTACCTCGTTATTTTTAAAAAGCTAGCACAGCAAGATATCGCCAAATTTGGCGACGAAACATAAATCACTCTAAATGACGCCAACTTGGATTTAGCTGACTAATTTGGCGAAATTCTTATTCATATTCCGTAATGAAGAAGCTTTTTATTGACTCATCTGTAATCGAGTTCCACGAGTTTTAGCTTTGTGTATTTGAGTAAAATAAGCTATATTAATTTAAAAAAAAAAAAAAAGCAATTTATCAAATTACAACGACCATTTGGAAAACGATTTTTTTTAAAGACTAAAATTTAAGACATAAAAAATCGCCCGGAGTTGATCATACATTACGTACGCCATGAATTAAACATTAATAGTGTTATTACACATAAAAATTGCAAGCCAAAAATATCGCCTGCGACCCGTCAGATTTCATGAAACTTAAGTATTATCCACCTGAAACTTACGTAAATATCCAAGCATTTCATTGGCAGTTCGGGAAAAGGCTTTTCCATCGTCATATTTCCAAGAAATCTGACAGCCAATTTTAAATGAAATTTCATTCTTAAACTTCTAAACATCCGACAATATTACTTTTACACCGTCGGATAGAAAAAAAAAAATGTACTTTTAAATGCAATTTGTTTGAAAGCTGTATCTCAATTTGTTTCTGAGTTATTAATTTTTTTTGTAGTTTTTATTACTTTTTTTGTTATAGTGGCAACAGAAAGTATCCATCGTTGTTGAAATTAAAGGGAAATACAGATTACTGTATAGACCAATCAGAAAACGAATAAATTGCGGATTAAACCAATGAAAACCTTCAGATATGCTTTGGATTTCCCATCCTGACGAGAACAATAACCATTTTTCCAAATAGTTAAAAATAAAAAAGTAAAACAAGGAATATGAGAGCTACCTTTTCCTCCCGGCACTTGCCCTTCAATACCATTTTTTCCCTTCAATACCATTTTTTAACACTTTCCAACAGAGTTGAAAAGTGTTTATGACTTCGGTTTGTCTGTCCGTCTGGCCGTCTGGCCGAGCTCTAACTCCCGTAAATATACTCGGATTGGCCTGAAATTTTTAGATGTTATTGACGTTTACCTTAGCACGTTCCCTATTTCAAATGAAGTTTGTACCATGTTTAGTTCATTTACAGGGACAATCGAAAGTTTTCCGTTACATTAGGGCCTATGGGAAGAAATCGTTTAAAATCATTTTTAATGGTGTTACACGCTTTCAAACATCAGAAAATTTATATGCATTTATGAAGTGCACTAAAATATGCATTCTGCAGAATATGCGGTGCAAAGAATAGTTATTATTCATATACAGGAGCATACGAAAGAATTTCGTTACATAATGATATAGGGGTGTAGGAAATTGTTTGAGGCATATTTTAATTATGTTAAATTATTTCATGTAAAATGAAATTGATATACGTCGTTGAGGTTTACTATAACTTATTTCATGTATAATACGAAGTGCGTAGCATTTACAGGGACACACATAAGATTTCAGATACTATGTTACTATATTGTATCCGAAATACCGTACAGTAGCGATGATTGCTGGAAATGCATTTTTAATTATGTTATGCACTTTTATGTTTCACTTTATTTATGCATAGTATATTGTGTGTATAAATGCAATAATTCATATACAGGGCTACACAAAAGAATTCGTAATAATTACTGGGTATGATAAATTGCTTAGAGGTGGTTTTTAAATGAGTAATGCATTGTTACGCTGAACTGCATTTAGTTTACTAAGAAATGTTTGTAGAATATAGATAAAAAGATATACAGGGTCACGCAAAGAATTGGATTCATGGCCGTCTATAAATGATAATTTCTGGAAATATTATTTCAGTAGTTTTAAGAGCATTTTAGTTTGAATTAAATTTTAGCTTAATAGTGGCGTGTAATAAAAGTACTAGGTTAACTACAGGGTTGTACAAACGTATACAACTATGTTTCCATCTATTAGTATAAATTGCTGAAAGAGAAATTTCAACCTGTTATGCGTTTTCTTGCTAAACTAATTTTCCGCATTATATAGTATATATATCAATCTACTGATCAAATACAGGGCTGTTCAAAAGAATTGTAATACATATTTGCTATGAACAGTAACTGCTGAAATCAGTTTTTCAAATGTTTATGCGTTTTCTAAAATGTTTACTTAGTTATCTTATATACCTTAGTTATCTTTAGTTATCTTATATACCTTATTTCCCTAAATAACGAAGTTTTGTTAAAGCATTCACGATGTGTTGGAAAGTGTTTCATAATATATGCTTAACGCATGATTTTTCTTTCTTGTTATGACTTGTAATGCTTTTGTTCTTCTCCTCCGTTCACTTTTTTATCTCCTCCGTGTTATTTTTTTTCCCCGCAGTGCTGCGCTTTTTTTCCACAATAAAGTCTAGTTATCGTGATAAAAACCCGATTATAGAAATATTGGTGTATTTTTACATTTTGAGGTTCCCTGAAATCGTATTCGCAGTTTTTACAATTATTGTATATGTATGTGTGGATGATTGCTCATATATTAGAATTCACGTTTTCGGGTCCCCAGAACTCGTTTTTGGCGGTTTTTCAATGATGTCGGCATCTATGTGTATGTGTAAGGGAACACGATAGCGCGGATCTAGGGATTCTCACCATCATTTTATCACCATTAATTTTGAAATCGGTTCAGTAGTTCCAGAGGTTGCAAACATATAAACACATAAACAAACAAAATCACAAACAAACAAACAAACATTTCTTTTTTATAATATTCGTATAGAAAATCGCAATTTCAGAATTTTTTTTTTCCACATATCCTTTTAAACTTTGATTTATTTCTTTTAACTGTTCTGTTCGAACAATTTAAAGTTTATACAAGTAAAATTCCAAATAAATCGTAATTTAAAACGTGTTTAGAGCGTTTTCTACTCCTTTTAAATTTCGATTTTTTTATAAACCGTTCTTCGCGAGCATTTGCGTGTTAAAAGTAACCATCATGCCATATTTCAAGTATCTAACCCCAGCACTGTACAAAAGAAATCTGCAAAGTTACTCAAATTTTTCTGTGAAACTTAACCTTATTCCTAGAACTTTTTTTGTAACGGCAACAACAAAAATTCATGTAACAGATACACTTTTGCACTGTAAATCAAAAATCTGTAAGGTTACTAAAAAGGTTTTAGGAAACTGGGATGCCTAGAACTTTTTATGTACCTGCAACCGGGGTTACAGGTAAAATTTTAGTAAGATTACTGTAATTTTAGTAGATTCTTTTGTAAAGCTACATATTTCTGTACCTTTACAAAAACTAATTTTGTAGACTTACACTTTTTTTGTACAGTGTACAGATAAAATTTTAGTAAGCATACAGATTTCCGTAACTTTACATCTGTAAAATTACAGATTTTTTTTTTTTTTTTTTTTTTTTTTTTTTTACAGTGTATCTTAAAAATCCCAATTTTAGCACATGTTTATGCCCTGCACTTTTTTGGGAGTAGTGGTACTGACATAAAATATGGTGAAGAAGAGAATATCACCATAATTTTGCCACTATAAATTTTGAAACCAGATCGGTAGTTCCAGAGATTGCTTCCTATAACGAAGAGTAAATTACTATCTTGAAGAGTAGATTATTATCTTTATTAGATAAACTGTACCAAGGCATTGCAAATATGATAAAATCAAGTAGCCAGCAAAAAGTTCTAGCCACCAGTAAAGAAATGCTTATCTATCGCTCCCCCCCCCTCTCATCAATGGTTTTTAAAAAGCACAAAAGATTTTTATGAATAAAAATTAATTAATTAGATTAATTAAATTAAATTAATTAACTAGATATTATAACAGTAATATTATAATATTAATATTAATTATTATTATTTTACTTAATTAATTATTATTTTTTTAATTAATTAATTTAATTAATTAATTAGTTTTAATTGAGAAAAAATAATAACAAGCCAAATTTAGCCTTATTAGTTACATGATTTGCAATACTGCATAATTTATAAAGATTTTATAAACTAAATTTTCTAATAAAACTTATCAAAATATATCTCTCGAAAAGAAAAAGAAATATTGTAATATTTAAAATAATTGCAAAATTTTATTGATTGTTAATTGAATGGTGTTTGTATTTTTCTTGGAAGACCTTAATTTTATCTTGCAAAGATTATGGATAAACCCCTAACACATTTCTTTTTATTACCCTATGAAGATTTAAGAAAAATTATGTATAAATTGTACCTTTTCTTATGCTATTTTAATCCAAAGAATTCAAAATAATGTGCCAAAAGCGGGTATTATCATTTGAAAAATCAAAGTTGTTATAATTTTTAATATTTAGACACTTTTAATACGAAAATTGCATCCATATTCAAAAAGAAGACAGGATTCTCTGTCGAATGGTACCTCTCTCATTTCTCTGAGATAATTTTGTGGCAATATAGTACAGAGGATTCTTTTATATGTTGTAATTGTTGTTATTTTGTGTTTGTTTTTTGAACTGACTGTACTTCCCATGTAATAAAAGTGGGTACACGACATTTCGGTACCGACACTTCGGTCCCGCCATTTCGGTCCCACCGTTTCGGTCCTGAGACATTTCGGTCCGCCGTTTCGGTCCTGAGACATTTCGGTCCCGAGACATTTCGGTCCCTGGCCATTTCGGTCCCGAGACATTTCGGTCCCTGACCATTTCGGTCCCTAGACATTTCGGCTCCATGCCATTTCGGTCCCGAGACATTTCGGTCCCTGGCCATTTTGGTCCCGAGACATTTCTGTCTCTGGCCATTTCGGTCCCAAGCCATTTCGGTCCTTGGCAATTTCGGTCCTTAACCATTTCGGTCCCTTGCAATTTTGGTGCTCACCACCTTATAACTCGGATTCTAATTGTCGCGGGCCCGCCAAACGCTGCAATTTGAACATTATTTGGGCCCTTTTAGAAAATAACCCCCCCCCCCCCCCTCACCTTCAAATTTTATAAAAAGCTGAATATAACAATCCGATAAATTTAAACTTTTATAACTCGTGATTATGAAATCACAGCGAACTGAAAATTTGTTTGATTGAACAATGTGATATAATTTTACAGGAGACATTGTCTTTTTTTTTTTTTTTTTTTAACTATTATTATTTAACAGAATGGATTTTTTAAGTTTTATTATTTATTATTATTATTAGGTATTTTATATATACTATAAACTGCCATAAATGTTTTTTCGGTTGTTTTCATACACTGTTTTAGAACGTTTAAATTATCATTAATTAAATAATTAAACTGTATTTTTTTTCTTCTTCCAATTAGATTAATCGTAAATGCCTTCAATAATTCAATTAGACACTTATAAGCTATCATATGCAAATATTTCCTCAAATCACCCCTCTACACCCTCTTCTTTAATAATTCAGAAATGAGATATATTTATTGAAGCACAAATTTAATTTTTCTTATTATTTTTATAATACAAAGTTGCATCTTATAAATTTGTTTTCATAAGTTACCATTGTTTTCATAAGTTACCATTTCCATTATAAACATTGGGAAAACAATAGTGATTTGGTAACTAGACGTGCTATGAAAAATATTTTGTTTTCAGACAACTCCACCCACCACTTAATTTTTTTGTTTAATAATTATTGCTTGCAATTTTTTAAGTCTTCTCTCCCTTTGAAGACGATTTTTGTGAGCTAATTTTATTGAATCCGGGCCTATTTCTTTGTAATAAGATTATTATTTTTAATTTTATATAATAATGTAACTATTATTTTAATTAATTTTATTTGTAAATTTTAACTGACAAAACTAAGCTTTTTTATATTTGTCTTTTATTTATTAATTTTTTATACTACCCTTTTCTTCCCACTTTCCCAGAAAAATAATAATATATTTTTATTTTACTTTTATTAATAATTATATTAATAGTTTTACATTTCGGTAACTTTAAATATAAAAATAAACAGGTAAAGGATAAATTTCATTTTATAACTACTATAAAATATAATGGTAAATTAAATATAAAAAGTTTTATGTATCGATTTTATTTTAAAGTTGAAATTTGTAATGTATATTCATAATGTTATTAATTTAATAAATTAAGGATACATTAAATTTAAAATATATATATTTAATAAAATATTAATTAATTTTTATACTAAAATTACTAACAGTTTTGAGAATTAATTAATAGCAATTATTCATCACTTAAACTTTCATTCAAAATTTCTGATTTATTACTTTCAAAAAAATAAAATAGAATTTTTTTGAAAAATCAGCCAAAAACATAAAGTCTAAGTAATAATTAATTAATTAAACATAATAATAATAATAACAATAATAATAATGCAACATTGTACAAATACATAAAAATAAATTTTAACAGTGTTAGGTGACATTATTGTCCAGATGCAGATTTTAATTTTATTTTTTTAAGCGCAGTTATAGTTTACAATTCGTAAAAAGCAAGATATTAATTAATTATAACTAAAAAGCAAGAAAAATATTATAAATTAACTAATAAATAAATAAACAACATATTTATCTTCAGAATCCTTATCATTTTTATACATCCCAATGAAGTTAATAACATTATAATAACCGAAAATTTAAAAAATATATTTGCATTTACCCTAAAATAACTATTATATAGTTCATGTAATAGTTTTTAAACAAGTAATTGATAAGTTAGTTATATAAACAATTAATAATTTAAATTATTTTGAATTGTTATTAATAAATACCTTTAATAAAAATAATTTAATTTTTGAGAATTTTTTTATTTAACAATTTAACTATGAATGTTTTCAATTTTTCTAAGATGATATTAACCAATTAATAAAATACAGTATGTTATTAATCAAATAGCAAATCAAAACCCGGTGCCGGCATTTTTTAAAACTTTTTTATGATGGTGTTGGTATATTATTTGAAATACTAATAAAGTAGCATCTAAATACTATTATCCCCTTCTTAACGAAAATTCTGCATGCCAATCAATTGTTAACGCCCGTCTTAGCAGTTTGTCATCGTTATACAAATGTCAGATGCAAATCCCCTTTCCATACAATAGCCTTTTCGTTCCCGAGTTCAACCATGGACCGGACCTCCCACATAATTACTTTCATTCTTTGAAGAAATATGAATGTTTTGAAAAGAACAGCATTTCTCGATGTTTTTTTATACTTTTCACCCTGTTATCTTGATTTCAGGAGTAACTGAAATGCCATTCTACATAAATTTAGAATATGTGCAGAAACTTTGAATATGTGCAGTGCATGGGCATTTGCATATGAAAATTAAAGCTCGACTTATAAATGTTTTTAAATTGTCTGGACTTTATATTTATTATAGGCTAATATAAAGAATCCACAGAACTCCCCCTTCCACCCACTCCTAAAAACGATTTCTTCTACCATATGAAATTTGCATGGGGTGCTACAATTTGTACCCGAGTTATAAGTGTTTGCGGTGTTCGGCCCTTATATTCGGGTTATACTAAAATTTCGAGAGTTCAGTTAAAAAATCCGATAATATCCCTCTTTTTATAAAGATTACGTTTACCATACAAAATATGAGTGTTTTGCGATAATTATAGATCGAGTTATAAATGTTTTAATTTATCAGGACCTTATACTTATGATACACTAAAATATAGCAAAAGTCAACAGAGCCCCCCCCCCCTGCTTTTTAAAACGATTGCGATTATCATACGAAATTTGTGTGAGCTGTGACAATTTTGATCTGTGTTATAAATGTTTGCGTTTTCGAGTCCTTATATTCGGGTTATACTAAAATTTAGGGAGTTCAGCTAAAAAATCCAATAATGTCCCTCCTTTTATAAAGATTACGTTTACCATACAAAATATGAGTGTTTTACGATAATTTAATTAGCCAGTTATAAATGTTTTAATTTATCAGGACCTTATACTTATAATACACTAAAATATAGAAAATGTCAATCCCCCCCCCCTGCTTTTTAAAATAATTACCATACGAAATTTGTGCGAGCTGTTACTAAAATGTTAAGGCCTTTATTTAAAAAACTCTACAATGTCCCCTATAAAATTATGTCACCTATTTCAAGTGCATAAAATTTCAGCTTGCTGGAGAAGGGACCGAAATGTCTCGAGACCGAAATGGCAAGGGACCGAAATTGCCAGAGACCGAAATGACTTGAGACCGAAATGTCTAGGGACCGGAATGTCTCGGGACCGGAATGTCTCGGGACCGAAATGTCTCGGGACCGAAACGTCCTGCTTCCAATGAAAGTGTTTTCTCTTTTTTCCAGGTTTTCTGAGGTGTAGCTCACGGAATCTTGAAGAGTAGATTATCATCTTTTATGAGATAAACTATACCAGGGATGGCGAACCTATGGCACGCGTGCCGAGCTTGGCACGTAAGAAAACTTCTCTGGCACGCAAAAAAACATATATTATATGTTTATTTATAGATTTACTTAGATTATATTCATTTTATTAAGAACAATCCATTTTATGTTTTATTACAAAAAGTAAAGTTTTGTGTATCAGGTATATAATTTACTTTAAAATAATCCTTTACTTTTGAATGAATTAAGGTATTATAAATCTCAATAAGAGTGCCCTGTAGCGTCTTTTTTTTTTTTTTGGCCAATCAATTCAACATACGGTGTTTTCCAAATCATTTTGCTTCTCTATCAAATTTCAAATGTTTTATTTTTGAAAATTGAATTTTAAGAAATAATTTGTATAGTAATATATCTAATTGACCTCTTTCTATTTCAGATTAGGTTTTATTTTATTTAGGTTTAAGGTTTTAAGCTATTTTAGGTTTTAATTTTGAAAATTGAATTTTAACTGTTTGTGTAAATGATTATGCTTCTATTGAACTTGCTTCTACCCGAAGAACTAAAAATGATCTGATTCGGAAGTATACAATAGAAGAAAAAGTTATTTATAGATTCTTAATACGGAATTTGATGAGACATGACTATATCATTGAGTAAATACATCATAATATATAAGTTAGGAATCAAATTTAGTATAAGTGTAAATATAATAAAGTAAAAATTCTATAAAATTAATTATTGATTTTATCTAAGTTAAAATGTTTCTGGCACGTTAGAATATTGGTACATAATAATTTTGAAATTTTTAGCACGCATATTGCAAAAGGTTCGCCATCCCTGAACTATACCAAGGCATTGCAAATTTGATAAAATCGAGTAGACAGCAAAAACTTCCCGTCACCAGTAATAAAGAAATATTTATCTATCCTCACCCCCCCCCCCATCAATGATTTTTAAAAGGCACAAAAGATTTTTATGAATTAATTGAGAAAAAATAATAGCAAGCAAAATTTAGCCTTATTAGTTACATGGTTTACAATATTACATAATTTATAAAGATATTATAAATACCTTTTTTAATGTAACTTATCAAAATACGCATGTCTCTTAAAATAAAATAAAATAAAATTAAAAAAAAAAAAAAAGAAACAAAGAAAGAAAAAGAAGAAGAAGAAGAAGAAAAACTGTAAAAGCTGAATTAACCGGCATGTTCGGTAAATGCTGGTTGCCAAATGCTTCAAATTTCAGGATAGTTGACTGCAACAAAATCTTTATGTGATGAGGGGGGGGGGGGGGGGATCGATAACATAGTGAAGTAGGAAAAGTTTTTTGCCTATTTTCCTGTCGAAGTCAATCAAATAATTCTGATTTCATTATTTTAAAATTTGCCAAGCATTTTAAGCGAGGAAGAAATATTGAAATATGTATATATATATAATTCTTTAATTTTATTAAAATTCATTATTCTTGAAATTTTAATTAAGTTTTATAGATTTATTTCAAGTGAATTACATGTAATCATACGTTGTTGTTTTTAAAATGATGTGATAGATTAATCAGTTTTAATTCTGAACACAAAAATCTGATATGAAACTTACAGGAAAACCTGAGCATTTTTTAGCATTGTATCTAATTTTAGATGCCACACAGGCTGGACTGACACTATTTCTTATTTTTTTATTAAAGCATCTCCTTTTTCACATTCTAACCACGTGACATACTAGCTAGCTAGAACGAAAAAGAATAGCGTATTCTGTGTATGAGATAGAAAATACCTTTTAAACTTGGTAGACCGGAAGCCGGCAGCACAGACAATCCCCTCATCGAGTGCACGGATGAAATTCTAGGATTAGTTAAATCTTGTTTCGCATATTAAAACGCAATCGGTCTGCCAAGTCATATCTGGATGGAAAACACCTGAAAACCCGATTTTAGCGGTTGATTCGTAGGTTTACCATTGTGTTTTCCTGCTCCCAGTCAGGGGCGCCATTTCAGAATTTTCTTGGGAGGGGGGGGGGCAAAGCTGTCTTTGAGGACAGTGGCATAGCCAAGGGTGGGGTGGGGTTCGGCGGGGGGGGGGGGGGGAGCCTGTACTCTCTCCCATCTAAACGAAAACCTATGAAAAATTCCGTTTTAAGCAGGGTTTTTTTTATCTTAGCAGGTATAATTTCAAGATAGTGACTAACAATTTTTTCGTTTAAGACAGTATTCTATTATAGACAGTTTCTCTTTTTACAAGTATTCTTAAAGGCTTAACATCCTTTCTATAGTATACCTCTGAAGAGTATAGGTATATTACATTTATTGTAAAACTTGCGAATACGAAACCTGTCAAAACAAGAATCGTTTCGCAAACGGAAAAAAAATTAAGTTTCTATGAAGAAAGCACTATATAATTATACTTGCTAAGAAAAGTACCTGTCTAAAACGGAGATCTTTTTTTTTTTTCTTTTTTTGACTTTGCAGGCTTTACGGACAGGAGAGGGAGCCATTTAATAAGTTTCTTAGAATGGGGAGAGGAGGCAAGATTTTGTTTGAGGGGAAGGATTTGAAATAGCATGCCATTCTTAACATTTTCATAAGCATGGGATTCTCCAAGAAATATTTTTTACACTTTCCAACGCAGTTGAAAAGTGAATTGTGTTTGTCTGCCCGTCTGGTCATACTCTAACTCACGTAAATATACTCGGATTAACGCGTAATTGATATATGTTATTAATATTTACAATGGAATGTTCGGTGTTCAAAATGAAGTGTGTATCATTCATAGTTCATTTACAGGAGGACTCAAAAGTATTCCGTTAGATTATGGTCCATCGGGTAAAATCATTTGCGGTATATTTTAATATTGTTGTATTACAGTATTTAAACATAATAACTTTTATATACATTATTGGGGTGTACTAAAAGATGACTACTACATGTAATGTTATGTTTAGCACTTACAGTTCGCGTCCAGGAGAACTCACAAGTATTCCTTTATATTATAGTCTATGAAGAAAAAATATTTGTGTGTATTTTAATAATGTTACTCCGTTACAAACATAATGAAATTGATAAAAATTTCTGAGATGTGCTAATTAGAGATGAGTTTGGGCTCATTTTTCAGAGCCCGGGGCCAACAATTTTAAATCCGAATCCGAAAAATTTTGTGCCATCAGAGCCCGATTCCGATACCAAAAGTATACACGGGGGAAAAAAAAGGTTTAACAAAAATGCATAATATTTAAAAGTTGTTCTAAATGTAATAGATCTCATTTTTTAACAACTGTTAATCTCTAGCACATAATTAATTTTATGAAATTTACATTAAATCTTATCAAAAGAGACGTTTAGTGTCAAATAGAAATATACTTCCCTAAAAAGATTTTTAAATTTTTCTCCCGCAACAAGTAGGTATCTCTGATGAATACAATAACGAAGAGCATTTTATGTATAAATTAATGAAATTTGCAGAAATTATGATTTATATGACGAAGAATCGAACAACGTTTTCTGTTTCCTATAAAAGGTGTACATCTTTCACATTTATCATGGCTTTGAAAATCAGTTTAAATTATAAATTTGACACCGTTACTGAAAAGATCCGATGCTTTTATAGAAAAAGAGGAAACGCTGCTTGATTGCTTTCAATCAGGAATAACAACACATGCCAATTTCATCTACTTACGTATGAAAGTGATTGTATGAATATGAGGAACAGAGCCACAGAATGAGCAGACTTCAAGAAGAAGCATGAATAAAATCACCAACATTATTTTCATATAAAGAGCGATTACAATCACAGACAATAGGAGACTAAAAATTTGCAAATCTTTGCCTAATGCTGATTGACGTAAAAGAAAATATTTATTTCGCGTTAGATCTCTGAAAAAAATAATAATAAATAAACATTCCTATTAAACAGTATCCTAATAGCGCCATATTCTGATTGCCGCCAACATCAACAGGTCGTTACTCGAGTTAAACTACAGACATAAATCATCAAATATCACAAGTTTTCTTTCAAAATAATGTTCGACAAATACTAAAAAGAAAAAAAATCTATTTCTCTTTCCTTCTGATCAAAATAGCATTAAAAAGACTTGCAATGGGATAATTAATTTTTAAGAGGTAACAAAGTTATTTTTTGTTTCTATACGAGTACGAGAATAAATAAAATTGCCAATTTGAGAAAGAATGAGCCCGAGCCCGAAGGCTGGTATAAAAATCAAACCCGTGTCAGGTCCGGGTTGAGTCCGTCTCATCTCTAGTGCTAATACATACTTTCTGTAGAATATGGGGTGCGAAGCATTCATCACTCATTTACAAGGTTATGCAAAAGAGTTTGATTATATGATGGTCTACGGGTAAAAACTGTTCGCAGCGTATTTCAATTATGTTGCACTATTTCAAACATGATGAAACAGATATACATTACTGAAGCTAACAACAAAATGCTTGCAGTAAAATAGGATGGGGATTGCATTTATCATTCATTTACAGGGACAAATAAAAGATTTCGGGAACAAATCTGTATGCTAAGTTTGACTATTAGGAATGATTGCTGCAAGTCCGTTTTCCCTTATGGTATGGTTTTTTAGTTTAACTAAATTTGTGAATACTACATGGTGTGCATAAATTCTAGAACATATACAGAGAAATTTTTAAATTCTTAAGACACACAGAAAAATTCGTAAGCATTATTGAGAAAGAGCAGGAATTGCTTAAAGATGTTATTTTTAATTTGAGTTATGCAGCTTCAAGTTGTCTTTCAAGCTCAACTACGTTTAGTATAATATACTAAGGTAAGTTTGCTGCATATAAATAAAATCATATACAGTACTATGCAAAGAACTGGATATATACGTAATTTAAGTAGCTTAAGCATTGCTTGAATTAAATTTCAGCATTAATATGTGGCGTGTATTAAAATCTGTATGTCATATACAGGGCTGTACAAAAGAATTTAAGTACGTTTCCCCCTATCGGTAAAAACTGATGAAGGGGAATTTTTTACTGCGTTATGCATTTTCTTACTAAACATAATTTAAGCACACTGTGTAGCATATGTACAAATTTATAGATCATATACAGAGCTTCACAAAAGAACTGGATTACTTTTACGGTTATGGGCGGTAATTATTGAAATATGGTTTTTAAATGTGGTATAAGGACTGTTTCCTAGAAATCTGCACAAACTTTTCTTGACTTGAGAGTTATTAAAAAACGAGATAAAGAACTCAAATAGGCACTGTAAGGTGACTTCAATAACCACATTCCTCTGTAAAACTGTCATCGGATTTCAATTAAACCGCTTCGTTTGACATTATCGATTTTACTTTTGGTGGTACATGCTAGACATTGTACAAAATTTAAGTTCATAATTTTGAAACAATACTTGATTCGATTGATCAATTTCTGGATGTTACCTGCTTTTCTAGCCTTTGACATACACTTTTGACTTCAGATACTTTCAGAACCGCTCAATTGGTCAAATTTGGGGAACGCTAACCAGGTTGTCAGACTTCTTTATGAAAGTAATGTTTTGCTGGCGGAAATGGCTGAGATCGATTTTGCAGAGATGACTGCTATCCAAGTCTGGACAGATACCGTAATCACCGTCATTGTAGTTGCTATAGATGTAGGGGATAAGAAGACGGCGAATGCCCTTGTCCAAATGTCGTTGCCCATTGACAGCGAACCCAGACTTTCGGTTGAACGGACGCGACGACTCAAACCTTTCGGACCCATTGCAATCCATACGAGGATCTTGTCTTGGAATTTCGTTTTAGTAGAAAATTTAATGATATCTTGGGTCGTGGAGACGTCAGACGTATAATAGCCACCGTTATAATTAGACGTGGAGTGCTTCAGCTTAAAATATGAGCCGTCACCGTCATCGAAGATGAATATTCTATCAGAGAATTTTCTGAACAAGTGACCACACTTCGTTTTCACGACAACCATTTGTTTTTCTGTTCGTTCTGTTATGACCATTTCTTGTAGTATTTGATGTTCAGGTTCTTAGTGATTGTCTTTTGTTGGTCGTTAGGTGAAACACTATATTTCGAACGCATGGGATGGATTAATACTCGGTCGTTTTCGCCAAAAAGTCCTTTCAACTGCTCTAACTCTGGCTTGGAGATTTTTTTTTTTTTTTTTTTTTTTTTTGCCTTTCTACCCGATCCCAGTTCTTTTTTGGCCGAGAGTCCCTCCTAGTAACATTCTAGAACATCGTATGTAGTTCGTTGGTGATATTTTCGGAAAATAAATAGTTCACAATGGACTTGCTCCTTGATGAATATGGCTTTCGTAAAACTTGTACACAATAATACATAGACACTCCTCTTGTGGCTCTATTCTCGGAAAACACAGATTATTTAATGATCTCTTGGCTAATGGCCATGATCTTATATACCATAGCACAACACTTCACGTGCAAGTTTCACCTGGTTCAGTTTCCTTTGCTATTTTACATAAGTGCAAAGTTTGTGCGGATTTCTAGGAAAAAGTCCTTATGTTTTCTAAAATGTTTAATTAGATATATTATTTACCTTATTGAAAGGCTAAGTTTTGCTAAAACATTCTTGATGTGTTGGAAAGTGTTTCATAATCTATGCTTGACGCATGATTTTTCTCTCTTGTTTATTTTTCAAGGGAAGACCATGCTATTTTATTTATTTATTTGCTTATTTTTTTTGCAGAGCGACTCAAAATCAATTCTTCAATTGACCGCAGAAAAAAATTGCAAAATTTGTAAATTAGACTTGGAAAAAATAGATAAATTGGCAAATTAGAAATTTTTTTTTTATAATTATTAGTTTATGTACCTAAAGTGTTTACTTATACGTGTTTTTATTGTAATAAAATTTGACAAGCTATTTCAGGTTTTGAGTAATTTTTTTAAATTCTTTTGAGTCTGACCTGCGATGACAAATAAATTTTCTAAAATATCAAATTCCTTGGGGGGGCCATGGCCCCCCCCACCCCCCCTCAAATGGCGCCCCTGCTCCCAGTCCTCCATCTTTTCGTACCTTTTGGTGCAGAAAAACACAATGATAAACCTACGAGTCAGCCGTTAAAATCGGCTTTTTCGGTTTTTCCACCAAGATAGGACTCGGCAGACCGATTGCGTTTTAATATGCGAATCAAAATTTAACTAATCCTAGAATTTCATACGGGAACTCGATGAGGTGATTATCTGTGTCGGTCTATGGTTCTTTCATTAAAAGTACGAGAAAAGTGGGAAATTATTGCTTGCCAGTATGAGTAGGGGTGGGAAGAGAAAATGCCGTTTGAGTGCTTATTTCTAAGGTCAATTTTTACAGCAGAAAAAAAAACATGACAGATTAATTTCAAGCCCTAGAAGATAACATGAGGTCAGTATTTCTCAAATCTCCACAAACGTGAAAAACTATTTAAAAAAATTTAAATAAAATGCTCATGTCTATGTTAGGGAGATCTTACAATACACGGAAGTACATAGTAATGCAAAACATGAAACTACCGTGCATGAACGATGATTGAGGTCAAACATGCCTAACAATACCACACTTTATTTAAAGAAAGACGCTTCTTAATTTTGTTTTTCAGGGAAATTAATATATTTCATTTTTATTGATTTTAAATCATAAATAATTGCATACGCTTGATAACTTTTTACAGGAACCAGCCAATTCTTTTTACTTTCTTCTATCTTCAATAGAAGAAAGTATTGTAATCGAATTTTTTTTGACTTCCGGTTTTCGACGGATTTATACGTTTTAGGGGTCAGAGGTCCCAAAAGACATGTTTATAGAAAATGTCCGTCTGTCTGTCGCCATTGTACTCTCAAAAAGTGTATGAAGTTATGCATAGAATTGAACCAATTTTTTATTTTAAGTTTTTGTCTATGGCAAGCAGATCCTCCCTGAATTTGAAAAACATTCGCCGGCAGGGGGCGCTGTAACAGCGATTTTTGTGCGATTTTGAATATTGTACCATCCAAAAGTGTATGAAGTTATGCATAGAATTGAACCAAATTTTTATTTTAAGTTTTTGGCTATGGCAAGTAGATACTCCCTGAATTTGGAAAAATCGCCGGTAGGGGGCGCTGTAATAGCGATTTTTGTGCGATTTTGAATATTGTACCATCCAAAAGTGTATGAAGTTATGCATAGAATTAAACCAAATTTTTAATTTAAGTTTTTGGCTATGGCAAGCAGGTCCTCCCTTAGTTTGGAAAAACTCACCGCTAGGAGGCGCTGTAATGGCGATTTTTGTGCGATTTTGAAAATTGTACCATCGAAAAGTGTATGAAGCTATGCATAGAATTGAACCAAATTTTTATTTTAAGTTCTTGGCTATGGCAAGCAGATCCTCCTTTGGAAA
The DNA here is from genome assembly GCA_963932465.1 of Maratus speciosus. Taxonomy (NCBI): domain Eukaryota; kingdom Metazoa; phylum Arthropoda; class Arachnida; order Araneae; family Salticidae; genus Maratus; species Maratus speciosus. The sequence continues at coordinate 355,052,366 of OZ010799.1, read as the reverse complement.
AAATCACCGGTAGGAGGCTCTGTAATAGCGATTTTTGTGCCATTTTCAATATTGTACCATCGAAAAGTGTATGAAGTTATGCATAGAATTGAGCCAAATTTTTTGCGTTTGTTTTTGGTCATGGCACGAAGGTCCTCCCTGAATTTGAAAAAAATCTGCCGGAAGGGGTGCACTGTAATAGCGATGTTTGTGCCATTTTCTTTATTGTACAATCGAAAAGTGTATAAAATTATGCATACAATTGAACCAAATTTTTTGTGCATGTTTTTGGCTTTGGCCAATAGGTCCTCCTTGAATTTGGAAATATCGCGCGGTAAAGGGGCTCCGTGATAGCGATTTTTGTATACTTTCTTGATTTTTCGTAGTTCTATTGTCCATCGGCGGCTCGTGCAAAGGCGGGAACTCGATTCCTGCTAAGCCAGCTATTCGCAAACATCTGATAACAACAGAATAAAGAAAACTGTTAATTTTAACAAATATCATGATATAGATTAACTCGTTTTTAGTTCGTTTAATTGACTGAAGCAGAAATTTAAGATGAAAATCAAAGTTGGTATAGTATTGAACTAATAATATTGAAGTATTAACATGTGTAACTAGTTTTTGAAATATTAAGATGTACAGTGCGTCTCATAAATATAAAGACAGAGATGTTTTTAAAATTACATTTTATTAATTGAGTTAAAATAAATTAAATTTTATACCTCAAATTAAGAACACTGAAATGAATCTCTTATAGGGGTTTTAATTTAAATAAAAGAATTTCGTCTCGAATAATAAAAAAAATACAAAAATACGCTGTCTCATAAATATAAAGACAAACTTGAAGCTGCTTTATATGCATTTTTTTTTTCAAATGCGCAAGTACAGAATTAATGCGCACGCGCAGAAATACACTTTAACTTACCCAAACGAGCAAAGTTGTTTGACTTGTTTCAATTGCAAAGATGTCGTGGAACATTGACATTTCTAAAGATGAAATTTGTAAAATACGTGAATTTAAAGCTAATGGCTTAACAGTTTGTCAAATATGTAAAAAAACTGGGAGAATCAAAGCTGCACTTTATAAAATTTTATCAAAAACTTACAATTTATATTCGAGAAAACGATCTGGCAGACCGAGAAAAACTAGTGAAAGACTCGATCGCAAGATCATGCGACTTGTTTCGTCGCAAAAAATGTCACTCCGATAAGTTTCTCAACAAGTTTATGGTATGGTCCCAAAGGATACAGTACATCGTCGTATAAAAGAAAGAAAAAACATTGTATTCCGACATACGTGCAGATTTTCTTTACTGAAAAAAGAACACAAAGAACGGAGGTTAATCTTGACTAAAGATCATATGCACTGGAAGGACGAATGGATGCAAGACATTTTTTCAGATGAAAGGAGATTTAACTTGGATGGCCCAGATGGTTGGAATTCCTACTCGTGCGATTTAAGACGTTAATCTCGAACCCTCTTCAGTAGGCTGAAAGGGAGAGGTTCTGTTATGGTGTGGGGTGCCTTCTCTTTTAATGGAACTACTGATATTGCTTTTCTGGAAGGTAAACAGACATCTAAAGAGTATATCGAACTGCTTGATAGCCAGTTGTTGCCAATTGCTGAAACTCTTGGTGGTCGGAATGTACCATCGGTTTGTACCATCATAATAATGTATCGATTCACACATCAAGACTCACTAAAAAATGGTTTGCCGATAGCAATGTTCATGTCACGGTGTGGCCCGCACGTAACCCTGATTTAAATCCAGTTAAGAATCTTTGTGGCACTCTCGTTCGCAGTGTATATGCATCTGGAACACAATTTTCATACGTCCTTGAGTTGAAAAAAGAAATCGAACGAAGTTGGTTTGATATAAAGCCAAAATAGTTATACAACTTAATAAAAAGCATGCCAGCTAGAATACTTTCTGTCATTAATAAGAATGGATTATTTATTGGACGGTAATTGAAAAGTATGTAAAATGTCTTTATATTTATGAGACATCAAATTTATTTACATTTATCAATTTTCGATTTGAAATTATTTAATTCTAATTTAATTTACTGTAAAATGTTTTCTTGGCACATACTTTTCGTTATATGCATAAATATAATTTTGAATATTGAATTATTAAAATATTATTTCGAAAATATCAGTGTCTTTATATTTATGAGACGCACTGTATAAGATAGAAGAAAGTTTTGGGATTGGCACATCCAACTAGTTTTTAATACTAAGACAACTGAGTATCTAATTAAAGCGATTTAGTAGCAAAACGACATTTTTTTTTCAATTATAACAAAAAAAAATCGAGAATTTTTAAAAATATATAAACAAACATATTTGAAATGTATGAACCGAATGATCAGTATTCCATATAAATTAGTCTACAATAAAACTACATATGAAAGATTACTATAATTTCCTACTCTACCATGATATAAGCATCATAACCTTGATATAAGCACGTTAACCTTAACCTTGATATAATCACCTTAACCTTGCTTAACCATGCTTTAACCATGTTGGCTTAACAATGCTTAATCATGACCTTAACAATGCTTAACCTTAACTATGCTTACCTAACAATGATTACCTTATTGATTAGCAATGACCTTAATGATTACCTTGGGATATTACCAACAACCTTATTACCTTATGATTACCTATATTACCTTATTACCTTACATATATTACCTTATTACTAATAACCTTAATGATTACCTTAATGATGAACCTTAGCAATGATAACCTAAACAATGATGACCTTAACAATGCTTAACCATTGCCTTAACCGCCACCTGTTGGACGATTTGCACCAAAAATTAATCAGCATCAATTTATATCAGGGACTAACTGAATATAAATTTTTATTAAATTCCGTGGATTAGTTCTTGAGATAGAGTGCCCGCAAAATTTATGTCACATAAAGACAGACGGACAGACTCACAGACAGACATTTTCTGAAAACAATCAAATCGTGTTCAGGACCTTGTAAAACGTATAAATCTGTCGAAAATACAGACAGACAGACATTTTCAAAAAAACAATCAAATCGTGTTCCGGACCTCTTAAAACGTACAAATCTGTCGAAAACCGGAAGTCAAAAATTTTCACGAATCCAATACTTTCTTCTTGTAAAGCTAGAAGAAAGTAATATCTGCAAGCTATTAAGTAGCATACAGCATATTAGTAGTATCTGTAGGTAGCTTAAAGGTACAGTGTGTACCTCATCTTTATGCAACTAAACTGATAAGGTTTTGATGTAAACAAAAGGAAGTCTAAATATCCACAAAATCCAGAAACCCATAAAAATGTTAGTGGTTTTATTAAATTATTTCCTAAGGATGGTAGATTAAATTTGTCACAAAGAGTAAAAAGTGGAATGATTAAGCAAGAATAACGACATTGTTTTAAACATTTATTTTAATCCAATCTGTTCGGATCTTTGAAAATTTGTTATAACTGTAAGCTACATTCAGTGTATAAAATTACAAGCATTACATGTAAGATTAACAGACGGTTCTGTATGCTCGAATTTTTATTTATTTTTTCCCTATTCTGATCAAACGTATCTCATAAACAAGTAAAAATTAAATTTAAAAAATCAAAAAACCCGACTGCGTAAAAAGCGAAATGATTATTTCTCATCAATGTGAAACTATTTTTTACATTACTTACCTATTTTTTATTTACTTGTATGGTGACTTTTAAGTTGTGTTTAATTGTTAGTTCTTATCTATAAACACTGTTTTAATGAGGCCTATAGATGGCTATGATGGTTAGAGTTGCAGTAAAGCTAGAGATCCTACCTACACAACTTCCAGGTTGTGTAATATTTAAACGGAGCTTCTGACTGTAAAATAGTCAATGAAACATCGTCTTCATTTTGAAAGACCTATCCAATGATATGCCACTCAATCGGGTGCGTAATTTTTTTTTGTCTCTACCGCCATTTTGTAATTTATAAAAAACAAAACCTAGCCTACCATCGGGCGGTTAAGGCAAATCGATAGATACCTCATTCATTAAAATCCATCCAGCCGTTGGGATGTTTCGAGGGTATAAAAAAATCTACATACCCAGATACACGTGAAACACATAACCCTTCTTGGCAGTTGGGTAATAAGTATAATATTATCTTGCCTAACTCCTGGCGGAGAATGTTAATCCCTCATGTGTTTGTAAACTAAATATCGTGTGAATAAATACTGATGACATAATACAGATGCCCAAATACAAACAAAAGGCACTTTTGAAGTTTTTGCATAACCAAATATGTCTGCGCCCGATTAGATGCTTGTAATTTAAAGATTGAGACTGTCTGATTGACAGACAAATCTGAAATGCGAAAACGCCTGTAGTTCATCTTCTTTGACAAATTGTTGAATCGCAACTGACTTGTCTAACCACGAGTATGATTTTTTATTTTCTATCCGGAAATAGAAAATGTAAGTTTATTTTTTAATTAACAACACAAAAGTTCATAGCAGATAATATGAACAGCTAATAAGATTAAACAGAAGTTCAATGCCACAACAGTGCCTTTTTTAGAGTCGTGCTCAGTTAGTCTGATGTATGCCCAACTGATATGATATAAAATTAAACAGTAGAATAAAATAAAAATTCAATAAATCCCTTACTAGATTATTTGCATACACACACTTCAATAACATTTATTTATTTTTTCTTCCAAAGTTTAATTTTACAGGTTACTTTTTTTAGTAAGTGAAAAAAAATCCGTGCCTCAGGCGGACGTAGATTTCGAAGTTATGTAGTAATTTCACCAACAGAAACTAAATCAAGATTAGGGATAAACACAGTTTAGCAATTTTATCTGGCCGTTTTTGACGAGTTTTTAATTTCATTTTTCTAATATACACGCTTACACACACGTATATATATGGAATAGATTTAAAAATGGCGAAAACAAATTCAGATAACCTCAAAATGTTAAAATATTCCAATACAGTAAAACTCGGATATAACGCTCACCGCTTAAAACGCTTTCCCGCCTTTTACGCTCATTTGTCCCGATCCCTTGAACCATACCCATAAGAACAATGTAAACCCATAAAAACAACCTCGCTTTTAACGCTCCCCGCTTTTAACGCTTTCCCGCTTTTAACGCGTTTTTTATTGGTCCTTGGAACAAAGAAATCCCGGATATTACGCTTTGGCGCTTTGGTTTATATCCGGAGTTTTCATTATCTCGTCCGTACAAAGAGAGAGCGAGAGAAAGAGAGGATACGTGGAATTGGCAGCCAGCAAACACCCAAAGACTATGTAAAAAAAAAAAAAAAATCAGCCGGCGCAGTGGTTTTTTTCTCATTGGATCGGAGAATAAAAGAATTTATGCCGTCCATCTCAGCAGCACCAAGTATGTGGCGGAGGGTATAAGGTGCTATACGCCGTATACCTTCTGGATTTTTTAAAGGATCACCGTATGCCCTCTGTTTCTCAAAAAATCTATAGTATATACACTGTAGGGTATACCCTCTACCTTGAGCGTATACCATCTGCTTGGAGCGTATGCCCTCTGCTTTTTTTTACGACTACACCACTGAGCAGCAGGCTGTCTGTCTCTTACTTCACACAAGCTGTTTTCGCTTTTTTCAGTTACACATAATTAAGTAGCATCGCTGCCGACTCCAATTAGGTGCAACATGGAAGCTAAGAGTATGAAAAGAAAGACGCTGATACTTTCGAAAAAATTAGAAATTCTGAAAAATTATGACAAAAAATCCCCTATTCTGAGCCAGAAAGATTTTGCGTTATCTATGAATATCGCGCCGTCGCCTCTTCGGACTCTTCTTCAAAACAGAAAAGATATTGAAAAAGAATGCTGCGAATGGTGGCTCAAAGAAAAATAGAGTGAAAGCAGGAAAATATGAAGATTTAGAAAAAGTTATGTACGAGTGGTTTCTTGAGTCAAGACACTGTAAAATACCTATAGCGGATCAATAGTTAAAGAAGAAGCTGCAGAAGTAGCCCAAAAGCTAAGAATTGAAGATTTTACTCCATCTAATGGGTGGTTAGACAGATTCCGAACCCGCCACAGCATTGTGTACAAGAAAATTTGCGGAGAATCCGTTGCAATGAACATAGAAAATGCAGAATTTTGGAAAAAGAGCAGTCTTCCAACGCTTATCAAAAACTATGCCAGTTATGATATATATAGCCGACGAATTTGGTTTACTTTTTAAAGCGATGCCTGATATATCCTTAACGTTAAAAAATGAGCTGAGCCATGGAGGGAAGCTCAGTAAAGAACGTGTGACTGTGCTTATTTGTTCCAATGCCGATGGGAGACAAACACAAGCCTCTGGTGATTGGAAAATCGGCCAAACCTCGCTGTTGCAAGAACATCAAACGACTGCCCTGTGACTATGCACATCAACGTAAGGCTTGGATGACGGGTCTCCAGTTCATCAAATATGTTTCTGATTTTGATGTCGAGATGCGGTATCAAAATAGGCATGTCATACTATTCGTAGATAATTGCGCAGCGCATCCCCAAGAAATACCAGATATTTCAAACGTCTCACTGGAATATTTACCTGCAAACGCCACAAACGTACTTCAACTGAAGGATCAAGGGGTCATAAAGGTTTTAAAAGAACATTATCGAAAATGTATAGTGAAACAATTTCTACATGAAATGGAAATTAAAAGTAGTCGATCTTCTATAACTCTCCTCGACGCCATGAACTACCTTAATGCTGCTTGGGATTTGGGATGCAATCGAACCTAAAATAATTCAAAATTGCTTTAAAAGGACAGGCTTCATAACGGACGCCGAAGATGATATGGATGCGGCTGAAGAGGGGTCGGATCCTATAGACGACGAGGACTGACAAGCTGTTTGTGAGCATCTTGCAGAAAACGCACACAGCCTTCAGAACTATCTTAACAGTGATAAAGACGTTATCACAAGCAATGTTAGGAGCATTGACGACATTATAGGGGACACTGTACAGGATGCCGCAGAAGAAGAGGACCCTGATGAAGTTGGTGATGGCGATGTTCCAGAGCGCATCCCAACGATAGCTGAAGTAATGGAAGCTTTTAGCACTATCCGCCTATACGCCCTTTCAGTAGATACCGCCGCTTCACATGAAGATATATTAAGATACATAAACAAAGCAGAAAACGCTCTTTTATGTGATCGTTCGTCCACCCGTCACACGAAACTCGAAGAGTTTTCTCTAAAATAGAATAAACAGTAAGTGAAAGTTTATAGTTCTCATAGTGGTGCTCAAGAATACAAATGTTACTTTAAAAAAAAAAATATTATTATTAGTGTCTTTCATAATTTTATTTTATGTATAATATAAGGATAAAGGTTCCTATTATAAATGTTAAATATATATTGTAGCTTTTGTTTTAATGCTAACAATTCTTTTACTTATTCTGATTTGAAATAATAATACACCTTGTAAACACTATGTCAATTTGTGATATTTTAAATGAAGGAAACGTTTTTGGATCTATGCTGTGGAATTTCTAGTTTAAATAATACACAAAAATGATTCCCCGCATTATTTAAAGCAGGTAATCTAATATTCTCAATTTTAAAACGCCGTAACCCTTCTCCCGCATTTAACGCTTTCCCGCTTTTAAGGGGACAGTACACTTTTAAAATGGTCAGAAAATCGATTTTTAGATTTTTAGAAAGATAATTTTATTCTGAATAAATCGATACCAATCTTTTAACTGTGCGATTATTATTTACTGAGATATCGGTTAAAATGTAAACATCACTCTTTCATTTCCGATTTAAATGCCCTGCGAGTACACTCATGGCGGTTTGTTTACATTCTGCTGTCGCGCTTTCAGGTTTGTTTACATTCTGCTGTCACGCTTTCACACTATCGCAACTGACGAAATATGCGTAAATTCGCTACAAATTTTTAGTTGAATATCGTAAATAATAAGAAGAAAGCTTTAAAACATTAAATTCCACTTCCACTTGCCACTGAGCTTGTTTGCTTTCATGACTTTGCTCTGAAACGTAATCAAAATTTTTCTTAACATTTTACTTATGTTTTTTTCGCTAGTAAGCATTTAATTTAAAACAAAACTGTTCTTTTTAGAACAAAATCTTTCTTAATTAATATTATTATTAGTTTTCTTTCATTTATTATTGCGTTAAATGAATAACAATGTAAAACGTGCTTCAGGACAATGTCCAAGGAAGCGAAAGTTCGAAGGAAATCGCTTCACAAAATCCGATTTGTCTCAAGGTGCTAGTGCATCATCTAAAAAGTTAAATAGCAGCCTTTTAGATAACAGTTTTGTTGAGACAGACAACGTTGGATATAAAATAGTTGATACTGATATTTTATCAAAGGTAATATCAAATAATTTGTGCTGTAAAATGTGTGGCTCAGATGTGGAACTGTCAGAGACTCGTATACATGGACTCTCATCTGTTTTCCAAATAAGCTGTAAGAAGTGCAATGAACTTAAATCATTTAGAAATTCACGCATGATGGGTGAAAAATTAAATATACCAGAAATAAACATGCGATTTACCTATGCAATGAGATGCATTGGTCAAGGTTTATGCAGCATGAAAACTTTTTGTGGTGCAATGGATTTGCCACCACCTGTGCAAAAGTCTGCATATAATCGATCATTGGAAAAGATAGCAAATTCAGTGTCGAATGTTGCTTGCACATCAATGCTGAATGCTACACAGCAAGAAATTGAAATGACAGGCCAATCACAATTGACTGTCAGCGGAGACGGGTCGTGGAAAACAAGCTTTCACTCTTCGAAGATCGGAATTACCAACGTAATTGGTGTTGAAAGCGGAAAAGTTTTGGATATAGAAGTAATGTCTTCCTATTGTAAACGCTGTGAAATAGGAATTAAGAATAAAAAGGGGAAAGAACTTGCAGACTGGAAGAAGAGCCATGAAAAGCAGTGTGTGAAAAATCACTCTGGATCGGCTGCGATGATGGAAGTTAACGGCATGTTAAAGATTTTTCGCCGTTCCGAAGAAAAATATAATGCCCAGTATTTAAATTACATTGGTGATGGAGACACAAAAACTTTCCTTGAACTAAAAAAAAAGTCATGTTTATGGAGCAGATAAAGAATTAAAGAAGGTAGAATGTGTAAGTCACATCCAGAAAAGAATGGGGAGCAGACTTAGAGAATTGAAGAATTCTATGCGTGGGAAAAAGCTAGAAGGTGGCAAATCATTGTTTGGCAAGGGACGTTTAACTGACAAATTAATCGTTGAGTTAACCACTTATTATGGAGGTGCTATAGGGAACAATAAAAACAGTGTCATGGATATGCGAAAAGCCATATGGGCGATTTATTTTCATAAACGATCAAGAGCCGCTCCATGATTTTTGCCCACAAGGAGACGCATCGTGGTGTAAATACCAAAAGGCAAAAGCAGAAGGGAAACTGAAAAATTTTCACCATAAAAATGTCATACCAGCACCAGTAATGGATTCCATAAAGAAAATTTTTAAGGATTTATCTGATCCTAAACTTTTGAATCGTTGCCTCGGGGGTCGAACCCAGAATCCTAATGAATCTTTTAATTCATTAGAATGGAAATTCTGTCCCAAAATTAGTGGTTCAGGCAGAATAATTGCTGACATTGCTGCGAATGAAGCACTTGTGGCATTTAATGAAGGAAGAAAAGGAAGACTCCAAATTATGGATTGTTTAGGTTTCCGCGTTGGGCAGTTCGCTTTACAAGCGGCAAATAAAATTGACATGCAACGAATCGCAGAAGCTGAAAGAAATGCTACAGAATTGAGTTTGGAAGTGCGAAGAAATAGACACATGATCAATTGTTCAAAATTAGAAAAAATAAAAGAAAGGGAAAGGATTATTTATGAAAGTGGTAAATTTTGATAATTTTTTGCAAAATATGTAAACCATATTCGTTATAACGACATACTTCACTTTGCAATTAAAGCAAAATAAAATTTTAGCTGCTTTGTGGTTTATAAATAATTTTTTTAACGAGGTAAGTGTTCTTTTTTTTACTACAGGTATCCCTCGATTAATTACACACTAACCGAGGAATGCCTGTATTCTACTCCATTTTTTAGTGTAATTTTTTATAATCTGCTGCATTTTACAAAATATTTTTTATTTCTCAATTTAAGCAAGCATCAAATTCTATTTTTAATATTGAATAAGTTATTTTATTAGTAGTTTTATTTCTTTTATTATGAGTTTTATAGTTTGAAAGAAATTATAAGGTTAAATGTGTACAAGAATGTATGTCTTTTTCTCAAAAAGAAATTTTGTGTGCATGATATCTCCAAAACCGTTTGAAGTATAGCTTCAAAATTTTTATCCTACCTAAATGTTCACATAAACATGGAAATAAACTAAAATTATGCAGCTGTGTATAGCTTGTAAGAAATTATAAGGTTGAATGTATGCAAAAATGTACGACTTTCTCTCAAAATGAAATTTTGCACGCTTGCGCGCATGATATCTCCAAAACCATTTGAAGTATAGCTTCAAAATTTTTATCCTACCTAAATGTTCACATAAACATGGAAATAAACTAAAATTATGCAGCTGTGTATAGTTTGCAAGAAATTATAAGGTTGAATGTGTGCAAAAATGTACGACTTTTTCTCAAAATGAAATTTTGCACGCTTGCGCGCATAATATCTCCAAAACCGTTTGAAGTATAGCTTCAAAATTTTTATTCTACCTCAATGTTCATATAATGATGAAAATAAACTAGAAATAGGCAGCTGTGTTTAGTTTGAAAAAAATTATAAGGTTGAATGTGTGCAAAAATTCATGATTTCTATTTTTTTATAATTCAAAAGTAATTACTGTTTATATAAACTAACCATTTATAAAAAATTAAGTTTAAATTATAGTACAGAATATTATGTTTAATTTAAGATACTAGGGGGCTCTGCCCCCTACGAGCTACGCTCGCCAACCCCCGTTCAGGGACACCAAAATCCAAAAAGCACGCTAATTTGATTGGCTTTAAAAATATTAAATTTAAATTTAAAAAAAAAACAGTAGCGATCTCTCTGTAAACGGGTTCCCATTCATTTTTCTTGGATTGGGGATTTTTAAGACCATATCTGCTGCTGTTAAAAGATACAATGGCTGTTTTCGTATTTAATTAAAAAAATTAGTTAAACATTCGAAAATAAGCTAATGTAAAATGAATTAAGTAAACATTGTCATTGTCTCCCGGTATTTTTTAACAGCGCTATAAGATAGTTCTTTTAAATAATTCATTTTAAATGTATCGTTTGAAATCTGACGTAATTTACACCAAAGTTTTATTTCTCTTATTAATATTCACGTGAAAATACTTTTGTTGTTAGAAGGAAATATTATTTGCGCTGTCTTCGAATTCACGATAATAGTTGAAAATATTATCTCAAAATATCAAGTAAATGTCTCGCGCAGATATATTTTTTAATTTAAATTGTTTTGCCATACATTTTGGCCATTTTAAATATGACATAATTTCCTCCATTTACAGATTTTAACGCATAGTAATGATTTTTTTATTTTAACATTTTGTTTCTCTTTTAAAATTCCAGTGTAAATATGGTTCTTATGACGCAATTTTCCTGCTTTTAACATGTAATCATTTAATTCTAATTTTAATTTTTTTTTCTGTTTACAATAGTCCCGTGTAAATAAATTTTTAATTTGAAGTAAACATTATTGTTTGCGCTGTTTATACAGTTGGCAACAGTTTAAATTAATAACATTTTTTAAATTTGTAAAAAATATCTCTCGAAATACTGAAAATTTGAATTTAAAATAGAAATAAAACCTCAAAAAATAGTCAAATAAAAAAAAATAAATGCAATCTGCACACCGGGAACTTATAACCTATAAAATGATCTAAAAATGATTAAATTCTCATGTATAGTTTTTGCTCCAATAAAACTTTTTTAATGGAACGATTTTGTCCAACTTTAGCATTAAATATCTCTGAAAGTAATTCTTCGATTTGAAAACTGTCCGCATCAGCGTGTTTATCAAATCTTTCTTTATAATACCACCGATTTCCATATTTTTGTATACGACAGTTTTTTTAATATTAACGAAGAAAGGCCATGCTCAAGGCATACTTAGATACTACTACAGGCAGACTGATTTGCGTTTAATGTATGAAGTCGCTCGCCAGAGGACTCTGATACCCTGCCCAAAATTGAAATTTGACTCTAACCGTAACTGAAACTACCTGGGAAGGGTAGATATGTAAACAAACACCAAAATTACGTCATGTCGCCATGGTTACGTTTACAATTCTGCTGACATTCCAATCAAGCTTAGAAATGACTGCTAATTCGAATACAGCTGTTAAGGGTTATTATAAACTGTCCATATCAATGTAAATGTAAAGTTCTCTTTATTTAAGTGACTAATATAATGTTTTTCTCTTTAAAACTGTTAAACCAACACACATAAAAATATATAAATAAAAAAACACATGCTTAGTCTAAAACATGAATGTCACAAATTTATTTGGTACAACTTAGTTATCCCGCCGACCAATTTCGCCAAATTATATAAATCGCTAAAACACTCGCCAAATTTTACAAATTGACATAATTTTTATTTTAAATAACGAAAGAACAAATAAATTAGTATAACATTAATAAATATACAAATAAAACGTCGAAACAAAAATCACTTGATGACATAAACACGTGTAACTTGCTTACAGTCAAGTGAATGTGACATTTACGATCAAGCATTATTGGCATTTAATCTTATAGTTTGGCGATAGATTTTTGGTCGACGGGATAACTAAGTACCATTTATTTACTATTTTCACTGCTGAAACAATAAAACTGATGGAAATTTTTTTTAATATATTAAAATACTCATAAAATTCCTTGTAATAATTAATAAATGTAATTTATTAAGTAACAAATACCCTTACATGATTTAATCAAAATTACTTGGATAACATAGAATATTGCAACGATATTTAAATCCGTGATCACAATTTCTTTCTCTGATTAAAAATAAGAATATTTAATGTTTAAGGAAGATCGGCCTTTTTTTTTTTTTTTTTTTTTTTCTTCTTCTTCTTGGTTCGGGCGATATTAAAAACAAATATTTTACCGGTAACAGTAAATTAATCAAAAATAGCTGCTTCAAGTCAGTTATGAGAACTGTAGTTTGATAAAAATCAAATTTTAATTTTAAAACGTGTATATGAAACCAAGCTATTTTTATATAAATACGGGACATTCAAAAAAGAATAACAGAACCGGCATTTTTCATGAATGAACCAAACGATCAAGGTAAAGAATAAATAATTTTGCTAATCTTAAAAGTATGTGTAACACTAAAATGCTACAATTTGTGTAAAATAGCCTTTTAAATCGAAGGAAATTGAAGAATATAAATATTTAATTTATTACATGAAAATACGATCAATGATTCTGAAACCTCGACGATGAGAAACAAGCTTCTATCTGGGCAGGGTATAAATGTAAACAAAGAGCACGTTGTGAAGTTTTGGTTCAGGGTTTGAAGTTGGATCCGACTTCACTTTTTCGGCGAAAGGCGCGGGCCGTTATATATCACAGTAGGCTATGGCCATGCTTAAGCCAAGACTCCCTTATCATAAAACAGACTTGACGATCTGGAGAAAGTCTATGGGTGAAAATGTCCCCGATAATTGCCAACTTATTAGCTGACTTTGTCCCGTAAGTTACGCCACCTGGTGTATACTCCTGGTAATACTCCATAAACAAATGCATAGTAAAAAATTGAAAATGTTGTGTTATTGGCAAAATTGTATAAAATATTTTTCGAATTCCAGTAAAATAAAGGCGTAAAAAAAATATTTCGCACAATTATGTTCTGGCTTTAAAAAATGAAACATATCAAAAATGAAGATTTAAATATAAGATTTATTGATATTTTTTCAGGGTACTTGTTAGTTATCCCGTCGATCAATTTCGCCAAATTATATAAATCGCCAAACTACTCGCCAAGTTCTACAAATTGACACAATTTTTTATTTTAAATAACGAAAAAACAAATAAATTAGTATAACATTAATAAAAATACAAATATAACGTCGAAATATTGGTTTTATTGGCATTTAATCTTAAAATTAATTAATTTATGGCAAACCATTATTGGCATTTAATCTTACAAATTGGCGACAGTAATTTGGTCGACGGGATAACTAACAAGTACCATTTTCAGTATATAGGACTTTGCGGGTTATTTTTTTTTTAAATCTTGGCACAATTTGGGCTTCGGAAAGAGCGATTTGTTGCCGATTGATATAAACAGTTATGAAAACAAAACTTATGAACTGTCAGCTTGTTTTATAAGAATTTGCGGCACAGATGTCATATACGGCCCCATATTGGCGCGATTTTTTTCCGACGCCAATTTTGCGAAAACCTCGTTACCATATCATCTGTATCCGGATAACCATATCAAGCAAAATAACAACACTTTGGTGTCAGATAAGTATCCGGTGCGTATGTGACATTGGCGCTAGAAAAAAAAATCGCGCCAATATGACATCTGTGCCGAATTTACATGTATAAATTTAATTTCTAGATATTATTATTGTTTTTTATATACGATTTGTTTATATTTGTATATAAAATAGATAAATGCCTTTTTTATATTAAATAAATCGTACAAATATTGGAAAATATTGCTTCTTTATGTGAAACAGTGAATATGCTTCCAGAAATTACGTTGCCAAATTTTCTTCTCTCGCCAAGGCCCCTATACTTGAAAAATACCGATTTATTATTATATAATGTAGTATTAGCTAATGTTCTGTAATCTGTTCCACAGTCAAAGTTGACTGCAAAAACGCGATGCTGGAATAATGTGGCATCAAGTATACGGTTTAAAAATAAAATTATTTTTGCGCCAAACTACACTTACGCCAATTGGCTCTAGGTCTGATTAAGGAAGAATACTCAAATTAAGATTTACAAACACCAAAATCGTAGCATGACAAGAATACGGTATTTGCGGAAAGTTGAGGGACATGTATAAATTTAAGTGATTATTAAACTTTATTTTTCCAATTTTTTAAGTGTTTATGACTTCAGTCTGTTTTTATGTGTATCTATGCGTGTTTTAACTTTCCTAAAATATTTTGATACATTTTAGGAAAACTTACATAACATATGTGAGTTAAAACAAGGAAATTAATTACGCACCAAACTTGCCCGCCAAGATAGGCCAATTGGCTGTGGAGCCAATTATGAAACTTTCCATAGATTAATACATACAAACTTTGGTACAGATGTCATATTCGACCCATATTGGCGCGATTTTTTTCTGTCGCCAATATCATATAGGCAACGGGTACTTAACTTGCGCTAAAGGGTTTGATGTGGTAACCCGGATTATGTTGTTTATGCTGTTGATGTTTTCGCCAAATCGGCAACCGAAAAAAATCGCGCCAATATGGGGCGAATATGACATCTGTTCCCAAACTTTATATGAAAAAACAGTGAAGCTTTCATCTAAAGTATGTTAAACTGAAATGATCCCCCATACCTTCAAAAATAAAACAAATGATACGCCAATAAATAAATAAATGAGACTGTGCATTGAAACAAATTGAAAGAGCGATGTTAAATTAATACTGTAAGGTGAAATTAATTGTGAAAAGAAAAGAAATAGCAGAAATAAAATAAATCACATATTTGAAAATATAAAAGAGAAAATGAAATATTTTACATTTTCCGGATCTAGATGCTATCCATTTATTTCAATAACTAATATCACTGAGAAATTCATGGTAAAATAATTTTCTTTCCTGATTATTATTACTATTATTACATCATTTATTTACATAACGGAATACAGCAGTAAACATTTTTTGTTTAACAGTAAAATAAGTTCATTTTTTAAATAAAATGTCTGGAACATATGAAAATTTTAAGATTAACAACTATCATTTGCAAACTACAAAGCACATCGTAAAGAAAATGGTAAACGACAAATGGAAAACAAATTAAAAATATTTCTGTTTCTCACGTTAGATGGCGCTAGTCACGGAAAACTATGTGGTTTCTAACCACGTGTACAGCGGACAAAGGAAACTTTGCGATTGCGGCCTGTTATTTCGATAAGGAGGCCTTGGCTTAAGCATTTAAATAGGATGAGTTCTACCCGGAATATCTACGCAGATTTTCATTGGTCCATTTCCAAATCAAAACTTTTTTTTATATATAGAAGGAAAATTTATGTAAATTGAATGAAATCTGCTTGAGATATTTTGCGTGCGATGAATTGTTATTCAACGTAAAATTTAAAAATATTTTGAAACCTATCCCTTGAATTTTTGTTGTTGTTGTTGTTGTTGTTGTATTATATCCAAATTAAAATTTTATAAACATAGTTTAATATCAAGTAAACATTCCCTGAAATTTCGGTGCTACTAGAGTCATTATTATTTATTTTTAAAAAAATCCAAAGCAAATGACAGAATTTCACATCTTCTACGACTGGTAAAAGTTGTACGCAATTTCCTATATTTTACTGCATTTTACAAACTATTTTTTATTTATCAATTTAAGAAAGCCTCAAATTTTATTTTTAATACTGAATAAGTTATTTTATTAGTAGGTTTGTTTCTTTTATTGTGAGTTTTATATATGTAAAACACATTTAAATCTTTAAACGGCTTTTTTCTCAAAATCAGGTTTTTTACACTTGCGCGCATGATATCTCCAAATCCGTTTGAAGTATAGCTTCAAAATTTTTACTCTACCTGAATGTGCATATAATAATGAAAATGAACTAGAATTATGCAGCTGTGATCAGTATGAAAAAAATTATAAGGTTGAATGTATGTAAAAATTCATGATTTTTCAATTTTTTATAATTAAACTCTAATTTCTCTTTATCTAATTAACCATTTATAAACATTTTAGTTCAAATTATAGTCCAGTGTATTCTGTATAATTTAAAATAAAATTTATGTAAATAACATGAAATCTGCATGAGATATCATGCGCGCAGTGAAATGTTATTCGGTATAATTTTTTTTAAATATCATTTTGAAACCTACCTGTAGATTTTTTTTTTTAAATATTATATCCAAACTAAAATTTTTTAAACATAGTTCAATACCACATAAAGATATTCTGAAATTTTTGTGCTTCTAGAGACATTACTTTAAAAAAAAAATGTAAAGCACATGACACAATTTTGCGTGTTCTGCGACTTTTAAAAGTGTACTGTCCCCTTAACGTTCTTCTAGCCCGGTCCCCCGGAAAAACGTTATATCCGGGTTTTACTGTATCTCCATAATCGGGTTTTTATCATGTTTCAATACGTTTTTTCAAACTCACATGACGTTACATATTCACCTGCTGACGTTCATTATGTTTCCAATATGAAGTAATATTCACCGAATTAATTCCATTTTTTTAATTCGTCAAACTATTTATTTCATTTTCATTTTTCACGTGGAACTCTTGATATAGAAAAGTTATGGCGTAATATTCACTTTTTTTTTTTAACTCGTCGTACTATTTATTTCATTTTCATTTTTCACGTGGAAATTTTGCAATTGAAAAGTAATTGTTGTAGTAAGAATTTTATTGTGGTTTTTTAATTGTTGGCAACTGCTACAATGAAAAATGTTTACATTTTCCTGTCATTTATCTGTAACAGGTGGCTTTATCAGAATCATGTTAAGGCGGTATTCAAAATTTTCAACCCTCCCCATTTTCTTGCCCATTTGCAATCCCCTCCGAGATATTAGTCATCTCAACGTTTTTGGTGAGTTTGAAGACGATCCGTGCATAATTGCGACTTTTATCGTGAGGTCAAAATTTAGTACATACGTATATATACATGTATATATAAACTTAGAGTCATGTAAATATCCATGTTTTGAAAAAAAAAATCGATATGAGTTCATTGCCGGTTATTGGCAAAGACAGGCTTATTTTGTTGATATTATGAAGCATGCAAGTATCCTTTTAATTGTATCATAATTGTATACCATCAGTGTCCAGGATTAGAATATTTAATTTTATATGTAATTTTGTTATCTTCTACATGCTTGAATATTTCAGATCAACACATATAATAGCCAAATTTATTGAAAATTATTTGCAATGTACATGTACATATATCTATATTTTTTAAATTAATTAAGAATCGTGCGAAAATAATCAATGTTCTGAAAAAACATATTTCGTTGAGTTGGTAGCCGGATACTGGCGAACTTGCTTATTTCAATTCCTACTATTAGCTCACACTCTCCCTATATTTATTTATTTATACATTTATCTTGTTCAAATTTTCAATCGTTAATAAAATACTCATTATTCATCCTATCAAGATGAAATAATTTTTTTAAAACTTGTACTGGATGACAATTGATGTTAATACAGTTTTTTCAAATATTAATTAATTAATTAAATTTTAATTAATTAATTTTAGTTTTACATGGGAAACAAAATGGCGGCCATTGGTTATTGAAGATTAATGAAAGTATAAGGGGTTACCATAGGATCACCCAACCGGAGCTCCCACCAAATTTGGCAACCCTGTTCTGTCCCCAAATAGCGCCAAGTTTGTCGCCAACTGGGCGATATATCGCCGCATTTGCGACCAAAATGAGTCGCCAAAAGTGACGCCAACTTGGCAATATCGCTAATATTTCGCCAAATTCCCATAGAGCTCCATTGTAAACCTACTTGCTTATAGAAAATCAACCAATTGAGATATTTTAATGCAACAAAAACTAATATTAGCTTAAGGGATTATATTAAATTTTTCTTTGATGGCCTAAGTAGGAATTGACTTTAAAAACAAAATTTTTATATTACTTGTTCTCTTAATATTGTGTAAATATTTTTTATTATAGTTTTTATAATATAACTGCCTAAAATTCAAACATTTGATTTTATAATTTCCCCTGTTTATTTTTTTTCTAAAAATGATAGAAACCTATAATTATTATTTTTTTCTATTTCCCTGTACACTTCATTTTCAGTAACTCTAATGTTTACTATTATCCGAAGTTGTCCGCAATCAACTTTATATACTACCTGTATTTTTCATCAGCAGTCTGGTGCAAAAAATAATTGAATGGTTTAAAAAGTTATCCTGATTTGAGAATAATTTGGTTTTTTGAAAAAGTTTTGGTTAAAATTCTTAATATTTTGAAATTAGTAAACAATATTTTAAAATTTTTTAATTTGCAATTTAATTTAATTTAAATTAAAAAATTTTAGAAAACAAATGCAGAAATTTACTTATAATCTTTGTTTTCCGTGTTATAGTAGCGTGTTATTTAATATGTATTTTTAGTTGCTTATGTTTAATGTATTGTATTTATTTATTTTATCTCCAAATCCTTCAATTTTCCTGTTTGCAGTATATAAAACGCCGAGGCAAAATATACGTATATTATCTATACTTTTTATAACGCATATACAGAGACGTTTTTCGTATTTTTATGTATGAAAGTAACACTTAATAAGCATATTTACAGTAGAGAAAATACAATTTATAGTAGGTATTTGCGCCATCTGCGGCGACTGCAGTCTTTAACGATTCCAAAACTAAGGGATATTGTGAAAGCCGTATAAGGCAGGCGATCGAGTTTGGCCGTGTTTTTTTCTTTAACTAGGGGGCTCGGCCCCCTACGAGCTACGCTCGCCAACCCCCGTCCAGACACCGCAGACTCTAAATGCACGCTAATTTGATCGGCTTTAAAAATATTTCGAAAGATTGAATTATAATTTAAAAAACAGTGGTGATCTCCCTATAAACGAATTTCTATTCATTTCTCTTTGATTGGAGAATTTTAACGCCAAATCCGCTGCGGTACTACGTGATTATCCCGTCGACCCATTTCGCCAAATTATGTAAATCGCCAAACCACTCGCCAAATTATACAAATTGACATAATTTTTATTTTAAATAACGAAAGAACAAATAAATTCGTACAACATTAATAAAAATACAAATAAAACGTCGAAATAAAAATAACTTGATGACGTATACACGTGTAACAACATTTCAAAATAAGCTAATATAAAAGGAATTAAGTAAACAGAGTCTTTGTCTCCTGGTATTTCTTAACAAAGCGAAAAGAAAGTTCTTTTAAATGAGACATTTTAAATTAATCGTTTTTAATCTGACGTAATTTTTACCAAGCTATTCTTTCTCTTTTAAATAATCGCGTGAAAGTACTTTTGTTAGCAATGAAATATTATTTGCGCTTTCCTAACAAAAATAGTTGAAAATATTTTCTCAAAATATTAAATAAATGTCTAGCGCAATTTCTAAATTTAAACTTTTTTGCAATATTATTTTGTGTTCATTTTATGTAATAACTATAATGTGACGTAAATATGACGTAATTTCTCCTAAGACTTCTAACGCATTTAATGAATTTATTATTTTACAATATCCTTTCTCATTTAAAATTCACGTGTATACTTTTTATGACGTAATTTTTAACAAGTTCCTGCTTTTTATACATAATTATTTAATTATAATTTGAAAGTTTTTTTCCTGTTCATAATAGTCACGTGTAAATAAATTTTTAATTTGAAGCAAACATTATTGCTTGCGCTCTTTATACAGTTGGCAACAGTTTAAATTAGTACAATTTTCTGAAATCTGTAAAAAATATCTCTAGAAATGCTGAAAATTTGAATTTAAAATAGAAATAAAACCTGAAAAAATGAGTCAAAATAAAAAAATTAATGCAATCTGCACTCCGGCAAAGTCTAACGCATAAAAGGATCTAAAAATGATTACACTTCCGTGTATAGTTTTTGCTGCTATAAAACTTTTTTAGTGGAACGATTTTGTCCAACTTTAGCATTAAATAACTCTTAAAATAATTCTTCGATTTGAAAACTGTCTGCATCAGCCTGTTTATCAAACATTTCTGTATAAAACCACTGATTTTCATATTTTTGTATGCATTATTTTTCTCAATATTAACGAAGAAAGACCTCCGGTCACAAAAAATGCAAAACCGGCGGCGGCGGCGGCGGCGGCGGCGGCGGTGACAGCGGTAGTTACTTTTTTTTAGAATAGCGAGAAACTTCGAAATGCTGCATTGTTATACTAGGTTGAGCAAAAAGTTCTGGGAAATTTTTAGTATAATAGTTACCAGAATTTTTATCGTATAGGATGGTCGTGCCATCAATGCCGAGCTCTATTGCCAGCAGTTGTATCGCGACTACGACAAATTGGTGCAGAAGTTTGCAAAATTGTCCGCCGAAAGCGCGTTTTGTTTCAGCAGGACAATGCCAAACGTCACGTGGCCCAGAGGACCAAGGACAAGTTTTCACAGTTGGACAGCGTCAAAATTCTCCCATACCCGCCTATATTCCAGACGTGGCTCCATCCTATTATGGCCTCTTTCGATCATTGTAACACTTTCCAAGGGCCGTCAGTTTGAATCTTTTAATGAAGAAGAAGCATGTCAAGAGTTTTTCGGTTCCAAGAAGCCGCCATGATACTTCCAGCAAACCGGAATCTGGCAGAATGATGGCAGTAAGTCGTGGACTATGATGGTCTCTACTTTGAAGAATAGTCCTTGCTGCTTTTGTTGTTAATTTGCGCATAACAACACAACTTTCACAAATTTCCCAGAACTTTTTGCTCAACCTAGTATTATTACGTTTTATGTTTACCATATAGCTAATAATGATATTTGTCCCGGAAAAAAATTGTCAGCTAAAAATTTAACAGCACTATTTACTAAGAAGAATCTTATCGGCCTTTTCTTCATCATTTGCAATAGAAATTAGACTCGAAATATATTTTTTGAAAATAGTGGTGTTAAGTTTTCTTGGTAAAGTTTCTTCTGCGACAAATGTTCAATACTACTGATTATATTAACTTTATTATATTGCTTTGTTATACTATGTTATCTCACTATTTTAATTCCTCATTTTTTTTCATTATTATATGCGTGTCTTGCGGCCCGCCTAACATCGCAAACATATGTTTGCGGCCCGCGAAACTAAAAGGTTGAGTATGGCTGGTCTAGATCAATAGACTCTTGCAAGGCTTTTGCACTGTAATCTTAGTTTATTTTCTGATACATTTTTCCTAAATTTATAATTGCAATTTTTTTTTTTTTTTAACCAAACAAATTGTATCATAATATTAAAATATTTATAATATATTAAAATATTTATATAAAAATCGCGATATATATATCGCGAAAATATAGGACGCGTTATTACTTGTTTATATTCGATGATTTTTTCCAATTTTCATATGCATTTGTAATTTTCTGTTATACATTCCGACGACGACTCAGAAAATGAGTTGAAACATGTAAATATAGATTTTTAATTTACTTTTAATGTGTTTTTATAACATCTTTTAAGCAAATAAATATTTTAATATTATGATATGATTAGTAGTGGACGTAATTTTGACTTACTACTCGCACTATATTTATATTTGTATCAAACAAATTGTATTAATAGGAGTGTACTATGTCAAAAGCCTTTCGTATAAAATCCAAATCAACGTTGTGTATCTCTCTATTCTAAAAAAAAGTAACTACCGCTGTCACCGCCGCCGCCGGTTTTGATTTTTTTGTGACCGGAGGCCTTTCTTCGTTAATATTAACAAAAATAATGCATACAAAAATATGAAAATCGGTGGTTTTATACAAAAATGTTTGATAAACACGCTGATGCAGACAGTTTTCAAATCTAAGAATTATTTTAAGAGTTATTTAATGCTAAAGTTGGACAAAATCGTTCCACTAAAAAAGTTTTATAGCAGCAAAAACTATACATGGCAGTGTAATCATTTTTAGATCATTTTATGCGTTAGAATTTGCCGGAGTGCAGATTGCATTAATTTTTTTATTTTGACTCATTTTTTCAGGTTTTATTTCTATTTTAAATTCAAATTTTCAGCATTTCTAGCGATATTTTTTACAGATTTCAGGAAATTGTACTAATTTAAACTGTTGCCAACTGTATAAAAAGCGCAAGCAATAATGTTTGCTTCAAATTAAAAATTTATTTACACGTGACTATTATGAACAGGAAAAAAACTTTCAAATTAGAATTAAATAATTACGTATAAAAAGCAGGAACTTATTAAAAATTACGTCATAAAAAGTATACACGTGAATTTTAAAAGAGAAAGGATATTGTAAAATAATAAATTCATTAACATGCGTTAGAAGTCTTAGGAGAAATTACGTCATATTTACGTCACATTATAGTTATTACATAAAATGAACACAAAATAATATTGCAAAAAAGTTTAAATTTAGAAATTGCGCTAGACATTTATTTGATATTTTGAGAATTAGTTTAAAATGTCTCATTTAAAAGAACTTTCTTTTCGCTTTGTTAAAAAATACCAGGAGACAAAGACTCTCTTTACTTAATTCCTTTTATATTAGCTTATTTTGAAATGTTGTTACACGTGTATACGTCATCAAGTTATTTTTATTTCGACGTTTTATTTGTGTTTTTATTAATGTTGTACGAATTTATTTGTTCTTTCGTTATTTAAAATAAAAATTATATCAATTTGTATAATTTGGCGAGTGGTTTGGCGATTTATATAATTTGGCAAAATTGGTCGACAGGATAATCAAGTCGCACCGCAGCAGATTTGGCGTTAAAATTCCCCAATTAAAGAGAAATGAATAGAAATTCGTTTATAGGGAGATCGCCACTGTTTTTTAAATTATAATTCAATCTTTCGAAATCTTTTTAAAGCCGATCAAATTAGCGTGCATTTGAGTCTGCTGTGTCTGGACGGGGGTTGGCGAGCGTAGCTCGTAGGGGGCCGAGCCCCCTAGTTTATCTAAAAAAAATATTGAAATCCGAAAAAATGTGTATGATGATATTAATCTGAAAGTATAAAGAAAATTCTTATATAGTCTTATATTCTTCTGTATGTTATATCAGATATGGGATAAGAATCCTATCCAATGATACCCCATTCATCATACACTACTTATTAGTTGAAAAAAAGTTATGTTGATAACATAAATAATATATGATTTTTCACTTGAAATGAACTGGTATTTTCTTCGTATTCATTTTTCATGCTTATTTTTAAATAAATATTTTTATTATAATTTATTCATGTGGAAGGATTCCTATATTTGCGAAAAACATCAGGAAAAATAATCCTACAAAAAGAAATCTAATAAAATATTATTTTTAATAATATAAATATAAGATTTAAAAAATCACTAAAATGAGGCGGGGGGTCCAATTGCCCCACCTGTCCTTTCTAAATGATGCTTCTGATTTTTATTAATTTTATCTTGCCCAGTGGTATACACTGTAACATTTCTATTAAAAAATAGTGGTAACCTGGGCAACAATTGCCCAACTATTTTTTAATAGAAATCTTTCAGTGTGTACCGCTGCTCAGTATTTAAGATAAAATTAATAGAAATCTGGGGCCTCATTTAGGAAAAGCAGGGTGGGATAATTGCCCTCCCTTCCTATTTTTTTATTTTATTTTTTATATAAAGCGTCCGCTACTGATCCGAAGAGCATCCTGTGAATGCTGCATGCCGGACGAGCAGAGGATGCACAATTCTATTCGTTTTATCTGGTGCTATGAGCATCCTACTATCATCCTATGAATGGCTGAAAATGACGTCCGGAGGACGTGATTAGGGGTCTCTTTCTCAGCACCGTGCGGAAAGAAAACTGCGCCCGGGGCAAAATTTCAATTTGACGCCTCCCCCCTTCCCTTCCACACATACACACACACACACATGCACCCTTTTTCTTTATGAGATGTGTCACAGAACTGAAAAATTCAGAAAAAGAAATAAATTCCATTCGTGTTATTATATTTCGCGTTTATTTTGGAACTTTATGTTTAGTTTTAGTTCAGAAACTCTAAACAACTAAGTAACATAAGAGGAAATTGCACTTATATTTTGGCAAAGGGAAACTGGGAAATGGGTGTAGAAAATATGTATCTAAGAGTACAGTATAACAGTTGACAAGCCTTTTGTATTGCCAGAAGGAAACCCCATGCTATTTTGAGAGTATAAATTTTTGTCACAAGCACAGAAAGAAAATTACAGACTCAGAAAATTGAAGTTTAGCAAAAGAGACTGATATAAAGACCTAAAACAAGTTTTGAAAAGAAAGAAGTCCTTATTCAAAAATTTGTATTTGGGTGAAGGGTATGGGGCATTGAAACGAAAAATGAACGTACTTTCATTGGGAAAAATATATCCAATCTGTAAATATATAATTTTTTTACAAAAAAAAGAAGAAAAAACGAGGTTTGTAGTATAAATTTGGCGCCCCTAAATTTCCGCGTCCGGGGCGACCGCCCCTTCACCCCCCGCTTTGCACGGCCCTGCTCTTTCTGCTCCCCCCCTCCTTGACGTCCGCCGGATAACGATGGGATATTGTAGGATGTCCGACGGACGAGGCAATATACTGCATAGGACGCTTATCGTACGTCCTCAGGACGTGTTTGTGTTGTATAGGTAATGTTGTGCTTTTGTATTTTTGGGGGGTTTGGTTACATTTTTGTTTTATTATTATTGAACACTCATTTTTTAAAAACTGTTTGGAACCAGTTCTAAAATTTAAAGTATCCTCATATAAAAAAAATGCAACTACGGGAGTGTGCACCGACAAGGATCGAACCGGAGAACCCACGATCAGAAGGCGATATCTTTAGTGCTGAGCAAAAGGCTAGCTCTATTGCTTCTGCAAGAAACTCCTTTTACTGACCGTGCAAGATGGTGTCACCACAGAATTCCAACCCCAGTGAGAAGAACATCTCGTTGACGTTGGACGAGCGCTGTGCACTAATGTTGCGGTGGCAGTTTCCATTGTGATTGTGTCATGCTGTCAAGCACATGTGTCCCCCTGAAGATGCGCAACATGACAGGCTTTGTGCTATGAGAGTCATCGTGGGCTTTGCTTGCTACTTGCATGCTACATGTGCTTCACAGACTTTGTTTGTTGCGTGTGTTTTCAGTGTTGCTATCAGTTGGTCTTGAGTGGAGACGGTGCAGTGCATGTTCATTTGTCCAAGGTCACGAATGCAGATAATGAGTGGTGGCAAGGATCGAACCAGAGAACCTATGGTCCGAAGGCGTGATCTTTAATGCTGAGCAAAAGGCTAGCTCTATCGCATCCTGCGAGAAACACATTTTATTGACCGTGCAAGATGGTGTCATCACACAACCAAAATCGAAAAAATAATAACACACAACAATAGATTATTTGGTATATGAAAAAAATAAATTAAAATTCAAGCGAGAATTTAGAAAAGTATGCTCCCATTAGTTTAACATTAGCATGTGACCGTTTTCTCGTGATCTCGCGTCTAGAGCAAATCGTTTTGGAGTTTTAGAAACTATCCTGCATCACAGATAGCATGAACATTAGCAGCAAGTTTGATTTTTTCTGACATTATCTTACCGTGACAAATTTGAATTGAGAAATCCGCACCAAATTTCCCGCAAGGTATACCATCCCCCACTTGCATGAGTAGTTTGTCAAGAAACTGATGACAAGACTGTCTTTAATTCACGAAAGTGACGAAAGCAAAAAATCCCTCTGTTAAGAGAATAGACAATCAGCACATACGCAGAAATTTCAGAAATTTTATTCGGTTGACACCGCTTTTTCTAAACGCTATACTTATCAATTACCAAAAAAGGCTCGTATTGAAAAGTACAAATATTACCTTAACTTTTTTATGGTGATGAAAACGATGCATGCACCTTCTGACAATGTGTTCGCATCAATAGACCTGATCAGGCCTATGGACCCTTCCGAAGGGGTTAAACTTATAGTGTAACAGATAGTGGGGCGTGGCAAGATTACTACTTTGCAGTAAGTTTGCAGTATTTTTGATTACTTGTTTGCCGTTAATTTGCAATAAATTTGATACAGTATGAATTTAATTTGCACGACAAGTTAGCTGCAAGTTCAAAGTGTGATGACTTCGGCGTTTGCGTTATTTTGCTGCAGTCTTGTTATGAACTTTCAGTCTTGTCATGCTGAGCTTGCTGCAACTTTGCAGGTTTTCAAAGCAAGACTGCTGCAAATTTTCTGCAAATTTTCTGCAAATTAAAAATGCTATCTGGGATATGTCGCTGCGATCGACTCTCTGGATTTCAGCATCGTTTGACATTTAAGGGATCCAATATTTTAGCCCTTTTTTAAGTATTACTGGGATAGCCTATTTCCGCACGCTATATATTCTAGACGCTATACTGAAAGTGCATACACTTTGGAGTAACGCGTCACCTCCAGCCACCACACTTCATCTCTATTCTTTCTCTTTACTCTATGAACTTGTTTAGCAACCACGACCACTTCGCCCAGGCACGAAGGAGAATGAGGCATATGGAGTGCGAATTATTTTAAACATACAGTTACGGTGGGAGCTAAATACCATAGAATTACAAACAACGAGAAGGAAGGCAAGCATATCTTTGCATTGCATCTTCCCTGCCTGCTGTTTGCCACCGGATAATTTCTCTTTCCATAATCCCCATGAGCACTTGCGGCAAAAGGGGTGATAGTAACAAAGCCCATTGGATAGTAAGGTGAAGCGTTAGGGGGGTTGCAACACCGTTAAGGGGTTGCAAGCAATTCGTCTTCGTTAAATCCCGTCATCCCCTGCGCGCTTCAGAGCTAATCCGGTTTCTTGTCTTCCTTCTCGTTATTGGTACTTCTATGCTAAATACTCAGCAGCTTTGTATTACCCTCAGATTAAAGTTAATAATAAGAGATTACATAACAAGTCTGTGGTATTACCCAACACTTTTATTAGATATATAAGGCAGTGTTCCGCAGAGTGTTTTAAAAAGGGAATAGCGACATATGCAGAGAACGAAAGTTCAGTTACAAAGTTTTTTCCCAATCTATGGCAGATATTTTACCTATTACAGAGCTTGGTGATAGCCTAGGCTCTTCCTTCCTCTCCTTGAAAAATAGTGTTATTTTTATGATTATAACATTCATTTTGATGCATTTTCTGATAGAAATTTTGATGAGTGTTTTGTAACTGTTGAATATTTGCCAAATAAATTATGTCCTTTTAACAGTAAACTGCGTTTTAAAGCACACATTATTCTTTTTCAGTGTATTTAAAGATAAAACTTTTTTAATCATTATTTTATAACGTTGGAAATTATTTTTTTAATCTATGTGTGACACATTATTTTCCTTGAAACTTGTTTACACTTGAGAAAAAGTCATTAGGGAAAGAACCCAGGTAGCACATCAATATTGGCCCGATACTGCCCAATATCGGTCAATCTTGGCGTGCATCAGCAAAGACCGGTTATGTTTTACCGACATTGGCGATGTTGATCGATGTTGGCCGATGTTGGGTTTGTAACATTAAAACTTCTGGAATCATGAATATTTTAATTTTTTATTTACATATTGTACTTTTTGTGGAAAGGTAGAAAACAGGAAACAATTATAATAACATTTTAAGTTCTGTAAATCCATGTAGAAAAACTCACATCGACCAACATCGTCCGACATCAGGTTATATCGGCAGAAGGAACACTCAATCAGATACAAGCACCCTTAAAACATATCCGCCAATCAGATACAAGCAAACTTAGAACATGGCCGCCGTATTTCATGTGCTGTTGCAGTTTTGATTAGCAGCTATTTTATTGAAAAAAAAATGAATCTTTTTATCTAATTATGGAGAAATATAAAGAGGTTTGTTATATTCTTGAAATCCGAAAGTCACATCTTTATGTGAAACGTGTAAGTGTTCTTTATATTTCATATATGTTTGTTTGTTTATTCAATACGTATGTTAGACTCATTTCATATATTCAAACTTGATTTTGAAATATTGTTTTCTGTTTACATTGGTATTACTACTTGATTAGTTATCCATATTCTTGTGTAGTGTGTATTTTCTGTTCATATCATATTTATACTTGTCTCGGAATGTATATTATGCTTAAAGATTTTCGTCACTAATGTTTGTAAACAAATGCATATGAACTTTTGCTAGTGTTTGAATCAGTATTATTTAACCTTTTAAGTAACATCAAAACACTTTTTCGTTATTTATATATTAAATTATTCGTTTACTTTATTCTTGACGTAATTATTTGTATTAAAACGTGATTTTGTTTTTTATGGTACGTAATTCAAACGATTTACTTACTTAAATGGGACAAGTACAATTAAAGTTGTGAGCAATTTATATAACCTTGAGTTCCTTTCTGTCAGAATTTGGAATAAAAATTTCAGATATCCTACTTCAAGTGCTAGAAGCTTTTTTTTTTCTTTTTTCCTTATAAGGGGGTCGAGATGAGACGGGCTCAGTCCGGGCCCGACACGGGCTCGATTTTCATACCAGCCTTCGGGCTCGGACGGGCTCGGGCTCATTTTTTTTAACCTGAAAATTTTATTTATTCCCGTATGGGAAAAAAAAAACTTTTTAAAAAATATAAGAAGTAATATATTAATATATAATCATCAAAATTTCTTGTGTTCCCTATATTATTCTGTTAATGCTTTTTAAGGTGTGTTAATATCTAAAATTTATTTATGTTTCTAAAATAAATTCAGTATTCCTTATTTTTATCTCTGTTAAAAAGCTGTTATTCTTGTAAAAGTAATTTAATTACGCCTTTCATAATAACCATTAATCTTTCAGTTTCATGTGGTTTCAATAAATAAATGAGCCATCTATCTGTTATCGCCTACGACGCGACGCCTGGGTTGAAAATTGCATTTTCCATAAGAAATCATTTTGATGTTATTTTCATAAGAATGATGAAAGCGAAGTATCAGTAACTGTTTAGGTTATTGCACAAAAGAAAAGAAAATGATAAAAAAAATAGTTTTATTTATTGGTGAATGGAAATAAAAGTATTTAACTTTACTGTTCGTTAACGAGGGTGAGAAAGTTGATTTTTTTTTTTTTTTTGCTTTATTTTGTTAACAGTTGATAATTTGGTAAACATTGAAAGGAATATTTATTAGCTGTATAAGAGATAAAGCGGACATTTACGTGTAATGAGAATGTTTTTAATGGGAAGGAAGTTTCAGTTAAATATATTTGTAAAAGGACAATTTTGGTTTTAAATTAGGTATAATTATATGTGATGATAGATTAATGTTACAACATCACAGCTATTTTAAAAGAAATTTGCAATATTTGCAGATTTATATCATTCACGCTAAGGCGCCAAAATAGTAGAATATTTTAAAATTGGATCGTTTATTTTATTTTATTTTATTTTATTTTATTTTATTATTTGACAATCTAGGCGAAATATGG
Organism: Maratus speciosus; assembly: GCA_963932465.1. NCBI lineage: Eukaryota > Metazoa > Arthropoda > Arachnida > Araneae > Salticidae > Maratus > Maratus speciosus. The sequence continues at coordinate 355,022,101 of OZ010799.1, read as the reverse complement.
CAAAATATGAGAATCTTTTTAGGGACTTATCTTTTGGTGAGATTAAATGTAAATGTCATAAAACTAATTACGCGCTAGGGATGAGATATTTCATTTAGAATAACTTTTATGCAATTTTTATTAAACTTTTTTTCGGTTTACATTTTCGGTATCGGGCTCGGGCTCTAATGACGAAAAAATGTTTCGGGCTCGGGCGGACTCGGATTTAAAATCGACGGGCTCGGGCGGTCCCGGGCTTCGAAAAGTGAGCCCGAACTCATCTCTATAGGGGGGGGGAGTATAGAAAAAAATGTTGTCATGCTTGCTACTTTGAACATAATTTTCCAAATATAAAAATCGTTAAAAGACTCAAAATCAGTCATCAAACAATTATAATCAAAGGTTATTTATACTTTTTATATTCACTTTGTTATTTATTTATTTATCGGTTTATTTTTTACACCATCCAAAAATAGAAATTTGATACATTGTTAAAGCTGATTCCTCTTAATTAAGTTTAATCATTTGTTATTTTTAAAAAAAGATTTCTACTTGATAAATTTTCTGGTGCGTGTGTGTCTGGGAGGGGGTAAGATTTCAAGATTCTGTATAATGCTTCTTCCCACCACCAATACAGTTAAAAATCTTTAAACTCCTTATTTTGTTTATCTTTAATTTGCATATTGTGTTCTTATTTAAGTCATATCAGTGGTGGAATTGATAAAAAAAAGGGTCACTGGTCCCAAGAACCAGCAAACATCAGAGTTTACTGGTCCACAGACATCGTCACTGGCCTGCTACATAAAATTCTATTAAGTACCTTTAACCCTTTGAGTGACGCCCACCCCCTTCCTCCTCCTCCTCTTAGAATATAAACCAAACTTCCTTTCAGTTACCCAAAATTTTCGGCATAGTAAAATGTAAAATTATAATTTACTAAAAATTAAATAAACAGTCCTACTTACATAAACCAAAAACTATAAAATTATTAATTATATATTTTATTTCCGATTATTTATTTCAACTGACTAAGTTTTAATGCAATTTTTTATTTATTTTTTTTTAAATAAAATAAAATTCTGTGGTTTTGGTTTTGTTGCGGTTTTCTCAGGTACGGCAAAATTTACGGTTACCTATCAGAGAGGGAAAAAAGTTACTGGTCCTGCGGACTACTAAATTTTTTTAATTAATGGTCCAATTGAATTTTTAGTGGGAAATTTAGTCGGACCACCAAGGATTTCGAACACTGCATATACAGAAATTTAATCATTTGGGAAGAGTTCCCTATCTTGTGCCACTTGGCGAAAATGTAAGCAATGTTGTCAAAAGTCTGTTTTAGCATCTTATCAATTTTTATTTTAATTATATTTTATTAGTATTATATTTATATTATTTATATTATTTATAATATTTTATTTTTAAATTTACCAAATCATCTTACCAAGTGCCAAAAGATTGCAACAACCACATCCTAAGCTTTTATCGGCCAAATTAACTTTCCAAGTTTTCTGGCACATCGCACATGTTATGGGACTCTTGCCAAGAAATTTTATAATGCCTATGGTAAAGCATTATTATTTATCTGATGTCTGTTAAAAAACCATTAAAAAACGCAAATTTCCCAAAAATTTAAGTTTTTTGAACAAGCAATTTCTACCTGTTAAATTTCTCTTGGGCAAGATTTCAAGATTCTGTATAATGCTAAACCTTGCATTATAAAAATCTTCTACTGTATTATCTCTTTTCCCCTGAAATGTCTAACCCCCCTTCCCCCCGCTTTGACTACACTAATACAGTTAAATTGCATTTTATTAAATGTGCCCTAAAATTTTTATATTTGTTTCAGGTTCATTAGTTTATGTTGTTGGAATGGAATATATAGTCTGGAAGTCAGGCAGGAGAAGTCCGGAGACTTCAACAACTTAAATACAGTCATCGATGAGTTGTTTTTGTATATTTTTTCCTGTGGTTGGAGAGGAGATATTGTGCATAGTTGTTCTGGATAAGTCAATTTAAATTAATATATTTAATAAGTGAATATTTGTTGCTGTAACAACAAGTTTTAAAACATTTCATAAATCTTTGATTTACCGAATAAAATACAGTCTAATGTTTTTATTGCTTATTCCAGATTGTGTTATATTATCTTATTTAATAATGTTTGATTTATGGACATCTTCAGCAGTATATAAAACAAACATTTTAACAAAATGCATGTTGACACTTTAACTTATAGAGCATATGAAACTTTTATATTTGAAAACCAATATTTTAGTACACTTGAGTTGATCCAGGCAAAATTTCGGCCTTCTTTAGTACTTCTTCGCAAAATTCCATTCTGTAAAACTAAAAGCATAACACTTCATTAATTATTTTTATTTTGTGAAGTTTCAAACTAAATGTAATAAGTTCATCAGAAAGAAAATCTAGCAGAAAGATTTAAATAAGTTATTAATAAATGCTTGGTTCGAATTTGGGTTAATTTGTATTCATCTTCCATTACGTAATGTTTTTCACAAAACTTATGTTTCACATTAAACGGGCCATAAGAAGAAAAACCTTGCACTGACCCTTGGTACGCAAATTTGTTTCTTATGTAACCTCCAATTTTAGTGATTAAATAATAATTACAAGATGAAAAAACTTGTCAACTGGTATTGAAAAATTAAAAGTGTATAAGATGCTTTTTGTTTATAAAATAAAGTTTGTTAATACAGTAGACTCCCTCAAATTGAATAATTGAAGGAAAATGTATCCCTTTTTTATGCATATTCAAATTACATTATTACTTGAACTTTACTTTTAATATTTTAATCAGTTTTTAAATTATCTTACTTTTATCCTTTTAATTTTTAGGGTTTCGTTCATCTGACGAAACTAGTGATGGGCGTTTCTCGAGAATTCGGCAATCGAGAAAAATCGTCATCGTAAAAAATCACAATCGATACAGCCATCGATTAATTCTTAGAATCTACAATCGAGATTTTTACAATCGATTATAACGAGAAAAGCTAAAAACAGTTATTGGAAAACTTAGCTATTATTCTGGCCGAGAATTTCATAGTAGTGATAGGGCTTAGTGATGGGCGATACTCGAAAATTTAACAATCGAAAAAAATCGTTATCGTAAAATACACAGTCGATACAGTCATCGATTACTTTCGAGAATCTACAAAGGAGATGTTCTAGAATCGATTATTGAAATCAGTTTTTACATATATATAAGGCAGATTTTATTAAATATAAGGTAACTGAAAACAGATGGAATAAAAAAACAACAAACCAAAGAGAGGCTATAAAGGAGCCATAAGACTGGAAAAGTCTTGTAAGGGTGCCCCCTGGTTGAAAAAAGCTAAAAAAACGCGAGTAGCTATAAAGCGGTAAGGGGAGTTTAAGTATCAAAAATTAGAATTTTTCGGCAATTAGCACCAAAATGGCCAAAGAAATAAGAATCAAAAGCACCCCCTAGTGGCAAAAACATGAACTAAAGGATGATAAAAAGGATCAAAATTTTTATTGATTTTTCTACGTCATTTGAGATTGAATCTTTAATTTCCCCATTTTTAGAAAGTCTTCGACTGGAATACATTAAACGAACCCCCGCGGGGAGCAAGTAGGGAGGAGGGGCAAGGAAAGTGCATAATATGAATAAGTGGTCACAGGACTTTCCAACGATATGTCACATGAGGGGTGTCGGCTAAATTTAGAAAAGTGCCCCCGCGCGGGGGCAAAATAAGGGGAGGGGCGCGGGCGATATATAAAATGAAACAGTAGTCACAGAGCTTTCCAATTATATATCACATGAGGGGTGTCAGCAAAAGATAAAAAAGAGTCCCAACTCCCAGGATTTCAATTATCGTGTCCCCCGAAATATACCCTGCCCATCCTTCTCTTTGAAATTTTCATATATTAAAAATTATTTATCGGAGGGCTCGTAAAAAAATCCGATCTAAAATGTTTAAAAACACTACGATTTCAAAAAAGTTCGAAAAGTGCCTCTCTCGGGGCGCCAAACTAGGGAGGGAAGAAGAAAGGTTCATAATATGAAAGAGTAACTTTCCGATGATAACCGAAAACTTTCCAATGATATATCAAATGACTGGTCCAAAAAAGGTTTGAAATCTACCCCTCCCACGTGGGTTCCCTCTTTTATCCCAGAATATACCCGGAAATCACGCAGCAACACTTTTAAAATTTTATATTTAATAAATAATATTTATCGGAGAGCTCCATTAAAAAACCTCATTTAATGATATTTATTGTAGAAATCTCTACAATAATAAAAAAAGAAAAAATTCCCCCCCGCACCTCTCCCAGCCCCCTTCCGGAATTCAACTCTGCGAGGAGAAAGGTTCATAATATGAAAGAGTGGTGAAAGGACTTTCCGATGATATGTCAAGGAGAGGTTTGGTAAAAGTTTGAAAATTAACCGCCCCCCCCCCCCCTTTGTCCACTCTCGCGCCCCCCAGAATTCACTCACCTTCCTCTTTGAACTTTTTATATTTAATAAATAGTATTTATCTGAGTCTCCAGGTATGGGGCAGCTTGGCAGAGCTAAAATAAGAGAAACATTGAAAATTCGGGGCAAAATGACACTACATTTAACAGTAAAGTTTGAAACTCGGACTATACAGAACTGAATACATAAACCACTATGCTTCATAACCCACATCGGTTAATAGCAATAAAAAGATAAGTACCAGTTAAACTGATGGCATTGAGCTCACAGGTTATTCACACTAATTCTATATTATACTCTTATTTAAAAGAATAATGTCCCTCAAAAAATAAATGAAGGGAAATATCCCCCGTTTGCCCTTTTATACTTAACCAATGAACCTCCAAATCTAATCAGGGAAACTCCTTAACTATAATAAATCAGTGTATCAAATTTGAAGCAAATCAGATAATTCTGCATGAAAAAAAGAAACATATCGCTAAATTAAGGGTGGTCTAACCCCTTTAACCCTTTTATACTTAACTAATGAACCTCCAAATCTAATCAGGAAAGCTCTTTATCACAACGAACATAGAAAAAAAAATTAAAGTAAATTGAATAATTCTCCATGAAAATCCTTTTAGCTAAATTAAGGGGAGGGGACTTGCCCCCTTTTCGCCCTTGTATGCTTAACCAATGAACCTCCAAATCTAATGAAGGAAGCCCCATATCGGAATAAATCGGTATATTAAATTTGAAGCAAATTGAATAATTCTGCATGAAAAACCCTTTTATCTAAATTAAGGGGTAGACTAGCCCCTTCCCTTTATACTTAACCCATAAACCTCCAAATCTAATCAAGGCAGCTTCTTAACATAATAAACCGGTATCCCAAATTTGGAGCAAATCAAATAATTCTGCATGAAAAACCCATTTATCTAAATTAAGGAGGTCGTCTACCCCCCTTTCCCCCCTTTATACTTAATAATGAACCTCCAAGTTTAATCAGGGAAGCTCCTTAACATAATAAACCGGTATACCAAATTTAGAACAAATCGAATAATTCTGCATGAAAAACCCATTTATCTAAATTAAGTGGGGGACCAGCCCCCCTTCTCCCCCTTTATCCTTAACCAATGAACTTCCAAGTTTAATCAGGGAAGCTCCTTAACATAATAAACCGGTATACCAAATTTGGAGCAAATCGAATAATTCTGCATGAAAAGCCCATTTATCTAAGTTAAGGGGGACCAGCCCCCCTTCTCCCCCTTTATACTTAACCCGTAAACCTCCAAATCTAATCAAGGCAACTTCTTAACATAATAAACCGGTGTACCAAATTTGGAGCAAATCGAATAATTCTGCATGAAAAACCCATTTATCTAAATTAAGGAGGTGGTCTACCCCCCTTTCCCCCTTATATACTTAACTAATAAACTTCCAAGTTTAATCATGGAAGCTCCTTAACATAATAAACCGGTATACCAAATTTGGAACAAATCGAATAATTCTGCATGAAAAACCCATTTATCTAAATTAAGGGGGGGGCGGACCAGACCCCCTTCTCCCCCTTTATCCTTAACCAATGAACTTCCAAGTTTAATCAGGGAAGCTCCTTAACATAATAAACCGGTATACCAAATTTGGAGCAAATCGAATAATTCTGCATGAAAAACCCATTTATCTAAATTAAGGAGGGTGTCTACCCCCCTTTCCCCCCTTCATACTTAACTAATGAACCTCCAAGTTTTATCAGGGAAGCTCCTTATTATAATAAACCGGTATACGAAATTTGGAGCAAATCGAATAATTCTGCATGAAAAACCTATTTATCTAAATTACGGTGGGGGGCAGCCCCCCTTCTCTCCCTTTATCCTTAACCAATGAACCGTCAAAACTAATCAGCGGAACGCCTTGTCAGAATGAACATAAAAAAAATTGAAGCAAATCGTACATTTTAATCAAGAGTTATCGCGTTACGTACATACATACGTACGTACATGCATACACACAGAACCGACGCACGGCTACATTAGCTCTCTGGCTTAGATAGCCTGTGAGCTAAAAAGAGATTGGATAAGCAGATGGACTCCTTTGAGAAATTATGACTCAAACCAGAAATGCGGTAAGTTTGACTCTGAAAGCTTCATTTCCATCTCGCATTTCGGCAAATCTCATCTCGATGATTTTTCCAGCATTCCGACGCTTCCAGATGGGAAGCTGCTCGATGGTTGGTTCTCTCGCGGTTTTAAACCTTTCGGGATGGGAAGTCTCTCGATAGTTTCTCTCGCCCTTTTCAACCTTTCCCAATGGGAAGCCTCTCGCTGGTTTCTCTCGTCCTTTTCGAAATCTCCCAATGAAAAGCCTTTCGAGGATTTCTCTCGCGCTTTTCAACATTTCGCTATGAGAAGCTTTTCGAGGATTTCTCTCGTCCTCGGCAGAGAAGAAAAGTAAGAAAATTTATCGAGAGTACCAAGAGACGAGATAAAGAAAGAGGCATGACAATGAGCAGGCTGGGACTGGCCCGCCGGCCCGAGGGCCGGTGCGCCCTCGCCCAGGGAAAACGTCGCGCCCCTAAGTGCCTAAGCCGCTCCAATATTTTTTCACTTGTTGTATACTACATTCTGATTAGTGTACTAAATTTCGAGAATTCGTTTAGGGATAATCATCAATTAATAGACAGCACAAGAGACGTATTTTTTATTATTATCACAAAGAAATTAAAGATATGTCGTAGCAATTTCAGGATCGGAAACCAAAACGAACATCTTTGCATGCGATTGAAAGAGAAAATATGCACCCAACGAGAGCTTTAGTAGCCATTGCGCCCTGGACGAAATTTTTTTCATCGCTTCTTTTCATGATATGTTTTAGAATTTAACCAGTATTTTGCATATTTTAAGTCCTTTTGCTTTTAGTACTCTGCGCCCCCTTTCCTTATAGCCGCCCCTGAATGCACATATAATGATGCTTTTTGAAAGAGAAAAAAAAAAGAGAGACGTATCAGAAGTCAAAAAACTTTTTGTATGGATTTTGTTTTTGATTGGAAAACATGATGATCTTTCTTTTCGGGGAATACAAAGTTGATGATACTTTTGGATTGCAATCCTGCAAGTTGTGGTATCTCGCAGGCAGCTTTTTCTCATTCACAAAATCTGCCGTTATTTTCGGATAGTAATCTCGCGACTAGTTTAGGTGTAATCAGTGAAAATACATAAAAAAATACATATGCGTCGAAATGAGAACCTCCTTCTTTTCTTTAAGTCGGTTAAAAAAATACTGGCTATGTACCCTGCAGCTTGCATGAATACAATCCCTGGGGCACTTACACTCAAGTACGGAAACTTAAATATTTTCCTTGATCTTTAACAATGATAAAAGTTTTGTAATCATGGGAAGAGTGTGCTGGGAATAGTAAATTTACTTAATTGTTTTAGGGATTTTAGACTAACAAAGCAATGTTTTAGTGTGTACTTTTTCTGTAGAAACCTTTTCATAACGTAATATCAATTCAGTTCTTGATGGACACATAATAGCAATTTTTTAAGGATAAAAAATACCAATTATCTTCACAAGCAAGTATTATTTTCACATTCAAATAGCTTTATATTTCAGCATTCCAATACCCTATAATACGTGGTACAAAAAAAGCTTGAGATTTAGTTTTCAAAATTTCTATTTCCAAACGGAAAGTATATTCTTGTTCTAATTATAAATATTTTTTAAACGAAGTTTGCATACCGAATGTTTCTTGTGTGTTGAAGGAGATATTTGTAGATACTACATGTAAATATGCTACTTGGTTAATAATATGAATAATAACAAAACAGTAGATAATAAAAAGTAGTGGCTCTCAGATTGTAACAGAAATTGAATTTATGACATTTTAAACTGGCTTGATAACTAATTCCTATTACATTAAAGAAACATATTTTAAAAAAAAAAGGTTGAAGCCCTTAGCAGCACCGCAGCAACCCTATTTGGCGCTTGGTGCAAAAAACAGTGTTAGCTTTTCTAAGGATCCTCAGCGCATCAATGGTGATAGTGGAAAAAAATGTGGTTTACAACTTACAAATTCTGCTAAAAATAATCGTAAAAAAATATGTAGGTACCAATCAACTGAAAATAATATCTACTAGTTATTGTTATGCATAAATTATGTTTCCGAAGTCGTATACTTATTGAGAATTGTACCAACTTTTATTTTTCAAGCAATAATACCCCATTTTTGACACCTTATTTGAGTTTCTTGGATCGAGACAGCCCGGAAAAAGACATAGTTTATATGCATTAAATTAAATCATGGTAGGGTTAGAAGGGTTTAAATTTGAGGATGTTAAAGATAAATCCATTTCAGAAACTTAGTTTTTAACTTCATAAAAATTATCTGATGATTTTTTATTAATTCATTAGAGATATAGTGAATAGACCCAAACTTATTCCAAACTTTTTTTCTATTAAAAAACTTTTCTTAATTAGAAATTATTAACAAAGTCTTTTTAAGTCCCGGACCCACTTTGATGTTTAATAACTCATAAAATAATAAAGATAGATTAAAATTAATAACATAAATGGTTAGATAGACTCAAAAAGTTTCATGACCCTTGTCAATGAACTTCCACGTGTGCCCTCTTCGTCGCACGGAGAATATCAAGTCGATAGTCAATTTCACGCCAGGTAGCGGCAAGCATGTCGGCATCCACAGAGGCTATTGCGGTTGTAATTCTGGCTTTTAAGTCATCAATGTTCGACACTCTCCCCCTGTAAACATTGTCCTTTACAAATCCCCAAAGGAAAAAGTCCAGCGGCGTTATATCAGGTGATCTGGGTGGCCAAGGAATTGGACCTCCTCGCCCAATCCATCTTCCTGGAAAATGGTCATTCAAAGAAGTACGAACGATGGTACCCCAATGAGGTGGTGCACCATCTTGTTGCAAAATGACATGTGGCTGAAGCTCTTTTAGTTGTGGAAATACGAAGTTTTCCAACATGTCTAATTGATGACTTAAATGCCAGAATTACAACCGCAATAGCCTCTGTGGATGCCGACATGCGTGCCGCTATCTGGCGTGAAATTGACTATCGACTTGATATTTGATGATTGACGTCGACTCCGTGCGACGTGGATATAGGGGCATACGTGGAAGTTCATTGACAAGGGTCATGAAACTTTTTGAGTCTATCTAACCATTTATGTTATTAATTTTAATCTATCTTTATTATTGTATGAGTTATTAAACATCAAAATGGGTCCGGGACTTTATAAACACCCTGTATATTATGAAAAAAACCACAATTGTTAAAAACATTGGTATGTACAACTCATTTGAATAATTGGTTTTGGAGATATTAAAGAAATTTTTCCTTTATATAAAGTAAGGGGTTCGTATTCCGCTATCAAAGGAGACACAAAAAAATCGTAAACTTACAAGAAATATTTTGTAGGATTTTTTGTAATGTAAAGTAAGTTTTTAATAAATTTATTATTCTAGTAAAATTTTACTGGGGACTAATTGAGAGTTTTTGGTACTTTTTCTTGTAAGATCTTCAATTTATTTTCCGAAGTTTAGGGATAAACCCCTAACACATTTTCTTTTATAACAGTATTAAGATTTAAGAAAAGCATATAAGCTATATATCTTTCCTGGATAGAAAGGAACTCAAACAGGGTGTCAAAAGTGGATGTTACCATTTGAAAAATCAACGTTCGTGTATTTTTTAATATGTAGACAGCCTCCAAAGCAAAATTTATGAAAAGTATTTAATAGTAAATATTATTCCTAATCAATTGTTATCCTAATCAATCCTATGTCTTTTTCATACAGTGATTTTCAGGAAAATTGGTAGTGGCGATGATTTTTTTTTTTTTTTTCTGCAAGGTGTCTATCGATAGAAGAAAATAAGAAAGCTCTAGTCTTGATATCAGTAATCTACTACAAGTTAATCTGTGTTTAACTTGCAGGAGCTTTTAGATGTTATGTGATGTGGTTTAAAAAATTGCGTAATATTGTGTAGGATTGATGGAATTTTATACATACACGGAGAATATTGCGAAGTCTTCTATCTAGAGTTAAAGATTTAACTTAAGCCATTATCCTTTACTTGGTGCTATGCAAGTGTGTTAAACCTTGTCAAGCCAGATACAATACAAGCAAGTCAAATTGACTTGAGTTCGTTAAAATTTTTGCGCCCTCTGAAAATCCAAGGTCTGCGCCCTTTACACTGACCCAGTCCGACCCTGACAATGAGCTGTGAAATGAAGCCCTAATTTTCAAAGTTTCTCTTATTTTAGCCCTAACAAGATGTCACATACCTGGAGCCCTCCGATAAAAATTATTTATTAAATATAAAAATTTCAAAGAGGAAGGTGGGTCGGGTGATTTCGAGGGAGGAGGACGTGAGAGTGTACTCATGCGGGGTGCAATTTTAAAATTTTTACCGAACCTTTCCTGCGGCATATAATCGAAAAGCCCTTTGACCACTCTTTCATACTATGAACCTTTCTTCGCCCAAAGGGGGATGGCGAAGGGGCGAACAAATTTTTAAAACCGTAGCCGATTTCTATAATAAATTTAAATATCACTTTAGATGTGGGTTTTTTATGCAGTCTTCCGGTAAATATTATTTATTGAACATAAAAATTTTAAAGTGGCGGCTGTGTGAATTCGGGGGCGAAAGAGTGGGCCCACGGGGGGGAGGGAGGGGGAACAATTTTCAAACTTTTTTTGGACCAGTCATGTGATATGTCATCGGTAAGCTCTCGGATGACTCTTTCATATTATGAGACTTTCTTCCTCCCCTCCCCAATTTGGCCCCCACTGCGAGGGTAGTTTTTTCCGTTTTTATCATTTTAGATCGGATTTTTTTATGGAGCCCTCCGCTAAATATTATTTATAATGTATGAAATTTCAGGACACTTTTCCAAATTTAGCCAAGACCACTCATGTGACATATCGTTGGAAAGGTTTGTGACTACTTATTGATGCTATGCACTTTCGGTGGCCGACCCCCCCCCCCTTTGCCCCCCCGGAGGACACTTTTCCAAATTTAGTCAATACCCCTCTTGTGAGATATCGTTGAAAAGGTCTGTGACTACTTATTGATGTTATACACTTCCGGTGACAGTCCCTCCACTCTTTGCCCGCCCCGGGGGACACTTTTTCAAATTTAGTCAAGACCCCTCGTATGAGATATCTTTGGAAAGGTCTGTGACTACTTATTGATGTTATGTACCTACGGTGTCCCCATCACAACTTTGCCCCCCCCCGGGGGCACTTTTCCAAATTTAGCCAAGACCCCTCATATGACATATCGTTGGAAAGGTTTGTGGCTACTTATTGATGCTATGCACTTCCGGTGTCCGCTCCCTCACTTTGCCCCCCCGGATGACACTTTTCCAAATTCAGTCAATACCCCTCTTGTGAGATATCGTTGAAAAGGTCTGTGACTACTTATTGATGTTATGTACCTACGGTGTCCCCACCACCACTTTGCCCCCCCCCGGTGGGCACTTTTCCAAATTTAGCCAAGACCACTCATGTGAGATATTGTTGGAAAGGTCTGTGACTATTTATTGATGTTATGCACCTCCAGTGACAGTCTCCCCCAATTTGCCCCTCCCGGGGGACACTTTTTCAAATTTAGCCAAGACCCCTCATGTGAGATATCGTTGGAAAGGTCTCTGACTACTTATTGATGTTATGCTCCTCCGGTGTCCATCCCCCCATTTTGCATCCCCCCCCGGGGGACACGTTTCCAAATTTAGCCAAGACCCCACATGTGAGATATCGTTGGAAAGGTCTGTGACTACTTATTGATGTAATGCACCTCCGGTGACCGCCCCCCCACCCCACGGGTGTGTTTTTCTAAATTTAGCCGAGACCCCTCATGTGACATATTGTTGGAAAGTCTTATGACCACTTACTCATGTTATCCACCTCCCGCACCCCTCCCCCCCCCCTTTGCCCCCACGGGGAGGGCATTTTTATAAATTCAGATCCAGACTTCTCATGTGACATATGGTTGGAAAGGCCTAAAGACCTGTGACGACTTAATCATATTATGCAGCTGCTGTGCCCCTCCGCTCGCTTTGACCCCTCCCCCAAGAGATCTGGTCCGAGGTTCATTCGTTTCGATATTATATTTTTTACAATATTTTGTAGTGCGTGCACGCCACACCCGCTTGCTATCATATATCAGTGCCGTATATAGCGGGTAACCTGTTCGGAATTTCATATTACAAGATTGCGTATAAATTAGGGGCCCCGAATAAAGGAGGGGTCCGCTAGCGGTCGAAGTCACCTAGTCTTTATTAACATCGACTCATTCCAGTTCACCCGCAGACGATTCTTGATAAATGTATGACGTATATAATACATAATATATGATTTATAAAAGAAATTTGCAAACTGTAGTCATCGAGAAAAAATTTACACAATCGAAAAATATCGAGATGTCCATACAATCGAGAAAATCGAGAAAAACATCTCGTTATCGCCCATCACTAGACGAAACCCTATTCGTCTCGCTCCTCTGTCTGTCTGTCTGTCCGTCTGTCCGTCACAGAGCCCGTTCTCAGAAACTATACATGTTGGAGACATGAAATTTTGGGTACTTATAGCTGAGCACCTCACATCATACGACAAATCATAAAATTTTGAAAAAGTCGTACATTTAACCCTTTGGGCTCCCGCATGTGTATTTTAAACAATTCTTTCTAAGTGAGCTCCTAATTATGTTGGAGACATGAAATTTTGGGTACTTATAGCTGAACACCTCACATCATACGACAAATGATAAAATTTTGAAAAAGACGTACATTTAACCCTTTGGGCTCCCGCATGTGTATTTTAAACAATTATTTCTAAGTGAGCTCCTAATTAGTTTGGAGACGTGAAAATTTGCATACTTATAGCTGAACACCTCACATCAAACCACAAATCATAAAATTTTGAAAAAGTCGTACATTTAACCCTTTGGGCTTTCGCATGTGTATTTTAAATAATTCTTTCTAAGTGAGCTCCTAATTAGTTTGGAGGCGTGAAATTTTGCATACGTATAGCTGAATACCTCACATCAAACGACAAATCATAAAATTTTGAAAATGTCGTACTTTAACCCTTTGGGGTCCCACATGTGTATTTTAAACAATTCTTTCTAAGTGAGCCCCTAATTAGGTTAGAGGCGTGAAATTTTGCATACTTATATCTGAACACCTCACATCCAACGACAAATCATAAAATTTTGAAAAAGTCGTGCATTTAACCCTTTGGGGTCCCACACGTGTATTTTAAACAATTCTTTCTAAGTGAGCCCCTAATTATGTTGGAGACATGAAATTTTGGGTACTTATAGCTGAACACCTCACATCATACGACAAATGATAAAATTTTGGAAAAGTCGTACATTTAACCCTTTGGAGTCGCGCATGTGTATTTTAAACAACTCTTTCTAAGTGAGCTTCCTAATTAGTTTGGAGACGTGAAATTTTGAATACTTATAGCTGAACACCTCACATCAAACGACAAATCATAAAATTTTTGAAAAAGTCGTACATTTAACCCTTTGTGCTCCCACATGTGCATTTTAAACAATTCTTTCTAAGTGAGCCCCTATTTAGGTTGAAATTTTGCATACTTATAGCTCAACACCTCAGATCTCACGTCAAATAATAAATTTTGAAAAAGTTTTATTTTTAACCCTTTCAACTCCAGCTTGTGTATTTTAAGCCATTTTTTCTAACTGAGCCCTTAATTAAATTGGAGATTTGAAATTTTGCATACTTATTGCAGAACACCTGAGGCCAGGCGACAAATCATAAAATCTTGAAAAAGTCTTACGTTTAACCCTTTGAGCTACCACATGTGTATTTGAAGGAATTCTTTCTAAGAGAGCCCCTAATTAAGTTGGTGGCATGAAATTTTGCATAAGTATAGCTGAATGCCTCAGACCACACGACAAATCATAAAATTTTCAAAAGTCTTTTATTATTTACCCCTCTGGGCTCTAACTTGTGTATTTTAAGCAATTTTTCTAACCTGCGCCCTTTTAACCCAGGGAGAAATTTTCCAACTTTTGCCGACACCCCTTTGACCATTCTTTCATATTATGCACCATAGCCTTACATATTTTAGTTCCATTTTTTCCCGCCACGTGCGCCTACTTATCTCGGGTGCTATGGGCCCAATCCCCTCACCTAATATATCTACGGATAGTATGTAAAACGGATTTTCGTTCGGATAAAGGTTTGTTTAGAATCAAGTGCGCCCCCTGGTTTTGAAATATGGAACTAACAGATTTTTCAAAAGGATAAAGTGTTTTGAAAGGAATATTAAACGAAACCCTCTGTGCGATCTGTGATCACACTTACCCACTTGTTTTACTTTACTTGATTATTTTAATAATTTACTATATTACAATCATTCATTATAATTTTGATTGCATTACTGCATTAAAATTACTGTTTAAAAAGTGTAAACAAAGCAATGACCAGCAATCTGCTCAACTTCTGGTCCCAAACTCTGCGGATTTGTAGGAGTCTACTGTATTATATTGAAACATATCAGTTTTTTAATCATTCATATTCATATGTATTTCCTGGCTTGCGTGGGCCCATAGTTGAAGAGGAGCTTCTGCTCCTGTGCTGTCTGCCTGAGATGCCCTCAAAATGGCATAAGATTGAGTGTTAACGCACACAGCATGTGTCTCTATATTGCAGTCAATGTTGTATTTTTACACTCTTTTATTTAACTTGGTTTTTGTATGTAAAGAAGGAATTTTGTAATTGATTTTTCATTCTTTTCTTGATATTCTAGAAATATAAAAATTATGCCTGTGTATTTCTAATGACAATATGCCATTTTAATCTTTTTAAAACTGCATTATAAACTAATTTTAAGGCATTTTTGTTCTACCTAACCGCAGGTGATAAATCTCCAAATAATCTTTATTTTTACAACTATTTATGAGCTACAAAAACAATGCAGTTAATTATGGACCAAACCATTTATGTCAAAATATGTTAAGTGGCTGTGAAACTGCAACAGTGAAATATTTGGAACAATAAAAATTAAGAAATATAAATAGAAAATAACTTTTTATTTTCTAAATTTCCTAATTTTTATGGATTATTTTTAATTAATAATAATTTATTTTATAAATTTAATTTTAATATTTCTTTAAAAAAAATCCTTGTTCATAATTTATTACTGTAATACTCTCATATTAGTCAACCCCAAAATTTGAGAGAAATAACATGTCCATCCGTTTGAATAACAATCTCTATAATAATAGCCTAAGCCATGTGACTGTCATCAATAGTTCCGGGCTGACCGCTTCGCTTTTTATATGCCAGGTCACCATTTTTTACATTTTTTATTTTTCGCGTGGTAAATTAAAACAATGCTTTGATATTGAAATTAAAAGTCATGGTTTTTAGTATTATTTATTATTTTTCTTTTCTTTTTCTTAAAAAAGGGAAAGAAAAAGTGAAAGTCGTGAATTTCAAATTAAAATTTTGTATTTTTGCAAAAAGATGCAATCGGAAAGACAATGTTTGATGATTTATCACTTGCGCCTGGCTAGCATAAAAAGGTACCATTAGTTATACGGTCGACCCATTTCGCCAAATTATATAAATCGCCAAACCACTCGCCAAATTATACAAATTGACATAATTTTTATTTTAAATAGCGAAAGAACAAATAAATTAGTATAACATTAATAAAAATAACTTGATGACGTAAACACGTGTAACTTGCTTAAAAACAAGCAAATATAACATTTACGATCAACCGTTATTGATATTTAATCTTATAGTTTGGCGATATATTTTTAATCGACGGGGATAACCATGTAGTACCCATAAAAATACGGAGTTCTTGATTTCTCTACTAGAAACTTCTGATTTGGCGAAGTATTGAGAAAGTAAATTAAATTTTTAATAAAAGTAACATGGTACAATGCTTAGCACAAATCTAACGGAGACCAAACTGGTCGCCAAGGGCGGCTAGTATTTAGTAATAGACAACAACAATGGATATAACAATAGTAATCTTGATCTTAATTTAATTTTAATCAGGGAAGATTAATATGAATTCTGCAATCAAATAGGGCAATGAAAACTATTCCAAAATACTGATATTAAAATGGAATGATTTTCATTTCTTTGAAATTTTAGTGTTTATTTACACATGTGTACATATAGTAATTAATTTATGATTATACGTTAAAAAAAATAGTTTATAAATCCTGTATAACAGTTTAAATAAAATAATTTTTCCCCTGTTACTATATTTTAAATAAATTACGTATTCATGCTATTTATCAAGTAATAAATCAAAGCAGTGATTTTTCAATAGTTGGGGTTTTTGTAAAATTAATGCATTGTAACGGATATCTACCCTATATATATAAAATCCTAATGAAACGAATTTATGAAACGCCTGAAATGTATCGATTCTTTGAATCGACTGATTAAACAACTGACTTTGTTTCACGGCGATTTCTCCTAAAATATGGAATACTTTGCGATGAAATTAACACCAAAAATCCGTGTTGATCCACAGATCTCAAAGCTGGTATTAAAATTTTTAAATTCGAACTAGGGGGCTCTGCCCCCTGCAAGCTACGCTCGCCAACCCCCGTTCAGACACCGCAGAATCTAAAAATCTAATGGGTTTTAAAAATATTAGAGAAGATTAAATTATACTGAAAAAGGTGTGCAGATCTCCCTGTAAAAGGGTTTCCATTCAATTCCCTTTGATTGCAAAAATTTAACGGAGAATCAGTTGCTGTTAAGACATCCAATGGTTGTTTTCGTTTTTGATTAAAGAGGATCAGTTAAACATTTGAAAAGAAGCTAAAATAAAATGAATTAAGTATTCAGAGTCTTTGTCAACCGATATTTTAAAACAATCTCTATAACAATAGCCTAAATCATGTGACTATCATCAACAGTTCCGGGCGGAACACTTTACTTTTTATACTCTAGGTGCCATTTTGATACTTTAATGTTATCCAGGCACAGGTGATAAGTCGCCAAATATTATTCTATCCCCATCACTTCATCTATATTATAATAGTTCAAGTCATCAAATGCCATAAACAAATACGATCTGATCCCTTCGCCTTTCATATGAAGGTTTGGAACAAATGTCATGCCCCATATTGGCGCGATTTTTTTCCAACGCCAATTTGGGGAACGCATTAACAGCATAAACAACAACATCCGGCTTACCATATCAAGCAAAATAACGATACTTCGGCGCCAGTTAAGTACTCGTTGCGTATATGACATTGGCGTCAGAAAAAAATCGCGCCAATATGGGGCCGTATGTGACATCTGTGCCGAAAGAAAAAAAAACGGGTGCAAATCTCGCCAATATCTTTTTTTCAATTCGCCAGTTAGCATTTTTTTTTTGTTCGAGTGGTAAATTAAAAGATTGATTTGAAATTGAAATTAAATGTCAGGGTTTGTTACATAATTTAATATTTCGCCAGATGTCATATACGCACCGCATGTTTGGCATGATTTTTTTTTTTTTTTTTTTTTTTTTTTTTACAAAAATTTGACGAAAACCTCGTTTTCTAATACCAGTTACATATGTATTTTTGGTACTACTTAGTTATCCCGTCGACAGAAAATCTATCACCAAACTATAAGATTAAATGCCGATAATGGTTGATGGTAAATGTCACATTCACTTGACTTTTATCAAGTTACACGTGTTTACGTCATCAGGTGATTTTTATTTCGACGTTTTATTTTTATATGTATTAATGTTATACTAATTTATTTGTTCTTTCGTTATTTAAAATAAAAATTTTGTCAATCTGTATAATTTGGCGAGTGGTTTGGCGATTTATATAATTTGCGAAATTGGGTGACGGAATAACTACTACATTGTACCGTATTTTTTTAATTATTTTCTATTATTTCCAAAAGGAAATAGCAAAAAAAATAATTAATTACTATAGAACAAAATAATTTATATAAATTGAAAAAAGAAATAAAAGTAAATATACATTTATTATTAAATAAACAACAATAGCCGGGTTACCATGTCTATCAAAATAATGCCATTTGTGCGCCAATTAAGTACCCCGGTGCGTATATGACATCTCTGCCTAATATTTTTCTTTTTGTGAAAAATGAAACATTTAAATTGATGGCTTTCACTTCTTTTTTTTTTTTAACAAAACAAAAAGAAAAATATTAGGCACAGATGTCATATACGCACCGGGGTACCTAATTGGCACACAAATTGCATTATTTTGATAGACATGGTAACCCGGCTATTGTTGTTTATTTAATAATAAATGTATATTTACTTTTATTTCTTTTTTAAATTTATATAAATTATTTTGTTCTATAGTAATTAATTTTTTTTTTTTTTGCTATTTCCTTTTGGAAATAATAGAAAATAATTAAAAAATACGGTACAATGTAGTAGTTATTCCGTCACCCAATTTCGCAAATTATATAAATCGCCAAACCACTCGCCAAATTGTACAGATTGACAAAATTTTTATTTTAAATAACGAAAGAACAAATAAATTAGTATTAAACAAAAACATAATTTGAAGAACAAATTAAAAAAACAAAATTTATTTCCTACATTGTTTAAGCCCGAGAAGGGACAGATATTAAGTTATTTCATTCAATTAGTTCTACATTTAATGTTAAATTTTTGTAACAAATTAGTTAAGCCAATTGAAGATTAAAAAATAAAAATAAAATTCATACAATATGATACTTAAAACGCCCTAAAAAATTAGATTCCGTTCAAATGAAATCGAAATAAATCTTAGACTTCTTCCATTTTTAATTGAAAATATTTGTATTTCAGATTTTGTATTATGTTTATGACAATTCTGCATAAAATGATAAGATGCATGCAAAATACAAAACTTAAAAAACAGTCTAAGATTTATTTCGATTTCATTTGAACGGAATCTAATTTTTTAGGGTGTTTTAAGTATCCTATTGTATGAATTTTATTTTTATTTTTTAATCTTCAATTGGTTTAACTAATTTGTTACAAAAATTTAACATTAAATGTAGAACTAATTGAATGAAATAACTTAATATCTGTCCCTTCTCGGGCTTAAACAATGTAGGAAATAAATTTTGTTTTTTTAATTTGTTCTTCAAATTATGTTTTTGTTTAATATGTCAAGTTTTTTAATAACTACTGCACTTAAACGAACGCATCTCAAAATTAATAGAGAGTATCATCATCAAGCTTTGATGTATGCGGTAATGCATCACTATGTGGGATGCAGTTTACCAATGTGCAATTCAAAACGTTTCACCACTGTAGTAATGTAGGTTGCGGTAGTTTAGACAAAAACTTCTAATCTGAATGTAAAAAATCTATAATCAAAACATAAAAAATTAACTTCACTTAAATTTAGATACCCTATTTCCCAATCAGCAACACTATGAATGTAAATGTAAATTGTGTTGAATCCTTACTGCTAATATTTAACAATATTATAGCTGTGATACAGTAAAAAATTAAAAAATAAAAGTTTTACTTAAATTTTTAAACCTTATTCTCTCCCGAGAAATGATATAAACACATCAGAAAATTATTACCTAAATTTAACTTGGGGTATAAATAGTTCTCATCTCGAAAAAAAAAAATACATTTTAAAATTTAAGTTAGGTAATTCCCCACTAAGTTCGTTACCTGCATAAAAATAGCTATCCATTAGAAACTTTTTACTAAAATATAAACTTGACCAAAGCCAAAACGTATTCTGAAAATATCCTTTTTATTTCCACTATGACGCCATATTCACCTTTTTAATTTTTGACAAAAAAAATTAGCTCAATTTAATAATTCACGAGAAAATCTTTCAACTAAAAAAAAATAAATTATTATTACGGCTTTTGAAATTTTTGCAACAGTGTAGTAAAAATGTTACATTTTCTATGAAAAATATCCGTTGATTTTCAATGAAAAAGGCGAAAAATTGGAATTATTAAGAAAGATATTTGAACAATGTAAAAAAAAAAAAAAATTGGCCCATGTTTCTCTCTGGTTTATAATTCACCCATATGCAAAGGTATTTTTCCATTCGTTTTGACCCTGACGTCAGGCAAACGTTTTTACACTTTTAATTTATAATATCATTAGAATTAGTAAAGAATAAAAAATGAGTGGCATCAGGGACAAAAAGGTGGGAAGAAAAAATGAAAAAGTTATCATCTCCGTAGGCTTTTCAATGTTAAATTAACATTGAGAAGTGACACTGGAAATAAATAAGTATTGCGCTGCGGCGCAATACTTAAATAACATTAATAAATATAAAAATAAAACGTCGAAATAAAAAATCACCTGATGACGTAAACACGTGTAACTTGCTAAAAGTCAAGTGAATGTGACATTTACCATCAACCATTATTGGCATTTAATCTTACTAGGGGATCGTACCCGGGTTTCCCGGGTTAAAGTCTTTAGATGAAAACATTTTATTTAATTGAAAACTAATAATTTTTTTATATGCAATAAATTTTTTTAGATCGACCTCTTACATTAAAAAAGTATTTTTCATATGGAAAATACGGATTATACAATGAAATAAATTTTTTTAGATCGACCTCTTACATTAAAAAAGTATTTTTCATATGGAAAATACGGATTATACAATGAAATAATTATTTTTAATTTATCAAAAGCGATTTTCTTGTTAACCGCTTGCTAAGAGTTATTTGACCAAGATTTTGCTACTTATGGCATCCTTTTATATTCTGATAATTTCAGAGCTTATACGTGTCCGTTAAATTTGTGTTTTATTTATTTATTCATAGGGCAGTTTTTTTAATGGATATTAGCCGTAAGAAAATGATGAACTCTTCATTTTTTTTAAGGGCAAACGGATTAATCTTTCGTAATCGAACTTCGCGCGATTTAGATAAATTAAAAAATATTTCATGCTTTAAAATTGTTTTTAAAACCATAGAAAATCAGTAAACTGAGATGAACTTTGCAAACGAATTCCATTTGAAAAAAAAAATCCTATTTGGTGATTTAAATTTTAAATTGTACGTTTACAAATATGTTAGATTTGTGTTTTTTCAATATTATTCTTTTATTTGTTTACAAAAGAAGTATTAATTTCGTTAATTTGTCTTTTACAAATATGTTAGATTGGTGTTTTTTTTAATATTATTCTTTTATTTATTTTTTTATAAAGGATGTATTAATTTTTTATCCAAAAATAGTCAGAAACAAATGCTGAAAAATGTTTGTGGCTTTATGTGCAAGATGTTTATTATTATTATGTATTGAAACTGGAACGTGATAAGATAAATTTTTAAAAAATCATGCTTAAAAATTATTTTAGAAAATATAATGCATCAGTCAATTATGATACAGTTTTTTAAAAAAATTGCATTTGAAAGTAAAGTTTTTCGCTATGCGACGAAAATTGAAAATGTACGATGGTCAGAAGATTAAAAGATTGCAGTGGCGAAAATTTCAAGACCGAAATTTGATCGTGTGGTATTGCCATTCGCAAAATGACGTCACCGTTACGCACAGATACGTTTGTTCTTTAAAACATAGATACTTAATCAGTAAAATATAATAAAGATCAGTTATTTGGATGTGGTTATCAATTGAGGCTCTTATGCTTGGTATTCCGGAATGAAAAACAGCAATTTGCACTTTCTCAAAATTTGCATACGCACTTCTCATATCCGTATTCATCATTTAAAAAAATTTTGTATTTTGTTTGATCACTAAAAAATCATTTTAACTCAAAACTTGAAGTCACGATTGTCAGCAACATCTTTTATGTGAACAGACGCACTCTTTTCTTTCGATTCTAATCTCAATTAAGGAGAGTAAAAATTTCCCTAATCTATGTGTTTTAGACGCATTTGTGTTAAAATGTTTAGTTTCATCTAAGAAAATGATCGTTTTCTTTTAGATATGATTTCATTTCCACTTAAATAAGAATTTCGCCTAGTGTCTGAAACTTAGTATCAGTACACATCAGAAGGAAAAACAATATAGAAAATTTATGAGGAAAAATGCGTGTTTTCAAAAGCAGTATTCATTTTCCGTTATTATGCCCCTAATAAAATATTCTGCTCCTAATGGGATTTTGCGAAACAAAACCCTATACAGCAATTTTTATCAACAATTTTGAATTTTTATCAGAAAATAGCATGAATAAAGATAAAAATACCTCATCTTTTCTCTCTTGTTTGCAATAAGGAAAGCTATCTAACTTTAACCAGTTTGAAGAAATTTCATAAAATGCCTTTGAAATTAAAATATAAAAGTGGGGATATTTAAAAAAAAAAAAAAAAAAAAAAAAAAAAAAAAAAAAAAAAAAAAAAAACAGATAGTGCGATCACATCTACAAATAAACAGCTTTCAGTTAAAAAAATAATAATAATAAAATTGGTTCAGCAGAAAGATCAGGGAAGATGACTAAAAAACACACGTGTGTTTTAAATATATAGATTATATAAAATAAGGAAAAATTAAATTAAGCAAATTATATTATTTTGATAAAACTACAGTAGAATGTCCTAAAGAAGAGCATTAAAATTTTATGCTATAATTTTATTTAATTTTGGACAAAAACTTCAGGAACATGACATTATTTTAAACCACGAATTATTTGTTTGCTTGTCTAACTTGGCGAAGCAAATCTATCCAGGCGAGAATCATCAATTTCTGTAATATAAATCGCTATTATTTGCATGTCACCTCTCTTTTATAAAGACGCTCTAAATTTTTGTATAACATTGCGTTTTATCAGTGTGTGATTTCGATTACATTACATTTCATTCATAAGTGAAGCATTTTCACATGTGAAGAATTTCAAAGCAGTTGGGCTGTGAAAATGGCGCACTTCTACAAAACATAATTCGGGTTTAAGAATTAAAATACACGCTTTTTTATCGAGGCTAACGAAAAAGACAGGCTACCGCGGTGGGTCCGATTCTTTTTTTTTTTTTTACAGCCCGCTGGAGTCACGTGATGCTCGAATGCACCAATGAAGATGTGCGAAATGAGCATCACGTGACTCCAGCGGTCTGTAAAAAAAGAAGAATCGGACCCACCGCGGTAGCCTGTCTTTCTCGTTAGCCTCGTTTTTTATAAAATGACGTCATTTGCATCCGCTAAAGCAATCCCCTTTTACAATCCAGTTTTAAATTTCGTCTATAAAAAAGTATGCATATGACGTCAATTTAATTTTTAAAAAAATTATGTTTTATGAGAAAATGGCAACAAAAAGATAGAGTATCTGCTATTTTCGACTATTTTCCGTTTACTTTCAATGACTTTCAATAGAAATGGGGTACTTTTGTTGCCACGATAAGAAAAAAAGGTATAAAAAACTACAAAAAAATTAATATCTCAAAAATAAATTGAGATACAGTTTTCAAACAAATTGCATTTAAAAGAGCATTTTTTCCCTTATGCGATGGTGTAAAAATTTAAAATGTGCAATGTTTAGAAGTTTAAAAATTTGCAGTAGAGAAAATTGCAAAACCAAAATTTTATTTCAAATTTCAAAGTGTTGCCATTCGCAAAATGACGTATGCGTTACGCACAGATATGTTTGTCCTTTATAATATAGATAGATAGTTTGGTGATAGATTTTTTGTCGACGGGATAACTAAGTAGTACCAAAAATACATATATAACTGGTATTCGAAAACGAGGTTTTCGTCAAATTTTCGTAAAAAAAAAAATCATGCCAAACATGCGTATATGACATCTGGCGAAATATTAAATTATGTAACAAACCATGACATTTAATTTCAACTTCAAATCAATGTTTTAATTTGCCACTCGAACAATAAAAAAAAATGCTAACTGGCGAATTGAAAAAAAGATATTGGCGAGATTTGCACTCGGCTTTTTTTTTCTTTCGGCACAGATGTCACATACGGCCCTATATTGACGCGATTTTTTTCTGACGCCAATGTCATATACGCAACGAGTACTTAACTGGCGCCAAAGTATCGTTATTTTGCTTGATATGGTAAGCCGGATGTTGTTGTTTATGCTGTTAATGCGTTCCCCAAATTGGCGTTGGAAAAAAATCGCGCCAATATAGGGCATGACATTTGTTCCAAACCTTCATATGAAAGGCGAAGGGATCAGATCGTATTTCTTTATGGCATTTGATGGCTTGAACTATTATAATATAGATGAAATGATGGGGATAGAATAATATTTGGCGACTTATCACCTGTGCCTGGATAACATTAAAGTATCAAAATGGCACCTAGAGTATAAAAAGTAAAGTGTTCCGCCCGGAACTGTTGATGCTAGTCACATGATTTAGGCTATTGTTAGAGAGATTGTTTTAAAATATCGGTTGACAAAGACTCTGAATACTTAATTCATTTTATTTTAGCTTCTTTTCAAATGTTTAACTGATCCTCTTTAATCAAAAACGAAAACAACCATTGGATGTCTTAACAGCAACTGATTCTCCCGTAAATTTTTGCAATCAAAGGGAATTGAATGGAAACCCGTTTACAGGGAGATTTGCACACCTTTTTCAGTATAATTTAATCTTCTCTAATATTTTTAAAACCCATTAGATTTTTAGATTCTGCGGTGTCTGAACGGGGGTTGGCGAGCGTATATTTTTTTTAACAACATAAATTGTAGTCATGAAATTAGGTGTGATTCTCAATGTAACGGAGCCGATGTCGTAAGGTGGTGTGGTAGCGGGTAACTTCAACGGCCTAGTCTTATCAATATCGAAAAAATATTTTATTGTTTCACAAACAATTAAATAAGAATTTCTTGATTAAATAATTCATAATTACAACATTTTTCATATAAGGGTTCGAGTTCAGCTGACAATAATATATTTATAGAATCAAGTCCAGTCCTCGAATAATAGATCGCTTTCAGTGTAGTCAGTCTCTTACTTATCCAATGTCCACTATTTTCGAAGATAGAGCTCGCGATGCTCGACAGGAATGTCGCACTTTTGTAGGTGTTTAACCGAGGTTTAGGAACCTCCGATCTTCCACTCCGTGATGGAGATATCTTAACAGCCACACCTGGCTTTCGCTTTTCTGTGCTTCGGAGTATGCCCCGATGCCGTCGACCCGTGAGAGATTTCCACTCTGCACGACCAGAAACACCTTGAAGTCTCAACTTCAACAGAAGGGAAAATTAAGCTCCCGAGAATGCTCTCGCATCCTCTTTTATCAGTTTCGTTTTTCCGTCTAGGACCAAAGCCACTCCCATTAGCCACTCACCATCCGTGGGCCATGATCTCATAGGCCAGCCCTTTCTCTATAGGCTGCCGTCCGGAACTTTCGCGTCCGGCTTCATCTCTGGTTTCACTTTCTACTTTCCCACGGGAACGAGGCCCTCGTGAACATCAAAAGAATATTTCTCTCGCTAGATAAAAGAGTTCCTTTCACCCTAGTGTCATCTGTGAAGATTGATAGAAATTGAGGTATTTGTTTCATCTCTAGCGACATTTTTTAGGACTCTGAAGAAATTTGGAGGCTAGGTGAAAATACATTAGCTTCCCTATGTCATGATATTATTGTAACTGTATGATTAACTGCATAAATATATTTTGACTGTACTTGTATTAACTGTAACTTTTAACTGTGCACCTGAACTGTTGTTGATCTGAATGTAACCTGCAAGCATGTATGCTATAATTTGTATGTCTTCTACTTAATAATATTTAACCAAGTTATTATAAATATGTACTGTGTTTATTTATTGTGTTATATATCACACTAAAATGAAACCCACAACTGACATGGTGTCAGGATTGTAAAGATGATAAAAGATTATCACTGATCCACGTTTTTCGTCGAGTTACGACATCTACTGAAATGGATGCATTTAGACCACCTGGCCCACTGAAATTCTGCACAGGAAATGCAAAAGAAAAGTGGAAGAGATGGAAGCAAGAACTAGAAAACTATCTCTTAGCTACAGAGAAAGATGGTCGCCCAGAAAAAGTCAAAATCGCAATCCTGTTGAATCTCCTTGGGAGTGAGGGACTGGAAATATACAACACGTTCAAATTTGATCCACCTAAAAATAAGGAAAAATTCACTGAAGTGATGAAAAAATTTGAAGAGTATTGTCTACCTCGTCAGAATGTCGTTTATGAACGATATAAATTTTTCTCGTGTGTCCAACAAGAAGGGCAAAACATCGAGAGTTACGTGACTCAACTGAAAACGTTAGCGTCAACGTGCGAGTTCGCTGATCAAGAAGATGGGCTAATTCGTGATAGGATTGTCCTCGGAATTCGTGACAACGGTCTGAAAGAACGTTTGCTTCGCGAGTCGTCACTGTCAGTAGAAAAAGCAGTGGAAATTGTACGTGCAGCAGAATCGAGTCGGGAACAGATCAGGAGTATGAATAACGAAAGTGAAGTACACAGTGTGAGAAAACAGTGGAAGAAGAGTAAACCAAAGCAACAGTCATCAGAATACGAGTGC
Source organism: Maratus speciosus (assembly GCA_963932465.1). Taxonomy (NCBI): domain Eukaryota; kingdom Metazoa; phylum Arthropoda; class Arachnida; order Araneae; family Salticidae; genus Maratus; species Maratus speciosus. Next base: position 354,995,210 of record OZ010799.1, on the reverse strand, counting down.
AAGAAGTGCAGTAGAACACACAAGCCTCGGGAATGTCCAGCATTCGGAAAAAATTGTTCAAGATGTAAACAGAAGAATCATTTTGCCATAAGATGCCCTCAGAATCCGAAGAAGGTACATCAAGTGAGTGCTCCGGAAAATGAACTAAGTGAATCACATATTTTTGTTGACTCAGTGACTGTATTTAAACCTGAAAATGAACTTACTTTTAGTGACACTATAACTGTAAAAACATTTGAAAATGAACTATATGAACTTCAAAGCACAGTTAGTTCTGTAGAAATAAGGAATATTGAAACGGTAAGTGAAACTTGGTATAAAAATGTTAAACTGTTTCTAGAAAATAAGTATTTTGATGTTGAATTCAAACTTGATACTGGTGCTGAAGTGAATATTTTACCATTGCATGTTTTAAATAATGCTAAAATTAAACCAAAGTTTAATGAAACTAAAGTAACATTAATGTCATTTGGTAACTTTAAAATAAGGCCAAAAGGCACTTTAATGATAAATTGTTCTACTGAGAAACTTAATAATGTGCCACTGTTATTTTATGTTGTAAATATTGTATCTAAACCAATATTAGGATTAAAAGCATGTTCAGAGTTGAAATTAATACAACAAATAAATGAAATAAAGGGAAGTAATTTAAGTAAAGATGAGTTGATAGCACAATATAAAGATGTATTCACTGGTACTGGAGAATTTCCAGATGAACCATATCATATTACATTAAAAGATAATGCGATACCAGTTATTCACCCTCCTAGGCGTGTTCCTCAGGCATTACAGCCAAAATTGAAAGAGACATTAAATAAATTAGAGAAAGAGGGAATTGTATCCAAAGTAAACAAACCAACTGATTGGGTACAAAGTTTAGTTATTGTAGAAAAACCTAATGGGAGTCTCAGATTGTGTTTGGATCCAAGGGATTTAAATAAAGTAATAAAAAGGGAACACTATCAAATTCCTTCTGCAGATGACATAATAAGTAGATTAGAAGGTAAAAGAATATTTTCTGTAGTTGATTTAAAAGATGGATTTTGGCATGTTCCATTGGATGAAATTAGTAGTGAAATCTGTACATTTAACACACCATTTGGCAGGTATAAATTTAACAAAATGCCATTCGGAATTTCATCAGCACCTGAAATATTTCAAAAGAGAAATCAAAAGCTTTTTGGGGATATTGACGGTGTTGAGATTTACTTTGATGATATTATTATTGCAGGAACTGATGAGGTCACACACGACTTAATTATGTCGAAGGTTCTTGAAAGAGCTAGGTCCTTAAATATCAAATTTAACCCTGATAAATTACAGTATAGAGTACCAGAAGTAAAATATGTAGGCCAAATTATTTCTGAATCTGGTATTAAAGCTGATCCGAGTCACATCAGAGGAATTGTTGACATGCCAACACCAAAATCAAAAACTGAAGTTAGGAGGTTGTTAGGTATGATAAATTTCTTGTCAAAGTTTATACCCAATGTATCGAAAATTACTGCCCCATTAAGAGAGACAATTCATGAAAATGTAGAATTTAATTGGGGAAGGGAACAGGAAGAATCATTTAGTAAAATTAAAGAACTGTTAACCAGAGCCCCAGTTTTGAAAGTCTTCAGTTCAAAAGATGAAATAGTAATACAGTGTGACAGTTCAAAAGATGGCCTGGGATCATGTTTAATCCAAAAAGACCAACCTGTATCTTTTGTGTCACGCAGTTTAACTAGCAGCGAGAAAAACTATGCGCAAATAGAAAAGGAATTATTGGCCATAGTCTTTTCTTTTGAAAAATATCATAATTTTGTTTATGGTCGAAAAGTCACAATTCAAAGTGACCACAGACCTCTAATGTCAATTGTAAAAAAACCTATGCATAAAATATCCTCTAGAATGCAAAGAATGCTTCTAAAATTACTGAAGTATGAGTTTGAAGTAACGTATGTACCAGGTAAACAAATGTTTCTGGCTGATACTTTATCACGAGCATTCCCTAAAAATGTAACTGTTAAAGATGACCCAGAAATGTTAAATATTGTACATACCATTTCTAAATACTTACCTATGAGTGAAGGCAGAATTGCCCAATTTAAGAAAGAAACTGAATCAGACCCAGAATTGAAAATTGTCTTAAATTACATCAAGGAAGGCTGGCCTAAATCTTACAAAAATGTAGATAACAATGTGAAAACATATTATAAAATTAAAAATGATCTTCATAGTAATGATAAGCTGTTATTTCTTAATGAAAATATAGTTGTTCCTCATAGTTTGAGAAAAAGTATGTTAGATTTAATTCATGAAGCACACTTTGGGATAGAAAAGTGCAAGAAAAGGGCTAGGGACTTAATGTATTGGCCAGGAATGAATTCAGATATAGAGAAAGTTGTTTTAAATTGTGAAATTTGTGAAAAATTTAAAAGAGCAAATAGCAAAGAACCTATGAAACCTCATACAGTTCCATATAGACCATTTGAAAAGGTAGGGGTTGATATAATGGAGTTTGGTAATGTTAATTATCTAATTCTTATGGATTATTACTCAAAATGGATAGAAGTTTGCGAGCTTGAAAATAAGTCAGCGGATGATGTAATATGTAAACTAAAATCTATTTTTTCTAGGTTTGGTGTCCCGAATACTGTAATATCTGACAATGTTCCATTTAATGGCTCTAATTATATTAAATTTGCAAAAGATTGGGATTTTAACTATGCATTTAGTAGTCCTCATTATTCTCCAAGTAATGACATGGTTGAAAGGGCAGTGGGAATTGTAAAATGTATTATGAGAAAAGCTAAGGAAAGTAATAAAGACTATTTCGTGGGATTAATGGAGTATAGAAACACACCCATTTCAGGCCTTGAGTTATCTCCAGCTCAACTGATGTTTAACCGTAGACTAAAAACAAAATTACCGATCACAAATAAATTACTAAATGCAGAATTGTTTAATAACATTCGAGAAAAACTAGTTAAGAGGCAAACTATTCAAAAGAACTATTATGACAAATCAGCACATCCATTACCTCAGCTTATAGAAAAAGAGAATGTTAGGATTTTAAACTTTAAAAGCAAAACTTGGGAACCAGCTGAAATTGTTAAAATAGACAAATCTCATCCAAGATCTTATTACGTTAGGGATCAGTCTGGGAAAATTCTTAGACGTAATAGGAAACATATAAGAAAATCATTGTCATTAAAAACAATAGACCCAAATTATGAAATAATAAGTATTCCTGAAAATGATTCCAATGTATCTTTAGATTCTCCACAGAATACTCATGTAAACAGCAATCTAAGATGTAGTAGTCGTATACGTAGAATGCCTAAATATTTAAATGACTATGCTGTATAATGAAATAACTTAAAAGGGGGGATGTCATGATATTATTGTAACTGTATGATTAACTGCATAAATATATTTTGACTGTACTTGTATTAACTGTAACTTTTAACTGTGCACCTGAACTGTTGTTGATCTGAATGTAACCGGCAAGCATGTATGCTATAATTTGTATGTCTTCTACTTAATAATATTTAACCAAGTTATTATAAATATGTACTGTGTTTATTTATTGTGTTATATATCACACTAAAATGAAACCCACAACTGACACCCTATGCTGGCTTTTGCCTTGTAAATTGAGAGTTTCAATGTGAGATATCGTCGAATTCTCACAAAGATAAACATTCAATGCTTATAAAAGTGTACTTTTTAAAACTATTTTTACTTTTATTATTTTCAGAAAGAATTTTAGTTTTAAAAATTCACTTTAATTTGAAAATATGTCTTTTTGAATATTATGTTCAAATGTTGTAAGGAGGAAAAAAACTGAGGTGAAATTTTACTATTGTAAGTTTGCAGTTAGTTACTCTTGCTTTTTCATAAAGAAAATAGTACAGTAGACTTCCTCAAATCCGCACAGCTTGGGACCAGCGGTTGTGCAGATTTTAGAATTTTGCAGATTTCTGGTCATTGCTTTGTTTACATTTTAAACAGTAATTTCAATGTAATAATGCAATAAAAATTATAACGAATTCTTACAACATAGTGAAATATTAAAATAATTAAGTAAAGTAATAAATTAAAATAATAAAAATTAAGGTAATTTTAAAAAATTCTTAAAGTAAAGGTCAAATAAATATTTAAAGTGTAATTAAATATGCAAAATAAAAATGAGATATATTTATCTTGAATTATTCAATGAAACTTGCCTCATAAAGGTGCCTTACTGATTCACATTAAAATAATAAAATTTTATTTTGGATTAAGCGAGACTTAATAACCAAAAAATCTCGATTAATACATCAATATACAGTAAACTCTCTGTAAGGCGGACTCTGTGTAAGACGGAAATCTGTCTAACTCGGAAAGATTTTCAAGCCCCTACAAATCCATAGACATAGAGTAAAATTTGTCTAAGGCGGAATATTGTCTACTACGGAAAATTTCCTCGGTCCCGATCAATTCCGCCTTAGACAGAGTTTACTGTATTTGATTAACAGTGATAACAGCAATATCTTGAATTTTTTCTGAAATTAATTTATACCTCCTTTATAAAAAGCATGAGTTGAGTCATACTAATTTGAATTACATATTAAAGTACCTACAGAATGATATAAAAATAAGAAAGTCTCTAATTTTGTCCTTACATTGGAACTGAAAGTTTTATTGTTTGCATCTGTCATGATGTGTGGATTTTAGGCATTTGTGGTTTTTAGGGTTGCAGATTTGAGGGAGTCTACAGTATAAATTTATTTCTGAAAAATTAAAGATATTGCTGATATCACTGGTAATTGCAATCTTTTTATCAAATATATTTGTGTATTAATCAAGCTTTTTTGGATATTAAGTCTGGCTAAACCTGAAATAGAACTTCCTTATTTTATGATTTTGATATGAATTAGTGGGGTACCTTTATGAGGCAAGTTTCATTGAATAGTTCAAGGAAAAATTATATTATAATCTTTATTATGCATATATAATTATGCATTATTATTTACTTGACGTTTACTTTCAATTGTTGTTTAAATTATCTTAATTTTTATTATTTCAATTTATTATTTTACTTAATTATTTTAATGTTTTACTATATTGTAAGCATTTATTATAATTTCGATTTCATTATTAATTATTATTACATTCAAATTACTGTTTAAAACATGTAAACGAAGAAAGCAGTGACCAGAAATCCACACAACCTCTGGCCCAAGCAGTTCGGATTTGAGCGAGTCTACTGTATTAATATAATAAAGTAAAAATATTTTATTTTCAAGCTAAAACTTTGGTGAATAAATTCAAATCTTCCATTTAAAATTAGTTTGTGAAATTTAAAAAATAGAATAAGTTAGCTATAGCAAATTCTAAATTGTTATAGTAAAAATTTATTTGGTCGGATTGTGATTTTGGTTCATTGTACTTTTTTTAGCTAGTGTGGAAATGAAGTTTGAAGGAACAGAAGCCACTGCTATCTCTAGCTGCATTGGAAAGGTGCTTGCAGAATTTGACGACCGGAATGGAAGCACTTTTCAAAGGAGAAGAAGATGACTAACAAGAAATGGATGACGTCGAAATTTTTTTGTTAAATATTAAATATGACTAATAATAGTTTGTAAATAAAAAAAACATTTAATTCTTTTTTGTGATTAATAAATTTTATTTGTTATACATGGTAATTTTTTATTTAAATTCTAAGAATTGACTTATAATTTTTGTATTATCACTTTTAAAACTAGTATCCTATATTTAAGATGTTTCAATAAAATGCAATTTATAAAATGAATTTACAAATCTTTAAAATCACCTTGTAAAGTTTATCTTAGAGAAAAATAGTTGATAAAGATTTCTATCTAAAAATTTCTATCATAAAATCTATCTAAACTTAGAATTTTAACGAAATATTTATAAATTATTATGATATTTAAATGCTAAGTTTTTAAATATCTAATTATTTCAAATGCCTTACTTACACACAATTTAGAGAATCTATCAATTTGAATTTCTAAAATGTATTTTATAGCTTCACTTCCCCTTCCCCCCCCCTCCTCGACTCAAAAGAGAAAAATGTAAAGAAAATTAACTATTTTGTCTTCTTTTCAAAGTATTAATTGCAGAGCTGCCAAATCTTCGGCTTTTTGGATACCGGTATTTTAATACAGAAATATTCTTTTATTTAATTTACCTTTTGTTCCTTTTACCTAATTGTACCTTTGAACTTCGTACCTTTTTATAGAAACTACTACATGTTACTGTTTGCAATCGTTCTAGAATATTTCACACACATCTCTGATCAATCTGAAGTGAACTTTTGTTACAAACATTTCTAAAAATTTTTATTAAAAAAAAAATTCTTTAGAAAAATGGAAGTTTTTTGTTATTTAAAAGTGGTTTTTATTCCAGATTTTTAAAAAAAATAACTAAAGAATATCTGTTTATAAAGTGGACTTCACTTTATTAGGTATTATTCATATTATGTACATAAAAAATTTCAAGTGAATATCTTCGTTAATTTTTGAGAAAAGGTACATTAATTTAACATGGTAGATATAGGGCTTCCAACTGCCCTTAACGTTATGTTAGTCTACTTTTCGTAGGGATGTATAATTTCTGGAAAGTTTCAAGTGTTGGGAAAAAACATTTTTCTATAATTTTTTTACGAATAAGAGCTTTTCTTGTTTCTAAATTTTCTTTGAAAATATAAAATAATATACGTTTTTTTTTTAATATATGTACATTAAAAATAAAAGATTTCATTTTTACTTCTTATTATTGTTTACTATTTCCAGCTCTATGGAAATAATAAACTTACTATTAAAATTTTAGTTCCAGAATAGATTTGCTCGCTTAATTTAATGACATTGTAACATAGTTTTTAATTTTTTTAAATGGTCATTTCAGTTGCACTTTCAGTTTTACACTGCCATTAAAACATAATAAATTTTGCTCAATATTTGCTGGAAATTGTGTCTATTTAATGAGAAACATTCCAGCAAAGTGTTTATGCCCCAGAAGTGTTCAGACTCATTCAGAATGCAGATAGTATAAAGATAAAATATAAATTTTGTTTTAAATTAATTGGACTTACAAATTTTGAAACTAATAATATAAATTGATATTTTGCTCATTTTTAATATAGGGGTAATTAAAATAAAGTTGGTTAAATAATAATAATAAAAAAAACAACAGGTGGATTCACTGTTTTCAACCAAATTTTGCTAGATTTTTTTTGGAGGGGGGTGGGGGAGAGGGCTAGGAGAGAGAGAGAGTAACATTTTATTTATACAGTAGAAGATCTTTATAATCCTATATAATGCACAGCTTCTGAGATGTAAACAATGAATTTTGTACTTAAAAAGCACCTGTAATCCATATTGTAAAAATATTGACATACTTTAGAGGATTAAATTTCAAATATTATTTCATCTTTATCTCCTTAATTTAGATTTTTTTTTTTTTTTTATGAAAATACTGCTATTATTAAATATAAAAATTTTGGAATTAAGTAATGTAATGATTTTGTCCCAGCATGTTTGGATAATTTTTATAGGTGATTTAACAATATACGAAATGATCAATATTATCCAAAAATTTATAACTTGCACAACTTTTGGTCTTAAGGAATGCAATACAAAGATCTAATACAGTTTATTTGTTCCAGACATATATTGCCGTATTTACAAGATAAGTTTTAATGTTGTGTGAAATGATCTATATTACACAAAATGTTGCGTGTTTTGGTTTGCATTATAAAACTCTTCTACTGTATATAAATATTATATACAATTTTAAAGGCATAAAAAAAAATCATTTCAGCTACAAGTTACTTTTTTTTAATTTTTAATAATGGTTAAGTGTTTTGATTATGTGAAAAAAAATGAAAATCTGCTTATCATAATAAAATTAATTTTTTCAAATATTATATTCAATTTTTCAAAGTTACTATTTCCACAAGCTGGTATTCTGGACATAATTTTACATATGAATTTTTATTTTTAATGAGAAAAATAGCATTTAATTATGAGTTTTCCAACATGTTTTAATGTTGAACATTGGAAAAAAAAGAGAGAAAACCACCAGAATGTAGAGTGAACAAAAGGAACAGAGTATTCATCTTCCAGCACTATAGAATTGGTAAGTTCATGCTCTGATTCAGGATGATGGTCATACAGATAAAATATAATTTTCTTCTACGTTAATTGGGTTGGAATAATTAAAGTTAAGTTTGAAAAAACAACAAAGGTAGATTTATGCATATGTAACTTAACATAAATTGTTTTTGACTAAGTTTTGCCAGATTTTTTTTTATTTTCAGAAGTTTATACATCAATACAATTAAACAAATTTGAACATCTATATTTATGGTAAAGGAAGAAAAGAATAAATCATTTCAGCTACATATTATTATTATTTTTTAATTTAATATATGTTGAATATTTCTATTGATTATGTGAGAAAAAATCTATCAAAATTGCTTATATGGTAATAAAAGTAATTTTATTCAAATAATTCAATGTAACACTTTTCAACATTACCATTCCCATAAATTGGTATTATATATAAAATTTTGCATATTGCATTTATAATGAGAGAAGTAGCATTTAATTATCAATTTTACACATTACAACACTGAACATGAAAAAAAAAATTAAAAACATCAGAATGTATTTACTATAAAATTTTGAATAAATTATTTTATTAATGGTAATTGAATTTTCCTAAAAAGGCGCACCTTGTAATAAAATTAAAAAAAAATTCCCCAAAATTTTTGGGTTATTTCAGAGCAATTTCTATTTCAACATAATTATGAAAAATTTTTATTCAGATATTTTTTACATTATTATGACAGTGAACTTAGTTATGATTTTCCATATAAACCAAATATATATATTTCTATATTAGCCAAAAAAAATTGAAATAGTTAAAAAATATATATGGATATGGATATATTTTCAAGCCAGGATTCACGAATATAAAATGGCAAACCTTTTTTCCCTAATATAAAGAGATATTGATTACCAATACTATGTCAAGACAGGTAATCAATATCTCCCTGTATTAAAAAAAAAGCTTTGCTATTTTATAGTGTCGAATCCAGTTTAACCAATATCGGCCGATCCGACATTTACCAATATCGGCCGGTCCGACGCTCACCGATATCGGACGATCCGGCGTTCACCGATATCGGCCGGCCCGGCACTCACCGATATCGGCCGGTCCGGTGCTCACCGATATAGGTCGGTCCGGTGCTCACCGATATAGGTCGGTCCGGTGCTCACCGATATAGGTCGGTCCGACGTTCGCCGATATCGGGCGGCCCGGTGCTCGCCGATATCGGCAGGTATTGGGTCCCGATATCGGTCGGCATTGGGTCCCAATATAGGCCGATATTGGAAAAAAAGTTTGCCATGCAATATCGGCCGATCCGGTGTTTACCGATATTGGCCGATATTGCGAAATCGCTGTTCCCGATATTGCTGTGCTACCTGGGAACTGCTTGTTAAGTAATTTGAATCCCACCACTGTTCTTTTATGGTGTAATTTGTTTTGTTTTTCAAGCTGTTCAAGCGAATCAATCAACCTACCAAAACAAGTTTGTTTGTTTGATTGGACACATACATCAGACTTGTGTGCTTGACAACAAGGCCCGCTTATAAGTCATCGTCGATATACAGGGACGAGATAGCACAATGAAATTTACAGCACAGAGAATTTTTACATCCGGGAGCTCCACAAAGAGTGTGCAATGGAGCCAGCGGGAGTCGAACCCGACAAGCCTCCTACGCTCTGAAGCGATTAGCAGCGTGGTGTCTTGACCACTCGGCCGCGGAGGCCCCAACCAAAACATGTGAAAATGTAAACAAAAAGAACCTCGAAAAGAGGGGCCTCGGTGGCCGAGCCGTTAGGACACCGCGCTGCCAGCCGCCAAGCATTGAGAGCGGCAGAGGTCTGCGAATTCGACTCTCGCTGGCTCCATTGCACACTCTTTGTGGAGCTCCCGGATGTAATTTCTCTGTGTTGTAAATTTCATTGTGCTATCTCGTCCCTGTATATTGACGATGACTTATAAGCGGACCTAGATGTCAAGCACACAAGTCAGATGTATGTGTAAAACAAATAAATCTCGAAAAGAACCCAAGCGCGTGATCATAACGACCACAGATTTTTTGAGGGTCAAGGGACATTATGCACGTGACCTGAGGTCGAGGCGAAAATTCGTCTGCTGGCGGTGTTCAGCATAGCAGTCTATGGAGTGTGAGTTATTAATGTTTGTTTGTTAAAATTACCGAAAAATATTCTTTGTTGTAGCAGCATATACTTAATATATTGTAATATCAATTCAAATTGTTGTTTTGTATGCGAGGAAATTCCCTAAGTTTGCAAAATTTCAGTTAAATCGTTCAGTTAAAGGCCAATCGTTCTTCTCCTACCGACAATTAAATGGCGGCGTGGGTCAGCCCGAGTTATAGGAGCCTAATTGCATGCACTCAACCTGGATCAAGCATAGAAGTACCAATAACGAGAAGGAAGACAAGAAACCGGATTAGCTCTGAAGCGCGCAGGGGCTGACGGGATTTAAGGAAAACGAACTTAGAGGTCTGCACGGGCCGGAATTTCCAGGCCCGGGCCCGGCCCGGCCCGAACGAAAGCCATCTTGGCCCGGCCCGGCCCGGTGTAAAAATTGGAAGTTCGGCCCGAGCCCGGCCCGGCCCGTTTGTTTTTTTACAGTTCTCGGCCCGGCCCGGCCCGGCCCGTACAAAAATTAGTAAAAGCAGGCCCGGCCCGGCCCGACACAATTTCTACAAAAAAAAAACAACGTTTTTTTCTCAATATACAATTAAAATTCTTTTAATGAATACTACATACATATTTATGGGAACATTTTACAGTAATATTTTACATTACTATGATGTTCTCAAAACAGAAAACACACAATAGTAAACATTAACGATTACTTACAGTGTTTTAGTCATCGTGTCTACAGACATTTCAAAAAGGAAATAAGGATTCATTAAAAGATTAATGTAGTTCAGAATAAAGGATTAAAAACATGATAACTTTGAAGCTGTAATAATAAAAAGTATATTTGTGAAAATATTTCTCTCATTTTTAAGGCTTTACTCAAATCCAAAGGAGCTACATTTCGACACATTTATGAATTCTTTTCTTTTCGGAAACGCGTAAGATTGTCAGGTATTCTTATTTAGAAGCTATGTAAATGTCGTTTTATTCATAGATAAAAGCAATATATCTTTCTGAAAATACTGTCAAAGTTAGCGTTTTGAATCGAATTTCCGGAAGCGATAGCACAGGAAAGGAGAAAAACGTACAGTCACGTGACAGGAATCTCTGTTACCTCTAAGTAATTTACCAAATATGGAAAAAGCTATTCGTTTCCAAATGCCTTCAATAGGCAGGCCTGTCAATTTTATGCCTTTATAGTTAAAAAATTTGTCAGAAAATGTGTCTGAAAGCTTCGCATTGTTGAGCAGTGAATATGAGAACCACCTTACGGTATATTTCCAAAGATACTGTTAAGAGAAGTTCATTATCACTATTAATACTACAAAACACAATGATTGTTCCACACATCTTGAGATCGATTAAGACCAGTTCCGTCCCGGCACGAGTCTGCTGAAAAAAAAATTAAACTCGGAATCAGACATCTTGTAACTGTACGATGCCGATCTCTACGATGGACATGTTACATTTCTGTAATGATGTTGTTAAACTCGCATCGGCTCGTGACGCACAGTTATACTTCTCGAGAAAATCATATTCATTGAAAATGGCTCGTATTTTATCTGCTTCGCTTAAATTCTTATATCGGGCCGACAGGCCCGATTAATTTTTTTGCCGGCCCGGCCCGGCCCGTTTATTTTGTCTGTCGGCCCGGCCCGGCCCGTTGAAAAACTTGTCCTAATTCTGCCGGCCCGGCCCGGCCCGTTTTGAAATTTACCTTCATTCCGCCGGCCCGGCCCGGCCCGCGGGCCGGGCCGGGTACGGGCCTCGGGCCAAGCCCGGGCCCGTGCAGACCTCTAAACGAACTGCCTGCAAACCCCCCTACTATAGCGCCTAGAATATAAAGTGTGGAAATCGGCTATCCCTGTAATACTTAAAAAAGCTCTAAAATATTGTATCCCTTAAATGTGCAATGATACTGCTGCAATATGCAGATCGCAGCGATATCTGCAGGATATTTTCTACAACTGCAAGAAATTGCTAGTCTATACAACGTAATACTAGTAATACGAAAATCCCGCAGATGTCGCTGCGATCGACACTTGAAATTTTAGCAGTATCGTCGCACATTTAAGGGATACAAATTTTTAGCACTGTTGGGATAGCATATTTCCACACTAGGTATTCTAGGCGCTAGGATAGCTGCGGTCGATCTCTAATATGGGTATTTTTTACTTTTTCGATTTCGGTCGCAGATTTTTTTAATAAAGGTACTTTCACTTTCGGAATTGGCTTCGAAATTTTATTTGTATACTTTTTGTTATCTGGTGTTCTTTGCATTCCTTTTTAACAAGAAGGACGTAATCGATATCATCGTTTGGCTCAGAATCCGACCAATACACGTTTCGTCTTAATGAAGACGTTCGGCAAATGAAACAGAAATTGTGACAAATTTTCATTGCAATGATAGATATATTTATTTTATTTTACTAAGATATCGGAAAAATACGTAATTAGAATTCTCAATCTTCATTAGCTTTGCCAGTTTAGAGTTATGGTTCTTCTAATATAACCTCTGCAATTACAACAATTGTATAAACGCTCTTCATAGACAATACCATCTTACTTCCGTATGTTAGTAGGAGGGGCGGATGCCAGCATCCAATAATTTCATACATAAGCTTAAAAAGTTTGCTTTTAAGAGTTCGTGATTTTATATAGTTTACTATTTTAATGGCAGCCTTTAACCTTTTCATAAATTCAGAAGACATTTTCCAGGGGATAGCATGTATCTTTAAAGAACGTACAGATAGTGCTACGGTGCTTTATCATCTCTTTAACTTTTGCAGTGGCATTGTGATTTATCATTGCTTTCGCATCATTAGTGCATTCATGTTCATATGTGCTTTCCTATGTATTGATCAAAAAATATTTCGTTGCTTAGTGCGTTGGTTTGTCGTGATCTACAAAAAGTATGATATTGATAGCTTTGTGAAACCTCTTTCCAATTGGCGTTAGTAAGGAGCTTAATTTAAATCAAGTTAATGTTCTCAAACACCATAATAATGGAAAAATCAATTTAAGTTCGGGGTGCCCGTTTCAAAATAGTCGGTTTAAAATCTTAACTTCCCTGGTCTGAACGGCATATATACGTAACTGAAAAATACTAACAAAACTGCTAATCCAGTGACGTCAATAGATTCATTCAATTATAGTGCAAATTTTGTATATCTGAAGATGCTCTTGTGTTCTATTACGTCACCTGTTATAGAGTTAATTAAAAAAAAATCAATTTGATAAGGAAATATAGGGCCTTTTGATATGACGTAAAAAAGGTAGAACACAAATCCGCCATCTGCGCGCTCGACTGCACATATTCTTGGCATCTTTTGAGTGAATTCATGTTTACCATATTGGCTTCTTTTTCGCACATTATGCGATTGTCAAGTGCTTCTGTACAACTTTTTTTTAAAGAAAATGCCGAAGTGCCATCTTTTGCAAAACGTGTATTGTTGTTATCGTCTAGCGTATAGAAAAATAAATGTAAACGGAGAAACATATACTAAGTAAGTGTTTTGTATATTTTTTTCTGTTTCATTTTCTTTCAGATTAGTTTTTATTTGGTATCTCGTATAATTTTTTTGGTTACGTCAATGTTAAAAATTTTTTGGTGTTAGATATGATCCTGTTACTTCTACTGCTTTTGCCCAGTGTAATTTTACGAATTTAATATTATGATTAAACAACTTGTAGTCATATGTAGAGTAATATTAACATATATTACAGGTAGGATATATCTTCTGATCAATGGCATACTCAAGATTTTTTTTAGTGTGGAGCAGGAATGAAAAGTGCATAACTTTTTCAAAAAAAGTTAGTTCTTTGAAAATAAAAGACTTACCGAATTTTACAGATATCAAAAGCACATCTGTGAAAATATGTATTCATGTACTTTTATTTAAAAGAAAGTCATTGTAACTGAAAGCTAACCCCCACAACCAGTAAATAATATAAGTTGCATGCCTGAGTTGAACTCTTTTATTGTTGTTAAATATCAATAACTTACAAAACTGAATGTTTTCAGTGGATATGGTAAGCAGTGTTAGGGAATAAAAGGTTAAAAATGAGGTGGATGAAATTGCAATAATCAGTTTAATCACAATCATTAACAGCTTTTTATATTTTTATCATCTCTCAGTGCTTTTTAAAAAACTTCATACTTTTCTCAGAGATTAAGAGAGAGGTCGCAATCCTCTCCATGCTTTGGAATTCTAATACACAAAAATGTCAGTAGGGTATCTAGGATTTTGTTCCGAGAAAGCGGAGAGCTGAGATGCGAAATGGTCTTGTGTACAAAATTATGTTAAAAAAAATTATGTACTAAATCATTGCTTAGGGATAAAATTCTTTTATGAGGTTTTCGTTAATGTTACAAATGATACTATTTTAACAAATACATATATAGTCAGCTATTTTCAGTTTCCCATATCTGATTTTGATTAGTACTTTAATAAAAAATCAACATTTACTGTTTGAATCAAATATTTATGTTTTATTATATTTTGCTGGTACTTTTCGGTTAGTCGGGCGCCAGTGTTTTATATACATACATATATATGTATAAATGCATATATATGTGTATATATATACATGTATATATATATGTATATAAAACACTGGTGCCTGACTAACTGAAAAGTACCATTTTGCCTTTCATTTTTTAAATATTATATGTATGCATGTATTACATTATTTTCTCTCTTTTAATTTGGTAGTTGCTTTAGCTTCTAGAAATGAAACAAGGATGGTGTGAATAGGTGTTACGCAGTATGATCTGTTCAGCAGCAGCATCAGTTATTGTCACTAACATGTTGACGATCGGTGCAGAGAGCAGCAAAGTCAACTTATTTCTAGTAGAGTTGCAGCTTGTTGGTTCCTTACTTCTGTGGTGGCCCGTTGGAATGCGCCTGGGAGACTATTAGGTTAGAAATAATCTTTTAGTCTTTTGGATGCTAACTTGCAGGCTAAATCACTGTTTGTATGCAGCATGGAGGCTACACTTCTTTTATGTTTTGATGAGGATTTTATTTTGCTTTATTGCCTATCTTTATAAAAAGTAAGTCATTTAATTTATTACTTAAAAATAAAATAAAATTATGTTCTATTATGTACTGCTGATGTACGAGTAAATTTGATTTAAGACATTAATTTTTAAGGGATTTCGTAATTATCAATTGCATAAATTTAAATTAAAACAATCACTTAGATTAAAAGACTTTAGTATAAAATTAGATTATTGGGTACTTTTTGGTTAGCCGTGGTGCCAGTGTTATATATACATACTTATATACATATATATGCATGTGTTGTATATATACATACACATATATATATGTATATATGCATATATAACACTGGCACCCGGCTAACCGAAAAGTACTGATTATTGTTTAAGGAAACATGCTAATATATATACATACATACTTATATACATGTGTTATATATATACACACACATATATATATATATATGCATATATAACACTGGCACCCGGGTAACCGAAAAGTAGCGATTATTGTTTAAGGAAACATGCTAATATATAAGCAAGCATAAAAAAAAAAAAATTAAAGCATCTTTTTATTAGAATACTCCAATAGAACAGAATATTTATAAATAATGTGGAGGTGAAAATAAATTATAAAAGCATGTGCCATTGACAGAAGTATTCTGCTCTTTTCCTTTAGATGAACACCACTTTGCGCTGAATGCAAATGTTGGCACAAAATTTGCAGACATGTATAAATGGCTGTACAATATATTAATATATCATGCATTCACCATTTTTTACTTTTGGTTGCAGATTTTTTAATTAATTTTCTTTCACTTTCGGAACCTGTTCTAAAAGTAAAAATATCCTCTTAAAAAAAACTGCAAGCAAAATTGAAAAAATAAACATCGAATGTAGAAATTTACAGCTATCCAATGACAAAAAATATACATATTGAAATGTAAATAATATTTTTAAAAGAATCTTCCCATAGATTTAACATTAGCTTGTGAGTGTCTTTGCATGAAAGGATGGGAGCCTTAACCTATTAATCATACTGATGACTTTAAAAAACTAAGAGGAATGAAATTAAATTTTGCAACTCTTAATAATTTAAAAAGAAATGGAGTGCAAAGTCTTGTTTGCATATTTTTAAGTATAAGAACTGAATTTTTTTAAAACAAGACTATATTCTTCCAGAAATTGCATTTAAAATTCCACCAAACTTTCTAGTTTAAAAGTAAAAGCTAAAAGATGTCATATTTTCTGAACAAGAATTTCAAGTTTGATGAGAAGAAAAATGCATTTTGTCAGATCTTTAATGAAGGTAAAGAAGGAAGAAAGAATTTGTGAGCAAAAAATTAAATGTGTAAATTAAAATCTGTAACTCAAAAGCGCGAAGTCGGAGCCGAGTTGGAGCAGTTGCCGGAGCCACAGTATTTTATCTAGGTGCGGAGCTGGAGCATCAAAAATTGTTCGGCTCCGGGTCACTGCCGAACCCAATTCAATATCTTTTTCTTGTTAAATCCATTGTTTACTTTAGTAGATTTCATTTGTATTTTTTTAAGAAGTGTGAGCTGTATTATCATTAAACTGTGAATTTGTGTTTCTTTTACACTATTTTATTTAACTTGTAAATATGTCAAGCTACAATTTTATAATAGATTTTTTACTCAGTTCTTGATAGTCCAGAATCATAAAAAATATGTACACAAGTGTGCTTCTGACGACAATAATATTTTAAGGAACTTTATTATAATATAATAAATGAATTTTAAGGCATTTTTGAGTTAGCCACAGGTGATAAATCACCAAACATTCTTTATGGTTGGTTACAAGTTACAACAGAGTTAATTATGCTCCAAACAACACACCAATAAAATATGCCAATTGGCTGTGAAATAGTAGCAACAAAATATTTTAAATCTCTTAATGGTAGAAAATAAAATAAAAATAAAGAATAATATGTATTTTTTTAAATCTGCTTTTATCAATTAATAGCTTAATATTAAGTAAATTATAAGTTAAGAAAACAATTTAAAGATTCTGAATACATAGTTTTAAAAATGCTTTTCCCCCCCTTTCCTGTTGTCATATCTGAAAAAAAAAATTATAGATCAATTGTAATTTTTTTAATAAATTCGGTCGATTTTCAATAATTAGAGTCATTCCAAATTCATGTATTGTAACAAGTTTTTTGGACCAACATGATTTGCAGTCCTGAAATTAGACATGATTTTTATAAATATTGAATGCTTTATGGGTGGTGGTTAAAGAAAAAAAATATTTTTGATACTTGTGTATTATTCGGTCTAGGTCATACTCACTGTGCCAAAAATATTACAGTAACCCCTTATTATTATATACTTTTTTTTTTCATTTTAAGTGCATATTATACAGTTGTCATATTAAAGGCGATGGCAGAAATATTTATATACATATAACTATATAATATGATATAGCATACTATATACCGGGTGTCCCAAAAAGGACTGACTGATTTTAAAATTCAATAACTTGTAAATGGTGACAGATATTTAAAAAATTCTTGCAGGAGGGTTATGCATAAGGTCAAAAGTTTTTTTACAGTGATTTTCAATTTTATTTCGAATTACAAACAATAGATGGCGCTGCGATCGATAGACGCTAATTTCAGGCTCGATTTTTCGTACTTCGTGGCCCGGATAATACATTTCCATCTCCTTTTTCCGCATAGAACAAGATAAAGGACCAAAAATCGAGCTAGTATTTAGCGACTATTGCTTACAGCGCCATCTATTGTTTGTAATTCGAACTAAAATTGAAAATCACTGTAAAAAATTTTTTGACCTTATGCATAACCCTCCTGCAAGAATTTTTTAAATATCTGTCACCGTTTACAAGTTATTGAATTTTAAAATCAGTCAGTCCTTTTTGGGATACCCGGTATATATAGACATAATATATTGTAATCATTCTGGTGAGCATAATAAATCACTGGAAATAAAACTACCATCGTTAATATCATTTATTGCAAAAAGCCGTCATTTTGATGTTATGTATTTAATAGATGTATACTATATTGCTGTTTTGTATTATTTCAGTTTGCTTTTATATTATTTATTCTTTTTAATGATGTTTTGTATTAAATAACCATTTTGAGCAACATGGACAATTGACAATGATAAACAAAACTGGCAATTGACAATCATTTTTGGCAATCTCTTTACCTGGTCCGGATAAAACGCAAGTACCCTATTTTTACTTTTATACTTGTCCAGTAACAACTCTACAACTTTTTTCATATTTTAATTTTTAAACTAGCTGAGAGATGAATGTGTTATCAATGAGAGAGAACAGAATGTGTTTTATTTGCATGTTATGGATGGGGAGATATTGAATAGTGTAATCCTTGTTATGCCATTTGATCCTGTTGTTTAAATTCACAACACTTTTGGACACTTTATGTCAGCTGGGCACATCAGATAAATCGTTAAATATCATTCCTACAGGAATTATTAATTTCTTTTGAAATATAAAATTTTCATTCATTTCATTAAAAAAAAAAGAATAAATTAAATACAACAAAACAAAATATGTATTTCAGCACCAAGGTGTTGTTTCTAAGTCACACAAATGAAAACTAAAAGGTTCTATTGTTGAAAGGAAAAAAATATTGCAAGATTTACACCCAACTAACATTGAAGTACCCTTTTTGTGATCTACTGACAAAATCAGGAAATTGCTCAAGGCAAACATTGAGACTCTTTCACAAAATTCTCCTAAATAAAAAAAAAAGAAACTCTTCACAAAATTATTTTCCATAAAAGCGACTTCACGCTATACAAAAAAATTGTAAGGATTTAAAATGTGGGTAATTTGTAAACAAAACAAACTCACAAGAAAAGTAAACTTCAGAAAGAGGGGGATTTTCTGTTACAAAAGTTTATTTTTCTCAAATCTATAATAAACAAGTTGGAAATTGCTCGTCAAACGTGGCAAATGAGGTGCGTTTGTACTATAACTAGTTTTATAATTATTTTTTACACCCAATATTGTACTGAAATTAATTTTTTGCACTTCATAAAGTGCATAGTCTGACTCTGGTCAGACTCAGACTTCAGGAATTTTAACAGATCTGACTCCGACTCTTTCATTCAAAAATGGGCCGACTCCGACTCTGGGAATTTTAACAGATCCGTCTCCGACTCTTTCGCTCAAAAATGGGCCCGACTCCGCAGCCCTGCTTCTAAGGCAAAACTTTTGAAAAATTCGTTATGTGAATTAGGTTTCATAATTACTTTATTTACCTTACAGAATATATTTACATACACTTTATGGACCGGAAGGCGGCTGCACAAACCATCACCTCATCGAATTGATGGATGAAATTCCAGGATTAGTTAAAACTCAATTTGCATATTAAAATGCAACGAGTTTGTCAACTCATATCTTGGTGGTAAACACCTGCAAACCTGATCGTAGTGGCTTACTGGTAGGTTTACCATTGTGTTTTCTTGCTCCCAGTCCTCCATGTTTTCATACCTTTGGTTGCAGGAAATTGCAGGCAGACCAGTTGCATTTTAATATGCGAATCGATTTCTATCTAATTCTGGAATTTCAGCCATCAACTGGATAAGGCGATGGTCTGTTCATCCGCCTCCCGGGCTATTACCATTGTCTAAATTATTGCAAAAATGTGACAGTGACCTTTTAATTGCCTTAAATTTCGTTGACAATGTTGTGGCTCACTTAAATTCTATTCGTAAAGCCCTTTCAAGGAAATTTTTGATGAAGCTTGTTTGAAAGACAGTAACTTTCATATTGACCTTAAACTGCCAAGAACTGCATCAAAACAAAAACAAAGATCCAATGTTCCAGCTGATTCTATAAAAGAGTATTTCAGAAGAAATATTTTTATTCCATTCGTTGATCAAATGTTGACTCAACTTAATGAACATTTCACTTGGCACCACAACATTTTGAAAGTTTTTTAATTCTTCTACCTAATGGAAAAGATGCCCCAACAGCAAATGAAATGAAAGATTTTCTTTAATTGTGTGAATTTTATGCACATGACTTGCTTTCTACCAATTCAAAAATTTTGAACGCCGAATTCAAGTTGTGGTGCAGAAAATTTTAAAAATCACTTTCATAACTTGATGCAAGAATGCCATTGAAGCAGTTTCGAAATGTGAGAAAATGTTGTACCTGAACATCTATAAATTATTAAAAATATTTGCAACGCTTCCCGTTACAACCTGTGTCAGCGAAAGGTCATTTTCAACCTTACGCATTTTAAAAATTTACTTAAGATCCACTATGGCAGAATAAAGGTTAAAAATGGGCTGCTTTATGATGTATACATAAAGAGATTAATGTAACTTCAACTGAAGTAATTTGTAAAAAGAAAAAGATTTTATTGTGTAACAATGTTTTTAATTGAATTTACTGAATTTTTTTATCTGTTCAATTCAACTCGCCTCCATAGTCGGCTGAGCCACGGTAGCAGTAGGGGCAGCTGCCCTTTCCAAGACTAGAGGCAATGCCTTTCAAAAATTGACTGATGCCCAAAACAGATTAAATTCTCTATTAGTTTATTAATTCCCAAAAATTCGAACTGACAAATAAAGTTTAAAAGAACTAGCCCAAAAATTTGCATCCAATAATTAATTTTGTCAAGGCTATTTTGGATATTTTCCTTTAAACTACAATATGTTTCACGGTCAGATAAATATAAATAGGAAATTCTATAAATGTTTGTTTAAGGGCCCTTTAAGTAGGGGAGAAAAGGGCTAGTGTGGACAACTTGAATAATTCTGTTATTTTTTAGTTAAAGTTGCTCTGTAAATTTTTGCAGATTGACAACACTGATATACACTTCCATGTGTAATTACATAAGAATACATTTCATAGTTCATTTGCAATTTATAAAAAAAGATTTTTATGGTGAAAAAGTAAATTCATGATTTGTTTTTTAATTACTAAGTTAGACTATTTATATTCATTATTTCAAATGAAAGGGGATATCATATTATAAATTAATCTAATCAGTATACTTTTTGATATTCACTTTTGCTCTGTATTGTTTACATTTATCAGTGTTAGTCCTAAAAAAAAATAAATGGCACCATGGGGATAGTGTGGACATGTCCACACTAGCCTCATTCAGTTTTCAGTTGTAAAAACATTAATTAGGTATATAAATATGTCACATTTTATGCTATTTCGATACTAAATTAGATTCATTTGTGAAGTAATAACTGAATTTTAATGTAGAACACACACATAGTAGAATTTAGTTTGATATACATTTTTTATTTAAATTACTAATGCTAGTCCATTATAATGACATAGGTAGGTAGTATATTTTTCCTAGAGTAAATTATAAGGATTATTTTCTTGTTGGTACTCTAACTGGAAGTCTAGATTTGCCTTCAAAAAGCGGATGGATGGTGAAAGAACTATTTCCAGCTGTTTTACACCATATACAAGAACACACAAAATCTGATATTGACCACCCTGTTTTCTTTGCTTTTTGATAATCATAATTCAACATTTCTCTTGTAGCAATTACACATATGTGAAGGAAAATTACATTGTGTTACTGTCTTTCCCATCACATTGTTCAAATAAACTTCAACCCCTAGATGTTGCTATTTATGGTGCATTCAAAGGAATGTGTAAAGTTGCATTTAATGACTGGATGTTAAATTATCCTGACAAAACAGTATCAGTCTGACATTCCTTCCTTAACAGCGAAAGCATATCATAAATTATTTACACTAAGTAATATCATATCAAGATTTGTAAAAACCTGGCATTATCTTTTTAAATTGATTAGCATTTGGAGATGATTATTATTATTATTTTTTTTTTTGGAGCTATACTATCGGCCGTGAATGCCCAGGTACTACACAAGATCTGGTAAGCACACGAGAAGACAGTGGAAACAGCCTTTTTGACATGGAAGTTGATAAATTAGAAATTGAAGAAGTGGAAATGAGTGAAACAACAATCAAGCCAGGAGATTTTTTATTGGCTCAAGTTTCTTTAATTTGCAAGAAGTCAAGCCACAGCACATTTTATAAATATGTAGCAGTTATTCAAAGTCTGTTTCTGTTGTCGAGTACGAAACAGTTCCTTAAGAGTATTAGC
Source organism: Maratus speciosus (assembly GCA_963932465.1). Classification (NCBI taxonomy): domain Eukaryota; kingdom Metazoa; phylum Arthropoda; class Arachnida; order Araneae; family Salticidae; genus Maratus; species Maratus speciosus. The sequence continues at coordinate 354,972,844 of OZ010799.1, read as the reverse complement.
TTTAAGAAAAACCGTTTTATTTATATTGAAAATGATGTTTCACAAATAAACATCATTGGGAAAACTCTCACAGCCAGACATTATTCAAAAAGCCGTAATGTTTATTATGTAGTTTCCCGGCTGTGTAAACACTAATGAAAAACATTTAGTTGCTTTGACAATTACTTTAACCTTGTAAACAAACTTAAGATTTTAAGATAGGTAAATACGTCCATACCTTTTTATTTGTGTACTTTATTTTGACCAGTGTTTTGTAATGTATTTAATTTTGTCTTTAAAATAGATTCATAACATACCTAACTGCAGTCCTCAGTAATAATAAAAAAATATTAGGTATAACATTAATTTATATTTTATTACGAATAATATATTTACTATGCTGTTTAGGTTCAAATTT